>JAOTPV010000006.1:1417157-2834314 GCA_028011355.1 Lentinula aciculospora | reverse complement strand
AACCCCTAACCCCTAACCCCTAACCCCTAACCCCTAACCCCTAACCCCTAACCCCTAACCCCTAACCCCTAACCCCTAACCCTAACCCCTAACCCCTAACCCCTAACCCCTAACCCCTAACCCCTAACCCCTAACCCCTAACCCCTAACCCCTAACCCCTAACCCCTAACCCCTAACCCCTAACCCCTAACCCCTAACCCCTAACCCCTAACCCCTAACCCCTAACCCCTAACCCCCTAACCCCTAACCCCTAACCCCCTAACCCCTAACCCCCTAACCCCTAACCCTTTAGACAAACAATGTACATCGATGGAACTCTTAGCTGGGTCTGTCGAGGACGCCGAACCAGAATTGGCGGATCAACTTCAGCGGTTTTTCCGGCATAAGATAACCCCGCCATCCGGTACGCACCATATTCCCACATTTTACTGTATTCCTAAAATACACAAAGAACCTGTGAAAGGAAGACCGATTATACCATGTCATAGTGCGATACAAAACCCGGCAGCTAAGTACGTTAGTAAGCAACTTAAGCCTTTGATTGAGGCATCGCCTTCCATTATACATGGATCCAAGGACCTGGCAATTAAGTTGTCGAAGTTAAAACCTGATCCGAGACGACGTCTCTTTGTAGTTACCGGCGACGTCGTCGCATTCTACCCTAACGTCCCACTAATACAATGTTTCGACGTTGTAACAAATCTCTTCGTAGAGTTTTGGAACATTGAGTGCGACGCGGCAGGAGTGCCTTTTGAAGAAACCTGGCGCCATAAACTGTTATTGTTTATGAAAGCTATGGATATAGGTTGCTCGGATCTTGTCACACAGTTTTTTGACGGTAACGTCAAGAAGTTTAGATACTTTCGTCAGAAACGTGGCCTTGCCATGGGTACCAGTTGTGCCCCTGATCTCGCTAACCTGTTCGCAGTTTGGTTCGAGACACGTAAGAAAGTCTTAGAATTGCCATGGATGTTTTTCTATGGCCGTTACATCGATGACTGTCTAGCGCTAGTCTATGCCCAATCAGAAGACGAGGCACTAGCATTATGCAAAGACAATATCCAATTCGATGGCTGTGTAATTGAATGGGACGCTAGCGCGCGTTATCAGCATTTTTTGGACCTGACTATTTATATAGACGATCAAGGTTTAATCCAACATATGCCTTACCGGAAAGCTAAGTCCCACCAGGAAAGAATTCCATGGATATCTCACCATCCTCTCGATGTCAAGAGAGGTACATTCATCAGTGAAATGTCTCGTTTAGCCACGTTATGTAGTACTCAGTCACACTACGTAGACGCTTTGAAGAATTGCGCAATTCTTTATATTCAACGCGGCTATCCCGAAAAGTTAGTATATCACTGGCTTAATCAGTACAAAAAAGAACGTTGGGAAAAACGGTTGACTCTTAAGTCTGCCAACAACCACGACACGTCAGAAGACGTCCTTGTGCTTAAGTCCACATTCAATACCGCATGGGATTATTTTTCCGCCAATAAATTAGGCGAAGTTATTACAGGATACTGGAAGAGGTGGTTGAATCACGCCGAAAATAATACCTTTAATGGTATGTATCCGAACACCGTACACCAGTGGGGTATGCGTGAAGTCCACGGATCGATGATGACACCCCTTGTGGCGGTCAGTCGGTCTCTGTATGCCACGTCGCTCTTACCGGTTTTCGTACCGGATGTTCGTCTAACAGGACTCCATAAAGCTCGATGGTTGGTGTCGCGAAAGCGTACACTTAACCTCTTCGACCTTGCTAGTTCTTGGAAAAAAGAAGTAATAACCCGCATGGATGAGCAAGTCTCTTCCGAGATCGGTCTAGGACCCGGTACTCTCGTTGACGACGTCGCAATGGACGTTGATTCCGACTTGATTGATTTACACCGGATATCCCCGCCAACCGACTTGGAGCGCATCCATTTACCTTCCGTTTAAGTACGGAACCACAGGTTTTGACGTGCTGGCTGCGGCTGGTACGCGTAGGTTTTGATGGACGGTTAGTCCTGGCTTACGTTATTCCGGCTTTGATACAGTCAGTCCCGGCTTGTGTGTTCCCTTAAACGGCAACTAATTTATTGTCAAGATATATTCTTGTAAGTACTTCGGTATACTGTTGTTCGCGACAGACGGTATTAACCGATTGGTTTTGAAGCCCAACCCCCAAACCGCTAACCCCTAACCGTAAGTACTGAGCATTAATAGTGCTCGAATTGTTAACTAATATGTCAACTTCGTTAGCCTAACCCCCTAACCCCTAACCCCCAACCCCTAACTCTAACTCTAACCCTTAATAAAAATCCGTTAGAAATAGCCCCTGTCTCCGGCCCGGTAATCGGGCCGACCGGCAGCCATCTTTCGGATCGGGTCTAGACTTAGGACCAGTTGACCACCTTTCGGTCTTTTCTCTTATCTTTGCGAGACCACAAGGCCAGGCGACTAATACAAATAACGACTCGGTTATCGTACTCCCCCGGAGCCAAGGTAAACGTTTCATTTAGTTGCGATTAACAATTCACAGGAATCGGCCAATCGTATCGTTACATTAGTAACGCTTATCGATCATATCAAGATTCGTGACTCACGAACAGCCCTGATGAGCCTTTAAAAGGCGAAATGGGTTGGTACTAATTCGATATTAGCACCCATTGGCTTGTTCGCCTTTTAGTGTCCACTCCGACTCACTCGCTTCGCTCGCTCGTCGTCGTGTCTGCCACCCCCTAACCCCTAACCCCCAACCCCTAACTCTAACTCTAACCCTTAATAAAATCCGTTAGTAATAGCCCCTGTCTCCGGCCCGGTAATCGGGCCGACCGGCAGCCACTTTTCGGATCGGGTCTAGAATTAGGGCCAGTTGACCACCTTTCGGTCTTTTCTCTTATCTCTACGAGACCACAAGGTCAGGCAATTAATATAAATGACGACTCGCTTATCGTACTCCCCGGAGCCAAGGTAAAACGTTTCATTTAATTGCGATTAACAATTCACAGGAATCGGCCAATCGAATCGTTGCATTAGTAACGCTTATCGATGATATCATGATTCGTGACTCACGAACAGCCCTGATGAGCCTTTAAAAGGCGAAATGGGTTGGTACTAATTCGATATTAGCACCCATTGGCTTGTTCGCCTTTTAGTGTCACTCCGACTCACTCGCTTCGCTCGCTCGTCGTCGTGTCTGCCCCCCCCTAACCCCTATATACGACTTGCTCCCCCTACACATTTTTTGCTTTACTTTTTGTGCAAATCATGTCTTCTATCTTTCGTGCATTATCACCTTTGGCCATTGCTACCGCCACTGGTGCTCATTATGAGTCCTCCGCGGACGCTACTAGTAGCGTTTCGTTTCAACTGCTCAGCTCTGCTGGCAGTGTTCAGGAGGTACTCGCATTGATCCCCGATTCTTATCGGGGAGTCCTAACTGGTCCCTTTAACGGGATCAGGGCTACTGCAAATAGACTTTGCAGTGCGCTAACAAGTGTGAGAAACTTGGAAGTGCATAAAGCCGCTGGGACATTGCCTGCGTCGATACCCAAGACGCACGTCGATCTTCAGCTAACTGCTGAATTTCGCACATCGGCTGCTGGCATCGACGCTTCATCGTCGATGCAGGAACTTAACGATAAGTTCCGCCAACAACTGTTTGAACAACAGTTGAAGGCCAAGAAGCTCGATATCGAGCATCTTCAGTCGTTGATGACTCCGGAAAAGCTCTTCAATGAGCTTAGCCCGATCGTTACCGCCCGCTTCAATCACTTACGTGAAACTTCGAAGCGAGCAAACATCCAGGAAGTAAATGTCCTGGATGATAACAATCGAGTTGTTGGTACAGAAATGAGGCTCACCGGTTTTTCCGAGGATCCGAATCTCAAAGGCCAACATCTGGAGCTCCTTGCAAACGTCGTTCAGCTGGCGTTTCGTGTTTGTTCTATCGTCGAATCACAACATGATAAGCAAAATGCCCAGCGCAAGGAAAAGCGCGAACTTAAAGCGTCAGTCGACGTCGAAATGAGCGATATTACTCGCCCAGGACCGTCCATTCAATCCGTGATTGATAAGGCGGTTAACGCTAAAGTTCGGGAAGCCCTTAAGGGGTCTAAGAAAAAAGACTCCAGTAAGCATTTATCCACTTCGGGTTTGTTTACGTCTCACACCCCCTCCCACAGGTTCAAAGAAGAAAACGTCGGGGAAGAAAGGGGGCAAGGGCGCCAAAGACTCGGCAACCGCCGGAGTTCAAGTAGTAAAAACTCCGTCAGGTACGCTCAAAGCACTGCCAGCGCCTCTCGCTCACCTTCGATCTACTCCAGCTACGAAGGGCGGGAAGCGGGCTCCAAAGAAGCCGCAGAAGAAAAAGAATACTGGCAAACCGAGTCAACCGGAAGCTTCGTCCTCCAAGGCGAAAGGGAAACAAAAAGCATGGTGAGTACGCTCTCCTCTAGGTCGTTTGATTGGTCAAACCCTAGCACTTATCCCGATGAGTTATTAACTCTTTCATACCCAGATGCCATAAAACGTGTTATGCTCGAAATTCCCCTCGATGTGCTCGAGGCTAGTACCTTTCGTAGTAGTGTACATTTAGGACCTGGTGTAAATCTTCCGTTAAAATATCAAATGGACTTAAGCGTAGGACAAAAATATATGTTCTATTCTCCTCGTAATAAAAAACTCCTTATGGAGGCGTGGGATGACTTTGAGTATCGCATTAAGTGGCGACTATTCTTTACGTTTAAGAACGGCCTAGACCGTGATTCTTATGATCCAGATTACTCGGTTCCTAAGGTGAGAACCTCCAGGATCCCGGGTTTACCCGAATATATCGAAACCGGACTTAGATTGGGAAGAAACTATGTTGAAAAAATAGCTTATCTTATACCAGCTAACCAGGAAAGGGGCGCACTCAACGCGTTGGCCCCTGATCCTAAACGGGTTCGAGAGTATCTTATCGACAACGATTACGTTGTAACTAATACCGATAAGAACTTAGGTATTGCGGTGTCTCAACGCACCTGGATACAAGAAAAATCCCTCGCTCTGCTCTCTAATCAAGAGGATTATGAAGAACTCTCCTTCACTGATGCGAAACGGATTTTAGACAAACAATGTACATCGATGGAACTCTTAGCTGGGTCTGTCGAAGACGCAGAGCCTGAATTGGCGGATCAACTTCAGCGGTTTTTCCGGCATAAGATAACCCCGCCATTCGGTACGCACCATATTCCCACATTTTACTGTATTCCTAAAATACACAAAGAACCTGTGAAAGGAAGACCAATCATACCGTGTCATAGTGCGATACAAAACCCTGCTGCCAAGTACGTTAGTAAGCAACTTAAGCCTTTGATTGAGGCATCGCCTTCCATTATACATGGATCCAAGGACCTGGCGATTAAGTTGTCGAAGTTAAAACCTGATCCGAGACGACGTCTTTTTGTAGTTACCGGCGACGTCGTCGCATTCTACCCTAACGTCCCACTAATACAATGTTTCGACGTTGTAACAAACCTCTTCGTAGAGTTTTGGAACATTGAGTGTGACACGGAAGGAGTGCCTTTAGAAGAAACCTGGCGCCATAAATTACTGCTATTTATGAAAGCCATGGATATAGGTTGCTCGGATCTCGTAACACAGTTTTTTGACGGCAACGTCAAGAAGTTTAGATACTTTCGCCAGAAACGTGGCCTTGCCATGGGTACCAGTTGTGCCCCTGATCTCGCTAATCTGTTCGCAGTTTGGTTCGAGACACGTAAGAAAGTCTTAGAATTACCATGGATGTTCTTCTATGGTCGTTACATCGACGATTGTTTAGCGCTAGTTTATGCCCACTCAGAAGACGAGGCACTAGCATTATGCAAAAACAATATACAGTTCGATGGCTGTGTAATTGAATGGGACGCTAGCGCGCGTTATCAGCATTTTCTGGACCTGACTATTTATATAGACGATCAAGGTTTAATCCAGCACATGCCTTACCGGAAAGCTAAGTCCCACCAGGAAAGAATTCCATGGATATCTCACCACCCGCTCGATGTCAAGAGAGGGACCTTTATTAGTGAAATGTCTCGTTTAGCCACGTTATGTAGTACTCAGTCACACTACGTAGACGCTATAAAAGATTGCGCAATCCTTTATATTCGACGTGGTTATCCCGAAAAGTTAGTATATCACTGGCTTAATCAGCATAAAAAAGAACGTTGGGAACAACGGTTGACTCTTAAGTCTGCCAACAACCACGACACGTCAGAAGACGTCCTTGTGCTTAAGTCCACATTCAATACTGCATGGGATTACTTTTCCGCCAATAAATTAGGCGATGTTATTACAGGATACTGGAAGAGGTGGTTGAATCACGCCGAAAATAATACCTTTAATGGTATGTATCCGAACACCGTACACCAGTGGGGTATGCGGGAGATTGACGGGTCGATGTTGACACCCCTTGTGGCGGTCACTAGATCTATCGGTCTTCCGTCTAACCTGCCGGTTTTTGTACCGGATGTTCGTCTAACAGGACTCCATAAAGCTCGATGGTTGGTGTCGCGAAAGCGTACACTTAACCTTTTCGACCTTGCTAGTTCTTGGAAAAAAGAAGTAATAACCCGCATGGATGAGCAAGTCTCTTCCGAGATCGGTCTAGGACCCGGTACTCTCGTTGACGACGTCGCAATGGACGTCGATTCCGACTTGATTGATTTACACCGGATATCCCCGCCAACCGACTTGGAGCGAATCCATTTACCTTCCGTTTAAAGACGGAAACACAAGTTTTGACGTGCTGGCTGCGGCTGGTACGCATAGGTTTTGATGGACGGTTAGTCCTGGCTTATGTTATTCCGGCTTTGATACAGTCAGTCCCGGCTTGTGTTTTCCCTTAAACGGCAACTAATTTATTGTCAAGATATATTCTTGTAAGTACTTCGGTATACTGTTGTTCGCGACAGACGGTATTAACCGATTGGTTTTGAAGCCCAACCCCCAAACCGCTAACCCCTAACCGTAAGTACTGAGCATTAATAGTGCTCGAATTGTTAACTAATATGTCAACTTCGTTAGCCTAACCCCCTAACCCCTAACCCCCAACCCCTAACTCTAACTCTAACCCTTAATAAAATCCGTTAGTAATAGCCCCTGTCTCCGGCCCGGTAATCGGGCCGACCGGCAGCCACTTTTCGGATCGGGTCTAGAATTAGGGCCAGTTGACCACCTTTCGGTCTTTTCTCTTATCTCTACGAGACCACAAGGTCAGGCAATTAATATAAATGACGACTCGCTTATCGTACTCCCCGGAGCCAAGGTAAAACGTTTCATTTAATTGCGATTAACAATTCACAGGAATCGGCCAATCGAATCGTTGCATTAGTAACGCTTATCGATGATATCATGATTCGTGACTCACGAACAGCCCTGATGAGCCTTTAAAAGGCGAAATGGGTTGGTACTAATTCGATATTAGCACCCATTGGCTTGTTCGCCTTTTAGTGTCACTCCGACTCACTCGCTTCGCTCGCTCGTCGTCGTGTCTGCCCCCCCCTAACCCCTAACCCCCTAAGTGGCGTTTATTCTTTACGTTTAAGAACGGCCTAGACCGTGACTCTTACGATCCAGATTACTCAGTTCCTAAGGTGAGAACCACAAGGACTCCGAGTTTACCCGAATATATCGAAACCGGACTTAGATTGGGAAGAAACTACGTTGAAAAAGTAGCTTATCTTATACCAGCTAACCAGGAAAGGGGCGCACTCAACGCGTTGGCCCCTGATCCCAAACGGATTCGAGAGTATCTTATCGACAACGATTACGTTGTCACTAATACAGATAAGAACTTAGGTATTGCGGTGTCTCAACGCACCTGGATACAAGAGAAATCCCTAGCTCTGCTCTCTAATCAAGAGGATTATGAAGAACTTACCTTCACAGACGCGAAGCGGATTTTAGACAAACAATGTACATCGATGGAACTCTTAGCTGGGTCTGTCGAGGACGCCGAACCAGAATTGGCGGATCAACTTCAGCGGTTTTTCCGGCATAAGATAACCCCGCCATCCGGTACGCACCATATTCCCACATTTTACTGTATTCCTAAAATACACAAAGAACCTGTGAAAGGAAGACCGATTATACCGTGTCATAGTGCGATACAAAACCCGGCAGCTAAGTACGTTAGTAAGCAACTTAAGCCTTTGATTGAGGCATCGCCTTCCATTATACATGGATCCAAGGACCTGGCAATTAAGTTGTCGAAGTTAAAACCTGATCCGAGACGACGTCTCTTTGTAGTTACCGGCGACGTCGTCGCATTCTACCCTAACGTCCCACTAATACAATGTTTCGACGTTGTAACAAATCTCTTCGTAGAGTTTTGGAACATTGAGTGCGACGCGGCAGGAGTGCCTTTTGAAGAAACCTGGCGCCATAAACTGTTATTGTTTATGAAAGCTATGGATATAGGTTGCTCGGATCTTGTCACACAGTTTTTTGACGGTAACGTCAAGAAGTTTAGATACTTTCGTCAGAAACGTGGCCTTGCCATGGGTACCAGTTGTGCCCCTGATCTCGCTAACCTGTTCGCAGTTTGGTTCGAGACACGTAAGAAAGTCTTAGAATTGCCATGGATGTTTTTCTATGGCCGTTACATCGATGACTGTCTAGCGCTAGTCTATGCCCAATCAGAAGACGAGGCACTAGCATTATGCAAAGACAATATCCAATTCGATGGCTGTGTAATTGAATGGGACGCTAGCGCGCGTTATCAGCATTTTTTGGACCTGACTATTTATATAGACGATCAAGGTTTAATCCAACATATGCCTTACCGGAAAGCTAAGTCCCACCAGGAAAGAATTCCATGGATATCTCACCATCCTCTCGATGTCAAGAGAGGTACATTCATCAGTGAAATGTCTCGTTTAGCCACGTTATGTAGTACTCAGTCACACTACGTAGACGCTTTGAAGAATTGCGCAATTCTTTATATTCAACGCGGCTATCCCGAAAAGTTAGTATATCACTGGCTTAATCAGTACAAAAAAGAACGTTGGGAAAAACGGTTGACTCTTAAGTCTGCCAACAACCACGACACGTCAGAAGACGTCCTTGTGCTTAAGTCCACATTCAATACCGCATGGGATTATTTTTCCGCCAATAAATTAGGCGAAGTTATTACAGGATACTGGAAGAGGTGGTTGAATCACGCCGAAAATAATACCTTTAATGGTATGTATCCGAACACCGTACACCAGTGGGGTATGCGTGAAGTCCACGGATCGATGATGACACCCCTTGTGGCGGTCAGTCGGTCTCTGTATGCCACGTCGCTCTTACCGGTTTTCGTACCGGATGTTCGTCTAACAGGACTCCATAAAGCTCGATGGTTGGTGTCGCGAAAGCGTACACTTAACCTCTTCGACCTTGCTAGTTCTTGGAAAAAAGAAGTAATAACCCGCATGGATGAGCAAGTCTCTTCCGAGATCGGTCTAGGACCCGGTACTCTCGTTGACGACGTCGCAATGGACGTTGATTCCGACTTGATTGATTTACACCGGATATCCCCGCCAACCGACTTGGAGCGCATCCATTTACCTTCCGTTTAAGTACGGAACCACAGGTTTTGACGTGCTGGCTGCGGCTGGTACGCGTAGGTTTTGATGGACGGTTAGTCCTGGCTTACGTTATTCCGGCTTTGATACAGTCAGTCCCGGCTTGTGTGTTCCCTTAAACGGCAACTAATTTATTGTCAAGATATATTCTTGTAAGTACTTCGGTATACTGTTGTTCGCGACAGACGGTATTAACCGATTGGTTTTGAAGCCCAACCCCCAAACCGCTAACCCCTAACCGTAAGTACTGAGCATTAATAGTGCTCGAATTGTTAACTAATATGTCAACTTCGTTAGCCTAACCCCCTAACCCCTAACCCCCAACCCCTAACTCTAACTCTAACCCTTAATAAAAATCCGTTAGAAATAGCCCCTGTCTCCGGCCCGGTAATCGGGCCGACCGGCAGCCATCTTTCGGATCGGGTCTAGACTTAGGACCAGTTGACCACCTTTCGGTCTTTTCTCTTATCTTTGCGAGACCACAAGGCCAGGCGACTAATACAAATAACGACTCGGTTATCGTACTCCCCCGGAGCCAAGGTAAACGTTTCATTTAGTTGCGATTAACAATTCACAGGAATCGGCCAATCGTATCGTTACATTAGTAACGCTTATCGATCATATCAAGATTCGTGACTCACGAACAGCCCTGATGAGCCTTTAAAAGGCGAAATGGGTTGGTACTAATTCGATATTAGCACCCATTGGCTTGTTCGCCTTTTAGTGTCCACTCCGACTCACTCGCTTCGCTCGCTCGTCGTCGTGTCTGCCCCCCCCTAACCCCTTTAAAAGGCGAAATGGGTTGGTACTAATTCGATATTAGCACCCATTGGCTTGTTCGCCTTTTAGTGTCCACTCCGACTCACTCGCTTCGCTCGCTCGTCGTCGTGTCTGCCCCCCCCTAACCCCTAAATACGACTTGCATCTCCCTATACATCGTTGCTTTAACTTTTTGTGCAATTATGTCTTCTATCTTTCGTGCTCTTTCGCCGATGGCCATTGCTGCTGCCACCGGCTCTCAATACGAGTCCTCCGCGGACGCTGTCTCCAGCGTCTCGTTTCAACTGCTTAGCTCTGCTAGCAGTGTTCAGGAGGTTCTTGCATTAATCCCCGATTCTTATCGGGGAGTCCTAACTGGTCCCTTCAATGGGATCAGGGCTACTGCAAATAGACTTTGCAGTGCGCTAACAAGTGTGAGAAACTTGGAAGTGCATAAAGCCGCTGGGACATTGCCTGCGTCGATACCCAAGACGCACGTCGATCTTCAGTTAACAACTGAATTTCGCACTTCGGCTGCCGGCATCGACGCTTCATCGTCGATGCAGGAACTTAACGATAAGTTCCGCCAACAACTGTTTGAACAACAGTTGAAGGCCAAGAAGCTCGATATTGAGCACTTGCAGTCGAAGCTTACTCCAGAAGAGCTCTTTAAAGAGCTCAGCCCAATCGTTACCGCCCGCTTTATCCATTTAAAGGAAACGTCAAAGCGAGCAAACATCCAGGAAGTAAACGTCCTGGATGATAACAATAGGGTTGTTGGTACAGAGATTAGGCTCGCCGGTTTTTCCGAAGATCCAAATCTGAAAGGTCAACACCTGGAGCTCCTTGCAAACGTCGTTCAGCTGGCGTTTCGTGTTTGTTCAATCGTCGAATCTCAACACGATAAGCAAAATGCCCAGCGCAAGGAAAAGCGCGAACTTAAAGCGTCAGTCGACGTCGAAATGAGCGATATAACTCGCCCAGGACCGTCCATTCAATCTGTGATTGATAAGGCGGTTAACGCTAAAGTTCGGGAAGCCCTTAAGGGGTCTAAGAAAAAAGACTCCAGTAAGCATTTATCCACTTCGGGTTTGTTTACGTCTCATACCCCCTCCCACAGGTTCAAAGAAGAAAACGTCGGGGAAGAAAGGGGGCAAGGGCGCCAAAGACTCGGCAACCGCCGGAGTTCAAGTAGTAAAAACTCCGTCAGGTACGCTCAAAGCACTGCCAGCGCCTCTCGCTCACCTTCGATCTACTCCAGCTACGAAGGGCGGGAAGCGGGTTCAAAAGAAACCGAAAAAAGAAAAAAAGAATACTGGCAAACCGAGTCAACCGGTAGCTTCGTCCTCCAAGGCGAAAGGGAAACAAAAAGCCTGGTAAGTACGCTTACCTCTAGGAAGTTTGATTGGTCAAACCCTAGTACATATCCCGATGAGTTACTAACTCTCTCATACCCAGATGCCGTGAAACGTGTTATACTCGAAATCCCCCTCGACGTGCTCGAGGCTAGTACCTTTCGCAGTAGTGTACATATCGGACCTGGTGTAATATTACCGTTAAAATATCAATTGGACTTAAGCGTAGGACAGAAATATATGTTCTATTCTCCTCGTAACAAAAAACTCCTTATGGAGGCGTGGGATGATTTTGAATATCGCATCAAGTGGCGTTTATTCTTTACGTTTAAGAACGGCCTAGACCGTGACTCTTATGATCCAGATTACTCGGTTCCTAAGGTGAGAACCACAAGGACTCCGAGTTTACCCGAATATATCGAAACCGGACTTAGATTGGGAAGAAACTACGTTGAAAAAGTAGCTTATCTTATACCAGCTAACCAGGAAAGGGGCGCACTCAACGCGTTGGCCCCTGATCCCAAACGGATTCGAGAGTATCTTATCGACAACGATTACGTTGTCACTAATACAGATAAGAACTTAGGTATTGCGGTGTCTCAACGCACCTGGATACAAGAGAAATCCCTCGCTCTGCTCTCTAATCAAGAGGATTATGAAGAACTTACCTTCACAGATGCGAAACGGATTTTAGACAAACAATGTACATCGATGGAACTCTTAGCTGGGTCTGTCGAGGACGCCGAACCAGAATTGGCGGATCAACTTCAGCGGTTTTTCCGGCATAAGATAACCCCGCCATCCGGTACGCACCATATTCCCACATTTTACTGTATTCCCAAAATACACAAAGAACCTGTGAAAGGAAGACCAATTATACCGTGTCATAGTGCGATACAAAACCCGGCTGCCAAGTACGTTAGTAAGCAACTTAAGCCTTTGATTGAGGCATCGCCTTCCATTATACATGGATCCAAGGACCTGGCGATTAAGTTGTCGAAGTTAAAACCTGATCCGAGACGACGTCTCTTTGTAGTTACCGGCGACGTCGTCGCATTCTACCCTAACGTCCCACTAATACAATGTTTCGACGTTGTAACAAATCTCTTCGTAGAGTTTTGGAACATTGAGTGCGACGCGGCAGGAGTGCCTTTTGAAGAAACCTGGCGCCATAAACTGTTGTTGTTTATGAAAGCCATGGATATAGGTTGCTCGGATCTTGTCACACAGTTTTTTGACGGCAACGTCAAAAAGTTAAGATACTTTCGTCAGAAACGTGGCCTTGCCATGGGCACTAGTTGTGCCCCTGATCTCGCTAACCTGTTCGCAGTTTGGTTCGAGACACGTAAGAAAGTCTTAGAATTGCCATGGATGTTCTTCTATGGCCGTTACATCGATGACTGTCTAGCGCTAGTTTATGCCCAATCAGAAGACGAGGCACTAGCATTATGCAAAGACAATATCCAATTCGATGGCTGTGTAATTGAATGGGACGCTAGCGCGCGTTATCAGCATTTTTTGGACCTGACTATTTATATAGACGATCAAGGTTTAATTCAACATATGCCTTACCGGAAAGCTAAGTCCCACCAGGAAAGAATTCCATGGATATCTCACCACCCTCTCGATGTCAAGAGAGGTACTTTTATCAGCGAGATGTCTCGTTTAGCCACGTTATGTAGTACTCAGTCACACTACGTAGACGCTTTAAAGAATTGCGCAATTCTTTATATTCAACGCGGCTATCCCGAAAAGTTAGTATATCACTGGCTTAATCAGTACAAAAAAGAACGTTGGGAAAAACGGTTGACTCTTAAGTCTGCCAACAACCACGACACGTCAGAAGACGTCCTTGTGCTTAAGTCCACATTCAATACCGCATGGGATTATTTTTCCGCCAATAAATTAGGCGAAGTTATTACAGGATACTGGAAGAGGTGGTTGAATCACGCCGAAAATAATACCTTTAATGGTATGTATCCGAACACCGTACACCAGTGGGGTATGCGTGAAGTCCACGGATCGATGATGACACCCCTTGTGGCGGTCAGTCGGTCTCTGTATGCCACGTCGCTCCTACCGGTTTTCGTACCGGATGTTCGTCTAACAGGACTCCATAAAGCTCGATGGTTGGTGTCGCGAAAGCGTACACTTAACCTCTTCGACCTTGCTAGTTCTTGGAAAAAAGAAGTAATAACCCGCATGGATGAGCAAGTCTCTTCCGAGATCGGTCTAGGACCCGGTACTCTCGTTGACGACGTCGCAATGGACGTTGATTCCGACTTGATTGATTTACACCGGATATCCCCGCCAACCGACTTGGAGCGCATCCATTTACCTTCCGTTTAAGTACGGAACCACAGGTTTTGACGTGCTGGCTGCGGCTGGTACGCGTAGGTTTTGATGGACGGTTAGTCCTGGCTTACGTTATTCCGGCTTTGATACAGTCAGTCCCGGCTTGTGTGTTCCCTTAAACGGCAACTAATTTATTGTCAAGATATATTCTTGTAAGTACTTCGGTATACTGTTGTTCGCGACAGACGGTATTAACCGATTGGTTTTGAAGCCCAACCCCCAAACCGCTAACCCCTAACCGTAAGTACTGAGCATTAATAGTGCTCGAATTGTTAACTAATATGTCAACTTCGTTAGCCTAACCCCCTAACCCCTAACCCCCAACCCCTAACTCTAACTCTAACCCTTAATAAAAATCCGTTAGAAATAGCCCCTGTCTCCGGCCCGGTAATCGGGCCGACCGGCAGCCATCTTTCGGATCGGGTCTAGACTTAGGACCAGTTGACCACCTTTCGGTCTTTTCTCTTATCTTTGCGAGACCACAAGGCCAGGCGACTAATACAAATAACGACTCGGTTATCGTACTCCCCCGGAGCCAAGGTAAACGTTTCATTTAGTTGCGATTAACAATTCACAGGAATCGGCCAATCGTATCGTTACATTAGTAACGCTTATCGATCATATCAAGATTCGTGACTCACGAACAGCCCTGATGAGCCTTTAAAAGGCGAAATGGGTTGGTACTAATTCGATATTAGCACCCATTGGCTTGTTCGCCTTTTAGTGTCCACTCCGACTCACTCGCTTCGCTCGCTCGTCGTCGTGTCTGCCCCCCCCTAACCCCTAACCCCTAACCCCTCTTCATCCAACATAAAACCGGTGATAACATTCTCCTCTACCCTCCCAATACTAGACATCCCTACAATGGGACTAGAGACCTTTAGATTGACCCAAGCCAGTGATACCTGAGTCATGGTCCAACCTTTCTTCTTCGCAATTTCCTCGACTCTGCCGATGATGGCTTTATCGGCGTCAGATAAAGGACTATAGGAAGGGCTAGATTTGGCCTCTTCAGCACGAGTGGTTGCATCGGCGTCGACTGGACGACAGAGTTTGCCGCCAGCAACAGGGGCCCAAGGAATCAGTCCAATGCCGTTCAAGTTGCAGTAGGCGTTCATTTCGCGTTCCTCGAGCAATAAAATTAAATAAGGACATTAGGTCACGAAGTTGAAACTTACTTCTTCTCGATACAATAGAGAGTACTCGTTCTGCATGCTCACAAATTTTGTCCATCCATGATTTCCAGCTATTTTGTTCATGCGCGCAAACTGCCAACACCTCATTGAGCTAGCCCCGATGTACCTGACTTTGCCACTTTGCACCAGATCGTGCAATGCTTTCATCGTCTCTTCCACCGGAACTTTGGGGTCGAAACGATGGATTTGGAGGAGGTCAATATAAGAGGTCTTCAATCGTTCCAAGGACGCGTCGACGGCATTGAAGATCGCAGCACGGGAGAGACCGGATTGGTTCACGTATTGCGGCCAATCTCGCATTTGAGGGTTATAATACGTGCGTGTGCCGGGATCCGCTGCAACAAGACCGTTGCATTTGGTGAGAATAACAATCTGGTGACGAGGAATGTTGTACTATGTGGAATGAATGACCATAGTTCAGAATAAGCAGATAAATAAGTACCGTTTTGATGAACTTTGCCACTATTTTCTCCGATTCACCATTGGAGTATATGTTTGCAGTGTCGATTGTGTTGATACCACGATCCCAAGCAGCTTTCAGAATAGGAAGGGAGTTTTCTTGGTCCAAAACCCAAGACTAGTAGATAGAGTAATGAAGAGGTGGGAAACGGAACGAAACTTTAACTTACACCCCAAAGTGGCGATCCGTAGCTCATTGCACCAACCTAGTTCGAACGATATTATTCTTCCGCATGCAGTACAGCGTCAAAATGAATTCACTATGGGAACCGACACCCTCAATCCTGAAGAGCCTAACCGACGATATTCGACTGGGTTGGCCATGGTGGTGGTATTAGATGAAGAAATGATCCCATGAGAATCGTCTTACTAAATATTAAAATAACCTCAGGAGATCAGGAGAGAGGGAAATAGGCGCCTAGGCGCTTACATTGCTACCAGTATCACCGCGACTGTCTCGACATGCAACTACACTACTGCCACGAAGCCTTGATTATCTCTGCAGCGCGTTCCACAAAAACATACACTGGAACTTGCGTATGACTACACGTAACGAATGGCTGAAGATAGATTAGTCAACGTCCCGAAGATTGTCTGAAAGGTAGGGCAACTCACGAATGCAGACGCATCAACCACCCTCAAACCATCCACGCCTTTGACTTTCAGATCTGGATCAAGAACGCCATAGCTCGCATTTTTCGCAGACATTGCCACCGTCCCCACAGGATGCGCCAAACTTGATGTTGAATTGCAGACGTATGACTCTAGTTGAGCATCCAGCTGCGTAGAATTCATGGTGAAAAAATCGGGGATACTTGGTAATCCTACAGGAGGTTCAAGAATGTAATCATCCCAAACTGAGGCATTGAGGAAGGTATAGAGGATTTTAAATGCCTCTTTCATGGCTGCGACATCGAAATCGACAGTGAGGTATCCTGGGTCGATGAGTGGAGGTGTGAATGGGTTGGAGTCGTTGACGGTAATGGAGCCGCCTAATTTACAATGAGCACGAGAAGAGGGGCATTTGGCAAGATGGCTCACGAGAAGCAGGAGAAACCACGACTGTGGTCATTGACAAATAATAACCAGTCGTTGGAGGTGTGAGAAAGTATCCGTTCTGTCATTCAAGCATCCAGCGAACACGAAGAGGACATTCGGGCGCCAACTTACTCCTGGATAAATTTCCAAATGAGGAGACGTCACTCCCGCAGAAAAATCTCCATAATGTCCTGTCAACTCCTCGCTGACCCGGTAATATGATATCTGGTTCGCAAATGTATCACCTAGCGGACCAGCACCTCGGAAGACTCCCGGAAGCCTATCTTCTCCAAGCCATTCCGTTAGGGCTTCCTTCAGGACGGTATCATTACGATTAATATCATCATAAGTATTGGAGGTGTTGGCCAAGAATGCATTCGCAATGAAAGGTTGGTCGGAAAGATTTTGTCCAACACTGGGGAGGTCAATAAGAGGCGTGATCCCTGCGGCGGAGAGAGCAGTGGAGTTGCCAATACCGGAATTGAGAAGAATTTGGGGAGAGCCAACGGCACCTCCGCAGATGATAACTTCTTTAGAAGCTGTGACTTGAATAAAAGTACCTGAGTCAACCAAGACGTTGGGTGATCAGTTATACATGATTAATGAAATCTGTCCAAACCATCAGTGATGTTCTGAGTGAAATCTACGGTACGAAATGAGTACCCTGCAGTCGTGTTCCTATTTTTCGTCGGAACAACGCGGGCTACTCGTGCATTGACTAGTACATCTAAATTGTCTCTCGATTCATCGGAAAGGTAGGCAGTCACAGAACTACTCCTACGACCTTTCGAGTCAATGGTTCATGGCAACCAACCTACAAGACAGATGATAAAAGCTCCTTCGTGATGAAGATTTAGTGAAATAATCGTTTCGAACTCACCCAGTCCCAATGGCATGCCAGAGTTGACATCCTCATTATACGAATATACTCCACCTAATTTGTGTGCTGCATCCAGGACTTTTGAGTCGATGTTCTGTGAGAAGCTAGGCAAACTGACATCGACCGCACCACCGATATAGTGTACATCAGGGTCAAATTCGCCTGCGGTATTAGGATTGCCAGCAGGAGAAACTAGTCGTTCGTTCTGGGATGGGGAGCTGAGTTTTAAACAAGCAGAAATGCAATTTGAAGGATCCACGGACAAGAGCAAGGTACTGTTGAATATTATCCCAGGACCATCCATCATCTCCAGTAACTCCGGCAAAGCGGTTGAAATCATCTACAGAGCTGCGGGTGTAAAACATTCCATCTACAGGGACATTTGAGATCCATGCAACACAAACACACAAGGTATGGGACACTCACTGATAGAGCTAGATCCACCCAAGATAAATCTCCGTGGAAAAAATAACCACCGATCACCCAACCCGGACTGGACTGTGGTTGTAAGATTCCAGTCGTACTGCAGCATATTCCGGGTGCTGAAATATGGAACAGTAATATTGAATACACCAATGGAACTGTGCGAAGAAACAGCAACGATGTTTGCAGAAAATGAAATGCGCGTCTCAGTATCATATCAGAATGTATGATCAGAAAAAGATAGACGTATCAAGAACTGGAACCCAGCACTTTGATTGTGGGTCCAGGGCCGGGACTTCTGAAAAATAAAAAAACAAAAAAATTAGGAAAAGCGTCGACATACGATGTTGCAGCCTCGAGAACCAGCACATTGAAGGCGGAGTTCTCTGAAAGCCTGCTAGCTAGCGCGAGTCCAGCGGTTCCTCCTGAATATAGGATTGGTTCAATGATCGAATTTTTTTCAAGGAATTCATGATATACTCACCTCCCGCAATCACAAAATTGTACTCCTTCCCCAAGGGCAAGTCGCTGTACTGATCATAGATCACAGCAGAAGAGGAGATAATCAGAGTCGAAAGACACAAGAGGACTGTTGCTGCACAGAAGGATCTAATCCATGTAAAAGTCATTGTTAACGGTCGAGTATGCCGTTAAACGCGGCGTATTCTATGCCTATGACAGAAAGTGATAGGTTTTTCAGATGCTTTATGAACTTATATATGTGTTCCGCTGAATTATTGAGTTTGGTCCTGAACTACTTGTGTGCCACAAACTGAACCTGGTGATAGCGGATGATGCATGATGTTGGATACGATATTCACATTTACTGGCGTAACGGCACGCTGAATGTAAGAACATCTGTTGAGGAGTGCGCTCAGAGCAGAAGTGAAAAAGGAGCAGAATGGAGAAACTGACTGATGATGAACCCGAAAATAGTGAAAGGACACAGGATCAAGATCATAGGCGGAGTCGGAGACTCACCTCCTCACAATCAATCTGAGTAATGCGATTAGTGTACAGAAAAATGGCTGGAAAAGAAAGACTAGAAGGAGAGAAGGAGAATCAACTCAAAGCTTACAGGTACAATTTAGTACAACCAAAATTGTGTTAACAGATCCTATACCGGGAAATGGCTTCCTGAGAGATCTGGCATATCCCGAAAGTTCTAGAAGGTCAAATGAGCTCCCAATATTGCGACATTTCAGTAACATTGAGGAGCAGCTTGGCAATGGAAAGCAAGGGTGAAGCACGCCAACCTCTCTGAAGCGTGGGATTTAAAAATGACCACTGAACTCTCACTGGCACCTGGTCTTCACTAGCAGTCTTGAGTTATACTTTACCAATATTTCACACCATGGGCAAGATCAAGCCGCAATATCTGGGGACGCAGCTGGAATGCAATGCTTACAAGAGACTCATAGTATGAGTCTCCGTGATCTTCCGGACTATTTTCTTGTTGAACTGTTTGCACTAAGTTCGTATCTGAGGACACGTCAAACAAACGAGGAACTAATGAAGAAGGGGACCTTACAGTATGTTGCCCACTGTCTGTATCTCGATACTTGCTCTTGCTAACCGGCTATTCTGATTGTCAATAACTCACGGGCCAGCCAGTATCGAGGACTACTGTGGACCCTTCGATGTGTCTTATTGGGTGAGCGAAGCGAACCCATTATATTCTGAGGTTCCAAATCTTGCGTGCACAGCCACATGCACGTAGTGGCTGTGTACCGCGCTCAAGCGCTTCTTGCGGCTATGGCCGCACCGCACTTCCGTGATCTCACGCTGTCAGTGGGCCGTGCTGCAATTCCGTGCGCACATGTTAGGTTAATGCCTCATGTATGCCGCATGTCTTTAACATTTAAGTACTGTACGAGTTTGAGCAAATCCTTTCTATCTTTTCCAAAAAAATGGCTGGACCTTCTCGCCTCCAGCTCACACCTTTGAATGATGGAAGAACTTTGACTCAAATCATTAATGGTGAACCCCCGCCCAATCATGATAGAGGTTTTTAGACACTTTACATCAACCATACATGCTTTGTGACATATAATTTGTAGATATCTCGCCTCAGGCAGCTGATTTTGAAACAGATATTGATCTACAGGCTGTTAACCTCCGTATGTTAATGTTATCTTTCTTTTTCTTTGACTTGAGAGATGAATAAATACATTTCTAGCTTTTCCTTTTCCTTTTCAACATTCCCAGCTTGTTGCTGGAACTCCCATTCATTCCAACAGTGGAAGTCATTGTTGTATAGATTATACACAGACTCCTTCAACTCGTGAAAGATTGTCATCTAAGAGAATTTGGAGGAGAGATACAGTTATGGATCCACTGAGTCCTACATTTTCAAATCTTCCTCTTCGATTGATATGCTTGTTGATGATCTAGATCTTCAGCCAGCAGAAAATAAAGATGTGTTTCCTCTGGGACTGTTTCAGCTGCCTCTATTTCCAGGTGGTGATATCCAAGAGGAAGAAAATGAATTTGACTTAGATCTTTTCAGTGGAATAATTCCTCCCCAATCTCCTGAGCTGCCCAGAGCTTCAGATAATCATAAGTGGTGCTCTCACAAAAGCCATTGGGTAGCAAATGAGCTGTTTGGAAATGGAGATATATGCAATGGCTGTTATTTAAAATTTCATGGTGAAACTTTGTTACTTCATGCAAGATATACAGATTGCTATCATGTTGGTTTCCTATGGTGTACCAGTGGGAGGCATTTGAGGCCTGAAGCAAAATTTGGTACTTATAGTACATGTGAAGATTGTAGGAATATGCAATGTGAATGTAGACAGAGGGCAAGAGAGCAGAATGCTAATTTGCCACCCCCACCTCAAGATGATGATAGAAATAATCAACCTCCTCTTGAACCTCATGAAGCTGCTCTGAATTTAAACTAGCCTCCTGAAATACAAGATCTAGACCCTCAGCCAGCAAATACTGAGAGTGCTGTTTCCAACATTGAAAAGATTTATCTTTTGGCTGCTCATCAAGCCTTGTGTGGTGACGAAGGGGGAAAGCACAGAGAAGGCACAGGCTCGAAGCACAAACCAAAGTGAGGGGTGGGGCTAGCACCACACACGAAGGCTGAAAGATAAAATGATCAAGATGGCAATGATAGCGTGGGGGCCAATCATTAGGGTCGCACAAGGAAAACTAGTTCCAAAGACCAAGTAAGTATATTGAAGGTAAACGATGATACAGGTACTAACCTAGTTCCAAAGACCAAGAGGTCAAGATGGGGAACTAGGTGTCAGCTACTGTACTATATATACAAGGGTTTGGATGAGTAAGCGACAGTGCGGGAAGCCGATAGAAGTGTCTGGAATGTGATGGAAGGTTCTGACAAGTGATAGATGGAAATAAAAGGATGTGGAAACATGGAGAAGGGTTCAGGTAGTCACAAAGGTAAAGGAAAGAGGGAATGTAGGAGAAAACGAAATAAGTACCGTATCCTGTATGGCATGTTATGACACCTTGATGGATATTAAAATGGAGTACTGCAACTGTTGTAAAGAAAGATGGTTTGATCTGAATGTGAGAAATGAGAAATGTTCAAGATGTAGGAACAGTAACAAGTTTACGCCTGCTAATGCAATGTATCCTGGAGACTATCCAAATCTTCCTGAACTAACTCAAATGGAAGAAATGTTAATATCACCAGTTCATGCACTGGTTCAAGTTGGGCAGGTTAGAGGAGGACAATACAAATACTCTGGTCACTGTTGTAACTTTCTGCATGAAAACACTACTTTTCAAAATAAAGTTCCACTTCTTCCTGTCACGAAATGATCTTTAATCTTTTTATTAATCTTTTCTTTTATTTACTTACCTAATCACTGAGGCACTTGCACCAGCGCTCATTATATTCTCATTATCATTTAGGTTACATGCGTCAACCTTATTGTTCTCGCGTTGTTGTTTCATCCATGCGCGACTCTCTCGTTCCTGTCAGCCCAATGACAGGACGACGTCATTATTGTTCTGCCTCCATGCTTCTTTTTATATTGCCTTATTGTTTACTCACCGAATACCTACAGCTTTACTTATGGATATGGACGACTCTGTCGTGACATATATGGGTATCTACTTCATTTTTCCATAAGCTTTCCTTTCCCACACTGCTGCTTACTCATCCATTTTTCCATAAGCTTTCCATTCCCACGCTGCCGCTTACTCATACGAACCCTCATATATATAGTACCGTAGTTGACACCTAGTTCCCCATCTTGACCTCTTGGTCTTTGGAACTAGGTTAGTATTTGTATCTTCTCTACAGTCAATATACTAAACTTGGTCTTTGGAACTAGTTTTCCTTGTGCGACCCTAGTGATTGGCCCCTGCGCTATCACTGCTGTCTTGATCACTACATCTTTCAGCCTTCGAGTGTGGTGCTAGCCCCACCCCTCACTTTGGTTTGTGCTTCGCGCCTGTGCTTCCTCCGTGCTTTCTCCATTCGTCACCACAGACTCTTATTGTAGATCCTCATGATTACGGTGCGAGACGTATCTCATGGTTTCATATCCCATTTCGTATATAAGAGTAGGTATTTGGTAGTTATGTTCCTTAGCTCTATTCTCGTCTATTCTCCTTGGTAGCTAGACTAGTATTGGGTTGTCTTATCCATCCTCCTTTTGCTTTTTCGCCCTCTTGCTCATCGTCTATTGTGTGATGCCTGTTTGTCTCTTGTGAGAGCTAGCGAGTCGCTGACACTTCCATCCCAGCTAGATGTAATTATTATGCATCACAGCACTCAAACCAGTACAAATAATCTTCAAGCCACTCCAGATTTCCATGTCCGTTGAGATCCTCTCCAGCAGTGGCTTGAATATCTAGCTGCTAATCACCCAACATTCATACAATAAGCTGTAACAATTGATCATGAGGCTCTTGAGCAATTACCAGAAGATGGTTCAATCTTTGATCAGCTGCATCATATAGAAACATACAATATTGAAGAAAATTTCAATGAGGGGCCTCCTCAAGGAGAAGATGAGAATGCTCAGCTGCCTAATGAGCCACTTTACTCTCATGGATTTGTTCCTCGTACTGTTCAGCAAAGAACTGAGTTGGAGTTACTAAGAGAAGCTGCACATAACAATGATCCTATTTGTCAGTGACTCACTAGCTCTCACAAGAGACAACCAGGCATCACACGATAGTCGATGAGCAAGAGGATGAAAAAGCAATGAGGATGAATAACCCAACTACAAGTCTAGCTACCAAGGAGTATAGACGAGAATAGAGCTAAGGACTATAACTACAAAATACCTAGTCTTATATACTAAATGGGATATGAAGCTGTGAGAGATGTCTTGCACCGTAACCGTGAGGATCTACAATAAGAGTCGCTCATATCCATAAGTAAGGCTGTAGGTATTTGGTGAGTAAACAATAAGGCAATATAAAAGGAAGCATAGTGGTGGAACAATAATGTCGTCGTCCTGTCAATGAGCTGACAGGCACGAGAGAGTTGTGCATGGATGAAACGACAACACGAGAACAATAAGGTTGACATGTGTAATCTAGATGATAATGAGAATATAATGAGCACTGGTGTAAGTGCCTCAGTGATTAGGTAAGTAAATAAAAGAAAAGGAAAAGAATAATAAAAGAAAAGAATAATAGAAAAAGTGTGTTTCGTGACACTATTGTTTTAACTGTGCCAGTAATTAGAGGAACTCCTATTAATGAATATACAGCTGAGAAATTTGCTATTGATGCCTTTCCAACCCTGTTTCCAACTGGAAAAGCTGACTTTAAAGCTACTCAATATATCAATGTAACAATGGATTAATGGGCTGCACATTTGATGAGACTGGATGGGGGATGGTTTGCATGTCATCCTCGATTCAGATACTGGGTATTAAATACAATCATGCGACATCAGGCTAAAAAGGATACCAATTGGTATCTTAAAACTCATCAGGATGATCAAGGCTTAACTGTTGCTGACATTCAAGAAATGACTGAAACCAATGAAATTGAGGCACTTGCCCAGCGGATTTCAAAATCAGCTGCCAAATTAAAAGGCTCTTGACCTTTTTGGTCCCTGGAATGTACCCATTTACATGCTCAATTCCGGTTCCCTGGATGCAGAACACCCAGTGTCTTCTTTACAGTATCTTCTGCTGATGTTCAATGGCAAGATTTGCATAGATTCATGCCTTCATGGATTGATGAAGAAGAAGGCCCGCACTCATATCAAACTAGATTGACAGATTTATATAATAATCCAGCAATTGCAGCATATTATTTCCATAAGCATTTTGAAGTTTTCTTCCAGGAATTCATTGTTCCAAGATTTAAAGTTAAAGATTGGTGGTGGAGATATGAGTGGCAGCATAGGGGAAGCTCTCATATACATGGATTTCTTTGGATGGAAGATGCACCCTCTATTAAAGATGTTGAGGCTAACAATCATATTGATATAAAAACCTTCATTGATTTTTGGGATCAACATGTATCTACTTGGAATCCAAATCAAGCCTGTCCACCTACTTTGATGCATCCTTCAGCCATGCGGTTTGATACTCTTGAGGATACAAAAAAAGAGCTTGCTGAATCTTTGAATCATTTTCAGCAACATACAATTTGCTGTCCTAGCTACTGTCAGAGAAAGAAGAAAGGAATGGATGATATATTCTGCTGCTTTGGATTTCCCAAAAAATTGAGAGAAATTTCTGAATTTGCATGTGATGAGGGGTGCAATTTTAAGGAAACAATCCTGGAACACTGTCATGACGCACCTACCGCAGGTCATCCAGGGATGCATGGTACCCTGGAACTAGTCAGCAGACTCTACTGGTGGCCTGGGATGCGCTCTTTCGTAGACAAGTACGTCGACGGATGTGACCACTGCCAATGCAAATGCCTAAACCCCCACCACTCTTCACACTTGCAGAAATGATCAATTGCTTAACAGATATAATTCTGCTCTGACTCTAGGGTGGAAAGCCAATACAGACTCCAACCCTGTTATCAATGAAGAAGCCACAGAATCCTATGCAGTAAAAGATGCTGGCAAAGCAGAACCCAGTTCAACTTCTTATAAAAGCATTCTTCAAACTACCATTTCACATTTAGAGCCTGAAACACTGGCACATGTAGCTTTTCAAAAAATGCTATCCACTTTTGTTGCTGAGCATGATATTTCAGGACAAGAAACATGTTACATTTTGTTAGGATGTCCTTTGACAGTTTCGTCATGGTTGTTCTGTTCCATTTGTGTCACTGTCACAAAGAGGTGACGACGGTGGCGGAGCAGAAGCAGGCAGATACTGGTCCCAATGACAAAGTTATATTGATAATAAATACAAGTAAGTAGGTAGAAGACATACCTGGTCCCAATGACAAAGAGGTCAAGATAAGGGACCAGGCTGTGGGGGCTGGCTTATATATACAAGGTGGAGTGTGGGAATTATGATGTAATACTGTATAGCTCAAGCACAAGGAATGGAACAGAACTGATAGAATGGAATGGAAGGTTCCAGAATGATTATTGTAGGTAGGAGAGCTCGGATGGTGTATCATAAGGAAAGAAAAATGATAGGGGTGACTCACTTCATGACATTACCCCCCTCCTTATGACCATTGCCCTCAATGGTCAAGCTTTTGCCGCCTGGGGGTGCTTTTTGTGGAATTTTCGGATAGTTGTAGGGGCATGTTCAAGATTTGGTGCAGGTTCCCAGGAGTTGTGTCCTGCATTGTAGCCTTTCCACTTTACCAAGTACTCTAATTTCTTCCACCTAATCCAACTATCCAAGATGTCGTCAACTTCATACTCTGGCTCATCCTCATCCTCTAGGTATACTGGTTCCGGTGGTGTTGCAATTTCGCCATTGATGGAGTTCCCTCTCCAAGGGTACAGTTTATCGACATGGAACACAGGGTGGATGCGGTCTAGCGACAGTGGGAGGTCTAAACAGTAGTCCAAAGGGCCAACCTTCTCCAAAATCGCATATGGTCCTAGCTGTCGATCCCCCAGTTTCTCACTGGAAAGTTGAAGCTTGATGTCTTCTGCGCTTAGCCAGACCTGATCTCCAACTTGGAACTGATGTGCCTTTCGTTTTCCCCGTTCGTAGTTTTCCTTTTGCTGTCTTTTCCCCAGGTGCAACGCCGCCCCAGCGTCCTGTTGTGCATCTCGCAGTATCTGGATGCGATCATCCACCGCCGGAATCCCACTCTGTTGTCCCACTGGAATGTTGAATAGAGGCAGGTAACCATACGTGAGTTCAAAAGGGGACATTCCCAGTACTGAGTGGGTGCGGGAGTTAATCACAAATTCTGCCATGGGCAGGTGTTCTGCCCAGTCATCCTGACGGCATCCCACATAGAGCCTGAGGTACTTTTCGACTTCTTAGTTTGCTCATTCAGTCTGTCCATTCGCTTGGGGGTGATATCTGGAGGTAAGGTTTGATTTGATTTCTAGGCAGAAGAGTAGTGATCGCATGAGTTTTGCTGCAAACTGGGGTCCCCGGTCTGATACAAGGCAGAGGGGAAGGCCATGGAGGCGAAACATTTCGCGATAGTAGATGTCAGCCACCCCTGCTGCTATGATTGAGGTTGTACAAGGAATTGCATGGATTTGTTTACCATAGAGGTCAGTGCAGACTAGAATCACATCGTACCCTTGCGAGTTGGGCAGCTGTGTGATCAGGTCAACTCCCACTTCTTCCCACAAGCCTGCTGGGACATCTAGGGGTAGTGTTACTGCTCGTGGGTGTCTCTGTATCTTCTTCCTAGTACAAGTCTTGCATCCTTCCACGTATTTTTCTACAAAGGATCGCAGGGTGGGCCACCAAAAGTGGGTACTGATGAGGTCAAGGGTATTGTGAAGTCCAGGGTGGCCAGCAGAGGGGTTGTCGTGGCATTGTTTGAGTATTTCTTTCTGCAGGTCATTGTCTGGTGGGACGTATATCCTCCCTCGGTGGTACACTAGTCCGTTGTCTTCCTCCCATTCTGCTATCCCATTGGTCAAGCATTTGGGACTGCTTCTCCTAAGCTCTTCCAGTCCTTCCAGTACTTGGGCCTCCTTCTGAGATGCCTGTCGGATACGGTCCTCCAGTGGATTCTGTAATGAGGTTGCTGCCACTCACATAAAATGGGCTGGTTTCAGGACGATCTGTTGTCAATCATCTTCGCTATCCAAAACTTGATGTGCTGCCATACGAGAGAGAGCATCTGCCTGAGTGTTGGACTTGCCCAGCCAGTGAGTGAGTTGGAAATTGAAGTGGGACAGCCATAGCGCCCATCGTGCCTACCATCTACTAAGGTCCTGAGTAGAACGCCAGAATTCCAGGTTTGCATGATCAGTGAAGATCTCAAATGGTTGTGGTGAACCTTCCAGGAAGCTTCTCCAGTCCTTTAATGCTTCGATGATGGTGAGCATCTCTTGGTCGTAAATTTCATAGTTTCATTCGGCTGGTTGCATGGAGGCTGATCGAAATGCTACTGGGTGCCACTGGCCATCGTCTTGTTTCTGCATTAGAGCTCCTCCCGTAGCAAAGCCTGATGCATCCACCTCGAGTTGTGTGAGCCTATTAGGGTCCCAGAGTGCCAGTACCGGTGCTGTGATAAATGCTTCCCTTAGGGTGTCGAATGCTTGTTGCTGGTGTGTCCCCCAACTGAAGCCCAAGTCTTTCTTGGTCAGGTCGTTCAGAGGGCGTGCTATGCGGGCAAAGTTCCATATGAATCGGCAGTAGAAGTTAACAAAACCTAAGAATCCCCATAGCTCTTGCAGATTCTTTGGGATAGGCCAGTCATGAACTGCAGCTACTTTTACTGGGTCCATGCTCACTTCACCTTCTGATATCACTAGTCCTAGGTATTCGATCTGGAGCTCCTCGAATTCACACTTCTCGGGTCATATGTAGAGGTCGTGTTTCTCTAGCCATTTGAGTACCTCTCTTACTATCCGCCAATATTCTGGTATTTCGTTGGTGAAGATGAGAATATCATCTAGGTAGACTGCTACTTTCCCTGCCGCCACTAGGTCTGAAAAGATGGAGTTCATGAGTGCTTGGAAAGCGGCTGGGGAGTTGGTGAGACCAAAGAACATTACGCTGGATTCAAACAACCCTCGGTTGGTTGCAAAGGCAGCTTTCCACTCGTCACCCTCTTTAATCCAAACATTGTTATAGCCCCATCTGACGTCAAATTTGGTGAAATACCGTGCCCCCTGCAGATGGCTAATGATGTCAGCAACCAATGGGAGGGGATAACGGTTCTTCAGGGTTACTTGGTTAAGTTTCCTGTAGTCCTGTACAAAACGGAGTTTTCCATCCTTCTTCTTTATGAAGAAGACAGGTGAAGACAGTGGCGACTTCAAGGGGCGAATGTAACCTTTTTGGAGGTTGTCATCCAGAAAGCGGTCAAGTTCGTCTTGTTCGTTCAATGACATTGAATAGACTTTTGTGCGCATGGTTTCCGGTGCACCTGGGATCAATTCAATGGCATGATCCCAGGGTTCGTGGTCAGGGAGGCGCTCTGAAGCAGTTTCGGAGAATACTTTTTTGAAATCGCGGTAGGGTTCTGGGACCATTTCTTCAACGGTTTTCATGGGTTTTGTTTTGTGGGCCTGTTCTGCTAGCTGTTGGAAGTAGGTGAACCCTGCAGCACACCAGACCTCCTCTGTTTGTTCGTGTAAGATTCCTGACTTCACCCATGCACATCGGGTTCATCGGTTTGCTCGAATGCAGTGTATGGGCGACTCTTCTGTCTCCTCATCCAGTGTGTCAAGTGGTGTTTCGGGGGTGATAACAGTTTCAATTTCCTCCGCTGTGTCTTGCTCTTCCACCTCCTCTATCCTTGTTTGTTGTGATCTGACTGTGAGTCATCCTTTCTCCCAGTCAATATCTGGATTGGCTTTACGTAGCCAGGGGAGTCCTAAGATTAGGTCTTCGCTTCCCAGATTAGTTACTAGCAAGTCTGTCCACCGTTCTTGGTTATCAACAATCAAGGCTAGATGTGCAAAGTGTGTGATCTGCCCTGCTCAGTTAGCAGACCCATCAATGTTAAAGATGCCAATGGGTTTCCTGAGTGGGAAGGTCCTTACATGGTGGCGGGTGACAAACTCTTGGTTCAAAAATAGAGCAGTGGCTCCAGAATCAACCATGGCTGCAATTGCTATATTGTGATTTCTTCCTCTTAGTTTTGCGTTAATTCGGAAGTGAGATGAATTGGAGTTCAATTCTGAAATAGTAGATATTTTACAGGATGGAAAAGAATCATACGCGGATGTGGAATGTATAGCGAACTGGTTTGCGGGTACTCTCGATGCAGCCAAGACGGGCACCCACTTTAAAAACCCTCCTGAGAACCTGGTGCTGGGGCCATGGCATTGGCTCTGTTAAGGAGCTCCTGGAGCTGGGCAATCTGGGTGGAGAGGTCAGGCGTAAGTGGGGATGGAGCAGTGGGGGCTGGAGTGGAAGCAGCAATTTGGATGGGTTCGTTGGGGAAGAGGGTGAAGGGTGTCAAAGAGGAAGCAGAGACTTGTTGACGGCGGGGCTGTTGGCGCTTACCCCGGCCACGTTCTAGACCCATGAACTTGTCTTGGCAGACTGATTCTAGGTGGCCTCATCATCCACAGTAGCGGCAAACTGTCTCCTTGTATGAGCAGTTCCTCTTTTCATGACTCTGCGAGCCACATCCATAACACCTTCCTCTCATCTGAGCCACGAAGCTTTCTCTGCTGTTACCACTAGTGTGCATGGCATCAACATCCATAGCATGGGAGTTGGCAGGGGGGGAGGAGATATGGGAGGTGCCTGGATTGCGACCTGTCATGGTGGGATCGTGCAGGAACACATCCACTGAAATTGCTTGCCTAATAGCCTCCTCCAGGGTGGGAGCTAGTCCCTGGGCTATATTGACCACAATGAGATTTTGTCAGATCTCTGGGTTGAGGCCGCTATAGAAGCGTTCTCGCAGGTCGACATCTGAAAGTCCGGTCTGATCACCAATGTCCTTGAAATTCTGTGCAAATTCCGCTACCATTTGACCTTTTGCCTGCCTAAGATGCTGGATTGCATTCCGGGCCTCCATACCTGCATCAATGGATTCAAATCAGAGGGTGAAGGCTGTTTTGAAGTCTTCCCATCGTCCATTGAAGGGTTGTTGGTTATGGCTGAATTCTAGGAGGTACGGTGTGGCCCAGTCAGCAGCCTTGCCTGAGAAGAATCCTAGCGCTGCCTTGATCAGCTTTCCTTCATTGTTGCTCAAATCTGGTTGTTCCATTGCCCAGCTTTGATACTGAGCAATGAAATGACGTGCTTCTGCACTACTAGAGCCTTTGAAGAGCTCAGGCTTATTCATACTGGACTTGGCTGAGGCTTTGTGGAGGTTGGCCATGAGCTGGGCCACCTGCTCAATGAGCTGTGCCATGAGCTGATTGGTGTTGACTTCGGGGGTTGACATAGTGGGTGGGGGTACAGTTGGAGCAGGGGTTAGGATGGGTGTGATCACGGTACCATCAGAAAGATTCTCTTCTTTACTGATGGAGTTGGCAACAGTGTTAGGACAGGGTTGAGAACTGCAGTCAGCCCAGGAATTGCTTTCGCTGCTGTGGATGTGAGTTTGGTCTTTAGTGTCAAAAGCATGTGGATAGGCCGAGCAGTCAATAGCTTGGGCGGACAGGCTTGGTGCGGCAGCATCTGTAGACGTGGTGAAGATGGAGCCTGCAAGGATAACCTAATCAGTAGGCTATTGGTGCAGTAGGGGATCTTGACCTAATGTCACAAAGAGGTGATGACGGTGGCGGAGCAGAGCTGAGACTTGAGCGGAAGTGGGCAGATACTGGTCCCAACGACAAAGTTATATTGATAATAAATACAAGTAAATAGGTAAAAGACATACCTGGTCCCAATGACAAAGAGGTCAAGATAAGGGACCAGGCTGTGGGGGCTGGTTTATATATACAAGGCGGAGTGTGGGAATTATGATGTAATACTGTATAGCTCAGGCACAAGGAATGGAACAGAACTGATAGAATGGAATGGAAGGTTCCGGAATGATTATTGAAGATAGGAGAGCTCGGATGGTGTATCATAAAGAAAGGAAAATGATAGGGGTGGCTCACTTCATGACAGATACTTTAAATTCAAGATCCAAAGTGTCCGCTCCACCTCCAGAGCTACTAGCGAAACCAGATGCATCATGCTCTAAACCTTGCTCTTGCCTTACACCTCGTCCACTCATGGACAAATTTCCATATGAACCCATCTACTCATACCCAACAGTATCGCAAATGGGAACTCGTACCGAATCTGCAGAAAAACTGGATGTTGACATCGCACTTCTGGGGGCAGTGGCTTTCAACTGGGTCTGCAAGGACACTGGTATCGAGCTGATTTTATTTCGTTACACCCTTCCGAAATTACTGCTAAAGGTTCTAGTACTGAAGAATTTGAATCTCAGGAACGAGGATCTATCCTTCTGGATCAATATACCGAATTTGCTGATGTCTTTGACAAGAGCTCTTCCGAAGAGCTTCCAGAACATCGATCTTACAATCTAAAGATTGATTTAGAAGAAGGTGCCGAGCCACCTCTCGGAAGACTGTACCCCTTATCTCCAAAAGAATTGGGGGCCCTTCACGATTTCCTGGATAAGCAACTAACTACAGGTATAATTCAACCCTCCTCTTCACCCTATGGCACACCGGTTTTATTCGCACCGAAGAAGGACGGATCTCTCCAACTATGTGTTGATTTCCGAGGAATTAATTGCATCACCAAGAAGGACCGATACCCATTATCCTTAATATCCAACCTGCTAGATGCGCCCCGAAAGGCGGCTGTATACACTAAACTCGATTTAGCTCGTGCCTATCATCTCATACGAATTGCTGAAGGTGATGAATGGAAGACTGCTTTCCGGACTCGCTACAGGTCTTACAAGTGGAAAGTAATACCGGAAGGGCTCACCAATGCCCCGGCTGCATTTCAAAGATTTGTTAACTCTATCTTTGCGGACTTACTAGACGTTTATGTGATCATTTACATTGACAATATTCTAGTATATTCAGATAATCTGGAAGATCACGAGGAACATGTCCGAGAAGTCCTCCGAAAACTCCAACAAGCTCAACTCTACTGCAATTGTCGGCGACTCGCTAGCTCTCACAAGAGACAACCAGGCGTCACACAATAGACGATGAGCAAGAGGACGAAAAAGCAAAAGAGGATGGATAAAACAACCCAACTACAAGTCTAGCTACCGAGGAGAATAGACGAGAATAGAGCTAAGGAATATAACTACAAAATACTAAGTCTTATATACTATTGGGATATGAAGCCGTGAGAGATGTCTCGCGCCGTAACCGTGAGGATCTACAATAAGAGTCGCTCATATCCATAAGTAAAGCTGTAGGTATTAGGTGAGTAAACAATAAGGCAATATAAAAAGAAGCATGGAAGCGGAACGATAATGACGTCGTCCTGTCAATGAGCTGACAGGCACGAGAGAGTCGCGCCTAAGTGAAACGACAACGCGAGAACAATAAGGTTGACGCATGTAACCTAAATGATAATGAAAATATAACAAGCGCTTTGACGATTAGGTAAGTAAATAAAAGAAAAGGAAAAGAGTAATAAAAGAAAAGAATAACGAAAAAGATTGTTTCATGACAGCAATCTCGTGAAATGTTTCTTCGGAGTTGACACAGTCAAATATCTTGGGTACATCTTATCTCCCACCGGCCTTACCATGTCTTTGGATAAAGTAAAAGCTATCAGCGAATGGCCAGTGCCTCAAAAGGTCAAAGATATTCAGTCTTTTCTCGGATTTGCCAATTTCTACAGGCGTTTCATTTACAATCATAGCGACATTGTGATTCCATTAACCCGACTCACCCGAAAACAACGGATTGGATTTGGACTGCGGAATGCCAGTTGGCTTTTGCAAATCTCAAGCATGTGTTCACCAGCGCTCCTATTCTAGCTCACTGGGAACCTAATCAACCACTCATTGTGGAAACCAATGCTTCTGACTATGCGATTGCAGCAATCCTTTCAATTCGGCTTTCGGACTGTCACGAAACAATTTTTTCATTATTCTTTTTCCTTTTCTTTTATTTACTTACCTAATCACTAAGGCACTTACACCAGTGCTCATTATATTCTCATTATTATTTAGGTTACACGCGTCAACCTTATTGTTCTCGCATTGTCGTTTCACTCAGGCGCAACTCTCTCGTGCCTGTCAGCTCATTGACAGGACGACGACATTATTGTTCCGCTTCCATGCTTCTTTTTATATTGCCTTATTGTTTACTCACCTAATACCTACAGCTTTACTTATGGATACGAGCAACTCTTATTGTAGATCCTCACGGTTACGGCGCGAGACATCTCTCACGGCTTCATATCCCATTAGTATATAAGACTTAGTATTTTGTAGTTATATTCCTTAGCTCTATTCTCATCTATACTCCTTGGTAGCTAGACTTGTAGTTGGGTTGTTTTATTCTCATTGCTTTCTTCATCCTCTTGCTCATTGTTCATCATGTGATGCCTGGTTATCTCTTGTGAGAGCTAGCGAGTCGCTGACATGGACGGGGAAGTACATCCAATCACTTTTCTTTCTCGTACGCTTCATGCAGCAGAACTAAATTATGATGTTCACGACAAAGAACTTCTAGCTATTTTCGAAGCTTTTAAAGCTTGGCGGCACTACCTCGAAGGCGCCAGAGACCCAATCGATGTGGTTACCGACCATAAAAATCCTGAGTACTTCTCCACAACAAAAGTTCTGACTCGGAGACTGGTCCGATGGTCCGAATACCTTCACCAATTCAATTTGGTGATCTGGTTCCGACTGGGCAAATTAGGGGAAAAGCCAGACTCCATCACTAGACGATGGGACGTCTACCCAAGAGAGGGGGATATCGGATATGCCCAAGTCAATCCACAGAACTTCCGACCCGTATTCACTAATGAACAGCTGACCACTTCACTTCGGGCTACTTTCCTTGAAGGACCGGTGCTCTGGGCATCGATCGTTATGGACATCAATGCTTTACATGAAGCAATTCGGCAATCATTACCAATTGATCCGGAGTCTGCACTAGGACTCACATATGCCCAAGATGCTACTAAGCCTCAATGGACATTGGGCGAAGATGATCTACTACGACTTGATAACCAGATATATGTTCCGAATCACTCAGATCTACGGCTACAAGTTCTACGATATTTCCATGATCACCCTCTTTCCGGCCATTTCGGTCAAAACTGGACTCTAGAATCCATTCGTCGGCAGTATACCTGGCCTAAGGTCCGAGATTCCGTACGAGACTACATTGCCTCCTGCACTACTTGTGGTAGGAACAAGTCCCACCGACATCGGCCTTATGGATTGCTAAAACCTCTTCTGGTACCGACACACCCTTGGGATTCCATATCCATGGACTTTATCGAAGAACTTCCGATGTCGGATGGTTACAATTCCATTCTAGTCATTGTGGATCGATCATCAAAACAATCCATTTTTATTAAGTGTCATACTACAATCACATCCGAACAATTAGCTGAACTTTTTGTCATTCATGTCTTCTCGAAACATGGAGTACCAAGCCATGTAACCTCAGACCGAGGTTCGGAATTTGTGTCCGCATTCTTCCGGGCCCTCGGCCAATCATTAAATATGGAACTTCACTATACTTCCGGATATCACCCTGAAGCCGATGGTCAAACCAAACGAGTCAACCAAACCCTGGAGCAATATATCCGCATTTATTGCAATTACCAACAGGACAATTGGTCCGGCCTTCTACCAATGGCCGAATTTGTGTACAATAATGCACCAAATGCGTCTACAGGTATTACACCCTTCTTCGCTAACAAAGGTTACCATCCAAATGTATCCATTCGACCGGAAGTTGATATCCGATCCAATCGGGCTCGTGATTTTGTCATCAATTTGGATGAAGTCCATTCATTCCTTCATGATGAAATTACTAATGCTCAGCATCGGTATAAAGAACAGGCTGACCGGAAGCGTATTTCTGCTCCTGAATTCCAGATTGGATCCGAAGTCTTTGTATTAGCCAAACACATCCGATCGGCCCAGCCCACTCCGAAGTTCTCGGAAAAGTGTCTTGGGCCATTCAAGGTTACCGAATGCATTGGAACATTAGCCTCCAAGATACAACTACCAGATTACCTCTCCAGAATACACCCCGTATTTCATGTTTCCCAATTGGAACCGTACACTCCCAATCCGATACCTAACCACATGCAAGCTCCGCCACCTCCGATTGAGGTAGATGGTGAACAGGAGTTTGAAGTTGCAGAGATCCTAGATTCGAAAATGGATTGTAGGTACTGACGGTGTCCATTATGGTACTTCATCCATTGGAAAGATTATGAAGGTACTGAAGAGGAATTCTTGTCGATCGGAGCCGACGAACTCCTTGGAGAATTCCATAACCAATACCCATTGAAGCCAGGACCCTTGCAGGACATCAACTAAAATTGTCATACGATTCTACTTATCTTTTTTTATATTTTCTTTTCACTTCCGAACGGTTGAAATCAACTGAAGGGATTACTGCCATGATAGTTTATTGAGCGATAATCCCTTACCGGAATTTTGCATGCCTACTCTTTGGCACTTCCGCTATTTTTTACACTTCTGCTATCTGGACATATCTGTCCAAAATTTAAACTCATTTCTTACCAGTATTATTGGCCGATTTCATTCGGCATATTCCTTACTTTTCCGTTTCAACTACAATATAATTTTTTACTTAAGTCCGATACCGGACAATTTATTAGGACACAATATTAAAAGAATCAAAATTTTATTCAAAGTCCAAAATTCTACTACTAGGCCTATTCTCGGCCTTTACCCTTTCTATCCCCTGTTCTTTTCATCTGCTCTTCTTCCGTTTCGTCTTCGTCACCTCGGACTCTCACAAGGAAACAAACCATGTCCTCCAGGAGACCTAATCGCTGATGCAGATCCCTTACATCTCCTCGGAGATCCTCCATAGTCTGATTGCTAGACGACGCAACCACTTCTTCTCTTTTCACCTGCTTACTTTCCCTGGGATGTCCGGTCATTACCAATGAGCAGCGGACTTTGGCTCTGCGCCAAGCCTGGCAAGAGGAGGACCGGACTCCTACCATGTCACAAGGAATGCCTTTTGCGAGGCATCGGTCGCACTTTGAAGTCTTTTGAGGAAAAGCGATTGGGTCTGGCTCTGGAGCCCCATCATCATCGTTGTCAGCGTCCTCAGAACCTGAGGATGAGGAGTCATCATTTCGTAGAGTAGGATCTACCAATGCAGCGACCTGAGGGAAACATTAGAACAAGCTGGAGAGAAAATTGAGTTAAGACACACCTTAACAAGAATACACTTTCGTTTCTTGGATATAGAAGTTTCCAATTTCTCCTCCTCCCCCTCCTTCACTAAATTAGCATTCTCGGCTTCCTTCTGCTTGGCCACTTCCTCGGCCATGACCTTTTCTTCAGCTAATCTACGGGCGGCCTCCATTGCAATCCGCCGTTGTTCTTCTTCTGCTTCCCTTCTCTTCTCTTCCTTGTGTTGACGGATTTCAGCAAGGTGGGCCTCTGCAGCAGCATCTTCCTTTTCTTCCTTGGCCTTGTGTTCAGCTTCAAGTTTGGCTCGTTCCTCCTTCCGTTTCTGGAGGCGGGAGATCTCAGCCTCTTCCTCATCATCCAAGGGCAGGGAGGAGTTGGTATGGGAGATGGAAGGAGACATGGAAGAAAGAAAGAGAAAGTGGGGACTTAGAAAATTTTATTTGAACGGGTATTTATAGCCTCCCAACCGTAACATGGCTGACCAATCAAATTCTGAAACTTTCTGATTAGTATTTTCTTTTCCGATCTGTTGATTGGATCAATACTTTTCCGACAAATGGCTGTCGTACGAGGCTTTTGAGGGCAAAAGCCTAATAGGGGGATATTGTTACGGGTATGTTTCTGCTACCTCGTACGGAACATCTGGAAGTTACGGAAACGACAATGGTAATTCGTTCCTATCCTTTCCTTATCGGTTCGGGACCGGACCGTATGATGACATCCGATGTTAACAGATATGATTACTTTTAATTCCCACCCTATTATCTTTTAATTATATTATCGGGAACTTTTTACAATACTTATTGTTTTATTCCAGATACTCATTGTTCTTCCTTTAACAATTAGGATTACTGGTATATAAGCATTAGTGTCCAGTAGATAGTTCTCCAGTTTAAATATCAACTTAGATCATTCCGATCTAGAGAGGTTATCCTTATAACTCCATCCGGACTTTCCAGTCTAAACTTGATAGTTGTCCAAACTTATCCGGTCGACTTTTGGATGTCCGAAATCTACGAACATCCACAGAACCACTACGACATAGCGGGAGCACTACTGAAAGTGGTGCTAAGGTTCTTGTTCGACTTTACCATTCCACTTTTCTACTGATTGGTAGTTACCGTTCATACCCAGGAACTATCGGAACACTGTATACTATACTATTCACACTAGACCTCACGGAACCTCACTGGAACAGTCTTAACATCAGGTCAACTCCCACTTCTTCCCACAGGCCTGCCGGGATGTCTAGGGGTAGTGTTACTGCTCATGGGTGTCTCTGTATCTTTTTCCTCATGCAAGTCTCACATCCTTCCATGTACTTTTCTACAAAGGAGCGTAGGGTGGGCCACCAAAAATGGGTGCTGATGAGATTGAGGGCATTGTGGAGTTCAGGGTGGCCAGCAGAGGGGTTGTCATGGCATTGTTTCAGTACTTCTGTCTGTAGGTCATCATCTGGTGGGATGTATACCCTACCTCAGTGGTACACTAGTCCATTATCTTCCTCCCATTCTGCTATTCCATTGGCCAAGCATTGGAGACCCTTCCTCCTGAGCTCTTCCAGTCCTTCCAGTACTTGGGTCTCCCTTTGCGATGCCTTCCAGATCTGGTCCTCCAGTGGGTTTTGTAGTGAGGTTGCTGCTACTTGCATAAAGTGGGCTGGTTTCAGAACGGTCTGTTGTTGATTATCTTCGCTGTCCAAAACCTGATGTGCTGCCATGCAAGAGAGAGCGTCTGCCTGAGTGTTGGCCTTGCCTGTCGTGACGTGCTACATAGGATATGGTACTTACTTCATTTTTCCTACATTGCCTCTGCTCTTTATCCTTGTTACTGTTTGGATTTGTCTACATTCTTCCGTATCCATCTACATTGTTCCGCATGCTTCTATCACATTCCAGATACTTCTATCAACTTCCCGTGCTGTCACTTACTCATCTAGACACTTGTATATATAGTACAGTAGTTGACACCTAGTTCCCCATCTTGACCTCTTGGTCTTTGGAACTAGGTTAGTACTTGTATCTTCGTTTACACTCAAATATACTTACTTGGTCTTTGGAACTAGTTTTCCTTGTGCGACCCTAGTGATTGGCCCCTGCGCTATCACTGTTGTCTAAGATCCTCACTTCTTTCAGCCTTTGTGTGTGGTGCTAGCCCCACCCCTCGCTTTGGTTTGTGCTTTGAGCCTGTGCTTCCTCTGTGCTTTCTCCCTTCGTCACCACATTGCCTGGGCAGTGAGTGAGCTGGAAATCAAAGTGGGACAGCCATAGTGTCCATCATGCTTGCCGTTTACTGAGGTCCTGAGCAGAATGCCAGAATTCCAGGTTTGCATGGTCGGTGAGGATCTCGAACGGTTGTGATGATCCTTCCAGGAAGCTTCTCCAGTCCTTTAATGCTTGGATGATGGCAAGCATCTCTTGGTCATAGATTTCATAGTTTCATTTGGCTGGTTGCATGGAGGCTGATTGAAATGTTACTAGGTGCTACTGATGATTGTCTTGTTTCTGCTTCAGAGCTCCTCCCATAGCAAAGCCTGATGCATCTACCTTGAGTTGTGTGAGCCTATTGGGGTCCCAGAGTGCCAGTACTGGTGCTGTGATAAACGCTTCCCTTAGGGTGTCAAATGCTTGTTGCTGGTGTGTTCCCCAACTGAAGCCTGCATCTTTTTTGGTTAGGTCGTTCAGAGGGTGTGTTATGCAGGCAAAGTTCCATATGAATTGATGGTAGAAGTTAGCAAAGCATAGGAATCCCTGTAGTTCTCGCAGATTATTTGGGGTAGGCCAGTCATGGACTGCAGCTACCTTTACTGGGTCCATGCACATCTCCCCTTCTGATATCACTAGTCCCAAGTACTCAATCTGAAGTTCTTCAAACTCACATTTCTTGGGGTGCAAGTAGAGGTCGTGTTTCTCTAGCCATTTTAGTACCTCCCACACTACCTGCTGGTGTTCTTGCAAATTGTTACTGAAGATGAGGATATCATCTAGGTAGACCGCTACTTTCCCAGCCACCACTAGGTTTGAAAAGATGGAGTTCATGAGCACTTGGAAGGTAGCTGGGGAGTTGGTGAGACAAAAGAACATTACACTGGGTTCAAATAACCCTTGGTTGGTTGCGAAAGCAGCCTTCCACTCATCACCCTCTTTAATCCAGACATTGTTATAGCCCCATCTGACATCAAATTTGGTGAAGTATTGTGCCCCCTGCAGACAGCTGACAATGTCGGCAACCAGTGGGAGGGGATAGCGGTTCTTTAGGGTTACTTGATTGAGTTTTCTGTAATCCTGTACGAAACAGAGCTTCCCATTTTTCTTCTTCACGAAGAAGACAGGTGAAGACAGTGGCAACTTCAAGGGGTGAATGCAGCCTTTTCGGAGGTTGTCATCCAGAAAGCAGTTGAGTTCACCTTGTTCATTCAATGACATTGGATAGACTTTCATGCACATGGTTTCAGGTGCACCTGGGATCAATTTGATGGCATGATCCCAGGGTTGGTGGTCAGGGAGGCACTCTGAAGCAGTTTTGGAGAATACTTTTTCAAAATTGCGGTAGGGGTCTGGGACCATTTCTTCAAAGGTTTTCAGAGGTTTTGCTTTGTGGGCCTGTTCCGCTAGCTGTTGGGAGTAGATGAACCCTGCAGCACACCAGACCTCCTCTGTTTGTTTGTGAAAGATACCTGACTTTTGTTATATCTATGCAAGCTAAGTTTTTACAAAGCTTCGTGATCCATTCCATTACTTAGATATTACATATCCTTTTACCACTATGCAATTACTTCACGAAGGAATTCCGACGCGAAGCAATTATTCATTACCTCTTTTCATCCTTATCGGATTTACACTATTCCTATTATAGCCCTTCCTTTGTTCTTTACTTATGAGCTAACCCATTCGGGCATGGCATCGCTTCGCGATCCTGACTTACCTTTAGTATAAAGCTATGGTATCGAATAGGTAGTTCCTTAGTTTAAATATCAACCTTGATAGCACTTTGATAGTGATACCAATTAATCCTCTATCTGTATCATCGTTTTAAACATCCTTGCTGTCAGTACGTTCCGCGATAGTCATTGCGAATGGAAAACGTTTACCTTTCTTCTCTTGTGGACACATGAAGTGTCGAGGACTCTACTAATAGTGGAGTCAAGGTCCGACTACGTTGTCTAGGATCGTTTTACCTCATGAAGTATTTCACTTCGTATTTTCCCGCAATCATCCCGCAATCATTCCTGATGATCCCTTTGTGCACGATCATAACAACTTCACCCATGCATGTCAGGTTTGTCAGTTGGCTCGAATGCAGTGTATGGGCGATTCCTCTGTCTCCTTGTCTGATATGTCAAGTGGTGGTTCAGGAGTGATAATGGTTTCAATTTCCTCTGCCATGTCTTGCTCTTCCAATTCCTCTATTGTTGTTTGTTGTGATCTCACTGAGAGTCATCCTTTCTCCCAGTCAATATCTGGATTGGCTTTACGTAGCCAGGGGAGTCCTAAGATTAGGTCTTCACTTCCCAGATTAGTTATTAACAAGTCTGTCCACCATTCTTGGTTATCAACAGTCAAGGCTAGATGTGCAAAATGTGTGATCTGCCCTGCTCGGTTAGCAGACCCATCAATGTTAAAGACGCCAATGGGTTTCCTGAGTGGGAAGGTCCTTACACGGTGGCGGTTGACAAACTCTTGGTTCAAAAATAGAGCAGTGGCTCCAGAATCAACCATGGCTGCAGTTGCTATACTGTGATTTCTTCCTCTTAATTTTGCATTATTTTGGAAGTGAGATGAATTGGAGTTCAATTCCGAAATAGTAGATATTTTACAGGATGGAAGAGAATCATACGCAGATGTGAGATGTATAGCAAACTGGTTTACAGGTACTCTCGATGCAGCCATGATGGGTACCTGCTTTAAAAACCCTCCTGAGGACCTGATGCTGGGGCCATGGCATTGGCTCTGTTCAGGAGCTCCTGGAGCTGTGCAATCTGGGTGGAGAGGTCGGGAGTAACTGGGGACTGAGTGATGGGGGCTGGAGTAGAAGCCGTGATTTGGACAGGTTCATTGGGGAAGAGTGTCAGAGGTCAATGTCGACACACAAAACCTCAAACGGCTAAGTGTCTCAGACGTCTCAAAGAGTAAACCCAGAAGTCAAGTTGAATAACAAAGCTAAGGTCACTACAAGACCTTTGTTATGATTGTGCACAAAGGGATTGTAGGGAATGATTGTGGGATGATCACAAGAAAATGTGAAGGGAAATACTTCGCGAGGTAAACTGATCCTAAACAATGTAGTTGGACCTTGACTCCACTATTAGTAGAGTCCTCGACACTTCGTGTGTCCGCAAGAGAAGAAAGGTAAACGTGTTCCATTTGCGATGATCGTCACGGAACATACTGACAGTGAGGATGTTAAAACAATGATAAAGATAGATGATTATTTGGTATCACTATCGAAGTGCTATCAAGGTTGATATTTAAACTAAGGAACTACCTATTCAATACCATAGCTTTATACTAAAGGTAAGTCAGGATTGCGAAGCGATGCCATGCCCAAATGGGTTAGCTCATAAGTCAAGAACAAAGGAAGAGAAATAAAAGGGATATTGTAAATCTGATAAGGATGATAAGAGATAACGAGTAATTCCTTCACGAAGTAATTGCATAGTGGTAAAAGGATATAAGTAATATCTAAGTAGTGGAATGGTTCGCAAAGCTTTGTAAAGACTTAGCTTGCATAGATATAACAACCTTAGCTGACCTTATATACAAAAGTATGAATCTAATCTACAATAGAATCGTAGGTCAAATGCTATGACAAACAAGTCCGTGATAGATATGAGTACGGATGCTAACTGTGTCATGAATCGATCTTTTTCCATTATTCTTTTCTTTTATTATTTTTTTTCTTTTCTTTACTTATCTAATCACCAAAGCGCTTACACTAGCGCTTATTATATTTTCATTATCATTTAGGTTACATGCGTCAACCTTATTGTTCTCGCGTTGTCGTTTCACTTAGGCGCGACTCTCTCGTGCCTGTCAGTTCATTGACAGGACGACGTCATTATTGTTCCGCCTCCATGCTTCTTTTTATATTGCCTTATTGTTTACTCACCGAATACCTACAGCTTTACTTATGGATACGAGCGACTCTTATTGTAGGTCCTCACGGTTACGGTGTGAGACGTCTCTCACGGTTTCATATCCCATTTTGTATATAAGACTAGGTATTTGGTAGTTATATTCCTTAGCTCTATTCTCGTCTATTCTCCTCGGTAGCTAGACTAGTATTGGGTTGTTTTATCCATCCTTTTTTGCCTTTTCATCCTCTTGCTCATCGTCTATTGTGTGACGCCTGGTTGTCTCTTGTGAGAGCTAGCGAGTCGCTGACAAACTGAGTATAAGTAATCAAGAGGATGTCAGTGTCGGGTTGTAACCGAGTATGGGACCCGATGAGTAACATAGAATGCGTAAAGGAAAACGAAGAAATAGTATACCTAAGCACCTAGTCACAGGACACAAGCACCCTATGACAGGTGCCTATGTGCTAAGGGTTACTCGTAGTGTTAGTCGTTCCTGACAAAGAGGGTGAAGGGTGTTGAAGAGGAAGCAGTAACTTGTTGACGACGGGGTTGATGATGCTTACCCCGGCCGCATTCCAGGCCCATGAACAGAAAGACAGAGAATATTTGTAAGAGCTCAGTCGCACAACGATGGGAGTGAAACGACTCTATTGGAGTCTCAAGTAACTACCTGAAAGACAGAGAATATTTGTAAGAGCTACTAGAGACTGTAAGTAAGAGAGAAACAGTAAGTAGTAATGGACACGAACCTCAGTCGCACAACGATGGGAGTGAAACGACTGAGGTACATTCTGTTGGCACGAAGACATATAAAGGAGGAACAGTATAGGGGTTCGATGATGATAAGGGTTCAATGATAAGTAATAGATAAAGAAAGCCGTCGGTCTTAGGTATCATGCACACTGGGTGCATGGGTCAACTCCAACATGAACTTGTCTTGGCAGACTGCTTCCAGACTTTTGTGCGCATGGTTTCAGGTGCCCCTGGGATCAGCTCAATGGCGTGGTCCCAAGGTTGGTGTTCCGGGAGACGTTCTGATGCAGTTTCGGAAAATACCTTTTCAAAGTCACAGTAGGGTTCTGGGACCATTTCTTCAAAGGTTTTCAGAGGTTTTGCTTTGTGGGCCTGTTCCGCTAGCTGTTAGGAGTAGGTGAGCCCTGCCACACACCAGACCTCCTCTGTTTGTTCCTGTAGGATGCCTAACTTCACCCATGCACGTCAGGTTCGTCAATTGGCTCGAATGCAGTGTATAGGCGAATCCTCTGCCTCCTCCTCTGCTATGCTCGGTGGGGATTCAGGAGTGATGACTGTTTCGATTTCCTCTGCAGTATCTTGATCTACCACCTGCTCTATCGTTGTCTGTTGTGGTTTGACTGAGTATCGTCCTTTCTCCCAGTCAATATCTGGATTGGCTTTACGTAACCAAGGGAGTCCCAGAATTAGATCTTCGCTTCCCAGGTTGGTTATTAGCAAGTCTGTCCACCGTTCTTGGTTATCAACAGTCAGGGCTAGATGCGCAAAGTGCGTGATTTGCCCTGCTTGGTTGGCAGACCCATCAATGTTAAAGACACCAATAGGTTTCCTGAGTGGAAAGGTCCTTACATGGTGGCAGTTGACAAACTCCTGGTTCAAAAATAGGGCAGTGGCCCCAGAATCAATCATGGCCGCAGTTGCTATACTGTGATTCCTTCCTCTTAGTTTCACATTAATTCGGAAGTGTGATGAATTGGAATTCAATTCCGAAATAGTAGGTATTTTACAGGCGGAAAGCGAATCATATGCGGAGGTAGAATGTAGTATAGCAAATTGGTTAATGGGTACTCTCAGTGCGGCCGAGATGGGTACCTGCTTTAAAAACCCTCCTGCGAACTTTGTGCTGGGGCCATGGCATTGGCTCTGTTCAGGAGCTCCTGGAGCTGGGCAATCTGAGTGGAGAGGTCAGGAGTGACTGGGGACGGGGCGATAGGAACCGGAGTAGAAGCAGCAATTTGGACAGGTTCATTGGGGAAGAGAGTGAAGGGTGTTGAAGAGGAAGCTGCCACTTGTTGACAGTGGGGTTGTCGGCGTTTACCCCGGCCACGCTTTAGACCCATGAACTTGTCTTGGCAAACCAACTCTAGGTGACCTCGTCACCCGCAGTAACAACATACCGTTTCCTTGTATGAGCAGTTCCTTTTCTCATGACTTTGAGAACCACAGCCGTAACACCTGCCTCTCATCTGGGCCACAAAGCTCTCTCTGCTATTACCACTGGTGTGCATGGCGTCGACGTCCATAGCATGGGAGTTGGCAGGGGGAAAGGAGGTATGAGAGGTGCCCTGATTACGCCCTGTCATGGTGGAGTCATGCAGAAATACATCCACCGAGATTGCTTGTCTGTTATGATTGTGCACAAAGGGATCGTCGGGAATGATCGCGGGATGATCGCGGGAAAATACGAAGTAAAATACTTTGCAAGGTAAAACAATCCTAGACTAAGTAGTCGGACCTTGACTCCACTATTAGTAGAGTCCTCGACACTTTGCGTGTCCGTAAGAGAAGAAAGTAAACGTGTTCCGTTTGCAATGACTATCGCGGAACGTACTGACAGCGAGGAGGTTTAAAATGATGATACAGATAGAGAGGATTAATTGGTATCACTATCGAAGTGCTATCAAGGTTGATATTTAAACTGAAGAACTACCTATTCGATACCATAGTTTTATACTAAAGGTAAATCAGGATCGCGAAGCGATGCCATGCCCGAATTGGCTAGCTCGTAAGTAAAGAACAAAGGAAGGGATATAAAAGGGATAGTGTAAATCCGATAAGGATGATAAGAGATAAAAGTAAATGCTTTGCGTCGGAATTCCTTCACGAAGTAATTGCATAGTGGTTAAAGGTTATAAGTAATATCTAAGTAGTGGAATAGTTCGCGAAGCTTCGTAAAGACTTAGCTTGCATAGATATAACATTGTCTGATTGCCTCCTCCAGTGTAGGGGCTAGGCTATCAGTGCAGTAGGGGATCTTGACCTAATGTCACAAAGAGGTGACGACGGTGGCGGAGTAGAGCGGAGACTTGAGTGGAAGCAGGCAGATACTGGTCCCAACGATAAAGTTATATTGATAATAAATACAAGTAAATAGGTAAAAGACATACCTGGTCCCAACAATAAAGAGGTCAAGATAAGGGACCAGGCTGTGGGGGCTGGCTTATATATACAAGGTGGAGTGTGGGAATTATGATGTAATACTGTATATCTCAGGCACAAGGAATGGAACGGAACTGATAGAATGGAATGGAAGGTTCCGGAATGATTATTGTAGGTAGGAGAGCTCGGATGGTGTATCATTAAGAAAGGAAAATGATAGGGGTGGCTCACTTCATGACAGGCACTTGAGTCCTGTGATTAGCTGTTTCAGTATACTATTTCTTTACTTTCTTTTATGCATTCTACATTACTCATTGGGTCCCATACTTGGTTACAACCTGCCACTGACATCCTCTCAATTACTCATATTCAGTTAGCATCCATACTTGTATCTATCACAGACTTGTTTGTCATAACCCTTGACACATGATTCTATTGTAGACAAGCCTTTTGCTTGACCTGTCACTTCGCGATGGGTGTGGGAATTCAACTTTGTGATGTCTCAATAATTATATAAACAAATACTTGTAAAATACAAAAGCTAATGTGGGTCCAGAAGAACTTCAGGGTAGACAATATTCTTTGTAGTGCATTCATTATTATCTGAAATAATAAAATATTCAAGATCCAAACTATCAGAAAATTGGAAAAGAAAAAAGCATACCTTCAGGAAAAAGGACCTTCACCCCCTGTTTGGTTGTACTACAGGAGAGAGCAACATATAGTTGACCATGTGTGAACACAGGCACTTGAAGATTCAATCCCACTACTCTAACAGATTGGCCTTGTGCCTTATTAATGGATATTGAAAATGCCAACCGGACAGGAAACTGGCGCCTTTTCAGGATACAAGGCAAGTCAAGGTCTGAGGATATTATGGTGATCCGTGGTATTAGAAAAGTTATACCTGCATTATCACCTCCCAGAATTCTTGCTTCCAATACCCTTGCAGTACATTTAGTAAGGATTGCATGTGTTCCATTGCAAACACCTGCCACTGGATCAAGGTTTTGAAGCACCATAATGGGTGCAGCAATTTTTAGAGATAGTTTGGAAAGAGGTAGACCTGATCCATTGATACTGTTTAGATATTCTACAGGATACTGCAGATCATTCTCTGGATCTTCATCCACTACAGCACTATCAGCACTATGATAGGTGTGAATGTTTCCTTTGAGTGCATTTAGACACTTCATATTCAAGTTATCAACAGCATAATTTCTGGGGCATAGGATAGTACGTTCCAAAAACCATGCATCATTGTTCAGTTCAGGGTCAATCAAGTCCAGGCTGGGATAGATAGTGGAAATCAATGAATCAATGCTATCTCCACATCTCATTGTGGGATCCAGTTTGATTTGACTCTCTGCATTATTATCTGAACCATGACCCACTTTCAAAAGCCATTCAGCATAAGCCTGGTCCTCCTCTGTTCCACTGCTAAGTCATTTGTTTTCAGTTAGATGCAAAATCTCAATGTCCTGCCAAAGCCTAGATCGCTGAATGCTGGCACCAACTATCTGTTCCCTCCTTCCTTTACACACTACAGGAAGTATTTGCTGAAAGTCTCCACCAAATATCACAGTCACTCCCCCAAAAGGTGTGGTACTTGATTTAAGATCTTGCATAGTTAGATCTACTGCTTCCTGGCAAAACCAATTCTGCATTGGAACTTCATCCCATATAATTAGAGCAGTCTCCTGCAACAGCTTCCCCAAATCAGAATTCGTTTTGACAGAACACACTTTTCCTTCAAAAATTTCAATTGGAATCTTAAAAGTTGAGTGTGCAGTCCGACCCTTTGGAAGTAGCAGTGCAGCTATTCCTGATGATGCACAACAGAGAACAATTTTTCTTTCTCCCCGAAGCATATAACAAAGGGTATTGTAAGTAAAAGTCTTGCTTGTTCCAGCAGGACCATGTAGGAAAAACATCCTGGGTCTATTTTCTCTGATAGCACTCATGATTTGGTCAAATGCATGCCTTTGGCCTGCATTGAGCTTGGATAAGTTTTCTGTTCCTTTCTGCAATTGCTCTTCAGCATCAAAGTCCAGCTGTTCAGCAATCAATCTGTTGCCTTCCACTTGAGACCAAAACTCATAGTTGGGTATTGGCATTCCCAAATACTGTTTGACTCCCTCAAATATTCCTGCATGGAAAAGAATCTTGTCAATAAGATATAGGCCATAATCCTCAACCTGCTCTGGTGTTGGATTATCCACAATTCTTTTACTGAATAAGTACTGTTCAAGGTCATCACATATATACTAGTTGAACTGGTCCCATAATAATCCTGGCTGCACAGGGTGCCAATCTTTCAAAATTGTTGCAAACAGTGATCTAAGGCATGATCCTGTCCGCATATGGCATGCATCTTCCAAACAGTCTTTCCACTCAGAGTCATTCTGCAAAAGGCCTTGAGCAAGGCATGCCTCCTGAAATGTTGGGTATTCAACACCATTATATGTTCGAAGATGGGAAAAGGAAGTGGCCCCCCGGACAACTGTTAATAATAGCTGGATGTAAAATCTCTCCCCAGCAGCTGGATGAACAGAGTACATTCTACCAACAGCAGGGTCACCTTTTTTGCGAACTGTCCATTTGTGGTTGCTTTTATTCCAAACCCATTCTGATGGAAATTCTTGATACAGCAGAGACCGAGCTGTTGTTACAGCATTTGCTGGATCCTCCCTAACTCTCTCCTCTTCCTCTGCATTGGCTTTAAAATATCCCATGAGTGTGCTATTCTTGGTGCTTGCAGCATTAACAATCTCTTCCAATGTTTGTCCATTGTCTGCATCAAATGTAACCATCTGACCTCCAGGAGTATGCACAGCTGACCTTGTAACTTTAGGCTTTTCTTCATGCATAGCACAAGAAAACAATCTCCAACTGGCTTCTGAAGCAGAAATATAACGTGAATCTAAATACAACTGCACTTCATCCTGATTTGAACCAATGTGCATAGTTGCCCGGTCATGACCTTTGTAAACATATTTGTGAAGATACTTGTGAGCTCTGATAGAAATGCAGCATTCAGTATTAACATGGCTTTCCAACTCCATGAGTGTCTAAGCATTATAAGGAACCACCCATGTATTGTCAAGCTCAATGTCTCTACCATTGACAGTTTTCTTGCACTTTCTGTCATTGTCTGGCCGAGCATATACTGGATAGCCATTTTCAGAAAGGGAAGTCTCAGGCTGGAAAGGTTTTGGAAAACCCTTTGAACACTTTCCATCCTTCATGCAGGAGGCATTTGGATTGAGTGCTCCACATGGACCATGAATCATCAGCTTTTGGACTAACTTAAATAGCTTTGGGTGAGAGTTTGAATCAGGTAGCTGAGCAGATATAAGTTGATCTATATGATGGGGCTCTTTAAATCTATCTTCTGGATGGAGAAAAATAAGGATATGAATATGAGGCAAACCCCTTTTCTGAAACTCAATAGTGTACACCTGACCCCTGCACTTCCCAAAACACCCTTTGTCAATCAGGATCAGTATAATGCAAACTTTTTCACGGAATACATGGGCTATGATATCAGGGCGGTCATTGGGAGTTTGCCCAGGGAGTAGTGCAGCCTTGACTTCAGGACAATTAGGATTAGCTGTGATAGTCACAAAGAGATCTGGCTTTCCAAAATGACGTGAAAGGGATATTGAATCTTGATACAGCTGGAACATATGTCTTGAGCCCCCAATATAGGAGGAAGGTAGAATGATATGCTGTCCAATATCTGCAACATCTGTATCTGTAGCCTGTACAGCATCAACTAAACCTGAATATAATTCTGCTCTAAGCTCTTTTTGGTGCCATTTAAGCCAGGACAGTCGCTGCTGGTCCACTTGGGCAAATGCATCAACTATGAACTGCTGGAATAAATTCTTGGCCATAAACAAATGAGAACTTTCAAACTGTGTTTTTCGTTGATGAAGACAAAAAGCATAGTATTCCATCTGAGAAACATACATTCTCTTGGAAGTCTCAGTTTCATCCTCCTCATTTGGATTAGTTCCTTCACCATGAGCATATTGAATTTTTTTATGCCAACCTAACTCTCCTCTGGGGAAAAGCAATACATAGTGAAGTGGGGCATATGCAGGATTATACTCTACTATTCTCTTAAGGGGTCCTGCTTTATGCTGCAGAATAATATCTCTATGATCAGCAGCTTCACCAGGCCCAGGAAGAATAACAGCAACTTCCTCTGCAGTAGGCAAGTTGTATCTCCTTGAATCTGTAGAGTCCAAAAAGTGAAGCCTAACACATACAGTATGATTTGCAGACCCTGGATTTGTCTGTTCTTCATCAGCTATATGCTCATGGGCAGTCTTGTACAGTTCGAAGAAGTGGTTGTTCCTTCGAAGGCAATCATCAAGAACTGTCATTATAGGATTAAGCAATCCAGAGTGGGCATTGTTCACCATGCGCCTTTCCAGGGCAGTTTCAGGAGTCATAATATATAGTTGAGCATAAACAGGATTCTTGCCCACCTCTGGCAGGAGGGAGCCCAAACTATGAAATAGTTCTCCTTTGATTTTAAACTGCCGCAGTCCAGTTTGTGATAGCTCAGAATCATTTTGGGGTTGTGTTTTCATGCCCAATAATACAAATGCAAAGGCAGCATTATAAGCTCTGATGTTTTCCAAAAAATGCTTAGAGTTATGATCCTGACTATTAAATAACATTTCCAGCTCAAGAGGAGGCCTCTGGAGAAATGGAAGTATAATCTTTCCAGACTGGCAGCATTTACCAAATTTAGGATTGCACTTTGAGGATTTCTTGCGCCTTTCTGCCTCCCAATGTAAAGCATGACAGTTTGGACATTTCTTGTCCATCTGGCCCAAGAAAAGCTCATTGTAAACTCGATCATCCTGAACTGGCCTCAGAGCTATAGGTAGATTCTGAGGATTTACAGGAACTGGCTGATGTGGGGGAAAAGGAGGAGGAGAAGGAGATGGCAAAGGGGAAGGAACAGGAGGAGGCTCATAATCCATAACTTGGGGAGGAGAAGCAGGTAGAGGAGAAAGAGGAAAAGGTTGAAAATGAGGGAGAGGGACAGGAAGAGGAAGAGGGACAGGAAGAGGGAAAGGGAAAGTAGGTTGTTGAGGAGCAGGAGGAAAGTCCATACCTCTTCCATATTGATTGCTTCTTTTACCATGCACAGGATGTGGAGGTACAGAAGCTAACATTGCCTGCAAATGCTGTGGAAGATGTTGATACTGAAGGCAAAATAGTAAATAGAAAAGAACAGTTAATTAAAATTTATGTTTACCTGAGGCTGACCAACCCCAGCAGCTTGATCCTGCTGAGGAGGTGCATTGGAAGGTCCAGCCTACAGACAGTCAAGTGCCAAGATGGATCAAAAGTAATAGTTAGCTATTTGAAAGGAAAAAAAAACACATTATGTTTACCTGAGGCTGAGCCTGATTCTGCTGAGGATGTGCATTGGAAGGTCCAGTCTACAGATAGTCAATTGTCAAGATGCAAAAGCAGTCAAGAATAAAACTTACCCCTCTACCCCTTCTACTTTGAGTTGGTCTTACAGGAACCAATGGAGGCAGATTCCTCAGCTGTGCAGCAATATTCTGTGTCAACTGAAACTCTTGACCATTGTGGTTAACAACCTCAAATGGATTATCCACTTGGTTAGCAGGGAGGCCCCCAGAGGCTTGAGGGAAGGGAAAAGGAATAAGTTCAGGTCTGTTATGAGATGCTTGAGGTAGTCTCCAGTGCTGTGGAGAGTGCATTACTCGGAACTCTCTCTCATGTGCATGCTCAGCATTCCGATTGCATTCAGGAGTAGTAGGAGGAGAATTCCTGCAAGTTTAAGTAGATCAAAACTAATTGAAAAGCTAAAATTCAATAGAAATAGCATACATTTATGTGGAAATAAAGGGCAGAAAAGTAGAAAGGAGTTACAGTTGGCAGAAAAAATGAAAGGGGGAAGGAAGAAAGAATCATCATACCTTAAGGCTATAAGTGAGGTGTAAAACGTGTAGACAGACTCCAAATGCATGTACACATATGAAGTGTATAGGTGGACTTCTCGGCAATCAATATTGATATAGAACTGAGAATAAGCACTGGTGTAGGGACCCAAGAGCCCAAAGCGCTGGCACATGACAGCTGATTACTCAGACTAATTCTTTACTTGAAGTTAAGTAATCTTAGTAATATTAAGTAATAGGCGCCCCGACCTGTTTTAGAGTAGAAGGATTAGATTTGTACTTTTGTATATAGGGTCTGTTATATCTATGCAAGTGTTAAGACTGTTCCGGTGAGATTCCATGAGGTTTAGGATGAATAGGATAGTATAAAGTGTTCCGATAGTTTCCGGGTTTGTATGGTAACTACCAATCAGTAGAAAAGTAGAATGGTAAAGTCGAACAAGAATGTCAGCGACTCGCTAGCTCTCACAAGAGACAACCAGGCGTCACACGATAGACGATGAGCAAGAGGGCGAAAAAGCAAAAGAGGATGGATAAAACAACCCAACTACAAGTCTAGCTACCAAGGAGAATAGACGAGAATAGAGCTAAGGAATATAACTACAAAATACCTAGTCTTATATACAAAATGGGATATGAAACCGTGAGAGATGTCTCACACCGTAATCGTGAGGATCTACAACAAGAGTTGCTCATATCCATAAGTAAAGCTGTAGGTATTAGGTGAGTAAACAATAAGGCAATATAAAAAGAAGCATGGAAGCGGAACAATAATGACGTCGTCCTGTCAATGAGCTGACAGGCATGAGAGAGTTGTGCCTAAGTGAAACGACAACGCGAGAACAATAAGGTTGATGCGTGTAACCTAAATGATAATGAGAATATAATAAGCGCTAGTGTAAGCGCTTTGGTGATTAAGTAAGTAAATAAAAGAAAAGGAAAAGAATAATAAAAGAAAAGAATAATGAAAAAGATTGTTTCATGACATTACCCCCTCCCTAGAGCATGAGTTCCATGAAGCGCTTGTCGTCTAACGAAATTTTCGGAGGGTAATTGTGATGGCGTGTTTTCGGTGTCTGGCGGAGGCATAGGGCGGAATAATTCAGTCGGAAATAAGGAAATAGGAATCTCGAGTCTACTTAGAGTGGCGGGTTTGGGTTTGGTCGGGTTTTTGTCATGGAATTCCTTCAACAGATCGGAGGAATGTGTGATGTTGGACCGAGGTTCCCAAGTATCCTCATGCAGTCCATATCCCCGCCATCGGACTTTGTATTTAATTTCCCTTCCTACCTTTTGTAAGTCAAGAATCTCCTCGACCTCAAACTCTTCTTCTTCTTCTACAACGATAGGAGGTGGTCTAGTATTCCGTGGTTGAGAAGGGAATTGTGGTTCCCTGTAAGGGGTAAGGAGGACTTCGTTGAAAACATTATGGATACGTTTCCACATGGAGGGGATGTCTAGTTTATAGGAACTAGCGCCTATCTTCTTCTGAACTGTAAATGGTCCAAACCGTTTGTCTCCTAACTTTTTCATCGGCTGGTCTGTCGACAAGTTAGTTCCCTCAAGCCAGACCTTATCACCTGGCTTGTACTCTACTCCAACTCTTCGCTTCCAGTCATAAAACTTCTTCATATCCTCGTTGGCCTTTCCTAAGGCCGCTCCTACTTCATCTCGAACCTTCCTCATTCCATCTGCAAACGCCTGTGCTGTGGGGTTGTCTGAAGTCATTTGAGGTGCCGTACCTTTATAGGGATGTCTACCGTTGTCAGCATAGAAGGGGGAAACTTTCATCGCAGAGTGTACTCGATCGTTATAGGCGAACTCTGCAAGTGGTAACCACTCATGCCAGTCGTTTTGATGATAACTAATGAACAAACGGAGATAATGTTCTATCTCCTGATTTGTTTGTTCTGTCTGGCCATTGGTCTGTGGGTGATACGCCGTGGTGTAGTTTGCTTCTATTCCTAAAAGACGGTAGAGTTCCTTCATGAAATGAGAATGATACTGAGGTCCTCGATCATGTATAATTTTTCGTGGAATGCCGTAGATAGAGAAAATACGATCCCGATAGATTTTTGCCATTCCCTCTGATGTGACTGTAGTGTGCGATGGAACAAGTCGTAATCTTTTGGAAAAATGGTCAACAAACACTGAAATAGCGTTATATCCTCCTGACTCTGGTAGTTCTCCTATCATGTCAGTACCAATTATCTGCCAAGGCTCCGATGGAACTGAGTGTGGATGTAGTCGTCCTACCGGTTTGGTACAATGAGCCATCGTAGCCTGGCATTTCTCGCAACCTTCGACGTACTTCCCTGCATCCCGTGTAACCCCTGGCCACCAGTAGTCTCGAGTAATCAATTCCGTAGTTTTATACTGTCCAGGATGTCCCGCTAGCGGCGTGTCGTGGTACTGAGTGATTATTTTAGATTGGAGTAGGTGGTTTTTTGGTACATAAACACGCCCTTTCCATGTAATGACTTTGTTGGTTTCAGTCCACTCTGGGTTTTTTGCAGCGAGGGCATCCTGTACGGTTCAGTCTACTTGATTTTTACTCTTTCGGATCTCTGATAGCAGGAGATCTTCAGGAGCCAATAGGTCGAGAGCTTGGATGAAAAGTTCCGGTTTCAGGAGAACGATGTTCTCGTTGTCCTTGTCCCCCGTCTCAAGACCTGTCATCCTTGACAGGGCGTCAGCTTTCGTCATCGATTTACCAGACTTATGAACAAGATCGAAATTATACTCCGCTAATTCCAGCACCCAGCGCGCTTGTCGTCGGTTGAGTTTCTGCGGCTTCTTGAAGTACTGGAGATTTGCGTGATCCGTAAAAATTTCGATCTGTTCCTCCACACCCAGCAAATACTGCCTCCAGTCGTCAAGGGAGTCCATAATTGCCATGAGTTCTTTGTCGTAAATCTCGTAATTACGCTCAACCTCATTGAGGGATCGGGAATGAAAAGCAATAGGATACCACTTGTCTTCGACAAACTGGGATAAAACAGCGCCATTAGCATAATCGGACGAGTCAGCTTCTACTTGGAACTTTCCATGGTTTCGAGGAATGAGTAAAACTACTTCTTCACAGATTCGACGTTTCAACTCCTCGAACGCATCTTCTTGCACTTTCTCCCACTTCCAAGTTCCATTCCCAGTAAGCTGTGTCAGCGGCTTTGCTACAAGACTAAACCCACGAATAAAGCGCCTGAAGAAGTTGCAAAATCCTAAGAATTGCTGAACGTCGTGCTTTTTGCGGGGAGTAATCCATTCGCGAACGGCCTGTACTTTCTTTGGATCCATGCGAATAGTTCCGTTACCAATAATAATGCCGAGGTAGTCAATTACTGGTTTTTCAAAAGAACACTTTTCGGGTTTAAGGAACAACTTATGTTCCCATAGAATGTCGAGTACTTGTTCTACAATTTGTCAATGTTCTTCTATACCATCGGTAAAAATCAGTATGTCGTCCATGTAAACGATAACATGACCTCTATTAATAAGATCTCGCAGGATATGGTTCATGAAACCTTGGAATGTCGCAGGAGAGTTAGTGAGTCCAAAGAACATAACGGTCAGTTCGAATAACCCTTGGTTAGTTCAAAAAGCTGCTTTCCATTCGTCACCTTCCTTTATGCGGATGTTGTTGAATCCCCATCTAATATCCATCTTCATGAAGACTTTAGCACCTTTTAAACAATCGATTAGCTCCTGAATGAGAGGAAGTGGGTACCGGTTTTTAACCATCATCTCGTTCAGTTTGCGATAATCTTGTACCGGTAGTAAGGTGCCATCTTTCTTTTTGACGAAGAAGAAAGGGGATGCCATCTGTGAGGTAGAAGGTCGGATTCGTCCAGTTCTAAGTTTCTCTTCAAGAAACTTATCGAGCACCTCTTGTTCCTTTGGGTTTAGTGGATATACTTTACAATCTAAAGGTTTGGAACCTGGCATTAGATCGATAGCATGGTCCCAAGGATGTCGTTGTGGCAACTGGTCGAATTCCTTCTGACTGAAAACATCAGGATACTCTTCGACTGTTTCTTTCTTGGCTTGTTCCTCCGTCCACTTTCGTGACTGTACCTGCTCATGAACATATCTATCCCAGTCAAACAAGAAAAGCTGTTCGCCTTCCTGCAATGCTGCTCTAGAATGGGTATCCTCTGGTGTCCAAAAGTGTGGGTTGTAACCGCATCTTGTTGGACACCTGTCAAAAGTCAGTTCAGACGTTTTCCAATCAATGCTAGGGTTATGATGTCGTAGCCAGTCTAGTCCTAGAAAGATATTATTCTTTCCTAGACTTACCGCTCCGAACTGGATGATCTCTAAATGATCACCGATAGTCATCCGGATCTCGACGTACTTGTCTATTGATCCGGAATCGTTGAGTGTACTGTCGGCATTGTAGACAGGTGTTTTGATTGGTAAATCTTCCGTGATGAGGTTGTGCCGTTTGATGAAGTCCGAGTCAATACATGAACTGGTAGCTCCACTGTCGAGAAGTCCTTCTGTGACAATTTGTCGACTATCCTCCAGTGTTTCGAGTATTGCCGGAAGTTTCAGACTTTTGCCACGTGTCCCGTGAACATAACTCCTTTTGTTCTTGAGACTTCGGATGGCATTGACTGCCGTTTTCCAGTTCCATTTTCGTATGTCCATGATGGTTTCTTCTGAGGCTTCTTTCTCCCGGGAAAAGGGCATCCAAGTTTGTAATAATCCCACTGCTCTCGGGACTTGATCTTCTCTAACTCTCTGAGTTAGCCATTCAGCAGTGTCGGGTTCGTACCATATAGGTTTTTCGGTTTTGTGTATGAAGGTGGACGCGTTTTTCTGTTTAGTACCTGTACTGATTACATAATCAACGCCATTATCAACAAATTCTGAAATGTCCGTGTGTGAAGGCTCCTGCAGACCTATATCTACTGTGGAGCCTTTGGAAAACCCAAATTGTTAATGAAGTCCGTACATTCCTGCTCACTCATGTTTAGCATAATACCTCGGACTACCGCCTTTCTCTTGTGTGGGCAGTTCCTGCTCATGTGGCCTGGTTCGCCACAGTTGAAGCACAACTGCTTCTCCCTTGCCTGGTCGATGTCCATCGGCCTGCCCATTCCTCCGAATGTTGTGCCGGTAGCATCTCTTCTCTGTGCTGCAGGATACTCTGCCTTCGGAGCTGCTTTCAGCTCCTGTCGGTTCTGCTGAGTGGACGACTGTCCACGATTCTGTCCCTGTGGGTTAGCGTTCCACCACCCCGTATACCCGTATCCTCTCTTCTGTTCGGCCCATTGCCACCTTACGTTATCAGCCCCTGTAACTATCTTCTTCAATTCCTTATAGTCTTCAAAGGGCTCCGTTCATCTCTTAATGATGTCGTATAAAAGGGTGTGATCAACTGCTCTCTCCGCTAGGGTAAGGACGTGCGACTCGTCCTTCTTGTACCCGGCATCTTTCAGCAACAATTCGAACTCTTTGAAAAAGTCGCCGGCCGAAGACTTCCCCTGTCGGATATAAGTTAGTTTGTCACGGGCCTCCTTCTCCTTCGCGACATTTGTGAACTCCCTGTCCATATCATCAATGAGCTGCTTCCCCGTAATGTCCCATGTCCCATTGTCGATGTTGAAATGGTCATCAGAGTAGACTTGGGCCCATTCGTCGGCTTTTCCTCTGACCAGGAAGGACATAATGATGCTCATGACATGATGGGAGTTGTCGACTTGCTTTGTCTCCGTCAACTCGGAAACATAAGCCATCATCCGTCATCGCCATGGTTGGTAGGTGGCGGGATCGCCATCATAGTTCCCTGGTGTATTGACAAACACCCGGCGTGGACTAGAAGTGACAGTAGCGACTTCTGCTGGGTCGGGCACATGTATCGAATGATCAGTCATGTTGAGTTATAGTAGGGGAGGGCATGAGCGTGTTTGGTAAAAATGAAAACGTGTAACGTATCGAGAAAAGTAGTTTCCAACGGTATGTTGAATCCTAGGCAAGTTTGTAAAAGTTTGTTGTGACGGGTGGTGTGTGGTAGAAGCTCTATTCTTCTGTCAGCGACTCGCTAGCTCTCACAAGAGACAACCAGGCATCACATGATAGACGATGAGCAAGAGGGCGAAAAAGCAAAAGAGGATGGATAAAACAACCCAACTACAAGTCTAGCTACCAAGGAGAATAGACGAGAATAGAGCTAAGGAATATAACTACAAAATACCTAGTCTTATATACGAAATGGGATATGAAACCGTGAGAGATGTCTCGTACCGTAATCGTGAGGATCTACAACAAGAGTTGCTCGTATCCATAAGTAAAGCTGTAGGTATTAGGTGAGTAAACAATAAGGCAATATAAAAAGAAGCATGGAAGCGGAACAATAATGACGTCGTCCTGTCAATGAGCTGACAGGCATGAGAGAGTTGTGCCTAAGTGAAACGACAACGCGAGAACAATAAGGTTGATGCATATAACCTAAATGATAATGAAAATATAATAAGCGCTAGTGTAAGCGCTTTGGTGATTAAGTAAGTAAATAAAAGAAAAGGAAAAGAATAATGAAAAAGATCGTTTCATGACAAAGAACCTTAGCACCACTTTCAGTAGTGCCTCCGCTATGTCGTAGTGGTTCCATTGATGTTCGTAGATTTCGGGCATCTGGAAGTTGACTGGATAAATTCGGACAACTAGAAGGTAAGACTGGAAAGCCCAGATGGATTTATAGTGATAATCTCTCTAGATCAGAATAAGTTGATATTTAAACTGGAGAACTATCTACTAGACACTAATGCTTATATACCAGTAATTCTAATTGTTAAAAGAAGAACAATGAGTATCTGGGATAAAACAATAAGTATTGTAAAAAGTTCCCGTTAATATAATTAAAAGATAATAGTGTGGGAATTAAAAGTAATCATATCCGTTAACATCAGATGTCATCATACGGTCCGGTCCCAAACCGATAAGGAAAGGATAGGAATGAATTATAATTGTTGGTTCTGTAACTTCCAGATGTTCCATACAAGGTAGTGGAAGCATACCCATAACAGTATCCCCCTGTTAGGCTTTTGCCCTCAAAAGCCTTGTATGACAGCCATTTGTTTGAAAAGTATTGATCTGATCAACAGATTGGAAAAGAAAATGCTAATCAGAAAGGTTCGGAATTTGATCAGTCAGCCACATTACAGGGTATAAATACCCATTTGAATAAAATTTTCAAGTCCCCACTTTCTCTTCCTTTCCACCATGTCACCTCCCAACTCCCATACCAACTCCTCCCTGCCCTCAGACAATGAGGAAGAGGCCGAAATTTCCCGCCTCCAGAAATGGAAAGAAGAACAGACCAAATGTGAGGCCAAATGCAAGGCCGAGGAGGAAATGGAAGAAGCTGTGGCAGAGGCCTGGCTGGTCGAAATATGTCAATGAAAGGAAGAAAAAAGAAGAGAGGCCAAACAACAATGGCGAATTGAGATGGAGGATGCTCGGAAGAGAGCAGAAGAGGAGGCTAGAGCCGAAGAAGCAGCCAGGCAGAAAGAAGTTGAGGAGGCTACTCGGAATAAGGAGAACAAGGACAAGGACGAGGACGAGGAGAAAACTGAGGCATCGGTACCCCAGAAGTATAAACACCCTCTGGTCAAGGTGCATCTCAATAACTTCCTATATACCATGTTCTAATTTTTTATTAGGTTGCTGCTTCTGTGGATCCTACTTTGTGCAACAACGACTATTCGTCCTCAGGTTCCGAGGATGCGGACAATGACGGTGAAGCTGATCCTGCTCCTACTCCTACTTCTTCCCCTAAAAAGGAAGTAAAGTGTGATTGTTGCCTTTCCAAAGGCATCTCGTGCATTTTGGTAGGTGTATGGTCGTCATCATGCCAAGCCTGTCATACTGCCAAGGTCCGATGTTCGTTGGTGCAGGCCGAACATCCCCGCCGAGTAAAGAGGGTAAAGGTAGAAGAGTCCGGGACTTCATCAAGCAGTAGGACAATGGAGGACCTCCGAGGAGATGTATGGGACCTAACCCGTTGGTTAGGATTATTAGAGGACATGGTTCGGTTCCTTTTAAGGATCCGAGGAGATGAAGCAGAAACAGAGGAAGAAAGGGAAAAGAGAATGGGGGATAGGAAGGGAAAGGGCCGAGAATAGGCCTAGTAGTAGTTTTTTGGACTTGAATAAAAAATTCAGTTGTATATTGTCCAAAAGAAATTGTCTGGTATGGGACTTAAATAAAAATTTTATCATAGTTGAAAATGAAATGGGCAAGTAAGGAATATGCCGTATGAACGTTGGCCAATAATACTTGTAAGATTTGAGTTTGAATTTCAGACGGAAATGTATGGATAGCAAAAGTGTGGAAGAGTAGTCATACAAAATTCTGGTTAGGGATTATTGCTCAATAAACTATCATGGCGGTAATCCCTTTGGTTGATTTCAACTGTTCGGAAGTGAAAAAATATAAAATATAGAAAAAGATAAGTAGAATCGTACGACAATATTAGTTGATGTCCGGTAAGGGTCCAGGTTTAGATGGGTATCAGTTATGGAATTCTCCAAGAAGTTCATCGGCATGCATTTTGTCGGCTCCGATCCACAAGAATTCCTCTTTGGTACCTTCATAACCTTTCCAATGGATGAAGTACCATAATAGACACCATTGGTACCTACGATCCATTTTCGAATCTAGGATCTCTGCAACTTCAAACTCCTGTTCACCATCTACCTCGATCGGAGGTGGCAGAGCTTGCATGTGGTTAGGTATCGGATTGGGAGTGTATGGTTCCAATTGTGAAACATGAAATACTGGGTGTATTCTGGAGAGGTAATCTGGTAGTTGTATCTTGTAGACTAATGTTCCAATGTGTTCGGTAACCTTGAATGGCCCAGGATACTTTTCCGAGAACCTCGGAGTGGGTCGGGTCAATCAGATGTGTTTGGCCAATACAAAGACTTTGGATCCGATCTGGAATTCAGGAGCAGAAATATGTTTCCGGTCAGCCTGTTGTTTATACCATTTCTGAGCATTAGTAATTTTGTCATGAAGGAAAGAATGGACTTCATCCAAGTTGACAACAAAATCACGAGCCCAATCAGATCGGATATCAACTTCTGGTTGAATGGATATATTCGGATGGTAACCTTTGTTAGCGAAGAAAGGTGTAATACCTGTAGATGCATTTGTTGCATTATTGTCTGCAAACTCGGCCATTGGTAGAAGGCCGGACCAATTGTCCTGTTGGTAATTGCAATAAATGTGGATGTATTGTTCCAGGGTTTGGTTGACTTGTTCGGTTGGACCATTGGCTTCAGGGTGATACCCGGAAGTATAGTGAAGTTTCATAGTTAATAATTAGCCAAGGGCCCGGAAGAATGTGGACACAAATTCCGAACCTCAGTCTGAGGTGACATGGCTCGGTACTCCATGTTTCGAGAAGACATGAATGACAAAAAGTTCAGCCAATTGTTTGGATGTGATTGTAGTGTGACACTTAATGAAGATGGATTGTTTTGATGATCTATCCACAATGACTAGAATGGAATTGTAACCATCCAATATCAGTAGTTCTTCAATAAAGTCCATGGATATGGAATCCCAAGGGTGCGTCGGTACTGGAAGAGGCTTTGGTAATCCATAAGGCCGATGTCAACAGGACTTGTTCCTACTACAAGTAGTGCAGGAGGCAACATAGTCTCATATGAAATCTCGGACCTTAGGCCAGGTATATTGCCGACAAATGGATTCTAGAGTCCAGTTTTGACCGAAGTGGCCCAAAAGAGGGTGATCATGGAAATATCGTAGATCTTGTAATTGTAAATCTGAGTGATTCAGAACATAGATTCGGTTATCAAGGCATAGTAGATCATCTTCGCCCATAGTCCATCAAGGTTTAGTAGTGTCTTGGGCATATGTGAGACCTAGTGCAGACTCCGGATCAATTGGTAATGATTGTCGAATTGCTTCATGTAAAGCATTGATGTCCATAATGATTGATGCCCAGAGAACTGGTCCTTCAAGGAAAGTAGCCCGAAGCAAAGCGGTTAGCTGTTCATTAGTGAATACGGGTCGGAAGCTCTGTGGATTGACTTGGGTATAGCTGATATCCCCCTCTTTTGGATAGATGTCCCATCGTCTAGTGATGGAGTCCGGCTTTTCCCCTAATTTAGCTGGTCAAAACCAGATAACCAAATTAAATTGGTGAAGGTATTCGGACCATTGGACCTGTCACCGAGTCAGAACTTTCATTGTAGAAAAGTACTCAAGATTCTTATGTCGGTGACCACATCGATCGGGTCTCTGGAACCTTCGAGGTAGTGTCGCCATGCTTTAAAAGCTTCGAAAATAGCTAGAAGTTCTTTGTTGTGTACATCATAATTTAGTTCTGCTGCATGAAGCGTGCATGAAAGAAAAGTGATTGGATGTACTTCCCCATCTGAAAGCTGAATTGAAAGGATAGCTGTGATTGCATAGTCCGAAGCATTGATTTCCACAATGAGCGGTCGATTAGGTTCCCAGTGAGCTAGAATGGGAGCGCTGGTGAATGCATGCTTGAGATTTTCGAAAGCCAACTGGCATTCTGCAGTCCAAATCCAATCTGTTGTTTTTCAGGTGAGTTGGGTTAATGGAATCACAATGTCGCTATAATTATAAATGAAACGCCTATAGAAATTGGCGAATCCGAGAAAAGACTGAATATCTTTGACCTTTCGAGGCACTGGCCATTCAATGATAGCTTTTACCTTATCCAAAGACATGGTAAGGCCAGTGGGAAATAAGATGTACCTGAGATATTTGACTATGTCAACTCCGAAGAAACATTTCGCGAGATTGCAGTAGAGTTGAGCTTGTCAGAGTCTTTGGAGGACTTCTCGGACATGTTCCTCGTGATCTTCCGGATTATCAGAATATACTAGAATATCGTCAATGTAAACGATCACATAAACATCCAGTAAGTCTGCAAAGATAGAGTTAACAAATCTCTGAAAAGCAGCTGGGGTGTTAGTGAGTCCTTCTGGTATTACTTTCCACCCGTAAGACCCGTAGCAAGTCTGGAAAGCAGTCTTCCATTTGTCGCCTTCGACAATTCGTAGGAGATGGTAAGCGTGAGCTAAATCGAGTTTGGTGTATATGGCCGCCTTTCGGGGCATGTCCAGCAGGTTGGATATTAATGGTAATGGGTATCGGTTCTTCTTCATGATGTGATTAATTCCTCGGAAGTCGACATATAGTCAGAGAGAACTGTCCTTCTTCAGTGTGAATAGAACCAGTGCGCCATATGGTGAAGATGAGGTTTGAATTATACCTGTAGCTAGTTGCTTATCCAGGAAATCGCGAAGGGCCCGCAATTCTTTTGGAGATAATGGATACAGTCTTCTGAGAGGTGGTTCAGCACCTTCTTCTAAATCAATCTTTAGATCATAAGATCGACGTTCTGGAAGCTCTTTGGATGAGCTTTTGTCGAAGACATCAGCAAATTCTGCATATTGATTCGGAAGGATAGATCCTCATTCCTGAGATTCAAATTCTTCAGTACTAGAACCTTTAGCAGTAATTTTGGAGGAAATGTAACAAAATAGAATCAGCTCGATACCAGTGTCCTTGCAGACCCAGTTGAAAGCCACTGCTCCTAGAAGTGCGATGTCGATGTCCGGTTTTACCGCTGATTCAGTACAAGATTGTTATATTTATGCAAGCTAAGTCTTTACAAACCTTCGTGAAGCATTCCACTACTTAGATATTACTTATATCCTTGTACCACTACGCAATTACTTCCCGAAGGAATTCTGACGCAAAGCAATTACTCTTTATCTCTTATCATTCTTATTGGATTTACACTATCCTTTTTATATCCCTTCCTTTGTTCTTTACTTACGAGCTAACCCATTCGGGCATGGCATCGATTCGCAATCCTGACTTACCTTTAGTATAAAGCTATGGTATCAAATAGGTAGTTCCTTAGTTTAAATATCAACCTTGATAGCACTTCAATAGTGATACCATTTAATCATCTATCTTTATCATCGTTTTAACATCCTCGATGTCAGTACATTCCACGATGATCATTGCAAACAGAACATGTTTATCTTTCTTCTCTTGTGGACACGCGAAGTGTCGAGGACTCTACTAATAGTGGAGTCAAGGCCCGACTACCTGGTATAGGATCGTTTTACCTCGCAAAGTATTTTCCTTTGCATTTTCCCGCAATCATCCCGCAATCATTCCTGACGATCCCTTTGTGCACGGTCATAACAGAGATCTGATTTGCGATCCTGTTGGGTATGAGTAAATGGGTTTGTATGGAAATTTGTCCATGAGCAGATGAGGTGAAAGGTGAGAGCGAGGTTTAGAGCATGATGCATCTAGTTTCGCTAAAAACTCCTGAGGTGGATCGGACACTTCGTAACTTGAAATTAAAGTATCTGGAAGTGTAGACATCTGTTTGAAAACATCTTGGTCAGTGTTTCAGAAAGAAATTGTTTTTGTAACCCAGTCAATCAACAGATTGTAGCAGGACAAAAACTATATCCTAATACGGCTTTGCAAGATGAATCCAATGAAGTAACATAAAAGTTGATTGTAAAAGACTCGCTGGTTGGAAAGTGGATCAAAAGTTCAACTGTTTCTGAAATAGAATTTGCGGTAAGAGAACCATCGAATAAACGGAGATTGATTGGAGGTATAGGTGTTGTTGGAATAGAATGTTTTTGTACATAGGAAGAATCGAGAAAAGAGTCTGTAGAACTGGAATCAAGTAAACATGGAAATTGTAGTAAAGATAATGTACCAGCTGGTTCATCTGGTGATTGAAATTCAGTAGTAAGTGTAAATCAGAGAGATCGTTCATATTCAGAAAGAGCGGATGTGTTAAGTATTACTTCCCCTGGGTAGGCACGAACCGGATCAACGCAACTCTCACTTCGTACTGGGGTACAAGAGCTGCGGATCATTTTTCCGAATCATCCAAAGGTGATTGGATGTCCATGGTGGCATTCTCAACCTTGGCTGCTCGACCACGAGGTTGACTTGATTTCCGATTAGGACAATCTTCAGGCTTATGCTTACCACCACAGAACATACACAGGTTGAATTTCCAGCATCTCTCCTTCTCTTCCGGCTTGACTTTACCATCCAGTCCGAGATTTTTCTGGTATGGCTTTGACTGTTGAGAAGTCGAAGAGTTTGAAGAAGATTGACCTGAAGGTCCGGTTCCAGCCAATTTGTTCTTATTGTCAAACCAAGGCTTCTTCCCTTGATTCTGACTGGTAGTCTGCGGGCTATCAGTACCTTTGGACTGATTTTCCAAAGAAGAAGATTTGTTCGAAGGATTCAGATGACCCTTCTTACCAGGATTCGAGGTTTTACCACCCGAACCTGATCCTCCATAATGAGCAGACTCTCGTTTCTTCTCTTCTTCTCTTCGCCAGTACTGGTTGTTGATTCAAAGAACTTCTGCCTGGTATTCAGCTAGGTTTCGAGGCTCCGGAACATGGGCCACTTCATCCTTAATTTGGGACGCTAGAGCGTGCTGATAAGCCCACTTCAAGGAACTTGAATTCCAATCAGTGAGGGCAGCAAGTGTATTGAATCAGATGTTTAATTTATGAACCAATTCGTTTTCCTTCATCTTTAAGTTTCTGAGTTTATCCTCGGCATCCCCCTGAGCATTGTAAAGCCCGAAATTATCTGGTAGCTCCTTTACGAGCGCTGAAAAGGAGCTGGTCCACATAGGAAGTGCAACTGCGCAGGGGTCGAGGATATCCAGCTCGAACCATTTGTGAGCGGATCCACTCAGATAGGATAAGGTGTAGGTGATCTTCCTTTGATTGGTGAAATAGTCCAGTCGATCTAGGAAAATGAGGGATAAGGAAACTTGGAAGGATTTAAGTTTCCGAGGCTTGAGACCATCAAAGACATCTGGTTCTCGAACTTTCGCTTTACTCAATTCGGATGGCTCAGATCGCAAATTTGCGATCACATTACCCAATCCTTCAAGTGTTCCTCGGAAAGCTTGGAACGGTTGAAGAAACTCCCATTCAGAAGAGTTGTTGTTTGGTGGGAAGATTGGTCTCCTGGGACTTCCTGGTCCACTGGATCCTCCACCACCTGGTCCTTCATGATCATCTGATCCATCCGGATCAGCTGGATTTTCGTCGGCCCCTACTGGAATTTCTTCACCATCTTGATCCTCCCAGTTATCTTCTTCGGGATGATCTTCTTCCTGTCCTTCAGGAATTTGAGTGTTGTCCAGTGTGTTACGGGCCAAGAGCTGTTCGAAAATAGCTGCTGCTGTTGGGGATGGAGGCATGATTGCAGATGAAGCGGTAGCTATTCGAGTTACCATCCATGGTGTTCTTACCTGAACTGGTATTCCAGTCGCAGTGTAAAGTGTTTGAATTTCGTAGTCTAATGTTTCGGTATTTCCACCAATCGTGAACTCCGGATTCACCTCCATAGTGGAATGTGCAGCTGACATCGTTGGTCCGAAAACATTTGCTCTCCTAAGGCCGATATAGATTCGGAGTATGGTGCAAAGGATTGTGTGTTAGCGAGAAAAGGATTTGACTCTTCAGCCTGATTCGGTACATCCGAATTGTTAGTGGTTCCGGTGAGAGTTCTCGTCCGGTTCCTTTGGGCTTGTCAAGTTATAGGAGGCGCCATGAATATAAATGAGTATGAGTCACGACAATAGTGAGTGATAGATAGTTTAGATATACTGTTAAGACTGTTCCAGTGAGATTCTGTGAGGTCTAGGATGAATAAGATAGTATAAAGTGTTCCAATAGTTTCCGGGTTTGTACGGTAACTACCAATCAGTAAAAAAGTAGAATGGTAAAGTCAAACAAGAACCTTAGCACCACTTTCAGTAGTGCCCCCGCTATGTCATAGTGGTTCCATGGATGTTTGTAGATTCCGGATGTCCGGAAGTTGACCAGATAAGTTTGGACAACTAGAAGGTAAGACTGGAAAGCCCGGATGGAGTTATAGTGATAATCTCTCTAGATCAGAATGATCTAAGTTGATATTTAAACTGGAGAACTATCTACTAGACACTAATGCTTATATACCAGTAATTCTAATTGTTAAAAGAAGAACAATGAGTATCTGGGATAAAACAATAAGTATTGTAAAAAGTTCCCGTTAATATAATTAAAAGTAATCATATCCGTTAACATCAGATGTCATCATACGGTCCGGTCCCGAACCGATAAGGAAAGGATAGGAATGAATTATAATTGTTGGTTCCGTAACTTCTGGATGTTCTGTACAAGGTAGCGGAAGCATACCCATAACAGCAAGCTAAGTCTTTACAAAGCTTCATGGTCCATTCTGCTACTTAGATATATCACTTACATCCTTTTACCACTATGCAATTACTTCGCGAAGGAATTCCAATGCAAAGCACTTACTCATTATCTCTTCTCATCCTTATGAGATTCACACTATTCCTTTTATATCCTTTCCTTTGTTCTTTCCTCATGAGTTAACCCATTCGGGCATGGCATTGCTTCGCAATCTGTCGTGACATGCTACACAGTATAGAGTACGTACTTTATTTTCCCTACATCTCCTTGTTTCTTTATCCTTGTTACGGTTTGGATCTGTCCACATTCTTCCATATTTTTCTACATCATTCCATATCCTTCTATCAACTTCCCGCGCTGTCGCCTACTCATCGAGACTCTTGTATATATAGTACTGTAGTTGACAACTAGTTCCCCATCTTGACCTCTTGGTCTTTGGAACTAGGTTAGTACCTGTATCATTGTTTACCTTCAATATACTTACTTGGTCTTTGGAACTAGTTTTCCTTGTGCGACCCTGGTGATTGGCCCCTGCGCTATCACTGCTGTCTTGATCACTATATCTTTCAGCCTTCATGTGTGGTGCTAGCCCCACCCCTCACTTCGGTTTGTGCTTCGTGCCTGTGCTTCCTCTGTGCTTTCTCCCTTCATCACCACACAATCCTGACTTACCTTTAGTATAAAGTGTTATATATATGCCAAGCTCCACTATGTTTTCCGGACTGATTTCCGAGGTCATCAATCACTATATGAACATTCCGGCATTCCGGCCCATCTTCCGGTCAATCGATCATTCTTTTGATCCATTTTGTGTTTGTTACCAAGTTCAACTCGAATCTTGATCGATTTTGTACTCCATTCCTTGGCTCAATAACTTTGGAACAACCTCGGATACATCCCATGACACTCGGTCGTCATGACCGAGGCATTCCCACGCCTGTCGGCTCTTGGAAATCACTGTTATTGTATTATTTTGAATCCTTCTCACTTATTGTCTTTTATTTAACAATTAGGCAGTTTAGTACTTAGGTCAACTTGTTTAGTTTGGTTCCCCAGCTTGAAATAAAAGTTACCTTCTATACTCCTTCTCTATTATGCTTAATTACGTCCAGATCAATTGATTGGATGCTTCCAACACTCCGGAACTTCATTCTTCTTCGCACTTCACAGGGACACCCAGATAATGTGTAGGGAGCGTTGCCGAAAGCTTCGCTGAAGTCCCATCACTTCCCAAGACCCGTGTAGCCTTTCCATTACATTGTTTTGCCATTACTAAAGTTTCCGGACTTCAAAGCTTTGAACAGAGCTCTGGAAGCTTGATCTATTTCCTTTGGGTGCACGGCCTTAACATAAAGCTATGGTATCAAATAGTTAGTTCCTTGATATAAATATCAACCTTAATAGCACTTCGATAGTGATACCAATTAATCATCTATCCTTATCATCATTTTAACATCCCTACTGTCAGTACATTCCGTGATGGTCATCATGAATGGAACACATTTATGTCATGACGTGCTATACAAGATACAGTACCTACTTTATTTCTCCTACATCTCCTCCTTCCCTCATCGCTGTTACTGTTTGGATCCATCTACATCATTCCGCATCCTTCTATCACATTCCACACACTTCCATCAACTTCCCGCGCTTTCGCTTACTCATCGAGACTCTTGTATATATAGTACAGTAGCTGACACCTAGTTCCCCATCTTGACCTCTTGGTCTTTGGAACTAGGTTAGTACCTGTATCATCGTTTACCTTCAATATACTTACTTGGTCTTTGGAACTAGTTTTCCTTGTGCGACCTTAGTGATTGGCCCTGCGCTATCACTGCTGTCTTGATCATTTTATCTTTCAGCCTTCGTGTGTGGTGCTAGCCCCACCCCTCACTTCGGCTTGTGCTTCGAGCCTGTGCTTTCTCTGTGCTTCTCCCCTTCGTCACCACAATTTACGTTATTCTATACCGGACACACGAAGTGTTGAGGACTCTACTAATAGTGGAGTCAAGGTCTGACTACCTATTTTAGGATTGTCTTACCTTGCGAAGCAATCCTCTTCGCAATTTCCCATGATTAAACCCGCGACCAATTCCCAATGATTCATTAGTGCATGATCATAACAGGGTCAGCTAAGGTCTTGTGGTGACCTTAGCTTCATTATTCAACTTGACTTCTGGGTTTCTTCTCTGAGATGTGTGAGACACTTAGCCACTTCTGGTTTTGTGTGTTGACATCAACCTCTAACACAGAGGTCTTAGATTCGAAATTGGATTGTCGATACAAAAAATGTCCACTATGTTATTGCATATGGTGGGCAGGATATGAAGGCACAGATGAAGAGTTCTCTTGGGTTGCCACAAACAAAATTCACATGGACAAGCTGGTCCCAGCTTTCCATCTTCGTTACCCTCACAAACCTGGACCATCATGATTTAATGACCATTCCTTCTCTTCATTATTCATTCTCTGGAGATACTAATTTTCATTATCATTTAGTGGAAACTCCTTGTGAAACATTCATGATTCATCATTGTTACATTTTGTTCTATCTACTTCATTACATACTGTTTCCAAATTCCTACACAAAAGAGTTTTGTGATCCATCATTTGCGAAACTAACTTAAACCCTCACATTTTTTCTTTTCTTCAACAATCAATCGTGACCTCTTCCTTGTGGAACAAATTTCACTCATCACACCATTAACAAATCTTCATTGAAGATACCTTACGAGTTTCAAAACTACTAAAAAAGTCAAATACTTATAATACCAAACAAAACAAACAACAACTACTAAATTACAAAAAATTATTTTACAAGTCCAAAAAACTACTTATTAAAATCCTTCATGGGAATTGCATCATGCATCGTTTTCCTTCGCAAATCCTTCTCCTCTTCCTCTCCTCTTCATCTTCCTCATTGTCTTCTTCATCTTTGTCATCTTCTTCATCATCCTTCTCTTCATCTTCTACATTCTCTTCTCCAGGCTGTTGCTGGATCAGACAAACTACTTCTTCCATCATGAATGTGGCATGGCTCGCAAACCCAAGAAGGGTATCCATCTGCTTCTTTAAATTTTTGTTTTGCTCTGTGAGCAAATCCATCTTCTCACCCAACTCCATGCCTCCAAATCTCCTCTCTGCAACATGCCTCACAGGACCCTGGTACATTTCTTCTTCATTGACCTGGGGTTTTTTCCTTCATGACCTGTGGGCTGCGTTATCCCCGGACCAGCTACAACATTGTTGTTGCTGGTGACAGGCCAAACAAGCCTGAGTCTGGGATTTGCTGGGTTGAGCAATACAATTGGTTGTATTGCCCTGCATAACACATCAAATGCAGGCTTTGCGGTTATGCAAAGGAGTAGGGGGCGGGGGTTTGTTGGCATCGTCTTCATCATCATTTCCTGGCACAGGGTCATCATCTGGATCAGGAGCCACACCAATCTACAAAAAGGTGTTATTGAAATAATTTCATCACAAACCAAGAATTACTCATCTGAGGAAGTACTTGTTTCCTCTTCAACACTCTTACTTCAACTTCTGGGGTATTGCAAACCATGGAAGTTGACTTGTAAACTTTTGATACAGAGCCTGAAGGCTCCTGCAATACCTGATTGCTGGTATGTCATGATGCAGCTCGAGCTGCATGGTCCCAACATTCTTGTAATTCCTGCAGAGCCTCTGCTCTGTGTCAATCCCTTGCTGATTCTTCTTTTGCCATCTTCTTCAAAACATTGGCCTTTGCCTTTGCAATACTCTCCTCGAAGAGCCATTCTTCTCTCTTCTTCATGGTCCTTCTCTCCTCCTTGCGCCTTTTTTTTTCTGCCTTGCGCTCAGCCTCATGAGCAGCTTCTTCCTCCAACCTCACCAACTCCTCCTCAAAGGCAGCCTCCTGCACATCAATCTCAATTTGACAAAGGCAGGCACATTCCGCCTGTTCACGGACAAGATGTGCTTGTCACTCTTGCATAGTTTTGGTGGCGGTAATGGTGAATGACATCAAGAAGGATGAGGACTTGGGAAAATACTGAGGAAAATGCCTCATTTTATACTCATTCTTCATTGAGGGCAGGTTCAACTTCAAATTTTTTGTTTGCCTCAATCATAAATCACGTGGCATCTGAAAATTTTACTTTTCCTTTTTACTTTTCCATTCTGTCTAATTTTAGATTGCTTATTCATTAAAGATCGCATAGGCTTTTGAGGGCAAAAGCATAAGAGGGGGATACTGTTATATCTATGCAAAGCTAAGTCTTTATGAGGCTTTGCAATCTATTCTGCTACTTAGATGTATCACTTATATCCTTTTACCACTATGTAATTACTTCACAAAGGATTTCCGACACAAAGCACTTACTCATTATCTTTTCTCATCCTTATCGGATTTACACTATTCTTTTTATATCCTTTCCTTTGTTCTTTACTTACAAGCTGACCCATTCAGGCATGGCATCACTTCGCAATCCTGACTTACCTTTAGTATAAAGCTACAGTATTGAATAGGTAGTTCCTTAGTTTAAATATCAATCTTGATAGCACTTTGATAGTGATACCAATTAATCATCTATCCATATCATTGTTTTAACATCTCTACTGTCAGTACATTCCACAAAGGTCATTGCAAATGGAACATGTTTCCCTTTCTTCTATATCAGACACATGAAGTGTCTGTCATGAAGTGAGCCACCCCTATCATTTTCCTTTCTTAGGGTTACACCATCCAAATACCCTTACCTATAATAATTATTTCAGAACCTTCCATCCTGTCCTATTAGTTCCATTCCATTCCTTGTGCCTGTTAAGACTGTTCCGGTGAGATTCCATAAGGTCTAGGGTGAATAGGATAGTGTAGAGGGATCTGATAGCTCACGGTATTATACGGTAACTACCAATCAGTAGAAATGGAGAAAGGCAAGTCAAACAAGAACCTTAGCACCACTTTCAGTAGTGCCCCTGCTATGTCATAGTGGTTCCATGGATGTTCATAGATTTTGGGCACCCGGAAGTCAACTGGATAAGTTCAGACAACTAGAAGGTAAGACTGGAAGGTCCGGATGGAGTTATAGTGATAATCTCTCTAGATTGGAATGATCTAAGTTGATATTCAAACTGGAGAACTATCTACTGTACACTAATGTGTTATATATATGCCAAGCTCCATTATGCTTTCCGGATGATTTCCGAGGTCATCAATCACTATATGAACATTCCGGCATTCCGGCTGATCTTCCGGTCAATCAATCATCCTTCCGATCCATTTCGTGTTTGTTACCAAGTCCAACTCAAATCTCAGTCAATTTCATACTCTGTTCCTTGGCTCAATAACTTCAGAACAACCTCAGATACATCACATGACACTCGGTCGTCATGACCGATGCATTCCCACGCCTGTCAGCTCTTGGAAAACACCGTTATTGTATTATTCCGAATCCTTCTCACTTATTGTCTTTTATTTAACAATTAGGCAGTTTAGTACTTAGGTCAACTTGTTTAGTTTGGTTCCCCAGCTTGAAATAAAAGTTACCTTCTATACTCCTTATCTATTATGCTTAATCACGTCCGGATCAATCAATCAGAAACTTCCAACGCTCCGGAACTTCATTCTTCTTCGCACTTCGCAGGGACACCTGGATAATGTGTAGGGAGCATTGCCGAAAGCTTCGCTGAAGTCCCATCACTTCCCAAGGCCCATGTAGACTTTCCATTACTTCATTTTGCTGTTACTATAGTTTATGGACTCTGAAGCTTCGAACAGAGCTCCGGAACCTTGATCTATTTCCTTCCGGTGCATGGCCTTAACATAATGCTTATATACCAGTAATCCTAATTGTTAAAAGAAGAACAATGAGTATCCGGGATAAAACAATAAGTATTGTAAAAAGTTCCCAATAATATAATTAAAAGATAATAGTGTGAGAATTAAAAGTAATCATATCCATTAACATCGGATGCATCATATGGTCCTGAACTGATATGGAAAGGAACAGAATGAATTATAATTGTTGGTTCCGTATGTTCTGTACGAGGTAGCGGAAGCATACCCGTAACAGTGCCTGAGCTATACAGTATTACATCATAGTTCCCACACTCCACCTTGTATATAAGCCAGCCCCCACAACCTGGTCCCTTATCTTGACCTCTTTGTTGTTGGGACCAGGTATGTCTTTACTTAATTATCTGTACCTATTATCAATATAACTTTGTCGTTGGGACCAGTATCTGTCTGCTTCCATCCAAGTCTCCACTCTGCTCCGCCACCATTGTCACCTCTTTGTGACATTGGGTCAAGATCCCCTACTGCACTGATAGCCTACCGATCAGGTTATCCTTGCAGGTTCCACTTTCACCACATCTACTGACACTGCTGCACCAAGCCTGCCCACTCATACTATTGACTGCTCTGCCTACCCGCACACTTTTGATACTAAAGACCAAACCCACATCCATAGCAAGAACAGCAACTCCTGCACCAATTGCAGTTCTCAACCCTGTCCAAATGCTGTTGCCAATTCCATCAGTAAAGAGGAGAACCTATCGGATGGTACCATGATCACACCCATCCTAGCCCCTACCCCATCCACACCCCCACCCACTATGTCAAACCCCAAAGTCAACACAAACCAGCTCATGGCACAGCTCATTGAGCAAGTGACTCAGCTCACTGCCAATCTCCACAAAGCCTTGGCCAAGTCAAGTATGAATAAGCCCGAGCTCTTCAAAGGCTCCAGTAGTGTGGAAGCACATCGCTTTATTGCTCAGTATAAAAGCTGGGCAATAGAACAACCAGATTTGAGCAACAACAAAGGGAAGCTGATTAAGGCGGCGCTAGGATCCTTCTCAGGAAATGCTGCTGACTGGGCCACACCATACCTCCTAGAATTCAGCCATAACCAAAAACCCTTTAACAGACAATGGAAAGACTTCAAAACAGCCTTCACCCTCCAATTTGAGTCCATTGATGCAGGTATGGAGGCCCAGAATGCAATCCAGCATCTCCGACAAGCAAAAGGTCAAATGGTAGTGGAATTTGCACAGAAGTTCAAGGACATTGGTGATTGGACTGGGCTCTCAGATGTTGACCTACAAGAACACTTTCACAGTGGCCTCAACACAGAGATCCAACAAAATCTCATTGTGGTCAACATAGCTCAGGGACTAACCCCTACACTGTCAGCGACTCGCTAGCTCTCACAAGAGACAACCAGGCGTCACACAATAGATGATGAGCAAGAGGGCAAAAAGGCAAAAGAGGATGGATAAAACAACCCAATACAAGTCTAGCTACCAAGGAGAATAGATGAGAATAGAGCTATGGAATATAACTACAAAATATCTAGTCTTATATACAAAATGGGATATGAAACCATGAGAGATGTCTCACACTGTAACCATGAGGATCTACAATAAGAGTCGCTCGTATCCATAAGTAAAGCTGTAGGTAGTTGGCAAGTAAACAATAAGGCAATATAAAAAGAAGCATGGAAGTGGAACAATAATGATGTCATCCTGTCAATGAGCTGACAGGCACAAGAGAGTTGCACCTAAGTGAAGCGACAATGTGAGAACAATAAGGTTGACGCGTGTAATCTAAATGATAATGAGAATATAATGAGCGCTGGTGCAAGCGCCTCAGTGATTAGATAAGTAAATAAAAGAAAAGGAAAAAGAATAATAAAAGAAAAGAATAATAAAAAGATTAAAGATCATTTTGTGACATACACTTGAGGAGGCAATCAGACGAGCAATCTCAGTGGATGTATTCCTGCATGACCCCACCATGACAGGCTGTAATCTGGGCACTTCTCATACCTCTTCCCCCCCTGCTAACTCTCATGCCATGGATGTTGATGCCACGCACACCAGTGGTAACAGCAGAGAGAGTTTTGTGGCCCAGATGAGAGGCAGGTGTTATGGCTGTGGTTCGCAAAGTCACAAGAAGAGGAACTGCACATACAAGGACACAGTATGCTGCTACTGTGGGCGATGAGGGCACCTAGAATCGATCTGCCAAGACAAGTTCATGGGTCTAGAACATGGCCAGGGTAAGCGTCAACAACCCCTCTGCCAACAAGTTGCAGCTTCCTCTTCAACATCCTTTACTCTCTTCCCCAATGAACCCGTCCAAATTGCTGCATCTACTCCAGCTTCTGCTCCATCTCCCACTGCCCAGTTCCCAGCTACCCCTGACCTCTCCATTCAGATCGCCCAGCTCCAGGAGCTCCTGAACAGAGCCAATGTCATGGCCCCAGCACCAGGTTTGCAGAAGGGTCTTTAAAGCAGGTACCTGTCTTGGCTGCACTGAGAGTACCTGTTGACCCATTTGCTATACACTCTACATCTGCATATGATTCACTTCCCTCTTGTAAAATATCTACTATTTTGGAATTGAACTCCAATTCATCACACTTCCAAATTAATGCGAAATTAAGAGGAAGAAATCACAGTATAGCAACTGCAGCCATGGTTGATTCTGGAGCCACTGCTCTATTTCTGAACCAGGAGTTCATCACCTGCTACTATGTAAGGACCTTCCCACTCAGGAAACCCATTGGTGTCTTCAACATTGATGGATCTGCTAACTGGGCAGGGCAAATCACGCATTTTGCATGTCTAGCCTTAACTGTTGATGGCCAAGAATGGTGGACAGGCCTGCTGATAACTAATCTAGGAAGTGAAGACCTAATCCTGGGACTCCCCTGGCTATGTAAAGCCAATCCAGATATTGACTGGGAAAAGGGACGATTCTCAATCAAACCACAATGGACAACCATAGAGGAGGTGGAGGAGCAAGACACTGTGGAGAAAATTGAAACAATCATCACTCCTGAACCCCCACTGAGCATAGCAGAGGAGGAGGCAGAGGAATCACCGATACATCACATTCAAGCCAACTGACAAGCCCGGCATGCATGGGTGAAGTCAGGCATCCTACACAAGCAAACAGAGGAGGTCTGGTGTGCCACAGGATTTACCTATTCCCAACAGCTGGCGGAACAGGCCCACAAAACAAAACCCCTGAAAACCTTCAAAGAAATGGTCCCTGAACCTGTTGTGATGTGCTACACAGGATACAGTACTTACTTTATTTTTCCTACATCTCCTCCTTTCTGTATCCTTGTTACTGTTTGGATCTGTCTACATTCTTCCATATCCTTCTACATTGTTCCACATCCTTCTATCACATTCCAGATACTTCCATCAACTTCCCATGCTGTCACTTACTCACCTAGACACTTGTATATATAGTACAGTAGTTGACACCTAGTTCCCCATCTTGACCTCTTGGTCTTTGGAACTAGGTTAGTACTTGTATCTTCATTTACACTCAAATATACTTACTTCATCTTTGGAACTAGAACTAGTTTTCCTTGTGTGACCCTAGCAATTGGCCCTTGTGCTATCACTGTTGTCTTGATCACTATCTCTTTCAGCCTTGGTGTTTGTAGCTAGCCCCACTCCTCACCTTGGCTTGTGCTTGTGCCTGTGCTTTTCTCTGTGCTTTCTCCCTTTGTCACCACAGAACCCTATTGTGATTTTGAAAAAGTATTCTCCAAAACTGCTTCAGAGCACCTCCCTGAACACCAACCCTGGGATCATGCCATTGAACTGATCCCAGGTGCACCCGAAACAATGCACATGAAAGTCTACCCAATGTCATTAAACAAACAAGGTCAACTGGACTGCTTCCTGGATGACAACCTCTGAAAAGGCTACATTTGCCCCTCCAAGTTGCCACTGTCTTCACCTGTCTTCTTTGTGAAGAAGAAGGATGGGAAGCTCCATTTTGTACAGAACTACAGGAAACTCAATCAAGTAACCCTAAAGAATCATTATCCCCTTCCACTGGTTGCCGACATTGTTAGCTGCCTGCAGGGAGCACGGTATTTCACTAAGTTTGATGTTAGATGGGGCTATAACAATGTTCGGATTAAGGATGGTGATGAATGGAAGGCTGCTTTCGCAACCAACTGAGGGTTATTTGAACCCAGTGTAATGTTCTTTGGTCTCACCGGCTCCCCAGCTGTTACAGGTATGCCTCCGGACCTCCATATGAAGCTTCCGGCTTTGGATGTTGACTTGTACTTTATAATTTCTTCCGACTTTGATTGTCTTGATCGAATCATACAAAGCATTCGATTGTCAAATGCTAAGTATTCTCACACTATTGTCTTTTAATTATATTGATGTCACCGAACTATATTAGTTATTGTCTTTTACTTATAGCTCTTATTGTTATAGATTTAACAATCAGGATTACAGGTATATAAGCTGTAGTATCTTGTACATAGCTCTTCAGCTTAAATATCAACTTAGATTGCTGCTGAACTCTGTCCGGATCTCTCTCCTCTAATCGTTTAGCGTTCGCACTATAACCAAATGTTGTCCAGATGTATTTATCCTCTTACTCGTCATTCTGAACATTCACCGAACCGTACGATGAAGCGGGGGCACTACCGAAAGTAGTGTCAAGGTTCTAGTTCATCATTATCATCTTCTGTTGCAATCGAACTAACCGATACTCTTCGATTACATCTTTTGATCACCTTTGAGACTTTGGTTATAAACCACAGTCTCGATTCACCTCGATTACACTCGGATCACTTCGATTCATTTCTACCCCTATAAGACTCTACGGAACACCACCGGCACAGTCTTAACACCAGCTACCTTCCAAGCGCTCATGAACTCCATCTTTTCAGACCTAGTGGTGGCAGGGAAAGTAGTGGTATACGTAGATGACATTCTCATCTTCAGTAATGAACTACAAGAACACCGACAGGTAGTTATGCAAAGGGTGAATCAAAACAAACACCCAAACACTAAGTTCAGGGGGGCTTGGTAGCAGTTGTATGTAGAGTACTGTAAAAACTTGATAAAATCAAGTTTAACACCAATAATCACAAGTCAATAAACCTAATAATAAACCTCATAAACAACCTAATAACAGAGGCTTGTAGCAATGGGGGTGCTGCAACCTGTCCTTTCTCTAAATCCCCCCCCCTCCTTTTATACCCAAAAATCTCAGAATACCTTTGCACCTTCCTACTGCGGCTGCAGACCATTATTGTCCATCGATCCTCTGGCTCCCATATTTCCACTCCTGTGAAGTCTCTGATTGCTTCTACAGCTTTTCCTTACTAAAATCCGCCTTTTTCCTATTTTGGTAGTTCCACCTCAAATAAATGGTTCCCCTCGGTCCACTAATCCTAAATTAGGTCATCAACGGAGCCTAGACCTCTCCATGTCTGTTAGACTCGCAGTTCAACCAAGTTCTATCTTTCTAGCCAGTCCTAATTTGAAATCCGGTGTTTTAGCCCCTAAGACATAGACATCTCCGAGCACACGGCATTTCAAGGTCCCAGACCTATCCCTTCTGTCAGGACCTGCTTCAGACCTCTCTCCATCCATATGTCACTTTACCTATTGTATAATATTGTCTTTAGCATGCATATATCCAGCATTCTCGCTGGAGCCACTAGTTTTGATGGGCCATCAATCCCATCAATATATACTACTTTGACCACTGAACTTAGATATTCTGCTCATTTCTCTTAATATAGCTATGGAATAATTTACCAAACAAGTCATAAAATATATTTAGACCTGTTCTGAACATTATTTCAATTTAGCCTGTCCATTTTACTGAGACAAGTCTAAACCTATGTAAACTTCAACTGTTTTCTATTTCTCAGTCCGAGAAAATGGTTATCAATTATCCCAAACTGTAAATTTGTCTTGTAGACCTTCACTGACATCAACTGGACCATCTCTTACTCATCCAGTATTTTCTCCGCTACCTTAAACATGCTCATATGACTTTTATTGGTGGTGGTCAAAGCTGTTTTGAATGCATCAGCAATACTACTAACTTTGACCTTCTCAATTAAGGACTTCAAATATTTTAAGTGCAATATTAAGTTTAAACTTGTATTTTAAGTGTTGTGAGTGTGCATTGCAAAGAGTAGTAATATTTTATAGACTTTTTAATTGTCTTTTAATAAGGAAAAACACTTTAGATTTAAAGTATTTGAGTGATATCAACTGCAATTTGGCAGTCATATCAGTAGTGCAAGAGGTACTAAAATGGCTGGAAGAACACGACCTCTACATATGACCTGAGAAATGTGAGTTTGAGCAGCTCCAGATCAAGTACTTGGGACTAGTGATATCCAAAGGGGAAGTGTGCATGGATCCGGTAAAAGTAGCTGCAGTTCATGACTGGCCTACCCCAAAGAATCTGCAAGAGCTACAGGGATTCTTAGGTTTTGCTAACTTCTACTGTCGATTCATACAGAACTTTGCTCACATAGCATGCCCTCTGAATGACCTAAATGTTATATCTATGCAAGCTAAGTCTTTATGAAGCTCCGCGATCCATTCTGTTACTTAGATATATCACTGATATCCTATTACCACTATGCAATTACTTTGCAAAGGATTTCCGACATGAAGCATTTACTCATTATCTTTTGTCATCCTTATCAGATTCACACTATTCTTTTTATATCCTTTCCTTTGTTTTTTACTTACAAGCTAACCCATTTGGGCATGGCATTGATTCGCAATCCTGACTTACCTTTAGTATAAAGCTACAGTATCAAATAGGTAGTTTCTCAGTTTAAATATCAACCTTGATAGCACTTTGATAGTGATACCAATTAATCATCTATCCATATCATTGTTTTAACATCTCTACTATGTTCCACAAAGGTCATCATGAATGGAACACATTTTACTTTCTTCTATATCAGGCACACAAAGTGTCAAGGACTCTACTAATAGTGGAGTCAAGGTCCGACTACCTAGTTTAGGATCATCTTACCTCGCGAAGTAATTCTCTTCACTATTTCCCACAATTAACCCACAACCTATTCCCAACAATCCATTAGTGCATGATCATAATGCTAACCAAGAAAGACTTGGGGTTCCATTGGGGAACACATCAACAACAAGCATTTGACACCCTAAGGGAAGTGTTCATCACAGCACCAGTACTGGCACTCTGGGACCCTAACAGGCTCACACAACTCGAGGTAGACACATCAGGCTTTGCTACAGGAGGAGCTCTAATGCAGAAACAAGACAATGGGCAGTGGCACCCAGTAGCATTTTGATCAGCCTCCATGCAACCAGCAGGACAAAACTATGAAATCTATGACTGAGAGATGCTTGCCATCATTGAAGCACTAAAGGACTGGAGAAGCTCCCTGGAAGGATCACCACAAACCTTTGAGATCATCACTGACCATGAAAATCTGGAATTTGGGCATTCCACTCAGGACCTTAGCCGACAGCAAGCACAATGGGCACTGTGGTTATTGTCATGAAGTGAGCCCACCCCCTATCATTTTCCTTTCTTTACGATACACCATCCAAGCCCTCCTACCTACAATAATCATTCCGGAACATTCCATTTCATTCTATTAGTTCCATTCCTTGTGCCGGAGCTATACAGTATTACCTCATAGTTCCCACGCTCCACCTTGTATATATAAGCCAGCCCCCACAACCTGGTCCCTTATCTTGACCTCTTTGTCGTTGGGACCAGGTATGTCTTGAACTTACTTACTTGTATTTATTATCAATATAACTTTGTCGTTGGGACCAGTACCTGCCCGCTTCCGCTCAAGTCTCCGCTCCGCTCCGCCACCATCGTCACCTCTTTGTGACATTAGGTCAAGATCCCTTACTGCACTGATAGCCTACCGATTAGGTTATCCTTGCAGGCTCCGCTTCCACCACGTCTACAGACACCTCCGCACCAAGCCTGCCCGCCCAAGCTATCGACTGCTCTGCCTACCCACACGCTTTTGATACTAAAGACCAAACCCACATCCACCGCAGCAAAAGCAGCTCCTGGGCTGATTGCAGTTCTCAACCCTGTCCAAACGCTGCTGCCAACTCCATCAGTGAAGAGGAGAACCTTTCCGACGGTACCGTGATCACACCCATCCTTATCCCTACTCCCACTGCACCCCCATCCATTATGTCGACCTCTGAAGTCAACACAAACCAGCTCATGGCACAGCTCATCGAGCAGGTGGCCCAGCTCACGGCCAACCTCCACAAAGCCTCAGCCAAGTCCAGTATGAATAAACCTGAGCTCTTCAAAGGCTCTAGTAGTGCAGAAGCACGTCGCTTCATTGCTCAGTATCAAAGCTGGGCAATGGAACAACCAGATCTGAGTAGCAACGAAGGGAAGCTGATCAAGGCAGCGCTAGGATTCTTCTCAGGCAAGGCTGCTGACTGGGCCACACCATACCTCCTAGAATTCAGCCATAACCAACAACCTTTCAATGGACGATGGGAAGACTTCAAAACAGCCTTCACCCTCCGATTTGAATCCATTGATGCAGGTATGGAGGCCTGGAATGCAATCCAGCATCTCAGGCAGGCAAAAGGTCAAACGGTAGCGGAATTTGCACAGAATTTCAAGGACATTGGTGATCGGACCGGGCTTTCAGACGTCGACCTGCGAGAACGCTTCCATAGCGGCCTCAACCCAGAGATCCGACAAAATCTCATTGTGGTCAATATAGCCCAGGGACTGGCTCCCACCCTGGAGGAGGCTATCAGGCGAGCAATTTCAGTGGGTGTGTTCCTGCACGATCCCACCATGACAGGTCGCAACCCAGGCACCTCCCATATCTCCTCCCCCCCTGCCAACTCCCATGCTATGGATGTCGATGCCACACACACTAGTGGTAACAGCAGAGAAAGCTTCGTGGCCCAGATGAGAGGAAGGTGTTATGGGTGTGGCTCGCAGAGTCACGAAAAGAGGAACTGCTCATACAAGGAGACAGTTTGCCGCTACTGTGGACGACGAGGCCACCTAGAATCAGTCTGCCAAGACAAGTTCATGGGTCTAGAACGTGGCCGGGGTAAGCGCCAACAACCCCGCCGTCAACAAGTCTCTGCTTCTGCTTCGACACCGTTCACCCTCTTCCCCAATGAACCTGTCCAAATTGCCGCGTCCATTCCAGCTCCCACTGCTCCGTCCCCACTTACGCCTGACCTCTCCACCCAGATTGCCCAGCTCCAGGAGCTCCTTAACAGAGCCAATGCCATGGCCCCAGCACCAGGTTCTCAGGAGGGTTTTTAAAGCGGGTGCCCGTCTCGGCTGCATCGAGAGTACCCGTAAACCAGTTCGCTATACATTCCACATCTGCGTATGATTCTCTCCCATCTTGTAAAATATCTACTATTTCGGAATTGAACTCCAATTCATCTCACTTCCGAATTAACGCAAAACTAAGAGGAAGAAATCACAGTATAGCAACTGCAGCCATGGTTGATTCTGGAGCCACTGCTCTATTTTTGAACCAAGAGTTTGTCACCCGTCACCGTGTAAGGACCTTCCCACTCAGGAAACCCATTGGCGTCTTTAACATTGATGGGTCTGCTAACCGAGCAGGGCAGATCACACACTTTGCACGCCTAGCCCTGACTGTTGATAACCAAGAACGGTGGACAGACTTGCTAGTAACCAATCTGGGAGGCGAAGACCTAATCTTAGGACTCCCCTGGCTACGTAAGGCCAATCCAGATATTGACTGGGAGAAAGGACGACTCACAGTCAGATCCCAACAAACAACGATAGAGGAGGTGGAAGAGCAAGACACGGCGGAGGAAATTGAAACTGTGATCACCCCTGAACCACCACTTGACACACTGGATGAGGAGACAGAAGAGTCGCCCATACACCGCATTCGAGCAAACCGACGAACCCGACGTGCATGGGTGAAGTCAGGAATCTTACACGAACAAACAGATGAAGTCTGGTGTGCTGCAGGGTTCACCTACTCCCAACAGCTAGCGGAACAAGCCCACAAAACAAAACCCATGAAAACCTTTGAAGAAATGGTCCCAGAACCCTACCGCGATTTCGAAAAAGTATTCTCTGAAACTGCTTCAGAGCGCCTCCCTGACCACCAACCCTGGGATCATGCTATAGAATTGATCCCAGGTGCACCGGAAACCATGCGCACAAAAGTCTATCCAATGTCATTGAATGAACAAGGTGAACTCGACCGCTTCCTGGATGACAACCTCCGAAAAGGCTACATTCGCCCCTCAAAATCGCCACTGTCTTCACCCGTCTTCTTTGTTAAGAAGAAAGATGGGAAGCTCCGCTTCGTACAGGATTACCGGAAACTCAACCAAGTAACCCTAAAGAACCGCTACCCTCTCCCACTGGTCGCTGACATTGTCAGCCGTCTACAGGGGGCACGGTACTTCACCAAATTTGACGTCAGATGGGGCTACAACAATGTCCGGATTAAGGAGGGTGATGAGTGGAAGGCCGCTTTTGCAACCAACCGAGGGTTATTTGAACCCAGTGTAATGTTCTTCGGTCTCACCAACTCGCCAGCTACCTTCCAAGCGCTCATGAATTCCATCTTTTCAGACCTAGTGGCGGCTGGTAAGGTAGCAGTCTACCTAGACGACATCCTCATCTTCAGTAACAATTTGCAAGAACACCGGCAGGTGGTGCGAGAGGTACTAAAGCGGCTAGAGAAACATGACCTCTACCTGCGACCAGAGAAATGCGAGTTTGAGGAGCTTCAGGTTGAGTATTTGGGACTAGTGATATCAGAAGGTGAAGTGCGCATGGATCCAGTAAAAGTAGCTGCAGTCCGCGACTGGCCTACCCCAAAGAATCTACGAGAACTACGGGGATTCCTAGGCTTCGCTAACTTCTACCGTCGATTCATACGGAACTTTGCCCGCATAGCACGCCCTCTGAACGACCTAACAAAAAAGGATACAGGCTTCAGTTGGGGGACACACCAACAACAAGCATTCGATACCCTAAGGGAAGCATTCATCACAGCACCGGTACTGGCACTCTGGGACCCTAATAGGCTCACACAACTTGAGGTAGATGCATCAGGCTTTGCTACGGGAGGAGCCCTAATGCAGAAACAAGACGACGGCCAGTGGCACCCAGTGGCATTTCGATCAGCCTCCATGCAACCAGCTGAACGAAACTACGAAATCTATGACCGAGAGATGCTCGCTATCATCGAAGCATTAAAGGACTGGAGAAGCTTCCTGGAAGGTTCACCACAACCGTTCGAGATTCTCACCGACCACGCAAACCTGGAATTCTGGCGTTCTGCTCAAGACCTCAGTAGACGGCAGGCGCGATGGGCACTATGGTTGTCCCGATTCGACTTCCAGCTCACTCACCGCCCTGGCAAGTCCAACACTCAGGCAGACGCTCTCTCTCGTATGGCAGCACATCAGGTTCTGGATAGCGAAGATAATCGACAACAGATTGTTCTGAAACCAGCCCATTTCATGCAAGTGGCAGCTACCTCACTACAAAACCCACTGGAGGACCGCATCCGACAGGCGTCTCAAAAGGAGGCCCAAGTACTGGAAGGACTGGAAGAGCTTAGGAGAAGCGGTCTCAAACGCTTGGCCAATGGGATAGCAGAATGGGAAGAAGACAAGGGACTAGTATACCACCGAGGAAGAGTATATGTCCCACCAGATGATGACCTCCGGAAAGAAGTACTCAAGCAATGCCACGATAACCCCTCTGCTGGCCACCCTGGACTTCACAATACCCTTGACCTCGTCAGCACCCACTTTTGGTGGCCCACCCTGCGATCCTTTGTAGAAAAATATGTTGAAGGATGCGAGACTTGTGCAAGGAAGAAGATACAGAGACACCCACGAGCAGTAACACTACCTCTAGACGTCCCAGCAGGCTTGTGGGAAGAAGTGGGAGTTGACTTGATCACACAGCTGCCCAACTCGCAAGGGTATGACGCGATTCTAGTCTGCACGGACCTTTATGGTAAACAAATCCATGCAATTCCTTGTACAACTTCAATCACAGCAGCAGGTGTGGCCGACATCTACTATCGCGAAATTTTTCGCCTCCACGGTCTTCCCCTCCGCTTTGTATCAGACCGGGGACCCCAGTTCGCAGCAAAACTCATGCGATCATTACTCTCCCGCCTAGGAATCAAATCAAACCTCACCTCAGGGTACCACCCCCAAGCAAACGGACAGACCGAACGGGCAAACCAAGAAGTCGAAAAATACCTCAGACTCTATGTGGGACGCCGCCAGGATGACTGGGCGGAGCACCTACCTATGGCGGAATTTGTGATTAACTCTCGCACCCACTCTGCACTTGGAACGTCCCCATTCGAACTCACCTATGATTATCTGCCTCTATTTAACATTCCAGTTGGACAACGGAGTGGGATTCCGGCGGTGGATGATCGCATCCAGATACTGCGGGATGCACGACAGGATGCTGGGGCGGCGCTACACCTGGGGAAACGACGGCAAAAGGAAAACTACGAACGGGGAAAACGAAAGGCACATCAATTCCAAGTTGGAGATCAGGTCTGGCTAAGCGCAGAGGACATCAAGCTCCAACTTTCCAGTGAGAAACTTGGGGATCGACAGCTAGGACCTTACACCATTTTGCAGAAGGTTGGGCCCCTGGACTACCGTTTAGACCTCCCACTATCCCTGGACCGCATCCATCCTGTGTTCCATGTTGATAAATTGTACCCTTGGAGAGGGAACACCGTAAACGGCGAAATTGCAACACCACCGGAACCAGTATATCTAGAGGATGAGGATGAGCCGGAGTATGAAGTCGAGGACATCTTGGATAGTCGGATTAGGTGGAAGAAGCTAGAGTACTTGGTAAAGTGGAAAGGCTACGATGCAGGACACAACTCATGGGAACCTGCACCAAATCTTGAACACGCCCCAGCAACTATCCGAAAATTCCACAAAAAGCACCCTCAGGCGGCAAAAGCTTGACCATTGAGGGCAATGGTCATAAGGAGGGGGGTAATGTCATGAAGTGAGCCCACCCCCTATCATTTTCCTTTCTTTACGATACACCATCCAAGCCCTCCTACCTACAATAATCATTCCGGAACATTCCATTTCATTCTATTAGTTCCATTCCTTGTGCCGGAGCTATACAGTATTACCTCATAGTTCCCACGCTCCACCTTGTATATATAAGCCAGCCCCCACAACCTGGTCCCTTATCTTGACCTCTTTGTCGTTGGGACCAGGTATGTCTTGAACTTACTTACTTGTATTTATTATCAATATAACTTTGTCGTTGGGACCAGTACCTGCCCGCTTCCGCTCAAGTCTCCGCTCCGCTCCGCCACCATCGTCACCTCTTTGTGACAGTTATCCCAGTTTGACTTCCAGCTTACTCACTGTCCAGCCAAGGCAAACACACAGGCCAATGCCCTCTCTCACATGGCAGCACATCAGGTTTTGGACAGTGAAGACAACCAACAACAGACCATTCTGAAACCAGCCCACTTTATGCAAGTGGCAGCAATCTCACTACAGAATCCATTGGAGGACCACATCCAGAAGGCATCGTGAAGGGAGGCCCAAGTACTTGAAGGGCTGGAGGAGCTGAGGAGGAAGGGTCTCCAATGCTTGGCCAATGGAATAGCAGTAACATGCTAGATGCTTGGGATCAGTGAATGTCACAAACACTGAAACCAAACAACCTAGGAAGGCTGCTATCAAATTTGTGTGAGGTGCACTGTCAAAGATTCCACTAAGAGAACCAAATTACACTTTACTTTGATGGCCAATAACAATGTCTCGTGTCAGGGATGGTATATAGAGGAACCTCTGTAGTTCGACTAGTCAACCTAGGCACTGATCACACCAATATGTAGTTGCAACTATGCAACTGAAATCACAACTATGTGATTAATTTACAACTATGTGAATGAATTCCCAACTATGGGACTAGACTAGACTAAAGAGCTGCTTCTGATACAGCTTTGTTGACACTGCATCAGCTCAGTATATCAAATGCTTCCTACTAGTGATATCCTGCCCTGCCAACTATGACTCGTCAACCTAGTTTAGGCCATGATGGCACTTTTCACGCTGAGCTTCCAGTAACAACCTTTTCACTTCAATGGGCTTGACTAGTATTCGAAGCTTCTTTCGAGAACTGCTTTACACTTTCAAACACAGTGAAGCCTACTCAGATGCAAGGATCTTTCGGCGACTATTGATGCCAAAGGTGAATGAAAACAAACACCCAAACACTAAGTTCAGGGGACTTGGTAGCAGTTGTATGTAGAGTACTGTAAAAACTTGATAAAATCAAGTATAACACCAATAATCACAAGTCAATAAACCTAGTAATAACCTAAAGTAATAACCTAATAATAAACCTAATAAACAACCTAATAACAGAGGCTTGTAGCGATGGGGGTGCTGCAACCTGTCCTTTCTCTAAATCCCCCCCCTCCTTTTATACCCAAAAATCTCAGAATATCTTCGCACCTTCCTACTGCGGCTGCAGACCATTATTGTATGTCGATCCTCTGGATCCATATTCCCACTCCTGCCAAGTCTCCGATCACTTCTACAGCTTTTCTTTACTAAAAATCCGCACTTTTCCCTTTTTGGTAGTTCCACTTCAAATAAATGGTTCCCCTTGATCCACTGATCCCAAATTGAGTTATCAACGGAGTCTAGACCTCCCCGCATCTGTTGGACTTGTAGTTTAACTAATTTCCATCCTTCTAGCCAGTCCTAGTCCGAAATCCGGTGTTTTAGCCCCTAAGACATAGACATCTCCAAGCACATGGCATTTCGAGGTCCCAGACCTATCCCGTCTGTCAGGACCTGCTTCAGACCTCTCCCCGTCCATTCGTCTCTTTACCTATTGTATAATATTGTCTTTAGCATGCATATATCCAGCATTCTCGCTGGAGCCACTAGTTTTGATGGGCCATCAATCCCATCAATATATACTGCTTTGACCACCGAACTTAGATATTCTGCTCGTTTCTCTTAATATAGCTGTGAAATAAGTTGCCAAACAAGTCATAAAATATACTTAGACCTGTTCTGAACATTATTTCAATTTAGCCTGTCCATTTTACTGAGACAAGTCTAAACCTATGTAAACTTCAACTGTTTTCTATTTCTCAGTCCGAGAAAATGGTTATCAATTATCCCAAACTGTAAATTTGTCTTGTAGACCTTCACTGACATCAACTGGACCATCTCTTACTCATCCAGTATTTTCTCCGCTACCTTAAACATGCTCCTATGACTTTTATTGGTGGTGGTCAAAGTTATTTTGATTGCATCAGCAATACTACTAACTTTGACCTTCTCGATTAAGGACTTTAAGTATTTTAAGTGCAATATTAAGTTTGAACTTGTATTTTAAGTGTTGTGAGTGTGCATTGCAAAGAGTAGTAATATTTTATAGACTTTTTAATTGTCTTTTAATAAGGAAAAACACTTTGGATTTAAAGTATTTGAGTGATATCAACTGCAATTTGGCAGTCATATCACTATCTGCTAGGTGCTAACAGGGGAAATAACTTGATATTCAGGATATTTCTAGATCCCTTTTATACTACAAATGACAGAAACTCATAAAACAAACAGAAATAATACTTGAAGTTCAAAACTAGGCAGACTTGGTAAGAGAAAAGAAAGACTAGGTCCATATATAGTAAGATAATGTCCCAGAACATACGAGATATTGATATAGGTACGCTCTGGTGTACAATGAAAACATATTTAGTCCTTACGGACCATCTCTAGTGTGTTCTGCAGCTGCACAGACTGCCTAGGCAATCCATCATTCCTCTCCATCATGCCTCATGGAATTACTTCCATGGATCTTTATTCCTCTCTCTCCTCAAGTCATGACTGAGCTCCTTCAGCACATGTCTTGTCCTATATATGTGCATGTACCCAGGTCTAGTAGCTATCCATAGATACCCATATTGCCTAGACTGGTTCATACACCTCCTCTTCAATCCAACTTCCAAGTCCTATCAGACCTAGGTACCAAACTCCACTTGTCAAGTGTTAAAGTGATTGATCACTAGGAACAGACTAGTCCATCTCCTAAGTGTCTTCATCCAACTAGTTCCACATGGATCATCTTATTTCCTCTTTCTGAGCTGTTTCCATCCAGTGTCAGTCTCATTCTGAGTCCTCACGGGGTATTTGCCCTCATAAGTCCTCTTACTAGAAACTAGGCACTCCCCTCTACAGACTAGGTGGCATATATGTGTGTGGTGTGGTATATCCCTTGGTATGTCACTCAGTGGCCAGTCCCTCAAAACTCCCTTCATGGATATTCGGTGGGTATCTGGTTGACAGGACCAGTATGAAGTCCTTTGGACAAGATGTGTATTCCATAAGCACTGCAATCATCGAACCTAGTTTGTTCAGATTCTTTAACTGCATGCTCAGGTCATCATCTGGCTCACTCATAACTACAGTCATCAACTCAGGCTCATTATGACTCTCTTATTGCTCAACCTAGTCATGTCAAATTGTCTGTTTTTAGTGACTAGGCACCTCGCCAAATTTCTGGCATGTCAGCAGAATAGGAGGAAGATAATGGACTAGTGTACCACTGAGGTAGGGTATATGTCCCACCAGATGATGACTTATGGACAGAAGTACTCAAACAATGCCATGACAACCCCTCTGCTGGCCACCTGGGACTCCACAACACCCTCGACCTCATCAGCACCCATTTCTGGTGGCCCACCCTGCAATCCTTTGTGAAAAAGTATGTGGAAGGATGTGAAACTTGTGTGAGGAAAAAGATACAGAGACACCCACAAGCAGTAACACTACCTCTAGACATCCCAGCAGGCCTATGGGAAGAATGTCAGAAGTCGATGTCGACACACAAAACCACAAGCGGCTAAGTGTCTCAGACGTCTCAGAGAAGAAACCCAGAAGTCAAGTTGAATAACGAAGCTAAGGTCACTACAAGACCTTAGCTGACCTTATATACAAAAGTACGAATCTAATCTACAATAGAGTCGTTGGTCAAACGCTATGACGAACAAGTCCGTGATAGATACGAGCACGGATGCTAACCGAGTATAAGTAATCAAGAGGATGTCAGCAGCGGGTCGTAACCGAGTACGGGACCCGATGAGTAATGTAGAATGTGTAAAGGAAAACGAAGAACTAGAATATCCAGACGCCCAGTCACAGGACACAAGCGCCCTACGACAGGCGCCTACGCACTAAGAGTTACTCGTAGTGTTAGTCGTTCCTGACAAAGAAGTGGGAGTTGACCTGATCACACAGCTGCCCAATTCACAAGGATACAATGCCATCTTAGTTTGTACCAATCTCTATGGGAAACAAATCCATGCAATCCCCTGTACAGCCTCAATCACAGCAGCAGGTGTCACTGACATCTACTACTATGAAATTTTCTGCCTTCATGGCCTCCCCCTCTGCTTTGTATCAGACTGAGGACCTCAGTTTGCAGCAAAACTCATGCAAGCACTACTCTCCTGCCTAGGAATTAAATCCAATCTCCCATCAGGATATCACCCCCAAGCAAACAGACAAACCAAATGGGCAAACCAAGAAGTTGAAAAGTATCTCAGGCTGTATGTGGGACATCATCAGGATGACTGGAAAGAGCACTTGCCAATGGCGGAGTTTGTGATTAACTCCTGCACCCACTCTGCACTTGGGATGTCCCCATTTAAACTCACCTATGGTTACCTCCCCTTATTTGACATTCCTGTTGGACAATGAAGTGGGATTCTGGCAGTAGATGATCACATCCAAATACTTCAAGATGCACGGCAGGATGCTGGGGCAGCATTACACCTGGGAAAAAGACAGCAAAAGGAAAGCTATGAAAGAGGCAAACAAAAGGCACACCAGTTCCAAGTCAGAGATCAGGTCTGGTTAAGCACAGAGGATATCAAACTCCAACTGTCCAGTGAGAAACTTGGGGACCAACAGCTAGGACCATACACCATTTTGGAGAAGGTGGGCCCTCTTGACTACCATCTAGACCTCCCATTGTCGCTGGATTGTATCCACCCCATGTTCCACATTGATAAATTATACCCATGGAGAGGGAACACCATCAATGGCCAAATTGCAACACCACTGGAACCAGTCTACCTAGAGGATGAGGATGAGCCAGAGTACAGAGTCGAATAGATTTTGGATAGTCACATTAGGTGGAAGAAGTTAGAGTATTTGGTGAAGTGGCAGGGCTATGATGCAGGACACAATTCATGGGAACCGGCACAAAATCTTGAACATGCTCCAACTACAGTCCAAAAATTCCACAAGAAGCACCCCCAGCCTGCAAAAGCTTGACCATTGAGGGCAATGGTTATAAGGAGGGGGGTAATGTCATGAAGTGAGCCACCCCTATCATTTTCCTTTCCTTACAATACACCATCTGAGCACCTTTACCTACAATAATCATTCTGGAACCTTCCATCCCATTCTATCAGTTCCACTCCATTCCTTGTGCCTGAGCTATACAGTATTACATCATGGTTTCCACACTCTGCCTCGTATATATAAGCCAAACCCCACAACCTGGTCCCCTTATCTTGACCTCTTTGTCATTGGGACCAGGTATGTCTTTACTTATTTCATTGTGTTTATTATCAATATAACTTTGTCATTGGGACCTGGGACCAGTATCTGTCTGTTTCTGTCTAAGTCTCTGCTCTGCCCCATCGCTGTCCTCACCTCTTTGTGACAGATATAGTTTTTTGTCCCACTACAATCCATTGATTGACTAGGTTACAAAAACAATTTCTTTCCAAAACACTAACCAAGATGTTTTCCACCAGATGTCTTCAATTCTGGGTACTTCAATTTCAAGTCCCGAAGTGTCCACTCCACCTCAGGAGTTTATAGTGAAACTGGATGTATTGAGCTCCAAAACTTGCTCTCGCCTTTCACCCCATCCACTCATGGACAAATTTCCTTATGAACCCATCTACTCTTACCCTATGGTATCAAAAATGGGATCTCATATTGAGTCCACGGAAAAACTGGACATCAACATCACACTTCTAGGGGTAGTAGCTTTTAACCAGGTCTGCAAGGACACTGGTATTGAGCCAATTCTATTTGATTATGTTCCTTCCAACATTACTGCTAAAGGTTCCAGTACTGAAGAGTTTGAATCTCAGGAAAATGGATCTACCCTTCTGGCTCAATATGCAGAATTCACAGATGTCTTCAACAAAAGCTCATCCAAAGAGCTTCCGGCACATCAATCATATGACATAAAGATTGATTTAGAGGAAGGTGCTGAGCCACCTCTCGGAAGACTGTACAGAGGAGTCTCTCACATCTGGTACAATGAAAGAAGTGAGGTATAGAAATCCAAGAACACTGGTTATGGCCTCGGACAAGCTGACCCAGGGGACCCATACTGGGGTGCTAGATGTGGTAGGTGTGACTATGGATATCATGTGGTAGCAAATGACTTTTTTGCAGTCATTCTCAGGAATGTTGGCAATGAGTCGTCGGCTTACACAGGATCTGCTGAAGTTTGTATCCAACTTCCAAACTGTTTCATTAGCTAAAGGCACATATATGTAGGGCTCCCCCGGTCATCATGTCTCCAGAGAAGAATGTACCGTTGAAGGAAATCATCAACGTCAATTGGACTCGACACCTCCTACATGACTTTGGTGCTCTCAACTCATGACACAAGGACTCTGTTCATCATGTTGTTTGTGCAGACATTGACGGTGATGGCATTGATAAAGTCTTGGTGGCTTGCATGGGCTCTACTCCACTGTCTTGGGAGAGGATAGGCGTTTGTTTCTATAAACGTAGCGAATCCTCCTTCACCCTTCTCTGACTGAAATTGATATCTATGCCTTGAAGCTGTAGATCTTCAGCTACAATACAGTAATTTCTCCTGAATCAAACCTCGGGTCATGATAGTCATCTTTGAATTTTTCTTCGAGACTCCAGTTGCCTGGATTCTGACGCCGCGGAGGAATACCATAGTCAACGATACGTGTAAAAGTAAGTAATCAAGCAGATTCTCTCAAGGAGAAAGGGATGTTGCATTAGTTCGTGATACAACAATGGTGAATTGGCTATAGGGTCTAAGCTAAGTTGAACCACTCGCTGGCAGATCCAGACATTCCGCCGGCCATAAATTATCTATAACAGCTTGATCTGCTACATCGGGGAATTCCGTATACTTAGGCTTGGTGCGATTAACACTATGACTACCTCGGGTGTCTGTCTTGCCCCTCCAGTTCGAAGGCAAGAATATATCACATGATGGACAACAAGGGTGAATATTTTGTATAACCTTGGTTCGCACCTGATCAGTCAGGTTCCCGAGATATTGGTTCACAGGCATCCATGTCGCAGGTATAGTCGGAAGGATTGTGGATACCCTATAATAATGTATGGCATTCTCAAATACGCGATTCTGATGACAGTATACAAATTCGCCCCCGGATGAATAGAAAAGTACATGATGCAATGATTGCTTGGGTTTAGGTTTCAGTGTTTCGGAGTAAGGCAAACCCCGAGCCTGTAACGATTCTGTGTGCTTGACCGAGGTAGAGCTTAGTTGTACAGAGCGATGAGACATCTGTTGGAGAGAAGATTAAAATATTTGAATCGCAGCTTTGGAAAGACCGATTAATATCGCTCACCGGAAGAGGTGTCGCACAGACAAGAGAGAATAGACAAAGGACCAGGCTCCATATATAGGCAGCAGGGAGAGTTGAGAGACGCATTGGGTTCTATCGGTTACTAATTAGCCTTGGACCTCAACATGAATATCAATACTCACCGTGAATCTGATCAAACAAAGCGGATGGTTTTTCTCTGGCCAGCAAAGAAAGAACTGAGAGAGCAAGTTGGGGGGGAAGAGCTTTATATGCTTTTTTTCACCAAGGGAATTGCCGTTGTATGCCACAGCCTCAACTGAAGCGAAGCGAGGCTGATCATTGCAGATTGTAAACCGCTGCCTCACCCAACAGTAATTACAACAGTAGCTGAATGCTCGCATCTTCACTCAGTAGTCCAACTTAATTATGAATTTCTCCGAGTGGAAATTCTGGAGCAATATACTTATCTATTTGACGTCGCTAACCCGTTGCTGAGAGCTACTGATCAGGCATACGAAGTGCAAAAGCTACAGCAGGTGAGAGTATATCCGATTTTCAGAAGGTATACAACTTGAAGCCAGCTATACAAGCTCTTCTTCTTCTTTTTACCAACACCAATCCCTTGGGATTACGCAGAAGGTAGTAATTGACTGGGTAAATGGCTTACTGCTCCTTATCAGCCACTCTCATCTAGCGACGTCAAGTATACTGTTTCAAAAATTTTCACTCGAAAAAAGACTCTTGATTGAGTCAGACTACTATAAGCCCTTATCTAGATAATCTGCTCAATGTAACTTGAGCAGGTTTGATGCGAGTAGTGGATATCTGATACGTGGCTCGCTTAAGCCGGGCAATGAACGCAAAACAGTCCAAAACCATCTAGGGAGCTGTGCTGTCCTAACCCTTACAATATGACTTCCAATGGATTGATTTGTACCAATCGACTGACAGTGTCTTCCCCGCCGTCGTTTCCAGCGTGTTTTGCCTATCCTCATAGTCATAACATCAATTGGAACTGCAAGTGTTCTCGACTATTCTACCAGATTCTAACCTATTCCTTTCAACAACTCAACAATTATGCCGACAGAACGCCCGAGCTATCCATCAACAAATACCCAAAGAATAGAAAGAGAGAAACAAGAATAATTACCATTTCAGTGTCTAAATCCATAACAGGCTTTGTGTTTCATCACGAATACATTCTGGAATACTTGCATAATCTTTCAACTCGAACTCCCTACCCTTCCAACGGCATGACAGAGATCAGTGTCGTAGAGAACATAGAGTACAAGCGAGATAAATTGAACGCACTTCGTGCCCCAAACTTGTCCTCCCTTCCCCAGCGACATCATATCATCAATTGAGAACAATCAGTCAGTGAAGCAGATAGCCGAAAATACGCATGGATGGTGAAAGATTGATACGGACGAATCCTAGATCCTAACTACCCGGCAGGCTCAGAAGTATTTCCTACCATTCGAAACCCCTTGTTTTAAACTCTCAATCGTCGTAGCAATGCATAACGGAAACAACCTCTTTGTATGAGAAATGGTAGCATAGCATATCATAGTCAAAGGACAGCACTCCTGCGAGGGTTTGAGCACAGGCAGGTCCAGTAGCAGGATGTCGTAAAAGACAGACTCCGGAACCGGTGAGGACCTTCCCATTTGGACGAGTGTTGTTCAAAGCTCCATGTAAGGTTTTGTGCCAGTTCAAAACTTGGATGTGGGCACATCACGCTGATTGTTCAATGATAACCTGGAGGCATAAGTCGTGGGAGGGGAATGGAAGACGATAAACGGACTCACATCATATAACAGCATAGAATACTTGTGCACAGTCTCTTGCAGTCTCTAAGCTCGAAAGCAGTCATGATTCCTCCTGGATCGAACCTCGCATCAGGCGGATCTTCTAATTATCTTTGAACTTTTCCTTGAAATTGGCCTGTGGCATGCTTTTCCCGAACTGAATATTGAATTTCCAGTAGTCTCCTTGGGCCAACGCTTTACAGTGATCCATGAACGTCTGCTCTGATCACTGGGACAACTATAGTGCCTTGGCCGATAACACCGTTGGACCGAAACCAGAATGCACTTCAGACGAACGGTGTGGGTTGTTTCGTTCTTGTAAGGGAATGTAAAGAGTGATCCTTAGGACCACTCAAAGATTTTGTTCAATATCGGCCCCTCAGTCTTCAACATACTGTAGCATTCGGCCCTGGGGATCTTTGTTAAAGTTGGTGAATAAGATTCTGGTCTTGCGATCACGAAAATTATCAAGCACGTGTATGCTTTTTTAACCTTATTTTCTCAATATTCAGGTCGATCATCCAAGTTGCTCCCAAATGGATTTCTTGTACATCCATTACTGTCTTCGCAGCTTTTATCTAGTGCTTCCTTTTCCTCTCACAATCGCAACCTGGGTTGTCTACCTCCGGAATTACGTGGACTTCCTTCAGTCGGAAATTTCTTCCAGTTGATCAGGATGTGTGGCACAAGTTCGCGAAATGGTGTGTAATGAGTTACATCAAAAATTTCAATGGTAGGTGTTCATTATCTATACAGGTCCTCCCGTCCATACCAGTGTTGGTGGACAAAGCATTGATCATGAACACTCATAAAGTCGCTGTCAATTCATTATATCGCAGAGGCTTTATCTACGGCGTCAGACTGAGAATTATCAATGAGTACGACCGCTAGCAACAAATCTTCTCTCACGATTTTCTAGTCGGTTCTGCCAAACCCCAAATATATCGATTATGAACATTCTACAATTTGCTGACGAAATCCTCACGGGTTCGCTGCTTCTTGTGTTAACTCAATACAACAATAGTAAGTTCTATTTCAAGCATTTTACTCATCGATGAATACGCTGACTGAGATCTCCTCCATCACATTCAGCTGGCATAGGATGCGCCGCGCAGGTCACGAAAACTTGGACAAGACAATTTCAACAGAGGATCATCCGTTTCAATCAAGAGATACTGTATTTTTTGCGATGGAATGCTCAAACATCCGAGACTTTTACACCGATAAATCCAACGGTAAGTCTATCATGTACCATCTAACTATTCAACTAACTGATTAACACTCACTGACATACCATATTTATTCTATCTCCTCTAGATCTCGGCAGTATCAATGATCTGGTCCGCCGTCCATGACAAGCCTGAAATTACATGTCCCGTTACCGACTCACAAGGGAAGCCTATTGTATCCATCTTCGAATTACCCTAATTCTAGCCTGCTTTCTGGACTTTCTGACTGTCTCCATGAACACTTTACTATATTCTATAGCCGTTTAAACTAGTTTGACTGTTTGGTAACACCTCGGTTCTCAAAAGTGGAGAACGTCCCTCGCTCAAAGAATCGATCTAACATCATTCAGATCAGGATTTAAACGGGTTGTAACCTCACTGTAGTCTGGTATTATGAATAACTTTATCAATCATGTATAGTCACTATTGATTATCCCAATAATATATCCAAAATAAGCGTTGTCATATCCTCATTGGGGACCGGTATTTCCTTGACAGGGGTGACACCGTATTATGTACCTCTTCAAAACATCTCTCTATCTGGCTAGTTCATCTTAGACCTTAAGGATGTTCAGTTCAATGTCTACTGGTGTGCATAAAATGTGATTCGGTTACATGTTCAAATATCGATATCGTTATACAGAAATCGACTCGCAGGCTCATAATAACAAGGACAATCAGATAAGTGGGACCTAAATGTAGATTCTACCGATGGAAATCCGATAATACACAATTATGCTACATAGTAACGAAAGATCGCAAGCAGACAAAGCATACAGTACAGGTAACATGTAAAGTAGTGGAATGTAGATAGAATACAACGTAGGCAAGATTTGAAAAGAGAACGATAACACTAGAAGTAGAATGGGACAGGTCAGATCCAGAGTTCTAGCTGCGCGTTCCTCACAACAAGGGCGGAATTATCTCCCTCCATTTGAAGCTCATGGTCTTGAGCTCTTCTTCATCGTATTGATGCATGACAGAAAAAACTGTCTCGTACGAAAGGCAACCGTCTAACGTATCTTCCTCAAAAAATGGCACCTCCTCAGGCTTTACACCCTCCCGCTTTGACTTTATCGCTGCACGTTGATGTGCCCCCAGGTGAATTTCACGTTCGAGGAGATCTGAACAGAGTGCGCGTCAGCCACTTTTGGGAACCGAGAAAAAATGGCAGCACGCACAGATGGTTCCCAGGTATTTTTCCAAAGAGGAAGTGCCTTTTTCCCCTCAAGAAAATCGTCTTGTTTATGCCACTCGTGGTAGCCATGCCCTCCGGTATCAGGTTCTGCGGCCCTCTCTCCAGGATTGAAGTAGAGGCAAACCAGAAGGAGTATCACGTAGAATACCGACTCCAGATCATAGCGAAACCGATGCGGACCTTCCCACTCGACCTTATGTTGTTTGCGGACCATGTAGGGGTTTGTGCTAGTTCAAAACTTGGATGTGGGCCCATCACGCTGATTGTTCAACCATATCGCGAGATCCCAATTGTTCAAAACTCCATATATTTCCCCATCCTTTTCACGAACCAGAAGATTCCCTTGGCTGATATCGCGATGTAGGACTTATAGATATTTCCAAGCCCAATGATGACCTGTAGGCATAAGTCATGAGAGGGGAATGGAAGATGATAACTGGACTCACATCATATAACAGCATAGAATACTTGTGCACAAGCTCTTGCAGTCTCTAAGCTTGAAAGCAGTCATGATTCCTCCTGGATCAAACCTCGCATCAGGTGGGTCTCCTAGTTATCTTTGAGCTTTTCCTTGAAATTGACCTGTGGCATACTTTCATGGAACTGAATATTGAATGTCCAGCAGATGTGAGGTAGATGGTTGAGGACCCACTCATGGTTTCCTTGGGCCAACACTTTACAGCGATCCATGAATGTCTACTTTGATCACTTGGATGACTATAGTGCCCTGGCCGATAAGACTGTTGGAATGAAACCAGAATGCACTTCAGACAAACGGTGTGGGGTGTTTCATTCTTGTAAGGGAATGTGAAGAGTGATCCTTTGGACCACTCAAGGTTTCTTAGGGTTTGCTAATTTCTACTGATGTTTCATCAAAGGATTTGCAAAAAAGGCTCAACCACTTAATAACCTCACATGAAAAGACACCAGATGGCATTGGGGATCAGCACAACAGGAAGCATTCAAAATGTTATGGGACTCCTTCACCTCAGCCCCAATCCTGGTCTTATGGGACCCAGAAAGGCCAACCAGGATTGAAGTAGATGTCTCAGGATTTGCATCAGGGGGGACACTATCCCAGCTACAAGAGGACAGACTTTTGTCATGACATGCTATACAGGATACAGTACTTACTTCATTTTCTCCTACACTTCCTCCTTTCTTTACCTTTGTTACTGTTTGGACTCTTCTACACCTTTCCGCACCCTTCTATCATCCTTCAAAAGTGTTCCATCACATTCTAGATACTTCTATCGGCTTCCCGTGCTGTCGCTTACTCATCTGAACACTTGTATATATAGTACAGTAGTTGACACCTAGTTCCCCATCTTGACCTCTTGGTCTTTGGAACTAGGTTAGTACTTGTATCTTCGTTTACACTCCATATACTTACTTGGTCTTTGGAACTAGTTTTCCTTGTGCGACCCTAGCAATTGGCCCTTGTGCTATCACTGTTGGCTTGATCACTACCTCTTTCAGCCTTCATGTGTGGTGCTAGCCCCACTCCTCACCTCAGCCTGTGCTTTCCTCTGTGCTTTCTCCCTTCATCACCACAACTTTGGCATCCAGTTGCATTTCACTCAGCCTCCTTGAACCCTGCTGAACGGAATTATGAGATCTATGACAGAGAAATGCTTGCCATTATCAAAGCACTCAAAGACTGGAGGAACTATTTGGAAAGCTCCCCTGAACCATTTGAAAACATCACTGATCATCAAAACCTAGAATTTTGGAGAACAGCCCAGGTCCTTAGTTGACAACAAGCACAATGGGCCCTTGGGCTCTCTTGATTCGATTTCCGCCTTAAACACCATCCTGGGAAGTCAAATACACAAGCTGACACCCTTTCGCGAATGTCCCAGCATCAGGTAACTGACACAGATGACAACAAGGAACAAACAGTGCTCCAGCCCCACCACTTCATCAATGCCTCTCACATGGTACTATTTCACAACCCACTACTCAAGAAGATCTGGCAGGTTAGCAAACAAGAGGCAGAAGTATTAGACAGATTAAAAACCCTGAAGGGACCACAGAACCTAACAGGAATATTAGCTCAGTGGAAGGAGGACAATGGCCTGGTGTACTATTGAAACAAGGTATATGTACCACCAGACCCAGAACTCCAAAAAGCAATATTGGTAGAGTGCCATGACTCACCCACAGCTGGACACCCCAGAATGCATGGCACACTGGAACTGGTTAGCAGGCAGTATTGGTGGCCTGGGATGCAATCATTTGTGGACAAATATGTAGAAGGATGTGATCCCTGTCAGCAGAAATGGCTTAACCCTCATCACTCTGCCCCACTTCAACCCCTCCCTATCCCAGACGGACCCTGGCAGGACATCGGGGTGGACCTCATTGGAGAACTACCTATGACACAAGATGGATGCAATGCAGTTTTAACTTTTGTCAACCACTACACCAAAATGATCCACTGCTTCCCAACCACAACCGAAATAAGTGCTGAAGATGTAGCTGACTTCTTTTACCACAAAATATTCTGACTTCATGGACTTCCCAGACAGTTCATCTCTGACAGAGGCCCACAATTTGCAGCAGAGGTAATGCGACAACTTTTGAAACAACTTGGAATAGAGTTGGCACTCACAATGGCATACCACCCAGAAACAAATGGTCAAACAGAATGGGCAAACCTGTTAAGGTTCCGTAGAGTCTTGGAGGTATAAAAGTGAATTGAGATGTTCCGAGAGTAATCGGTTTTGATCGAGACTATGGTTTACAACCGAAGTCTCAAAGGAAGTAATCGAAGAGTATTGGTCAGTTCAATTGCAACGGAAGATGACGATGATGAACTAGAACCTTGACACTACTTTCGGTAGTGCCCCCGCTTCGTTGCACGGTTCGGTGAATGTTCAGAATGACGAGTAAGAGAATAAAGACATCCGGACAACGTTCGGTTATAGTGCGAATGTTAGACGATTAGAAGAGAGAGTCCCAGACGGAGTTCAGCAGCAATTGAAGTTGATATTTAAACTGAAGAACTATGTACAAGATACTACAGCTTATATACCTGTAATCCTAATTGTTAAATCTATAACAATAATGGCTGTAAGTAAGAGACAATAACTAATATAATTCGGTGACATCAATATAATTAAAAAGACAATAAAGTGAGAATACTTAGCATTCAACAATCAAATGCTTCATATGCTTCGACCGAGACAGTCGAAGTTGGAAGGAATTATAAAGTAACAAGTCAATGTCCAAAGCCGGAAACCCTGTACAGAGGTCCGGAGGCATACCTGTAACAAAACCAAGAAATTAAGCAATATATTTGCATGTACATTAGTTGACAACAAGACAACTGGGATCATCTACTCCCAACTGCAGAATTTGTCATCAACTCTCAAATCCACTCTGCTCATGACCACTCCCCCATTTGAGACCCTCTATGGTTACACCCCCAAATTTTCAATTCCGATCCAGGTATGGAACAAATACCCAACAATTGACCAATGACTGGAACTGTCAGCGACTCACTAGCTCTCACAAGAGACAACCAGGCCTCACATGAGAATCAATGAGCAAGAGGATGAAAAAGCAATGAGGATGGATAAAACAACCCAATACTAGTCTAGCTACCGAGGAGAATAGACAAGAATAGAGCTAAGGACTATAACTACAAAATACCTAGTCTTATATACTAAATGGGATATGAAGTCATGAGAGACGTCTCGCACTGTAACCGTGAGGATCTACAATAAGAGTCGCTCGTATCCATAAGTAAAGCTGTAGGTATTCAGTGAGTAAACAATAAGGCAATATAAAAAGAAGCATGGAAGCGGAACAATAATGACGTCGTCCTGTCAATGAGCTGACAGGCACGAGAGAGTTGCACCTAAGTGAAATGACAATGTGAGAACAATAAGGTTGACGCATGTAACCTAAATGATAATGAGCACTGGTGCAAGCATCTCAGTGATTAGGTAAGTAAATAAAAGAAAAGGAAAAAGAATAATAAAAGAAAAGATTAATAAAAAGATTAAAGATCGTTTCGTGACACCTCTTAGGCTTTTGCCCTCAAAAGCCTACGCAATCATTAATGATTAACAAATCTGAAATTAGATAGGATGGAAAAGTAAAAAAGGAAAAGTGAAATTTTCAAAGTACCATGTGATTTATGATTGAGGTAAATGAAAAATTTGAAGTCAAACCTGCCCTCAATGACAGACACATATAAAACGCGATGGTTTTCTTTGTTTTTTCCTAAGTCCTCATCACTTAACAATGTCTCTCACTGTCACCGCCACCGAAACTGTACAAGAGTGATGAGTAAGACTCGTTCATGAGCAGGCGGAATGTGCTCGCCTTCATCAACTCGAAATTGATGTGCAGGAGGCTGCCTTCGAGGAGGAGATGGTGAGGTTGGAGGAGGAGGCTGCTTGTGAGGCTGGGTACGAGGCAGAAGAGAAGAGACTCAAGGAGGAGAGAAAGCTCGAGGAAGAGCAGCAAGCCACAAGGAAAAGAGAAGAAGAGCAGCTCATCAAGGAAAGCATCGCGAAGGCAAAAGCCAACACTTTGAGGAAATTGGCTGAGGAAGAACAAAGCCAGGATCATCGAAGGGCACAAGCCCTCACTGAGTTGCAAGAACAACAAGAGTGTGCTGCTCATGCTGCATCGCGACGAACAGGAGCTACAATGAGCTCATGGGAGCCTTTGGGCTCAAAACAAAAAGTTTACAAGTCGGCTTCCATGGTTTGTGATACCCCGGACATTGAGATACAGGTTTTGGAGAGGAAATGGTTGGTTCCTCAGGTGAGTAATGTTTTTCCTTCATGATGATAGCACTGATTAACACAATGTACATTGGTTCAGCTCCAGATCCAGATGATGGAGATGACGACCATGACAATGACAATGACAATGATGACAATGATCATGATGATGAGGATGATGATAAGGGTGACATCCCTCCCCCAACGCCTTCATGTAATCACGAAGGATGCCTTCATTGTGTTACACAAGGTAACACTTTGAATTGCATCATGCAACCCGGGAAGCCCCAGACTCAGGCCTGCCTGGTCTGTCACCTCCAGTGACAGAGGTGTAGCTGGGCAGGGGATAACACAGCCCATAGGTCGAGGAGAAAGAGACTGTGAGTGGATGAAGAGGGGTTGTATGAGGGTCCCGCGAGGCACATTGTGGAGAGGAGATCTGGGGGTGCCGAGTTAGGAGGGAAGCTGGATTTGCTCATGGAGCAAAATGAAGCCCTGAAGAGGCAGATGGGCACTCTTCTTGGGTTCACAATGGAGGAGCTGGTTCATCTTGTTCAGCAACAACCTGAAGAAGAAGTGGTAGCTGATGAAGAGAAGGACGAGGAAGAAGAGGAAGAAAGGGAAGAGAAAAGAAGAAAGATTTGCGAAGGAAAACCACGCGCAACATAATTCCTGCGAAGGGTTTGTAGTAAGTAGTTTGTTGGACTTGGTAATATAATTTTGTATAATTTAGTAGCTTGTTAAGACTGTTCTGGTGATATTCCGTGAGGTCTAGAGTGAATAGGATAGTATAAATTGTTTCGATAGTTTCTGGGTTTGTATGGTAACTACCAATCAGTAGAAAAGTAGAATGGTAAAGTTGAACAAGAACCTCAGCACCACTTTCAGTAGTGCTCCCGCTATGTTGTAGTGGTTCCGTGGATGTTCATAGGTTTCGGACGTCCGGGAGTTGACCAGATGAGTTCAGACAACTAGAAGGTAAGACTGGAAAGCCTGGACGCAGTTATAGTGATAACCTCTCTAGATCGGAATGATCTAAGTTGATATCTAAACTGGAGAACTATCTACTGGACACTAATGCTTATATACCAGTAATCCTAATTGTTAAAAGAAGAACAATGAGTATCTGGGATAAAACAATAAGTATTGTAAAAAGTTCCCGATAATATAATTAAAAGATAATAGTGTGGGAGTTAAAAGTAATCATATCTGTTAACATCGGATGTCGTCGTATGGTCTGGTGCTGAACTCATAAGGAAAGGAAAGAATTATAACTGTTGGTTCCATAACTTCCGGATGTTCCATACAAGGTAGCGGAAGCATACCCGTAACATAGCTGCTTATTTGTTGTTCTTTGTTGTTTTTTGTTTTGTTTAATTTTATAAGTATTTGCCTTTTTTGGTGGTTTTGGATTTGTAAGGTTTTGTTGGTGAATAAGTGTTAATGGTGTAAGGAGTTAAAATCCATTTTGCGAGGACAGGGTTGCGATGGATTTTTAAGGAAGGGAAAAGGTGGGATTTTAAAATTAGTAGGTAATGAAGTAGGTAGAATGAAATGTAATGGTGATGTATCACGAACATTTCGCAAGGAGTTTGTTAGCTAGGAAAATAGAAATTAGTATTTCCAGTGACTGAATAGTAAAAGAATAAGTATTTGTTAAATCATGATGGTCCAGGTTTGTGAGGGTAACGAAGATGGAAAGCTGGAACCAGCTTGTCTGCGTGAATTTTGTTTGCGGCAACCCAGGAAAACTCTTCGTCTGTACCTTCGTATCCTGCCCACCATATGTAATACCTTAGTGGACATTTTTTGTATCAATGATCCAACTTCAAATCTAATACCTCTGCAACGTTGTATTCCTCTTCACCATCAACTTCCACTGGAGTTGGAGGAGTTTGTTCACAATGTGGAATCGAGTTCGGAGTATAGGGCTCGAGTTGTGATACATGAAAGACTGGGTGGATATGATTAAGGTATGAAGGGAGTTGTAACTTGTACAAGAGAGTTCCTACATGTTCAAGAACTTTGAACAGTCCAAGATACTTTTCGGAGAACTTTGCAGTAGGTCAAGTGGTTTTTATGTGCTTCACTATTACGAATACCTGTGAATCAATAGGAAAATCTAGGTGATTAATACGTTTTCTATCTGCTTGCTCTTTGTAACGAGCTTGTGCATTAGTAATTTCTTCATGGAGAAAAGAATGAATCTCATCTAAATTTGTCATGAAGTCCATCATGCAATCAGAATGGATGTTGATTTCAGGTTTCACTGTAATGTTAGGGTGATAACCTTTATTCATGAAGAACGGAGTGATACCAGTGGAAGCATTTGGAGTGTTGTTGTACGCAAATTCCGCGATAGGCAAAAGCTTTGCACAATCATCCTGTTGATACACACAATACATACAGATGTATTGTTCCAGAGTCTGGTTAACTTGTTCCATTTGTGCATCCCCCTCAGGATGATATCCAGAGGTGAAGTGTAGTTTGATCGAGAAAGCTTCTCCTAAAGCACGAAAGAAAGCTGAAACAAATTCCGAGCCTCGGTCAGAAGTGACATGGCTAGGAACTCCGTGTTTCGAGAAAACGTGGTTGATGAATAATTCCGCGAGTTCTCCAGATGTTATTTTGCTGTGTGCCATGATGAAAATGCCTTGTTTCAAGACTCAACCCACAATTACTAAAATAGCTGTATGTCCATTAGAGTTGGGTAATTGTTCAATGAAGTCCATCAATATAGAATCCCAAGGTCAGACGGGAACAAGAAGTGGTTTAAGTAGACCATAAGGCCTATATTGATGAGGTTTATTGTGTCTACAAACCATACATGAATTAATGTAATCGCGAACGAATTTGTGAACCTTTGGCCAAGTATACTGTCATTGAACAGCTTCCAGCGTCTGGTTTTGACCAAAATGACCCAAGAGTGGGTGATCATGAAAATAACGTAGAATTTGAAGTCATGAAATGGAAATGTTAGGAATGTAAATGTGATCATCAAGTTGTAACAGTCCATCAGAACCTATTGTCCAATGAGTGTTTGAACCATCCTTCATGAATCCCAATCCTGCAATTAATTCCGGATCCATTTTGATTGAATCGCAAATAGTGGAATGGAGTGCCTCTATATCCATAATGATGGAGGCGTGAAGTACTGGTCCTTCTAGGAATGTAGCTCAAAGGGAAGTAGTTAGTTGTTCATTAGTGAAGATAGGTCTGAAATTTTGTGGGTTAACTTGCATGTAGCCGATATCCCCCTCTTTTGGGTAGATGTCCCAGCGTCTAGTCATTGAGTCAGGTTTTTCACCTAGCTTACCTGGTCTGAATCAGATTACCATATTAAATTGATGCAGGTACTCTGACCAATGAACTTGTCGTCGTGTAAGGATTTTTGTTGTCAAGAAGTATTCAAGATTCTTGTGATCGGTAATGACATTGATAGGATCTCCCAATCCCTTGAGGTAATGTCACCAGCCTTTGAATGCTTCGAAAATCATGAGGAGCTCCTGATCGTGAGTGTCGTAGTTGAGTTCTGCAGCTTGAAAAGTCCTCGAGAGGAATGTGATAGGGTGGATTTCTCCGTCAGGTAGTAGGATTGAGAGAATCACGGCTAATGTGTAATCCGAAGCGTCTGTTTCCACGATTAGATGTCAGTTTGATTCCCAATGTGCCAGAATAGGAGCATGAGTGAAGCTGTATTTGAGCTTCTTGAAGGCTTCCTGGCAATTGGTGTTCCAGTTTCAAGGTGTATCCTTTCGCATGAGTCATGTCAATGGAACTATGATATCGCTATAATTATAAATAAAATGTTGATAAAAATTGGCAAAGCCAAGAAAAGACTGGACATCTTTGAGTTTACGAGGTACTGGCCAGTCAATGATAGCTTGTACTTTGTCTTTCGACATTGTTAAGTCCTCTGGGGAAAGAATATAACCAAGATACTCTACCGTGTCGACCTCCCATTCGCATTTTGCGAGATTTGTGTAGAGTGGATGTTTACAAAGACAATGAAGGACCTTGCAAACATGCTCGCAATGTAATGCCTCGTCATTGGAGTAAATAAGTATGTCATCGAGGTAGATGATAACATACACATCTAAAAGATCAGTGTTGTGACATGCTATACAGGCTATGGTACTTACTTCATATTCTCCTACACTTCCTCCTTTCTTTACCTTTGTTACTGTTCAGACTCTTCTACACCTTTCTGCACCCTTCTATCATCCTTCAAAAGTGTTCCATCACATTCTAGATACTTCTATTGGCTTCCCGCGCTGTTGCTTACTCATCCGAACACTTGTATATATAGTACCATAGTTGACACCTAGTTCCCCATCTTGACCTCTTGGTCTTTGGAACTAGGTTAGTACTTGTATCTTCATTTATACTCAATATACTTACTTGGTCTTTGGAACTAGTTTTCCTTGTGTGACCCTAGTGATTGGCCCTTGTGCTATCACTGTTGTCTTGATCCTTATCTCTTTCAGCCTTCGTGTGTGGTGCTAGCCCCACCCTCACCCCGGCTTGTGCTTTGAGCCTGTGCCTCCTCTGTGCCTTCTCCCTTTGTCACCACAATCAGCGAATATATCATTAACAAACCTTTGGAAAGCTGCAGGAGTGTTAGTGAGTCCGAATGGCATAACCTTCCATTCATAGGAACCCCATTGAGTTCTGAATGTCGTTTTCCATTCGTCGCCTTCCGTGATTCGAACTAAATGGTATGCATGAGTGAGCTCAAGTTTGGTATAAAACTTAGCTTTTTTCAGAGCATCTAGTAAATCAGAAATAAGAGGCAAAGGATAGTGATCCTTCTTTGTGATGTTATTAAGACTGCGAAAATCTATGCAAAGTTGAAGTTTTCCATCCTTTTTTGGTACGAATAATACCAGAGCTCCATGAGGAGAGGACAAGGGTTGAATAGCGCCTGATTTGAGATGCTTATTGATGAAATCATGTAGAGCCTCTAATTCTTTAGCAGAAAGAGGGTAAAGGCAACCAATAGGTGGTTTGGTGCATTCCTCCAATTGAATCTTGAGGTCATAGGGTCAGTGCTCAGGCAGCACTTCGGACTCAACTTCATTGAAGACATCCACGAAGTCTATGTAATGCTTTGGTAACAATGAGGCATCACTTTTGTTTGCTGGAGTTGTTGAAGCAGCTCATGCTGTAACTTCACTGTGAACCGCGCGTAAAAGCAATGGTTCACACTTGGCATTCTTGCAAGCACGGTTGAAGAGTTCTGTGTTGACAAGAGCAATGTCAATCTCTGGGTTTTCAAGCCGCAAAGCGGCCAATTGAGCCACCAAAGGATTGGAGTAGATGGGTTCATAGGGAAAAGAGTCTGATAAAGGATGAAGTAAATGGCGAGAACGAGCTCGCAAAGATGGTCTCGAAGGAACCTCTTCAGAACTAATGGTAGGCTGACCCCATGAGGGGACAGTTTCTTCCAGAACAGTTGTTCACAGAAGTGAGGACGTCGAGGGAAACTCAACTTGCTTAGTGGAGTGGAATGTAATGTTTCTCAATGCCCAGTCAATCAACAGATTGTAGCGGGTCAAGAAGCTGTAACCTGAAACTGCTTCGCAAGAGGAATCTAGTAAAGTGACATAAAATGTCAGTAGTAGTAGCTCGCCAGAGGGAAACTGAACATTAAGAGATGTAGTCTCGGAAATTGGTTTTGGAGATAAAGAACCATCGAAAAGTCAGAGATTGATTGACGGGATTAAAGAAGTAGGAAGAGCATGTTTATACATGAAACGAGAATCAATGAAACAGTCAGTAGAACCAGAATTGAGTAGTGAGATAAAGGAAAGCTTCGTGGAAACATTGCAAAGTGGAAAATCTACAGTAAGTTTCCACGGCACGTCCTCGAGCTTCGCAAGCCTTTTGTTTCTTGCAGTTGTCGAACTTATGATTCCCGCCACAAAATCCGCACAGCCCCAACTTCTTTCGACATTCCGACTCCTTTGCGAGGAGTTTTCTGTCTGAGCTGAGGTTGCTCATGTATGCAGGTCGAGACACCACAGAACTCATCGATGATGAGGAATTTCCACCTTCATGTTAAGGCTGTGCACTGGAAGTAAAAAGATCAAGGTTCCGGAGCTCTGTTCGAATCTTCGAAGTCCAGAAACTATAGTAACAGCAAAACGAAGTAATGGAAAGTCTACACGGGCCTTGGAAAGTGATGGGACTTCAGCGAAGCTTTCGGCAATGCTCCCTACACATTATCTGGGTGTCCCTGCGAAGTGCGAAGAAGAATGAAGTTCCGGAGCATTGGAAGAATCCGATCAATTGATCCGGATGTGATTAAGCATAATAGAGAAGGAGTATAGAAGGTAAATTTTATTTCAAGCTGGGGAACCAAACTAAACAAGTTGACCTAAATACTAAACTGCCTAATTGTTAAATAAAAGACAATAAGTGAGAAGGATTCGAAATAATACACTAATGGTGTTTTCCAAGAGCCAACAGGCATGAGAATGCATCGGTCATGATGACCGAGTGTCATGTGATGTATCTGAGGTTGTTCTGAAGTTATTGAGCCAAGGAATGTAGTATGAAATTGATCGAGATTCGAGTTGAACTTGGTAACAAACATGAAATGGATCAAAAGGATGATCGATTGACCAGAAGATCGGCCGGAATGCCGGAATGTTCATATAGTGATTGATGACCTCGGAAATCAGTCCGGAAAGCATAGTGGAGCTTGGCATATATATAACACTCCACTAGCCTTACCTTTCTTCCCCGAATTATTTGTCGAGGTCGTGGTTGTGGTGGTAGTGGAGGAGGATGTGGGAGATTGTGAAGAACCTGGCAAATTCTTCTTTGTCATGTTCAATGCTTTCCCTCCTGAGGAAGCACCTGTCGATCTAGCGGTTTATCTTTTCTGCTCTTCTTCTCATCTCCAGTACCTGTTATCTATGCAAAGTACCTGTCATGAAGTGAGCCACCTCCTATTATTTTCCTTTCTTTACGATACACCATCCGAGCCCTCCTACTTACAATAATCATTCTGGAACCTTCCATTCCATTCTATCAGTTCCGTTCCATTCCTTGTGCCTGAGCTATACAGTATTACATCATGGTTCCCACACTCCACCTTGTATATATAAGCCAGCCCCCACAACCTGGTCCCTTATCCTGACCTCTTTGTTGTTGGGACCAGGTATGTCTTTTACTTACCTACTTGTATTTATTATCAATATAACTTTGTCATTGGGACAAGCTGCTTGTTTCCGTCTAAGTCTCTGCTCCGCTGTACCACCGTCATCACCTCTTTGTGACAGTACCTTGTAACAGTATTCCATGAGCGTCTTTGGCTCTGGAAGACGAGCCATCTCATCTTTGATACGACTTGCCAAGCCATGTTGATAAGCCCATTTAAGGGCATGTGAGTCCCAGTTAGTAGATGCTGCGAGGGTATTGAAACGGATATTATACTTCCGTACATTATCAGATTCCTTCATCCTTAACATTCTGATTGTATCCTCGGCTTCCCCCTGTGCATTGTACATACCAAAATTATCCTGCAATTCCTTCACCAATGCTGTGAAGGAACTCATCCAAGCTGGCATTGCAGAAAGATTCGGGTCCAGGATATCTGGTTTGAACCATTCCTTCGTGGAACAACCAAGGTAGGACAAAGTATAATTGATCTTCTTTTGATCAGTAAAATACAAAGGACAGTCAATAAACACCAAAGATAAGGAAACTAAGAAACCTTTCAGTTTCTGTGAGTCAGATCCATCGAATACCTCAGGATCCTTGACTTTTGATCTTCCAGATTCCGCAGGGCTGTGTCATATGTATGTGAATCGAGTTATTCTGCGATTCCGTGATCCATTTACCTACTTTGCAAAGAGTTCCTAAGCCCAGGAATCCTTCATTATCTTTCCTCATCTTTATTGAATGAGTACTATACCTATTATATCCCTTCCTTTGTTCTTTACTCCACAAGCTACTCTATTCGGAGTTAGTATCGCTTCGCGACGCTTATGTAATGCATAGTATAAAGCTACAACATTGAATAGGTAGTTCTGTAGCTTTAATATCAACTTAGATCTGCTCTCTCTTCATATTACAGATGTTCACTATCTGTGATACATTCTCAACACAGCTCTGACGTTCTGCAAAGCAACCTTCACGAACTGATGCTGCTACTACTTTTATATTGGACCATCAATGTGTTGAGGGCACTACCAATAGTAGTGTCAATGTCCAACTACCTTTCCATAACTCCGCAAATTGTTCCTCCCTTTGCGAGGGAATTATCCCCTCGCATTCCCAACCAATTCCGCAATTACATCGCGATCATTCCGCGATTATATTGCGATTATTCCGTGATTAAATCGCGATTATTCCGCGATTCCGGAGTTGCACAATCTTAACAGGCAGCTAGCATTCATGCCCATGAGAACTGTTCCAAGGGTATTGAGCGAACCCTTAAATGTGTGAACCACATCTAAGATGTGTTGTTCAGTAGGGTCCGGATGGACACTACCTACCCATTCCACTGGACTCCTAGAACAACTAGGAATGCGAGAACCTTGAGGTGCTCTGTGACCCCAGGACTATCAGGATCAGATCCCCCTGGGTCTCTGGGATTTCCTGACTCGTCAGAACCTACCTGTTCATCAATTTCCGCTTCCTCAATATTCTCCGGAATTGCCACCATGGTAACTGGTATCCGACCTCACAAAGGGCCGGGAACATTTGCTAGTTGCTGACGCATTCTGTCAGCAAGGGTAAAAGTGGTAGGAGATGGTGGGATTTCCATCTCTGTTGTTGGTATCGCCGTGTGATTTCTTCGCAGCATTCTAACAGTAACGGGATCACCTTTTTCTGTATAGAGTACTTGGTATTCAAATTCGGAGTGATCAGGTTGACCAAGGGCATGATGACTTGAAACCTATACACTAGCAGGTTGTCCTGGAGTTGGACCAAAGACATTAGCTCGATGTCGAGAATGTCCTGCTCCCGAGATTGATTCTGCGAATGGCACGAAGGCTGTCACATTCAATGTGAAAGGATTAACTGTTTCCTCTGTTACCAACTCGTTGGATCCTCCAGTGTTGGTGTGGTTTCTTCTGCTCCTTGTATAGACCATTGTTGAAGAAAGTAAAATTGTTGAGTGGAATGTGAAAGGTAATGATGACAAATGTGCTGAGTGTGTTAAGACTGTTCCGGTGAGATTCTGTAAGGTCTAGGGTGAATAGGATGGTGTAAAGGGATTCAATAGTACACAGTATTGTACAGTAACTACCAATCAGTAGAAATGGATAAGGGCAAAGCCGAACAAGAACCTTAGCACCACTTTCAGTAGTGCCCCCACTATGTCATAGTGGTTCCATTGATGTTCGTAGATTTTGGGCGTCCGGGAGTTGACTGGATGAGTCCGGACAACTAGAAGGTAAGACTGGAAAGTGCAGACAGAGTTATAGTGATAATCTCTCTAGATCAGAATGATCTAAGTTGATATTCAAACTGGAGAACTATCTACTGGACACTAATGCTTATATACCAGTAATCCTAATTGTTATAAGAAGAACAATGAGTATCTGGGATAAGACAATAAGTATTGTAAAAAGTTCCCAATAATATAATTAAAAGATAATAGTGTGAGAATTAAAAGTAATCGTATCCATTAACATTGGATGTGCCGTATGGTCCAGTCCTGAACTGATACAGAAAGGAAAGGAATGAATTATAAATGTTGGTTCTGTATGTTCCATATGAGGTAGCAGAAGCATACCTGTAACAGAGTGTCAGTTTAAATATACTGTTATGATCGTGCACTAAGGGATCATTGGAAAGGGGTCGCGGGGTAATCACGGGAAATAGCAAAGAGAATTACTTCGTGAGGTAAGACGATCCTAGGCTAGGTAGTTGGACCTTGACTCCACTATTAGTAGAGTCCTCGACACTTTGTGTGTCTGCAAGAGAAGAAAATAAATGTGTTCAGTTCGCAATGACCGTTGCGGAATGTACTGACAGTGGAGATGTTAAAACAATAATATGGATAGATGATTAATTGGTATCACTATTGAAGTGCTATCAAGGTTGATATTTAAACTAAGGAACTACCTATTCGATACCATAGCTTTAGACTAAAGGTAATTCAGGATCGCAAAGTGATGCCATGCCCGAATGGGTTAGCTCGTAAGTAAAGAACAGAGGAAAGGATATAAACAGAATAGTGTAAATCCAATAAGGATGAGAAGAGATAATGAGTCATTGCTTCGCATTGGAAATCCTTCGCAAAGTAATTGTGCAGTGGTAAAACGATATAAGTGATATCTAAGTAGCGGAATAGATCGCAAAGCTTCGTAAAGACTTAGCTTGCATAGATATAACAGACAACCAGTATGGTTATTGTTGCACAAACTAAAAATACACCAGAAAAATCAAAAACTAGGAAGCCAAAGACTTGGACCATTTGAAGTGACAGATAAGATGGGCCCCTTGATGTATTGACTTAATCTACCCACCTGGATGAAAATCTATGACAACATCCATGTCAACTGACTCTCTCCCTGGAAAGGGAATGAAGTAAACGGGATTAAACCGCCACCTCTGGTCCCAGAAATAATTGAAGGAAAAGAATTCTATGAAGTGGATAAAATTTTAAACAGTAGGTTCTATGGTCAATGGAAGAGGCTACAATTTTTGGTATGGTGGAAGGGGTATGATGAGGGACAGGACAGCTGGGAGAATTAGGATAACGTAAGAGGCTCAAGCGATGAGGAAATCACTGATTTCTACCAGACACACCCAAATGCACCACAAAGAATCTCTGCCACAATATTCAACTCTCTTCTATGGCAGGCCTATGAAAATCTTGTCACAAAGAGGTGATGACAGTGACGGAGCAGAGTGGAGACTTAGGCGGAAAACAGGCAGATACTGGTCCCAACGACAAAGTTATATTGATAAATAAGTACAGAGAAGTAAGTAATGACATACCTGGTCCCAATGACAAAGAGGTCAAGATAAGGGAACAGGTTGTGGGGACTGGCTTATATATACAAGGTGGAGTGCGGGAACTATGATGTAATACTGTATACCTCCAGCACAAGGAATGGAATGGAACTGATAGAATGGGATGGAAGGTTCTGGAATAATTATTGTAGGTAAGGGTGCTCAGATGGTGTATCGGAAAGAAAGGAAAATGATAGGGGGTGGCTCACTTCATGACATTACCCCCCTCCTTATGACCATTGCCCTCGATGGTCAAGCTTTCGCCACCTGGGGATGCTTTTTGTGGAATTTTCAGACCGTAGATGGTGCGTGTTCAAGATTTTGTGCAGGTTCCCATGAGTTGTGTCCTGCATCATAGCCCTTCCACTTTACCAAGTATTCTAACCTCTTCCACCTAACCCAACTGTCCAAGATGTCCTCCACTTCATACTCCAGTTTGTCCTCATCTTCTAGGTATACTGGTTCTGGCAGTGTTGCAACTTTGCCGTTGACAGTGTTCCCTCTCCAAGGGTATAGCTTATCAACATGGAACACAGGGTGGATACGGTCCAGTGACATTGGGAGGTCTAAACAGTAGTCTAAGGGACCAACCTTCTCCAAAATAGCATATGGTTCTAGTTGTCGGTCCCCCAGTTTCTTGCTAGAAAGTTGGAGCTTGATGTCTTCTGTGCTCAACCAAACCTGATCTCTGTTAAGATCGTGCAACTCCGGAATCGCGGAATGATCGTGATGTAATCGCGGAATTGGTTGGGAATGCGAGGGGATAATTCCCTCGCAAAGGGAGGAACAATTCACGGAGTTATGGAAAGGTAGTTGGACATCAACACTACTATCGGTAGTGCCCTCAACACGTCGATGGTCCAATATAAAGGTAATAGCAGCATCAGTTCGCGAAGGTTGCTTTGCGGAACGTCAGAGCTGTGTTAAGAATGTATCACAGATAGTGAACATCTGTAATACGAAGAGAGAGCAGATCTAAGTCAATATTAAAACTACAGAACTACCTATTTGATGTTGTAGCTTTATACTATGCATTACATAAGCGTCGCGAAGCGATACTAACTCCGAATAGAGTAGCTTGTGGAGTAAAGAACAAAGGAAGGGATATAATAGGTATAGTACTCATTCAATAAAGATGAGGAAAGATAATGAAGGATTCCTGGGCTTAGGAACTCTTTGCAAAGTAGGTAAATGGATCGTGGAATCGCAGAATAACTCGATTCACATACATATGACAATCTCCCACTTGGAACTGGTGTGCCTTTCATTTTCCCTGTTCATAGATTTCTTTTTGCTGTCTTTTGCTCAGATGTAGTGCTGCCTGGGCATCCTGTTGTGCCTCTTGAAGTATTTGGATGTGATCGTCCACTGCCAGAATCCCATTCCGTTGTCCCACAGGAATGTTAAATAAGGGAAGGTAGCTGTAGGTGATTTTGAATGGAGATGTTCCAAGTGCTGAGTGGGTGTGAGAGTTAATCACAAACTCCACCATTGGCAAGTGCTCTGCCCAGTCATCCTGGCGACGTCCAACGTACAGCCTGAGGTACTTTTCAACTTCTTGGTTTGCCTGTTCAGTTTGCCCATTCGCTTGGGGATGATATCCCGATGTGAGATTTGATTTGATCCCTAGGTGAGAGAGTAGCAAATGCATGAATTTTGCTGCAAACTGGGATCCTTGGTCTGAAACAAATTGGAGGGGGAGACCATGGAGGTGGAAAATTTCATGGTGGTAGATGTTGGCCATGCCTGCTGCTGTGATGGAGGTTGTGCAAGGAATTGCATGGATTTGTTTCCCATAGAGATCGGTGCAGACTAGGATGGCATCATATCCTTGTGAGTTGGGCAGCTGTGTGATCAGGTGTTACAGGTATGCTTCCACTACCTCATACGGAACATCCGGAAGTTATGGAAATGACAATGGTAATTCATTCCTATCCTTTCCTTATCGGTTTGGGACCGGACTGTACGACGACATCCGATGTTAAAGGATATGATTACTTTTAATTCCCACCCTATTATCTTTTAATTATATTATCGGGAACTTTTTACAATACTTATTGTTTTATTCCAGATACTCATTGTTCTTCCTTTAACAATTAGGATTACTGGTATATAAGCATTAGTGTCCAGTAGATAGTTCTCCAGTTTAAATATCAACTTAGATCATTCCGATCTAGAGAGGTTATCCTTATAACTCTGTCCGGATTTTCCAGTCTAAACTTGATAGTTGTCCGAACTTATCCGGTCGACTTTTGGATGTCCAAAATCTATGAACATCCACGGAACCACTACGACATAGCGGGAGCACTACTGAAAGTGGTGCTAAGGTTCTTGTTCGACTTTACCATTCCACTTTTCTACTGATTGGTAGTTACCGTTCATACCCAGGAACTATCAGAACACTGTATACTATACTATTCACACTAGACCTCACGGAACCTCACCAGAACAGTCTTAACAGTATATTTAAACTGTCACTCACTATTGTCGTACTCATTTGTATTCATGGCGCCTCCAATAACTCGACAAGCCCAGAGGAACCGGATGAGAACTCTCACCGGAACCCCTAACAATTTGGATGTACCGAATCAGGCTGAAGAGTCAAACCCGTTCCTTGCTAATGCACAATCCTTCGCACCATACTCCGAATCTATATCGGCCTTAGGAGGGCGAAGGAGAACAAATGTTTTCGGACCAACGACGTCAACTGCACATTCCACTACGGAGGTGAATCCGGAGTTCGCGATCGGAGGAAATACTGAAACATTAGACTACGAAATCCAAACATTATACACCGCAACTGGAATACTGGTTCAGGTAAGAACACCACGGATGGTAACTCAAATAGCTACCGCGTCATCCGCAATTATACCTCCATCTCCAATGGCAGCAGCCATTTTTGGACAGCTCTTGGCCTGAAATGCACCGGACAACACTCAAATTCCTGAAGGACAGGAAGATGATCATCCCAAAGAAGATAATTGGGAGGATCAAGATGGTGAGGAAGATCCGGTAGGGGCCGAAGAAAATCTAGCTGACCCGGATGGATCGGATGATGATGAAGGACCAGGTGGTGAGGGATCCGGAGGACGGGGAAGTCCTAGGAGACCAATATTCCCACCAAACAACAACTCTTCCAAACAGGAGTTTCTTGAAGTGTTCCAAGCGTTCCGAGGAACACTTGAAGGATTAGGTCATGCAATCGCGAATTTGCGATCAGAGCCTTCCAAATCCAGTAAAGCGAAAGTTCGGGAACCAGATGTATTTGATGGTCTTGAGCCTCGGAAACTTAAATCCTTCCTAGTTTCCTTATCCCTCGTCTTCCTAGATCGACTGAACTATTTCACTGATCAAAGGAAGATCGCCTACACCTTGTCTTATCTGAGTGGATCTGCTCGCAAATGGTTCGAGCCGGATATCCTCGACCCCAATGCGGTCTCACTTCCTATGTGGACCAGTTCTTTTTCGGCACTCATGAAGGAGTTACAAGATAATTTCGGTCTTTACAATGCGCAAGGGGATGCTGAGGATAAACTCGGAAATTTAAAGATGAAGGAAAACAAATCAGTTTGTAAATTTAACATCTGATTCAATACACTCACTGCTCTCACTGATTGGAATTCGAGTTCCTTGAAGTGGGCTTATCAGCACGCCTTAGCGTCCCAAATTAAGGACGAAATGGCCCGTGTTCCAGAGCCTCGAAACCTTGCCGAATATCGGGCAGAGGTTCTCTGGATCGACAACTGGTACTGGCGAAGAGAAGAAGAGAAGAAATGAGAGTCTGCTCGTTACGGCGGATCAGGTTCGGGGAGTAAAACCTCGAACCCGGGTAAGAAGGGTAATCCAAATCCTTTGAACAAAACTTCTTCTTCATCGGAAAATCAGTCTAAAGGTACTAATAGCCCGCAGACTACCAGTCAGAATCAAGGGAAGAAGCCTTGGTTCGACAATAAGAACAAATCAGCCGGCAGCAGACCTTCGGGTCAATCTTCTTCGAACTCTTCGACTTCTCAACAGGCGAAGCCGTACCAGAAACATCTCGGACTGGACGGCAAAGTCAAGCCGGAAGAGAAGGAGAGACGCAAGAAATTCAACCTGTGTATGTTCTGTGGCAGTAAGCATAAACTAGAAGATTATCCTAATCGGAAATTGAACCAACCTCGCGGTCGAGCGGCGGAGGTTGAGGATGCTACCACAAACGTCCGATCATCTTCGGATGATTCGGAAAAATAATCCGCAGCTCTTGTACCCCGGTACAAAGCAAGAGTTGCGTTGATTTGGTTCGTGCCTACCCAGGGGAAGTAATACTTAATGCATCCGCTCTTTCTGAATACGAACGATCTCTCTGATTTACAATTACTACTGAATTTCAATCACCGGAAGAACCGGCCGGTACATTATCTTTACTACAATTTCCATGCTTACTTGATTCCAGTTCTACAGACTCTTTTCTCAATTCTTCCTATGTAAAAAAACATTCTATTCTGACAAAACCTATATCTCCGATCAATCTCTGTTTATTCGATGGTTCTCTTACCGCAAATTCTATTTCGGAAACGGTCGAACTTTCAATCCATTTTCCGACCAGCGAGTCTTTTACAATTAACTTCTATGTTACTTCATTGGATTCATCTTGCAAAGCCATACTAGGATATAGTTTTTTGTCCTGCTACAATCCGTTGATTGACTGGGTTACAAAAACAATTTCTTTCCAAAACACTGACCGAGATGTTTTCAAACCAATGTCTACACTTCCGGATACTGTCACAAAGAGGTGACGACGGTGGCGGAGCGGAGCTGAGACTTGAGCGGAAGCGGGCAGATACTGGTCCCAACGACAAAGTTATATTGATAATAAATACAAGTAAATAGGTAAAAGACATACCTGGTCCCAATGACAAAGAGGTCAAGATAAGGGACCAGGCTGTGGGGGCTGGCTTATATATACAAGGCGGAGTGTGGGAATTATGATGTAATACTGTATAGCTCAGGCACAAGGAATGGAACGGAACTGATAGAATGGAATGGAAGGTTCTGGAATGATTATTGTAGGTAGGAGAGCTCGGATGGTGTATCATAAGGAAAGGAAAATGATAGGGGTGGCTCACTTCATGACATTACCCCCCTCCTTATGACCATTGCCCTCAATGGTCAAGCTTTTGCCGCCTGGGGGTGCTTTTTGTGGAATTTTCGGATAGTTGTAGGGGTGTGTTCAAGATTTGGTGCAGGTTCCCATGAGTTGTGTCCTGCATCATAGCCTTTCCACTTTACCAAGTACTCTAATTTCTTCCACCTAATCCGACTATCCAAGATGTCCTCGACTTCATACTCTGGCTCATCCTCATCCTCTAGGTATACTGGTTCCGGTGGTGTTGCAATTTCACCATTGACGGAGTTCCCTCTCCAAGGGTACAGTTTATCAACATGGAACACAGGGTGGATGTGGTCTAGCGACAGTGGGAGGTCTAAACCGTAGTCCAAAGGGCCAACCTTCTCCAAAATCGCATATGGTCCTAGCTGTCGATCCCCCAATTTCTCACTGGAAAGTTGAAGCTTGATGTCTTCTGCGCTTAGCCAGACCTGATCTCCAACTTGGAACTGATATGCCTTTCGTTTTCCCCATTCGTAGTTTTCTTTTTGCTGTCTTTTCCCCAGGTGCAGCGCCGCCCCAGCGTCCTGTCGTGCATCACACAGTATCTGGATGCGATCATCCACCGCCGGAATCCCACTCCGTTGTCCCACTGGAATGTTGAATAGAGGCAGGTAACCATACGTGAGTTCAAAAGGGGACGTTCCCAGTGCTGAGTGGGTGCGGGAGTTAATCACAAATTCCGCCATGGGCAGGTGCTCTGCCCAGTCATCCTGAAGGCATCCCACATAGAGCCTGAGGTACTTTTCCACTTCTTGGTTTGCCTGTTCAGTCTGTCCATTTGCTTGGGGGTGGTATCTGGAGGTGAGGTTTGATTTGATTCCTAGGCGGGAGAGTAGTGATCACATGAGTTTTGATGCAAACTGGGGTCCCCGGTCTGATACAAAGCGGAGGGGAAGGCCATGGAGGCGAAAAATTTCGCGATAGTAGATGTCAGCCACCCCTGCTGCTGTGATTGAGGTTGTACAAGGAATTGCATGGATTTGTTTACCATAGAGGTCAGTGCAGACTAGAATCACATTGTACCCTTGCGAGTTAGGCAGCTGTGTAATCAGGTCAACTCCCACTTCTTCCCACAAGCCTGCTGAGATGTCTAGGGGTAGTGTTACTGCTCGTGGGTGTCTCTGTATCTTCTTCCTAGCACAAGTCTTGCATCCTTCAACGTATTTTTCTACAAAGGATCACAGGGTGGGCCACCAAAAGTGGGTACTGACAAGGTCAAGGGTATTGTGAAGTCCAGGGTGGCCAGCAGAGGGGTTGTCGTGGCATTGTTTGAGTATTTCTTTCCGCAGGTCGTCGTCTGGTGGGACATATACCCTCCCTCGGTGGTACACTAGTCCGTTGTCTTCTTCCCATTCTGCTATCCCATTGGCCAAGCATTTGAGACCGCTTCTCCTAAGCTCTTCCAGTCCTTCCAGTACTTGGGCCTCCTTCTGAGATGCCTGTTGGATACGGTCCTCCAGTGGATTCTGTAATGAGGTTGCTGCCACTCGCATAAAATGGGCTGGTTTCAGGACAATCTGTTGTCAATTATCTTCGCTATCCAAAACTTGATGTGCTGCCACGTGAGAGAGAGCGTCTGCCTGAGTGTTGGACTTGCCCGGCCGGTGAGTGAGTTGGAAATCGAAGCGGGACAGCCATAGTGCCCATCGTGCCTGCCGTCTACTAAGGTCCTGAGCAGAACGCCAGAATTCCAGGTTTGCATGATCAGTGAGGATCTCGAATGGTTGTGGTGAACCTTCCAGGAAGCTTCTCCAGTCCTTCAATGCTTCGATGATGGCAAGCATCTCTCGGTCATAAATTTCATAGTTTCATTTGGCTGGTTGCATGGAGGCTGATTGAAATGCTACTGGGTGCCACTGGCCATCGTTTTGTTTCTGCATTAGAGCTCCTCCCGTAGCAAAGCCTGATGCATCCACCTCGAGTTGTGTGAGCCTATTAGGGTCCCAGAGTGCCAGTACTGGTGCTGTGATAAATGCTTCCCTTAGGGTGTCGAATGCTTGTTGCTGGTGTGTCCCCCAACTGAAGCCCGAGTCTTTCTTGGTCAGGTCGTTCAGAGGGCGTGCTATGCAGGTAAAGTTCCATATGAATCGGTGGTAGAAGTTAGCAAAACCTAAGAATCCCCATAGCTCTTGCAGATTCTTTGGGATAGGCCAGTCACGAACCGCAGCTACTTTTACCGGGTCCGTGCTCACTTCACCTTCTGATATCACTAGTCCTAGGTATTCGATCTGGAGCTCCTCGAATTCACACTTCTCGGGTCATAGGTAGAGGTTGTGTTTCTCTAGCCGTTTGAGTACCTCTCTTACTATCCGCCGATGTTCTGGTATTTCGTTGGTGAAGATGAGAATATCTTCTAGGTAGACTGCTACTTTCCCTGCCGCCACTAGGTCTGAAAAGATGGAGTTCATGAGCACTTGGAAAGTGGCTGGGGAGTTGGTGAGACCAAAGAATATTACGCTGGGTTCAAACAACCCTCAGTTGGTTGCAAAGGCAGCTTTCCACTTGTCACCCTCTTTAATCCGAACATTGTTATAGCCCCATCTGACGTCAAATTTGGTGAAATACCGTGCCCCCTGCAGACGGCTAACAATGTCAGCAACCAATGGGAGGGGATAACAGTTCTTCAGGGTTACTTGGTTAAGTTTCCTGTAGTCCTGTACAAAATGGAGTTTTCCATCCTTCTTCTTTATGAAGAAGACAGGTGAAGACAGTGGCGACTTCGAGGGGCGAATGTAGCCTTTTCGGAGGTTGTCATCCAGAAAGCGGTCAAGTTCGCCTTGTTCATTCAATGACATTGGATAGACTTTTGTGTGCATGGTTTCCGGTGCACCTGGGATCAATTCAATGGCATGATCCCAGGGTTGGTGGTCAGGGAGGCGCTCTGAAGCAGTTTCGGAGAATACTTTTTCGAAATCGCGGTAGGGTTCTGGGACCATTTCTTCAAAGGTTTTCACGGGTTTTGTTTTGTGGGCCTGTTCCACTAGCTGTTGGGAGTAGGTGAGCCCTGCAGCACACCAGACCTCCTCTGTTTGTTCGTGTAAGATTCCTGACTTCACCCATGCACGTCAGGTTCATCAGTTTGCTCGAATGCGGTGTATGGGCAACTCTTCTGTCTCCTCATCCAGTGTGTCAAGTGGTGGTTCGGGGGTGATAACAGTTTCAATTTCCTCCGCCGTGTCTTGCTCTTCCACCTCCTCTATCATTGTTTGTTGTGATCTGACTGTGAGTCGTCCTTTCTCCCAGTCAATATCTGGATTGGCCTTATGTAGCCAGGGGAGTCCTAAGATTAGGTCTTCGCTTCCCAGATTAGTTACTAGCAAGTCTGTCCACCATTCTTGGTTATCAACAGTCAGGGCTAGACGTGCAAAGTGTGTGATCTGCCCTGCTTGGTTAGCAGACCCATCAATGTTAAAGATGCCAATGGGTTTCCGGAGTGGGAAGGTCCTTACACGGTGGTGGGTGACAAACTCTTGGTTCAAAAATAGAGCAGTGGCTCCAGAATCAACCATGGCTGCAGTTGCTATACTGTGATTTCTTCCTCTTAGTTTTGCGTTAATTCGGAAGTGAGATGAATTGGAGTTCAATTCCGAAATAGTAGATATTTTACAGGATGGAAGAGAATCATATGCGGATGTGGAATGTATAGTGAACTGGTTTACGGGTACTCTTGATGCAGCCGAGACGGGCACCCGCTTTAAAAACCCTCCTGAGAACCTGGTGCTGGGGCCATGGCATTGGCTCTGTTAAGGAGCTCCTGGAGCTGGGCAATCTGGGTGGAGAGGTCAGGCGTAAGTGGGGACGGAGCAGTGGGGGCTGGAGTGGAAGCGGCAATTTGGACGGGTTCATTGGGGAAGAGGGTGAAGGGTGTCAAAGAGGAAGCAGAGACTTGTTGACAGCGGGGTTGTTGGCGCTTACCCCGGCCACGTTCTAGACCCATGAACTTGTCTTGGCAGACTGATTCTAGGTGGCCTCGTCGTCCACAGTAGCGGCAAACTGTCTCCTTGTATGAGCAGTTCCTCTTTTTGTGACTCTGCGAGCCACACCCATAACACCTTCCTCTCATCTGAGCCACGAAGCTTTCTCTGCTGTTACCACTAGTGTGCGTGGCATCGACATCCATAGCATGGGAGTTGGCAGGGGGGGAGGAGATATGAGAGGTGCCTGAATTGCGACCTGTCATGGTGGGATCGTGCAGGAACACATCCACTGAAATTGCTCGCCTAATAACCTCCTCCAGGGTGGGAGCTAGTCCCTGGGCTATATTGACCACAATGAGATTTTGTTGGATCTCTGGGTTGAGGCCGCTATGGAAGCGTTCTTGCAGGTCGACATCTGAAAGTCCGGTCCGATCACCAATGTCCTTGAAATTCTGTGCAAATTCCACTACCGTTTGACCTTTTGCCTGCCTGAGATGCTGGATTGCATTCCAGGCCTCCATACCTGCATCAATGGATTCAAATCAGAGGGTGAAGGCTGTTTTGAAGTCTTCCCATCGTCCATTGAAGGGTTGTTGGTTATGGCTGAATTCTAGGAGGTACGGTGTGGCCCAGTCAGCAGCCTTGCCTGAGAAGAATCCTAGTGCTGCCTTGATCAGCTTTCCTTCATTGTTGCTCAAATCTGGTTGTTCCATTGCCCAGCTTTGATACTGAGCAATGAAGTGACATGCTTCTGCACTGCTAGAGCCTTTGAAGAGCTCAGGCTTATTCATACTGGACTTGGCTGAGGCTTTGTGGAGGTTGGCCATGAGCTGGGCCACCTGCTCAATGAGCTGTGCCATGAGCTGATTGGTGTTGACTTCGGGGGTTGACATAGTGGGTGGGGGTACAGTTGGAGCAGGGGTTAGGATGGGTGTGATCACGGTACTGTCAGAAAGATTCTCTTCTTTACAGATGGAGTTGGCAATGGCATTTGGACAGGGTTGAGAACTGCAGTCAGCCCAGGAATTGCTTTTGCTGCTGTGGATGTGAGTTTGGTCTTTAGTGTCAAAAGCGTGTGGATAGGCAAAGCAGTCAATAGCTTGGGTGGGCAGGCTTGGTGTGGCAGCGTGTTAGGAGCGTGCGGATCAAGTGGACCTTTGATACCATTATTGACAGTATCCTCACTACGCCGTGTGGTCCGTGTTGAGTTCATTCGAGATCGAGATAGTATCGACTGAAGGTCGACAGGGTTGAACGAGGTTGAAGAGTAATAGAGAGTAAGTGGAGTATGATATTAGTGTCGTACCAATTCAATATTAAAACTAAGGCTTCTACTTACAACCACAAGTCTTATATGCTAAGTTCGTTATCTCCGGTATCACTACAGAATATCCTAAAGTAGTTATGACAAATCGGGAGTAGAGATAACGAGTGCGGATAGGAAGACAGTGGACTAATGGGGAGAGTAAGGCGGTATGGTGTATAGCCCGTCCGAAGGAGGAGTGATGGGATAAGGGGGATAGGTATCACAGAAGTAAATTACCTGATCCATATCATCAGTGCGTCGCATCGATGATGGACTTGATCATGTACGGTTGACTGCATTGGTGCAAAGCGCTATGCACGATGTGTACGACCAGTGCGCATGATCGTAACAGTATCCCCCAATTAGGCTTTCGCCCTCAAAAGCCATACCTGACTATTCCAATCTAAAGTCAAAAGAGTCCAGGAGTATCGAATGGATGTTGTGTCGTGAGGGTGGAGTCATGTGATGTTGGTTTTCGAATCATCTCGTGCAATTACATCAGCCACAGCATATAAGGAGTCCTGGGAAAGTTGAACTTCAACATTTGCTCTTCTCTTATGTCTACTACCTCATCCCTGACTCATCCTGCTCGTAATACCCCTCCGGTCAACGATGAGGGGGGTGATGAATTCCAAGTGTTCCTTGCGGTGGCACAGCGGGAGGCGCGCGAAAAGTGGGAGAGGTTACGATCGGAGAGAGATGTGGAAGACGGGATGGATGCATCGGAGGTAGCCGGGAAGTCGAAGTTTATAGGATAGGGTGCCTGCACGATCAATAACTTCAAAAGGTCCTAAGTATTTCTCTGAGAACTTCTCCGTAGGATGAGTAGACTTGATGTGTTTCACCAAAACAAATATGTGCGAACCGATCAGGAACTCTGGAGCTGGAATGTGTTTATGATCTGCTTGGTCCTTGTATTTTTTCTGTGCGTTAACAATTTCATCACGGAGGAATGTATGAAGCTCATCGAGATTTACGACCAGGTCTCTTGCGGTATCGGAACGGACATCGACTTCGGGGCATACGGAAATGTTTGGATGATATCCCTTATTGGCGTAGAAGGGAGTTAAACCCGTGGAGGCATTCGGGGCATTGTTGTAGGCGAATTCAGCCATCGGAAGGAGTGCGGACCAGTTGTCTTGTTGATAGGTGCAATAGATCCGGATGTACTGCTCCAGGGTCTGGTTGACTCGTTCAGTTTGCCCATCTGCTTCGGGGTGGTAGCCCAAGGTGTAATGTAGGTTCATCGATAATGCTTGACCAAGTGCTCTGAAGAATGTGGAAACGAATTCCGATCCACGGTCGGAAGTAACATGGTTAGGTCCGCCATGCTTAGAGAATACATGAATAACGAAAAGCTCAGCTAGACGTTCGGAAGTAAGGGTATCATCTGTTGGGATGAAAATCGCTTGTTTTGAGGCTCGGTCAACTACGACAAGGATCGCGGTGTAGCCGTTCAAGTCTGGGAGTTGTTCGATGAAGTCCATAGAGATTGAATCCCAAGGTCGAATTGGAACTGGTAAAGGTTTCAATAATCCGTAGGGTCGATGTCATCGAGGTTTGTTGCGGCCACAGGTGGTACATGATGAGATGTAGTCGCGAACAAATTCTCAGACCTTCGGCCAGGTGTACTGCTTACGAATAGCGAAGAGAGTCCGATTTTGACTGAAGTGACCAGATAGTGGGTGGTCGTGGAAGTATTGTAGGACTTGTAGTCGGAGGTCAGAATGATTTGGAACATAAATTCGGTCATCGAGGCGGAGTAATCCTTCGGGGTCTAGAGTCCAATGAGGCTTCATATCGTCTCTAGCAAACTCCAATCCTAGGGCGGAGTCAGCATCGATAGGTAGAGCGTTTCGAATGTCGGAGTGAAGGGTGTCAAAGTCCAGTATAACTGAAGCACGAAGTATCAGTCCTTCTAGGAAAGTCGCTCGTAATGAAGTAGTAAATTGCTCGTTAGTGAATATTGGTCAGAAGTTCTGTGGGTTTACTTGCGCGTAGCCGATATCCCCCTCTTTAGGATAGACGTCCCAGCGTCGAGTGATCGAGTCTGGTTTTGCTCCGAGTTTTCCAGGGCAGAAGCAAATGGTCATATTGAAGGTGTGGAGGACTTCGGACCAGCGTACCTGTTGTCATGTAAGAATCTTTGTCATAGAGAAATATTCCAAGTTCTTGTGGTCAGTAACCACGTCGATCGGTGTTCCGGAACCTTCAAGGTAATGTCGCCAAGCTCTGAATGCTTCGAAAATTGCCAACAATTCCTTGTCATGAGTATCATAGTTCAGTTCAGCGCCTTGGAAGGTTCGAGAGAGGAAAGCGACTGGGTGAATTTCTCCATTGTCGTACACGATCGAGAAGATAGCTGCAAGAGCATAGTCGGAAGCGTCGGTTTCCACGATCATAGCAAGATTCGGTTCCCAGTGTGCGAGAATCGGTGCCATCGTGAAAGCGCGTTTGAGGTTGTCGAAAGCTTCCTGACACTCTGTAGTCCATAACCAATCGATGCCCTTCCGGGTAAGTCGATTCATGGGGTAGACAATGTCAGAATAATTATAAATAAAGCAGCGGTAAAAGTTTGCAAAACCTAAGAAGGACTGAATGTCCTTGACCTTCCTCGGAGTAGGCCAGTCCACGATTGCCTGAACTTTGTCAGCAGCCATTGTGAGTCCCTCCGGGGATAAGATGTAACCAAGGTATTCGACCGTATCAACTCCGAATTCACATTTTGACAGTTTGCAGAATAGTTTGTGTGCACAAAGTCGTCAGAGGACTTTGCGGACATGTTCGGAGTGTTTCGAAGAATCGTTGGAATAAATGAGTATGTCGTTGAGATACACGATCACACAGACGTCGAGTAAGTCTTTGAAGATGTCATTGATGAAATGTTGAAAGGTGGCTGGAGCGTTAGTGAGGCCAAAAGGCATCACACGCCATTCGAAAGAGCTGTAACGTGTTCGGAATGTGGTCTTCCATTCATCACCTTCCGCAATACGTACCAGATGGTACGCGTGTGCCAGGTTGAGCTTGGTGTAGATCTTTGCTCGTTTCGGAGCATCAAGTAGGTCGGAAATCAAAGGTAGAGGGTAGCGATCTTTCTTCGTGATCTTGTTCAAGCCACGGAAGTCCACACATAGTCGGAGTGAACCGTCCTTCTTCGGAACGAAGAGTACAGGAGCACCATGTGGGGATGTCGAAGGTCGGATAGTACCGGTGGCGAGAGATTGATCAAGAAATTCGCGAAGAGCCTCGAGCTCTTTTGGAGAAAGGGGGTAAATTCGTCCGATAGGTGGCTCAGCACCTTCTTCTAAGTCGATCTTGAGGTCATAGGGGTGATGTTCCAGGAGGACTTCCGAGTCGATCTCGTCGAACACATCAGCGAAGTCATGGTAGTCTTCCGGAATCTCGTTTTTTGTCGGTGGGTCATCAGTGTCAGTTTTCAACAATCGTGCAGCAACTTCAGAGTGAATGGCATAGAGAACAAGTGGTTCCATACCTGATTGCTTACAAGCATGGTGAAAAGGTACCGCGCTTACCTGGGCGATGTCTACTTCATCGTGTCATAGACGCGACGCCATTTGCATGACTGATGGGTAGGAGTAAATGGGTTCGAAGGGAAACTTGTCGGAGAGTGGTCGAGCCTTATATGAGTGCTGTATGGCGGGGTGTGAATGCCGTTTAGTGGGTGTCAGATTGGTGTGATTCGATGGTTCGAAAGGTACTTCTTCGGAGGCCGCGAGGGGGCCAGGTGGAGAAGAGGACGTTGGTGATTCGGGATGGTCAGTATTCTGGAAAGTAAGTGTTTTTGATGCCCAGTTAATCGACGGATTATAGCGGGAAAGAAAACCGTAACCTAAAACAGCTTTGCATGAAGAATCCAAAGGTGTGACATAAAAGTCCAAAGGTATAAGCTCGCCGGAAGGAAATAAAATCGGTAGGGTACAAGTTTCAGAGATGGATTTCGTCGCTAAAGAACCATCGAAGAGTCGGAGGTTGATCGGAGTAGAAGTCGGAACGTTCGGAATTGAATTCAAGTATACAAATTTTGTATCTATGAAATTGTCTGTAGAGCCGGTATCGAGAAGAGTATCGAAAGAAATCGGAATGTGAGCTTTATCAAAGAGTACATGGATAGATAGGTTGATCATAAAAGACTTGGAGTGCAATGAAAAAGCAGATGCATTGAGAACAACTTCCCCACTGCTAGTACAAACCAGGTCAACACAACTCTCGCTTCGTACTGGGGTACAAGAGTTGCGGACTATTTTCCCGATCCTACCATCGAGGTAGTCATCGGAGTTGTTGAGGAAGCAGACTCTTGCGCGGGGTGTGTTTGCACAGCTCTAACCTTAGCTTCCCGTGCCCTACGCAGATTGCGGTCAGCAAGTAGGTGCTTGTTCGAGCCGCAGAAGTTGCATAAGCCGAATTTTTGTCAACATTCCTTCTCCGCAGGTGTGATCTTACCATCTGCGCCCAGGCGATTGGCATAGGCGGGTTTTTGTTGGTTCGAGTTATTATTCGGAGTGCCCAGCTTTGAGTTTGATGTTGAAGACTGTTGATTTGAACTCTTGCCTTGCGGTTTGGAGGATGTTGAGGTCGTTGAAGTCGAGGTGGATGGTGTGGCGGGGTTGTCGGATTTCTTCTGCTGGGTCTTTGTCTGCCCTCCAGAGTTCCTATTTGCCTCACGCTTCTTTTCCTCCTCTCTTCTCCAATATCGGTTGTCGATGCGAAGTACCTCTTCACAGAACTCTACGAGGGTCGCAGGTTCCTTGATGCGTGCGAGCTCGTCTTTGATGCGGGATGCCAGACTGCGACCGTAGGCCCATCGTAGGGCGCCATGGTCCCAGCTAGTCATGGCAGCTAGGGTGTTGAATCGGATATTGTATTTTCGAACGTTGTTGCTATCCTTCATCCTCAAGTTGCCGAGTTTATCTTCGGAGTCGCCCTGCACGTCATAGAGGCCGAAATTGTCCTGCAGCTCCTTGACCAGAGCTTTGAATGAATGGGTCCATGTCAGCATGGCAGTAATGTCGGGATTGAGGATGTCAGGTTCGAACCATTCCCGAGCAGTACCGCTAAGGTACGAGATCGTATAATTGATCTTTCGCTGCTCAGTGAAGTATTCAGGGCGATCGAGGAATATGAGAGAAAGGGATACCAAGAAGTTCTTTAGTTTCCTGGGTTCGGAGCCATCAAATGCATCGGGGTTTTTTACAATAGTCTTGCCTGGTTCTGTCTTCTTAGTCGACATACCAGCTAGAACGCCTTTTAGACCATCAATAGACTCTTTGAAAGAACTGAACGTAGCAAGAGTCATCTGTCCTAATGCATCGGGGTTGGTCGGCGATCGAGTGTTACCTCGATCGTTGGGACCACCCGGTCCTCTGGGACCTCTAGGTGCGCCGGGGTTGTTGTCATCGTTGTTATCGTTGTTGGAGTTGGAGTTGTCAAGCCCAAGCGGGTTGTTTAGTGGTTGAGTGTCATCGTGATCGTCGAGGAAGTCGTCGTCTAACGTGTCTTCAGCTCTGGTGGGAGTTGGAACTGCTGCCATATGAGGGATCGGAGTATGATCCTTCTTTGGGGTCTGAACCACGATCTCCTGGCCATCTGTGGTGTACAAGATTTCGTAGTTTACCTTCGGGTTGTCGTTCCTACCGAGGATGTTTGGTGTTGAGACTGAGGACATAGCGCTCGCGGATGTCATGGGGCCAAAACCTGGGTGTCATGCTTGTTGAGAGCCTAGTGTGGATAACGATGTGGTATAGGGTCCAAAGGATTGCGCGTTGTTTGCAAATGGGTTACCTTTGGGGTTTTCCTGAGAGTGGTCAGGACTGGTGTTTTGATTGCTTCGAGTTCGAGGGGCCATATAGATTTGAACGAAAGGATCAGTAACAGGGTAGAGAGTTTAGTTTTAATATACTGTTAGGAGCGTGCGGATCGAGTGGACCTTTGATACTGTTATCGACAGTATCCTCACTACGCCATGTGGTCCGTGTTGAGTTCGTTCGAGATCGAGATAGTATCGACTGAAGGTCGACGGGGTTGAACGAGGTTGAAGAGTAATAGAGAGTAAGTGGAGTATGATATTAGTGTCATACCAATTCAATATTAAAACTAAGGCTTCTACCTATGACCGCAAGTCTTATATGCTAAGTTCGTTATCTCCGGTATCGCTACAGAATATCCTAAAGTAGTTACGACAAATTGGGAGTAGAGATAACAAGTGCGGATAGGAAGACAGTGGACTAATGGGGAGAGTAAGGCGGTATGGTGTATAGCCCGTCCGAAGGAGGAGCGACGGGATAAGGGGGATAGGTATCACGGAAGTAAATTACCTGATCCATATCATCGGTGCGTCGCATCGACGATGGACTTGATCATGTACAGTTGACTGCATCGGTGTGAAGCGCTACGCGCGATGTGTATGACTGGTGCACATGATCATAACACAGCGTCTGTAGACGTGGTGAAGGCGGAGCCTGCAAGGATAACCTAATCGGTAGGCTATCGGTGCAGTAGGGGATCTTGACCTAATGTCACAAAGAGGTGACGACTGTAGTGACATGCTACACAGTATATGGTACCTACTTTATTTCCCCTACATCCCCTTATTTCTTTATCCTTGTTACGGTTTGGATCTTTCCACACTCTGCCATATCTTTCTACATCATTCCATATCCTTCCATCAACTTCCCGTGCTGTCGCTTACTCATCGAGACTCATGTATATATAGTACTGTAGCTGACATCTAGTTCCCCATCTTGACCTCTTGGTCTTTGGAACTAAGTTAGTACCTGTATCATTGTTTACCTTCAATATACTTACTTGGTCTTTGGAACTAGTTTTCCTTGTGCGACCCTAGTGATTGGCCCTGTGCTATCACTGTTGTCTTGATCACTATATCTTTCAGCCTTCGTGTGTGGTGCTAGCCCCACCCCTCACTTCGGCTTGTGCTTGAGCCTGTGCCTTCTCCGTGCTCTCTCCCCTCGTCACCACAAGGATGGTGGCGGAGCGGAGCGGAGACTTGAGCGGAAGCAGGCAGATACTGGTCCCAATGACAAAGTTATATTGATAATAAATACAAGTAAGTAGGTAGAAGACATACCTGGTCCCAATGACAAAGAGGTCAAGATAAGGGACCAGGCTGTGGAGGCTGGCTTATATATACAAGGCGGAGTGTGGGAATTATGATGTAATACTGTATAGCTCAGGCACAAGGAATGGAATGGAAGGTTCCGGAATGATTATTGTAGGTAGGAGAGCTCGGATGGTGTATCATAAAGAAAGGAAAATGATAGGGGTGGCTCACTTCATGACAGTCACTCCAGGCCAAACAACAGCACTTATTAATTTTGAGAATGCTTCAACAGAAAAAAAATCAGTGATTGAATATTATATGAAACGGCCCTGTCCTCATGATGAGCTTGATCAAATGCCACTATATGAATTTGCATCTACATAGGAGTGGAAGGGTGGCCACTATAAAAAATGCAGTGCAAATGTTAAACCATATGTTATCAATGTCTTTCCTGCTTATCATCCTGAATTGACTTCACCTGATCTATATGAAAAATACTGCTAAGCAAAACTTTTACTCCATCATCCTTTCCATACAATTGAAGAAATTTTGGGAGATGCTGATTGTTATGCAGATATATACCATCAGTATTGTGTAGATGCTGGACATAATCATCTGAACTCTTTGCCTACAACTGTGCCTGTTCCGATCGATGATGATGATGATGATGGTGAATCTATTTATGACAAAAATGATGATGATGATAATGTGCATCTGCAATGGATGATTGAAGCTGCAAGAGCACCTGGCCAACAGCCAGATTTACATACCGCTCTATCAAGTTTGGGATGTAGAAATATGGATATTGAACATGATTGGCATGCAGGCTCTCCATCTGCTGAAATTAGAGAAGAAGCTGCCAAGTGGATGGCAGATCAAGTTAAAGAATATCCTAATGATGAAAAACAAGAACTTCCAGAAGCTACTTATGCCAGTTTAAAAGGGTCACAAAGATTGGTATTTTTACAAGTAATGGCATACTATAAAAAATTACGGAGTGATTTGATTAATCCTCCTCCTGTTTTGCATATAAATGTAGATGGAACAGCTGGAACTGGAAAAACATATCTAATTTGGTGTATTACACATGCTCTGAGAGAGATGTCTTCAGAAAATAATTATGACCCTGTTATTTGAGCAGCTCCTACTGGTGTTGCAGTATTTGGTATTCGAGGATGGACTTTGAATTATAGTTTAGCTATTCCAATCAAGGATGCACAAGGTGGATTTGAACAGCTTGGTCCCAATGCACTTAAACACATTCAAACTCGCTGGAAGCATGCACATTTACTAATCATAGATGAAAAATCAATGGTTGGACAACAGGTCTTTGGAAAGATTGACAGACACCTTTGTCAAGTTGTACCCTCATCTCATGAAGAAGTGCTTGGCAAGATACCTACTATAATTTTTGGAGACTTTTATCAACTTCCACCAGTTGGAGATTCTGCAATCTATTCAAATTCTCACTTGCTTAAGCCTCATGCTCCACTACTCAAATCTGAAGGATATCATGTGTATCATGTGTTTGACAAGTCTATCACTCTGACACAAGTTTTCCAGCAAGCAGGTGATGATATTGAGCAGCAGACATTCAGAAATATGCTGCTCTGTCTTAGATCATGTCAAACTACTTCTCAGGACTATGAAAAATTTCGCACTCAATTTTGGTCTTGACTTTCTGCTGACGAAAAAACAAAGTTCAACAATGTATTGCATCTCCTCCCTCAAAAGTCTCAAGTGAAAGAGCTCAATCTTATATGCTTGTCAGCATGTGCAAATCCAGTTGTACAATGTAAAGCAAAACACAATTGTGTTGAGGCCAAAAAAGCAACTGATGAAGATGCTGAAGGATTGGAAAGAGAAATTCTTTTGGCAGAAGGTGCTTCAATTATGATCACCAGAAATATCTGGACTGCAAAGGGCTTAGTAAATGGTGCTTGCGGAACTGTAAAAAAAATTATGGTACCATCCAAATGCAAGTCCACAACAAGGTGACTTACCATTTGTTGTGTTTATTGAGTGTCCAACTTATACAGGTCAGTGGTATCTTTTAAAGTATTTTCTACTGATGGCTCATTCAACTCATCTAATCTAGGCCCTGATAATGAGGGATGGGATGGCATCAATTTATGCTGGATCCCAATTGTTTCTATTACTGCAACTTGGTATACCTGCAGCAATAAAGTATTGACCCGCACTCAGTTTCCTTTGACACTTGCCTGGGCAATCACAATTCACAAGAGTCAAGGTATTGGTGTTGATGAGGCGAGTATTGTTCTTGGTAACAAGGATTTTGCTTCCGGTTTATCTTTCATTGCTATATCCAGAGTTAAATCTTTGAAAGACATTGCATTTCAAGAAGAATTTCCCGAGTCTTGACTTTGTGGCTTAAATGGTGACAGTCCACAACGTAAGATATTGCAGGAGGACAATCAAAGAAGGGAACATCTTGTATTTACATTAGATACTTATGGTACTGATCTTAGTGAATATGTGTTTGACGATATTTAATATTTATTTTTGTATGCCAGTACCAAAATATACTTCACTCACCCATTATGCATTTAGGGCCTGCCCTTTAAATGCAAATCATATTAAAAACGTGACCTACCAAATAGACGAAAATGGGCCTCGCCTAGCCTGATCGGTCATAGTCCGCGGCTCAATGATGAGATATTTCAACCTTTTATTTTTAAGAATAAACAATGCTTGTAGACCTAGCACAACTTTGTAGCAGTCTCCCTCTTACCAGACTCACAGTCGGAGGTATAGTTGCTCCAGTCTTTTTAGGCGATTTTAACTCAACAATTTGACTCTTCTTAACTAACCCAAACCTTATACTATAGTCGCCTCTGGTACACGAGGCAGATCTGACGCCGCATAGTCAAGCACGCAACAGGTGATAGACCCCTTCCAGCCCCTTCCATTGCTCTTCTGTTGACTTCCATGTCGACTAGTCCAGTTTCCACTCGCAGTCGTCAAAGCCGCAATGCAGGAGGTCGCAATGGTACTCATGATACTCCCACTACAGAGTCAAACGTCGCCACCGTTCCTGCTCTCGATACTAAATTCAGATCCCACTCAGAACAGTTTCAGGCTTGCCCGTTCTTTGCTCGAGGCCGATGCCGGTATGGTGATCGTTGTAGGTGGCGCCATGATGCTACAACTATGGTAGCTACCGCTGTTAATCTTCCAAGCTCAGCTCCAGTGGCGGCGAGTCATCCTGAAGTACAGGTACATCTTGGAATTTACTTTGAATTATTTTCGTGATCAACTCATTGAGTTCTCAACAACAGTCGCCAGGATTTTCGACTCAGATCCCGAATGCAACTAGAGCACACACTCTCCCCAAACCGTGTTTTGCCTGGAGAAAAGGGTCTTGTGCAAAAGGGGATCAATGTCGGTATGCTCATAATCAGAGAGAAGTGCCACGAAGCAACCTCATTTTGCGATCTACCGCGGATATGAGTAGTACTCCTATACTACAAGACCCTAACCCGACACGGCATAAAACAGGATTCTCAGCGAACCAGGAGCGCGCGTGTGACAGAAAACGCAAGGCGAACCAGGATAGAGAAAGAAGGCAGGAGCTAGCCCAACTACGTGAAGCCGCCGCACAGAGGAAGAAGGAAGAGGACCTTGAATCAAAACGGAGGGAAGAGGAAGAAGCTCTTGCTCGAGAACAACTGAAGCTTCATCAACAGGCTCTCATAGCTGAACAACATCGCGCTGATGCTTTGGTTACGATCCAGCGTATTCCACTAGGTTCCACTGTTGTCACTTTCGGTGCGGGCGCACGAATTGATTGTACCGTACCTGGGTTTGAGACTTGTCGGGTAACCATCAGAGATATACCGTTTGGGGTACAGATTCACCACGTTCGAGACTTCCTGCAGGCGAATTTAGGTGATGATATAAGAGAGAGCGCCAAGCAGAAGTTTCACGTCGTCAGCTTGAAACGATGGAATCAGTCGCAGGAAGGAGTCATACTAGCGGACGCCGAAGTTGCGACAGATCTGCTTCTCAGGCTGAACGGTGTTACCTTCAGAGGGCAGTCGCTCAGGCTTGACCTCGATGAAAGCGGCGGATTGGGCGGGATGCATACGCGTAATCGGGGTGTTGTCTCTCTGAAAATCTCGTGGAGAGACCCTTCCTCTCGATACGTTGTCACGTATCACTCTCAAATTACCGCGGAAGAACAGAGAAGGCGATTTGACGGGACAATAGCATTTGGTCGAAAGATCAAAGTCGAGCACAACACTAACCGATATGGAGTCATCAATCCAGGGCAAGTCCTCATCAGTAGCCTCCCTACAAGCGCCACAGACGATAATGTCAGGTGCTTTTTCGACGGGATGACTGTCCGGAGATTATCTAGTCAGGCTTTGGCGTACTCCGAAGATGATGTCAGGTTGCAGCTGAAAGAACATATCCAATGGCATTGTAGCAGCAGATCTATTACGCCGCCCGAATTTGACGAGCCACGTCCACAAATTCATACCACTACCGATCCTGTTGAACATACAATCTATGTCCGTTTTGACAAGTGGGATTTCGCTAAACAAATTCACGATCTCCTGGAAGGCCAGAAGTTTTCTTCGCTCGGCAATGTTTCCTTCCGACTTTGGCTGCCGAACCCTATCCGATATGAGATTGCCGTCCCCTTCACTCAATATGAAGCTCAGGTCACTCGCTGGAAGTCACTCTTGACTGATACTGAAGACAAGAAGGATCTCAGAATGTGTCTAAAGGAAAAGCCGGAAAAGGAAAAGGTTTTCATCCAGGTTGAAGGAACCGATGCTAGGGCGGTTGGGATGCTTAAAGTCCGAGTTGAGAATCTCGCGGCGGGAGACAAACTCGGTTTATGGCACAGATCCTTCTGCACGGAGTCTGGAAGGTCGTTCCTCCGTGTCCTCCTGAACCTCACTAAGGCATTGGTCGTCCCAGACTGGAGACTAAAGGTTGTGAAGGCTTACGGTGAGCCAGCCGCAATAGAGAAGGCTCGGAAGGCAATAATGCAAGAAATCGACCGACTTGCGGGTCTGGAGTATACTGTCACGTTGAATCGCGATAGCGTGCGGATCTTTGCACAACATGGGATAGCCTCCTTGAAAGAGAGGTTCGGAGAAGATAGTGTGTCGCTAAATATATCCGGCTCTCCTCGTATTACTATTCGAGGAGGTGAAGATGCTCAGCACGCACTTCACACTCTTATTGAACAGTCCCGAAATAATAAGATTTTACCATCTGGAAATGAAGGAAACAGATCCTGTCCGATCTGTTTGGATGAAGTATCGGTTCCTGTTCAGCTTGGATGTGGGCATGACTACTGCACTGCTTGTTTACACCACCTCTTCACTGCTGACGTTCAGACCTTCCCTATAGTCTGTCTTGGTGACGAAGTCCAGTGCAGAGAGCCAATCGCGTTACCTATCATCCAAAAGTTCCTCACCGAAGTCCAATTCAATGCTCTCCTCGAAACCGCGTTCATGCACCATGTCGAGAAGAACCCGGAGGTGTTTAAGTATTGTCCAACTCCGGATTGTGAACAGCTCTACCGGTGTGCAGATGGAGATTTCCCCGATCACGAATCCAATTTTTGCTGTCCATCGTGTCTTTCCGAAATATGTACTAGGTGCCATGAAAGCCACGAAGGCATGTCCTGCGATGAAAGACGACGGGCCAGGAATGATCAAGAGAATAACGAAGGGCTAAACGCTCGGTGGGCGGAAATGACTGGCGTCAAAAAGTGTCCAAAGTGTAGTGTCTGGATAGAAAAGACGGAAGGGTGTAATCATATCTCGTGTAGATGTGGTGCACACATTTGCTGGCGCTGTATGGGTATTTTCGATGCAGACACCATTTATCCCCACATGTCGACAGATCACGGTGGATATGGTCTGGGAGATGGTATAATCCAGAACTTTGATTACGATGCTCAAGCTCGTGAGATGCGAGCTTGGAACAACCTTGCAAATGCTCGTCGGATTGCCGAAGATCCTCACCAACCTTTATACCGTATAGATCCTCGAAGGGCTGATAGACTCCGCGAAATAGCAGAGGAGGAACAGAGGGAGAATATCCAAATAGAACTACGTAGGCGGCAGCAAGAGCAACGAATGCGTGATCTAGAAGCTACACAGCGTAGAACTCGCCAGGAAGAAGGTGGAAATTGGTGCACAATCATGTAACAATTATGTAGAAGCGTATGACGATCGCCAAGGTTTTGTATCTAGCTGTACTTTATTTACCTCGAACCTTCACTGTAGCTTGATACAGTTCTTTCAAGTGCTTTCCACTCATGTTTGCAGAACGTGCTCAATGGACAACGAATAGTAACTGTACATTTATGAGTAGACAAGACCAGGTAAAGGTATTATCTATAACAGAACTTGAGAGGGTTGTATCCTTACCTCTTGACAAATTGCTGCGGTCACATTCGGAGCAAATGTATTCTGCATATCCTGACCTTCCAAAGAACAAGTGACATTGTATTGACGGAACGTTCGCGGAAGTGTTCAAGATTTGTAACTCCTCCGCTCGAGTTCCGTAGCAACATATTTCTCCGCACTACTAAAAGGGCTTTCACCTGAAACTGAAATCATCATCCCCCTTGCTTGAAATCCATGGCCAGATTTGTTGAATATTGCCAGCTAGGAGCCTCGGGATTGAGGGTATCCGTACCCATTGTTAGTTGTGTTTACTTACTTCCGATCTGTATCTGAACTAAATCCTGCATAGATTGGGGCAATGAGCTACGGGTCTCCGGAGTGGTTGGTGCGTGGAAGACGTTATTGTGGTAATCCTTACTTAGTTTCTTTCCAGCCTTGGGTCCTCGATGAAGAAAAGTCTATCCCCATCTTAAAGGCAGCTTGGGATCGTGGCATTAACACGATCGACACCGCAAACCTGTACTCTAATGGCGAGTCTGAAAGAATCATCGCGAAGTTTGTCGAAAAGGTTTGTAACGGAAGGATTTTATCTCCGTACCTGCTTGATTATCATAATCTTCTGATGCAGTTCAACATACCTCGCAATCAAATCCTCATTTTAACCAAATGCTACGGTGTCGTTGGCTCCACTGCTGGTTTTCAAGCATTCGGAAACTCCGATTGGCGTAATCAACCCGAATACGTGAATCAATCCGGGCTGTCTCGCGCAGCTATCTTCAATGCCGTGGATGCCTCTCTGGAGCGCTTGAAGACGTCCTACATTGATCTTTTGCAAATTCACCGTTTTGATGATGCGGTCCCGGTGGAAGAGACGATGAAAGCACTACATGATTTGCTCCAAAGTAGAAAGGTTAGATATATCGGGGCCAGCTCTATGCGATGTTGGCAATTCGCGCGTATGAATGAAGTAGCGGAAAAACATGGATGGACAAAATTCGTGAGCATGCAAAATGAGTATTCCCTGCTTTACCGAGAAGAGGTGAGTTTCTTCTGCGGTCATGACTGAATCGATCCCGTTGAAGCTTAATACCCGTCAAGGAGAGAGAAATGAATGCATACTGCAACGCTAATGGAATTGGATTGATTCCCTGGGCGCCAGTTGCAGCAGGCAGTCTTTGTCGGCCTGTGGAAGCCAACACCACTGCACGTGCTCAATCACGCAAAGACTATCCACCTTCGCAGCTTTCTGAAGAGGACAAAGTAATCATCGGACGCGTGGAAGAGCTTTCAAAAAAGAAAGACTGGACGATGACACAAGTCGCCTTGACATGGGTCAAGATGAAAGTGTCTAGTCCGATTGTGGGAATGTCTAGCATCCAGCGCGTCGAGGATAACATTATCAATGGATTAACACTCGATGAAGAAGATATTAAATATCTCGAAGAGCCGTAAGTGAATTCATAGAAAGGACGACTACGAGTCAACGTATTTAACAGGTATAAACCAAAACCAGTCCGTGGACATCAATGAAGGTCTGTGAGGAGGTCAACATGTGAGCCAGGTTAGTACGCGGAAAAGCGCCTACAAAAATTTCATGGTGATTGAGGATAGAAATAATAACACAATTAAACAGCCGTGGAAAAAATCGAAAGGGTAGAGAATTACGCAAAACGCTGTACCTTTGACAAGAATGATTAAAAAAAGGTCTGATGAGAGTGGGATTCGAACCCACGCCACAATGTGACCAGATTTTCTACACATCAAATGCGTTGGTCTCCTTAGTCTGGCGCCTTAGACCGCTCGGCCATCTCACCATACCGCCATGCGGTTGTTGGGCTATCATGCGAGTTCCTCACTATAATGGTGTGTATCTCATTGCAATATATCATTCAGTCCACAGATAGAGGTTATAAGAAGGCCAGAAAGGTGGCAACGCCATCCTAGCACCTGGATGTACCGAAGAGGGAAACATATACTTCGAAAGAGACATCAACAATAATTACATCATTCTGTGCATTATTGAAGCTACACATTCCTCGGCCACCAACAGGCTACGCTAGGTCTAAAGTAAAACTAGTGTGCCTGAACTGAAATTGAATTTCGTGAATAATCTGCATTCTGATTCACTTGTACTTACTATCACCAACGTTTCCCAACAAAAGGTTTAGAATCCCCGTCGATCTGCCATACATGTGGTCCTCCTTCGACCAGAAGCATGGCATGTCGCACCCACACAGCATAATCGGACTACTATACTTGTAGATCTCGTCGTCTCCACTTTTTTGCTCACCACGAAGGATTTTCAGAGTTCGTTCGGATGTTCGGTAAGGTCTGGTTGTGGATCGAGTCGAAGTGAATCTTTTTAAATCTAAAACCAACGGGGTTTATCAAGGTACATCGTTGAGAAGTCGTCCGAGTAGAGCTTTAGCCGAAGAGGTCCTTTCGGGTTGCCAAAACAGTCGGACACACTTCTTGTCGCCATTGGGTTGCTATTGAAAAGCTATGTTTGCCACGTCGCCTTTGAGCGCGCAAAGAATTTTAGGCGTTGCTTAGTGCAAGCTCAGTGTGTCCCGTCGCATATTTTAGACTGCGATTGCAAGGGAATCAAAGCCTACTTTACCGAAATCGAGGCTTTAGATATCAGTTAGGAATCAATGACCGTTAGAATCCTTCATCCGGTCGTATACCTCACTATTGAAAATTATCTCGGGGTGTCCTGAACTTTATGTCAATCGTCATCGCTCCTGTACTCTTCTCATTTCGAGAACAAACTAAATTTAGGTTTACATAGTCTACGCGCGACCTCGCGGTACTCTCATCTCGCCAATCGCTAGAAACAATCTCTAATCTCGCTTGAGTGCTCTCGCCCTCCTGCTTCAAATACTCGCTTGCTTGACTGCGTTAGGGACAACTAGGTCCTCCTAGGCATCCAATCATCCGCAATGCAGTTCAGATGCCTCATTCGCTTAGTGGCGTAAGCTTTGTGAATGAACTGCACAATATGACATGCATCCATTGACTATCTGACTCACCTATAGTGATTAGACGCGCTATCTTCTGCTGCAAGAGAAGGGACATATCTCAAATCTCATGGGGCAGCACGTAATCCCCCTTCCACGTGTGTTGTGATTGTCCACCATCTGTCCAAACCAAATTTCAATGGTTGGTTCAGGGTAATTTGATCTTTTCATATTTACTCAACGTTGGCTTCGCGTCATAGGAAATGTTGAGATGGCTGTCTCATTATATTCGCTTTTTGTCTGAGACAGTGTTGGCTACAATAACCTATATTCCGTTACGACATATGATAACGAGTGGAGACTCGTTCAACCCCTCAGTCATTCCTCGACATCATCCACTTCAAGAGCTTGGAGTGCGAAAGCTGGCTGTAGATCTCTTGAGAACATCAGACGGCGGAACTCTTCGTTCTGAAGTCAGAGGGGGGTGTATGATTATTCCATCACAAATGCCCAGGACTTGAAATTTGTCACTAAACATGCTTATATAGGAGAGGTTGCCGCACTGATCCTGTGCCGCGTACGATAGGATGTGACCAGCTCGGACGCCAAGTTCTTGTCACTCGGTTTCAAATGACGACTCTCATTCCTATAGAGGAATTCGGCGGAATACAATAACGCCTCTTCATCATATAGTTCTTCCTCGTGCTAGAGCTTTCTTGGCAAGATGCGTGGACGAGGCTACAATGGACCTGATAATTAGCATATGTATATGCATGAAAGGGTACAAAGGCCACAAACCTAGATGATGAAGTCAGTAGTAGATAAACCAGACAAGCAGTTTGATAAGTTCAGCTCTAGTAAGGATCATGTTGATCAGTTAGGTTTCATTTGAGAATGGAGATGGGTGCAAATGTCAAACGCGTCGAGTGTTCCTGCTCGTGATCAAGGTGGTAGCTGAGGACCTGTGGTGGCGGCGGGAACCACCTTGCTCTAAGCCTAGACCAATCCACATTGCCAGAAATTGTCCGTAGTAATTCCAAGACAATGCTTTTAACAATGCTTTTAATATCTCACAGACCGCGCCCTTGGGTGTGCAAAACGACTAAACTGGTACAAGAACAGTTAGGTGATTGATGGAGGGTCAGCAGTGGTGAAAAACAAAGAATCGCTTGCAATGAGGAAGGTCATTGCTAACTCGGGACGACGCCAGCAGGATTTGAACCTGCGCCCTCAAAGAGGAACAGATCAATGTTTCCATTCTAATCTGTCGCCGTAACCACTTGGCTATAGCGCCGATACTGGTTATTCATAAGGCATGGGTGTTGTCCGCGGACTTTCTGATCCTATCGAATATCTAACCTAATCAAGGACAACACCAGTAAAACCCTAAGTGATGCACTAATAACTTACGCCGCAGAGTTTTGCCGTCTTTCGACTCTCGAAGACTTCGGGAGAAGTCGACTCGCAGTCTTCTGGACAACAAATCCCGAACATCTTCTTTGCACCATACTCTTCTTGCTTACTCTTCCTCGTCCTTCCGTTGTCGCCATTCTTCCCGCTTTATCTGAGTTGCAGGTGGTCCAATGCGTGATGCCACCAATAGTAAGATCGGCATTGAGAAATATATACAGAGATTCGGGGTGTGCGATTTTGGATTTCGGCGCGAGCACAAATGGTCAAGCAGCGGATTTGATCTGTCAACCGAGCAAGATTGATAACCAAGGACAATGGCCCGTCCCCTCATTCTCGAAGGTGGGAAAAGTCAACCAGAAGTCCACTGGATAAAATGAATCCCCGATATCTTCCTTATACCTATACTTTTGCTTTGAGAGATGCCTTCGAACCCGCTTAGCCTAGCAAGCGCACTACGAGTAAGGATCGAATTGATCTTGGAAATGGATAGGCAGCCCCAGGGCTAGGGAAAGATAAGGGAAAATGTTGTCGATGGATAGTTGAGAAGAAACCTCACCTTCAATTTTCAAAAATAACCCAATGGGGGCCGATTGACCTTTTTCATATATCAGTGCCTGCTTTGACATCAATTATAGCAGATGAAGACCATTAGAAGATGTTGTCACGCCAAGGAAGGAGGTGTTTAAGTTCAACTATCAGCATAACAGTGGCATCGAGGGCATGGGGTCGAGATGGACACGAGTGGAGCGTGAAATTTTGCCGAAGGTTTCCAAGAATTTCCTCCCCATCATGGGAAAGCTTTTCATCGACTTAGGGATCTCATCTTCTGAGGATATTTTGGTAGTTTTGTCCGCATGTAATGTCACAAAATCGGGAGAATGCACCACAATTTTCATTGGGTTTCCTGATATAGATTGGCAAGTTCCCTGCATATTCATATTCCATTAGGTATTCCATTTGCCAACTTGGAAAGAATTGCTGGGTGGGTCCCCTCAAATGAAATCTGTCACCATTCTTCGACGCTGGATTTATTCCTCGCTAATGCCTATGAGTAAGTTAGGTGGCTCTAGAATGCAGAGTTTTCCTTATCGATGCAGTCAAGAGAAACATTGAGATTGGATTTTTTACAAGATTATCGAATGGATCTCGGTCAGAGTCGGAAAGGTCAGATTAGCGCTTATGGGCGCCTATATTATCATCTTTCAACTTCAACCGTCATTCTAGAGCAAATGAGCGCTGCTACCTGGAGAAGTACTTTCACGTATGTTCCATCTCTTTTGTATCCAAGCTTTTCTGCTACAATACTAATAATTCCTAACAGATTCAATAAATACAGCCAGATTACTGCTGCCGCAGTGCGTAAATCGCTGAAAGAAACACAACGTCTGGCAGCGGAAAAGAGAGGTCTTACTGCTCTGAGATATCAGGTCTGGGAAAACGGGAAAGGTGGCGAACAGGTGTGGCTGGCTGTTTCTTGGCTTTTCTACCAAATGTCGACAATCCACTTTTTACAGATAACACTGGATCCGACGCAAGAGTCAGATCCGAAAAAGAAGACCGCTGCTGTATGATGAACGAACGAAGCTATAGCGTCTACGTTGTCAACTATGTGGAACTTGCACCACGGTCTTTTTGAGCTCATAAAACCTACGTATACATGACGCAGACAATAAACTTTTGTTGTTCTCGCACTGTCGGGACTTTTTTTTTACGTCAGGACAACCCTCCAACTCATGGACGTTTCGACAAGAGTTTTCAAGCCAGTGGTGATTCAAGGTCCCCAGGACGATAGAGAGAACAATGTCATCCAATCAATACGGCTCTCTTATGAGAACTGTTCTATGAGACTGACTCCGACACGATACATAAGTTCGTTTCCGCTTTTGTTTTTGGGCCTTCGTTATTCGTTGGTAAAGACTAGCTCTGGCAATCTTAACCCTCTTTTCGCCTTTTCACTACAGGTCGTTTTTCTCGCTATGAATACCTTTATCACTTTGATGGAAGTTTTCTATCATGGCACCGGAAGTATTCTGTATTCTTGGCTCTTTCCAAGTCCGGAATGAACCTCCTAAACAACTGGACGAAGGCATTGTCCTAGCGGCTGGTTCAAGAAGCGGTGTCTCACATCGGGAGTCGAAGTCGGCTTTTTCTGTATTATAGGCCCCGATGAACATAAACTTTTCGGCATATACTAACTAAGGTGTTCTTTCAATTTTAGTATTTCACAATCTCATTCGCGCTAATTAGCGACTGGTAGTACGGCTAAAAGAATCAAATCATGCTAATAAACTAGATTAACTCCTAGGTCGAAAATGGCTAAGTTGCTGTCAATATTTAGCACCACAGGTAGTGCACTATGATCTCAGCCATCTGGAGGATTTATCGACGGAAGTCAATTCAAACGTTCAGTGAATTAGAGAGTGCTTCCAAGGGTATCTGCGGAATCTATACCATTTGGCGTTCAATCATGTGGAACATTTCTAAGCCCTAATGACCTACCCTGCTTCACCTTGTAGCCTTGGATTTATCTGATCTCTCGGTGCTGTTCACTCGATTGCTGCACTTTTTTTCGGTTCCGATTCTCATCATCCTCGAAGAGCTCATGTAATGGTAATATCTCAATATACATCTGCTCTACCAGGCGATTTGAACGCGTTAAATTTTTCATCTTTTCGTGATCACAATATAAGGTTTCTGTCAGTCTCTCCCACTACCCCTGCAGAGGCCTTCTGTGGCGAGGCAGAACTCATACTCCGAAGTTTCACGATGGACTTACCTGCACTCACTGATGCGAGGTCAATAAATCAATATTGAGGAACTGGAATGACTTCCCGAAACGAATACCCCTGAAGAGATAGTGAAGCTCGGAGATGCGCGCGTTTTCTGGAGCCATCTTCCAGGCTCAGAATTCCCCTTCTAAAATACATTTTGAATATCAGTCCCGCATTGATCTCAATGAGGGCATGTACACTCATGTACAGGATCATCATCTGTATGAGGGAAACTCCTCAGTGTTATGTATTTTTGGATAAATATGCTTCTCTGAGAGTGTTAATTTTGAGCATCGATGTCGGATTTAAAGGCTAACAACGTCGAAGGAACTTAATTGCCTTCCCCGCAATGAATTACGAAAAACTCGTATATGCAGAACAATGATGAATATATTATGTATGTCCAAGAAAATTTAGATCTCGAGTCATTAGGAATTTGGATAACGAGGTCTACTTTTCGCCAGCAGAAACTTTCCAGAGATCTTCTAAGGTCTAAATGGTTCCGCACTGAGTTATCGTGACCCGACGAACCGGGTGGCCACTGCTGGAGCCTTGAGCTTCAATTAGCTTGACGACATCCATACCCTCAACAACCTCCCCAAATACAACATGGCGGCCGTCCAACTAGGAAGGTTTACATTTCAGTCCTTCTATCTTTCCAGAAGTTCGGAAGCGCTCACCCATCTTGTTGCTACTGTAGTGATGAAGAACTATCCAAGTTCGGGAAGCAGATGGAAAATGAAATCAGCGAATTAGGTAGCGATACGAATGTACGGAAAATTCAAGCTACCTGTGATCCATTTGTATTAGGTCCAGAGTTGGCCATCGAAAGAAGACCAGGTTCTGAGTGAGAGCATCGGAAGTTTTCGTCTGACGAGCGGAAGTTTGCGTATCGATAACAGGCAACGTTCGAGCATAGGATGAATGTTTACCAGGAAACCGGCCATGTCCGTAAATCGAGTGCCCGCCGGTCCCATTATGAGCAGTAAAGTCACCTCCCTGTAACATGAACTGATAGAAAATATGAGCGAAATGATGATTCGCCTAGAAGGATGAAAATACTTTGGGGAGGATGCGATGGAAGGTACTGCCGGCATAACCGAACCCATACTGGCCAGTCGCTAGCTCACGAAAATTTTTAGCTGTCCGTGGGACGATATCGTCGTACAGTTCGAAGACAATCCGTCCAGCAGGCTGGCCTTGAATAGATATATCAAACTGTGAGGCAGGTTATTGGTCTTTCAATTGGACGATGATTGGCTTGGGGCACTCACAAAAACATTCGACCTGTTACATAGTCCAAGCAAGTAGCAGTGGTATTAACGGAAAGTTTCCAGAGACTGTTCTGGATAGGTCGGCCTACATTTCTTGAGCATTCGACATGCACTGGCCAAGGAGATAGCCATTGCAATTTACAAAGTCACAGTGATTGGGGGGAGAGGTAAAGAGCAGATTGGTTCACGTGGTATCAACGATCACGGAATCCCGCCACTCACCCTTTGTTTCTCACCGTGACGACTAAAAAACCTCGACTGCTTAGGAAAGGAAAAGAATCTGTTTGGACTTACTACCTGAGAGGTTTTATAATTTGTGATATTAGTACCGCTTCGAAATTGTCATTCAATGGCTCCAAACATTCCCTTGCGGCCAAACTTACACTTATGCTACTTCCAGGTCACTTCTTGTTGCAAATGCTAACGAAATGTCCCAGTAAGTCTTGAACCATATGCCACTCAAATCAGCGAGGGCCAACTTTAATGCTGTCATTATGACAAGAAATGCGACAGTATACGTTTTTCTTTTTTCTTCTTATTTACAAGTTTACAAACCCCTTCTCATCTTCAATTCTAGAGCGTTAAGGGCTAGACAGGATTCGTAGGATTCTCATGCTAACGTTCCTTCTGGATTGTGGGAGCCTTCGCCACGTCAAGACTTGCGCGCACGACTCGGGAAATACCGCATCTAGCTATCATTTCAACCGATGAAAGTCAAGATGCTGTATTGAGTTCTCCGGGATTCACTGGCAATCGCCTTGACTGATGTGCATGCCAGTCGTGTGCAGATGTATTTCTGATGTGGATATAGTTCAAGGCACCGTTCCGCTCTAACTATACTGGTAATCACTGCACATGAAGCGTGATACTATTCGCAATGCGTTTCTCCGTCCTTGCCCCATATATATCCTCCAATATCACTTTTGCCTAGTCGCCTCCGTTCATGCGGCAACGGAAGTGCACAAATTTTGCTCTCATTATAATAAGTATAGTCGGGGTTTTCTGAATCCGTTGAAAGTTTTTCATTTTCCCTGTGCTGAACTTGGATGGATTCATTCTTAGGTATATGTCGTATAAGTTTACGATATCAAACTCGCCTTCGTTTATGTGGTATTTCCACAACATTTCCCCAACTGTTCTTATGTTCATAGACGCATATGCATATGTATGATGTTAAGGGATATAAGTACATACCTGTCGTTGTTCTCCACTAAAACATTCGTCATTCGTAATACTTCACATTTCAGCTCCTAAGTAGATGTCAGTTGTGAGGCCTTGAACGAGATATTCTCCATCTCGCTCATTCATTTCTTCAATTCGCTACAAACGCACGTTTCTCGTTATGTTCATCAGTTTTCATGGATTACCACACTCGCGGAAATCATAGTCTGCACCCCAAAATGCTACATCTCCGATGTATTTCGTTGCGGCTCAGAGCTAAAGCATTTCCCTTCCGAGACAAGGACAAAATATATAAGATTGCCATGCCAATCATGCACATGTCAGGAAGGAGAGCAGCTTCTTGCTGCACGTTCGACCAAATTTGCCAATGATCATTAGTTCAATCTATCGGTTTACATTCGTGAATAACTCAACTGTTCAGTCTAACAACATACGAGTTCGATTCGCGAACGCCCTCAAGATGGTATATCTATTCTCGAGGACGATCCTGATCAATCCATTGAGTTCGCAAAATTCTCGGTGAGTTGGATTGGAGCTTCCTATCGTGTATGAGTACTTCAATTGATACCTAGTATGTATCGTTTGGAGGTAGAACTGGTGTTGGTGAAATCTGATGAACAGTAGCAAAATAAGTAAGATATATAGACGAAAAGTATAATGCGTAGCCAGTCAGCATATCATACGGGGAGATTTAATGTTTAATGGCGGATTTCAATTCGAATTTGTTGACCAACTATTCCTAAAGGATGTCGAAGGTCATCGATAACTGTGATTTCTATTTCGCCTTGGCAGGATGTCGCATCGTTTCCAGGGACATTGGCTCGGTTCAGAACAGGCCACTGAGTTTTTTGGCTAGAATTACTGGACATGCAAGTGCAGTGAAATTGCAGTGTATGGTAGGTTTGAGATTGCGTAGGAACAGTGACGGCGACTTTGTGACTGAGATGGATCACGGTCAGATTGAGCATATGAGGGATGGAAGATACCCACTCGAGGGGAACATGAGCAACTTTTTGGATGTCATGGGCAACCAGCATCGCGCGTTTTTTATGGTTGCACTCGGGATCAGCGACAATAGAGTGACAAGCCTTGTAGTTAAGACGCGTACTCTTGCGAAATAGCTTCTTCAAATGCGTATACATCTCTACCGCCGTCTGAAATTCGGTCCCAAAGATCCTCGGATCATGAGCAGATGCTTTCTCGCGTTTCTGAATGCAGGAATGAGCAGGTTGAGAGTGGCAACTTTGTGCAAACATTATATTTCGCACCTTGTCTTCTTCGAGTCCATACGATTTCAAGAAATGTTTGAACCGCTTGCTCTTTCGCTCTGAATTTGAGTCTACTTCGTCCATATTCTTCCTCTTGAGCTTCAATGCCGAAGGTCCTACGATGTTCTTCCCAGACGGTACATCTCCGTTCACGATAGTAAGGGCCCGCGCCAATCTGACTTGTTCGTGCCTCTTGTTATACGCGCTCTTCTTCTGTCGACAGCCTGTGCAAGTTTTGTAACCTGGATCCGCATCTACACGACACATGGTGCATTTGGCTCGCAATGACGCGACTATGGGCATAGGTGTAGGTATCGGGTTGGAAGACATGTTGTAAGGTAGGCTAAGAAAGACAATTAGTGCTACGAAAATTGCACGTGCGCGACGCGCTCGGTGGTCCGTGCGTAACCCGAGCGAGCACTGAGTCAGATTCGGTGCCTACTTTCATCTCTTCTCCTCGAATTAATGGCCTCGGTCCTCCGCCTCTACAGGTACTTACACCCCCCCAACCGCCCTCCAGATAATTGTACTTATGTCTATTCAGTGCTGCATTCGCAAGACGTCCCATGGCTACTCAAAGCGCGACCTCTGCTGTAATATTTGGTGCGGGAGACTTCATTGCCCAGCAACTTGTGGACAAAAGAGGTCTTCAAAATCACGATGTGAGTACCATTTCTGCGAATCTTATGACCCTGATGTTAATGCAAAAATGCATTCAGTTTGCCAGAACGGCACGATTCATTTTCTATGGATGTGAGCCAAGCTCATTGCCTATCCTTAAACATTAAACAAATCTCATCTAGTCTCCGCCTTCGTCTCTTCATGAACATTGACTGGGCATTTTATGGTTATAGCGTGTTTGTTTGGCCCTGTCTTAACAAAATGGCACCAATTTATCAATCGCAGGCCCTTCACCAATCCTTTGCGTGCTGTCATATATAAAGTGAATTGATTGCCATTTCTCCCATCATCAAACGCACACACATAGCTTGATTATTTTCAGGTTACTCTTGACCAGTTCATCGCTGCACCTTGTGAATGCAATTTTCTTGGATGTAGGCCGTTATTCTCACCGAGTTTTTGAAGTCATAACAGTACCGATGTTCTTTGGTTCGATGAGTATTCTAGAGGGACGTCCAGGCGAAGCCATCCCAAGGATTAGAAATGTTCGTCACTCCGTATTCTTTTACTTTTCACAAACATTTTTCTTGCATTCGCAGTCTTACGTCTCTACCCTAACGCGTGGTTGGTGAGTAGAGAAAAAATGCCTTGTCGTGGGTTCTATCCTTCATTCACTTTAGGTGCCTTTTTATACCCGCCCAAGTTATTAATTTTGCCTTTATTCCGGTATCTATGCGCATCCTATTCTTCAGTACTGTTGCGCTATGCTGGAGTACGTCGTTGCAGTATATTTTTCTAGCAATAGAGACAAACCTCATCTTGCGTTTTCAATAGACACTTATCTGTCGTTTTTCAACGCGAAACAAAAACAGTTGCAGGAACCATCCGAAATTTTGCCATAATGCTATAAACGTCGTCACGGATTTAAGTATGTATAGAGATATATAGAGACTATTCTCCGTAGGCACAAATTGATAGTGGACTATTCGCGAACATGCTTTCTATGTCGGGCGACTGAACACTCTACCCGAGCTGCTTCCGAAACTTGAATATTATTCTGAAAAACTTTTCTCGGCTAGTTGTGGTGAAGTTCAATAGCGTCGTGTGTCTCTCTCTCTACCAGATGACCTCGCTGTGTACAACATGCAGACCAGATGTTCTAGCCAGCTCAATGTCTTAATCACAAAAAAAATGCGGGTTTATGTAGGAGCGAACACCCAGAGTGACATCTGTCTCGACACTGTACTTCCCTAGCCGTCTATGTGTCGTACAGCACACAAAATCACATGTCGCTACTGGCATCGAAGTTGGCTTTGCACAATCCACGAATGTATCTCAGAAGAGGCGTTGTGAATTTCCCTCACCTTCCAAGTTTTAGTCGTCTTTCGACATATCAAGACCAAAGTGAAGTTATATAATAGAAGCTGGAATGGCCGAGTCGTTAAGGCGATAGATTTGAATAATCATCATCTATTACTCTATGAGTGCGTAGGTTCAAATCCTGCTTCCAGCGTCTTTTTTTGTGCGAATAAATATTCCGCACGATATCGACTTGCTGATCCTTTCCTAACGGCGTGTCGCCTCATATAGCGCATCCTGACTGTTGAAGATCCCGCTTCCGGGTTCCCTTCAGCTGCTTTCCAGCGGAGCAACGTTGTTAGCACCCATCAAATTCAATCCTTGTACACTGTTAACTAAAGTATGTGTATTCCTCCAACGATTTTCCACATACGGATGCCCGGCCTAGCACGCAAGTGAGATTCGGAGTACTTGAGTCGTATACCGACATTGCTTCAAATTCGGATTGACTATTGTGAGGATTGCTGCTCTAATTGTGTATCAATCATGTCTTGTTATTCCTGTAAAACCACCTGTAACCTACCGAGACGACATCAACGTTAAATTGGAGTTCGCATAATTTCAGGAGGAGAAAGGAAGTCAAGTGAGTACAGAGTGCTATAAGCTCCGGTACCTCTGTTCATTGATCTCTTTCACGGGCTTAGATGGTCAGGTGGCCACAGCATGAGACGAAGAAATATCTTCGGAATAGACAACACATCAAATCCATTTCTATCACATATTGTCATAACGTCTGTTTTCGAAACTTGAAAACATCCTACCCCATGTGCTCTCGAAATAGCGATGATTCCCCGAAGCAGGTGTGCCTCCTCGATTGAACACCTCAGTCGGTTGCTCAATACTGATTCGTTACTACTCTCCTCTCGACTCGGCAAATATACGGGCTTACTGTGCGGCACTGCTCTGTGAGATATGAATGACCGGAAAAATATCTCGAGTGTTGTTTCTGGCGTTTTGTCCGAGTATATAAGTGGGCTTTGTCTGAAGGTGTGTTCCTCATCGGTCTCCAACAACCGTCTTGGCTTTTACAATGTTTCGCCCTGCAGCTCTCATCTCCTTTACCTTCCTCGCCGTTGTATACGGTCAACAACCTGGTAATCCGCTTATCTTGATCCTGTGCGATATGGGCTCAATATGTAATGTGTAGGGACATTGACGGCGGAAACCCACCCGCCGCTTACCTGGTGTGTATCGTATATCACCTTTTGTGATGCTGACTACTCAATACGGAGTTCAGGCAGGAATGTACGGCCTCTGGTAGTTGCACAACTCAAAATTCTGCGGTCACCCTTGATGCAAACTGGCGCTGGCTACACGATGTCGACTCAGCCACTAACTGCTATACTGGCAACACTTGGGATGCAACACTCTGCCCTGATCCTACGACTTGTGCCGCAAATTGTGCTCTTGACGGTGGAGACTACGCGGGTATGGCGGTCAAATCAGTACAATATCGGTTTTATTGACGAGCTTCATTAGACACTTATGGTGTCACAACTAGCGGAAATGCTCTGACTCTCAAGTTTGTCACTCAGTCTGCCCAGAAGAACGTTGGATCCCGCCTGTACCTAATGGCTCCTGGAAGCACAACCGAGTATCAGCAGTTCAAACTTGTCAACCAAGAGTTCACGTTCGATGTTGATGTCTCTCAGCTTCCTTGCGGTCTCAACGGCGCGGTTTATTTCTCGCAAATGGACGCAGATGGTGGCATGGTCAGTTTCTACATCTACCACTCATTCAACCTATTATACTGATTAGGTTCAAATTTAGTCCCGCTTCCCTACGAACAAGGCTGGAGCCAAATTTGGAACTGGATACTGTGACTCTCAATGCCCCCGCGACATCAAGTTCATTGATGGACTAGTATGTTTCCCTTGCCATTGATTTTAAGACATTACTAACATTTCATACTTGAGGCTAACATCGATGACTGGACTCCTGCTAGTAACAGCCCCAACACGGGAACTGGAGCGACCGGAAGCTGCTGTTCGGAGATGGATATCTGGGAAGCCAATTCCATTAGTGCCGCCGTCACCCCGCACCCCTGCACTGTCACTGAACAGACATCTTGCACGAGCTCCACTTGCTCTTCTCCTAACTCTACTGCAGGTGTCTGTGATCAGGCTGGATGCGACTTTAACTCGTACCGTCTCGGAGACACTACATTCTATGGTCCGGGAATGACTGTCGACACCACTCAGCCTTTCACCGTCGTTACTCAGTTTGTCTCCTCAAACAACGAGTCTACTGGAACGCTTTCTGCCATTCGCCGTCTCTACGTGCAAAATGGTGTTGTCATCCAAAACTCTGAAACGAACATTCCTGGAATTACCGCCACCAATGAAATCACCGCCGACTTCTGTGAAGAACAAAAGACCGCTTTCGGTGATACCGACACGTTTGACCAGAAGGGTGGACTTGCTGGAATGGGAACCTCCTTGGCTGATGGCATGACTTTAGTCCTCAGCATCTGGGACGACTACGCTGTAAACATGCTCTGGTTAGACAGCACCTACCCAAGTGACGGCACCTCCCCCGGTGACTTCCGTGGCTCTTGTCCGACGAGCTCGGGTGTACCCGCCACTGTCGAGGTAAGTTTCTTGACAGATCGTCGTTTTTGAGCCGTACCAACATGTATCCAGTCCCAATCCCCCAACGCCCAGGTCATCTACTCGAACATCAAGGTCGGTCCTATCGGTTCAACGTTCAGTTCTACTGGTTCAACGGGCACCGGAACTGGAACTGGAAGCGGGTCTTCAAGCACTTCTACTGCCACGTCTACTAGTAGTGCTCCTGGCGCTACACAGTCTGTATACGGCCAATGGTGAGTTTATGAGCTCCTTGTCCCTTTCTTCAATAGTTGACTGCTTTATTTAGTGGCGGTACAGGTTACGCTGGACCAACAGTTTGTGCCTCTGGTTCCTCTTGCACAGAGTCTAGTGTTTATTACAGTCAATGTTTGCCTTGAATACCTGGACAAAATGGCCCTGTGTATTAATCGGGGCTGATACTAGTACAGGGATGATATGTGTTGTGTATTATGATAAGAATACCCAATGAAATTTCCGTTTTTTCAACTCCAATAAGCCAAGATACCCTCCAACGTGATCCAAGATAAATCCCCTCTATAATCATCTTTAGATCGCAGGATCCAGGCAACGAAATGCTGGCCTCGAGATCAGGCAGCTGCTTTACGGTACAAATATGTCCCGGTTGAGACAAAGTCAATGCTGCATGGAGATGAGAGTTTCATATTAGGATATGAACTCCGCGGACTTTCAGTACTTGAATTTCTGTAGATGCCAATGGGCCATAGATATAAATGTGTTGGACTAGCATCGGACGTGTCTTCATACTTTGTAAATCATAGTGTTCATGCTGCAGTTGTAGGAGAATGAGTGCGGTATAGCAAGCTATAATCAGTAGAAGAACTAACTATTTCATATTTGCCACTTTCCGTGAGTTGCAAATATTTTCTGCAAGCCCCCAGATTGACATATCGGCCCTGAAGAGAGGCTCCGTATCATATAGGAACACGAGTTTTTGGTCCTGGATTCGCGGAAGAGCGTTTTGAATACACTCTTTCGACACCCCGAGAGGCGATATTATGACGATACACAATTTGAGTCTTGTACAACGTTCCAGGAAGTCGTCAATAATCCTTAGAATGGTGTTCATGGCTCCCAAGTGGAGGTGGCAAATTTTGAGGTCCAATGAGAGATGTGTAAGGGAGGACAACAATTCGAAGTTAGACCACGTCGTCCAACACTCCCAGCTGTCCATAATCGCAAGGTGTGTGGTGGACAAAAAGAAAGATTTGTATAATTGTAAAATCGGATCAGCGTGTGAGGTAGATAATGCACGTAGCTGAATCTGCACTCGACGTGGACGCAGGAGATTCAAAGCCCATCGCAGCTTTTTGAAATTCCAGGAGGAGATTTGGAACTCGACCTCGTTCCATGATTTGTTTCGGACTGCGTAGATCGTTAGATCATGAATTTCAGGGCACGCTAAAAGGATATTGGGAACGCAGTCGGTTGTGGGGTCGAAAGAAATGCAGAGTGAATGGACTGTCGCTGAGACAAGATTCCGTTTGGAGGTGCTTATGGTCCTCAAGAAGGCTCTACGAGACCTTTCTCGTAGAAGAACCGGGGTCGCATAGAGGATTGGATCAATCCTAAATTATGTCAAGCAAGAATTGAATAGATGAAAGCGCACAGATATTCACCAATGCTGAACCAAGTGAGAGACTTGGACGAGTCGTTTAGCGGCTTCAATGTTATTCCTGGCCGTGCGCTCAAAGACAACACGAATAATATGGAGTGGAAGGACTGGAAACATTGTCTAGTGGCTGTGGAATCGCACAATTCAACGTGCCCCTGTTGAAAGACTCGCGCTTTAATACTCCTGGTAGGTCGCATATTCAGCTAATTCTCTCTACACAAGGCAACTCCGTATTCGATACACAGCAGTTCTCCGCGGAGTGATTACATGTTTTTTTTGAAAAGAATATGCGATGCGGGTCTAGCCACGGTAATTACCCGCAAAAAAAACAACGAATTCCCGTTCGCCTAGTGTTCGCTCGGGGTTTGACACATAAATACTCAGTAGCCCCGGATGTTTTGAAAGTAAAGCCTATATTCCAATCCAATGCGGTAGTGAAGCGGTGGTGGTCTGTCGGAGCCTACTTTCTGCCAGAAGGAAGTCCTCGGATATGTCAAGCGCTCAAGAGAATGTTCCGATTGGATGTCCGGCTACCGGAGAGAGCGCCGAACAATGAGGCTACTTCTGGTATCTGTAATCAGCGAGCACAATTCTATCTGCTTCTAAAGGTTCGGCATTACGAACTTCCTGTGACGGTGAGCAACCTGCGCCACCCTTAGGTGTGGCACGATAACATGGAGCAGAATGTCGTTCCGGGGCTCATAACGGTACAGTTCAGGATAGTTGTACTTATTAATTAATGGCCAGCCAATTCTGATATTGACAGCTCCTCAAGCACATTCTTGCTACCTTTTGCGACCTCTTGAATACGGCTTCAACTGTATTAGATGTAGTTAAGCTCAAAGCTCCACCTTCTTCTTCAACTCTTCCCGGATATTGTCCATTGCTCTTGCTTCGCTTTCGCAATACTCTTCACAATCTCGAAATCGATCACCTACAGCAAAACAAAAAAATTCTTCGAAACGCGTTGAGAGAGGGGTATCGGCTGGGTACGCGTTTGAAATAGACCCAGGATACTACTGAGGATTAAGTAGATTAACCGAGAGCCTGGAAGTATCCTTGTGAAGCAATCGTAGAGGTCCAAACTGGCTACCTACCTTTACAGCGCAAAATTCAATAGCTAAAAACCAGTATTCTTAAATCGTACAGCACCTCTTAGATTTACCAAGGCTTCACACTGCTGGGCTCAAAGTTATCATGGAAAATGATCTGCTAGGCGGTCAATCGGTCCATGTGACAGAGGCCTGCTTGCATAAGCTTTGAACAGCCCACCGATACACAAAGAAGTCTAGTAGTAAGGGGTATGCTTCCTAAATGTAGGGCATGCACTTTGTTGCTTCCCATAGATGATAACTCTTCCTTTGTTATCCTGGGATCGGAGCCTCAGATCATATTCTATTTCATTTCTACTATCAGAGCAACACAACAAGAGGCAAATTTGGATATGCAGTACTAACGGTGGGCAGCGATGCTCAAATATCTAGTGAGACCTTTCTCGAAAATACCCTGCTCATCGCGATGCTATAGGTATTTTCTTTGTTAATCGTAGAAAATCTGACACAAAACACCTAGAGAGACACAATATAAGTAACGCTAAGATATTGTCAGTGTAGTCTAGGTACGGTAGGGAGCAGATACCTCACCTCAGCCAGTAGTATTTGGACTGAGGAGAGGTGGGCACGAGGTCCTCACTGTAAGAATCGTAGCTCGGGACGACGATAATAGTGAAGAGGTTGTGTCGATAACTTGACATATTGAAGGACGCGTATGGTTGTGTTTGGTTATTCGGAAGTATTTCTAAGCCATGCTTCTGTTCTCACTCTCTGACTTGTACCGTCAAGTTGGAGAGTAGATATTGATAGTTTCTCTGATATATGCACTCAAACTTACTTATTCCGTTTAGAGTATAACGTATATTTATTATAGCGGGGCAGGATAATCTTTTAGACAGTCAGAACAGCGAGTAACATCCTCATATCTAGCCACTATATTATAAGCTCATTTCTGCATCTTGCCCTTGTCGAATACCAATTCACTTCTACCTATTCAAAACTTTGCACAGACTTGCTAACTGGAAGGAGTTTCAAACTTTCTTGCATTCAGTGATGCTATAATTAGCACTGCCTAAAGTTATGGCCTTGAAGGTTACTTAGACAGATCAAATTTTTTCCCTGAACCCAGCTCTGCACCAGAAAATCTTGCATCTGGGCATCTCATCAGTCAAGATGTGGTTGCTGTTCCTACTCTGAACAATTCAGATAAGCCAACTCAGACAGAATGGGACTTGCACAATGCTTGGCGTACAATGATTATTTTCTTGAACATCAAGGATCCCCATGGGGTTGGGTTAAGTCCTACCCAAACTGCACAGAAGCTATGAACAAAGATTTGCAGTAAATATAACCCTCACACCCAAGCAGCAACAGACTATTGCTTGAGAGAAACTCAAGGCTCTGTCAGTGACTTGCTTGTCATGAAGTGAGCCACCCCTATCATTTTCCTTTCTTTATGATACACCATCCGAGCTCTCCTACCTACAATAATCATTCCGGAACCTTCCATTCTATTCTATCAGTTCCGTTCCATTCCTTGTGCCTGAGCTATACAGTATTACATCATAATTCCCACACTCCACCTTGTATATATAAGCCAGCCCCCACAACCTGGTCCCTTATCTTGACCTCTTTGTTGTTGGGACCAGGTATGTCTTTTACTTACTTACTTGTATTTATTATCAATATAACTTTGTCATTGGGACCAGTATCTGTCCGCTTCCGTCCAAGTCTGCACTCTGCTCCGCCACCATCATCACCTCTTTGTGACATTAGGTCAAGATCCCTTACTGCACCGATAGCCTACCAATTAGGTTATCCTTGCAGGCTCTGCTTCCACCATGTCTACAGACACCGCTGCACCAAGCCTGCCTGCCCAAGCTATTGACTGCTCTGCCTACCCGCATGCTTTTGACACTAAAGACCAGACTCACATCTACAGTAGCAAAAGCAATTCCTGGGCTGATTGCAGTTCTCAACCCTGTCTGAACGCTGCTGCCAACTCCATCAGTAAAGAAGAGAACCTATCTGACAGTACTGTGATTACACCCATCCTAATCCCTACTCCAACTGCACCCCCATCCACAATGTCGACCTCCGAAGTCAACACAAATCAGCTCATGGCACAGCTTATCAAGCAGGTGACTCAGCTCACAGCCAACCTTCACAGAGCCGCAGCCAAGTCAAGCATGAATAAACCCGAGCTCTTCAAAGGCTTGAGTAGTGCGGAAGCACATTGCTTCATTGCCCAGTATCAGAGCTGGGCAGTGGAACAACCAGATTTGAAGGACAACAAAGGGAAACTGATTAAGGCGGCCCTAGGATTCTTCTCAGGAAAGGCTGCTGACTGGGCCACCCCATACCTCCTGGAATTCAGCCATCACCAACAACCATTTAATGGATGATGGGAAGACATTAAAACAGCCTTCACCCTCAGATTTGAATCCATTGATGCAGGTATGGAAGCCCGGAATGCAATCCAGCATCTCAGGCAAGCAAAAGGCCAAACGGTAGCAGAATTCGTGCAGAACTTCAAGGACATCAGCGATCGGACTGGGCTCTCAGATGTGGACCTTCGAGAATGCTTTCACAGTGGTCTCAACCCAGAGATTCAACAAAACCTCATCGTGGTCAACATAGCTCAGGGACTAGCCCCTACACTGGAGGAGGCAATCAGACGAGCAATCTCAGTGGATGTATTCCTGCATGACCCCACCATGACAGGCCATAACCAGGGCCCCTTTCATACCTCCTTTCCCCCTGCCAACTCCCATGCTATGGATGTTGATGCCACGCACACCAGTGGTAATAGCAGAGAGAGTTTTGTGGCCCAGATGAGAGGCAGGTGTTATGGTTGTGGTTCGCAAAGTCATGAGAAAAGGAACTGCTCATACAAGGAAACAGTATGTCATTACTGTGGGCGACGAGGTCATCTAGAGTCGGTTTGCCAAGACAAGTTCATGGGTCTAGAGCGTGGCCGGGGTAAGCGCCAACAACCCCGCCATCAACAAGTGGCAGCTTCCTCGTCAACACCCTTTACTCTCTTCCCCAATGAACCCATCCAAATTGCTGCTTCTACTCCGGCTCCTATCACCCAGCCCCCAGTCACTACCAACCTTTCCACTCAGATTGCCCAGCTCCAGGAGCTCCTGAACAGAGCCAATGCCATGGCCCCAGCACCAGGTTCGCAGGAGGGTTTTTAAAGCGGGTACCCGTCTCGGCCGCACCGAGAGTACCTGTTAATCAATTTGCTATACTACATTCTACCTCCGCATATGATTCGCTTTCCACTTGTAAAATACCTACTATTTCGGAATTGAATCCCAGTTCATCCCACTTCCGAATTAATGCGAAACTAAGAGGAAGGAATCACAGTATAGCAACTGCAGCCATGATTGATTCTGGAGCCACTGCCCTATTTCTGAACCAGGAGTTCATCAACCGCCACCATGTCAGGACCTTTCCACTCAGGAAACCCATTGGTGTCTTTAACATTGATAGGTCTGCTAACTGGGCAGGGCAAATCACACACTTTGCTTGTCTAGCCCTGACTGTTGATAACCAAGAATGGTGGACAGACCTGCTAATAGCCAATCTGGGAAGCGAAGACCTAATTCTGGGACTCCCTTGGTTACGTAAAGCCAGCCCGGATATTGACTGGGAGAAAGGACGACTCTCAGTCAAACCACAACAGACAACAATAGAGGAGGTGGTAGAGCGAGGTACTGCAGAAGAAATTGAAACAGTCATCACTCCTGAATCCCCACCGAGCATAGCAGAGGAGGAGGCAGAGGAATCACCTATACACTGCATTCGAGCCAATCTGTTATATTTATGCCAGCTAAGTCTTTCCAAAGCCTTGCGAAGCATTCCGCTACTTAGATATTACTTACATCCTTTTATCACTATGCAATTACTTCGTGAAGGAATTCCGACGCAAAGTAACTACCCTTTATCTCTTATCATTCTTATTGGATTCACACTATTCCTTTTATATCCTTTCCTTTGTTCTTTACTTACGAGCTAACCAATTCAGGCATGGCATCGCTTTGCGATCCTGACTTACCTTTAGTATAAAGCTATGGTATCAAATAGGTAGTTCCTTAGTTTAAATATCAACTTTGATAGCACTTCGATAGTGATACCAAATAATCATCTATCTTTATCATCGTTTTAACATCCTCGTTGTCAGTATGTTCCGCGATGATCATCGCGAACAGAACACGTTTACTTTTCTTCTCTTGCGGACACATGAAGTGTCGAGGACTCTACTAATAGTGGAGTCAAGGTCTGACTACCTTGTCTAGGATCGTTTTACCTCGCGAAGTATTTTACTTCGTATTTTCCCACGATCATCCCGTGATCATTCCTGATGATCCCTTTGTGCACGATCATAACAGTATATTTAAACTGACACTCGGCACATTTGTCCTCATTACCCTTTACATTCTACTCAACAATTTCCCTTCCTTCAACAATGGTCTATACAAGGAGCAGAAGAAACCGTACCAACACTGGAGGGTCTGACAAGTCGGTAAGAGAGGAACCAGAAATAGTCAATCCTTTCGCATCGAACATGACAGGCTTTGCGCCATTTGCAGAATCAATATCAGGAGCCGGACACTCTCGACATCGATCTAATGTCTTCGGTCCAGCCCCAGGACAACCTGCTAGTGCGCGGGTTTCTAGTCATCATGCCCTTGGTCAACCAGACCACTCTGAATTCGAGTACCAGGTACTCTACACAGAAAACGGTGACCCCGTTACTGTTCGAACGCAGCGAAGAAATCACACGGCGATACCAACAACAGAGATGGAAATCCCACCATCTCCTACCACATTTACACTTGCTGACAGAATGCGTCAGCAGCTAGCAAATGCTCCTGGCCCTTTGCGAGGTCGGATACCAGTTACCACGATGGAAATTCCGGAGAACATCGAAGAAGCGGAAATCGACGAAGAGGTAGGTCCTGACGAGTCAGGAAATCCCGGAGAACCAGGGGGATCTGATCCCAATAGTCCTGGAGGTCCCGGAGCACCTCGAGGTTCTCACGTTCCTAGTCGTTCTAGGAGTCCAGTGGAATGGGTAGGTAGTGTCCATCCGGACCCTACTGAACAACGCATCCTAGATGTGTTTCACACGTTTAAGGGTTTGCTCAATACCCTCAGAACAGTCCTTGCGGGCATGAACACTAGCAGCCCCGCGGAATCCGGAAGATTGAAGGTCAAGGATCCTGAAGTGTTTGACAGATCTGACTCACGGAAACTGAAAGGTTTCTTAGTTTCCTTGTCTTTGGTGTTTATTGATTGTCCATCATATTTTACTGATCAAAAGAAGATCAACTATACGTTGTCGTACCTCGGTGGTTCCGCAAAGGAATGGTTCGAACCAGACATTCTGGATCCGAATCTCTCCACGATGCCGGCATGGACGAGTTCCTTTGCAGCATCAGTGAAGGAATTACAGGACAATTTCGGTATGTACAATGCACAGGGGGAAGCCAAGGATAAGATCGGCACGTTAAGGATGAAGGAATCCGATAATGTACGGAAGTATAATATCCGTTTTAATACCCTCGCGGCATCTACTAACTGGGACTTGCACGCCCTTAAGTGGGCTTATCAACATGGCTTGGCAAGCCATATCAAAGATGAGATGGCTTGTCTTCCAGAACCAAAGACGCTTGCGGAATACCATTACGAGGTACTTCACGTAGATAATAGGTACTGGAGATGAGAAGAAGAGCAGAAAAGAGAAGCCGGTAGATCGAAAGGTGCTTCCTCGGGAGGGAAAGCATCGAACACCTCAAAGAAGAACACGCCAGGTTCTTCACAAACTCCTACAACCACTACGACTATGACCTTGACCTCGACGAATAACTCGGGGAAGAAAGGTAAGTCAAGTGGAGGTGGAAATTCCTCATCATTGACGAGTACTGCGGTGTCTCGACCTGCATATGCGAGCAACCTCGGCTCGGATGGAAAGCTCCTCGCGAAGGAGTTGGAACGTCGAAAGAAGTTGGGGTTATGCGGATTTTGCGGGGGAAGTCATAAGTTCGATGATTGCGAGAAGCGAAAGGCTCGTGAAGCTCGTGGATGCGCCGCGGAAACACAGGAAGCAGTGGCAAGTACCTCTTCGGTATCGGAAAAATAGTCCGCAACTCCTGTACCCCAGTATGAAGCAGGAGTTGCGTTGACCAGGTTCGTACTACCGGGGAAGTTAAATTAAACACATCCACTCTTTCTTATGATGAACAATCTTTTACTATACCTCTTACGATAGATTTTTCACTTCACGACTTTCCCGCGAAGCTTTCTTTTGTCTCCTTACTCGATTCCGGTTCTACTGATTGCTTTATTGATTCTCGATTTGTGTATAAACATTCTCTGCCTACTTCTTCTATTTCTCCAATCAATCTCCGACTTTTCGATGGTTCTTTATCTCCAAAACCAATTTCCGAGACTACGTCTCTTAATGTTCAGTTTCCTTCTGGCGAGCTACTACTACTGACATTTTATGTCACTTTACTAGATTCCTCTTGTGAGGCAGTTTTAGGTTACAGTTTCTTGACCCGCTACAATCCGTTGATTGACTGGGCATTGAGAAACATTACATTCCACTCCACCAAGCAAGTTGAGTCTCCCTCGACATCCTCACTTCCGTGAACACTCGTTCCGGAAGAAACTGTCCCTTCGTGGGGTCAGCCTACCATTAGTTCCAAAGAGGTCCCTTCGTGATCCTCTTCGCGAACTCATTCTCGCCATTCACCTCGTCCTTTATCGGACTCTTTCCCCTATGAACCCATCTACTCCTATCCTTCGGTGGCTCAATTGGCTGCTTCGCAACTTGAAAACCCAGAGATCAATATTGCTCTTGTCAATGCGGAACTCTTCAACCGTGCTTGCAAGAATGCCAAGTGTGAACCGCTAATCTTACGCGCGGTTCATAACAAAGTCACAGCATGAGCTGCTTTGACAACTTCGGCACACAACAGCAATTCTTCCTCATTACCGAAGCATTATGTGGACTTCGCGGATGTCTTTGACGAAGTCGAATCCGAAGTGCTGCCTGAGCATTGACCTTACGACCTAAAGATTGAATTGGAGGAAGGTGCCGAACCACCTATCAGTCATCTTTACCCTCTTTCTGCCAAGGAATTAGAGGCTCTACATGATTTCATCGATAAGCACCTCGAATCAGGCGCTATTCAACCTTTGTCCTCTCCTCACGGAGCTCCGGTATTATTCGTACTGAAGAAGGATGGAAAACTTCGACTTTGCGTAGACTTTCGCGGTCTTAACAACATCACGAAGAAGGATCAATATCCTTTACCTCTTATTTCTGATCTACTAGACGCTCCGAAAAAAGCTAAGGTTTATACTAAACTCGATCTTGCTCACGTGTACCATTTAGTTCGAATTGCAGAAGGTGACGAATGGAAAATGACATTCAGAACCCATTGGGGTTCTTACGAATGGAAGGTTATGCCATTCGGACTCACTAATGCTCCAGCAGCTTTCCAACAGTTTGTTAATGATATATTCACTGACCTTTTAGATGTTTATGTTATCGTCTACCTTGACGATATACTTATCTACTCCGACGACGAGACATTACATCGCGAGGTTCTCCATTGCCTTCATAAACATTGACTCTATGCAAACATCGCGAAATGCGAATGGGAGATCGATACAGTAGAGTATCTTGGTTATATTCTATCTCTGGAGGGCTTGACGATGTCGAAAGACAAAGTAAAAGCTATCATTGACTGGCCAGTGCCCCGGAAAGTCAAAGACGTCCAGTCTTTTCTCGGATTTGCTAATTTCTATAGATGTTTTATTTATAATTATAGTGATATCGTAGTTCTGATGATGCGACTTATGCGAAAGGATACACCTTGGAACTGGAATACCGACTGCCAGGAAGCCTTTGAGAAGCTCAAATATAGCTTCACTCACGCTCCAATTCTGGCACATTGGGAACCAAACCGACATCTAATCGTAGAAACAGATGCCTCGGACTACGCATTAGCCGCGATCCTCTCGATCCTACTACCTGACGGATAAATTCACCCCATTGCGTTCCTCTCGAGGACTTTTCAAGCTGCGGAACTCAACTACGACACTCACGATAAGGAGCTTCTCGCGATATTCAAAGCATTCAAAGGCTGGCAACATTACCTCGAGGGATCGGGAGATCCTATCGACGTCATCACTGATCACAAGAATCTCAAGTACTTCTCGATGACGAAAATCCTTACATGAAGACAAGTTCGTTGGTCGGAGTATCTGCACCAATTTAATATGGTGATCCGCAGGTAAGTTAGGTGAAAAACCTGACTCAATGACTAGACACTGGGACGTCTATCCAAAAGAGGGGGATATCGGCTACGTGCAAGTTAACCCACATAACTTCAGACCCATTTTCACTAATGAACAACTAACTACTTCCCTTCGAGCTACATTCCTAGAAGGACCGGCACTTCGCGCCTCCATTGTTATGGATATAGAGGCACTCCATTCCGCTATTTGCAATTCAATCAAACTGGATCCGGAATCAATCGCGGGATTGAAGTTCGCAAAGGACAGTACAAACACTCGTTGGACATTAGGGTCTGATGGACTGTTACAACTTGACGATCACATTTATGTTCCTAACACTTCTAATTTACAACTTCAAATTCTACGCTATTTTCATGACCACCCACTCTCAGGTCATTTTGGTCAAAATCGGACTCTGGAAGCCATTCGACGGCAGTATACTTGGCCAAAGGTTTGTGAATTCATTTGCGATTATATTAATTTGTGCACGGTTTGCAGACGAAACAAACCTCGTCAACATAGGCCTTACAGTCTACTCAAACCACTTCCGGTTCCCGTCCGGCCTTGGGATTCTATATTGATGGACTTCATTGAACAACTACCGGACTCTAAAGGACATATGGCTATTTTAGTAATCGTGGATCAAGCCTCGAAACAAGGCATCTTCATCGCGACACACGACAAAATTACATCCAAAGAGCTCACGGAATTGTTCGTCCATCACGTTTTCTCGAAATACGGAGTTCCTAGTCACATCACTTCTGACTGAGGCTCGGAATTTGTTTCGGCTTTCTTTCGCGCTTTAGGGGAAGCTCTCTCAATCAAGCTACTCTTCACCTCGGGATACCATCCTGAGGGGGATGGACAAACGGAACGAGTTAACCAGACTTTGGTACAATACATTCATATGTATTGTGCATATCAACAGGACGATTGGGCAAAGCTTCTGCCTATCGCGGAATTTGCATACAACAACGCTCCTAACGCATCCACTGGTATTACTCTGTTCTTCGCGAATAAAGGTTATCACCCTAACATTACAGTGAAACCTGAAATCGACATCCATTCCGATTGCGCAATTGACTTCGCAATGAATTTAGATGAGATTCATTCCTTCCTCCGCGAAGAAATTACTAATGCACAAACTCGATACAAAGAGCAAGCGGACAGAAAACGTATTACTCACCCAGATTTTCCCATTGATTCACAGGTATTTGTATTAGCAAAGCACATAAAAACCACTTGACCTACCGCAAAGTTCTCCGAGAAGTATCTCGGACCATTCAAAGTTCTTGAGCGAGTAGGAACACTCTCGTACAAGTTACAACTCCCTTCCTATCTCAGTCGCATCTGTCAGCGACTCGCTAGCTCTCACAAGAGACAACCAGGCGTCACACAATAGATGATGAGCAAGAGGGCGAAAAAGCAAAAAGAGGATGGATATAACAACCCAATACTAGTCTAGCTAACGAGGAGAATAGACGAGAATAGAGCTAAGGAATATAACTACAAAATACCTAGTCTTATATACGAAATGGGATATGAAACCGTGAGAGATGTCTCGCACTGTAACCGTGAGGATCTACAATAAGAGTCACTCATATCCATAAGTAAAGCTGTAGGCATTCGGTGAGTAAACAATAAGGCAATATAAAAAGAAGCATGGAAGCGGAACAATAATGACATCGTCCTGTCAATGAGCTGACAGGCACAAGAGAGTCGCGCCTAAGTGAAACGACAACGCGAGAACAATAAGGTTGACATGTGTAACCTAAATGATAATGAAAATATAATAAGCACTAGTGTAAGTGCTTTGGTGATTAGGTAAGTAAATAAAAGAAAAGAAAAGAATAATGAAAAAGAATGTTTTGTGACAGTATCCACCCAGTTTTCCATGTATCCCAACTCAAACCCTATACTCTGAACTCGATCCCTCATCGCAAACAAACTCCTCCACCTCCGGTGGAAGTCGAAGGCAAAGAGGAATACAACGTTGCGGAGGTATTGGATTCAAAATTGGATCGTCGATACAAAAGATGTCCACTATGGTATTACATCTAGTGGGCAGGATACAAAGGTACAGACAAAGAGTATTCCTGGGTTTCCGCGAACAAAATTTACGTGGACGAGCTGGTTCCAGCCGTCCATCTTCATTACCCTCACAAACCTGGACCATTATGATCAACAACCACTTAGTTTTACTATTTCATTCATTGGAAATACTAATTTTTACTCTACTAGTTCAACAACTGATGCGAAGGGTGAATGAAAACTAACACCCAAACACTAAGTTCAGGGGGCTTGGTAGCAGTTGTAAGTAGAGTACTGTAAAAACCTGATAAAATCAAGTATAACACCAAAAATCACAAGTTAATAAACCTAATAATAACCTAAAGTAACAACCTAATAATAAACCTAATAAACAACCTAATAACAGAGGCTTGTAGCGATGGGGGTGCTGCAACCTGTCCTTTCTCTAAATCCCCCCCCCTCCTTATATACCCAAAAATCTCGGAATATCTTCGCACCTTCCTACTGCGGCCGCAGACCATTATTGTCTGTCGATCCCCTGGCTCCATATTCCCACTCCTGCCAAGTCTCCGATCACTTCTACAGCTTTTCCTTACTAAAAATCCGCATTTTTCCCTTTTTGGTAGTTCCACTTCAAATAAATAATTCCCCTCGATCCACTAATCCCAAATTGAGTGGTTAACGGAGTCTAGACCTCCCTGCGTCTGTTTGACTTGTAGCTCAACTAATTTCTATCCTTCTAGCCAGTCCTAATCTGAAATCCGGTGTTTTAGCCCCTAAGACATAGACATCTCCGAGCACACGGCATTTCTAGGTCCCAAACCTATCCCTTCTGTCAGGACCTGCTTCAGACCTCTCCCCGTCTATTTGTCCCTTTACTTATTGTATAATATTGTCTTTAGCATGCATATATCCAGCATTCTCGCTGGAGCCACTAGTTTTGATGGGCCATCAATCCCATCAATATATACTGCTTTGACCGCCGAACTTAGATATTCTGCTCGTTTCTCTTAATATAGCTGTGAAATAAGTTGCCAAACAAGTCATAAAATATATTTACACTTGTTCTGAACATTATTTCAATTTAGCCTGTTCATTTTACTGAGACAAGTCTAAACCTATGTAAACTTCAACTGTTTTCTATTTCTCAGTCCGAGAAAATGGTTATCAATTATCCCAGACTGTAAATTTGTCTTGTAGACCTTCACTGACATCAACTGGACCATCTCTTACTCATCCAGTATTTTCTCCGCTACCTTAAACATGCTCCTATGTCTTTTATTGGTGGTGGTCAAAGTTGTTTTGATTGCATCAGCAATACTACTAACTTTGACCTTCTCGGCTAAGGACTTTAAATATTTTAAGTGCAATATTAAGTTTGAACTTTGTATTTTAAGTGTTGTGAGTGTGCATTGCAAGGAGTAGTAATATTTTATAGACTTTTTAATTGTCTTTTAATCAGGAAAAACACTTTAGATTCAAAGTATTTGAGTGATATCAACTGCAATTTGGCAGTCATATCACAACTCATTGCAAAACCTTCGTGATCTATCACCATTACATTCCGTACTACATATTACATTACCTACTAAATTTCAAACCTTCACGTCAAGGAGTTCCGCAATCTATCCTTCGCAAAGCTACCCTCGAACTCTCACATTCTCTTACTTCCGAAACCATCTTGATTCTTCCTCGCAGAATGGATCCTTACTTCTCACATTTCCTTACTTCCAAAACCATCATGATTCCTTCCTCGCGGAACGAATCTTAACTCCTTACACTTATTCCTAAAACAAAACCCTTATGATCCAAAACCACCAAAAAAGGCAAAAAACTTATAAAATTAAACCAAAACAAAGACAAACAAAAACCAAAAACAACAGACAACAAAAACCAATAAAGAAACTATTACAAAATTAGATAAAAAATATTTACAAGTCCAATATCTACTACAACCCTTCGTGGGAATTACGTCGCACGACATTTTCCTTTGCGAACTCTTCTTCTCTTCCTCTCCTCTTCATCTTCTTCTTCCTCGTCCTCTTCCTGTTCTTCTTCTGCCCCCTTCCCTTCTTCCTGTTCTTTGTCAACCACCACATCGTCCTCAGGCTGCTGCTGGATTAGACACACCATTTCCTCCATCGCGAGAGCAGATCAACTCGCGAAACCCAGAAGCAATTCCATCTGCTTATGAAGCTGACAGTTTTGTTCTGCGAGCAAATCAAACTGCTCCCTGAACTCCAAACCCACTAAGTTCTTTTCCGCAACGCGCCTCGCGGGACCCTGATACATATTCTCTTCATCAACTTGTGGTTTTTTCCTCCTCGACCTACGAGCAGTGTTCTCCCCGGACCAACTACACCATTGTCATTGCTGATGACAGTGGAGACAGGCCTGGGTATGCGGCTTTCCAGGTTGTGCGATGCAGTTAATTGTGTTACCTTGCGTAACACAACAAAGACAAGCTTCGCAGTTACGCGAAGGAGTCGGGGGAGGATCCTCATCATCATCGTCATTGTCACTCTCGTCATTATCGTCGTCGTCGTCTCCAGGAGTAGGATCTCCATCAGGATCCGGGGCTACACCAATCTACAAGTCGTTAAGTAAGAAAAAGAAAAGTTAATCCAGAACAACTATCACTCACCATGTCACAAAGAGGTGACGACGGTGGCGGAGCGGAAGCGGGCAGATACTGGTCCCAATGACAAAGTTATATTGATAATAAATACAAGTAAGTAGGTAAAAGACATACCTGGTCCCAATGACAAAGAGGTCAAGATAAGGGACCAGGCTGTGGGGGCTGGCTTATATATACAAGGCGGAGTGTGGGAATTATGATGTAATACTGTATAGCTCAGGCACAAGGAATGGAACGGAACTGATAGAATGGAATGGAAGGTTCCGGAATGATTATTGTAGGTAGGAGAGCTCGGATGGTGTATCATAAAGAAAGGAAAATGATAGGGGTGGCTCACTTCATGACACACCACAGAAACTGGACGTTTTCTCTTTAAAACCAATCATTCTACTTCCGCGGTATCGCGTACCATGGATGCTGACTTGAAAATTTTCTGCTTGGAGCCCGAAGGCTCCCACGATGCTTGATCACTGGTCCGTTGCAATGCAGCACGAGCTGCACGATCCCGACGTTCTTGTAGTTCCTGGAGAGCTTGTGCTCTCCATTGATTTTGCTCTTTTTCTTCTTCAGCCAATTTTTGTAAGGCGTCGGCCTTCGCCTTCGCGATACTCTCCTTGACGAGCCTATCTTCCTCCTTCTTCTTCGCAGCTTGTTGCTCTTCCTTGACCTTCTTCTCCTCCTCAAGTCTCTTTCTTTCCGCCTCGCACTCAGCCTCACGAGCAGCTTCCTCCTCCAATCTCATCATCTCCTCCTCGAATGCTTTCTCCTGTGCATCGATTTCGACCGAACAAAGGCGGGTGTGTTCCGCCTGTTCTTGAACAAGTCGCGCTCATCATTCTTGCACGGTTTCTGTGGCAGTAATGGTGAAAGACATTGTATAGTGATGAGGACTTAGGAAAAAAACAGAGAAAACACTCGCATTTTATACACGTTCGTAGTTGAGGGCAGGTTCGGCTTCAAATTTTTCGTTTACCCCGATCATAACTCGCATGGTACTTTGAAAATTTACTTTTCTTTTTACTTTTCCATTCTATCTAATTTTAGATTCGTCAATCGTTAACAATTGTGTAGGCTTTCAAGGGCGAAAGCCTAAGAGGGGGATACTGTTATATCTATGCAAGCTAAGTCTTTATGAAGCCTCGCGAACTATTCTACTACTTAGATATTACTTATACCCTTTTACCACTACGCAATTACTTCGCGAAGGAATTCCGATGTGAAGCATTTACTCTTTATCTCTTATCATCCTTATCGGATTTACACTATCCCTTTTATATCCCTTCCTTTGTTCTTTACTTATGAGCTAACCCATTCGGGCATGGCATCGCTTCGCGATCCTGACTTACCTTTAGTATAAAGCTACAGTAACGAATAGGTAGTTCCTCAGTTTAAATATCAACCTTGATAGCACTTCGATAGTGATACCAATTAACCATCTATCTGTATCATCGTTTTAACATCCTCGCTGTGAGTACATTCCACGATAGTCATTGCGAACGGAACACGTTTACCTTTCTTCTTTTGTGGACACATGAAGTGTTGAGGACTCTACTAATAGTGGAGTCAAGGTCCGACTACTTTGTCTAGGATCGTTTTACCTCGCGAAGTATTTTACTTTGTATTTTCCCGCAATCATCCCGCAATCATTTCCGACGATCCCTTTGTGCACGATCATAACAGTGGGCCACTACATATGGTTACCATTCTTTTGGGTTGTGCACCATGTGCAGTTGGAGTAGGTACCATATGGTCTGACAGTGCCTGTCAAGATCCATATGCTTTCTGAGCTATTAAAGCTAGCATTTTCCCAAAACTCCCTGTCCTTCATTCTGCCATGTCAAGTTCTAATATATACACTGCTGCATAAATATAATACTCCGAAATTTTGTAGGACACTAGAGAACAGTAACTTTGGCACAAAGAATGGGTTTTAGCATGTCTAAGTAGCTTCTGTAACTGTGCCTGGCCACTGAGAACCCTCACAGTTCATCTGTAGCTAACATCTGTACAAAGTACCTAGCATACAATGTCCTGTAGACTTTCCAAATGTTTCACCAGTCTGTACCTGAAAAAGTCGAATTTTTATAGTTTAGGTACAGATTATTTTCCATTGTATCACCAACCCAGCTTTGCAGTTGAACAATCTGTCTGGCTCTCAGTCAACAAGCTCAAAATCTATCAAAAAAGTGAGAAACTGTGCAGCTATAGACTAGGACTATTCAAGGTTGTTGAGAAGACAGGAGCACACACCTACTGTCTCGCGCTTCTAACCTGGATGAAGATCTATGATAACATCAATGTGAAGCATTTAGTGCCTTAGAAGGGCAATGAAATTAATGGAATACTACCAGCCCCACCAGGGCCAGAAGTGATTGACAGTGAAGAATTTTATGATGTGTTCTCCAATCCTGTTCAAATCAACATGAATTGTGGAAATCAATCAGCTCTGCATTAGACTGTGCTATCATCTGGGGGCCTCTTATCAAATCTTAGTGTAGTGTTTTGATGTGTATGAAACCAAACGTTGTCACTCACTGTTTCTATCAGGGTTTACTGCGATTTTACCAACAACAGCAAGTAGTAAGTTCAACGGGGTATACATCACTGCACACTGCACTGAAATCTCCCTGAAAGCAAATCTTGTTTGCTGGAGTACCGGTATGTGTCTTCTTAGATATGTTGTTTTTGAATCACTAGCTCTTTTTCATATCCCTTAAAAGGTACGGTTTACTTTGAAGAATAAGGACTTACTGCTGGCTGTATCGCCTAAAACTCCACATGAAAGCCGGTCATTTCAAGCAGACGGATTCGCAAACTCATTAGATTGAATTTCATTCTAGGTTTCATCACACCGCCAATGCTTCTGCTAGTTTATGGATATATCTATCTCGTCGAATAAAGGCTATTCTATAAATCGATATTCTAGCTGCTGGTTTCACGTTAACCATGCTGGCGTGGAGTCAGCTGCACAGATACGAGTTTTATTACCTGGCTTGGCTGCTCGCATCTACGGTATGCGCATTGTGATCGCTGTGTCTCTTTCCTCGTTAGTGGATGTTTAATTTGAATAGTCGTTCATACGAGCAAATGTTATGGCCGATTCATAAGCTGTATAAGATGGCTTTCACTTAAATCAACTCCGTCCTCAATCGAATCATGTTCTGTGTGTATTGAAACAGTATGAAGATCCTCACTGCTTAAACACATATTCCCTCCGTATGAACGCCACAAACTAGCGCAATAACCGCTGTCGCTGCCATCACTACTGATATTTTATCATCCACAATTTGGACGACATGAGTATTAAATCCTGACACTGGATAAGTGATGCACGTGACGACCCTTAAAAAAATACGTAGTTTGCATAATCCATGCTTGATCATTTGTAGGCATTTGTATATGAAAAATCACAGGGGATTCATTGGGGCTCAGTTTCACTCAAATCCGTGGTCCTAATTGGTTTCTTTCAATAAACATGTCTTCTGCTAAAGTAGGAATGATTATGTAGGGGTGGAACAAACCTCTTGATCCACCGAGCAACCAAGCTCACGTCTACGTAGAGGTTCTTCTTGATACGGTAGATGACTTGGAGATGGTAATTTCTCAAGATATATGCTGAATAGACTGACTGACTCAGATACGATCATGATGCTTCCAGCTTAGTGTCTCTTTCCGACGAGATTGTCGACCAAGGAATTCAATCTGACTGTAGAAGTCGAGGTTGCTACGAGTCATTGATGCAGATGCTTTCTTGTGACCTGTCTTCAACGATTCAGACAATATTGAATATGCTTTCGTACTTTGAGGCTTCCACTGCTCAGTTGTTGTCCTTTGAACTTGCTACTGAAATTAACTTGCTATTAGCATTCAACAGCCAACAGCGTTATTTTTCTCGTGGTACTGTTACGCTGTCCCAGGTTTCGGACAATATATGGTAGTGGGGTTTCGGAAGTGAGTATCCTCAAATGTCGACACGAAAGATAGCTGAATCGTAAGAGTCATACCATCAGGTGGTTACCAACTACGTCTGAGCGGGAAGAAATCAGTCTCAGTCGGAAACGCCTCAACTAGGGCCCCATTCTGGTACATTTCATATCGTCTGTATGTATGATCAGTGATTATTGTAGCTGTTGTTAAGCATGCGCAAATCCTCCTGATACAAAATGATCATCATCGTGTATTTCCTTGTATCTTTCCGCTGAACATGGAATTCAGTAGTTCTCACAAACTCTGGAATCCTTTAAAAGGGCAGGATAGTTCAGGATAGATCCTGCTAGCCGTACGCTTCATTCTGTTAGACACAGATCCATCATGGAAAACGAACAGCTAGCTGTACAATCTCTGTAAGTTTTTGACGATTCAATCGAATTTTGAAATAAACAGTTTCTAGATTTGGACCTATATTCATCGGCGCATTCCTCAATGGTATATTATACGGGGTATGTATGCTTCATCCTTCACTAGAGGTTACGTCTTCATTGGTTTTCAGGTTCTCGCTGTGCAGGTATATCAAATGCTTTGTGCAACACTTCTCCAATTCTGAGATCAAAGAAAGACCTATTTCTACTACCAGAACAGCAGCAGGTTACCTATTTGCATTCTCTGATCGTAAGGCAACACTGACAATGAGCCGTAGGGATGCTTGGTGGATTAAATATCTGGTGAAGCTCTCTCGCTTTCATCGAAGACATCCACAATTCATCGTGATGGCTCAAAAGGTTTTTTTCGTTCTGATAGCAGAGACTATCAGCTTTGTGCTGGATTTTGCCGTCGTATGGGAACCACTAATTCAAGACTATGGTTAGTATTTCGGAATAGTTACAGGAAGTATATCACCATTCAACAACTTTCATCAGGTTCTCCAACGATCTTTCAAACAACGCCAACAAGTGAGTTTCAGGCCATTTTTAGTAGCCCACTGGATTGATCATGCTTCACGAGAAAGCTTTCAGTGCGGGTAGGTGTCTTCAAGTAGTCAATCATTTTCTTTCCTCATTGATCGTTGTCAGATCCCTTGGTTACGGTTAGTATATTCGGAAAAATCATATCAAGGATAGCTTTTTGAACGCATGTTACGAAAGGCTGCCATTTCAACCGCCGTGCAGCTTTTCCAGGGCTGGAGAATTCACAAATTGACCAAATCTAAGATTGTCTTTGGCTCGATCGCGTTGATCGCGTTTGCCAGCCTAGGTAGCCGTTGAACCTCAAACGTGAAACCTTTACTGACGATTTCATAGCGGCCGGGTTTACAACGACCATTCTCATCGCCCTTCATCCAGCATGGAGCCAGTTGCAGATGTTCGAGTTCGGTTTCTTGGCTTGGTTGATATCATCTGCTCTGTGTGACATTGTAATCGCTGTATCTCTATCGTGGTTTGTGGTAAGTCAAACACCTTTCTCAATACTACGACTTAGGCGATGTTTAACACGCCTTCAGCTACATAACAAGACGTCCTTCACCTCTACCAACTCCATCCTCAACCGAATCATGCTTTGTGCGAAGTATTTCAATGAGATATAATGATCTCTCGACTGACTGCATTTTCTGCTCTGTAGTGACTTTACAAACTGGGACGTTAACCGCTGTTGCTGCTATCGCTGATGTTTTCACATTCACACTCAGTGAGGTGCGTATATTGATATCAGAACTCTCTGTATAAGTATGACCTTCATCTGTAGGACAAAACATTGTTAGCTACTTCTTATTATCTTTGAACGTATTGAAACATGGGACGTTACAGGGAATTCGTTTGGGCATATTCTCTGTCAAAGCTGTACTCCAACTCTCTACTTTCGATGTAGGTCATACTATGGGCAATTTTCTCTAGCGATTTCGGGCTGATAGTTCTGCTAGGTTAAATGCTCGCGTCGAATGGAACAAAGTTCTTGATACGCCGAGCATCCAAACTCAAAGCGATGTCACTTTCTTCCAAGTCGAAGTCCTTCATAATACAGAGAACCCAGCAATGGTGATCGTTCAAAATTCTGCGACTGAACTGGCTGCTACTGACCGATTGATATGGTTTATCTAGCGCTACGATGCTCCCGAACAGGTAATACAATGTTCATCCTGGTCTGTTGCACGATCTGTACTGAAAGAGATGCTCAGAAACCCGCTACCGTGGTATATCCCCCATTCTGATGGTTGGAACCTCGCTGCCTGAGATGACGGGTTCACGGTAAGATCCTCGCTCGTCAAGCGTAATTAGCCGAGAACGATGCACGGACATAGCAAGTAAGAAAGATATGTGCAATGACCAGAGCAAGATTAGAAAATATAATATTTCAGAATTCGGACTCCAATGTGATAAAAAGGAGATTGTATAAACCCCATGAACGCAGCGAGCAGCATGAGCGTTCTAGAAAATTCCCCCAGCGACCACAGGAAGCAAAAAAACTGGAAAGAAAACCGGAACGCTAGCATCATAATCTGGGATGTAAAAAGACTTTTAGCGAATTCAAACGATTGCAGGCAGTGATTCAAAGTTGTAGCTTCCGAGAGTTTGTGTACCAGGAGAAATCTTCTTCATCCACCTGCGAACAAAGAACCAGAGTCGAAGGATCAAAACTGTGTTGTTCTTTCTCTGTTGATAATTCGAGGTGTTGATGACGATAGGTAATAGCTCGAGCCTTGGAGTTTACATCGAGAGCTTCAGCGATAAGTTGAAGAGTTTCGGCTGCTGTGGCATAGTTTGAATTCGCTTCAGAAAGAGAACGCATTGCTGTGAAAGACTGAATGAGCGCGTTTCGATAGGATATACAAGGATTTCTCACCGTTTACGGCGTTCTCCAAATACTCTCCTGCAAGCTCTACAGAGACGCTGGCACAACAGTAGAGCAAATCATTCATTCGCGATGTTGAATTGGTGGGAGTATTTAGGATTTCGTTTGTAAAGTGATTGTCCATCTGGAAGTATCGACGTCTACGAGAGTTGGGTTGTGGCTCTAACGGGATGCATGTTGTTGTTGCCTGGTTCACAACGAGGACGGGTTCTAGTAAAGATAATGTTTACAGCAGTAGCCCTATCGAGGCTGGAGTTCTTTGTTTATAGCATCATTGGCTTGCTTTGTGTGCCCCGATTTTGGGATGAAAGAAAATTAAGCGCGTGTAGTTCACGTGCTGGTCGCGTTCGTTCACTTTGTTCTTATTTGTTTCGGACGCTTTAACTTTCGTTTCCGTTTACCTTCTCTTTTTCCCATCAACTACCACCACCACACCACACTATTTCAACGACCACCCGACCTCAAACTCATCGACATGTCTGGACGCGGAAAGGGAGGAAAGGTGTGTTATATGCAGTGATCTCGTCAAGCGCTTGAGGCCCAACTAAAATAATGTTTGGCTAGGGTCTCGGAAAGGGTGGCGCCAAGCGTCACCGAAAAATTCTTCGTGACAATATTCAAGGTCGGCCCAACGCCAAATCAGGCTTGCTGCTGTTGACGCTTTCTATAGGCATTACTAAACCTGCTATTCGCCGTCTCGCCCGTCGCGGTGGTGTTAAACGTATCTCTGGTCTCATTTACGAAGAGACTCGTGGCGTCCTCAAGATTTTCCTCGAGAACGTTATTCGTGATTCTGTCACCTACACCGAACACGCCAAACGGTAAGCCCTCACCAACCTCGCTGCGCACCTTGTTCGATGATTGTCAATATTTTGTAGTAAAACCGTGACTGCCCTTGATGTTGTATACGCACTAAAGCGATCCGGTCGGACGTTGTACGGATTCGGAGCTTAATGCTTGATGTCAGTGTGGTCGCCTTCTGCCGTGAGAAGCTGCTAACACGACTCTTTCAGTGGCCAGACTCCTGTTATCTTTATCCACTATCGATCTGTATCATCTCTGTATTGTAAACTATAGTCAATTTCTTTCCGACAATCGCATACCTTTGTCTGTCTAAGTGAAGTTTCTTTTCTTTTTTATGGTCGGGTGGTCTATCCTATGCCGAGGCCTATCGGTTATCCTATGTTCACATGCTGCAGGGAAGTGTAAAAGGAATATTGATCTGCTCCTTTACTTTCCCACTGTCTTTCTCTCCTTTGTCATTAACTACCACCTATCTCAAGATTCATTTACATGGCTGGACGCGGAAAAGGAGGAAAGGTGTATTCTTTCCATATCATTGCCGCTTGAAACCCATCTAAGATACTATCTGTGTAGGGTCTCGGAAAGGGCGGTGTTAAGCGTCACCGGAAGATCTATCATGGCTCAGCCTTTGTAGGCATTACTAAACCTGCTATTCGTCGTCTCGCTCGTCGTGGTGGTGTGAAGCGTAATTCTAGTCTTATCTACGCAGAGACCCTTGGTGCACTCCAGATTTTCCTCCAGGACGTTGTCCGCGATTCTGTTACCTATACCGAGTACGCCCAACGGTAAGCTCTCATTTGAACCTCCTTGCCGCATTTCTCGATGACTGAATGTTTTCAGTAAAACCGTTACAGGGACTGATGTTGTTACCGCATTAAAGCGATCTGGTCGGAAGTTGTATGGATTTGGAGCTTGATACCCCAAAGTTCAAGTGAGCGTTGTTGCAAGCCCGCTAACTTAACGTTTTCATCGGCCACATCCATGCGATATTTAATCACTATCGTTCTGTATCGCTCATGCACTCCATATTCCTATGCGACGATCATACCTCTATGTGTGTGTAGAAAGTCTGATTGATTGTACAATTCTTGTTTGTCCTCCCGTACGGAAGGGTTTCGTGCTGCAAAACCTTCGAACAGCTTTCCTCAAGCCAACATGTGTCAAAGCAGTGCTGAATTCAACGTTGTAATTCTTGGCCCGTGTGCAAATGGTTCCTGCACTCAAACGGTTCCACAAGCTGCTGTCTGCGCTTCCTCTACCCTCAAGCCTACTCCAAGTGGTAGAATGGTGATTTGTGTCTACCACGCCGTACATACATGTTAGACGTCGAGGATAGATTCCCATTACTCCCTCACGCAAAATCCTACCCAACCACTCGGAACGATGGCGACCATTTGTTACAAGAGCTAAATTGCAAACTCGGACTGGTATCAACAGACAACTTCGTGTCCATCGATCTTGTGCACCTGCCCCGCCTTCATCACAAATCGCACATTATCCACCGTCCCTTCAAAATCCTTCTCAAAATCCCCTTCTACGCCCACTAGATCAGCAGCCCAACCTGGTTTTATACAGCCAAAACGATGTTCATTATCTCCCAAGGGCACACCATAACCACCGTCAGCAGCATACCCCACGTCCCATCCCATAGGCCGGATACACTCCCATCCACCCATAGTAGCCCATTTCAGAACCTTTTTCCAGTCTGCTCCAAGCCTCACCATCAGCTTCATCTCCAGCGCATTCTCTCCGTGCGGAAACGCCCCAGTGTCACCTCCACATGCAATATTCTCCATCCCCATCGCCAGCGCACGTTGGAACATTTCGCTGACTACCTTCCAAGCTTGATTCGCCCGTGGGTCCTTTCCTCCGGTAAATTGAACTTGGTAATAGGACACTGCGAGAGTAGGGACCCAGATTGTATTGGGTGTGGCACATAGTAAGCGGAGGAGGGAATCTGGATGCGGGGAAAGAGTCGATCCGTGCTCGATTGAGTCTACGCCGAGTTCGAGGAGGTTCGTGATAGTATTGGTGTTGCTGGCATGAGCAGCGACTTTGATGCCTACTGAATGAGCAGTGTTAATCATTCCTGCGAGTTCGAGGCAGTTAAAAGTCGGTAACGGTGCGCCAGCGACGCGTGGTGAAATATCTTTCATACGAGACCGGAACCGGTAGTCTGGAGAAATTGAGTACCTGAAAAACACCATGTGGTGTGTATTCACCTGCGTAAATCTATAGGTGCGTTTCAACTCTCAAACTGAAACGGTGAGACCATGAATTGTTTGTACCTTTATCCAGTCTGCTCCTGTACCAATCTGCCGTCTGGTAGCCCGAATGCACGCGTCGACTCCGTCAGTTACTTCTGCGCCGGTTACGCCTTCTATGCCTTCCCGATTCATGTGAAGCGAACTTTTGGGCCCTGTGTGCCATGTTAGTTGCAAGCATGATATGTGTTATGTTCAGAATATTACCGTAACTGCCAGTACAGACAATGGCTCTGCTCGCGCAGAAGTATCTGGGTCCTGGAATGATGGAATTAGGGCCAGATAAACATTTTCGTAGAGATATGTCGGCGTCTTCGGCGCCTTCGGTTCCAAGGTCCCTATTCATGAATCAAGCTACTGAAAGACGCGAACGCAGAACATACTTACCTGACGGATGTGAAGCCAGCCATTAGGGTCTTTCGTGCGTGAACGGTAGCACGAATGGTTCTCTCCACAAGGCTCTCTTTCGTCGTCTGGTCGTCCCACGACGTTTCTCCATAGGAATGTAGGAAAACTACAACATGAAGCGAGCTCGACATCAGTAAAGAAATTATACATTATAGTGAGCGAAGTACTTACAATGTACGTGAGCATCGACGAAACCCGGAAGAACTGTTAAATGCCTTAGATCTATAATTTCGCCTGACGCTAATTGCGATGCGTTGAGGTCGCATTGAGCTGTATTTGTAATGCTAAGGATGACACCAGTGCTCTTCGAAACTGATATAGTCTGTGCAGGCAGGAATTGCAGGCTCTGAGAATCGAAAAGCTTGCCAGCGAGGATTCTTTGGGTGTCTGTGACAGCATAGTTGGGTTTGGAGGCTGAGATCTCGAGAGAGTGGACTTGGGTCATTGGGGGGAAAAAAGGACGCAAATAGTCCTGGCATCATGGTAGTCCGTGGAATAGTGAACGAACGCCGGGCCGAATGGGAGGACTCAACAATAGCTGTACTAATCTCCAACTTATAAATAATTTCACCCCCGGTAATGAACTTCTTCCAATATTCTCCAAAAACAAATCACCAAAAACGTGTCAAGTAACCAACAACCTTTGAATTGCCTCCTACCAGATTCGAACTAGCGACCTTTCCATCCATCGTTATACGAGTGGAACGCTCTACCACCTGAGCTAAGAAGGCAATGAAAAATCTCGAGCTGCAAATATCCATCTACTTAATGCCCTGACCATCGAATATTCATAAGAGTTAGTGGCTAGAGTATTGCTCGCAAGTCTAGATAGGTTAGGTTAGAGGTTAGGGCCACCTCATTGACAACCACATTGGTAACTATAGATCTGGACAAATAAAGTATAAGAAAGTACACATCGGGCATCACTGGTTCAGAATGTGGCACAAGTCGTGATGCAAGGCATCAATATCACAGAACGCGAAGATGACCTTCAAGCTCCTGGAAGATGTGGAGTAGAAGAAAAAAAAAAGAATGCTATGCTAACTTCTGCACAGACCGTGACGTTAGAATAGGCCCGGGCCCTCCGGATGTATATAAACTCTATACATCTTGTGTATATCACTTTCATGCCCCAAGTAACCAGCCATGATGTTCGCAGCAGCAATAGGACTACTGAACCTCAAATATCATTACAAGATAAGAGTGAGGATACTTAAATCAAAGTCTCCCAGTAACTTACCGGCCACTCCCTATAATCACCACCTACTAGATGCACGCCTGGCGGATTTGACCGCTGCCTTTCAAACATCTTCGGATTTCCAGTCAAACAATCAAGATGCCATTTCCAGAACGGGATCGAGACTCGCGTCCTCTGTGGAGGTAAAAGCAATAGAGGAAAAAGTCAAGGATTTTGCATCGTCTAGTCAAGTCCTTATGAGTGCTCTCGACGAAGTTCGGAAAATACATCCTGTCATAGGTAGGAATATGGGCGCCATTGATCGCCAACCAGCTGATTTTTTTCGGGAAGACGTCGTAGTGCTTGCGTTCAAAGCGGTCGTCACTTTGGAACTAAAGCGCCGAGATAATGATCAAAAAGTACTGGTGCTTCAGGTAAAGATGCAGGATATGATGGAGATATTCGTTCAGTAAGTCAAATTGTTCTTGGAACTCGGGGTCAATGCATACTGTATTGCTGAATGTAATTGAATTGCTAGGCTGAGAGTGATTGCTCCACACCAAACAGAACCTGATCGAGGCTTTACAGTGGCGGAAAGTTTAAGCAAGCTATGTTCCCGAATTGCAGAAGACATCTGGTCTTGTGCAAACCTTTGCGACTCGTATTCTAAGAAGCGTTTTCTAGGTGAGTAAAAGATTAAAATCTCCACAAGTACGAGAACACAGGGATGTTCAACGTATTACTGACCTTCATACTAGTTAAATTGCTCAAAAGTCCGATTTACGAGGGTCGGCTGGCTGGTTTTATCGAAACATTTGTAGAGCGACGTACAGAGCTGCATACAGTAGTGGGTATGTTTACTGCCCACAAGATTCACTCTACGTTTTCTCTTCTGGAAGACAATCAAGACGTTCTCAAGGCTATCAATGATTCAATCCAAGTTATCTTCGAGCGACTGCGTACACAGACTCCAATAGAAAAACAAATATGGAAGATGATCGAGTCAAAAGGCGGACTCGAAAAATGTATTCAGGATGACTCTGTGTTGATCGAACTGGTGAAATTCGATTTATATGGGTGCGTCGGGCCACAAATCACGGAATACGTGCATTGTAACCACGATATGTCTGTTCCGACAGCCCAGCACCTTCTGAAGATCCGATAGTCACCTCAAATCCCGCGGGACTATCTACGGATTATACAGGATACCCAGCTTTCTCTTCACCGGGAGCAGCTTTAGGATTAAACCCGACTCCCCCTACGTACCAACCACCGGTTTTACAGTATCGTCCGAGCACAGTCTCTCAAGGCCCCGCCGCACCTATCTCAACACCAGCAGAGACATATTACAGGCCTGGGTCAGAATCGATAGGTCAGATGTATACAGCTTATCCGTCTGCAATATATGGAACTTATACCCAGCCATCTCCTTATGGAACTAATATTCAACCTTCTCCTGTTTATACTGTCCACAACAGCCGCTCCCGGAGTCGATCCCGGCGATCGTCATATTCAAAACGTAGTGTGTACTTCGAACGTCCTATAATACCAGATGGCCCTTCCACGTTCACCTATACTACGCGTCCATCCACTCATTCTCAATCGTGGTCTGGTTATCCCGATACAAGACAACAAGAGGCTCAAAGATCCAGTGCAGCCGCTCGCAGGACAATGACTACCCAGTATGATGGAGAAGAAGACTCTTACGGCAGGTATGATTATGGACGGAGACCTCTAGACGACCCTGAGAGCAAGAGGAATCAAGGAGATCTACCTGAACCTGCAGCACATATCGTCAATGATTTGAAAGAGGAGTTGCAGGTCGACATCGACGATGATTTGAAGAAGAATATGGAAGTATTTAAACGGAAGCTTGATGTACAGCAGCAATTACTTCTACAAATTGAGGATACGGTGGTTCGCCAAGGAGATAGAGTCGTTTCGGTAATTCGCGAAGGCCCTCATTACAGAATTCACGATCTAGTGAGTTGATGCTTAGGTTATATTCGCATGCCGTTACTTAAACTATCAAAACCACCAGGAACTTCGGGCTATCTGGAAGGAAATGGTATGTCATTTTTAGCTTCTTTCCGAGTTCATCGTAGAGCTCCTTGTAACTATCATGATCTCCAGGGTTGGAAGCTAGGTGTCCCAGTACAGGAATTCGTACACACCCTGCATGACTACTATGTTGCTCAGAATACTGACTCGACTGTGCTCGATGATCACTTCAGAATCCCGCCATCTCCAGGATCGACTGCAGAAGATCAGATACTCGCCTTGCGCACAGCATTCTCCGCCGCCAAGCAGAGAACAGCGGAAAGATGGGCTCTCAAGCACATCAACATCAAGAATATTGTACCTCTTATGGAAGTTTTTGACGGCGATGCTTCCGGCTTTGTGAGTGTCTGGGAGGCGAATCAGGTTGCGTCACTGCGCCCAAAAGATTGGAGGTGAGTTCCCAGATGGTGCAACATTTTTCGCATTTAGCTGAGGACAACAGCTTCCTCCAATGGCTAGCATATTGGGCCGCTGGTCAGATTTGTGTCATACGCTTGATTCTTGACGCCTCTAATTCTTTTCGCTAAACTAGGTCGTCATTTTACGATATGGCAATATCGACAAAAGATCGGAGCTATCATTCTGCAGATGCATAAGTCGCTAGATGATCTTCTGCCAACTAACAGAGACATTGTCAACCACTATCTTCTTAGTCTGTGGACGGTGGACCAAGTTCTGTTCCAAATCATCCCCTGTATAGAACCTCCAGACGGGATCTTGACCGAAAAGATTGCGGATTATATAAATACCGAGGAAAGCATAATGGAGCAGAAGTTAGCAGCTTTGAATTACGAAATCGATGGGCCTGATACGCTTGGTTTGATCATTAGTAATTCTCAAATCGAAAGGGTAAGTACTATCAAGATCAACGACAAGCGGATTCTCAACTTCGTTTATGATCAGAACCTCCTTCCTCTCATCTACCTGCTTCTCAAGCATCACTTAAAAGTCATTCGAGCAGGCACACACAGTGTGTTCGATCATGAGGAATTTTCTGCTTCTGAGGAAACCGTCTACCAGATTTTCGATGCGATCAATGCCCGCGTGGACACCCTTTATTGTAAAACATTGAGCCCATGAATAGTGGAGGTAACTTCTAACCATAGCATTATAGGGTTATTTGGTTCAAATACTGTTGAACCATCCTTCCTGTGGGAAAGTCGGCTCGAAAATTTTGCATTCGGAATGGTGATTGTCTTGCTTTGTCGTTTCGAACAACTTTTGAAACCCGTCCCCATATCTTCTAGTACTCAGCCGTGTTTCGAGGAAACGACCCTTACTATCCAACAGTCATAGACTATGGAATTAGCAAGGGAATAGTGGAGCAATTCGATGGAATCAACTCAGATATCTCTTTAAAGCATCCCTCTCCAGAGATCGTCGAACCCACAGATCCTTCATCCCTTCCTTTCAAGTTGAAAGACTGCATCACAGGGGTCGAGGGATTCTGGACTGGCTTCCTGTATGACACCGAGAAAAATCGCACCATTCACGGAATGATAGAATTTAATGTCTATACCTGGAACTTTTCGGACGAAAGTTTCGCAGCTAAAGGGAGTTACTCCCAAGGCACGCTCTTCATGAATGGGACAATCAAGATTCATGGTCAACAAGGTATGCTGGATGCACACCTCCTAACCCGTCCGGATTACAGGAAGGATCAGAAATACGAGCTCTTCCTGCGTGGAACACTGGAGATTGTACGCGATTTTGCAAAAGGCTCGGTGAGTATCGTATACTATTTAGGAACACGTAACTGATCAACTCCTCTCATACTGTGATTGTTTTGAATAGAGTGCGCGCTCGCTTCCACCCCAATACATACTATCCGGAGATTGGGGCTACCCTTTCAATCAGACTCAGCCCCGTGGTACTTTCTACTTCAGCCAAACGCCAGTGTGGGTTCATCAATTTCGATTGTTCAAAGTTCCCCAGACTTCAGCTTTGCTCGTTCGAGGCGAGCGCTCACCTCCCAGGCGTGCATGGTTACGATGGAAATTTGCCTGCCAAGCTGTCTTGTATCAGGTTCATTCAGAGAAAGGGTTTTTGCATACAGAGGCCGTACGAGATATGCTATTTCACTTGCGGAGGGGAGTTCAACTTGCTAGATATCAATATCTGCTCTCCGATAACCAGCCTATGAGTGCTAGAGATCAGGAGGAAGTCAACAGACTTCTGGTAATTTCTGCACCGTGGACTGCTAGGCTTTATCGTTCTGTTGCGCGCTGCCAGTTTCCCTCGGGTTGGGGGGCTTTACATTTGTGAGTTTTACTGCCGTATGATTTTTTCTCCATGCTGATACGACTCCGATTTCACATAACGCTTTTTCATCTGACAAATGTCTTACAGTTCTTACTGGTGCTCCATGTGTAACGGCGTCATTCTGGGCAATCGCTATTACTGTTTTACTTGTGCAAAAGGCACATACCCAGCAGGAGATGAACTTCACTGCGAATTTTGTTCTACTTGCCGACACGAGCACGACAGAGCACGTCGAGGGCATTCGTTTATCAAAATGAAAACGTTCAACCACAATAGAGACATATGCCCTCTATTGGAACGCATCAAGAGGCTGCAATATCGCTCCGCCGGCCAACCGGTTATCGTTACTCCTTCATCGAGGGCTGATAGTGAGAGAACTAACTCCCCTGTCGCTTTAGGTGGGGATATTAACGAAATCAGGAATAAGGTTCATAGTGACGGCGATAGTGTTAAAGCTATATGGGATCTTCGCTCTCCAAAGCCTTCTGACGCTATATCAAAACGAGTTCGGTTCTCCCTGAGCGCGTTCCGGCCATCCTCGTCTGCTCCATCCAACACAGTTGAGCACGATGTCCCCTCTCAATCCAAATTCAGGCGTCATCGTAGGGCGAGTTCCCCGTCATCAACGTCTGGGTCAGTATTGTCAAGGATGCTCTATGGATCTCGACCTGCAGTTCGTAGTGCTGTGCCTAATAGCACCAATTCGATTGCAGCTGAATCAGAACTTAGTGGGACGGGAGAGAAGAGATTATCGATGGATGTCGACTATGAATCCAAACCTCATCGTAATCTGTTGCAACACCGATGCGTTTCTTGTAATCGTGGGATAGACCTTGGTTCAGAGATTTATTGGAGTTGTATCATTTGCTGTCAGTTATCATCTTGTATATGTTCTCTTTCAAAGCTAAGTTTCCATACAGCTAATCCAGAGGCAAATACTCACGTTGTAGTGTGTTCTGAATGCGAAATGCGGGATCGAGGTCTATACGTGCCCAAAGCAACTACTGATACCAGTAACAGTATTCAAAGCGAAACAGAAAGTCGACTCAGAAATCTCGATGGTCATGGCGATGCGGTGGGCATTATTGACTCTACCAGCGGAGGAGGCATGAACACCACAGAACACCAACATCGTGATCACAAACACCATGATACAGCTCATGATCTTGAAAATTTCAATGATTATGCCAGTCATAAATTAGACCATCCCATAATCAGGGTACTTGGATCACTGTTTGTTGCACCTCCACAACTACCTCGATACCACTCACCTCCTTTACCACCACCTGTAGTGATAATGCGAGCACCTTCATCAAGGAGTTCGAGCCCTCCCTTGATCGAAGTGCCCTATCGAAGAAGTTCGGACTACGTTGGGTCCACGAGATATGGAAGCTTCGGTGGAAGAGATACTCCCAGCACTAGCAGACGTCGAATAGTATTGGATTTTGTCAAGGGAATGTTCGGTAGTAGTAGTGGCGAGAAAAGCAGTCCAACATTGGCATCGACGGCTACTTCTGATCAGGACTGGCAGAGTGTGCCTCGAAGCGGACTTGAAGACAGTAGATTCGATTATCATATTTTGTGAGTTGTGCAAGATAGCAATATGAGGTTATATATTTGAGGGCAAGTGCCAAGTGCAAGACGGACTGGTGGCATATTTAGAGCCCGCTGGGGTAAATAGGTCCAAACCAAGAAGCAGGTACAGACGGTCACGAAGCCTGCGAGGCCATATCTTTCATTTCTTCTCCACCTCCAGACTAGAAATAAATGGATGATACTTGAGAAATTGTAGCAAGTGGGATACTGGATGAACATATAGCGCATTGGAGGTTGAGAGTTTTACATTGAATGTCCCAAAATATCTCAAATACACCATACCGTACCCGGAACACCACAAACATAAGTACCCAACTTCAATTCTTCCGCTGACAACATTTCTCTCTAAACTTTGAGCATCGTTGTGCCCACAGACGAGAACGAGTGATCTATTGACACTGTATTGCTTCTGTCAGTCGCTGCTGAATTCAATGTTGCTTTTAGCTCACACCTTGAACGAGGTTGCATGTTTACCTCTCTCTTCACCAATCATTCATCGATTTGAGAGATTATATGACTTGGCCCACCTCTTTCTAACTCATACTTATATACCTAGTTGTTGAGACCCTCCGTGTAGAGTGATCAAAGTAAACCTACTGCAAGGGGAGGACTGATACCGACGAGGTTGGTTTGACAAGGTGATGTGCAAGAGCGAAAGAAAAAGTGGGAAACCGCTTATATTTCGACAAAGAAGCTAAGTCGGTCATTCTAGATCGACTCCTATCGACATCAACCCCTGAGCTGCTCTCAAAACACAAGATCCTTCTGTGGCTATGGACTAACCTGGGCCCTAATTTCCTTGCTTCGCCTACCTTAACACTTCTTCGGCTTTACCTCACTTGGTAAATGCACTTTAGACCAAGGGCCCCGGAAATCCACAATACACGGCCTAACGGCAGCAAGTGATCCCCGGGTCTCTTCCCTTGGAATTCTTTCTCAAAATACCCGTAAGTATTGCATGATTTCCAAATCCATGTTCGACGGTGGTTTATTTGTGGTCTCTGACCTTTTGTGAAGTCTTGACGATACAAGACCGGAATGTAACAAGCGACCAAAGGCTGTTGCAAAACTATGAAAAGCTCCACAGTTTAATGTAAGTAATTCAAAAGAGCCAGTTCCAAAGAAGGAACGATAAGTAGTTAATTAACGCTGTTTTCAACATCCCGTCAGCGCTCAAGCTTCGGGTTTTCTTTTATTCCTTGGCTTCAACTTACTAGAGCGAGCAAGAAAGCTCCACAAAGAACCGTGGTATGCGTGGCTTGGATGAAGTAGAGATGAATGTTTTTGTCGTTCAGGTTCTTGTATAAAAAGGCTTGCATACTTTTTTGTTCCTCCATCTCAATCAACCACATCTAGGTGCTTCTAATTCGAACAGTGCAGCGAACACAACCAATAGGCAATGAAATTCCTCACCGCACTCGTCTACTACGGAGCTTCCATGCTCTTCATTTCTGCTACTAGTGCCCAGACGATTTGTCACACTTCCGGTGTATGAACATTACTTATCTAATATACATGTAACTCACCCGGCGTGCCAATGATTATTCTAGGACTGTTCTGGAAGCGAAGTATGCTGCTGGGGAGACGGGAGATCTCCGTCCGGTCAACGTGAGTGTATTTCGACTTGAATCGAGATATAATACCGAATTTCGAGCTCATTCCTTTTACTTGAAGCGGGATGCGGAGAACAATGCCTGACTATTTGTGTCGCACCTTCCGATCCTTGCTGCAGTGAAGGAGATGGCTGTAAATAAGGCATTGAGAGTCGAATGTGCTCAGATCACGAAAATTTCCAGTTGATCTAGCGGACTCGAAGGACGGAGAGCCTCGAAGGTGATCAATTGATTAGATATGTGTAATAGCTCTCAATAGTTTAACTTGCGCCGTATTTTCGACAAACGTACGAACGGAAAGTGTATTTATTGAATTCATTCACCTTCTCTCACCGATGATCCACGACCAGAATGCAACAATTAGCAGAGGCTGTACATTCAATGTTACAAAATTGTTGAAAAAAACACCTACTTTTTCAGCCCCAATGTCGAGTAGGGGGTAGAGAAAGAAAAAAGATGTGATTAGAGGTGAAGACCGATGAATTTGGAGAGTTAAAAGCAGGATCCGGCAGGACATTGAGTTTTGGGCGTACATGTCTATTACTTCAAAAGTGTCCGCTATTAGAAGATTCATCTCCTCCATGTATATATCCAATATTCTTACAGATTATAAGATACTTGGGCATATATAAAGGAGGAAAGAAGGAAGAAAGGTTTTGATCTCCCACGAGATTAAAGCTGGCAATGATCCGTGACGTTCTCGTCATTCGTTATTCGTTTTCCAAGCCATATCGTTTTCAAACTTAGTACTAGCTCACGCGTTCGTGTTTTGAAAATCCGAAGTTGCAGGCTGAAAATGAAGAGAAGAGAATAAGGTAGGTTGTATGGAAATCAACGACGACTTGAGAACGACGAAGAAAGGAACTAAATAGGACATAGATGTTCAAATTCAATCTCTGTAACTTTCTTTTTGCAGTTTGAATGTTATACGAAAAAGTTTTGTCCTCTGCAAACGCTTGGAATATGTCAAGGCGGTCGTTCATCGCTGATGCCGTTTTTGGCAGCTAATCCAAATCGAATTGGCTTTTCACTTTTCTCGTCCACCGTGAATGGAATCTAGCAGTGGCTGTAGCTGTCCTATTTGTTGTATCGACCCTCGTACTTCGGCTCCAACAACGTCTATGACGCCGTACAGCTGACTGACTCTATGGCCAGTTCTCATTTTCGGTGTCTGGCCCATAGTGGGGGCGGGATTCAGCCAACAAAGCATAGCCTGTAACATATCCGCTCGTCTACCCATGCGCACATCAGTGAGCAGTCATGCCAGCACAACTGCTGTTGCATCCTCGAACATTTCCCAGGACTTGGAGCAGCTGGCGGGAGGAGATACGATAGGATTTTCCGAATGTAGAGCGCCAGCTATAGAGGAAAATTCTCAACTTGTTGTACCACCACTCTTTACGATCGTTTCGATTTAGACAACGGTGAAGGAGAATGCTACTAATGGTCTAGTCCATCGTTGGATAGATTCTGCGCACTGAGCCTTCGAAGGTCTTCGATCTATACGACCTATACGACCTAAAGATCCTCGTTTCACCCATATAGAAATACCTATATATAGTTACGTGGAGACACATATTCCGTCCGTCTCTGACAATTGCACTTCCACCGCTACGGTGGGAGAAGAAGAAGGAGAAGAATGTTGTGCCGAATTCGGGTGTTGGACTCTATAGAACACTATTTGCGTTATTGGGGAATCCTCATACACAGTTTATCCATGCTAACAGATGGTACATATTCCACTCATCGCCCCAAGCGTATTTCGCCACTGTATGCAAGACGCAGGGTTTTTTCGCATAGAGAACTTACAATGCGCGAGTCTGTGGTAGAGTGGACGTAGGAGGGTAGCGAGAGCCCGGTGAAAAAAAAGTCGCGAGCCATGAATAGGGAATAGCGTCGGTTCATCCACGAAGAACATACAACTGGACTTGTGCGGAGCCTCCTTATGGCATCATCTGCTCTCTCGTGTTATCTCAACTGTAGATCTGATAAATGGGAGTTTACCTTAGGGATTACAAATCGCAACTTGTTTCCTAACTATCACTATGGCCGAAAGTACTATCGTCTTATATGATATACCTTTCGCGGAGCCTAACATTTGCTGGTCACCAAATACGTGGAAAACACGGTGCGTACTCGGTTGTTTTGAACCTTGTACTGCTTGGCTTATTCTTGTAAATACAAAGGTTCTGCCTCAACTATGAAGGGCTCGCGTATAGAACGGAATGGATCGAATATCCTGATATTGAAGCTCTTTGTATCAAGATCGGTGCTGCCCCAACTGGCGTCAAAGACGATGGCACAACACCGGAATACACTCTTCCTGTGATCCACGATCCATTCACAGGCCAAACCATCTCTGATTCATTCGATATCGCTATATATCTCCACAATACATACCCCGATACCCCCCGTCTTTTCCCTCCAGGAACTCGAGCGTTACAATCTGCTTTTGTCCAATACGTTAATTTCCGAGTTCAAACCCGTCTAGGACAGTTCCTTCGTCCGGCTGTTTTCCACAAACTTCCCCTTGGGAAGAGTCAGGAATATTTCCGGCGTACGAGAGAGGCTTTGTACAATGTCAAGATTGAGGAATGGGCTCCTACAGGAGAGGATCGTGTACAAAAATGGAAAGGGGTGGAGATGGATTTGGTGTTGTTGGATAAGCATTACAAGCTAGCAAAAGAGGAGGTGGGAGGTGATTTCATATACGGGGTTGATCCGACCTTTGGGGATTTCGCTCTGGCAAGTATTTTCCAGTGGTGTAAACAGGGATTCGGGGTTGAGAGTAAAGAGTGGATGAATATATTGACCTGGCAGAATGGGAGATGGCGGAAGTTCATCGAGAGCCTGGACAGATATACATTGATTGTTTGAATACTGGAGTGGATGAAACGTGGAATGTGTATCAAGCGGAGATATCCCAAGATGTACATGATTAGCCTATTCGTCCTATTCTTGAATGTATGTAAGATTAAAGGTCTACCTCGTTAGTATCGAATTGCTGTCTCTGCACCCAGGAAGATTTAATAAGAGCTGCCGCCCTTTCTGCAATAACATACGTCGGGACCTGGGTATGCGCACTTGTGACGAAAGGCTATAGTTCGTTCCTCATCAGACCATTCAGTTAATTGTAATACATTCAAGCTGCTCACAAAAACAGAAGCATCAACAACTCTCAGCCCTTCCACTCCCTTCACTTTCAGATCTGGATCAACAACTCCGTATTGCGCTCCCTTCGCACTCATCGCAACAGTGCCTACCGGATGTGCAGTCGAGAAGGAGTTTTCTCGGATATAGGCATCCACTGCGCTGTTGTTGGACAACGAAATATTTGCAAGTGCCCTAAATGGAGACAGAATGTACCCATCCCAGACTGGTGCTGAGAGATATTGGAACATGATCTCGAGTCCTTGATGCATGGCAGCTATATCGAATGGGGAAGTGAGGTATCCTGGGTTAATAAGAGGAGGTGCAAATGGGTTGGTGCAGTTGATTGTGATGGAGCCACCTGTAGATGCGGGGGCAGTTAATTGTGGAAAAAATTTGCGAGGTAAAGCATAACGCTCACGAGAAGTAGGGCTGACAAGTATGATACCCATAGAGAGATAGTTACCAGTAGCGTGAGGAGTCATGAAGAATCCGTTCTTGTAAGAAAAGGAAATCAGTGCAGGTAAGCAATCGGACTGTTAGGGCATACTTACCGTAGGAATGATCTCTAGATGAGGCGAGTTCCTCCCAGACGAAGGATCACCATAGGTCTCTATTAGACTCTCGTTTACCCTAAAAAACGAGATCTGATTCCTCCAGTATCCACCAGTGGACCCATCCCAGTCTTATTTAATTCGGTATAAACTTCCTTCAATAACGTCGCATTCTGGCTGAGATTATCAAATGTTTCATTAGAATTAACAAAAAATTCGTTTGACAGGCTTGGTTAGTCTGTGAGGTTTTGTCCAACACTAGGTAGATTCAAGAGGGGGGTTATACCGAGTTGGGAAAGCGTGGTGGAGTTGCCAGTTCCGGAATTGAGGAGGAATTGAGGGGATCCAATCACTCCGGCAGATAATATGACTTCTTTGAGAGCAGTTACTTGATGTAGTGGGCCTGTATATAGGCGATAAGAGCTGGTCTTTTTTTCTGCATGAAAAAGACTGACTAGCTAGATCTTGAGTGAATTCGACAGTGCGAAATACAAGTCCGGATGCTGAGGAGTCTTGGGTGAAGGCACTTGGGATTACCCTCGCGACGCGAGCATTGAGGATAATATCCAGATTCCGTCGTGCAAGGAATTTAGGAGCAAGATATGATGTAGGAGAGTCACTGCGTCGACCATGTGTGGTTACTGTCTTCTGAGTCCAACCTAGGTAACGATAAGAAATGCACTAAATCAACCGGCTAGAGAATAAGGTTCTAACTCACCAAAACCAAGAGGCTTTCCAGAATTTATGTCCTCATTATAGTGAAAGATCCCTCCAAGTTCATGCACAGCATCAAAACTGGAAATCTAGGAAGAGTTACAGCATTGACCCCATCGAAGCTGTGTACAGGGGGATCGAATTGACTAGTGGTGTTGTGATGATCTGCGGGTAGTTCGAACCAGTCATTCTGTGAAGAAGATAACTAGAGCATTGTAACACCTAGGTTCGAGCTAACCCACATACTAGGGCAAGACAAGGTTGTATGTTGTCCTAAGGCCATCCGTTGTCTCCAGTAACTGTTGCAAAGCGATCATAGTCATCTGCAGACCCACGAGTGTAGAACATTTCATCTTGAAGAAAGAAAAGTGAGAAGTAGGACTCGGAATTGAGACAGTGGGAAGCAAGAAAGGATATGGGGTGACCAAAAGCTGGTACTCACTGACAGAACTACAGCCACCAAAAATAAAACCTCCCACAATGGGGATAGTGCGGTTGTTCAAACCATTCTGCACAGTAGATGTGTAATTCCAACCATATTGGGACTTGAATTTGAGAGCAAAAAAGGGTACATCAATTTCGAATACATCAATGTTTATGTGGGCGGGTAAATGATCAGCGTCATTCGAGTGATTCCAAGCCTCGGGAAAGAATTGGAAACTGAAAAACCGGTATAAGTGCACTGCCAAATGGGATGATTCCACTGGGCGTCCATACATATGATGACAGCAATAGCTTGAAAGACATACGTTCCACCAGCTTCGAGAACTAGTACAGATAATTTCTTATTCTCTGTGAGCCTATTTGCAAGAACGTTTCCAGCGGTTCCTCCTGCGTAGGATGGTAGTTGTGTAATCAGTGCAGATTCAGCAATTATGTGCACATTGTTCGAAAGGGACAAACACTGACCTCCTACGATGATAAAATCATAATTTTTTGAGGGAAGGTCAGTGAAACTGTTGTACACAGCTGCCGAGCACAACACAAAGCTTGAGAAGTCCCATATAAGTACCCATTGATAAGCCTTAGAATGGGCTGTGCATAAAAATCCGAAACTTTCGGATTTTGTGCATAGCCCAATAGACAACTCTACATAGGGAACCCCTGTACATTGTGTAATAGTCATAATGTCCAGCTCTGGATCAATGATGAATCAAAACCGATGCTCATTGATTAGGCACAGTGTCTAAAAATGACTATAACAACACTAAAACCCCATCCTGTGTGTGAATCAACTATCCTAAAGTAAGATCCGGGAATAGTACAGTCAATAAAAATAATTGCCGAGTTATCTGCAGGCCCATTCAGGAAGACTAGAATGATTAGAATAAAAGCAATAACAGCTCAAGGAACATGTGGAAGCACAGGAAAAGCATATGGTGTCCCGGACCAAGGGAGTAGTAACCATGTGCAAAGGAATAAATCCCTCAGCACTGCCCAAGGTCCAGACCTTTCCTCAGGGACATAAATAGGACAGGCCGGAGCCAGAAGCAGGATGTCAGCGACTCGCTAGCTCTCACAAGAGACAACCAGGCATCACACAATAGACGATGAGCAAGAGGGCAAAAGAGCAAAAAGAGGATGGATATAACAACCCTATACTAGTCTAGCTACCGAGGAGAATAGACGAGAATAGAGCTCAGGAATATAATTACAAAATACTAAGTCTTATATACTAATGGGATATGAAGCCGTGAGAGATGTCTCGTGCTGTAACCGTGAGGATCTACAATAAGAGTTGCTCATATCCATAAGTAAAGCTGTAGGTATTAGGTGAGTAAAAAATAAGGTAATATAAAAAGAAGCATGGAAGCGGAACAATAATGACGTCGTCCTGTCAATGAGCTGACAGGCACGAGAGAGTCGCGCCTAAGTGAAACGACAATGCAAGAACAATAAGGTTGACGCGTGTAACCTAAATGATAATGAGAATATAATGAGCGCTGGTGTAAGCGCCTCAGTGATTAGGTAAGTAAATAAAAGAAAAGAATAATGAAAAGATTGTTTCATGACACAGGAAGCTTTCTTCCCCCCCCACTTCGGTAGTGATTGCTAGTCCTACTTGAAGGGAGTTTGCTTCCAGCATAGAGAAGTCAGATTTAGACACTTAGTCAGAATCAGACAAAGTACAGAATAGAAAACTGAAGTCAGAAAGAATTGATAACTCAGAAAGAGTGTGTACTTGTTGACTTGAAAAAGAAAAGAAAGCAGGAGTTAGGCAAAGCATAGCTCAGTAAAGTCAGCCAGTCAAAGTCCAATTGAAGAATCAGTTAGTCATAACAAGTTCAAGTTTTACAGAACTTGTGAAAGAAAGTCTGTTACAGAAACACCTACTCTATTAGGCAGAGTTAGCTTCACACAATTAAATTATATATATCTTTTATACACCCCTTTTGAACTTAGTGTTGGACTTGGTTGTGTGTGTGTGTGTGTGTGTTGGTGTTGGTGTGTGTATTGCTACACCTGCATTTTGCCCTCAGCCCCAAGTCAGCATATCACCATGTGAATGATAATACAGGGAATAACATTCTGGGTATGTGGCTTGGGGGAAGGCTTGTCGGGGAATGCGTAATGATGAAAGGGAAGTTGCACCTTTTATTAATCTGCTGGACTCTACTGACCTAGTTCTGGCGTTTATCCATGACTTTTAAACAATCACGAGTGAAACAAATGGATCCATCCACACGGAGGCTCTCATAGACCCCGCACCCTAACATAGATACAAGTATGTCATTATCAGACATATACATGAACATGGAAGTGAAAGTTACAAATCCCTAGTTCAATTGTTCGCCACAGGGCTACTTTAATATATACAGCGGGAGTTATATATCTAGTAAGATTCAGTGTGAGCTGTGAGAGAGGCAAGAGTTGAAACGAAGCTCGGCAGACTTATACGGTTTAAGATTGTGTACATAGAGAGCTTGTCTCTTCCGGATTCTGGTGGGAAGCCACTAATAAGCACTCAGGTTTTAAAGAATATGTAGTTGGAGAAAGCTAGGAAGCTGTCATTGAAGTAAGTTTCAAGATGTCGGGACATAAAATGAGAAGTCAAGAAGTAGAGGCGTAGGAGATGCAGCAATCTTTCGTTTTCGGTGGACACTAATCCCAATTGCCTACTACCTCCAGATTGATTATTCCAACATTGAGGCTTCGTGTATCAGGATCGGTACTATTCTAGTAGACATTAGCAATATACTAGGGTACACAGTCCATTAGGCTGTGGTTCGCGATCTATCCACAGGCTGAATCATCCTCGATAGTCACTATATCGCCAGCCACCACATACCTCCAGGAATAAGCATTGCTGTCCAATACATTCTAGTCATGAGAACGCGTCTCACAGTGTTAGTTCTCATCTGGTTGTATTCTAGAGTGGAAGCTACTTGGTTGACCGGCATTTCGAAGAGGAAAGGGGAAAGCTGAGGTCGTTGTAAGCGGAGAAGGGGAGCTGCGGACAAAAGTTCGTTTTCGTTTCTGCGAGCCGTGATCAGAGTATTTTGACTGAAAATTCGTCTAAAGACCAGAATACATCGGTGAAGAAGGGCCAGAGCTAGTAGCTATGCTTTTTCTTCTTGCCTTTCTCTCATTCTCTCAATGCATGGACCAGTCTTTATTCTTCCATTCCCAGCGGTATCTCTTTCAGCGGCAGCCGAGCGATCTGCAATCTTCTGGTATTGTCCCTTTCGATCCTGACAACAAAACTTGAATTGCATTCCTGATACGACCAATGATCCAGCAAATTTTTTAAGTTCATTGCTTCGTACCCGAAACAGGCTCGGGGGACCGGGCGCTCGCAGCCGTCGGCCTCTCTCAAGCCACAGATACACCGTATAGATTCAGGGTCTTCTTCTGCAGTCTTTCCGTTTATCGTACTGGTGTGTTTGCGCTTCGTGGGATGGGATCGGTATCATCGAAGCAACAGGTAATTGTGGCGGCATCCAAGGCGCGGAAGCTTCGGGCTGTGAGTGTCGAGGCCAAATTAATGAAGCTACTGTCGAAAGTGTGCTGCAACTACAGTCTCCCTTCCGACTAGGAGTGACTCCGTTCATATAGTTAGGTTCAGCGCCATTCTTCTTGCTGCTCCTCTACGCCTGTAGGGCTCATATCTGACACCCTCGCTACTACCGCTACCACTTTCGGAACTTTCGGAATTTTCTACTAATATCCACGCCACTATTGCTGAAGAGTCTGTAGTTCAGGTTGCGGAAAGACGATGCATATTCATCGTCGTTGTTGATTCCCTTTGCACATCTTCGCCATTTATATTCATAGCATCGTTGGACGATAACTCGATGCGTTATATGTTGAGGTTGTTGTTGTTAAGATCGTTGAGCGATGTCGGAAGCTCCTCATGACCTTTTAGCATCACCAACTTGACCCGTGACCGTTCCGAATTCTCTTTCTTTAATGTTCACGCCTAGTTGCATTCTTTCTTTCTACATGCGCATGGTTGCCCGTTGTTTGTGCCTTCGTTGGTCTAAGAAATCGAGACAGAATCTCTGGTCGAAAATAGGACTTACTCTCCCATATTATGAACACGCGAAAGTTACGAAAAATTGCCGCTACTTAGTCTCAATACGGCGGGCGGCGCCTACATCTCATTGAGCACGGTGGTTCTCTAGTTCGAGCAACGGCAGGCTTCGAAGATATCCATTGCATAGCTAGGTAAAAGCATTGACGTTATTCTCGATGCCGATCATGAGAGTAAGGAGAACGATCCTAGTCATCGGTTATTCGCCGTTGAATTTTGCGAGTGTTTGTCGAAGCTAATGTTCCCATCCATTCCACAGATGATTCGAAGGACACCCCGTTCACTGATATTAGTACGGAATTTAGGATACGGGAATGTCATTTTTACTTTCACTCTCAAATTCTCATCTGTGCCATCGTTCCAGACTGAACCTACAATCATACGATTCGCTCTAGCTACCTCCGAGCATTTGATTCGCTCTGGACATTTGATAAGAGACTTACGGAGCATCCGACACGCTCTGCTCTCAAGTAAGTATCGGTGAACAAAAATATTTCCTTGACGAACTATCTTCGAAATCTACTGACTAGTGGCGACTTCTACCTAGGCTTTACAGCTTTAGAACGAAGATCAACACTGGTTCGTTTTCATGTGGTCTACGACAGGGAATTCGCGGCGTATACTGTTATGATCTGAATAAGTTTTCTTCGTGTATCGTACCTCATTTTTATCCTTCTGTCTAGCGGCTTCGCAATATCTGTTAGATTTTCTAGAAAAACGTGGGAAATAAATGAAAGCAATGAGAGAACAGTAAAAAATACACAGAATAATGGGCTGTAATGGGTTTCCCAGTTAATGGGTACTCGATGGTTCCGACTAGTCATTATTTATAACTTTGAGAACCAAACTTCCGCGCTTTCCTTACCCGACCCCGTAGGTACCTTCGCCTCCTTTCCCTTGCCCCAAAACCCTCCCTTGAAAGCCAGTCCTTCTTCAGAAAGCTCCGATTCATGCACCCACTCGACCTCAAACCTCTCATCAAAGCCAATGATTATATCTCCTTCAACCTCCTCATGTCCATTATGATATCCTTCATTCTCTCTGACATGATGATTGCTCCAAAGAACTGAACCGTTGAAGAGGTTACCGTCGAAATGGCGTAGCATAATATGCGTGGAAAAGAATCCGTTGAAAGGAATAATTAGAGTGGGTATGTTGAGAGTGTCTTTGAGAGTGGAGTTCAGAGTGAATGGAGATTCGATGATTTGTTGGGTAACGGTATCTGCTATAACCAGAGCGCATCTGGAATGAGAAGGTCGTTTTGTCTTGATTCCAACGTAGCACGGATGTAAAACTCCATAAGTAGGATGCAGGAATGAAGAATCTTCTATAGATGAGATAGATTTCGAAGGATGACTCGGTGTTTTGGGTCTTGGAAGCGCCGCGTTGACCTTTTCCGCGGTAGATTTCTCTCTCTGAGCTTGAAATCTGCAATAATATCAGAGTAACGGATAGAGAAGTTAGATAAAACCATCCATTTATCGATAATCTGCTTTATGCCTACCTTGTTTTCCAGTCCAGGGGTTCAAGACCGAGCACATGGTCAGCAATGCGCCTGATCACAATTTGGTATATTTCAGTCCCAAACTCTTCATCATTGGAAAGCACAACAATTCCAAGATTGTCATTAGGAAACCGAGTGACCTGAAGGATCCAACATCAAAGGAATCATAGCATATAACCACCTAAGCCTACCTGAGTTTTGAAGCCTGGATTTGAGCCACCATGTTCAATGAGGTCATGTCCGCGATACATGTATCTTTCCTGACCAGCTCCATACACAGATATACCCTGAGAAAATTAGGAGTTAAGTAAATAAGAGAGACACGAGGAGAACATAGTAGTTACCAACTCCGGATATGGGGGAGCTCCGTCTATGACCGCTACACCTTCTGCAACATGTTTGACTAGTTTCTCAGGTACAACAGTAGCATTTGTGAACGGGTGTTGACCATTTCCCAGGAGCATAGCAACCCACACAGATAAGTCTCTAGCACTGGTTATGACACCTCCAGCTCCGGCCCAGATCTTCTCATCCCCAGAGCGGGAGAAGTATGGGACTGTCGGAATCAGTGTACCATTCACACCGGAAATCTCATCCCGCATGGAACGCATATATCCGTGAGCCATGTTCGCAGAGGCTTCGGCAATGGCCACAGAATAAGTTGAAGCTGTCATATTGAGTGGCATGAACAAATTCTCAGCAACATAGGATTCGAATGACTGATCAAGCAGAAGCTCAGGGAGGTAAGAAAGTGTTTCGTACATCAAATTGTTGTATTGCCACGTCTCCCGAACTTCTGCAGATGGACGCAAATAGCGAAGATTCGATATCTAGCCACAAAGAAATTGGTTAATATTAGTGTGACTGAATGGCGCAAATGTACCATCTCTGGAACGCCACCTTTCAATGGGTGACCAGATTGATCATGTCTGGGCATGCCTGTGCGATGTGAAAGCATATCCTGCAAATTCACAATTTGTTCCATGTCTTTGTCCATGAGACCCCACTGCGGAATCACATCTAAAGCTCGACTACTCCAAGAAAGCCCTTTCCCTCTTTGGTCAGCAAGGGTTTGGTTCTCGACGAGCAAGCCAATCGATAGCGATAAGAACAATTTGCTGTTTGACGCAATCGCAAACAGAGAGTCCGGTGTTACTGGGGAACCGTCTGCTTTGGCAATGCCATAAGAGCCAAATTCCATGTGCCATCTACTAGAACATGTTTCGTTATGACGGATTATTGCGACAGAGAGACCAGGTGAGTTGTATTCATTGAGTATGCCTTTGATGAAGGTGTCAATTTCAGGGGGTATAAAAATTTTCTGATCATCATCCCGGAGGAAGGGTATTGAGAAGGCAGTTTGAGCTGCAAATGAACATCCCACGTAGCACAGCAATGAGAGAGACCGAGGTCCAAGCATGGAGGGTAATGAAAGATACTCAAGAAAGGTGATGGAAAAGGATCAAGATGTGTCCGTTTCAGGATCGATTAGCCAACAACTGAGATTGTATATTCCCAGGCTTCCGCACTGAAGTGAATCATTGCTCCTGTCCTATTCCTAAGTACCCGGGTCCTATCATTTGCATTGGTTGATCAGCATTGAAGAAATCCATTAGAGAAGGTTACAGGATTGAGTGGAGAGGAAGCTAGGAATGGTAGGATAGCTTGACTACTGCTGAAGTCATGAATGGCTCCAGAGAACCCACTTTATAAGCGCTGGCAGCTTGAACCCATCACACACCTGACATTGTCAATGTATATGATGATTCATTATGTATCATAGGGCCTGTTCAGCTGTCGGTGAAACAACGGTCTCTTTATTGTCAGGTAAGTGCCGTCGTTCACTCTCATAGAAGCTCAATTATCATCTATCAGTACCTTTGAGTCTCCAATTTGGCAGTGCAATGTTGCCAACTGTCAACACAAGAAGGACCAATCAGTGATTCATTACTTTGCGTTGGAACTCCGCTTCAAAATAGAGATTAAGCTGCTACCGGGCTGCTACTGCTTCTCACAATAGCCTTTCTCTCTCCAGTCTTTCTCTCAGACTCTGATTTTCTTCAAAAGGTATGGTGCCTCGCCTATCCATTAATCTTTCATAGCTTGTGCTGAAGTTTTGAACCCTTAATTCTTGTCCAAGTTTTATGCAGACCTATTAGCAGGCTTGACCGGGTAGATGGAACCTTCAAGCTCAATCTCAGGAGAAATCGACCAGCTCGCAATAGAATGCTCATCAAGGTCGGGCACAGCACGTTCAATGGCTAGCGCTGTTGATTTTGAGATACCAAAAGCTCTCAGGCGGCCTCGAGACGTTTCTTACCCCGTGCAGAGTCTATACGGTAAGGTCGTATAAGTATTTCTGTCTTTATTTGATTTCAAGAGAATTGTAGATGATATCAAGAGAGGACTTATCGACGTTAATCCCGAGTACCAACGAGGTATATTGTTGCACCGTCCATTTCAAATTCTGCTGATCCATTCCATCTAGATGTCGTATGGAAGCAAGAAAAACAGATGATGTTGATCGACACTGTTTGGACAAATCATTACGTGCCGCCTGTTATATTTTGTAAGAACCTATACTTGACAATCAAGATGATGCGTGAACTCTTTTTCCAGCTATAATCTACGACGACAACGGAGCTGAGGTTAAGAAAATCTGCCTCGACGGTAAACAGCGATTAACAAGTCTACAACTGTAAGTCATCACTTTCTATCAACTTTGCATATTAGACGTTAACGGTCGTCCCTCCAGCTTCATGGATGGCATAGTGAGTAGCACTAACTGACATCTGGTGGTAAGACTGATTAATCAAAGGGTCACCATAGATTCCGTGTATGTATTCAATTTCTCATTGTCATCGATCTCTGTTGAGAACATTCATTCTTCTAAAGGCAAACACCCGTAAGTTGATGCATGGCTACAAATTTAGTACTGCTGTCGACGGAGCTATAGAGAAACTTTGAAGACCTGGTGGTTCAAGGTCGATGAATCCTCAACGACGAGGACTATTAAACATGTCATTCCGAAGCGTTTCCAATCAATATTCGCCAGTCGACAGATACGCTGTACGGAATACGAAGAACTAGAAGAGGAAGACGAAAGGGAAATCTTTCGAGTAAATTTCACCATTCGTTTCCTCGCTCTTCGTTCTTTGCTGATGATTTTGCAGCGAGTTCAACTCGGAGTGGCGCTCTCTTCCGCAGAGAAGCTTCGAGTGCTCAATACGCATCGTGCCAGATTCATAAACGAGTTGAAGGACCTGTTCATCACGGAACATGGTCTTGCCGCTCCTTCGTTCCGTTGGGATCGATCTCGAGGGGCGGATTACCGATGCATAGCGCAAGCTGTATATGCGTTATTCAAGTGGGGAACAGAACGCGAGACTGCTTTGAAGAACGCCGGAACGTTACCTCAGGTCGAGAAGTGGTTGGAAGAAGACATCAACGGTGTGCCTGAGGATTTCTCGAGGTTAGTCAAGGAGTCGTTTTCCTTATTGGTCGAGCTTGTTGTGCATGGTGAATTTTCCAAACCCTTTGCTATGTATCCCAAGGTACATATTCCTTGTTTTGCTCGATCCCCGACCATTCATTAACTCTTCACAATCTTCAGGTCTCTCCGGTGGAGATCGTTGGTGTTGTAGTGCTTATTTATGCCCACTCCGTCGTTGCACCAGCCGCCGAAAAGCTCAATTTATACCAGCTTTCTGCTGCACTTCTGGAAATGCGTCAAGCCGTTCGACGGGAACATAAAGATATCCGTTTGAACGACCGAGTGGGTAAAACCATAGTTAACTTCGTCAAGACTTACAGAAAGCCGGCAGTCACATTGTCCGTCCAAGCACCTCAAGCTTCTAGAACACTTTCCATTGCCGCGTTGACTCACCCTCAAGCAATGATCATCAACCCACCTTCTTCGCAATTGCAGACCAAAGATCCTTCACTTCCTAAAAATTCATCTAAACGTAAATGCGAACCATTGAACAATGAAGAACTTGCTTCGAAGCGCTTGACAACCGAAACACCCAGATCTAGATATGTTGCGCTGGTCGTCCCATCTAGTGTCTCTGAATCTCCGTCATCTATTCTTACTACGCCCGCGACGACTTCCACTTTGCCATCTCCAAGACAGACCCCGCAGGAACCGTTTCTGACGCAGTTCGGAGATTCTCAATATATCGTTGGCAGGTCGTCGGGGTACAGATACCCAGGTGCTTCCGTGCACCAATACCCATCTCATTATTACTCATACCCAGCTCAGTACCATTCACCGCCGTCTGCCACGACAACTCCACCGTCTAGGTCTGAAGCGCCATCGAGCTCTTCTACTGTTTCATCTGCGTCTACATATGGAGACGAACACACGTTAGTATACCCACCTATTGCCGTGAAGACTGAATGTTCTTCCAGTCCTAGTCCCGCGACCACTCTGGATGCTCTGAAGCAGCCGCAGGAACTAAAAAACATGTCTGGCCAAGAGGTAACGATAGATCGACGGCCCTTAATTGTGCCTAAGGTTGACTCACATTGGCAGAGTTATCAGACAATGGCGAAATCATCGAATCGGTGATGGATAGTAATGATTTTCTGACATACTTATTTATGTGTATACAACTTATGTAAATGCATCAATATATTCTTGAGCTTGTTCTATACTCCAGCATGATGAAATCCAAAGATGAAAAGTGTAGGTTGGGTGGGTCCGAGCGTGAGCTCGGATGATTCGCAAAAGAACAAAACACGCCGCTCGAGCGGGTGGGAACCTTTGCTAGTTTTGTCTCTGGATTGGGATTTATGCCGGGTAGATAGTGGCTGGCAATCTGTTGCTCTGGTTGGATATGATGTGATAGTTTGGCTATGAATCCGGTATTTCTCGCTGATTGTGCAGTAATTATAAGAATCAATATCAACTTCTATCGTGACTCGATGTTATAAAAAAAATTGGGGGGGGTATTGGGAGCTGGGGCAGAAAAGAGTGATGCTGAATTGGTATGTGTATTTGTGTACTGTGCGGGTGATGTGAAGGTAGTAAAACCAGAAAACAGTCACCGCGGGCAAATTGAACAATGGGAGCCTGAAAAACTGGCTGCTGATTGTCATTATGGCACGAGGCCAGTAGGAGCGCCGCCTCGCACCTCTAACGAGCAAACCACTCTTTGAAATCCCAATTTTGGATGGCTGTAATGTCCTAGCATGTATTGCTCAAGTGAACTGTTCATGCTTACTTAGGCTCACTGTATTCGTGTGACTTGGATGGTACAGTTGTGTAGAGAGACCCTCCTGCATAGTGTCCATTGAGCAATTTTGGTCAGCACCGCAGAGACCCCACTGCTAACTCTTAGATGTTCATTGTCATTGAATTCAGCAGTGCAGACTGACCCCCGCTACCTTACAACTCGTCTTTGAATGTCTTGGAATACATGGGTTCTGTTACAAGAAACTAAGTGCCAAGATGTTTTTCACTGATATCCTGAGAATAGCTGCAAGCATGAGCTGGATGAGTTGGTCACTACATAGTCTTCGAGCACAGATTATCAACTTCTGTCTTTATATATCTGCAGCCATTTGTTTATTGTATGTAGACCAGAAGGAGTGCTTTAAACTTAGGGCGCTCTATCAACTCATGGGAGGTAATTGGGTGCCCATCATGGTGCCGGACAGGTGCCATGAAAGCACCACATGCAATGATGCCCTTCAATTTGCATGCAGTGAGTGCGTGAACTGAATGCTGATGTGGATCACTGTGGATTGTTTTGCCGCTCGGTTGGATGCCAATGCTAATGTTGAGCATTTAGACTAATCTCATATCCTTGTTGTATGTATTGTAGTCTATAATCCCGATTGAATTCAAGCTTGAACCTGTAGCGCCTGTTACGAAAACATCTTTTTCTATTATTCTTTTCTTTTATTATTTCTTTTCTTTTCTTTTCACTTACCTAATCACTAAAGTGCTTACGCCAGCACTTGTTATATTTTCATTTCCATTTAGATTACATGCGGCAACCTTGTTATTCTTGCATTGTTGTTTCACCTATGAATGACTCTCTTGTGTCTGTCAGTTCATTGACAGGGCATCATCATTATTGTCCCACCTCCATGCTTTCTTTTATATTACCTTATTGCTTACTCACCAAATACCTACAGCTTTATCTATGGATATGAGCAACTCTTATTGTATATCCTCATGATTATGGTGTGAGATACTTCTCACGACTTCATATCCCATACATATATAAGACATAGTATTCCGTAGTAATATTTCTTAGCTCTTTTCTCATTTATACTCCTCAGTAGCTAGACTTGTATTGGGTTGTTTTATCCTCATCATCTATTTTCATTGTCTTGCTCATTGATTCTCATGTGATGCCTGTCACAAAACATTCTTTTTATTATTCTTTTCTCTTATTATTCTTTTCCTTTTCTTTTATTTACTTACATAATCACTAAGGCGCTTACACCAGCATTTGTTATATTTTCATTTCCATCTAGGTTACTGTCGTGACATGCTATACAGGATATGGTACTTACTTCATTTTCTCCTACATTTCCTCTTCTCTTTACCTTCGTGACTGCCTGGACCCTTCTCCATTCTTCCATATCCTTTGACTTCCATCTATCTTTCTTCAGAACCTTCCATCACATTCCAGACACTTCTATCAGCTTCCCGCGCTGTTGCTTATTCATCCGAACCCTTGTATATTGATGCGAAGGGTGAATGAAAACTAACACCCAAACACTAAGTTCAGGGGGCTTGGTAGCAGTTGTATGTAGAGTACTGTAAAAAAACTTGATAAAATCAAGTATAACACCAATAATCACAAGTCAATAAACCTAATAATAACCTAAAGTAATAACCTAATAATAAACCTAATAAACAACCTAATAACAGAGGCTTGTAGCGATGGGGGTGCTGCAACCTGTCCTTTCTCTAAATCCCCCCCTCCTTTTATACCCAAAAATCTCGGAATATCTTCGCACCTTCCTACTGCGGCCGCAGACCATTATTGTCTGTCGATCCTCTGGCTCCATATTCCCACTCCTGCCAAGTCTCCGATCACTTCTACAGCTTTTCCTTACTAAAAATCCGCCTTTTTCCTATTTTGGTAGTACCACCTCAAATAAATGGTTCCCCTCGATCCACTGATCCCAAATTGAGTTGTCAATGGAGCCTAGACCTCCCCGCATCTGTTGGACTTGTAGTTCGACTAATTTCTATCCTTCTAGCCAGTCCTAATCCAAAATCCGGTGTTTTAGCCCCTAAGACATAGACATCTCTGAGCACACGGCATTTCAAGGTCCCAGACCTATCCCCTCTGTCAGGACCTGCTTCAGACCTCTCTCTGTCCATTTGTCTCTTTACTTATTGTATAATATTGTCTTTAGCACGCATATATCCAGCATTCTCGCTGGAGCCACTAGTTTTGATGGGCCATCAATCCCATCAATATATACTGCTTTGACCGCCAAACTTAGATATTCTGCTCGTTTCTCTTAATATAGCTGTGAAATAAGTTGCTAAACAAGTCATAAAATATATTTACACCTGTTCTGAACATTATTTCAATTTAGCCTGTTCATTTTACTGAGACAAGTCTAAACCTATGTAAACTTCAACTGTTTTCTATTTCTCAGTCCGAGAAAATGGTTATCAATTATCCCAGACTGTAAATTTGTCTTGTAGACCTTCACTGACATCAACTGGACCATCTCTTACTCATCCAGTATTTTCTCCGCTACCTTAAACATGCACCTATGACTTTTATTGGTGGTGGTCAAAGTTGTTTTGATTGCATCAGCAATACTACTAACTTGGACCTTCTCAATTAAGGACTTTAAATATTTCAAGTGCAATATTAAGTTTGAACTTGTATTTTAAAGTGTTGTGAGTGTGCATTGCAAAGAGTAGTAATATTTTATAGACTTTTTAATTGTCTTTTAATAAGGAAAAACACTTTAGATTTAAAGTATTTGAGTGATATCAACTGCAATTTGGCAGTCATATCAATATATAGTACAGTAGTTGACACCTAGTTCCCCATCTTGACCTCTTGGTCTTTGGAACTAGTTTTCCTTGTGCGACCCTAGTGATTGGCCCCTGTGCTATCACTGTTGTCTAAGATCCCATTTCTTTCAGCCTTCATGTGTGGTGCTAGCCCCACCCCTCACTTTGGTTTGTGCTTTGAGCCTGTGCTTTCTCCCTTTGTCACCACAGTTACATGCATTAACCTTATTGTTCTTGCATTGTTGTTTCACATGTATGTGACTCTCTCGTGTCTGTCAGCTAGTTGACAGGACATCGTCATTATTGTCCTGCCATCACATTTATTTTATATTGCCTTATTGTTTACTCACTGAATACTTATAGCTTTACTTATGGATATGGGTGACTGTTATTGTATATCCTCATGGTTACAGTGCAAGACATCTCTCATGGTTTCATATCCCCTACATATATGAGACTCGGTAGTTTGTAGTTATATTCTTTAGCTCTATTCTTGTCTATTCTCCTTGGTAGCTAGACTAGTATTGGGTTGTTTTATCCATCCTCATTGCTTTTTTATCCTCTTGCTTATTGACTATCATGTGACACCTGGTTGTCTCTTGTGAGAGCTGGCGGGTCACTGACAATGCCTGGTTATCTGTTGAGAGAGCTAGCAAGTTGCTGACATAAGGGTGTCTACTGTTATCAGCTGAGAAAGGGGAAATTTTTGTAGCAGAGTGTATTCAGTCATTGTAGGTGAATTCTGCAAGCAGTAAGCATTCATGCCAGTTATTTTGATGATAGTTGATGTCATGACATGCAACACATGATATGGGTACCTACTCCGTTTTTCCTACATTTCCTCCTTTCTTTCTCTTGTTACGAAAACATCCTTTTCTTTCATTTACTTACCTAATCACTAAAGCACTTACACCAGCACTCATTATATTTTCATTTCCATCTAGATTACACATGTCAACCTTATTGTTCTCGCATTGTCATTTCACCCATATGTGACTCTCTCGTGCCTGTCAGCTCATTGACAGGGCATCATCATTATTGTCCTGCCATTGCATTATATTGCCTTATTGTTTACTCACTGAATACCTACAGCTTTACTTATGGATACAAGTGGCTCTTATTGTGTATCCTCATGGTTACGGCGCAAGATACTTCTCACAGCTTCATATCCTATATGTATATAAGACTTAGTATTTTATAGTTATATTCCTTAGCTCTATTCTCATCTATACTCCTTGGTGTGGTGATGAAGGGGGAAAGCACAGAGAAGGCACAGGCTCGAAGCACAAACCAAAGTAAGGGGTGGGGCTAGCACCACACACAAAGGCTGAAAGATAAAATGATCAAGACGGCAGTGATAGTGCGGGGGCCAATCACTAGGGTCGCACAAGGAAAACTAGTTCCAAAGACCAAGTAAGTATATTGAAGGTAAACGATGATACAGGTACTAACCTAGTTCCAAAGACCAAGAGGTCAAGATGGGGAACTAGGTGTCAGCTACTGTACTATATATACAAGGGTTCGGATGAGTAAGTGACAGCGCGGGAAGCCGATAGAAGTGTCTGGAATGTGATGGAAGGTTCTGACAAGTGATAGATGGAAATAAAAGGATATGGAAACATGGAGAAGGGTTCAGGTAGTCACAAAGGTAAAGGAAAGAGGGAATGTAGGAAAAAACGAAGTAAGTACCGTATCCTGTATGGCATGTCACGACATTACCCCCCTTCTACAGTCGATGTCCCAGCGACTATTTCCGTGAGGTTTTCATAAGGTTGCCAGGGTAAAGAGTTGAAGATGGCAGCTGAAATTTTTCGTGGTGCATTTGAGTGTTTTGCGTAAAAATCTGCGATTGCCTCATCGCTTGTGCCCACTAAGTTTTCTTCATGCTCCCAACTGTTGTGGCCTTTGTCGTAACCCTTCCACTTTACCAGGAATTGCAACTTTTTCCACTGTCCAGGACCTCCTCCACATCGTAGAACTCTTCTCCCTCCACAATTTTGGGCTCCGGTGGTGGTGGCTCAATTCCATTGACTTCATTCCCTTTCCAGGGAGACAAGCGGTTGGTATGGATGTTATCATGGATTTTCATCCAGGTAGGTAGGTGTAATCGATATGTGAGTGGGCCTGTTTTCTCTGCGACTTCAAATGGACCTAGGCGTTTGCTCCCCAGGTTCTGGTTCTTTTGCCGTACTTTTAATTTGCTCAGGGATAACCAAACCAGTTGTCCTACTTCGAATTCCTGTACTTTTCCCTTTACTCCCTCCCGGATGCGCTCCTTGCTCATCCATAGTGCTGCTTCTGCATCCTCGCGTGCATGCTGGAGCAGTTCTAGCCGACACTCGATGGATGGGTATTTTGTCTCGACGCCATTTGGAATGGTGAACTCCGGGGTGTAACCATAAAGTGTTTCGAAGGGGGAGTGGCTGTGTGTGGAGTGGATGCAAGCATTCATGACAAACTCGGCGGTAGGAATTAAGAGGTCCCAGTCGTCCTGTCGGTGACTTACATACATGCGAATGTAACATTCAATTTCCTGGTTGGCGCATTCTGTCTGTCCATTTGTCTCAGGGTGATACGCTGTGGTCAGGGCGGAGTCAATTCCTAGTTGCTTCAGTAGCTGGTGCATGATGTCTGCCGCGAATTGGGGTCCTCTATCAGAGATGAATCGACGAGGTAGGCCATGTAAGCGGAAGATTTCTTTATAAAAGAAATCTGCTACTCCTTCTGCAGTTATCTTGGTTGTGCAGGGGAAACAGTGAACCATCTTTGTGTAATGGTCAACAAAGGTGATGATCACGTTATGGCCATCCTGTGTCATGGGCAGTTCCCCAATAAGATCTACACCAATGTCCTGCCAGGGTCCTTCCGGTACGGGGAGAGGTTGAAGGGGTGAAGAGTGGTGGGGGTTTAAGCGTTTGCGTTGGCAGTGATCACATCCATCGACATACTTGTCTATGAAAGAGCACATCCCAGGCCACCAGTAGAGTCTGCTGACTAGTTCCAGGGTACCATGCATCCCTGGATGACCTGCGGTAGGTGCATCATGACAGTGTTCCAGGATTGTTTTCCTTAGTGCGGTGTCTGGTGGAACGTAGACTTTGTTATGGTAGTAAACCAAACCATTTTCTTCTCTCCACTCGGCTGGACCACTTGTGAGACTCTGGGGACTTTTGATACCTTTCAGACCATCCAGTACTTTGGCCTCTCGGTTGCTGATCTGCCGAATGCGGTCAAGGAGGGGATTGTGGAGGAGGACCATGGTTGCTGCATTAAGGAAGTGTTCCAGTTTTAGCACGATCTGTTCCCTGTTGTCCTCCGCATCTGTGACCTGGTGCTGTGCCATACGGGACAGTGCATCAGCTTGAGTGTTAGCTTTGCCTGGGCAATGTTTAAGGCGGAAATCAAACCTAGAGAGCCATAGTGCCCATTGTGCCTGTCGACGACTGAGGTCCTGGGCTGTCTTCCAGTATTTGAGGTTCTGGTGGTCAGTTATGATTTCAAAGGGTTCCGGGGATCCTTCTAAGACGCTTCTCCAGTCTTTCAATGCCTCGATGATGGCCAGCATTTCCTGGTCATATATTTCGTAGTTTCGCTCAGCTGGATCCATGGAGGAGCAATATGCGATGGGGTGCCAAAGTCCATCCTCCTGTAGCTGCGAAAGTGTACTTCCAGTGGCGAAGCCTGATGCATCCACTTCAATCCAACTTGGTTTCGATGGGTCCCATAGCGTGAGGATTGGTGCCGATGTGAAGGAGTCCCTTAGGGAATCAAAGGCTTCCTGCTGTTCTGAACCCCAAGCCCATTTAGTGTCCTTGCGGGTGAGGTTGTTTAGGGGTCGAGCTTTCTTTGCAAAACCTTCAATAAATCTCCAATAGAAGTTAGCAAATCCCAGGAAGCCTCGGAGATCGCATAGCATTGTAGGGGCTTGCCAATTACTAACTGCCTCTATTTTGACTGGGTCCATTTGCACTTCTCCTTCACTGATTACCAAGCCTAGGTATTCGATGGAAGGTCATTCAAACTCGCATTTCTCTGGTTGCAGATATAGGTCATATTTGCTGAGGCGTGTAAGCACATCGTTGACTATACTCCGATGTTCCTCAAGAGTTTCAGTGAAAACCAGGATGTCATCCAGATAGACAGCCACCTTCCTGTCGTGACGTGCTACACAGGATACAGTACTTACTTCATTTTTCCTATATTTCCTTCTTCCTTTATCTTTGTTACTATTTGGATCCAGCTACACTCTTCCGCATCCTTCTATCAACTTCCCGCGCTGTTGCTTACTCAGCCAGACACTTGTATATATAGTACAGTAAGCTGACACCTAGTTCCCCATCTTGACCTCTTGGTCTTTGGAACTAGGTTAGTACTTGTATCATCGTTTATCTTCAATATATTTACTTGGTCTTTGGAACTAGTTTTCCTTGTGCGACCCTAGTGATTGGCCCCTGCGCTATCACTGCCGTCTTGATCATTTTACCTTTCAGCCTTCGTGTGTGGTGCTAGCCCCACCCCTCACTTCGGTTTGTGCTTTGAGCCTGTGCTTCCTCTGTGCTTTCTCCCTTTGTCACCACAGTGTACGTGATGAAGTCCTCTTGTCAGCGACTCGCTAGCTCTAACAAGAGACAACCAGGCGTCACACGATAGACGATGAGCAAGAGGATGAAAAAGCAAAAAGCGGATGGATAAAAACAACCCAACTACAAGTCTAGCTACCGAGGAGAATAGACGAGAATAGAGCTAAGAAATATAACTACCAAATATCTAGTCTTATATACAAAATGGGATATGAAACCGTGAGAGACGTCTCGCACCGTAACCGTGAGGATCTACAATAAGAGTCGCTCGTATCCATAAGTAAAGCTGTAGGTATTCGGTGAGTAAACAATAAGGCAATATAAAAAGAAGCATGGAGGCGGAACAATAATGACGTCGTCCTGTCAATGAACTGACAGGCACGAGAGAGTTGCGCCTAAGTGAAACGACAACGCGAGAACAATAAGGTTGACGCGTGTAACCTAAATGATAATGAAAATATAATAAGCGCTAGTGTAAGCGCTTTGGTGATTAGATAAGTAAAGAAAAGAAAAAGAATAATAAAAGAAAAGAATAATGGAAAAAGATCGATTCATGACATTACCCCCTCCCTAGAGCGCGAGTTCCACGAAGCGCTTGTCGTCTAACGAAATTTTCGGAGGGTAATTGTGAGGGCGTATTTTCGGTATCTGGCGGAGGCATAGGGCGGAATAATTTGGTAGGGAATAAGGAAATAGGTATTTCAAGTCGATTCAGGGTGGCGGGTTTGGGTTTAGTCGGATTCTTGTCATGGAATTCCTTCAATAATTCAGAGGAATGTGTGATGTTGGATCGAGGTTCCCAAGTGTCTTCATGTGGTCCGTACCCTCGCCACCTGACCTTATATTTGATTCCTCTTCCTACTTTTCGTGAGTCGAGAATCTCCTCGACTTCGAATTCTTCTTCTTCTCCTACAACGACAGGAGGTGGTCGAGTGTTTCGTGGTTGAGAGGGGAATTGCGGTTCTCTATAGGGAGTGAGAAGGACTTCGTTGAAAACGTTATGGATACGTTTCCATGTAGAGGGGATGTCTAGTTTATAGGAACTAGCGCCTATCTTCTTCTGAACTGTAAACGGTCCAAACCGTTTATCTCCTAACTTTTTCATCGGCTGGTCTGTCGATAAGTTAGTTCCCTCAAGCCAGACCTTGTCGCCTGGCTTGTACTCTACTCCCACTCTTCGCTTACGGTCATAAAATTTCTTCATATCCTCGTTGGCCTTTCCTAAGGCCGCTCCTACTTCATCTCGAACCTTCCTCATTCCATCTGCAAACGCCTGTGCTGTGGGGTTGTCCGAAGTCATTTGAGGTGCTGTGCCTTTATAGGGATGTCTACCGTTGTCAGCATAGAAGGGAGAAACTTTCGTCGCAGAGTGTACTCGATCATTATAGGCGAACTCTGCAAGTGGTAACCACTCATGCCAGTCGTTTTGATGATAACTAATGAACAACCGGAGATAATGTTCTATCTCCTGATTTGTTCGTTCCGTCTGGCCGTTGGTCTGTGGGTGATACGCCGTGGTGTAGTTTGCTTCTATTCCTAAAAGACGATAAAGTTCCTTCATGAAACGAGAATGATATTGTGGTCCTCGATCATGTATTATTTTTCGTGGAATGCCGTGGATAGAAAAAATACGATCCCGATAGATTTTTGCCATTCCCTCTGACGTGACTGTAGTGTGGGACGGAACAAGTCGCAATCTTTTGGAAAAATGATCGATAAACACCGATATGGCGTTATATCCTCCTGATTCCGGTAGTTCCCCTATCATATCAGTGCCGATTATTTGCCACGGTTCAGTTGGTACTGCATGTGGGTGAAGTTGTCCTACTGGTTTGGTACGATGTGACTTTGTCGCCTGGCATTTCTCACAACCTTCGACGTATTTTCCTGCATCTCGTGTCACCCCTGGCCACCAGTAGTCCCGAGTAATCAACTCCGTGGTTTTGTACTGTCCTGGATGTCCCGCTAGCGGTGTATCGTGGTACTGAGTGATTATTTTGGACCGGAGTAGGCGGTTTTTCGGTACATAAACACGCCCTTTCCAGGTAATGACTTTGTTGGTCTCAGTCCACTCTGGATTTTTCGCAGCGAGGGCTTCCTGTACAGTTCGGTCTACTTGGTTTCTACTCTTTCGGATCTCTGATAACAGGAGATCTTCGGGAGCCGATAGGTCGAGAGCTTGGATGAAAAGTTCCGGTTTCAGGAGAACGATGTTCTCGTTGTCCTTGTCCCCCGTCTCAAGACCTGTCATCCTCGACAGGGCGTCAGCTTTCGTCATCGATTTACCAGGTTTGTGAACGAGATCGAAATTATACTCCGCTAATTCCAATACCCAGCGCGCTTGTCGTCGGTTGAGTTTCTGCGGCTTCTTGAAGTACTGGAGGTTTGCGTGATCCGTATAAATTTCAACCTGTTCCTCCGCACCTAGTAAATATTGCCTCCAGTCGTCGAGAGAGTCCATAATTGCCATAAGTTCTTTGTCGTAAATCTCGTAATTACGCTCAACCTCATTGAGGGAACGAGAACGAAAGGCAATAGGATACCATCTACCATCAACGAACTGGGACAAAACGGCGCCATTAGCATAATCGGACGAGTCAGCTTCCACCCTGAATTTCCCGTGGTTACGAGGAATCAACAAAACGACTTCCTCACAAATACGGCGTTTCAGTTCCTCAAACGCCTCCTCTTGACCTTTCTCCCACTTCCAAGTTCCATTTCCCGTGAGCTGTGTTAATGGCTTTGCTACCAGACTGAAACCACGAATGAATCGTCGGAAGAAGTTGCAAAATCCTAGAAACTGTTGGACGTCGCGCTTCTTTCGTGGAGTAATCCATTCTCGAACGGCCTGTACTTTCTTGGGATCCATGCGAATAGTTCCGTTACCAATGATAATACCGAGGTAGTCGATAACCGGTTTTTCGAAAGAACATTTTTCGGGTTTAAGGAACAACTTGTGTTCCCGTAGAATGTCGAGTACTTGTTCTACGATTTGTCGATGTTCTTCTATACCGTCGGTAAAAATCAGTATGTCGTCCATGTAAACAATAACATGACCTTTATTGATGAGGTCTCGCAGGATGTGGTTCATGAAACCTTGGAATGTCGCAGGAGAGTTGGTGAGTCCGAAGAACATGATGGTTGGTTCGAATAACCCCTGGTTAGTTCGAAAAGCCGCTTTCCATTCATCACCTTCCTTTATGCGGATGTTGTTGAATCCCCATCTGATATCCATCTTCGTGAAGATTTTAGCGCCTTTTAAACGATCGATTAGCTCTTGAATGAGAGGAAGTGGATACCGGTTTTTAACCGTCATCTCGTTCAGTTTACGATAATCTTGTACTGGTCGTAAGGTGCCATCTTTCTTTTTAACGAAGAAGAAGGGAGACGCCATCTGCGAAGTCGAAGGTCTGATTCGTCCAGTTCGAAGGTTCTCTTCGAGAAACTTATCGAGCGCCTCTTGTTCCTTTGGATTCAGTGGATATACTTTACAATCTAAAGGTTTAGAACCTGGCGTTAGGTCGATAGCGTGGTCCCAAGGGCGTCGTTGTGGCAGTTGGTCGAATTCCTTCTGGCTGAAAACATCGGGGTACTTTTCGATGTAGGGCTTGGAAGTGTCGAACTCTTGGGCTGTTTCCTCTCTGGCTTGTTTTTCCGTCCACTTCCTCGACTGTACCTGCTCGTGAACATACCTGTCCCAGTCAAACAGGAAAAGCTGTTCGCCTTCCTGTAATGCCGCTCTAGAATGGGTATCCTCTGGTGTCCAAAAGTGTGGGTTGTAACCGCATCTTGTTGGACACCTGTCAAAGGTTAGTTCAGACGTATTCCAGTCGATACTCGGGTTGTGGTGTCGTAGCCAGTCTAGTCCTAGAAAGATATTATTCTTTCCTAGACTTACTACTCCGAATTGGACGATTTCTGAATGATCACCGATGGTCATCCGGATTTCGACGTACTTGTCTATTGAGCCGGAATCATTGAGCGTACCGTCTGCATTGTAGACAGGGGTTTTGATTGGTAAGTCTTTCGTAACAAGGTTGTGCCGTTTGACGAATTCTGAGTCGATACAGGAACCAGTAGCTCCACTGTCGAGGAGTCCTTCTGTGACGATTTGTCGAGTATCTTCCAGTGTTTCGAGTATTGCTGGGAGTCTCAGACTTTTGCCGCGTGTCCCGCGAACATAACTCCTTTTGTTTTTGAGACTCCGGATGGCGGTGACTGCCGTTTTCCAGTTCCGTTTTCGTATGTCCATGACGGTTTCTTCAGAGGCTTCTTTTTCCCGTGAAAAGGGCATCCAAGTTCGTAATAACCCTACTGCTCTCGGGATCTGGTCTTCTCTAACTCTCTGAGTTAGCCATTCAGCAGTGTCGGGTTCGTACCGTATAGGTTTTTCGGTTTTTTCGGTTTTGTGGATGAAGGTGGAGGCGTTTTTCTGTTTAGTACCTGTACTGATTACATAGTCAACGCCATTATCAACAAATTCCGAAATGTCCGTATGCGAAGGCTCCTGCAGACCTATATCTACTGCGGAGCCTTTGGAAAACCCAAATCATTAATAAAGTCCGTACGTTCCTGCTCACTCATATTCAACATAATACCTCTGACTACCGCCTTTCTCTTGTGCGGGCAGTTCCTGCTCATGTGGCCTGGCTCGCCACAGTTGAAGCACAGACGCTTCTCTCTCGCTTGGTCGATGTCCATCGGCCTGCCCGTTCCTCCGAACGTGGTGCCGGTAGCATCTCTTCTCGGTGCCGCCGAATATTCTGTCTTCGGAGCTACTTTCGGCTCCTGTCGGTTCTGCTGAGTGGACGACTGTCCACGACTCTGTCCCTGTGGGTTAGCGTTCCACCACCCCGCATACCCGTAACCTCTCTTCTGTTCGGCCCACTGCCGCCTTACATTGTCAGCCCCTGTGACTACCTTCTTCAATTCCTTGTAGTCTTCAAAGGGCTCCGTTCGTCCTTTGATGATGTCGTAGAGAAGGGTGTGATCGACCGCCCTCTCCGCTAGGGTAAGGACATGCGACTCGTCCTTCTTGTATCCGGCATCCTTCAGCAACAATTCAAATTCTTTGAAAAAGTCGCCGGCCGAAGACTTCCCCTGTCGGATATAAGTTAGTTTGTCGCGGGCTTCCTTCTCCTTCGCGACGTTCGTAAACTCCCTGTCCATGTCGTCAATGAGCTGCTTCCCCGTAATGTCCCACGTCCCTCTGTCGATATCGAAATGGTCATCTGAGTAGACCTGAGCCCATTCATCGGCTTTTCCTCCGACCAGGAAGGACATGATGATGGTCGTGACTCGGTGGGAGTTGTCGACCTGCTTTGTCTCTGTTAGCTCGGAGACATAAGCCATCATTCGTCGTCACCATGGCCGGTAGGTGGCGGGGTCGCCATCGTAGTTTCCTGGTGTATTGACAAACACCCGGCGTGGACTAGACGTGATAGCAGCAACTTCCGCTGGGTCGGGCGCATGTATCGACCGATCAGTCATGTTGGTTTATAGGAAAGGAGGGGATGAGCGTGTTTGGTAGAAATGAAAATGTGTAACGTATCGAGAAAACTAGTTTCCAACAATATGTTGAATCCTAGGCAAGTTTGTAAAAGTTTTGTTGTGACGGGTGGTATGTGGTAGAAGCTCTATTCTTCTGTCAGCGACTCGCTAGCTCTAACAAGAGACAACCAGGCATCACACGATAGACGATGAGCAAGAGGATGAAAAAGCAAAAAGCGGATGGATAAAAACAACCCAACTACAAGTCTAGCTACCGAGGAGAATAGACGAGAATAGAGCTAAGAAATATAACTACCAAATATCTAGTCTTATATACAAAATGGGATATGAAACCGTGAGAGACGTCTCGCACCGTAACCGTGAGGATCTACAATAAGAGTCGCTCGTATCCATAAGTAAAGCTGTAGGTATTCGGTGAGTAAACAATAAGGCAATATAAAAAGAAGCATGGAGGCGGAACAATAATGACGTCGTCCTGTCAATGAACTGACAGGCACGAGAGAGTTGCGCCTAAGTGAAACGACAACGCGAGAACAATAAGGTTGACGCGTGTAACCTAAATGATAATGAAAATATAATAAGCGCTAGTGTAAGCGCTTTGGTGATTAGATAAGTAAAGAAAAGAAAAAGAATAATAAAAGAAAAGAATAATGGAAAAAGATCGATTCATGACACCTCTCTCTTCCTAAAGGAGTGGTCTGATGCACCTGTATCTGCATAGATCTCTTGTCCATTTCCAATATCAGATATAGCAGCTAACCCATAGTATTGGGTCAATTCTCCAACCTTGGGGAGTCCCTCAGGAGTCAACTCAGTTGTGCTCGTTGTGGTGTTGGCAGTCAGGTTTCCCAAGGAGGCTTCTTTCTTTCCCCTCCACCAGGTGGGGTACTGTCCTTCCTTCCCTCCACCCTTCCTAAAGCATTCCTCTGCAAGGTGTCCTTGGTGCTGACAATTTCAGCATTTCTTCTCTGGGAATTTGACCATGTTCGCATTCCCAGTAGTGGCCAGTTGCCTCTCCAGGGATTTGATACGCAAAGACAAGTATGAAACAGTGTTTGCTTGAGGTAGGCGATCTCCCGGGACAACAGCATCTGGTCAATTCTCAGATCAGGAATACTGAAAGGATATATGTTGGATAACCCATGAAGAGGAAAGGAAAGTTGATTGATTTGCATGAATATTTTGCATAATTGTGTCAAAGGCCATGGTAGGGAATGCTGCCATCACGATTTCTCAAAAGACCTTGTCTGGAATATCATTTCCCATATCAATAGCTTCCTTTTGCAGTTCCCTGAGCATGCAAAGAAACTTGTCCAGGGTCTTGGTTCTGCGGAAGATATGGCTTCGGAGCCTCCTCATCATGATTACTTTCCTCATGTTGTCCTTCTGTCCGAATTCTTCAACTAGCACACTAAACAGGTCCTTTGCATCCAACTTGTCAACCTCAGGTACCAAGGAGGGAAGATCTGCGATAACGGACTCTATGATTCCCTTTGTCCTGTTATTTCGGAATGTCCACTCCATCATAGAAGGCTATTCGGAGAAGACGGGGGTGGATTCTTTGGTGGTTGGAGTATCAACTGTTTCAGAGGTTGGATTTGTGATCTTTCCATCAATATAGCTGTCTAGCCCCTGATTCTTTAGGGATACTTTTATTCTTCTCTCGGTAGGCTTCCAGGCTACTCAAATCCCTCCATCAAATTTTTGGTCATCTGGAATATCGGGAACGGGAGTGGGAATCCCTCCGTTACTTGTCATGTTGTTTCTAGGGGCCTTTTTCAGTCACTATTCAGGTTTATTATTGCGTAGTTCAGCAGCGGGCAGGGCCCATAACCTGTGAGACTACAATAAGTATAGGATCTATGATAGGTAGTAAGTATTGTAGCTCAAACAATGTAATGTATGATACTCACCCTCAGAGGCACACTGATACATGTGAGTGACTGAGGGTGACAGTTCGCTAGATATCGACGTATTAATACACTACTGTAGGAGGCTTGAAATGTGTCAGATATAGCTTGCCATCGGGGAAAATAAATAAATATAAAATACAAAGTGAAACCCAAAGTCCGATTGGGACTCTTTCCCTTAATCCAGATACTCTTGACAACATGCTTCTATAGGATCATGACTCAACTAAGCTAATCATTCCTCCCTTATTCCCTATTCACTCATCACTATTTTCTCTTCCCACACTATTGTTCTTTAGTAACTATTGTTCTTCCCTTGTTCCCTATTTCACTCTTTGCACACTATTGTTCTTTAGCACCTATCGTTCTTTTACTTATTGTCATCCATTCCTATTGTCCTTGTACTCATTGTCTCAACTCATATATATAGTGCAGTAAATAGCTCCTAGTTCCCTATCCCGACCTCTTGGTCATTTGGGAACTAGGTTTGTGATTGTACCCTTTACTTATACTCAATACTGACTTGATCATTTGGGAACTAGCTTGCCTTACTTGACCCTTGTGATTGGCCCTTTGTGCTATCACAGCCACTGAGATCACTTTACTCTTTCTGCCTTTGTGTGTTGAGTGTTACTCACACTTAAGTTTGTGCTTGTGCTTCTCCTCTGCTCACTTCGTTGCTCTAGTCTATGTCACGACAGAGTGTGTATTGAACCATCAGTCATGTTGGTTTATAGTGAAAGGGTAAGTGTGTTTTTGTAAAAATAGAACGTGTAATGTATCAAGAAAACTACTTTTCAACGGAGTGTTGAATCTTAGGCAAGTTTGTAAAATGTTTTTGTGACAGGTGGTGTGGTAGAAGCTCTATTGTTCTGTCAGCAACTCACTAGCTCTTACAAGAGACAACCAGGCATCACACCATAGTCAATGAGCAAGAGAGAGAAAAGATAATGAGGATGAAATAACAACCCAATACAAGTCTAGCTACTGAGGAGAATAGACAAGAATAGAGCTAAAGAATATAACTACAAAATAACCTGTCTTATATACATATGGGAAATGAAGCTATTGGAAACACCTTGCACCATAACTGTGAGGATATACAATAAATGTCACTCATATCCATGAGTAAAGCTGTAGGTATTTGGTGAGTAAGCAATAAGGCAATATGAAAGACAATGCAGAGGTGGGACAATAATGATGATGTCCTGTCAATGAGCTGACAGGCATGAGAGATTCACATATAGATGAAATGACAATGTGAGAACAATAAGGTTGGTATGTGTAATCTAGATGGAAATGAAAATGTGGAAGGTAGAGTATAGGGGAGACGCATACCTCATCCTCAGTGTCCTCCCATGATAGAATAAGTTTACTTTACTCTGGTCTTGGCTTTCTGTCCTCCTTATCGGTGTCTCAGTTGAATCGTATGTCTTGCGGGTGGTATCATTCTTTGAAATTGACTGTGCCCACTCGATCACTCACAGACAGAAATTAGTATATATATATATTTACATATTCTTATCGACACTCTCAGTTCTTACACCCCTTTGGTGTGTTCTGAGAGTAAGTGCTCATTCTTGTATATTAACCTGTAGGATAGCTAATAGTCTTAACTTAGATACTATACTTACGAGTATCTTACAGGTAAATAGTTCTCTAAATGGAGTTCTTACACCCCTTTGGTGTGTTTTGAGAATACTATACTTATGAGTATCTTACAGAAAACATAATGAGCACTGGTGTAAGTGCTTTAGTGATTAGGTATAAAAAGAAAAGAATAATAGAAAGAGGCACTTTCATAACAATATGTAGTAGTAGAGGATGTAAGTGATATATCTAAGATGTGGAAAGAATCACAAAGCTTTTCAACGACTTAGCTTTGCACAGATATAACAGTGTGGTGGCACAAATTGTCGCGACGTAGGCGGAAGCGACTATGGGAGGTGATCAAAGCACAGCACAAGCACAAACCTGAGTGTGAGTAACGCTCAACACACAAAGGCAAAAAGGAAAAGTGATCTCAGCGACAGTGATAGCACGAAGGGCCGATCACAAGGGTCAAATAAGGCAGGCTAGTTCCCAAAGACCAAGTCAATATTGAGTGTACACAAGGATACAAACACGAACCTAGTTCCCAAAGACCAAGAGGTCGAGATAGGGAACTGGTAGCTGTCTACTGTACTATATATACGAGTCTGAAACAATAGGAACCCAGGTAAGGGACAAGGGTAAAAGAACAAAGAACAATAGATATCAAAGAACAAGAACGCGAGAGTGAAATACTGGAAAGCGAATGAGAAACAAGGGAAGAACAATAAACTAATGACAGCGCGGGAGTGAGTGGTCATCTGAGCGATGAGTAACGAACGCGGTCATGTGGTTACTAAAGCATGTGAAAAGGAAGAAAGAAAGTGATAAAGAAAATGATATAGGTACTTAGTTGTCACGACATTACCCCCCTTCTACAGTCGATGTCCCAGCGACCAGCTCCGTAAGGTTTTCATAGGCTTGCCAGGGCAGCGAATTAAAAATGGCCGCCGAGATTTTCCGTGGTGCATTGGGGTGTGTCCGATAAAAGTCTGCAATTTCTTCGTCACTTGATCCCTTCACATTCTCCTCATTCTCCCAACTGTCCTGTCCTTCATCATAACCCTTCCATCGTACCAAAAATTGTAGCTTCTTCCATCGCCCATAGAACCTACTGTCCAAAATTTTGTCCACATCATAGAACTCTTCCCCCTCCACGATCTCCGGATCCGGTGGTGGTGGCCTAACTCCATTAACCTCGTTCCCTTTCCATGGTGATAGTCGATTAACATGGATGTTGTCGTGGATCTTCATCCAAGTTGGTAGGTTAAGGCGATATGTCAGAGGTCCGGTCTTTTCTGCTACTTCGAACGGCCCGAGTCGCCGACTCCCAAGTTTTTGATTTTTCTGTCGAATCTTTAGGTTCTGTAGTGATAGCCATACCGGTTGTCCAACTGTGAATGTCTGAACCTCCCTCGTGTCATCTCCCTTAATACGCTCCTTACTCATCCTAAGAGCTGCCTCCGCATCCTCTCGGGCATGCTGTAGCAACGTCAACCGCTGATCTATTGTTGGGTACTTGTTCCAAACTTGGATTGGAATCGTAAATTCGGGGGTGTATCCATAGAGGGTTTCGAATGGAGAATGATCGTGAGCGGAGTGAATTCGAGAGTTGATAACAAACTCAGCGGTAGGTAGTAGTTGATCCCAATCATCTTGTCGTCGGCTGATATACATGCGAATGTATCGTTCAATCTCCTGGTTTGCTCGTTCTGTTTGACCATTGGTTTCAGGATGATATGCTGTTGTGAGTGCTGATTCTACCCCGAGTCGTTTCAAGAGTTGCCGCATTACATCTGCCGCGAATTGGGGGCCTCTGTCCGAAATGAACCGTCGAGGAAGACCATGAAGTCGGAATATTTCGCGGTAAAAGAAGTCGGCTACGCCCTCAGCAGTGATTTCTGTTGTGGTTGGGAAGCAGTGGATCATCTTGGTATAATGGTCAACAAAGGTTATTACAGCATTATGTCCGTCCTGGGTCATGGGGAGCTCTCCGATGAGATCTACGCCAATATCCTGCCACGGACCATCCGGAACAGGAAGAGGCTGAAGCGGAGAGGAGTGGTGTGGATTGAGTCGCTTCCGTTGGCAGAGGTCACATCCTTCTACATATTTGTCCACAAATGACCGCATCCCTGGCCACCAGTATTGCCTGCTAACGAGTTCTAACGTACCATGCATCCCCGGGTGTCCAGCTGTAGGCGAATCGTGACATTGTACCAGTACCGCCTTCCGGAGCTCCGGGTTAGGTGGTACGTATACCTTGTTTCGGTAGTACACCAAACCGTTGTCTTCTTTCCACTCATCCAATCCCCCTGTCAACACTCGTGGTCCCTTCAGGCTCTTTAATCCCTCCAATACCTCTGCCTCTCGTTCGCTAACCTGTCGGATTCGCTCCAATAGGGGGTTTTGGAATAGTACCATGTGCGCCGCATTGATAAAGTGTTGTGGTTGGAGCACCGTTTGCTCCTTGTTGTCTTCCGCATCGATTACCTGATGGTGTGGCATCCGTGAGAGAGCATCGGCTTGTGTGTTCGCTTTCCCGGGGCGGTGTTTGAGTCGAAAGTCGAATCGGGAAAGCCAGAGGGCCCATCTTGCTTGTCGACGACTAAGATCTTGTGCTGTCCTCCAGAACTCCAGGTTTTGATGGTCGGTAATGATTTCGAATGGTTCGGGTGAGCCTTCTAAATAGTGCCTCCAATCCTTGAGTGCTTCGATAATGGCAAGCATTTCCCTATCGTAGATTTCATAGTTCCGTTCTGCTGGATTTAAGGATGCGGATCGGAATGCGACCGGGTGCCAAAGTCCATCGTCCTGTAATTGCAACAGTGTACCCCCTGAAGCGAATCCCGAGGCATCTACTTCAATCCGCGTCGGCTTTCCTGGGTCCCATAAGACCAGAATCGGGGCTGAGGTGAAGGAGTCCCTTAATGATTCGAATGCTTCCTGTTGCGCCGTCCCCCATTGCCATTTGATGTCTTTCCGTGTAAGGTCGTTAAGTGGTCGCGCTTTCTTTGCAAATCCTTCAATGAACCGTCGGTAGAAATTAGCAAAGCCCAAGAAACCTCGAAGGTCACGGAGTGAAGTAGGGACTGGCCAGTTTTTCACTGCCTCAATCTTTACCGGATCCATCCGTACTTCCCCTTCACTGATGACAAGTCCCAGGTATTCAATGGACGTTTGTTCGAACTCGCATTTTTCGGGTCGTAAATAGAGGTCATGTTGAGCCAGACGGGTGAGGACTTCGTGAACTACGGTTCGGTGTTCTTCTAGGGTTTCGGTGAAGATGAGAATATCATCTAGATATACAGCCACCTTTCCTGAGGCAATCAAGTCAGCGAAAATTGAGTTCATGAGGGCTTGAAACGTAGCGGGCGAGTTTGTTAGGCCAAAGAACATGACCAAGGGTTCGAAGAGTCCTCGGTTAGTTGCAAACGCTCCCTTCCACTCATGTCCTTCCTTCACCCGCACATTGTTGTATCCCCACCGTACATCAAACTTGGTGAATATCTTGGACTTTCGTAATCGGCTGATGATGTCAGTAACCAGGGGAAGTGGGTACCGGTTCTTGACAGTGTATTCGTTCAGTCGTCGGTAGTCCTGTACAAAACGAAGTTTCCCATCCTTCTTTTTGACAAAGAAGACTGGAGATGCTAAGGGAGATTTGGAGGGGCGAATGTATCCTTTTCGTAGATTTTCATCCAGGAATCGGTCTAGTTCTTCTTGTTCATTGGGTGACATCGGATAGATTTTGGTGCGCAAAGTTTCGGGTGCATCAGGCCTAAGATCAATGGCGTGATCCCAGGGTTTGTGCTCTGGAAGACGTTCAGATTCCTTCTCTGAAAAGACTTTAGCGTATTTCTGATAGATAGTGGGTACCATTTCCTCAAAAGTCTTCTCCGGTTTATCCTTGTGTGCTGCCTCCGCCAATTGTTGAGAGTAGGTGTATCCTGCTGCGCACCAAAGCTCTTCTGTCGTGTGACTGATGATACCTGCCCGCAGTAGTGCTCTCCTTCTCTTTCGATTGCCCAATAGTCGATACAGGGGTGTGCCTTCCTCATATTCATGAATTCCCAGTAGTTCTTCAGACTCACTTATGGGTGGAAGCGGAACATATTCCGGATTAATTGCCAAGAGTCCGTCCGTTGTCCCTCCGATGTTACCTTCCTTCAAATCCGGGATCTCCTCGATAGTCATGGCTGGGAGTGCTCGTTTGGTGGTTAGTTGGGCTAGACGTCCTTCCTTCCAGTCTATATCAGGGTTCACTTTCCGGAGCCAGGGGAGTCCTAGGATGATGTCTTCCGAGCCCAGGTTAGTGACCAGGTATTCGAGAGGTTGAGGTGGGTTCTGATCTACGGTCGAAAGGAGTCGTGCAGAATGGGTAATTTTGCCCGCATTGTTGAGCGTTCCATCAATATTGTAGAGAGTGATGGGATGAGTGAGGGGACGTGTGTGGATGTAGTGCTTATCCACAAAGCGTTGATGTAGGAATAGACCTGTGGCCCCGGAATCTATCATTGCTGCATTACTGGTACTCTTGAATCTCCCTTGTAACTTAATCGGTACGCGAAAATGAGAAACATCGCTGAATTGGGTGGAACCGAGGATACATGAGGAGATAGAATCGTAATTAGAGTACAGTTTGGGGAACCCGGCAGCAGCCGAGTCAGGTTCCCACTTTAAAAATTCTGCCGGAGCTCTGAGATTTGGTCCGCCAACGCTTTCTGGTTGTCCGTTAACTGCTGTAGAATCGAGGAAAAGTCAGGGGGCGGGGTGGGTGTAGCAGCAATAGAGGTGGCAGGTTCGGTAATGATAGAAGTGGCGGCGGCAGTACGAACCATGTTTGGTCTAGGGAGGCCCATGAATTTCCTTCGACAAACTACGGCTATGTGTCCTGTGAGTCCACAGTGGCTGCAGATGTCCCGTTCGTGGTGTCCATCTGCTTTTCGGTGGTTCTTGGATCCGCATCCGTAGCATTTCCCTGTCATGAGCCTTCGATAGTCCTCCGCAGATCGCCCTGTGCTAGTGGCATCCACGTCCATGGCAAATGGATCCCGGGCCGGAGTGAATGGAGTTGGATGGAAGGCGTTTGTGTTCTGGGAATAGGAGTAGTTTACCAGGTTTTGTCCCTTCTCCCTGGCTCGTTCAATCTGTCTATTGTCAATTCGGATGGACTCTTTGATCAAGCTGTCGAGGGTGTCTGTGTTAGCTGAAGAGAGGACCAGACCGTCTTTGATACGTGCTGCTAGATGTTGGTAAAAACGATCTCGGAGGTCTGGGTCTGAGTATCCAGTACGGCTTGAGTACTGTTTGAACGATGCTGCATAGGCAGCGACGGTGGTTTTTCCCTGAAAGAGGACCTTCAAGGCGTCCTTGGCATCTACAACCGGGTTTACTGTCTCGAAGCGGGCTTTGAAGGCATCCTTGAATTCCTGCCAGGTGGGATAGACAAGAGTGTCGACAGCACCACTAGCTACCTGGCTAATGTTTTCGGAAACTGGGGTAGCCCAGATTGCCGCATCACCTTCGAGGAATGAAATTGCGGATTTGATGCGTTCCCCCTCGTTCGTACGCAATGTTTGTACTCCGTTGGCCCATAGCTCAAATGCGGCTAAAAAGCGACGAGCATCATCGCTTCTTTTCCCGTCGTAGGGCTGAGGCTTGCTGACCCCTTTGTTGGTGCTAATATTGCCCGCCATGCTAGATACTACCTGCTGGAGTTGCGATTGTTGTTGGACTAACTGCCCAATCAAGTTTCCGAGTTCTTGGGCGGAGAAGTTGTGAGTCATTTCGGTATCGGAGTCGGATCTGGGTTCGGGTTCTGATTCGGATTCTGATTCTGGTTCAGGTACTGTGATAGTGGTTGTTACTAAGGTGGGAGATGCGCGGGAGCTGGGATTTGAGGGTCGTCCAACTCTAGTGAAGGCTGCAGTAGGTTCAGGTACTACTGGAGAGGCGGGTCGTGAGATGTGGATGCGACGACCAGTTGGATCGTAGTCTCGATCAACTGTAAGCAAGTATCGATTGGGGCAAGGGTTCTCGTCACAAGGCTCCCAGTGTCTGTTGTGTTCGTCTTCAGTTGACCAGTGGATGTCGTGATGTTCTACGGTGTCAAAAGCGTGATAGTAGTCTGAACAGTCAGAGTTAACTCCGAAAGTCGGCGTGGTGATAACAGCAGGTGGAGAATCGGTGGACTCCGATTTCCACTCCTCGTAAGATCAGTGATGGATCTGATGGTACGAGTAATAGATCTCGACCTAATGTCGCGACGTAGGCGGAAGCGACTATGGGAGGTGATCAAAGCACAGCACAAGCACAAACCTGAGTGTGAGTAACGCTCAACACACAAAGGCAAAAAGGAAAAGTGATCTCAGCGACAGTGATAGCACGAAGGGCCGATCACAAGGGTCAAATAAGGCAGGCTAGTTCCCAAAGACCAAGTCAATATTGAGTGTACACAAGGATACAAACACGAACCTAGTTCCCAAAGACCAAGAGGTCGAGATAGGGAACTGGTAGCTGTCTACTGTACTATATATACGAGTCTGAAACAATAGGAACCCAGGTAAGGGACAAGGGTAAAAGAACAAAGAACAATAGATATCAAAGAACAAGAACGCGAGAGTGAAATACTGGAAAGCGAATGAGAAACAAGGGAAGAACAATAAACTAATGACAGCGCGGGAGTGAGTGGTCATCTGAGCGATGAGTAACGAACGCGGTCATGTGGTTACTAAAGCATGTGAAAAGGAAGAAAGAAAGTGATAAAGAAAATGATATAGGTACTTAGTTGTCACGACACAAATTAACCCACCATTTTCCTCATGTGTGTACTTGACTGGTAGCAAGAGAATATATCATGTATGGTAGAATTGGAGAAATATGCCAATGTACATATAGATAAGATGGTTCAGTGTTCTTCTAAAAATGGTAAATACCATATGTTGGTTCTGTTAAGATCGTGCAACTCCGGAATCGCGGAATGATTGCGGAATGATCGTGATGTAATCGCGGAATTGGTTGGGAATGCGAGGGGATAATTCCCTCGCGAAGGGAGGAACGATTCGCGGAGTTATGGAAAGATAGTTGGACATTGACACTACTATCAGTAGTGCCCTCAACATGTCGATGGTCCAATATAAAGGTAGTAGCAGCATCAGTTCGTGAAGGTTGCTTTGCGGAACATCAGAGCTGTGTTGAGAATGTATCACAGATAGTGAACATCTGTAATACAAAGAGAGAGCAGATCTAAGTCAATATTAAAACTACAGAACTACCTATTCAATGTTGTAGCTATATACTATGCATTACATAAGTGTCGCGAAGCGATACTAACTCCAAATAGACTAGCTTGTGGAGTAAAGAACAAAGGAAGGGATATAATAGGTATAGTACTCATCCGATAATGATTAGGAAAGATAACGAAGGATCCCTGAGCTTAGGAACTCTTCGCGAAGTAGGTAATTGGATTGTGGAATCACAGAATAACTCGATTCGCATACATATGACAAGTTCATCCTGAGGATTAGATTAAAGAGACATGGAAAACCAACTTGTACAATTCCAATATACGTTATTATACTCTGAAATCAGATACAAAGTAGCAACTCTTAGTGGTACACTAAGAAGCTCAACAAATTCTTTGCATCATTCCCTTTTCAATCCTTTGGGAGGTATAACAATTTATATCACTGAGCCAAAATCAGGTCAAAATCCACTACTTAATCATTTATCGATAAGAATTTGTCGTAATTTATCATGTTTTTACTATTTTCAATCAGAAGCACTTGCCCAATGCACAAAGCGCCGGAGGTTAATCCTATACTATAAATTAGGGCAGTGCACCTAAACCAGCGCTTTTTCTTATTAGTCATCATTTATGTCAGCAAAACTGTCAATGTTTTAGTGCTGCGGCGGCAGCGGCAACTTAAGTTTTTCCCACACATTACAATACACAATCTTGCGACGTGTTTGCTGCATGTTTGCTGAGTTGACTTAGGTTTTTCTCACACATTACTTCAAGCTTGCAATGTGTTTGCTGCATGTTTGCTGCATGCATTGCATGATAATTATGCTCTCCTTTGTTTCCCTTTCCCATCTTCTACTATAATTTCACACTATAATTGAAGTTCCTGATAGAGGAAATTTGACTACAGATAAAATGTTTGGTTTCTTACAAGCTATTGACCTGTGTGCAGGCTCTGACTACTATTCTCACTTTAAGGGATTCTGAGTCACCTCCCAATACACCTCAACATTGACAACAAAATGCTAATTGTGAGAGGGAACGACAAACACGTACCCTAGGCAGCCCTGAAAATCGACGTACACCTCAACCATCACCACATGGTGGACCAATACCATTCCAACTCAATATACCTCAAAATTATGTACCTTCCCAGCATTCACAAGATGATCTATTTCAAGTAATCAACCATAATGGCCAAGAGTTTCAATTGACTCAAGGAATTGCTAATCAACTCAGAAATTTACCTCCACTACTACCAACACGGGGCCGTGGCCATGGCCGTACTTCAAATCAAGCAGTTGTAGGTGTAAAAATTCAAATACATAGTGCTGTGGCCACCAATCAATATCTTTACCTTATAGTCTCTTCATAATCAGAATCAGAATGCCCATGCAGGACCATCAAATTTGGCATATCAAAATCAGGTATTAGCATACTTATTTAGAGATTTTAAGGCTCATTTATTCTCTTGGTAGTTTCCTCACTTACCTGCTGAGCTACAAGCTCAACTAGCATTTGTACAGCCTCACCCTGCAAGACCAACATTGAGACAGAATCATAGAAGAGCCCAAAGTCATATCCGTAATACATTCTTTTCTATATTACACTATTTATTGCTGACTATCTTTACTTTCAGAATCTATATCATTTAATCCAGAAAGGCTGACCCATGAGCATGAGAATAATGATCCTCCACAAGATGACTTTGAGAATAGCCAGAGACTTCCACCAGGTCCTGGCTATCTCACACCAGAAGGCCATGACATGCACCAACAACATGAACAGTTGCAAAATGTGATGCACAACTCCCAAGAGGTGCATGAGCAGCACTTGCAACAGCAAGAAATCGATGTGGGAGATCATGAACATCAAAATGATGCTCCAGATGAGCCTATTCCAATAGGTCTACAACCTATTGAGAATGATCAGATTTATAACTTCTGTTCTTTGTCAAAAATGGATATAGAGTGTCCATTTTGTGGTGCATTGCATTGGCAAGCAGAGAGACTTACACATTCCTCTGTAATAAATCCTAAATTTGGAGCATGCTGCAAATCAGGGAAGATTCAGCTACCTATGTTACAAAGTCCACCTATTGAAATCAGGAATCTCTTTACTGGAGTTGATCATAACTCAAAGCACTTTTTAGACAACATAAGGAGTTATAATTCTGCTTTTGCTTTTGTATCATTGGGCCTTAAGATTCAACCACAGAATGATCCTGAACTTCCAAATACTGGGCCAAGGCAGTTTAAAATTAAGGGTGCACTTTGGCATTCTCTAGGCTCCCTTTTGCCTGAGGGTGACAAACCCCCAGTATATGCACAGCTTTACATAGTTGCACCTGAGACTGCTTTAGAGCAGCGCTTAGCCAATAACAGACATCATGGTACTGGGTTACTGTCATCTGTTATGCAAACAATATCTGATTGCCTTCACCGCAATAATAACTTTGTGAATCTCTACAGATCAGCATACCAGAGAATACAAAACCTTCAGGCACAGGCTCCAAATTCCCTAAATGGTGCTTATATCAAACTGCATTTCAGTGATACAAATGATCCTAGGAGATATAATATGCCATCAGCTGATGAGGTTGCAGTTGTTCTTCCAGGCCCAGGTACTGCCACAGATCATCGAGATATTATCCTTCAATGTAAGGAGGGGCCACTGAAACATATATATGAAACCAATCCTGCATATGCACCTTTACATTATGTTTTACTGTTTCCCAGAGGTGAACTAGGATGGCACCTAAATATCAAATATGCAGATAGACCTAATGAACCAGCCTCTAATGATGATCATGTTACCCAGATGGAGTACTATGCATATCGCCTTCATCAACGCAATCTAGAGATTGAATCAAACCATCTTGTCATGAAGTGAGCCCACCCCCTATCATTTTCCCTTCTTTACGATACACCATCCAAGCCCTCCTACCTACAATAATCATTCCGGAACATTCCATTCCATTCTATTAGTTCCATTCCTTGTGCCGGAGCTATACAGTATTACCTCATAGTTCCCACGCTCCACCTTGTATATATAAGCCAGCCCCCACAACCTGGTCCCTTATCTTGACCTCTTTGTCGTTGGGACCAGGTATGTCTTGAACTTACTTACTTGTATTTATTATCAATATAACTTTGTCGTTGGGACCAGTGTCCGCTTTCGCCTAAGTCTCCGCTCCGCTCCGCCACCGTCGTCACCTCTTTGTGACATTAGGTCAAGATCCCTTACTGCACTGATAGCCTACCGATTAGGTTATCCTTGCAGGCTCCGCTTCCACCACGTCTACAGACACCTCCGCACCAAGCCTGCCCGCCCAAGCTATCGACTGTTCTGCCTACCCACACGCTTTTGATACTAAAGACCAAACCCACATCCACCGCAGCAAAAGCAGCTCCTGGGCTGATTGCAGTTCTCAACCCTGTCCAAACGCTGCTGCCAACTCCATCAGTGAAGAGGAGAACCTTTCCGACGGTACCGTGATCACACCCATCCTTATCCCTACTCCCACTGCACCCCCATCCATTATGTCGACCTCTGAAGTCAACACAAACCAGCTCATGGCACAGCTCATCGAGCAGGTGGCCCAGCTCACGGCCAACCTCCACAAAGCCTCAGCCAAGTCCAGTATGAATAAACCTGAGCTCTTCAAAGGCTCTAGTAGTGCAGAAGCACGTCGCTTCATTGCTCAGTATCAAAGCTGGGCAATGGAACAACCAGATCTGAGTAGCAACGAAGGGAAGCTGATCAAGGCAGCGCTAGGATTCTTCTCAGGCAAGGCTGCTGACTGGGCCACACCATACCTCCTAGAATTCAGCCATAACCAACAACCTTTCAATGGACGATGGGAAGACTTCAAAACAGCCTTCACCCTCCGATTTGAATCCATTGATGCAGGTATGGAGGCCCGGAATGCAATCCAGCATCTCAGGCAGGCAAAAGGTCAAACGGTAGCGGAATTTGCACAGAATTTCAAGGACATTGGTGATCGGACCGGGCTTTCAGACGTCGACCTGCGAGAACGCTTCCATAGCGGCCTCAACCCAGAGATCCGACAAAATCTCATTGTGGTCAATATAGCCCAGGGACTGGCTCCCACCCTGGAGGAGGCTATCAGGCGAGCAATTTCAGTGGATGTGTTCCTGCACGATCCCACCATGACAGGTCGCAACCCAGGCACCTCCCATATCTCCTCCCCCCCTGCCAACTCCCATGCTATGGATGTCGATGCCACACACACTAGTGGTAACAGCAGAGAAAGCTTCGTGGCCCAGATGAGAGGAAGGTGTTATGGGTGTGGCTCGCAGAGTCACGAAAAGAGGAACTGCTCATACAAGGAGACAGTTTGCCGCTACTGCGGACGACGAGGCCACCTAGAATCAGTCTGCCAAGACAAGTTCATGGGTCTAGAACATGGCCGGGGTAAGCGCCAACAACCCCGCCGTCAACAAGTCTCTGCTTCTGCTTCGACACCGTTCACCCTCTTCCCCAATGAACCTGTCCAAATTGCCGCGTCCATTCCAGCTCCCACTGCTCCGTCTCCACTTACGCCTGACCTCTCCACCCAGATTGCCCAGCTCCAGGAGCTCCTTAACAGAGCCAATGCCATGGCCCCAGCACCAGGTTCTCAGGAGGGTTTTTAAAGCGGGTGCCCGTCTCGGCTGCATCGAGAGTACCCGTAAACCAGTTCGCTATACATTCCACATCTGCGTATGATTCTCTCCCATCTTGTAAAATATCTACTATTTCGGAATTGAACTCCAATTCATCTCACTTCCGAATTAACGCAAAACTAAGAGGAAGAAATCACAGTATAGCAACTGCAGCCATGGTTGATTCTGGAGCCACTGCTCTATTTTTGAACCAAGAGTTTGTCACCCGTCACCGTGTAAGGACCTTCCCACTCAGGAAACCCATTGGCGTCTTTAACATTGATGGGTCTGCTAACCGAGCAGGGCAGATCACACACTTTGCACGCCTAGCCCTGACTGTTGATAACCAAGAACGGTGGACAGACTTGCTAGTAACCAATCTGGGAGGCGAAGACCTAATCTTAGGACTCCCCTGGCTACGTAAGGCCAATCCAGATATTGACTGGGAGAAAGGACGACTCACAGTCAGATCCCAACAAACAACGATAGAGGAGGTGGAAGAGCAAGACACGGCGGAGGAAATTGAAACTGTGATCACCCCTGAACCACCACTTGACACACTGGATGAGGAGACAGAAGAGTCGCCCATACACCGCATTCGAGCAAACCGACGAACCCGACGTGCATGGGTGAAGTCAGGAATCTTACACGAACAAACAGATGAAGTCTGGTGTGCTGCAGGGTTCACCTACTCTCAACAGCTAGCGGAACAAGCCCACAAAACAAAACCCATGAAAACCTTTGAAGAAATGGTCCCAGAACCCTACCGCGATTTCGAAAAAGTATTCTCTGAAACTGCTTCAGAGCGCCTCCCTGACCACCAACCCTGGGATCATGCTATAGAATTGATCCCAGGTGCACCGGAAACCATGCGCACAAAAGTCTATCCAATGTCATTGAATGAACAAGGTGAACTCGACCGCTTCCTGGATGACAACCTCCGAAAAGGCTACATTCGCCCCTCAAAATCGCCACTGTCTTCACCCGTCTTCTTTGTTAAGAAGAAAGATGGGAAGCTCCGCTTCGTACAGGATTACCGGAAACTCAACCAAGTAACCCTAAAGAACCGCTATCCTCTCCCACTGGTCGCTGACATTGTCAGCCGTCTACAGGGGGCACGGTACTTCACCAAATTTGACATCAGATGGGGCTACAACAATGTCCGGATTAAGGAGGGTGATGAGTGGAAGGCCGCTTTTGCAACCAACCGAGGGTTATTTGAACCCAGTGTAATGTTCTTCGGTCTCACCAACTCGCCAGCTACCTTCCAAGCGCTCATGAATTCCATCTTTTCAGACCTAGTGGCGGCTGGTAAGGTAGCAGTCTACCTAGACGACATCCTCATCTTCAGTAACAATTTGCAAGAACACCGGCAGGTGGTGCGAGAGGTACTAAAGCGGCTAGAGAAACATGACCTCTACCTGCGACCAGAGAAATGCGAGTTTGAGGAGCTTCAGGTTGAGTATTTGGGACTAGTGATATCAGAAGGTGAAGTGCGCATGGATCCAGTAAAAGTAGCTGCAGTCCGCGACTGGCCTACCCCAAAGAATCTACGAGAACTACGGGGATTCCTAGGCTTCGCTAACTTCTACCGTCGATTCATACGGAACTTTGCCCGCATAGCACGCCCTCTGAACGACCTAACAAAAAAGGATACAGGCTTCAGTTGGGGGACACACCAACAACAAGCATTCGATACCCTAAGGGAAGCATTCATCACAGCACCGGTACTGGCACTCTGGGACCCTAATAGGCTCACACAACTTGAGGTAGATGCATCAGGCTTTGCTACGGGAGGAGCCCTAATGCAGAAACAAGACGACGGCCAGTGGCACCCAGTGGCATTTCGATCAGCCTCCATGCAACCAGCTGAACGAAACTACGAAATCTATGACCGAGAGATGCTCACTATCATCGAAGCATTAAAGGACTGGAGAAGCTTCCTGGAAGGTTCACCACAACCGTTCGAGATTCTCACCGACCACGCAAACCTGGAATTCTGGCGTTCTGCTCAAGACCTCAGTAGACGGCAGGCGCGATGGGCACTATGGTTGTCCCGATTCGACTTCCAGCTCACTCACCGCCCGGGCAAGTCCAACACTCAGGCAGACGCTCTCTCTCGTATGGCAGCACATCAGGTTCTGGATAGCGAAGATAATCGACAACAGATTGTTCTGAAACCAGCCCATTTCATGCAAGTGGCAGCTACCTCACTACAAAACCCACTGGAGGACCGCATCCGACAGGCGTCTCAAAAGGAGGCCCAAGTACTGGAAGGACTGGAAGAGCTTAGGAGAAGCGGTCTCAAATGCTTGGCGAATGGGATAGCAGAATGGGAAGAAGACAAGGGACTAGTATACCACCGAGGAAGAGTATATGTCCCACCAGATGATGACCTCCGGAAAGAAGTACTCAAGCAATGCCACGATAACCCCTCTGCTGGCCACCCTGGACTTCACAATACCCTTGACCTCGTCAGCACCCACTTTTGGTGGCCCACCCTGCGATCCTTTGTAGAAAAATATGTTGAAGGATGCGAGACTTGTGCAAGGAAGAAGATACAGAGACACCCACGAGCAGTAACACTACCTCTAGACGTCCCAGCAGGCTTGTGGGAAGAAGTGGGAGTTGACTTGATCACACAGCTGCCCAACTCGCAAGGGTATGACGCGATTCTAGTCTGCACGGACCTTTATGGTAAACAAATCCATGCAATTCCTTGTACAACTTCAATCACAGCAGCAGGTGTGGCCGACATCTACTATCGCGAAATTTTTCGCCTCCACGGTCTTCCCCTCCGCTTTGTATCAGACCGGGGACCCCAGTTTGCAGCAAAACTCATGCGATCATTACTCTCCCGCCTAGGAATCAAATCAAACCTCACCTCAGGGTACCACCCCCAAGCAAACGGACAGACCGAACGGGCAAACCAAGAAGTCGAAAAATACCTCAGACTCTATGTGGGACGCCGCCAGGATGACTGGGCGGAGCACCTACCTATGGCGGAATTTGTGATTAACTCTCGCACCCACTCTGCACTTGGAACGTCCCCATTCGAACTCACCTATGGTTATCTGCCTCTATTTAACATTCCAGTTGGACAACGGAGTGGGATTCCGGCGGTGGATGATCGCATCCAGATACTGCGGGATGCACGACAGGATGCTGGGGCGGCGCTACACCTGGGGAAACGACGGCAAAAGGAAAACTACGAACGGGGAAAACGAAAGGCACATCAATTCCAAGTTGGAGATCAGGTCTGGCTAAGCGCAGAGGACATCAAGCTCCAACTTTCCAGTGAGAAACTTGGGGATCGACAGCTAGGACCTTACACCATTTTGCAGAAGGTTGGGCCCCTGGACTACTGTTTAGACCTCCCATTATCCCTGGACCGCATCCATCCTGTGTTCCATGTTGATAAATTGTACCCTTGGAGAGGGAACACCGTAAACGGCGAAATTGCAACACCACCGGAACCAGTTTATCTAGAGGATGAGGATGAGCCGGAGTATGAAGTCGAGGACATCTTGGATAGTCGGATTAGGTGGAAGAAGCTAGAATACTTGGTAAAGTGGAAAGGCTACGATGCAGGACACAACTCATGGGAACCTGCACCAAATCTTGAACACGCCCCAGCAACTATCCGAAAATTCCACAAAAAGCACCCTCAGGCGGCAAAAGCTTGACCATTGAGGGCAATGGTCATAAGGAGGGGGGTAATGTCATGAAGTGAGCCCACCCCCTATCATTTTCCCTTCTTTACGATACACCATCCAAGCCCTCCTACCTACAATAATCATTCCGGAACATTCCATTCCATTCTATTAGTTCCATTCCTTGTGCCGGAGCTATACAGTATTACCTCATAGTTCCCACGCTCCACCTTGTATATATAAGCCAGCCCCCACAACCTGGTCCCTTATCTTGACCTCTTTGTCGTTGGGACCAGGTATGTCTTGAACTTACTTACTTGTATTTATTATCAATATAACTTTGTCGTTGGGACCAGTGTCCGCTTTCGCCTAAGTCTCCGCTCCGCTCCGCCACCGTCGTCACCTCTTTGTGACACATCTGTTCTATGCCAAAAATCTTTTTCAGCAATATATTGTTGATGCATGGGCCCAAACTGATCAGTCACGCTTATCCTGGCTTGCACGCAATCAGAAGAAACTCAGAGCTGAGGTTTACAGTGGTTTAGTAGATGCTGTTCATTCAGGAGATGTTCAGCTGCAAGATATAGGGCAACGAGTAATCTTACCCTCTTCTTATATTGGAGGATCAAGACATATGTTCCAGCTCTATCAAGATTCTATTGCCTTAGGAAGAGCATTTGGAAAACCTGATCTATTTCTGACAATCACTGCAGATCCAAATGCACCTGAGATTAAAGAGGCTCTCCTTCCCGGACAGACAGCACAAGACAGACCTGATTTAGTTGCCAGAGTTTTTTGTGAAAAAGTACGGATCATCTTGAGGGCTATTGACAAAGGGTGTTTTGGAAAGTGTAGAGGCCGTGTTTACACAATTGAATTTCAGAAGCGAGGACTACCTCATATACACATTCTTATTTTTCTCTATCCCCAATCACAGTATCAAGAGGCTCATCAGATTGACAAAGTAATCTCTGCTCAGTTGCCTGATCCTGAAACACATCCAAATTTATTCATGTTGGTTGAAAAGCTGATGATTCATACACCATGTGGTGATCTCAACCCAAGTGCATCCTGTATGAAGGATTCAAAATGCTCCAAGGGTTATCCTAAGGTATTCCAAGAGCATACTGTTTTGTCAGAGGATGGCTATACCCTTTATGCTAGACCCAAGAATGGAAGGCTTTGCAAGAAAAAGGTCAATGGCATAGAAATTGATATTGATAACAGATGGGTTGTACCTCATAATCCTTGGGCTTTGATGGAGCTCAAATCACATGCCAACTTAGAGTGTTGCATTTCCATAAAAGCTTTCAAATACCTTCATAAATACATTTACAAAGGCCATGATCGTACAACCATGGCAATTGGGAAAAATAAAGATGAAATACAGCAATATATAGATTCCCGTTATGTATCTGCCTCTGAATCAGTTTGGAGGCTTTTTCATTATGATATGCATGAAGAAATCCCAAATGTTGTCCGCCTTGCAGTACATACAGAAGCTGGGCAATTTGTAGTGTTTGATGCTGATGCACCAGTAGAGGAGGTTCTTCATGCTGTTGGGTCAAAAGACAGCACACTTACAGCTTACTTCAAAGTTAATGCAGCAGAGAAGAAAAAGGCTGAGGATGATCCTGAACATGCAGTAATGGTTGCACGATCACTTTTGTACCAGGAATTTCCTACAAAATGGGTCTGGGTAAAAACTACAAAAAGATGGAAGATTCGTGAGGGTAAAGCTGCTCTTGGGCGGATGTATTTTGTTCACCCTGCAGCTGGTGAAAGGTTTTATATTTGACTGCTGCTTACAGTTGTCAAAGGTGCTACATCATTTGCAGATCTACGTACTTATGAAGGAGTGGAATATCCTACACACCAAGAAGCATGTTTGGCCCGTGGGCTTTTGCAGAGTGATTCTGAGTGGAAGGACTGCCTAGAGGATGCAAGACATATGCAATCTGGATCTGCACTCCGTTCACTCTTTGCAACAATTCTTAAAGATTGCCGTCCTGCTCAACCTTTTTTACTTTGGGAGCAGTTCAAAGAACACATCTGTGATGATATCAACCACCATTTACAGACCTCAGGGATTATTGCCAACCCAACACAGGATCAAATTGAAAATTATGGTTTATATCTTATTGATAAAATCCTTTTCCATGCAGGAGTACATGATGGATTAAAAGGTTTTCTGGGCATGCCAGTTCCTAATTATGAATTTTGGGCAGGGGTTGAAGGCAATAGGTTGATACGAGAGCAGCGTGCCTTTCATGCTGAAGAACAACAGCAAAGAGCATCAGAGAATATTGCAAAGATGAACAGAGAACAAGCAGAGGCCTTCAATACAATTAAAGCTGCAATATATGAGAATAACCCTCAGATGTTCTTTCTCCATGGTCCAGCTGGAACTGGAAAAACATTTACATATAATACACTCTGTTATGCATTGCGTGGAGATGAAAAGATTGTATTGTGCTGTGCTTCATCAGGGATTGCTGCTCTTTTACTCCCAAAGGGGCGAACTGCTCATTCCACATTTAAGATTCCTATTGAAATATATGAAGGAAAATTATGCTCTGTCAAGAAGAACTCTGATCTGGGTGAACTACTGCGTGAGACCAGTCTTATTATTTGGGATGAAGTTCCAATGCAGGACCGGTATTGTCAAGAGGCTGTGGATATAACTATGAGAGACATTAGGGACACCCCTAGCAAGCCATTTGGAGGTGTTACAGTTGTTTTTGGAGGAGACTTTCAGCAAATACTTCCTGTGGTCCGGAAAGGACACCGAGAGCAAATTGTGGGTCAGTGTATCCAGCGATCTTATTTATGGCGTGACATAAAGATCCTTTATCTAAAAGAAAATAAAAGATTAAGTAGTGGTACAGCAGAAGACAAAGAGTATGCAGAGTGGTTACTGAAGGTTGGACATGGTTCAATTAATGGTCCAGAAAGCCAAATAAAGCTTGACCCTATTATGAAGTGTGGGGACTCTGTTGACTCCTTGATCTCTGCCATTTATCCAAATCTCAATGTTATTGACTGTGCAGCAGATAATGTTGATTCATGGTTTTCAGAGTGCACTATACTCTGCCCACGAAATGATACTGTTGATGAAACCAATCTCATGTGTTTAAATACATTGAGTGGCAATATCAATACTTATCATAGTGCAGACAAGGCTGTCATAGATGAAGCAGCAGATGGGGATTCTCAGTATCCTGAGGAATTCCTTCACAATATCAATGGTTCTGGCCTGCCACTGTCACAACTACAGTTAAAGATTGGTGCACCAATAATGGTTCTTAGGAATCTTGATCCATCAGCTGGAGTTTGTAATGGAACCCGTGCAATCCTTACCCGATGTACAGCAAGAGTACTAGAGGCTAGAATACTGGGTGGAGATAATGCAGGCCAGATTATATTGATTCCACGTATTACACTCAGCCCATCCAATCTTGATTTACCTTTTGTCTTTCAAAGACGCCAGTTTCCTGTGAGGTTAGCATTTGCAATGTCCATCAATAAGTCTCAAGGGCAATCAGTTAAAACAGTTGGGTTGAACCTTCAATCCCCAGTATTTACTCATGGTCAACTCTATGTTGCTCTTTCTCGCTCTACAACAAAGCAAGGAGTCAAAACAATTTTTCCTGAAGGTATGTTATATACTTATAAGTTTGTGTTTTATTTACTCAGAGCAATCTACAGGAAATACAGAGTGCATAACACAGAACATTGTCTATCCTGAGGTTTTGCTTGATTAGAGTTTAGTGCTGTTAAATTATATTGTATATTTTTGAATAATGTATTGGCTCAATACAATCAATATTATATGTGTTGTTAAAAGTCACTGTCCCCTGCCCGTGCCGAAGGCACGGGTCAAGCAAAGCTTGTGATCAATGGCCGGGCAATCAGTCGCCGGAGACCAATGATCAATTGCTGGACAACCAACATCTGATGCATTACGCGCATCAATCGAAGAGTATGGAATTGTGAACGAAAGCTGCTGTTCTGGTTCTAGCGCATATCAGAAAAATCAAAAATCAAAAATCAACCGTGCCCTTCTCGTGTGCGTTATGTAGTGTATAAACTTAGAGGTTAAGACTAATTGCAACTCCCTGTATCATAAAGTACACGGGTACAAGACACCAACTCCCAGTATGGAGTGGAGCTCGGACTAAAAGGGGAAAGACTTGCCTTCACAAGCTGTGAACCTGGCTGCAGTCCATTGCTCAAGTCAAGCAAGCCGCCGTGATGTAGGCACGGGTTTTCGAGCTTGTTCAATTCAACGTTTAACTGTCATCGACTGAACATGTAAGCGTCTTTCGACTAAAATCGGCAAAACAGCACCTACCAGCACTCAGAGCTTCTAACTATCGTCGGTCTCTACCAGGAACTCGAAGGACGAAAGCTTACCCCACGCGGACCAAAGTAAAGGAGCGATTGATTAACAGCGGAATAACAACAAGGAATGGACTTCGACAACTTGAATAAAGCAATTGAGCAAATCTAGAAAAGGATGTCGATGGGTATCTGGGAATACGGATAAACTGCTTGTTGAAACATGCATGCGGTACGAAAGAAGCATGAAGAGGAGGGGAGGCTTTGTAAGGGAGGGAAATTGAAAGAATCAAAAAAAGAATAAAGAGGGTATGCATTGTAACAAGACTAACACAGAATTTCAAACCCCCTTGCACCGATACCAGTAGTGGGAGTGAAAAGAAAGACCTCAATTCCTTCAAACAGTAGTGATGTTTCCATAATGAAGTATATAGCCATATTGATACGTATGTAAAATCCTGAGTGAGATAGAAAGGAAAGACGTAGTGGTTTTCGTGGAGATGCAAGATATCTCGAGCTCTGAAATCGAAATTTTGTTAAAAAACGGCAATGAAGTTGGTAGCCTACGGAGAACAACACAGTCAGCGAGGGAAGGACTAATATGAACGAGCAACTCACCTTCCATAAAACCCACGACAACGAGGCAGAAACATGCAACGATGGAAAAGAGGTAGGCCACGACGTGTATATATAGCTTACATTTTCTTCCCATCCCCTCTTTCACAACTTACACTGCTCACTCACTGCTCACTCACTCACTCTTCCTCCTCTTCCTCCAGCACGTTGTGCAACGGAGCCCCGTGAATATACCTCCCCGGACTTGCTCTCCCAGCATCATCTCCCAACCCCAATCCAACCTTGGACGGAGGAATCAGTTCATCCAGCCCATTTACATCCGCCTCATCGTCTTCATCGTCATCTACATCGTGTAGCTGGCTGTTGATTCCAACGGTAGAAGCCAGTGATGGGATCGGGGATACAATTTTGGTCGGAAGTTTGGCAGCGGGTACTGGAGCAGCAGGCGAGGAAGGCAACGAGACCAGTGTAAGAGCTGGGGTTGGTGCTAAGGGTGCTGGAGGGGTTGGCGAAGATACTAGAATAATTTTAACCAGTTAGTTGTTATTTACAGACAGAGAAAATAGGGCACGGACCTGATCTTGGATTAGATGGTAGCCCAACAGCTGATTTAACAGGGATTTTTGACGGAGTCGCGGGTCCTCCCAGAGGCGGAACCGGCGACGAAGGCAAGCCCTTCTTCTCCTTTTCTCTATACATCTCGATAAGTGCAGCCGTTTTGCCCGGCGTTCCAGACGTTGAACCGAATGAAGATGTCAATACGGAGGGCTTAGACGGTGTAGATGACGCGTTTGTCATGGACAACGATTTGGCCGGAGGAGTTTCGGATATAGGTGCAATTGGCTTCGAGGTAGATTTTGTGAGAGGTACAAGAGAAGAGAGTGAAGGAGACAGAGAAGACGACCGAGGTGGCAGGGATGCTAAAGGAGCACCAGAGGCACCAGCGAGTGTAGACGTTACCCCGTTCTTTTGAGGTGGTAGAATTGGTAACGGTCGCGCCTTGTCAGTCTTCGCAGCATGGATTTTATCTAAATCTCTCGGAGCTTCATCGTGTTCATCGTCCGAGGCATGAGCGTAACGAGCACGGGGGTCGTCTTCGTCCTCAGAATCTGCCTCATCCACTTCCACTTCCTCCACTTCATCGTCGTCTTCATCGACATCGCTCTGCCCACCAACTGCGAACATATTCGCTTCTTGAGAAGACATGGCTTCTGGCTGACGTAAATTTAGCAGGTCGTCTTTGACTTCATCTTGATTAGCAAACTGTCGGAGCATCTCCTGCGAAGCCTTTTTACGGTCAGGATGTAGATCGAAGTAGCCTAGCCGGCGTTTCGGTATAGACGATGTCAGTGGTTTGAAGTTGGAATCTTCTACATCAGGAAGCTCGTAGTCACCAGAGGTTATCGAGGCATCGAGGTCGCCGGAGGTGTAAGACTGTACGAAGGACTGATCATCATGGCCTTGACCATTCCCGCGCCTATTCTCTGGGTCTTTTCCGAACCTCGGTACCATCTGAACTTCGACATCATCCGAGTCTGAATTCACTTTGGCGCCACCTGCACCATCTACAACCCGTCCCTCCTCAAAAATACTCTCGTCATCCATACCAGGGTACGGCTGTCCACCTCTGACAGCACTCAACACCCGGGCTACTTCCTGCGAAGCCTCTTCCGGGTCTCCAGTTGCCTGGCCTTGATCGCCTTCAGCCCCCTTTCCTCGATGAGCACCATACCCTGGAACAACAATATCCACCCAAGCTTCGTCGTCGTCATCCATATCGCCTCCCTTGTATCCACCTAATCCAAGACTAAATCGCTTCCCTCTGCGTTCAGTACGAAGTCTTTCTCGTTCAGCCAGTCTGGCTGCGCGTCGTCTTCGAGCAGCTTCTTCTAGGAACCCATCTCCAGTCATTGTACCATCTATCTCATTCTCAGCAACTACTTCTCCTCCACCGGCCGCTTGAACATCAGCATCAGCATCGCTCTCCCCACCTGAGCCAAGGCCAGTCAACCTGGTCTCAAACTCAACGGTATGATATTCCGCAGGTACGAGATTCTGCCTAGACTGTCTCCGACTCGTTTTCGGTTTGAGACCTTTTGGTTTTGAGGTCGGTTTGGACGTCGTACTCGAGGAAGATTTGGGTGACAAAGTAGATGTAGGGCCTAGACGGAATATGTTCTTGATTGGCGTCGAGGAAGAAGGTTGAGAAGAAGGAGAGAGATCTGCTGTAGGGAATGTAGAGGCATGTGCTGTGGAAGGATCTGGGATGTGATTAGTTGGGACTGGTGGTAGAGGATGAGAAGAGGGATCGTGTTCATGGGTTGTATGGATATCAACACCGCCGCCTCCATAGAGATCGCCTCTAAATCCAAGATCCCCGACATCCTCGACATCCGGATATCCCTCTCCTCCTTCGATAAGACCATCCTCACTTCCCAGGCCAGTATTCGGTGAAAGTGTATGCAACGCCCCGTTCAGCGTAATAACCTTCGTTCCCCGATTTCCATCAGCCAACATTGCGTCAAATTCCTCTGATTTATCTTTCGGTGGACGGGGAATCGCCGTTCCTACCTCTGTTGCGTTAGGGCCGGTGGGCGTCAACGGCGACGGCGACGGCGATTCACCTAGTCGTTGAGTTAAATCAACTTGAGTTAGATGAGTCAGATGAGAATAAGGTGTCGGTGTAGGTGTCGACCGATTCCTCGAATCATACGGCGTAGAAGTAGATGAAGTAAGAGTCCGAGTACTCCCACTGAAGAATGAGCCTGTCTTTGCCTTCTCTGATTTATGCTTCTTCTCTTTCTTGTCCTTCTTACTCTTTGCATCCTTGATCTTCCTGTCCTTCTTGCCCCTCCCAGACTCAACCAAGCCCAGCGTCGACGTTGACGCACCGGGGGAAAACAACGACCCAAGTCGAGTTCTCGTTATTGAGTTCTGGGAATATGGAGACGGTGAGGACATAAACAACGAAGGAGAATTTGGTGAAGAGGTCCCTAGGATGTTGAATGGATAATGTCCATATGCGGGGTTCAGGATGAATGAAGGATGGATCCCCGCGAGCTGATGACCGAGCTGAGCACGGTATTCACGTGGGACGTATTCCTCGAAGAGCAGCAGGGAGGTAGAGGTTCGCGGATCATTGTCGTGCGAAGACGACTGGGAATGGGAATGAGAGGCAGATGAAGGTAGGGCTTTGAATTCAACCTATGAGGCAAAGAAGTTTCATCAGTCAGTATTTTGTCGAACGTTAACGATGACGAAAGACAAGAGAAATGCCGACAAAATTGAGTCTCGAAAATATATCAGAATGAATGAATGGTGAACGAGACGGTCAAGATTACAGCTTAGAGTAATAGATATATAGGTCGTAGAAGATATCGTAAAAGACAGTGACATATAAGAGAAGAGTTTGGAAAAGAATGGAGGTACGTATGGATATTCAGGCAGAGCAAATTCGGCCTTAAAATTGAGGAAGAAATACAGATAAAACAGATTTAGATGGTTCAACAACTAGAAAGACCCCCTCGCCAACAAGAAAAAATATGGAGCACTTGAAGCCAGACGAACAGATTGTGAAAGAATCCAGTCACCAACGAACACAAACAAAATACGAATCCGGATCAAGAAACGAGTACAGAGGAACGAACGAAGAAGGGAGGGATAGCTCACTATAACCCAATTACACTCTCTAAACAACTCATTCCTCCATTTCGCCTTCTCAATACGATCACCTTCGTCTCTCAAGTCGTCGGTATTATCTCGACTGACGGATCTACTGAGAGCCACAGCTTTGGCATTGGCGTGTGGTTCCGCACTAAAAAAAGATAAATTGAGCAATGTCGAAGAGGAACAAATTGAGAACACGGTAGCAAAGGGCAAGGACGTTCAGATAGAAACGGCTTACTGCGACGTATTAAACATTCCCATCACTAGATCACCCAGCAATCCTAATCCTAATCCTCCAGGTAACTCTCCTTGAGAACCAGGACTCGAGCCAGAGCCAGAGCCTAACCCAAGCTCAGCAAAACCCCAACTAACCAAATCTGTGAATACATCCACGAACGCAGCCTCGATGAGCGTTTCGGACCCTGGGAGGAGGAGCGGTGTGGAGTCGTACGTGAATGGTGGGAGGGGCTTTTATTTTGATTAGTGGGAGAAAGGACACAGGAGCAAGTATCAATTTCTGATTCACTGAACAGCGAAGTCAAACTTACCTTTTCCTTCTTCTTCAACCTCTTCCCCAAGCTGACCCCAGTGATCGTTCGTTCCCTCTCTCCTCTCTCCCCTTTTCCTTCTTTATCTTTATCCCCCAAAACCTTCCGTGAATGCAAGATCCCAAACTCCGAAAAATTAAACTGCAGCGCTGCGTCCAATCCCGTATCTAACGCGAACTCTCCAACATCCGTTAATCTACCATCTGCTCCAACATAACTTTTACTCGGATCGCCCCCATTCTCGTACCCATACCCATAATTTGACGTTGACGAGGAAGACGTAGACAACGACAACGGGTTCGCTCCACCGCTCCGGGATTCACCCAAATCAAACCCTCCATTGACGAAATCGCCCCAATTCACACTTTCCCTTCCGCGTCTTGCTGTGCGGGCCTTTCGAGCGCTTTCTGTTAGGTCGAATTTCAGAGCACTATCAATGTCCTTGCCTCCCCTAGAGGAAATACTGGGCGGGGAAAGGAACCCAGATGATTCGAAGGCGCCCCAGTGAGCGTCTGTTAGTGTTCTGAATCGCGATTGCGAGGAGGGATGAGAAGTAGACGGAGAAGTCGGTGATGAAGATGTTGGAGAAGAAGTCTCAGTGAAGGAGTATGTCGACGTTCGTGATGTAGAGCGGGTTAAAGGACTTGAGGGGGAAGCATACGATGAGGAGAACGAGAACGACGAGGAATAAGACGAAGTCGACGAAGATAGGGAAGATAACGGAGGAGCATAAGGTGAGGACCCAGGCTCTACTCCAGGAGGTATATTCATCCTCTTCCGATACGATTCTGAATATTTTGGAGACATTTTTCCTGCTTTTCCTTTATCCCCACTACCTTGTTGCACCTGTACAGGAGGAGCTATCCTCCCCCACTCCTTGTTCCTCGGAAGACCATTTTCGGAAAGCCCTCCTGCTGCGTAACTCGAAAGTCCCCACCTTGCAGACGATCTGACTAGATCTCTATCGTACACAGGAACTGTACGACGAACAGCCAGCACCCTAAGAGTCTTCACTCCTTTCCTCGGCCCCAGACTATGCTGTTCTTGATTTCTATAGCCACCACTTCCCAGTAATTCCGCAATAGCGAGAACCCTCGTATGCCCAGACAAAGTCCTTGGATAATCTTTTATCCACTCCTTAAGTCGTCCAGGAACACCACCTGTACCAGACCCGCCGCCGCCGAGCGAGGAAGGAGTATCTTGCCATCGGATGAATGATAAAAGACAGTGTTCGGTGGCGTGGACGGAGCGGAGATAGGAAGTGTATGTTGATTCGAAAGAAGTCGGATCGGGAGTGGTAGGTGTTGGTGTAGGGGAATGAGTGGAGGATGAAGGTGAGAGGGATGACGAAGAAATTGAATCGCTAGGTAAAGGTCCAAGTCCGAATAAAAGTGGTCCAAAAAGTGGACTCAACCCAGGCGGCGTAGCTCCTGATTTCGCAGAATGCGCTACTAGTTTCGCCAGTAACGCGAACAGCGTCAATAAGGTCTCTTTCAGCGACGGCGGCATAACCTCTTTATAGTCTTCCTTCCAGACGAGTTCCTCGATACCAAATTCATCCCTCGTCTTGACAGGAACGGAGATCCGCGTACGCGTATCGAGTAAGCTTCCGAAATGTGTCGAGGGGTAGGAGAAAACTGACTCCTGTTTCGCCCAATTTAGGTAGGCGAGGTAGGGGATTAGACCGCGACAAAGGCTGCGATTCCCGGAAGTTTGGGTAGGAGAAGTTGGATTAGGTGATGAAGAAGTTTCTATCCGAACGACTCGAGCTAATCCCCAACGTAGAAGCATCCCGAGCTCATGGGGACCAGCGAACCGAGCTTCATCGTCGAAATCTATCACTTGTCCGCTCTTCGAAGCTTTCGCACTCTTCGAGAGTAAATATCCCACATACTTGTCAATCAACCTTTTCACTCTCCCAGCATCCAAGTCGATAGCTACCGACGCCCCTCCTTCGGCTGTAGTTGCGCCATTGCTGAACACGAACGGCGTCTCAACATCCAAATACTTCGACACGAGCTGGACAAGCTCATGTAAGTCATCTATGCCAAGTATAAGAGTAGGGTACATAGAAAGGAAGCCGTATCCGGGGCTGCTGCTGCCGCTGGATAGCGTGACCGGTGGGAACACTGTCCCGACGAATGAACCACTCTCATCTGTCGTAAACGACGCTAAGAGCGTAGAGAGTGTGTGTGGAGTGTATGGCGGGAACGGTGACAGGTCGGTGTCAGAGGTAGAGTGCGAGTTCGACCGGGAGAAAAGGAATGACATTGTGTTTTCGGAAGTTTTCCGTGTATTCGAGGTATTATTCCAACTATTCTTCGAGGCGCTTTGGGTATAACTCCGGGTGATTAGAAAACGGCTGAGACCTGGCATTGAGGAATTCGCAGAACAAAAATAACGCGATGAGAAGTTTTATAAGTCCACGAAACATAAGCCAGACAGACAGGATGAACGTACCTCACGAGACCCTAATGAAGGCTTTTCTTGTATGACCGTTCAATCGTCGTGCCAGCAGATCCTCCTCCTAAGTCTTAATGAATAAGCTCCTGTCCCAGTTCTCGTCTTCGTTCTCGTTAATAACGATCTAACAAGACGTTCGAATATTGCTTCGGCCGTGATCCTCCTAGTAGTGCCGAATACAAACCTCCTCGACCTTTCCGATTCTTCTTTTGTCACTTCTCGGGTGCCTGTCGCCTCTGGTGAGGAGAGACTGGTAGTCGGGCGCGCCAAACGCCACTCGTGCAAGTTTGCGGAGCCTGTTGCCGATAACGTAGTTCGGCCGGTAGACACTGCGCGGAAGAATCCTATGTGGTAAAAGCCTCCTTTCCTTGAAGACTTAGTCACCGAGCCTGTTATATTGGAACTATACAGGAAGTGACTCGAGACGCGCGGTTGGGACTATGATACGAGAATTGGTCAGCGAATATGAATTACGGGCGACCTGAGAAGATAGAAAGAATGGCAGAGCGAATGGCCGAATCAATGGCGAAGATACAAGACGAAGGTACAGTTGATGAAAGATGGATTGATGAAGGTGACTGCACTAGCGCTGTACACTGCATTGCATAGAGGTAATCCACTAAGCGCAATACGATTGGGTGTACAACATACCGTGGACGCTGTGATACGCTTGACGCCAACCACGAAACCCGCCATCAAAGTCCCGGAAAGACGCAAGCATAAATAAACTCGTAAATAACTCACCTGTCGTGAGCAACAACCGTAGCCCAGTTTGAGGATTTTCTTTTCAATGAATAACAATTCTTCGATATATCTCCTCCAACAGGGCCTTCAATGGGTTGAACAACAAAAAATAATTCGAAGAGAGAGAAAAAACACGAGAATCACACGAGAATGATGACGAGATATAAATTGGCCAACTGGCCGGCTGTAACCGGGTGCCTGATCGCTGTTACCTACTTGGGAATCTCGGCCTCTTCTTCTTCCAGGCTCTTACCTTCTTTCTCCAAGAAAGAGTACAGCATATACTCTAGCTTTAGCTCTCGCTCTAGAGTGGACTAAACTATCTGAAATATTTAACGGATCTCGATATATAATGCATCAGAGACAAGTGGTTACGGCGAGAGATTAGGATAAGTTGTACTGCTTGTTTCTCTTTGAAGGCGCAGGTTCAGATCCTGTTGGTGCTGTAAATTTGTGATTTTTCAGAGTTCTCCTCCGGAGGATTACAACAATAGCTTCCTATAAAACCAGATTTCGTGCAGCATTGAGGTTATACTTGATCCATCAAAATTGTAAACGCGATAATCTTGCTAGTATGTTTTCCTAACGCTTATCCAGGTTTTCCCTCACTTCCTTATTTTCATCGAGGTGCAAACCAAGATCCTATCACTGATGATATCAAGGACAGCGAGTCTCTTGGGGACATCTGCGCCGTTCGTCCACACGAGAAATGAGACAGCGTTCTCGGACATGACAGATTGGCAGGATGTCGAGTGAGTGTTTGGCTCAATCCTCCACATCATAGACATGATATTGACTACTTTTCTTTCGATGTAGTTTTTGATACGTGTATTAATCGTCCTCCTCCTCTCAATGAGAACGGACATTCTGATACCGATCTTTTACGGTCCAGCTCTTGATTTTTTGGAGAATCAAATTTCGGTCACCGGCTTTTGTACTGTTGCCGGTCCAGCGCTCAACGGCGGCTATCAAGGTCAAGGTTGGATCGGATTTTCATGGCCATGGGTGACATGTCACCAAAAGTCGACCTTGACCTGTCGACCCGACCTAGTGACCGTCCAACACTGGATAGTGATGTCTGTTTTATACCTAAATTTTATATCCTATCTGTACTCGGTATAGGTCTGTATAATCATATTTTGGTCTTATTTCTCTGGATCAAGGGTTTCGATGATGCGTAGAGAAAAAGGAGAGGTTATATAGTAGTATATTTCCGAGCCTCTTCTTCTCGTGAATTTCAAACTCCCATACATAAAGTTTGTAACAAGTATGAGCCAGAAACCACGAATATCAATCGTAGTACAAACCACCATTAACGGAAATCTAAAGGGAAGGAGGTGTCATAATTAGCTTTTGGACCATCTATGGAAATAGGACAAACCGTTTGTCCTGTAGGGCGACGTAGCAATCAGCGCGAGCGTTATCATTATGCAGGAATGGCTTACCAGTGATATATCTAGATTCTTGTGACGCGAGGTACGAAACCAGACTAGCAACATCTTCGACTTTGCCCAGTGTTGAAAACGAAGGGAGTCTGCTGAGGACCTTAATGCGAAAGAGCAGTCAAGGCATGTTGACCACTAGATTTATTCATGATAAACCACGTACTGCTTGGCCTGTTGGCGTCGTTGAAAGATCAAGCGTGTATGCTGATTGGAGCTAATGAGGAACGTGTATTGGTTTGAGGCTTGAGTTAAACGTACCCATTGGGCTATCAATAGCACCTGAACCAAAACCATGATGCACTTCCAGTATGTCTCAGAATGGCACGTACCTGGCGCGTATGCATTTACTGTGATTCCGTGGTGACCGAATTCCATGGCTAGACCGGAATTGCGGTAACAGTACAAATTTGGCATTTAAAGAAATGTGTCAATCCTTCAAAAAAAAGAAACTCACCAGCCACCTGCGTTAATCCTCGGACTGCAAACTTCGAAGCAGCGTATGCACTGAGATGGGTCAAGCCTGTGGAATTTTGTTACGTTCATTGGACGGAATATCTGAGCATGATACCATTGTCCTTGTTGTCCAGCTATCGAGGACGCTCCAATGATCCTTCCTCCAGCACGACCTTGTGCTATCATTTGCTTAGCTGCGTATTTGTAACACAGAAAAACGCCCTTAGCGTTAATGCGTAGGACATCGTTCCATTGTCCTTCAGCTGAAGGGATAAGAGTTATAATCGAACCTGTCTGACACCGCATCTACTTACTCGTCGAAATTATGGGAGTATGGGGCCCAGATATTCCTGCATTTGCTACCATCTACGAATATGATCAGCGACATTGAATCCGTACATTGATCCGGACATAGGTCAATGGATATCGAGAAAAGTAATCAACAGTCTACTCATGATCACTCACCACGTCCAAGCTGCCCATATGTTTCGAAACAACTTCCACCATGCTTTCCACATCATGCGCATCACTAACGTCCCCAAGAATCGTACGGGTATCTGACTCATATTTTTTATGAATCTCCTCAGCTACGTCTGCAAGCTGATCTCGTTTACTATCAACATCATTCAACGCAATCTTGAATCCATCTGAGGCCAATCGCAAAGCGATAGCTTTTCCAATCCCTTGAGCTGCTCCAGTAATCAGAGCTACACGTACTGCACTGCGACTGAGGGTCATTGAGACAATAAGGACCAGGATGACTCTGAATCTAGAGTTTGAGGAGCTGGGAAATTCTGAGCATGTTAATATTCGGTTGGTTGAAATAAAACGGCCTCAGAAGTTTGACCGTAGCTTCGATTGTTCGTAAGACCTGAACTTTACCTAGGCCGTGTGTGATCAATCAGTCTGTTCTGTTCGGAATCCAACGAACTTTCACGTATGATGAGCAGCAAGTAAAGCACATCTGCTCACAGATAATCAAGGGCATGTGGGTCATTTCTTTGCCTAGTACCACCTCTGGAAAGCAGTATCAAATTAATAGACACAGTAAACCTAGTTTAAATTATCCTCGAGTGTGGGAATTGCCAACAAGCGCCGGTTGTGCTCTGCCTTGTTAGATGGATACTCTAATTCTCTAATTGTTAGGTAAATGAATATCGCGACACGAATATATTGTGGTAGTTGAGCCACAAGTGTGTCTTGAAAACTCACGTCATGGAAATTCTGTACCGAACGAGCTCTTACTACAACATGTCAGATGGCCTGCTAGCTTCCATCTTCACATACACGCACGCTATCGACGTCCTCTCGCTCTATGACAGTGGCTGCGAAACCACTCGGCGTTGCTCTTGTAACTGGTGCTGTTCAAGGAATTGGGAGAGCCATTGCTCTACGAGTGGCCAAGGATGGATTCAAAGTCGCGGTCAACGATATCACCAGCAAATCCCAACAAATTGAAGCTTTATCCCGGGATATCGAAAGTGTGAACGGGCAAGCATCCCATGTCGCTGCGGCGAATGTCTCGAACGAGGCAGAAGTTGAGGACATGGGGAATACTGATACCTCTTTTCATAGATGGTGGCAAATGCAGGCATCATTACTCGTAGTAAAAATACGATTGACTGTAAGCGAAAAATGATTGAGATCTCTATAGATGTAACTGATTCGATCTGTCAAGATACCGCCGACGATTGGGATTGAATCTTCGCAGTCAACACGCGCGGAGTTTTCCTTTCGTACAAGTACGCCGCCAAACAAATAATTGCTCAGGGAACTGGGGGAAGAATCCTCGGTGCTTCTTCACTTGCTGGGTGGAAGGGTGCGAGGTATTCATACCGCTCAACTAGAATTGCAACTCTGAATATTCTGTACTCTAGCTGGACTTGAAGCCAGTGCTTATTGTGCTTCCAAATTTGCGTTGCGAGGATTGACGCAAAGTGCCGGTAAGTTCGTGTTATTGTAACGCGCCTTTGTCACCAACAGTCGTTTTAGCTCTCGAACTAGGCAAACATGGTATTATTGTCAATGCATATGCTCCTGGCAAGTCACAAGTATTAAAGCAATCACTCATTGACTGATATTGCCAAAGGCTTCACTAAGACCGCTTTGAGTACATTTTGGTCTTAGCTATTCGATTTGGTCAAATGTTAGAGGAGCCTGTAGACGAGACATTCTGGAACGATCCAGCGTCGCTCCTTCGCAAGGTTTGTCCCTGGTCCTCTTGAACTGCACTTGATTGTTTTGCTCACAGGTTTGATGCTAGTATGGTTTGGTAATGCCTTCTTACTTCAAACTTGGTGAGCCGGAATATATTGCGAGTCTTGTGTCGTATCTGGCTTCCCAGGAAGCACATTATATCACAGGTACGCCATTCCTCCCCTCTTGTAGACCATGTTCATACAATCTGATCATGTTCATAATCAACAGGTCAAACAGTGAGTCGATCGGAACACTGCGTTATTCTTCGGCTTTAACAATGAGATACACATATAGATCTCACCCAATGAAGGCGCTCCCTTCGATTAAAAGTAGTCATGTCGTTGGCTACCCTCAATCAAGTCTTTGGTGGTTACTTGATGAAAGGACATTTGCCTCCAAGGTTGTCATTATTCCTTCGGTCTGATGTTTTCGACGTACTTATGAACAGATGGGTGGGCAATGATTTTCCGATAAATTTCCCTCGCACTTCATTGTTACGGTCCGCTAAGTCTCATACTGCTGCTTCTCGCCTCGTTGAATGGAGTCAGAAGACTTGATCCGAGCTACACTATGTCACTCCTACATATATGAGAGTTTCTACCTTCATAGAAAAATCCTCACCGCCATGAAGTTCTTGCTATTGGCAACGACGATGCTTGCCTTAGTGCAGAGGATTATCGCCTCTAATTATTCTGACCACGTCCGATTTGATAACTATAGTCTTCTTCTGAAAGGACAGCGCGTATTCTTACAGTGAGTTCCTCCTTTATGAGAGACTGAACTGATCGTCATCTCGACAGCGGTGGGGAATTTCATACGTTCCGCCTTCCGGTTCCCGGGCTATGGGTAGATATTCTTGAAAAAGTGAAAGCTGCGGGTCTCAACAGTATCAGCGTGAGTAGTGAAAACAATGTATCTGAGCGATGCATTCATGTCCGTAAAGGTCTACACTCATATGGGCCTGTTGAATCCTTCCCGTGGGGTAACTGACTTCGATGATTGGAGAGACCTTCAACGTTTATTCTATGCCGCGAGAGAAGTCGGAGTATGGATAACTCTACGTCCTGGTACGTCCTGTCTAGTCTTGGAGTTGAAGTAGCTCAAGAGAAGGAAAAAATATAGGACCTGTATGTTCATCTCGCTAATATCCAGCCTCTGTTGCTCTCAATTTCCCTTCACCTAGTACATCAACGCAGAGACAACAGCGGGAGGGATCGCTCATTGGATCACATCGGAAGTCGCTGGAACGCTTCGCACTAATGCATCAGACTATCGAGATGCGTGGATCCCTTATATTCAAGCAATAGCTTCTCAGATTCGTGGAAACGAGATTGCTGACGGTGGTTCTCTGATTCTTCTTCAAGTCGGTCAGTAGGTCTATCTAAACAATTACTTGCCTTTTATTGATATGATCCCATAGATAACGAGTATAATCTTGATACTGGAGAAACTTACATGGCACAATTGGAAACGACATATCGTGAGGCGGGCGTTGACATTCCTTTCACTTACAACGATGCTGGAAACCAAGACCACTTCATCAATGGAACGGTATTATTGCTGCTTTTGCTGGAATATTAGAGACCCTGCTTATTGCATGCATCTTAGGGTGCCGTCGAACTGCATGGGTAGAAACTTTGCTCTAGCTTTAACACCAAGATATAACATTTCGCTCAACGCAGCAACGACTATTACCCTCAACGATATGATTGTACAAACCCAGATGAATGGCACACTGTCGTCGATTATTACGATTACCACATGCAAGTGGATCCCTCGCAACCTTTTTACGTACCTGGTACGCGCTTGAGATCCTATATGGTTGTACATATCTGATGAATCGCTCAGAAATGCAAGGGGGTTCCTTGAACGGATGGGGTCCTGGCTCTGCTCGTACGCATTCAGGTTTCCGATACAAATTCACTCATCTGTGAGGCTAGAATACAGTGACTGCACGCTTCTCACTGGATCAGAGTTCGAGAACGTGTTCTATCGCCAACTATGGGCTAGTAATGTCAAACTCGTCAGCTATTATATGTTTTATGGAGGCACATCCTGGGGAGCTCTTCCATATGGGTAGGTCTTTCCAGTCGTTCATTGTATCAGTTTCTGACATTCGATCCAGAGGGGTAAGGTCAAAATGAGTGTTCTAAGGCAAAGCTTATCCTCATTTCCAGGTATACACCTCTTATGACTACGGTGGAACGGTAACGTGATCTTTCGAATCATTCACATTTCCTCTAAACTGAAAGTCTGAGCATTAGATATCGGAATCCCGGGCTCTTACTCTCAAACACTCCGAGATCAAACTTCAAGGGATTTTTCTTCGCAGTTCACCTGAATTCTACAAGACGGACCGGGTAGGAAATTCATCCATCGGCCTGCCTGGCGGAAGCGGTGTATCTGAGCCTTCCGCAGTTGCAGTCACCTTTCTACAAAACCCTAATTCCGGTACAGGTTTCTGGATCGTGCGACAAAATGATTCTACTTCAACGTGCGTGTAGTGTATCCTTTGATTGACAGGATATGCTCCGATGTTACATTCTCTATGCAGTGCAATTACATCTTTCGCTTTGAACGTGACGGTCGTCACAGGAGATCTCCTGCATCTTCCCCTTGTGACGTCCAATATCACACTCGGTGGTCGTGAGTCCAAGGTGATCCTCACCGACTACACATATGGCGTCAATTCGCGTATGCTCTACTCGACGGCTCAAGTCTTCTTCTCCGGCGTAATCGACTTTCGGGATGTTCTCTTCCTCTATGGCGATGCCTCACAATCGCACGAGTTTGCTCTTAGTCTCCCCAAAATACCACCCTCAACTGGTGTATTCACTGCAACGTCTGGACCAGCTATCGGGCTCTCTGAGGATATTACAGTCTTCTCCTTTTCGGCTCCGTTCTCTCCCGGTCTATTCACTGTTGTTGAATCAACCACTCATCTGATCCTCTTCGCTGATACACCTACTGCCTCGACATTTTTCGCTCCCACCCTTTCGTCCTCTTCCAGCACTGATCCACATAAAAACTACTGGGGCATTGGCACAAACGACACAGTACTCATAGGGGGACCGTACCTCGTACGGGGAGCTTCTATCGATCCTGGATCTAACATTTTAGATATTAGAGGGGACCTGAACATTACCTCTGAATTCGATGAAACGAGTATAACCATCGTTGCGCCTGCTCACATCAGGTCCGCTATATGGAACGGCCAACATATTGCCTTACAGTCTGCCTCTGGCACCTCCCACAGATCTAGTATGGTTTTCAAGGGTACCATTCTCGCTTCGTACTATGCACAAGTGGACGTCAAAGTACCGACCCTATCGGAATGGAAGTTCAGCGATAGTTTGCCTGAAATCTCGAGAATCTTCGACGATTCATCATGGGTAGTAGCAAATCACACTACCACAAATATTCCTTTTCCCATGTATTACGGCGATGGACGTATCCTCTATGGGTGTGATTATGGGTTGTATGTGTCTTGCCTTATTTACATAGGCCATGAACTAACTTAGTCGTGAGTTGCGAGAACATCGTTCTTTGGAGAGGCCATTACAATGCCACAGGATTAGAGAAGAGCGTCAATCTCTCTATCAATGGCGGCGAAGGTATGCCCTCTACGGGTTCGTTAAGTTGATCAAACAGCTATCAGCTCCTTGTTAGCTTTCGCTGCCAGCGTTTGGATTAACGATGTGTTTCTCAAGACATCTTATGGAAAGTCAGTTACTCTGGCTTCCTTGATGTTATGCCCCCGCTGACGAGTATCCACATAGTGCGTCGGCAAGCTTCAACATCCTCGAAGAAACTGATGAGACGTTCGTCTTTCCAGAAGGAGTGCTATTTCCTGGGGAGGATAATGTCATAACTATCATCCAGGTATGTAAACAAGCTGGCTGGCAGCAATGAATTAATGAAATCAACTACATCGCTTCTTCTTCAGGATAATATGGGTCTGAATGAGACTGTTTGTAGGTAGACGAACGTCTATTATACCGAAGCTAACGGTGGTCGTAGTTACTCTGAACGATCCTAAAAGTCCCCGGGGTATACGAGGCTTCCAGCTTGACTCTGGCAACTTCTCGGAATGGAGAGTGCAAGGCAAAGTAGGTGGCTATTCTGGGTACCCAGATAAAGTTCGCGGTGTTCTCAATGAAGGCGGGCTTTTTGGTGAGCGGAAGGGTTGGCATCTTCCAGGTTTCGATACCACAGACTGGAGCGTCCGCCCAATCTCTGCTGGCCTTCCAAATGCTTCTGCGGGCGCAGGGTTCTTCATTACTACATTTAATCTCAGCATCCCCACCGGTCTTGATGTTTTAATGTCGCTCACATTCGAAGAAGAGCTAGGACAACCGTATCGTGCGTACTTGGTAAGATCCATTTCGATTCGACTTGTACCATACGTATCTTTGAACAGAGTTAATTCAGTTCGTCAACGGCTGGATGATGGGGAAGAGAGTGGCCAATCTTGGGTAAAATTTCTGTCTTTCGTCGTGATACCCAATTGACCGAAAATGCTGCAGTCCGCAATTCAAATTTCCGGTCCATCAAGGCATACTCGATTATCAGGGATTGAAGTACGTTCTTACTTATTTGTGACAAGACCTTGTTCAACTCGGTTGTCCTATTGTATCCAGCACTGTAGCTGTGGCTTTATGGTCAATGGAGGCCAACGTCAATATCTCACCTCATCTCGATTTGACTGTCGATGGTATTTTCAGCGGAGGAGTCACGAATATTACAACAAACAATCCAAGCTGGTCCCCTGAAGGAAGGGTATAATATACTATTCACACTCTAGCTAAATTGAATCGGAATATGAATATCTTCATTTACACAACTGCTCATAATATTTCATCCATGAAGCTGTGGTTGAATCATTCGGCTGCCTTCATGATCAAAAGGACAGATTTAGATTTGCATTCGCTCTCCATCCAGAATAAGCTGATGGACCGTTCCAAAGGTACTGCGCCATGGCCAAGATTTCCAACAACAGGGAAAAACCACTTTACCATTTTTGTTCGGTTTCCGATGACCTGAGCCACGTTTGACGTTATGCCTGAAGAGGCAGACAATGCTTTTGACCAGGCGAAGGTGGCCAATGCGCTTTGACCCATTGACACTATATAATAAGGCAAAGATTAGGCAGGGCGACTCAGCTTCTTTCTAAATAATATGTCGTCTTCTACTGCTGACTGCCCTTCATCATCTGAAGCCGATCGGGATTTTTTGCAGCAGTTGTGAGTAAAGATTTACCTTCTTTCATAAGTTGTTCAGTTTGTTTCGGCAGTTCGACGGTTTATGACACAGCATTGGCTACGATCAAGAGGAATGGGTTTTCCTCTCCTGTGCCTATTGATTGGGCATGCGGAATTCAAACTAATTTCACTAAAGAATTGTACGCGATCTTACTGCTTCGAAAATTTGTCGAAGAAGTTTGATTGAGATTGATCTTTAGCCTGGACGAAATATACGTTATCGCATTGACAGGCGTTTATTCCGAATGCACGACTTCAAATTCTCCTCCTCCTCAAAGTGTCTACTCCTACTCCCCATCTGATAGTCCTGTCTCTAATAATACCTGCTCACCTCGATGGGTTGGACAGCCGTTACCGCAATACAACTTCGCTCCTTCATACGAGCATTTCTTCGCCAGCTTGTCGTCTTCCAGCTCTAATAGGTCCAGATTGATGCCGAACTATCGTGGCACAACCTCGTAAGTCTTTGACCTTGGATATTTCTGTCATGTCATTGACACCAAACTCAATCATAGGTCCAAGTAGCTCAAAGTTATGACTTCTACTCTGCATACGCTCTTTGAACTTGCTAAAGATTATCTACATTTGCATATACTATATATATGACTGCTGTATTAATAACTCGAATCTGATGCACGGCCCTTATGTGGCGTAAACGCAGCAAATCGCGACGCGACGCGACTCAAACACGTGTGTAGTTCCACAGCTTTGATCCAGGAGTCTTTCCATGAATGTTCACCCACCGTCCGTTCATCCTCGTGTTTGAACTGCCTATTCTCTGAAGCATCTTCTAATCAGGCTGTAATTTCTGAATGTGTGCCTTTCTGAAGGCCTGCTGAAATTCCATTCCACTGCTTGCCTCGAGGCCACCATGTTTCATCTCCACCTAAAATCACCATGATGATTGCGCAATAAAGATGATATATTACTGCTGGCATACCGCAGACCTGAGCGTTTAACAAGGAAACTTTTGTTCAACACGTTCTATTAATACCGAATTCTTGTGATTTGAACAGCAATTGGATGCCTATCGCAGGCCTTTGTTTTTTTGCCACATTCTCAGACACGCGTTTGGTCAAAAGCGGTGGCAAATACATGACTATATTAAAGCTTGGTCCAAGGCCTCTCAATTCTTTGAAAATGTCTTTTGTCCAGTTACGACCGACCACACTAATTACCTTATATCCCCAGGTACCTTGGCCAAACTCTTATTCATAAATATCATATCATTTTGGACGCTGGAGACTCTGCACCACGACGTTCACCGACTTTTCACATCCTCTGCTTTCGCCAACTCATCGCTTCCAACCAAGTTCATTCTACTTTAGCACACCTCTTAAACTCAACATGCTGACCTCTTCGTCTCCCTCTCCCTCGAATTCTCTCCGGCGAACAACGCCAGTAGTTTCTATCAAGACCAACATTTCGATGAAGAAGCATCATCGTCGTTCAAAGCGAGTTTCCCCTCTCCAACTTTCTGCGGTTGCAAATGGAGCAGTCATTGCTTCGAGTTACAACACATCCCAAGCACGGGGCACGAAAGCATCGAGCGACTCCAATCTCTATGCCGAATCGATTGGGGCCACTGATTCCGCCACTCTTGAGCTCGCGATACCATCGCCAAAACGTAATCCGAACCTATCTGTAGAATCCTCAGTGCAACAGTACAAGTGGCACACGCTCAATATTCCAGAGAACTTTACCGCAGGAGGTTCAACGGGAACTCAGCAATGTGTCGCTATGTTCGATTCTGAAATCATACCCCCCGAAATTGTCAGCCAGCAATCCGAACGCAAGATTGGGAATAGCGTGTCTAACCACGAAGGACAATATAATTCGTATGTCGTAGACACGGTCCATAACGTCGACGGCAATGTGGGCATGTTAGCACGATCTCATATCTCACAGGGCAGAGTCATCTTGGTTGAGCATCCCGTCGTTATTCTTCCAGCTGGCGTGAAACTCGATGCTTCCATCATTGTCTTGGATGAATTTGAATCGCAGGATGAGCCTTGTGGGGCTCAGTTCCTTCGTCTAAACAGTCAAGTGAAGAAGAAAGTGCTCACTTTGAAGGACTGCTCAGCAACCACCAATGCCAGCACACTGGCGGGAATCTTCGCCACTAATGCTCTGGATATAAAGTTGCAGGTCGATGGTGGTGGGTTACGATCCCAAGAGCAGAAGTACAAAGCGTTGTTTCTAAAGACTTCGCGATGCAATCACAGGTACGAGCTACAAACATCCATAACTACCGCTGAGATTGATTATATTCATGACTTACAGTTGCGGGCCCAATGCCGTTTGGAGGTTTGACCGCCTTACCTTCACACTATCCCTCTCTGCGGTGCGAGATATCTATCCGGGCGAAGAAATAACTATCTCATACATCAATCCGTTTCTTCCTCGACACGTTCGCCGCACCCAACTTCAGTCTAAATGGAACTTCCTTTGTCATTGCATGCACTGTGATGTTCCATGGACGTTCCCTGGTGCAATTGCACAGAGCGATAAGGCTCGACACGAGTTGAGCACATTTTTCAAAAAATTGCCGGACTGGGAACAATGGTGTTTTGACGAAGAGAGCGAGCATGATCTGATTGAAATGCATTTGCGGGCCATGCGGATGCGAGAAAAGGAAGGCCTTGAGGGATTTAGAGGAAGTGGTACTGCTGGCAGTTCGAGAGATGTCGCGTATATGAAGCATATCGATGCACTTGTCATGTGCTATGGTGCCATCGCCGACGACAAAGAGTTCAGGAAGTGGGTGAACAAAGCAAGAGAAGTAAAGCTTGCTGAGGGGTTGTATAGTACAGCTCATGTGAACGTGCTAGATATGTGGCTCCGTGAGCCAAGAAAGTTCTACGTCTGGGGATGGAAATCTATAATTTGATTGTAGTAGCATTAATCAAACGTATATAATTCTGATACCTATTTTTAATTTGATTATTCCAGAGTCAAACCGGAGGAAGCAGTTAGTAATTTACCCTCAATGGATCAAATTTTTTCTGCTCAACATCACAAAACTCTTCAAATAGTTTTTCCCATCGCACTCTAAATAGCCATGGTTCATCACCGCAACACCAACGTTCTTGAATTTTATCCACATCCAGTCTCGAAATTCCGATGCATGATGTCCCGGAAAGAACTTAATAACTATATTACTTCTCTGACAACTTCCACAGGCTCTTTCTTCATGCTTTTTGGCCATGTCAATTTCGGTCGTTTCTCTGGCTCTCCCGGTCGCAATAAGATCTTGAGCCACTTTTTCACATCATCCATGAGGTCTTTCGCGGCATTTGAGTCGTCGGGAATGTCTTTTCAAATTATGAGTTGCAAGGGTGCTGATGTGTTTTGACAATTCAGTATGTTTTTGTTGCAATAAAGATTAGTTGTTGGTGAAGTGAAGTAGTACCATCAGTTGAAGAATGGGAAGAACTCGAACTCGAATACAAGTTAGAAGAGGATGCTGTGGAGTATTTGGGCTGGTGATCCAACAAGGCAGCAGCAAAAATTCTGGCAGATGCGATAACACGTCATTCCAATGAGGTAAATATCTGAAAATAAGTGTGAGTGCAGAACATGACAACATTAAATGTACACAGACAGTAACGTTTTCCGAAACCTGCCTTATCTGCAACAAATTTGAATTAGTACTAAATACTCTCAAGGCGAGGCGAAAATAAAGTTTATTCATGATGGAAATATCTTTCTTCATATTTTCACCCAAATCTCTTGATTGGTACCGAGCTGCATGAGTGAAATGATTGAGTTGAGTATACAAAATGTCAATGTACCTCCACCCATTTGAAGGATACATAATGCTGAAAAGCATCTTCTTAGTGGATTGTATGATAGCAGCAATGAAGCAATTGGTCCATAGCTGTAATGCCTGAAGATCTGCAATGTGTTGTGAGCAGAACTCAAGGGGAGAAGATCAGACATACACTGAATGAATATGGGCTCCATAGCGGGATTATCCAAGGTTTAGCGGAAAGTTATATCCTTTAGCTGTGAGCTTAGTCTACCAGCCCTGATCTCTTCCAACTCAATCTTAGTACAGTGTACCTACCGATATGACTGCCAAATTGCAGTTGATATCACTCAAATATTTTAAATCTAAAGTGTTTTTCCTTATTAAAAGACAATTAAAAAGTCTATAAAATATTACTACTCTTTGCAATGCACACTCACAACACTTAAAATACTTAAAGTCCTTAATTGAGAAGGTCAAAGTTAGTAGTATTGCTGATGCAATCAAAACAGCTTTGACCACCACCAATAAAAGTCATAGGAGCACATTTGAGGTAGTGGAGAAAATACTGGATGAGTGAGAGATGGTCCATGTGATGTCAGTGAAGGTCTACAAGACAAATTTACAGTCCAGGATAATTGATAACCATTTTCGTGGACCGAAAAATAGAAAACAGTTGAAGTTTACATAGGTTTAGACTTGTCTTGGTAAAATGGACAGGCTAAATGGAAATAATATTCAGAAGAGGTCTAAATATATTTTATGACTTGTTTGGCAACTTATTTCATAGCTATATTAAGAGAAACAAGCAGAATATTTAAGTTTGGCGGTCAAAGCAGTATATATTGATGGGATTGATGGCCCATCAAAACTAGTGGCTCCAGCGAGAATGCTGGATATATGTATGCCAAAGACAAGATTATACAATAAATAAAGCGACAAATAGATGGGGAGAGGTCTGAAACAGGTTCTGACAGAAGGGATAGGTCTGGGACCTGGAAATGCCATGTGCACTGAGATGTCTATGTCTTAGGGGCTAAAACACCGGATTTTAGATTAGGACTGACTAAAAGGATAGACATTAGTCGAACTGTGAGTCAAATGGACATGGGGAGGTCTAGACTCCATTGACAACCAAATTTGGGATTAGTGGATTGAGGGGAACCATTTATTTGAGGTGGAACTACCAAAAAGGGAAAAAGGCAGATTTTTAGTAAGGAAAAGCTGTAGAAGCAATCAGAGACTTCAAAGGAGTGTGTTATATCTATGCAAGCTAAGTCCTTATGAGGCTTCGCGATCCATTCTGCTACTTAGATATATCACTTATATCCTATTACCACTATGCAATTACTTTGCAAAGGAATTCCAATGCGAAGCACTTACTCATTATCTCTTCTCATCCTTATTGGATTCATACTATTCCTTTTATATCCTTTCCTTTGTTCTTTACTTATGAGCTAACCCATTCAGGCATGGCATCACTTCGTGATCCTGACTTACCTTTAGTATAAAGCTACAGTATCAAATCGGTAGTTCCCTAGTTTAAATGTCAACCTTGATAGCACTTTGATAGTGATACCAATTAATCATTTATCCATATCATCATTTTAACATCTCTACTGTCAGTACATTCCATGAAGGTCATCACGAACGGAACACATCTACTTTCTTCTCTCTTGGACACACGAAGTGTTGAGGACTCTACTAATAGTGGAGTCAAGGTCTGACTACATTGTTTAGGATTGTCTTACCTCACGAAGTAATTCTCTTTGATATTTCCCGCGATCAACCCCATGACCATTTCTGATGACCCATCAGTGCACGATCATAACAGAGTGTGTTATATCTATGCAAGCTAAGTCCTTATGAAGCTTTGTGAACCATTCTGCTACTTAGATATATTACTTATATACTTTTACCACTACGCAATTACTTTGCGAAGGAATTCTGATGCGAAGCAATTACTTGTTATCTCTTTTTATCCTTATCGGATTCACACTATTCCTTTTACATCCCTCCCTTTGTTCTTTACTTATGAGCTAACCCATTTGGGCATGGCATCGCTTCATGATCCTGACTTACCTTTAGTATAAAGCTACAGTATCAGATAGGTAGTTCCGTAGTTTAAATATCAACCTTGATAGCACTTCAATAGTGATACCAATTAATCACTTATCCATATCATTGTTTTAACATCTCTACTGTCAGTATGTTTCATGACAGTCATCGCAAACGGAACACATTTACTTTCTTCTCTTGCAGACACATGAAGTGTCGAGGACTCTACTAATAGTGGAGTCAAGGTCTGACTACTTAGTTTAGGATTGTTTTACCTTGCAAAGTATTTCCCTTTGCAATTTCCCCACAATCATCCCGCAATCATTTCCGACAATCCCTTTGTGCACGATCATAACAGTATATTTAAACTGACACTCAGCACATTCATCCTCATTACCTTTCACATTCTACTCAACTAATTTTTCTCCCTTCAACAATGGTCTATACAAGGAGCAGAAGAAACCGCACCAACACTGGAGGGTCCAACGAGTCAGTAACAGAGGAACCAGAAATGGTTAACCCTTTCACATTGAACGCGACAGCCTTTGCGCCATTCATGGAATCAATATCAGGAGCCGGACATTCTCGACATCAAGCTAATGTCTTTGGTCCAGCTCCAGGACAACCTGCTAGTGCACGGGTTTCAAGTCATCACGCCCTTGGTCAACCAGATCCGAATTCAAGTACCAAGTACTCTATACAGAAAATGGTGACCCCATTACTGTTCGAATGCTGTGAAGAAATCACATGGCGATACCAACAACAGAGATGGAAATCCCACCATCTCCTACCACCTTTACACTTGCTGACAGAATGCATCACCAGCTAGTAAACACTCCCGGCCCTTCGTGAGGTTGGATACCAGTTACCATGATGGAGATTCCAGAAAACATTGAGGAAGTGGAAATCGATGAGGAGGTAGGTCCTGACAAGTCAGGAAATCCCGGTGACCCAGGGGGATCTGATCCCGATAGCCCTGGAGGTCCCGGAGCACCTCGAGGTTCTTGCATTCCTAGTCATTCTAGGAGTCCAGTGGAATGGGTAGGTAGTGTCCATCCAGACCCTACTGAACAATGCATCCTAGATGTGTTTCACGCATTCAAGGGTTCACTCGATACCCTTGGAACAGTTCTCGCAGGCATGAATGCTAGCAGCCCCGCAGAATCCGGAAGATCGAAGGTTAAGGATCCTGAAGTATTCAACGGATCTGACTCACGGAAACTGAAAGGTTTCTTAGTTTACCTATCTTTGGTATTCATTGATCGTCCCTTGTATTTTACTGATCAAAAGAAGATCAACTATATGTTGTCGTACCTCGGCGGTTCTGCAAAGGAATGGTTCGAACCAGATATTCTGGATCCAAATCTCTCCGTGATGCTGGCGTGGACGAGTTCTTTTGTGGCATTGGTGAAGTGTTATGATTGTGCACAAATGGATCGTCGGGAATGATCGCGGGATGATCGCGGGAAAATACAAAGTGAAATACTTCATGAGGTAAAACGATCCTAGACAAAGTAGTCGGACCTTGACTCCACTATTGGTAGAGTCCTCAACACTTCACGTGTCTGCAAGAGAAGAAAGGTAAACATTTTCCATTCACAATGACTATTGCGGAACATACTGACAGTGAGGATGTTTAAAACAATGATACAGATAGAGGATTAATTGGTATCACTATTGAAGTGCTATCAAGGTTGATATTTAAACTAAGGAACTACCTATTCGATACCATAGCTTTATACTAAAGGTAAGTCAGGATCGCGAAGCAATGCCATGCCTGAATGGGTTAGCTCATAAATAAAGAACAAAGGAAAGGATATAAAAGGAATAGTATGAATCCGATAAGAATGATAAGAGATAGAGAGTAATTGCTTTGCGTCGGAATTCCTTCGCGAAGAAATTGCATAGTGGTAAAAGTATATAAGTAATATCTAAGTAGCGGAATGAATCGCGAAGCTTCGTAAAGACTTAGCTTGCATAGATATAACATGAAGGAATTGCAGGATAATTTCGGTATGTACGATGCACAGGGGGAAGCTGAAGATAAGCTCAGCATGTTAAGGATGAAGGAATCCGATAACATATGGAAGTATAACATCTGTTTTAATACCCTCACGGCGTCTACTAACTGGGACTTGCATGCCCTTAAGTGGACTTATCAACATGGCTTGGCAAGTCGTATCAAAGATGAGATGGCTGATCTTCCGGAACCGAAGATGCTCGCGGAATACCATTACGAGGTACTTCACATAGATAACTGGTACTGGAGATGAGAAGAAGAGCGGAAAAGAGAAGCCACTAGATCGACAGGTGTTTCCTCGGGAGGGAAGGCATCAAACATGTCGAAGAAGAATGCGCCAGGTTCTTCACAATCTCCTACATCCACCACCACCACAACCATGACCTTGACAAATAATTCAGGGAAGAAAGGTAAGACTAATGGAGGTGGAAATTCCTCGTCATCGACGAGTTCTGCGGTGTCTTGACCTGCATATGTGAGCAACCTCGGCTCGGATGGAAAGCTCCTCGCGAAGGAGTCGGAAGGTCGAAAGAAGTTGGGGCTGTGCGGATTTTGCGGCGGGAATCATAAGTTTGACAACTGTGAGAAACGAAAGGCTCGCGAAGCTTGCAGACGCACTGCAGAAACACAGGAAGCAGTGGCAAGTACCTCTTCGGTATTGGAAAAATAGTCCGCAACTCCTGTACCCCAGTACAAAGCAGGAGTTGTGTTGACCAGGTTCGTACTACCAGGGAAGTTAAATTAAATGCATCCACTCTTTCTTATGATGAACTATCTTTTACCATACCTCTTACTATAGATTTTCCACTTTGCAATGTTTCCACGAAGCTTTCTTTTGTTTCATTACTTGATTCTGGTTCTACTGACTGTTTTATTGATTCTTGATTTGTGTATAAACATTCTCTTCCTACTTCTTCTATTCCTTCAATTAATCTCCAACTTTTCGATGGTTCTTTATCTCCGAAACCAATGTCCAAGACTATCACTCTTAATGTTCAGTTTCCCTCTGGCGAGCTACTACTACTGACATTTTATGTCACTTTACTGGATTCCTCTTGCGAAGCAGTTTTAGGTTACAGTTTCTTGACCCGCTACAATCCGTTGATTGACTGGGCATTGAGAAACATTACATTCCATTCCACTAAGCAAGTTGAGTTTCCCTTGACGTCCTCACTTCTGCGAACACCTGTTCCGGAAGAAACTGTCCCCTCGCGGGGTCAGCCTACCATTGGTTCCGAAACGGTCCCTTTGCGACCCTCTTTGCGAGCCCATTCTTGCCATTCACCTCGTCCTTTATCATACTCTTTTCCCTATGAACCCATCTATTCCTATCCTTCGGTGGCTCAATTGGCCGCTTCGCAACTCGAAAATCCAGAGATCAACATTGCTCTTGTCAATGTGGAACTATTCAACCATGCTTGCAAGAATGCCAAGTGTGAACCATTAATTTTATGCGCAGTTCACAGCGAAGTTACAGCACGAGCTGCTTTGACAACTTTGGCAAACAATCCCTCATCATTACCGAAGCATTACATGGACTTCGCGGATGTCTTCGATGAAGTCGAATCCGAAGTGCTGCCTGAGCACCGACCCTATGACCTCAAGATTGAATTGGAGGAAGGCGCCGAACCACCTATTGGTCGCCTTTACCCTCTTTCTGCCAAAGAATTAGAGGCTCTACATGATTTCATTGATAAGCACCTTGAATCAGGCGCTATTCAACCTTCAACCTCTCCTCACAGAGCTCAGGTATTATTCGTACCGAAAAAGGATGGAAAACTTCGACTTTGCATAGACTTCCGCGGTCTTAACAACATCACGAAGAAGGATCATTATCCTTTACCTCTTATTTCTGATTTACTAGACACTCCAAAGAAAGCTCAGTTTTATACCAAATTCGATCTTGCTCACGCGTACCATTTAGCTTGCATCGTGGAAGGCGACAAATGGAAAATGACATTCAGAACCCATTGGGGTTCTTATGAATGGAAGGTTATGCCATTTGGACTCACTAATGCTCCTGCAGCTTTCCAAAGGTTTGTGAATGACATATTTGCTGATCTTTTAGATGTGTATGTTATCATCTATCTCGATGACATACTTATTTACTCCGACAATGAGGCATTACATTGCGAACACGTTTGCGAGGTCCTCCGGCGTCTTCATAAACATTGACTCTACGCAAGCCTCATGAAATGCAAATGGGAGGTCGATACGGTAGAGTATCTTGGTTATATTCTTTCTCCAGAGAGCTTAATGATGTCAAAAGACAAAGTAAAAGCTATCATTGACTGGCCAGTACCTCGGAAAGTTAAAGACGTCCAGTCTTTTCTTGGATTTGCTAATTTCTATCAACATTTTATTTATAATTATAGCGATATCGTAGTTCCGATGACACAACTCACGCGAAAGGATACACCATGGAACTGGAATACTGATTGCCAGGAAGCCTTCGAGAAGCTCAAATACAGCTTCACTCACACTCCTATTCTGACACATTGGGAACCAAACTGACATCTAATCATGGAAATGGATGCTTCGGACTATGCATTAGCTGCAATCCTCTTGATCCTACTACCTGACAGAGAAATTCATCCCATCACATTCCTCTCGAGTGTCACAAAGAGGTGACGACGGTGGCGGAGCGGAGCGGAGACTTAGGCGGGAGCGGACAACTGGTCCCAACGACAAAGTTATATTGATAATAAATACAAGTAAGTAAGTTAAAGACATACCTGGTCCCAACGACAAAGAGGTCAAGATAAGGGACCAGGTTGTGGGGGCTGGCTTATATATACAAGGTGGAGCGTGGGAACTATGAGATAATACTGTATAGCTCAGGCACAAGGAATGGAACGGAACTAATAGAATGGAATGGAATGTTCCGGAATGATTATTGTAGGTAGGAGGGCTTGGATGGTGTATCGTAAAGAAAGGAAAATGATAGGGGTGGCTCACTTCATGACATTACCCCCCTCCTTATGACCATTGTCCTCGATGGTCAAGCTTTTGCCGCCTGGGGATGCTTTCTGTGGAATTTTCGGACAGTGGTTGGTGCATGCTCAAGATTTTGAGCGGGTTCCCATGAGTTGTGTCCTGCGTCATATCCCTTCCACTTTACCAAGTACTCTAACCTCTTCCACCTAACCCGACTATCCAAGATGCCCTCAACTTCGTACTCTGGCTCGTCTTCATCTTCTAGGTATACTGGTTCTGGTGGTGTTGCAATTTCGCCATTGATGGTGTTCCCTCTCCAAGGGTACAGTTTATCAACGTGGAATACTGGGTGGATGCGGTCCAGTGACAGTGGGAGGTCCAGGCGGTAGTCCAGGGGACCAACCTTCTCCAAAATGGCGTAAGGTCCTAGCTGTCGATCCCCAAGTTTCTCACTGGAAAGTTGGAGCTTGATGTCTTCTGCGCTTAGCCAGACCTGATCTCCTACTTGGAACTGATGTGCCTTTCGTTTTCCTCGTTCATAGTTTTCCTTTTGCCATCTTTTTCCCAGGTGTAGAGCTGCCCCGGCATCCTGTCGCACCTCTCGAAGGATCTGAATGCGATCATCCACTGCTGGAATCCCACTTCGCTGACCAACGGGAATGTTAAATAGGGGGAGGTAGCCGTAAGTGAGCTCGAATGGGGAGATTCCAAGTGCAGAGTGGGTACGTGAGTTAATCACAAACTCCGCCATTGGCAAATGCTCTGCCCAGTCATCCTGACGACGTCCCACATACAGCCGGAGATACTTTTCGACTTCTTGGTTTGCCCGCTCGGTTTGCCCATTCGCTTGGGGGTGGTATCCCGATGTGAGATTGGATTTGATTCCCAGGCGGGAGAGTAGTGATCGCATGAGCTTTGCTGCAAACTGGGGTCCTCGGTCTGATACAAAGCGGAGGGGGAGGCCATGGAGGCGGAAAATTTCGCGGTAGTAGATGTCAGCGACACCTGCTGCTGTGATTGATGTGGTACAAGGGATTGCGTGGATTTGTTTCCCGTAGAGGTCGGTGCAGACAAGGATGGCATCGTATCCTTGTGAATTGGGCAGCTGTGTGATCAGGTCAACTCCCACTTCTTCCCACAGACCTGCTGGGACATCTAGGGGTAGTGTTACTGCTCGTGGGTGTCTCTGTATCTTTTTCCTAGCACAAGTTTCGCATCCTTCCACATACTTTTCTACAAAGGATCGCAGGGTGGGCCACCAAAAGTGGGTGCTAACGAGATCGAGGGTGTTGTGAAGTCCGGGGTGACCAGCGGAGGGGTTGTCGTGGCATTGTTTGAGTACTTCTGTCCGTAGGTCATCCTCTGGTGGGACATATACCCTACCTCGGTGGTACACCAGTCCGTTATCCTCCTCCCATTCTGCTATCCCATTGGCCAAGCGTTGGAGGCCGCTCCTCCTGAGCTCTTCCAGTCCTTCGAGTACTTGGGCCTCTCTTTGCGAGGCCTTCTGGATGCGGTCCTCCAACGGGTTCTGTAGTGAGGCTGCTGCCACTTGCATAAAGTGGGCTGGTTTCAGAACGGTCTGTTGTCGGTTGTCTTCACTGTCCAACACCTGATGCGTTGCCATGCGAGACAGAGCATCTGCCTGTGTGTTTGCCTTGCCTGGGCGGTGAGTCAGCCGGAAGTCGAATCGGGATAACCATAGTGCCCAACGCGCTTGTCGTCGGCTAAGGTCCTGTGCAGAGCGCCAGAATTCCAGGTTTGCATGGTCGGTGATGATCTCGAAGGTCTGCGGTGATCCTTCCAGGAAGCTTCTCCAGTCCTTTAGTGCTTCAATGATTGCCAGCATCTCCCGGTCATAGATTTCGTAGTTTCGTTCGGCTGGTTGCATGGAGGCTGATCGAAATGCTACTGGGTGCCACTGACCATCGTCTTGTTTCTGCATTAGAGCTCCTCCTGTGGCAAAGCCTGATGCATCTACCTCGAGTTGTGTGAGCCTGTTGGGGTCCCAGAGTGCCAGTACCGGAGCTGTGACAAAAGCTTCCCTTAGGGTGTCGAATGCTTGCTGCTGATGTGTTCCCCAGTTGAAGCCTGAGTCTTTCTTGGTTAGGTCATTCAGAGGGCGTGCTATGCGGGCAAAGTTCTGTATGAATCGACGGTAAAAGTTGGCAAAACCTAAGAATCCTCGCAGCTCTCGCAGGTTCTTTGGAGTAGGCCAGTCACGAACTGCAGTCACTTTTACCGGATCCATGCGCACTTCCCCTTCTGATATCACTAGTCCCAAGTACTCGATCTGAAGCTCCTCGAACTCACATTTTTCGGGTCGTAGATAGAGGTCATGTTTCTCTAGCCGTTTTAGTACATCCCGCACTATCTGCCGGTGTTGTTGTAGCTCGTTACTGAAGATAAGGATGTCATCTAGGTACACTGCTACTTTCCCCGCTGCCACTAGGTCTGAAAAGATGGAATTCATGAGTGCTTGGAAGGTCGCTGGGGAGTTGGTGAGACCAAAGAACATTACACTGGGTTCGAATAACCCTCGGTTGGTTGCGAAAGCAGCCTTCCATTCATCACCCTCCTTAATTCGGACATTGTTGTAGCCCCATCTGACATCAAATTTGGTGAAGTACCGTGCCCCCTGCAGACGGCTGACGATGTCAGCAACCAGTGGGAGAGGATAGCGGTTCTTTAGGGTTACTTGATTTAGTTTCCTGTAATCCTGTACAAAACGGAGCTTCCCGTCCTTCTTCTTCACAAAGAAGACAGGTGAAGACAGTGGCGATTTTGAGGGGCGAATGTAGCCTTTTCGGAGGTTGTCATCCAGAAAACGGTCGAGTTCGCCTTGTTCGTTCAATGACATTGGGTAGACTTTCGTACGCATGGTTTCGGGTGCTCCTGGGATCAGTTCAATGGCGTGATCCCAGGGTTTGTGTTCAGGGAGACGTTCTGAGGCCATTTCAGAGAATACCTTTTTGAAATCCCTATAGGGCTCTGGGATCATTTCTTCGAAGGTTTTCACGGGTTTTGCTTTGTAGGCCTGCTCCGCTAGCTGTTGGGAATATGTGAATCCTGCTGCGCACCAGACCTCTTCTGTTTGTTCGTGTAGGATGCCTGACTTCACCCATGCACGCCGGGTTTGTCGGTTGGCTCGAATGCGGTGTATCGGCGACTCATCTGCCTCCTCTTCCTCTGCTAAGTTCAGTGGGGTTTCGGGAGTGATGACTGTTTCAATTTCCTCCACAGTGTCTTGTTCTTCTACCTCCTCTATCGTTGTCCGCTGTGGTCTAACCGAGAGTCGTCCCTTCTCCCAGTCAATATCTGGATTGGCTTTACGTAGCCAGGGGAGTCCCAGGATTAGGTCTTCACTTCCCAGATTGGTTATCAGCAAATCTGTCCACCGTTCTTGATTATCGACAGTCAGGGCTAGACGTGCAAAATGCGTAATCTGCCCTGCTCGGTTAGCAGATCCATCGATGTTAAAGACCCCAATGGGTTTCCTGAGTGGGAAGATCCTTACTTGGTGGCGGGTGACAAACTCCTGATTCAGGAATAGAGCCGTGGCTCCAGAATCAACCATGGCCGCAGTTGCTATACTGTGATTTCTTCCTCTTAATTTCGCGTTAATTCGGAAGTGTGACGAATTGGAGTTCAATTCCGAAATATTAGATATGGTACATGAGGGTAGAGAATCATATGTGGACGTAGCATGTATAGCAAATTGGTTTACGGGTACTCTCGGTGCGGCCGAGACGGGTACCCGCTTTAAAAACCCTCCTGCGAGCCTGAAGCGGGGGCCATGGCATTGGCTCTGTTCAGGAGTTCTTGGAGCTGGGCAATTTGGATGGAGAGGTCGGGGGTAGCTGGGGACTGGGCAATAGGGGCAGGAGCAGGGGCCGGAGTGGAAGCCGCAATTTGGACAGGTTCATTGGGAAAGAGAGTGAAAGGCGTTGAAGAGGAGGCTGCGACTTGTTGACGGCGGGGTTGTTGACGCTTACCCCGGCCGCGTTCTAGACCCATGAATTTATCCTGGCAGACTGACTCTAAATGACCTCGTCGCCCACAGTAGCGGCATACTGTGTCCTTGTACGAGCAGTTCCTCTTCTCATGACTCTGTGAACCACAACCGTAACACCTGCCTCTCATCTGGGCCACGAAGCTTTCTCTACTGTTGCCATTGGTATGCGTGGCATCAACGTCCATAGCATGGGAGTTGGCAGGGGGAGAGGAGATGTGAGAGGTACCCTGATTACGGCCTGTCATGGTGGGGTCATGCAGGAATACGTCTACCGAGATTGCTCGCCTGATTGCCTCCTCTAGTGTAGGGGCTAATCCCTGAGCTATGTTGACCACGATGAGATTTTGTCGAATCTCTGGGTTGAGGCCACTGTGAAAGCGTTCTCGTAGGTCGATATCTGAGAGCCCAGTTCGATCGCCGATGTCTTTGAAGTTCTGTGCAAATTCTGCTACCGTTTGACCTTTTGCTTGCCTGAGATGCTGGATTGCATTCCGGGCTTCCATGCCTGCGTCAATGGATTCGAATCGGAGGGTGAAGGCTGTTTTAAAGTCTTCCCATCGTCCATTAAACGGTTGTTGGTGATGACTGAATTCCAAGAGGTATGGGGTGGCCCAATCAGCAGCCTTTCCCGAGAAGAATCCTAGAGCCGCCTTAATCAGTTTCCCTTCGTTGTCCTTCAAATCCGGTTGTTCCACTGCCCAGCTCTGATACTGAGCAATGAAGCGACGGGCTTCCGCACTACTCGAGCCTTTGAAGAGCTCGGGTTTATTCATGCTCGACTTGGCTGCAGCTCTGTGAAGGTTGGCTGTGAGCTGAGTCACCTGCTCGATAAGCTGTGCCATGAGCTGATTTGTGTTGACTTCAGAGGTCGACATAATGGATGGGGGTGCAGTGGGAGTAGGGATAAGGATGGGTGTGATCACGGTACCGTCGGAAAGGTTCTCCTCTTCACTGATGGAGTTGGCAGCAGCGTTCGGACAGGGTTGAGAACTGCAATCAGCCCAGGAGCTGCTTTTGCTGCGGTGGATGTGGGTTTGGTCTTTAGTATCAAAAGCGTGTGGGTAGACAGAGCAGTCGATAGCTTGGGCGGGCAGGCTTGGTGCGGAGGTGTCTGTAGACGTGGTGGAAGCGGAGCCTGCAAGGATAACCTAATCGGTAGGCTATCAGTGCAGTAAGGGATCTTGACCTAATGTCACAAAGAGGTGACGACGGTGGCGGAGCGGAGCGGAGACTTAGGCGGGAGCGGACAACTGGTCCCAACGACAAAGTTATATTGATAATAAATACAAGTAAGTAAGTTAAAGACATACCTGGTCCCAACGACAAAGAGGTCAAGATAAGGGACCAGGTTGTGGGGGCTGGCTTATATATACAAGGTGGAGCGTGGGAACTATGAGATAATACTGTATAGCTCAGGCACAAGGAATGGAACGGAACTAATAGAATGGAATGGAATGTTCCGGAATGATTATTGTAGGTAGGAGGGCTTGGATGGTGTATCGTAAAGAAAGGAAAATGATAGGGGTGGCTCACTTCATGACATCGAGGACTTTTCAAGCTGCGGAACTCAACTATGACACTCACAATAAGGAGGTTATCACGATCTTCGAAGCATTCAAAGGCTGGTGACATTACCTCAAGGGATCAGGAGATCCTATTGACGTCATTACCAATCACAAGAATCTCAAATACTTCTCGACAATGAAAATCCTTACGCGACGACAAGTTCATTGGTCAGAGTACCTGCACCAATTTAATATGGTGATCCGGTTCAGACCAGGTAAGTTAAGTGAAAAACCTGACTCAATGACTAGATGCTGGGATGTCTACCCAAAAGAGGTGGATATCGGCTACGTGCAAGTTAACCCACAGAATTTCAGACCGATTTTCACTAATGAACAACTAACTACTTCCCTTTGAGCTACATTCCTAGAAGGACCGGCACTTTGCACATCCATTGTTATGGATATAGAGGCACTTCATTCCACTATTCGCAATTCAATCGAAATTAATCCGGAATCAATCACGGGATTGACATTCACAAAGGACGGTACAAACACTCATTGGACAATAGGGTCTGATGGACTGTTACAACTTGACAATCACATTTACATTCCTAACATTTCAAATTTATGACTTCAAATTCTACGCTACTTTCACGATCACCCACTCTCAGGTCATTTTGGTCAAAACTGGACTCTGGAAGCTATTCGATGACAGTACACTTGGCCAAAGGTTCACGAATTTGTTTGTGATTATATTAATTTGTGTACAGTTTGTGGATGCAATAAACCTCGTCGACATAGGCCTTACAGGCTACTTAAACCACTTCCAGTTCCTGTCCGACCTTGGGATTCCATATTGATGGACTTCATTGAACAATTACCTGACTCTAAAGGACATACAGCTATTTTAGTAATCATGGATCGAGCCTCAAAACAAGGCATTTTCATCACAACACATGACAAAATAACGTCCGAAGAGCTCGCAGAACTGTTCTTCCATCACATGTTCTCAAAACACGGAGTTCCTAGCCATGTCACTTCTGACCAAGGCTCGGAATTTGTTTTGGCTTTCTTTCGCACTTTAGGGGAAGCTCTCTCAATCAAACTACACTTCACCTCTGGATATCATCCTGAGGGGGATGGACAAACGGAACGAGTTAACCAAACTCTGGAACAATACATCTGTATGTATTGCACGTATCAACAGGATGATTGGGCAAAGCTTCTGCCTATCGCGGAATTTGCATACAACAATGCTCCGAACAATTCCACTGATATTACTTTGTTCTTTGCAAATAAAGGTTATCACCCTAATATTACAGTGAAACCTGAAATTGACATCCGTTCTGATCACACGATTGACTTTGTGACGAATTTAGATGAGATTCATTCTTTCCTCCATGAAGAAATTACTAATGCACAAGCTCGATACAAAGAGCAAGCAGACAGAAAACGTATTAATCACCCAGATTTTCCCATTGATTCACAGGTATTTGTACTAGCAAAGCACATTAAAACCACTTGACCTACCGCGAAGTTCTCCGAGAAGTATCTTGGACCATTCAAAGTTCTTGAGTGCATAGGGACTCTCTCGTACAAGTTACAACTCCCTTCCTACCTCAGTTGTATCCTCCCAGTTTTCCATGTATCCCAACTCGAACCATATACTCTGAACTCAATTCCACATCATGAACAAACTCCTCCACCTCCAGTGGAAGTCGAGGGCAAAGAGGAATACAATGTCACGGAGGTATTAGATTTGAAATTGGATTGTCGATACAAAGAATGTCCGCTATGGTATTACATCTGGTGGGCAGGATATGAAGGTACAGACGAAGAGTTTTTCTGGGTAGCCGCGAACAAAATTCATGTGGACAAGCTGGTTCCAGCTTTTCATCTTCATTATCCTCACAAACCTGGACCATCATGATTAACGACCACTTATTCTTTTACTATTCATTCATTGGAAATACTAATTTTTATTTTACTAGTTAAACAACTCCTCGCGAAACCTTCGTGATTCATCACCATTACATTCCGTACTACCTACTGCATTACCTACTAAATTCCAACTTTTTACGCCAAGAAGTTCTGTGATCCATTTTCCACGGAACTAACTTCGAACTCTCACATTTCCTTACTTCCAAAACCATCGTGATTCTTTCCTTGCAGAACAAATCCTAACTCCTCACACCATTAACACTTATTCATCAACAAAACCTTACGTAACCAAAACCACCAAAAAAGGCAAAAGACTCATAAAATTAACCAAAACAAAACAAAGCAAAAACACAAAAAACAAAAGAACAACAAGTAAACAAATACTAAACTATATAAAATTATATACAAGTCCCACAAATCTACTACAATCCTTCGCGGGAATCATGTCACACGATGTTTTCCTTCGCAAACTCTTCTTCTTTTTCTATCTTCCTCATCCTCTTCATCCTCTTCATTTTCTTTCTCTTCATTGTCCTCTTCTTCATCTTCTTCATTGTCCATTCCAGGTCGTTGTTGCACTAGACGGACCAATTCCTCCATTGCGAGAGCTGATCGACTCGTGGAACCCAGAAGCATTTCCATTTACTTCTTGAGTTGGTCGTTCTGCTCCGCAAGCAGATCCAACTTCTCCCCAAATTCCACCCCTACCAGTTTTCTTTCTGCGATGCATTTCGCGGGACCTTGATACATCTCCCCTTTGTCGACTCTCGGTTTTTTTCTCCGCAACCTTTGAGCAGCATTCTCACCGGACCAACTACACCATTGTCGTTGTTGATGACAGTGGAGGCAGGCCTGGTTACATGGCTTCCCAGGTTGCACGATGCAATTGGTTGTGTTACCCTGCGTAACACAACAATGACAAGCTTCGCAGTTACGCGAAGGAGTAGGGGGCGGGGCGTTTTCGTTGTTGTTGTCATCTCCAGGGGTTGGATCATCATCAGGATCCGGGGCTCCACCAATCTACAAGTTGTTAAGCAAAACAGTTAATTGCGAGCAATTATCACTCACCAAAGAAACTGGACGTTTCCTCTTGAAGACCAATTGTTCTACTTCCAGGGTATCATGTACCTGTGGTGACGAGGGGAGAAAGCACGGAGAAGGCACAGGCTCAAAGCACAAGCCGAAGTGAGGGGTGGGGCTAGCACCACACATGAAGGCTGAAAGATATAATGATCAAGACAACAGTGATAGCACAGGGGCCAATCACTAGGGTCACACAAGGAAAACTAGTTCCAAAGACCAAGTGAGTATATTGAGTGTAAATGAAGATACAAGTACTAACCTAGTTCCAAAGACCAAGAGGTCAAGATGGGGAACTAGATGTCAGCTACAGTACTATATATACAAGAGTCTCGATGAGTAAGCGACAGCGCGGGAAGTTGATAGAAGGATATGGAATGATGTGGAAAGATATGGCAGAGTGTGGACAGATCCAAACTGTAACAAGGATAAAGAAACAAGGGGATGTAGGGGAAATAAAGTAGGTACCATATACTGTGTAGCATGTCAGGACAGTACCACAGATGCCGACTTGTAAATTTTCTGCTTGGAGCTTGAAGGCTCCCGCAATGCCTGATCACTTGTACATTGCGATGCAGCATGAGCTGCATGATCCCAACACTCTTGTAACTCCTGTAATGCCTGGGCTCTGTGTTGAGTTTGGACCTGTTCTTCTTCAGCCAATTTTCTTAAAGCATTGGCTTTCGCCTTCGCGATGCTCTCCTCGACGAGCTGTTCTTCCTCTCTCTTCTTTGCGGCTTCCCTCTCCTCCTTGAGCCTTTTCTCTTCCTCAATCCTCTTTTTCTCCGCCTCACGAGCAGCTTCTTCCTCCAACCTTACCATCTCCTCCTCGAAGGCGGCCTCCTGTGCATTGATTTTGATTTGACAAAGGCAGGCTCATTCCGCCTGTTCACGAACGAGGCGCACCTGTCGTTCTTGCACGGTTTTGGTGGCAGTAACAGTAAAAGACATCATGGAGTGATGAGGACTTAGGAAAAAACAGAGAAAACCCTCGCGTTTTATACGCGTTTGTAGTTGAGGGCAGGTTCAACTTCAAAATTTTTGTTTACCTCGATCATAACTTGCATGGCATTTTGAAATTTTACTTTTCCTTTTTACTTTTCCATTCTACCTAATTTTAGATTCATTAATTGTCAACAATCGTGTAGGCTTTCGAGGGCGAAAGCCTAAGAGGGGGATACTGTTATATCTATGCAAGCTAAGTCCTTACGAAGCTTCGCAAACTATTCTGCTACTTAGATATATTACTTATATACTTTTACCACTATGCAATTACTTCGCGAAGCAATTACTCGTTATCTCTTTTTATCCTTATTGGATTCACACTATTCCTTTTATATCCCTCCCTTTGTTCTTTACTTATGAGCTAACCCATTCGGGCATGGCATCGCTTTGCGATCCTGACTTACCTTTAGTATAAAGCTATGGTATCGAATAGGTAGTTCCTCAGTTTAAATATCAACCTTGATAGCACTTCGATAGTGATACCAATTAATCCTCTATCTGTATCATCGTTTTAACATCCTCACTGTCAGTACGTTCTGCGATGATCATTGTGAACGGAACATGTTTATCTTCCTTCTCTTGCGGACACATGAAGTGTTGAGGACTCTACTAATAGTGGAGTCAAGGTCCAACTACTTTGTATAGGATTGTTTTACCTTGCGGAGTATTCTCCTTCATATTTCCTCGTGATCATCCCGCGATCATTCCTGACGATTCCTTTGTGCACGATCATAACAGTATATTTAAACTGACACTCGGCACATTCATCCTCATTACCCTTTACATTACACTCAACAATTTCATTTCCTTCAACAATGGTCTATACAAGGAGCAGACGAAACCGCACCAACACTGGAGAGTCCAACGAGTCAGTAAGAGAGGAACTGGAAATGGTCAATCCTTTTGCATCGAACGTGACAGGCTTTGCGCCATTCATGGAATCTATCTCAGGAGCCAGACATTCTTGACGTTGATCTAACGTCTTCAGTCCAGCCCCAGGACAACCTCCTAGTGTGCGGGTTTCTAGTCATCATGCCCTTGGTCAACCTGACCATTCCGAATTCGAGTACCAAGTACTCTATACAGAAAACGGTGATCCCGTTACTGTACGAGCACCGCGAAGAAATCACATGGCAATACCAACAACCGAGATGGAAATCCCACCATCTCCTACTACATTTACACTTGCTGACAGAATGCGTCAGCAGCTAGCAAACGCTCCCAGCCCTTCACGAGGTCGGATACCAGTTACCACGATGGAGATTCCGGAGAACATCGAAGAAGCGGAAATCGATAAAGAGGTAGGTCCTGACAAGTCAGGAAATCCCGGAGACCCAGGGGGATCTGATCCCAATAGTCCTGGAGGTCCTGGGGCACCTCGAGGTTCTCGCGGTTCTAGTCATTCTAGGAGTCCAGTGGAACGGGTAGGTAGTGTCCATCCAGACCCTACTGAACAACGCATCCTAGATGTGTTTCACGCGTTTAAGGGTTCGCTCGATACCCTCGGAACAGTCCTCGCGGGCATGAACGCTAGCAGCCCCGTGGAATCCGGAAGATTGAAGGTTAAAGATCCTGAAGTATTCGACGGATCTGACTCACAGAAACTGAAAGGTTTCCTAGTTTCGTTATCTTTGGTATTCATTGATCGTCCGTCGTATTTGACTGATCAAAAGAAGATCAACTATATGTTGTTGTACCTTGGTGGTTCCACGAAGGAATGGTTCGAACCTCTCCACGATGCCAGTGTGGACGAGTTCCTTCGTGGCATTGGTGAAGGAACTGCAGGACAATTTCGGTATGTACAATGCACAGGGGGAAGCCGGTGATAAGATCGGCACGTTAAGGATGAAAGAATCCGATAACGTACGGAAGTATAATATCTGTTTCAATACCCTTGCGGCATCTACTAACTGCGACTCGCATTCCCTTAAGTGGGCTTATCAACGCGGCTTGGCAAGCTGTATCAAAGATGAGATGGCTCGTCTTCCGGAACCAAAGACGCTCGCGGAATACCGTTACAAGGTACTTCGTGTAGATAACAGGTACTGGAGACAAGAAGAAGAGTGGAAAAGAGAAGCCGCTAGATCAACAGGTGCTTCCTCAGGAGGGAAAGCATCGAACATGTCGAAGAAGAACATGCCAGGTTCTTCACAAACTCCTACAACCACCACCACCACGACGTCGATGTCGACGAATAACTCGGGGAAGAAAGGTAAGTCCAGTGGAGGTGGAAATTCCTCGTCATCGACGAGTGCTGCGGTGACTTGACCTGCATACGCGAGCAACCTTGGTTCGGACGTAAAGCTCCTTGCGAAGGAGTCAGAACATCAAAAGAAGTTGGGGCTGTGCGGATTTTGTGGGGGAAGTCATAAGTTTGACGATTGTGAGAAACAAAAGGCTCACGAAGCTCGTGGACGTGCCACGGAAACACAGGAAGTAGCGGCAAGTACTGTCATGAAGTGAGCCACCCCTATCATTTTCCTTTCTTTATGATACACCATCCGAGCTCTCCTACCTACAGTAATCATTCCGGAACCTTCCATTCTATTCTATCAGTTCCGTTCCATTCCTTGTGCCTGAGATATACAGTATTACATCATAATTCCCACACTCCGCCTTGTATATATAAGCCAGCCCCACAACCTGGTCCCTTATCTTGACCTCTTTGTTGTTGGGACCAGGTATGTCTTTTACCTACTTACTTGTATTTATTATCAATATAACTTTGTCGTTGGGACCAGACCAGGACCAGTACCTGCCCGCTTCCACTCAAGTCTCTGCTCCGCTCCGCCACCGTCGTCACCTCTTTGTGACAAGTACCTCTTCAGTATCGGAAAAATAGTCCGCAACTCCTGTACCCCAGTACAAAGCAGGAGTTGCATTGACCAGGTTCATACTACCAGGGAAGTTAAATTAAACGCATCCACTCTTTCCTATGATGAACAATCTTTTACCATACCTCTTACTATAGATTTTCCACTTCGCGACATTTCCGCGAAGCTTTCCTTTGTCTCCTTACTTGATTCCGGTTCTACTGATTGTTTTATTGATTCTCATTTTGTGTATAAACATTCTCTACCTACTTCTTCGATTCCTTCTGTCAATCTCCGACTTTTCGATGGTTCTTTATCTCCGAAACCAATTTCCGAGACTATGTCCCTTAATGTTCGGTTTCCCTCTGGCGAGCTACTACTACTGACATTTTATGTCACTTTACTAGATTCTTCTTGCGAGGCAGTTTTAGGTTACAGTTTCTTGACCCGCTACAATCCGTTGATTGACTGGGCATCGAGAAACATTACATTCCATTCCACCAAGCAAGTTGAGTTTCCCTTGACGTCCTCACTTCTGCGAACACCTGTTCCGGAAGAAACTGTCCCCTCGCGGGGTCAGCCTACCATTGGTTCCGAAACGGTCCCTTTGCGACCCTCTTTGCGAGCCCATTCTCGCCATTCACCTCGTCCTTTATCGGACTCTTTCCCCTATGAACCCATTTATTCCTATCCTTCGGTGGCTCAATTGGCCGCTTCGCGACTTGAAAGCCCAGAGATCGACATTGCTCTTGTCAACGCGGAACTCTTCAACCATGCTTGCAAGAATGCCAAGTGTGAACCATTAATCTTACGAGCAGTTCACAGCGAAGTCACAGCGCGAGCTGCTTCGACAACTTCAGCAAACAACAGCAATCCTTCCTCATTACCGAAGCATTATGCGGACTTCGCGGATGTCTTCAATGAAGTTGAATCTGAAGTGTTGCCTGAGCATTGACCTTACAACCTAAAGATTGAATTGGAGGAAGGCGCCGAACCACCTATCAGTTGCCTTTACCCTCTTTCTGCCAAGGAATTAGAGGCTCTACGCGATTTCATCAATAAGCACCTTGAATCAGGTGCTATTCAACCTTCGTCCTCTCCTCACGGAGCTCCGTATTATTCGTACTGAAGAAGGACAGAAAACTTCGACTTTGTGTAGACTTTCGCGGTCTTAACAACATCACGAAAAAGGATCGTTATCCTTTGCCTCTCATTTCTGACTTGCTAGACGCTCCGAAAAAAGCTAAGATTTATACTAAACTCAATCTTGCTCATGCATACCATTTAGTTCGAATCACAGAAGGCGACAAATGGAAAACAACATTCAGAACCCGTTGGGGTTCTTACGAATGGAAGGTTATGCCATTTGGACTCACTAATGCTCCAGCAGCTTTCCAAAGGTTCGTGAATGACATATTCACTGATCGTTTAGATGTGTATGTTATCGTCTACCTTGACGACATACTTATTTACTCCGACGACGAGACACTACATCGCGAGGTTCTCCGTCGCCTTCGTAAACATCGACTCTATGCAAACATCACAAACTGTGAATGGGAGATCGATACGGTAGAGTATCTTGGTTATATTCTTTCTCCAGAGGGCTTCACGATGTTGAAAGACAAAGTAAAAGCTATCATTGACTGGCCAGTACCTCGGAAAGTCAAAGATGTCCAGTCTTTTCTCGGATTTGCTAATTTCTATTGACATTTTATTTATAATTATAGCGATATCGTAGTCCCAATGACGCGACTTACGCGAAAGGATACACCCTGGAACTGGAATACCGACTGCCAGGAAGCCTTCGAGAAGCTCAAATATAGCTTCACTCATGCTCCTATTCTGGCACATTGGGAACCAAACTGACATCTAATCATAGAAACAGACGCCTCGGACTACGCATTAGCCGCGATCCTCTTGATCCTACTACCTGACGGAGAAATTCACCCCATTGCGTTCCTCTCGAGGACTTTTCAAGCTGCGGAACTCAACTATGACACTCACGATAAGGGGCTTCTTGCGATATTCGAAGCATTTAAAGGCTGGCGGCATTACCTCGAGGGATCGGGAGATCCTATCGACGTCATCACTGATCACAAGAATCTCGACTACTTCTCGACAACGAAAATCCTTACACGACGACAAGTTCATTGGTTGGAGTACCTGCATCAATTTAACATGGTGATCCGATTCAGACCAGGTAAGTTAGGTGAAAAACCTGATTCAATGACTAGATGCTGGGACGTCTACCCAAAAGAGGGGGATATCGGCTACGCGCAAGTTAACCCACATAACTTCAGACCGATTTTCACTAATGAACAACTAACTACTTCCCTTTGAGCTACATTCCTAGAAGGACTGGCACTTCACACCTCAACTGTCATGGACATAGAGGCACTCCATTCCGCTGTTCGCGATTCAATCAAACTGGATCCGGAATCAATCGCGGGATTGAAGTTTGCGAAGGATGGTACAAACACTCATTGGACATTAGGGTCTGATGGATTGTTATGACTTGACGATCGCATTTACGTTCCTAACCTTTCTAATTTATGACTTCAAATTTTACGTTACTTTCACGATCATCCACTCTCAGGTCATTTTGGTCAAAATTGGACTCTGGAAGCTATTCGACGACAATACACTTGGCCAAAGGTTCGCGAATTCATTCGCAATTATATTAATTTGTGCATGGTTTGCAGATGCAACAAACCTCATCGACATAGGCCTTACGGTCTACTCAAACCACTTCCAGTTCCTGTCCGACCTTGGAATTCTATATCGATGGACTTCATTGAACAACTACCTGACTCTAAAGGACATACAGCTATTTTAGTAATCGTGGATCGAGCCTCGAAACAAGGCATTTTCATTGTGACACACGACAAAATAACGTCTGAAGAGCTCGCGGAATTGTTCATTCATCACGTTTTCTCGAAACACAGAGTTCCTAGTCACGTCACTTCTGATCGAGGCTCGGAATTCGCTTTGGCTTTCTTTCGCGCTTTAGGGGAATCTCTATCGATCAAACTACTCTTCACCTCGGGATACCATCCCGAGGGGGATGGACAAATGGAACGAGTTAACCAGACTCTGGAACAATAAATTCATATGTATTGCGCATATCAACAGGACGATTGGGCAAAACTTCTGCCTATCGCGGAATTTTCATACAACAATGCTCTGAATGCCTCCACTGGTATTACTCCGTTCTTCGCGAATAAAGGTTATCACCCTAATATTACAGTGAAACCTGAAATCGATATCCATTCTGATCACGCGATTGACTTTGCGACGAATTTAGATGAGATTCATTCTTTCCTCCGTGAAGAAATTACTAATGCACAAGCTCGATACAAAGAGCAAGCAGACAGAAAACGTATTAATCACCCAGATTTTCCCATTGATTCACAGGTATTTGTACTAGCAAAGCACATTAAAACCACTTGACCTACCACGAAGTTCTCTGAGAAATATCTCGGACCATTCAAAGTTCTTGAGCACGTAGGAACTCTCTCATACAAGTTACAACTCCCTTCCTACCTCAGTTGTATCCACCCACCTTTCCATGTATCCCAACTCGAACCATATACTCCGAACTCAATCCCACATCACGAACAAACTCCTCCACCTCTGGTGGAAGTCGAGGGCGAAGAGGAATATAACGTTGCGGAGGTATTAGATTCAAGATTGTCGATACAAGAAATGTCCACTATGGTATTACATCTGGTGGGCAGGATATGAAGGTACAGATGAAGAGTTTTCCTGGGTTGCCGCGAACGAAATTCACGTGGATGAGTTGGTTCCAGCTTTCCATCTTTGTTACCCTCACAAACCTGGACCATCATGATTAACGACCACTTAATTTTTAATATTCATTCATTCGAAATACTAAATTTTTATTCTCCTAGTTCAACAAAACCTCGTGAAACCTTCGCGAGTCATCACCATTACATTCCGTACTACCTACTACATTACCTACTAAATTCCAACTCATTACACTAAGGAGTTCCGCAATCCATTTGTCGCGGAGCTAACTTCGACTCTCACATTCCCTTACTTCCAAAACCATCGCGGAACAAATTTTACCTCCTTACACCATTAACACTCACTCATCAACAAAACCTTACGACTCCAATACCACCAAAAAAGGCAAATAAACATAAAATTAAACCAATCAAAACAAAACAAAAACAAAAAACAACAAACAAAAAACAACAAAAACCAATAAAATACAACTACTTAAAATTATTTACAAGTCCACTTAACTAACTACTACCCTTCGCGGGAATCACGTCGCACGACATTTTCCCTCACGAATCCTTCTCCTCTCTTCATCATTTTCTGTTTCTTCATCTTCTTTGTTTTCTTCTTCTCCCTCTTCTTCTTCCCTATCTTCGTCGCCCTTCTCTTCCGCAATTACTTCATCATCCGGTGGTTGCCGCACAATACGAACAAGCTCTTCCATCGCGAACCCGAGAAGAGTGTCCATCTGCCTCCTCAATGCTTCGTTTTGCTCCGCGAGCACATCTAACCTCTCTCCTACATCAACCTGTCAGCGACTCGCTAGCTCTCACAAGAGATAACCAGGCGTCACACAATGAACAATGAGCAAGAGGATGGAAAAGCGATGAGGATGAATAAAACAACCCAACTACAAGTCTAGCTACTGAGGAGTATAGACAAGAATAGAGCTAAGGAATATAACTACAAAATACTAAGTCTTATATACTAATGGGATATGAAGCTGTGAGAGATGTCTTGTGCCGTAATCGTGAGGATCTACAATAAGAGTTGCTCGTATCCATGAGTAAAGCTGTAGGTATTAGGTGAGTAAACAATAAGGCAATATAAAAAGAAGCATGGAAGCGGAACAATAATGACGTCATCCTGTCAATGAGCTGACAGGTACGAGAGAGTTGCGCCTAAGTGAAACAACAACGCGAGAACAATAAGGTTGACACGTGTAACCTAAATGATAATGAGAATATAATGAGCGCTGGTGCAAGCGCCTCAGTGATTAGGTAAGTAAATAAAAGAAAAGGAAAAAGAATAATAAAAAGATTGAAGATTGTTTCGTGACACAACCCCTCCAATTTTCCGCTCCGCGACACACTTCGCGGGACCCTGGTATAAACTATCTCCCTCTACTCTCGGTTTCTTTTTCCTGGACCTCCGGGCTGCATTGTCCCCTGCCCAACTACACCTCTGTCGTTGGAGGTGACAGGCAAGGCAAGCCTGAGTCTGGGGCTTTCCGGGTTGCGTGATGCAGTTCGAAGTGTTTCCTTGGGAAACACAATGAACGCATCCTTCGCAATTACGCAAAGGAGTAGGCGGAGGAAGGTCATTGTTGTCATTGTTGTCATTGTTGTCGTTATTGTCTCCATTGTCCGGGTCAGGAGCCGAACCAACCTAGAGGTTGTTAACTAACTATTTCATCATGAAGAAAAATTCAACTCACCTGCGAATCCAATTGTTTTCTTTTCAAAGTCAATACACCCACTTCCGGGGAATTGCGAACAACGGAGGCGGACTTGTATGTTTTGGATTTGGAACCCAAAGGCTCCCGCAATACCAAACCACTTGAACATCGCGATGCAGCTTCAGCTGCATGATCCCGACACTCTTGTAACTCCTGCAGAGCCTGTGCTCTGTGTTGACCCCTTACTCACTCTTCCTCTGCGAGCTTCTTCAAAGCGTCGATCTTCGCCTTCACGATGCTTTCCTTGACGAGCCTTTCTTCTTCCCGTTTCCTCACAGCTGTTCTCTCCTCCTTGAGCCTTTTCTCTTCCTCAATTCTTTTCTTCTCCGCCTCGCGCTCCGCCTCACGAGTAGCTTCCTCCTCCAATCTCATCATCTCCTCCTCAAATGCTCTCTCCTGCGCATCAATTTCGACCTGATGAAGACGGGCGTGTTCTGCCTGTTCTCGAATGAGCCGTGCACGTCATTCTTGCACGGTTTCTGTGGCAGTAATGGTGAGAGACATCGTAAAGTGATGAGGATGTGGGAAAAAAGAGAGAAAAACCTCGTGTTTTATATGTGTTCGTCATTGAGGGCAGGTTCAACTTTAAATTTTTCATTTACCTCGATCATAACTCACGTGGCACTTTGAAAATTTACTTTTCTTTTTACTTTTCCATTCTATCTAATTTTAGATTCATCAATCCCTCGAAAGCCTAAGAGGGGGATACTGTTATATCTATGCAAGCTAAGTCTTTACGAAGCTTCGCAAACCATTCCGCTACTTAGATATTACTTATATCCTTTTACCACTACGCAATTACTTTGCGAAGGAATTCCGACGCGAAGCAATTACTCGTTATCTCTTATCATTCTTATCAGATTTACACTATCCCTTTTATATCCCTTCCTTTGTTCTTTACTTACAAGCTAACCCATTCGGGCATGGCATTGCTTCGTGATCCTGACTTACCTTTAGTATAAAGCTACGGTATCGAATGGTAGTTCCTCAGTTTAAATATCAACCTTGATAGCACTTCGATAGTGATACCAATTAATCCTCTATCTGTATCATCGTTTTAACATCCTCACTGTCAGTACGTTCTGCGATGATCATTGCGAACGGAACACATTTATCTTCCTTCTCTTGCGGACATGTGAAGTGTTGAGGACTCTACTAATAGTGGAGTCAAGGTCCGACTACTTTGTATAGGATTGTTTTACCTCACGAAGTATTCACCTTCATATTTCCTCGTGATCATCCCGCGATCATTCCTGACAATTCCTTTGTGCACAATCATAACAGAAGGTGCGAAGATATTCCGAGATTTTTGGGTATAAAAGGAGGGGGGATTTAGAGAAAGGACAGGTTGCAGCACCCCTATTGCTACAAGCCTCTGTTATTAGGTTGTTTATTAGGTTTATTATTGGGTTATTACTTTAGGTTATTATTAGGTTGATTGACTTGTGATTTTTGTGTTATACTTGATTTTATTAAGTTTTTACAGTACTTTACTTACAACTGCTACCAAGCCCCCTGAACTTAGTGTTTAGGTGTTTGTTTTCATTCACCCTTTGCATCACTACATAGGAGCTGATAACTAAACTGCAAGGTATAACACATTGCTCACAAGAGGGACTGTGTTATGATTGTGCACAAAGGGATCGTCGGAAAAGGTCGCGGGATGATCGCAGGAAATAGCGAAGAAAATTATTTCGCGAGGTAAAACAATCCTAAACTAAGTAGTCAGACCTTGACTCCACTATTAGTAGAGTCCTCAACACTTCATGTGTCCGCAAGAGAAGAAAGTAAATGTGTTCCATTCGTGACGACGGTCATGGAACATACTGACAGTAGAGATGTTAAAACGATGATATGGCTAAGTGATTAATTGGTATCACTATTGAAGTGCTATCAAGGTTGATATTTAAACTAAGGAACTACCTATTTGATACTGTAGCTTTATACTAAAGGTAAGTCAGGATCACGAAGCAATGCCATGCCTGAATGGGTTAGCTCATATGTAAAGAACAAAGGAAGGGATATAAAAGGAATAGTGTGAATCCGATAAGGATAAAAAGAGATAGTGAGTAATTGCATAGTGGTAAAAGGATATAAGTAATATATCTAGGTAGCGGAATAAATCGTGAAGCTTTCGTAACGACTTAGCTTGCATAGATATGACAGTATCCCCCTCTTAGGCTTTTGCCCTTGAACGCCTACGTGATTGTTGATGATTAACGAATCTAAAATTAGGTAAAATGGAAAAGTAAAAAGGAAAAGTAAAATTTTCAAAATGCCATGTGATTTACTCTTTGAAGAAGTTGGCTGAAGAAGAAGCCAACTGGGATTGTCGTAGGGCTCAAGCCCTCAAGGAACTACAAGAGCATCGAGAGCATGCAGCTTGTGCTGCCTTGCGAAGAACGGGAGCTACAATGAGCTCACGGGAGCCTTTGGGCTCAAAACAAAAAGTTTACAAGTCAGCCTCCATGGTTCGCAATACCCCATACATCGAGATACAGGTTTTGAAGAGGAAACAGTTGGTTCCTCAGGTGAGTAATTTGTTTTCTTTGCAAGGATATCACTGATTAACATAAATGCAGGTTGGTTCAGCTCCAGACCCAAATGATGGAGACGATGATGGAGATGATGACAATGATGATGAGGGCGACCTCCCTCCCCCCACGCCTTTGTGTAATCGCGAAGGATGCATTCATTGTGTTACACAAGGTAACACTTTGAATTGTATTGCACAACCCAGGAAGCCCCGGACTCAGGCCTGCCTGGCCTGTCACCTCCAATGACAGAGGTGTAGCTGGGCAGGGGATAACACGGCTCATAGGTCAAGGAGAAAGAGACCGCGTGTGGAGGAAGAAGGGTTGTATGAGGGTCCCGCGAGGCGCATCGTGGAGAGGAGATTTGTAGGTGCCAAGTTGGAAGGAAAATTGGATCTGCTCACGGAGCAGAATGAAGCTCTGAAGAGGCAGATGGGCACTCTTCTCGGTTTCACGAGTTGAACAGCCTTTGTGATGGAAGAGCTGGTTCGTCTTGTTCAGCAATGACCTGCAGAAGTGGTAGCAGATGAAGAGAAGGATGAGGAAGAAGGGGAAGATGAAGATGAAGATGAAGAAGATGAGGAAGAGAGAAAAAGAAGAAGGGTTCGCGAAGGAAAACGTCGTGCAACGTGATTCCCGCAAAGGGTTGTAGTAGATTTGTGGGACTTATATATAATTTTATATAGTTTAGTATTTGTTTACTTGTTGTTCTTTGTTTTTTGTTTATTGTTGTCTTTTGTTCTTTGTGTTTTTGCTTTGTTTTGTTTTGTTTTGGTTAATTTTATAAGTCTTTTGCCTTTTTTGGTGGTTTTGATTATGTAAGGTGTTGTTGGTGATTAAGTGTTCATGGTGTACGAAGTTAAAATTCATTCCGTGAGGAAAGAATCGCAGTGGTTTTGGAAGGAAGGGAATGTGAGAGTTCAAGTTAGTTCCATGAAGAATAAATCATGTAACTCCTTGCTGTAGGGATTTGGAGTTTGTAGGTAATGAAGTAGGTAGAACGGAATGTGCTTGTGATGAATCATGAAGATTTCGCAATGAGTTGTTTAACTAGTAAAATAAAATTTAGTATTTCCAATGAATGCATAGTAAAAGAATAAGTGGTCGTTGATCATGATGGTCCAGGTTTGTGAGGGTAACATAGATGGAAAGCTGGAACCAGCTTGTCCATGTGAATTTCATTCGCGGTGACCCAGGAAAACTCTTCGTCTGTACCTTCATATCCTGCCCACCATATGTAATACCGTAGTGGACATTTCTTGTATCAACAATCCAATTTCAAATCTAATACCTCCGCAACATTATATTCCTCTTTGCCATCAGCTTCCACTGGAGGTGGAGGACTTTGTTCGCAGCATGGGATCGAGTTTGGAGTACAGGGTTTGAGTTGTGATACATGGAAAACTGGGTGGATATGACTGAGGTAGGAAGGGAGTTGTAACTTGTACGAGAGAGTTCCTACGTGCTCAAGAACTTTGAATGGTCCAAGATACTTCTTGGAGAACTTCGCAGTAGGTCAAGTGGTTTTTATGTTCTTTGCTAGTATGAATACCTGTGAATCAATGGGAAAATCTGGGTGAGTAACACATTTTCTGTCCGCTTGCTCTTTGTATTGAGCTTGCACATTAGTAGTTTCTTCGCATAGGAAAGAATGAATCTCATCTAAATTTGTTGCGAAGTCAATTGCATGATCAGAACAGATGTCGATCTCAGGTTTCACTGTAATGTTAGGGTGATAACCTTTATTCGCAAAGAACAAAGTAATACCAGTGGAAGCATTCAGAGCATTGTTGTATGAAAATTCCGCAATAGGCAGAAGCTTTGCCCAATTGTCCTGTTGATACACACAATACATATGGATGTATTGTTCCAGAGTCTGGTTAACTCATTCCGTTTGTCCATCCCCCTCAGGATGGTATCCCGAGGTGAAGTGTAGTTTGATCAAGAGGGCTTCTCCTAAAGAGCGAAAGAAAGCCGAAATGAATTCCAAACCTCAGTCAGAAGTGACATGGCTAGGAACTCCATGTCTTGAGAAAACGTGATGAACAAACAATTCTGCGAGCTCTTCGGATGTTATTTTGTCATGTGTTGTGATGAAAATGCCTTGTTTTGAGGCTCGATCCATGATTACTAAAATAGCTGTATGTCCTTCAGAGTCAGGTAATTGTTCAATGAAGTCCATCAATATGGAATCCCAAGGTTGGACAGGAACTGGAAGTGGTTTAAGTAGCCTGTAAGGCCTATGTCGACGAGGTTTATTGCATCCACAAACTGTACACAAATTAATATAATCACAAACAAATTCGTGAACCTTTGGCCAAGTGTACTGTCATCGAATAGCTTCCAGAGTCCAGTTTTGACCAAAATGACCTGAGAGTGGGTGATCGTGAAAGTTGTCGTGACATGCTATACAGGATACGGTACTTACTTCGTTTTCTCCTACATTCCCTCTTTCCTTTATCTTTGTGACTACCTGAACCCTTCTCCATGTTTCCATATCCTTTTACTTCCATCTATCATTTGTCAGAGCCTTCCATCACATTCCAGACACTTCTATCGGTTTCCCGCGCTGTCGCTTACTCATCCGAACCCGTGTATATATAGTACAGTAGCTGACACCTAGTTCCCCATCTTGACCTCTTGGTCTTTGGAACTAGGTTAGTACTTGTATCATCATTTACCTTCAATATACTTACTTGGTCTTTGGAACTAGTCTTCCTTGTGCGACCCTAGCGATTGGCCCTCATGCTATTGCTGCTGTCTTAATCATTATCTCTTTTAGCCTTTGTGTGTGGTGCTAGACCCACTCCTCACTTCAGCTTGTGCTTGAGCCTGTGCTTTCCTCCGTGCTTTCTCCCCTTGTCACCACATTAGGTCAAGATCTCTACTTGTACCATCAGCCTTTCCAACTGATCCTATGAGGAGTGAAAATCGGACTTACCCGGTTCTCCACCTTCCTGTGGTGACGAAGGGAGAAAACACGGAGAAGGCACAGGCTCAAAGCACAAGCCGAAGTGAGGGGTGGGGCTAGTACCACACACGAAGGCTGAAAGATATAATGATCAAGACAACAGTGATAGCACAGGGCCAATCACTAGGGTCACACAAGGAAAACTAGTTCCAAAGACCAAGTAAGTATATTGAGTGTAAACAAAGATACAAGTACTAACCTAGTTCCAAAGACCAAGAGGTCAAGATGGGGAACTAGGTGTCAGCTTACTGTACTATATATACAAGTGTCTAGCTGAGTAAGCGACAGCGCGGGAAGTTGATAGAAGTATGCGGAATGATGTAGAAGGATGCAGAAGAGTGTAGCTGGATCCAAATAGTAACAAAGATAAAGGAAGAAGGAAATATAGGAAAAATGAAGTAAGTACCATATCCTGTGTAGCACGTCATGACACTTCCATTGCCATTACACCTTCGTTCACACCAGACATCGATTGTTCAGGATTCCAGCATGCATTTGATAGTCAAGATCAGTGCGACGTTCACTCTAAATACAATCCAGACGAAGAACGTGACGCTTGGTTTGACTGCGATGAAAACCCTTGTCCCAATCGATACCGTAACCCTGCTCCCATCACTCCAAGCGATTCAGAAAGCGGACGATTTATAACCATCCCCAGAATTCCAAGCCGAGTTCCAAGCCGGATTGGTAGACTTTCAAACCCTACCAGTGCTGTCCCATCCGCTAGAGCCTCTCCTGTGCTTATTCCCACTGCTATCCCAGAGCCTATCGTCATCGATATCTCAGTCACACCAGAACCATTATCCCCATCTCCTGAACCTATCCCTGTCGAAACCACTCTCATCATGGCCCATCCCCCTACCACCCAAGACCTTGCCGTGCTAATTCAACAACTTGCAACACAACAGATGGCGCTACAAACGGCAGTAGCCAGTATTGCTAACAACATAAGCACCAATAAAGGTGTTAGCAAACCCCAGACGTATGACGGGAAGCGCAGTGATGACGCAAGACGCTTCATCGCCGCTTTTGAACTCTGGGCTCAGGGGATCCGTTCCCTTAGTGATGAACAAGAGAGAATAAAATTGGCTATCTCATACCTGGACGGTGATGCTGCCATCTGGGCTACTCCCACCTCGGAGAATATCAGTCAGGTTGCCTGAGCAGTTGCTTCAGGACTACCAGCTCCTGCCCTCCTCTACCCAACCTGGGCTGATTTTGCTGGCGCCTTTAGGCAACGGTTTGAAACAGCGGACCCGGTAGTGGAGGTCAAACACGTTCTCAAAAGTCTTTGGCAAGGAAGGGACATGTGGCAACATATGCTGCCACCTTCAAGCAGTACACTAGCAGGACGGGATATTCGGACGCTGACCTCCGAGATCGTTTCTATGACCATCTCTCGAAGCGAATCAAGGACGGATTGGTCAACTCTCAGGCCAATACGGACTTTATGCACGATCTGATTAGTGAAGCAATTCGGATCAACAACTGACAGAATGAATGTGCCGATGAGGAAGGGAAACAATACTCCCGGAACACTCCCAGCTTCGGCTCCTATACCCCAACTCCCTTCGTCCCGGCGCGCGATCCAAATGCAATGGAGGTAGATGCCACCTCTATGGGACAATCTGCCGAGGACTACCGTAGGGCTATGGCAGGCAGATGTTATGGATGCGGGTCCAAAGAGCACCGTAAGGCGGATGGACACCACGAATGTGATATCTGCAATCACTGTGGGCTAACTGGTCACCTGGTGGCTGTCTGCCACAGGAAGTTCCTAGGACTCCCAAAACCCCTCCTTCGTTCTGCAGCTGCTACCTCAATGGTTGCTGAGCCTTCCACTTCCATTGCTGCTGCAACACCTGCCCCTGCGACGGACTTCACGAAGATCCTTCAGATGCTCACTGCGGGACAAAAGGAGTTGACAGAGCAGATGGCAGAGCTGCGTTCGAATTTTTAAAGTGGGAACCCGCCACGGCTGCCGCCTGGTTCCCTAGTCTGTATTCTTCCTCTACTTCTACCTACGCATCTATACCCTCATGTACCATTGGCTCTGCTCAATCTAGTGACATTTCTCACTTCCGTGTTCCAATTAAGTTGCAAGGCAGATTCAAGAATACAAACAGTGCAGCAATGATAGACTCTGGCGCCACAGGTCTTTTCATTCATGAACGTTTTGTGAAACAACATCGAATCCTCCCTCATCGTCTCCGTCAGCCCATTGCCCTCTATAACATCGACAGATCTCCTAACACTGCAGGACAGATCACACATTCTGTACGTCTACTGTCCACCATAGACCAAAACCAACCCCAGCTCCTTGAATACCTTATCACCAACCTTGGTTCTGAAAACATCATCCTTGGACTCCCCTGGCTCTGAAAGGTAAACCCAGACATTGACTGGAGAGAAGGGCGACTGGCTATCACCCGCCCTAGAAAAGTCCCATCTCCCATGACCATCGAGGAAGTCCCCGAACCCAAGGAGAGTAATGTGGGAGGAACCACAGAGCACATTGTAGAAGCAAACCCAGATGGGGGCCCCACGTCCACCCCACATGTTCACTTCTCCACCCCGGAGTCTGACGACCAATCCCAACTGCCTGAAGAAATGCCTCCCAGACCCGACCCAGAGATACATGAGTACACTGAAAGCACACCTCTGTATCGACTGATAGGCAACAGGAAATGAAGAAGAGCGTTACTTTGAGCAGGAATCATTGGCCATACGTCAGAAGAACTATGGTGTTCCGCAGGGTACACATATTCACAACAACTGGCAGAGGCCGCCTACAAAGAGAAGCCAATTAAATCTTTCAAAGAGATGGTCCCCTCGGCATATTGGAAACATGCAAAGGTCTTCTCCGAGAAGGAATCAGAACGACTACTGGAGCATAAACCTTGGGATCATGCCATAGACCTGAAACCCGACGCTCCTGAAACTATGCGCACCAAAATCTACCCAATGTCTCCAAATGAGCAGGAAGAGCTTGACCGATTCTTGGAAGAGAATCTACGCAAAGGTTACATTCGCCCTTCCAAATCCCAATTGGCATCGCCTGTCTTCTTTGTCAAAAAGAAGGATGGTAAACTTCGATTTGTTCAGGACTACCGGCGGCTCAATGAATACATGGTAAAAAATCGATACCCACTCCCTCTCATTACAGACATTGTCAGTCGACTGCGCAAAGCCAAGCTCTTCTCCAAAATGGACATTCGCTGGGGGTACAACAATGTGCGAGTTAAAGAGGGCGATGAATGGAAGGGAGCATTTGCCACAAACCAAGGACTCTTTGAGCCCCTCGTTATGTTCTTTGGTCTGACAAACTCGCTGGCTACATTCCAGGCCCTCATGAATTCCATATTTGCTGACCTCACTGCTGCTGGGAAGGTGGCTGTTTACCTGGATGACATCCTAGTTTTCACAGAAACTGTCGAGGAATATCGCATGGTAGTCAATGACGTTCTTGCACACCTCAGCCAATACAACCTGTACCTGCAGCCGGAGAAATGTGAATTTGAACGGTCTTCCATTGAATACCTAGGTCTAGTGATCAGTGAAGGAGAAGTGCGAATGGACCCAGTCAAAATAGAGGCGGTCAGAAGCTGGCAGGCACCTACAACGCTACATGATCTTTGAGGTTTCCTAGGATTTGCTAACTTCTATTGGAGATTCATTGAAGGTTTTGCAAAGAAAGCACGACCTTTGAATGACCTCACCCGCAAAGATACCAAATGGAACTGGGGATCCCTACAGCAGGAAGCTTTTGAATCATTAAGGGACGCCTTCACCTCCGCACCAATCCTCACACTATGGGATCCATCAAAACCAAGCTGGATTGAAGTGGATGCATCAGGCTTCGCCACTGGAGGTACTCTCTCGCAACTACAGGAGGATGGACTCTGGCACCCAGTCGCTTATCGTTCCTCCTCCATGGATCCAGCTGAGCGGAACTACGAAATCTACGACCGAGAAATGCTAGCCATTATCGAAGCACTGAAAGACTGGAGAAGCTTCTTGGAAGGATCCCCAGAACTGTTTGATATCATGACCGATCACCAGAATCTGGAATACTGGAAAACAGCCCAAGACCTCAGTCATCGACAAGCACGATGGTCACTATGGCTCTCCCAGTTTGACTTCCGTCTTAAGCACCGCCCTGGTAAAGCAAATACTCAAGTGGACGCACTTTCATGTATGGCGCAGCACCAAGTCACAGATGCAGAGGACAACAAGGAGCAAATTGTACTGAAACCAGAGCATTTCCTTAATGCAGCGACCATGGTCCTTCTCCACAACCCCCTCCTTGACCGCATTCGACAGATCAGTGAACGAGAGGCCGAAGTACTAAACGGTCTGAAAGGCATCAAGGCACCCCAGAGTCTTACAGGCGGTCTAGCCGAGTGGAGAGAGGAAAACGGCTTGGTTTACTACTGCAACAAAGTCTATGTACCACCAGATAGCGCGCTACAGAAAACAATCCTGCAACAATGTCACGACGCCCCCACTGCAGGCCACCCCGGTATGCATGGCACACTAGAACCAGTCGGTAGACTCTACTGGTGGCCCGGAATGCGCTCATTTGTAGACAAGTACGTTGATGGATGTGACCACTGCCAGCACAAACGCCTGAACCCCCACCATCCCTCTCCTCTTCAACCTCTTCCCGTACCGGAAGGACCCTGGCAGGACATTGGTGTGGATCTCATCGGGGAACTACCTATGACACAGGACGGCCACAACGCTATCATCACCTTCGTGGACCACTACACAAAGATGGTTCACTGTTTCCCCTGCACCACTGAGATAACAGCAGAAGGAGTAGCAGATTTCTTTTATAAAGAAATTTTCCGCTTACATGGCCTACCCCGTCGATTCATCTCTGACAGAGGACCCCAATTTGCAGCAGACGTTATGCGACAGCTACTGAAGCGATTTGGAATCGACTCCTCCCTGACCACAGCCTATCACCCCGAGACAAATGGGCAGACGGAACATGCTAACCAGGAAATCGAACGCTACATTCGCATGTATGTAAGCCGCCGACAGGACGACTGGGACCTCTTAATCCCCACTGCCGAGTTTGTCATGAATGCTCGTATCCACTCCACACACAGCCACTCCCCCTTCGAAACACTTTACGGTTATACCCCGGAGTTCACCATTCCAAACGGCGTCCAGACAAAATACCCATCCATTGAACGCCGACTAGAACTGCTACAACATGCACAGGAGGATGCAGAAGCAGCACTACGGATGAGCAAAGAGCGCATCAGAGAGGGAGCAAAGGGAAAATTACAGGAATTCGAAGTAGGACAACCGGTTTGGTTATCCTTGAGCAAATTAAAGGTGCGGCAAAAGAACCAAAAACTGGGGAGCAAACACCTAGGTCCATTCGAAGTTGCAGAGAAAACGGGTCCACTCATGTACCGGTTAAACCTACCCACCTGGATGAAGATCCACGACAACATCCATACCAACCGCCTGACCCCCTGGAAAGGAAATGACGTTAATGGAGTTGAACCACCACCACCAGAACCCGAAATCATGGAGGGAGAGGAGTTCTACGATGTAGACATGGTCCTGGACAGCCGGGTCTTTGGACGGTAGAAAAAGCTGCAATTCCTGGTAAAGTGGAAAGGGTATGATGAGGGACACAACAGTTGGGAGCACGAAGAAAACTTAGTGGGCACAAGTGACGATGCAATTGCGGATTTTTATACAAGACACCCAAACGCACCACGAAAAATTTCAGCGGCCATCTTCCACTCCTTGCCCTGGCAACCCTACGAAAACTTTACAGAAATAGTCGCTGGGACATCGACTGTAGAAGGGGGGTAATGTCGTGACATGCTATACAGGATACAGTACTTACTTCAGTTTCTCCTACATTCCCTCTTTCCTTTATCTTCGTGACTACCTGAACCCTTCTCCATGTTTCCATATCCTTTTACTTCCATCTATCATTTGTCAGAACCTTCCATCACATTCCAGACACTTCTATCGGCTTCCCGCGCTGTCGCTTACTCATCCGAACCCTTGTATATATAGTACAGTAGCTGACACCTAGTTCCCCATCTTGACCTCTTGGTCTTTGGAACTAGGTTAGTACTTGTATCATTGTTTACCTTCAATATACTTACTTGGTCTTTGGAACTAGGTTAGTACTTGTATCATCATTTACCTTCAATATACTTACTTGGTCTTTGGAACTAGTCTTCCTTGTGTGACCCTAGCAATTGGCCCTCGTGCTATCGCTGCTGTCTTAATCATTATCTCTTTTAGCCTTTGTGTGTGGTGCTAGACCCACTCCTCACTTCGGCTTGTGCTTGAGTCTGTGCTATCAGAACCTATTGTCCAACAAGTGTTTGAACCATCCTTCGCGAATGTCAATCCTGCAATTGATTCCGGATTGATTTCGATTGAATCATGAATAGCGGAATGAAGTGCCTCTATATCCATAACAATGGAGGCGTGAAGTGCTGGTCCTTCTAGGAATGTAGCTCAAAGGGAAGTAGTTAATTGTTCATTAGTGAATATAGGTCTGAAATTCTGTGGGTTAACTTGCACGTAGCTGATATCCCCCTCTTTTGGGTAGACGTCCCAGCGTCTAATCATTGAGTCAGGTTTTTCACCAAGCTTACCTGGTCTGAATTGGATCACCATGTTAAATGGATGCAGGTACTCCAACCAATGAACTTGTCATCGCGTAAGGATTTTCGTCATCGAGAAGTATTTGAGATTCTTGTGATTGGTAACAATGTCTATAGGATCTCCCAATCCCTCGAGGTAATGTCGCCAGCCTTTGAATGCTTCGAAAATCACAAGAAGCTCCTTATCGTGAGTGTTGTAGGTGAGTTCCACAGCTTGAAAAGTCCTCAAGAGGAATGTGATAGGGTGGATTTCTCTGTCAGGTAGTAGGATCGAGAGGATCACGGCTAATGTGTAGTCCGAGGTGTCTGTTTCCAAGATTAGATGTCGGTTTGGTTCCCAATGTGCCAGAATAGGAGCATGAGTGAAGCTGTATTTGAGCTTCTCAAAGGCTTCCTGGCAATTGGTGTTCCAGTTCCAAGGTGTATCCTTTCACGTGAGTTGTGTCATCGGAACTACAATATCACTATAATTATAAATAAAATGTCAATAAAAATTAGCAAATTGTTATGATTGTGCACAAAGGGATCGTTGGGAATGATCGCGGGATGATCGCGGGAAAATACGAAGTAAAATACTTCGCGAGGTAAAACAATCCTAGACAAGGTAGTCAGACCTTGACTCCACTATTAGTAGAGTCCTCGACACTTCACGTGTCCGCAAGAGAAGAACGGTAAACATGTTCCGTTCGTGATGACTATCGCAGAATGTACTGACAGTGAGGATGTTAAAACAATGATACAGATAGATGATTAATTGGTATCTGTTAGAGGTCGATGTCGACACACAAAACCACAAGCGGCTAAGTGTCTCAGACGTCTCAGAGAAGAAACCCAGAAGTCAAGTTGAATAACGAAGCTAAGGTCACTACAAGACCTTAGCTGACCTTATATACAAAAGTACGAATCTAATCTACAATAGAGTCGTTGGTCAAACGCTATGACGAACAAGTCCGTGATAGATACGAGCACGGATGCTAACCGAGTATAAGTAATCAAGAGGATGTCAGCAGCGGGTCGTAACCGAGTATGGGACCCAATGAGTAACATAGAATGCATAAAGGAAAACGAAGAATTAGAATATCCAGACGCCCAGTCACAGGACACAAGCGCCCTACGACAGGCGCCTACGTGCTAAGAGTTACTCGTAGTGTTAGTCGTTCCTGACAGTATCACTATCAAAGTGCTATCAAGGTTGATATTTAAACTAAGGAACTACCTATTTGATACCATAGCTTTATACTAAAGGTAAGTCAGGATCGCAAAGCAATGCCATGCCCGGATGGGTTAGCTCGTAAGTAAAGAACAAAGGAAGGGATATAAAAGGGATAGTGTAAATCCGATAAGGATGAAAAGAGATAACGAATAATTGCTTCGCGTCAGAATTCCTTTGTGAAGTAATTGTGTAGTGGTGACAGGATATAAGTAATATCTAAGTAACAGAATAGTTCGCGAAGCTTCGTAAGGACTTAGCTTGCATAGATATAACAGTGTAGCGCTGCCCCAGCATCCTGTCGTGCATCCCACAGTATTTGGATGTGATCATCCACCACCGGAATCCCACTCCATTGTCCAACTGGAATGTTAAATAGAGGAAGGTAACCATAAGTGAGTTCAAATGGGGACGTTCCAAGTGCAGAATAGGTGCAGGGGTTAATCACAAATTCTGCCATGGGCAGGTGCTCTGCCCAGTCATCCTGACGGCATCCCACATAGAGCCTGAGATACTTTTCGACTTCTTGGTTTGCCTGTTCAGTCTGTCCATTTGCTTGGGGGTGATATCCTGATGTGAGATTTGATTTGATTCCTAGGCAGGAGAGTAGTGATCACATGAGTTTTGCTGCAAACTGGGGTCCCCGGTCTGATACAAAGCAGAGGGGAAGACCATGGAGGCAAAAAATTTCGTGGTAGTAGATGTCAGCCACACCTGCTGCTGTGATTGAGGTTGTACAAGGAATTGCATGGATTTGTTTACCATAGAGGTCAGTGCAGACTAGAATAGCATCATACCCTTGCGAGTTGGGCAGCTGTGTGATCAGGTTGACTCCCACTTCTTCCCACAAGCCTGCTGGGACATCTAGGGGTAGTGTTACTGCTCGTGGGTGTCTCTGTATCTTCTTCCTTGTGCAAGTCTTGCATCCTTTCATGTATTTTTCTACAAAGGATCACACGGTGGGCCACCAAAAATGGGTGCTGATGAGGTCAAGGGTGACCAGCAGAGGGGTTGTCATGGCATTGTTTGAGTACTTCTTTCTGTAGGTTATTGTCTGGTGGGACGTATACCCTACCTCAGTGGTACACTAATCTGTTGTCTTCTTCCCATTCTGCTATCCCATTGGCCAAGCATTTGAGACCATTTCTCCTAAGCTCTTCCAGTCCTTCCAGTACTTGGGCCTCCTTTTGAGATGCCTGTTGGATGTGGTCCTCCAGTGGATTCTGTAGTGAGGTTGCTGCCACTCGCATAAAGTGAGCTGGTTTCAGAATGGTCTGTTGTTGATTGTCTTCATTGTCCAAAACCTGATGTGCTGCCATGTGTGAGAGGGCATCAGCCTGTGTGTTTGTCTTGCCTGGGTGGTGAGTGAGCTGAAAGTCAAACTGGGATAACCACAGTGCCCATTGTGCTTGTCATCGACTGAGGTTCTGAGCAGAACACCAGAATTCCAGGTTTGCATGGTCGGTCAGGATCTCAAAGGTTTGTGGTGATCCTTCCAGGAAGCTTCTCCAGTCCTTCAGCGCTTCAATGATGGCAAGCATCTCTCGGTTGTAGATTCCGTAGTTTCGTTCTGCCGGTTGCATGGAGGCCGATCGGAATGCCACTGGGTGCCACTGACCATCATCTTGTTTTTGCATTAGGGCTCCTCCCATAGCAAAGCCTGATGCATCTACTGCGGTGACGAAGGGAGAAAGCACAGAGGAAAGCACAGGCTCAAGCACAAACCAAAGTGAGGGGTGGGGCTAGCACCACACACAAAGGCTGAAAGAGGTAATGATCAAGACAGCAGCGATAGCATGAGGGCCAATCGCTAGGGTTGCACAAGGAAAACTAGTTCCAAAGACCAAGTAAGTATATTGAAGGTAAACAATGATACAAGTACTAACCTAGTTCCAAAGACCAAGAGGTCAAGATGGGGAACTAGGTGTCAGCTACTGTACTATATATACAAGGATTCAGATGAGTAAGCAACAGCACGGGAAGCCGATAGAAGTGTCTGGAATGTGATGGAAGGTTCTGACAAATGATAGATGGAAGTAAAAGGATATGGAAACATGGAGAAGGGTTCAGGTAGTCACGAAGATAAAGGAAAGAGGGAATGTAGGAGAAAACGAAGTAAGTACTGTATCCTGTATAGCATGTCACAACATCTACCTCAAGCTGCATGAGCCTGTTGGGGTCCCAGAGTGCCAGTACCGGTGCTGTGATGAAAGCTTCCCTCAGGATGTCAAATGCCTGTTGTTGGTGTGTTCCCCAGTTGAAGCCCGTGTCTTTCTTGGTTAGGTCATTCAGAGGGTGTGCTATGCGGGCAAAGTTCTGTATGAATCAGCAGTAGAAGTTAGTAAAACCTAAGAATCCCCGTAGCTTTTGCAGATTCTTTGGGGTAGGCCAGTCGCAAACTGCAGCTACTTTTACCAGATCCATGTGCACTTCACCTTCTGATACCACTAGTCCCAAGTACTCGATCTGGAGTTCCTCAAACTCACACTTCTCAGGTCATAGGTAGAGGTCATTTTTCTCTAGCCGTTTGAGTACTTCTCGTACTACCTGCCAATGTTCTGGTATTTCATTGGTGAAGATGAGAATATCATCTAGGTAAACTGCTACTTTCCCTGCCGCCACTAGGTCTGAAAAGATGGAGTTCATGAGTGCTTGGAAGGTGGCTGGGGAGTTGGTGAGACCAAAGAACATTACGTTGGGTTCAAATAACCCTCGGTTGGTTGCAAAAGCAGCTTTCCACTCATCACCCTCCTTAATCCAAACATTGTTATAGCCCCATCTAACATCAAATTTGGTGAAATACTGTGCCCCCTGCAAATGGCTAACAATGTCAGCAACCAGTGGGAGGGGGTAACAGTTCTTCAGGGTTACTTGGTTAAGTTTCCTGTAGTCCTTTACAAAACGGAGCTTTCCATCCTTCTTCTTTACAAAGAAGACAGGTGATGACAGTGGGGACTTGGAGGGGCAAATGTAGCCTTTTCAGAGGTTGTCATCTAGAAAGCAGTCGAGTTCACCTTGTTCGTTTAATGACATTGGGTAGATTTTTGTGCGCATGGTTTCAGGTGCACCTGGGATTAGTTCAATGGCATGATCCCATGGTTGGTGTTCCGGGAGGTGTTCTGAAGCAGTTTTGGAGAATACCTTTTCAAAGTCACAATAAGGTTCTGGGACCATTTCTTCAAAGGTTTTCAGAGGTTTTGCTTTGTGGGCCTGTTCCGCTAGCTGTTGGGAGTAGGTGAATCCTGCTGCACACCAGACCTCCTCTGTTTGTTCATGTAGGATTCCTGACTTCACCCATGCACATTGGGTTCGTCAATTGGCTCAAATGTGGTGTATAGGTGATTCCTCTGCCTCCTCCTCTGCTATGCTCAGTGGGGATTCAGGAGTGATGACTGTTTTGATTTCCTCTGCAGTATCTTGCTCTACCACCTCCTCTATCTGTCAGCGACTCGCTAGCTCTCACAAGAGACAACCAGGCGTCTCATGATAGACGATGAGCAAGAGGGCGAAAAAGCAAAAAGAGGATGGATAAGACAACCCAACTACAAGTCTAGCTACCGAGGAGAATAGACGAGAATAGAGCTAAGGAATATAACTACAAAATACCTAGTCTTATATATGAAATGGGATATGAAACCGTGAGAGATGTCTCGCGCCGTAACCGTGAGGATCTACAATAAGAGTTGCTCATATCCATAAGTAAAGCTGTAGGTATTCGGTGAGTAAACAATAAGGCAATATAAAAAGAAGCATGGAAGTGGAACAATAATGACATCGTCCTGTCAATGAGCTGACAGGCACGAGAGAGTCACGCCTAAGTGAAACAACAACGCAAGAACAATAAGGTTGACACATGTAACCTAAATGATAATGAAAATATAATAAGCGCTAGTGTAAGCGCTTTGGTGATTAGGTAAGTAAATAAAAGAAAAGAAAAGAATAATGAAAAAGAATGTTTCGTGACATTACCCCCTCCCTAGGGCGTGAGTTCCATGAAGCGCCTGTCGTCTAACGAAATTTTCGGAGGGTAATTGTGGTGGCGTGTTTTCGGTGTTTGCCTGGGGCATAGGGCGGAATAATTCAGTAGGGAATAAGGAAATAGGGATTTCGAGTCGATTTAAGGTGGCGGGTTTGGGTTTGGTCAGGTTCTTGTCATGGAATTCCTTCAACAAATCGGAGGAATGCATAATGTTGGACTGAGGTTCCCAAGTGTCTTCATGCAGTCCATACCCCCGCCATCGGACTTTGTATTTGATTCCTCATCCTACCTTTCGTGAGTTGAGAATTTCTTCAACTTCGAACTCTTCTTCTTCTCCTACAACAACAGGAGGTGGGCGAGTGTTTTGTGGTTGAGAGGGGAATTGTGGTTCTCTATAAGGGGTTAGGAGGACTTTGTTGAAAATGTTGTGAATATGTTTCCATGTCGAGGGGATATCTAATTTATAGGAGCTAGCGCCTGTCAGCGACTCGCTAGCTCTCACAAGAGACAACCAGGCATCACACAATAGATGATGAGCAAGAGGGTGAAAAAGCGAAAGAGGATGGATAAAACAACCCAACTACAAGTCTAGCTACCGAAGAGAATAGACGAGAATAGAGCTAAGGAATATAACTACAAAATACTAAGTCTTATATACTAATGGGATATGAAGCCGTGAGAGATGTCTCGCGCTGTAACCGTGAGGATCTACAATAAGAGTTGCTCATATCCATAAGTAAAGCTGTAGGTATTAGGTGAGTAAACAATAAGGCAATATAAAAAGAAGCATGGAAGCGGAACAATAATGACATCGTCCTGTCAATGAGCTGACAGGCACAAGAGAGTCGCGCCTAAGTGAAACGACAATGTGAGAACAATAAGGTTGACGTGTGTAACCTAAATGATAATGAAAATATAATAAGCGCTAGTGTAAGCGCTTTGGCAATTAGGTAAGTAAATAAAAGAAAAGAAAAGAATAATGAAAAAAGAATGTTTCGTGACAGTGCCTATCTTCTTCTGAACTGTAAACGGTCCAAACCATTTATCTCCTAACTTTTTCATCAGCTGGTCTGTTGACAAGTTAGTTCCCTCAAGCCAGACTTTATCGCCTGGCTTATACTCTACCCCGACTTTCCGCTTCTGGTCATAGAACTTCTTCATATCATTGTTGGCCTTACCTAAGGCCGCTCCTACTTCCTCTCGAACTTTCTTCATACCGTCTGTGAACACCTGTGCTGTGGGGTTGTCCGAAGTCATCTGGGGTGCAGTGCCTTTGTAAGGGTTTCTACCGTTGTCAGCATAAAAAGGGGATACTTTCGTCGCGGAGTGTACTTGATCATTATAAGCGAACTCTGCGAGCGGTAACCATTTGTGCCAGTCATTTTGATGGTAGTTGATAAACAGACAGAGATAGTGTTCGATTTCCTGATTCGTCCATTCTGTCTGGCCGTTGGTCTGTGGGTGATACGCCGTGGTGTAGTTTGCTTCTATTCCTAAAGGACGGTAGAGTTCCTTCATGAAACGGGAATGATACTGAGGTCCTCGATCGTGTATGATTTTTCGTGGAATTCCATGTATGGAAAAGATACGGTCACGATAGATTTTCGCCATTCCCTCCGATGTGACTGTAGTATGTGATGGAACAAGTCGCAATCTTTTGGAAAAATGATCAACAAACACCGAAATGGCGTTATATCCTCCCGACTCTGGTAGTTCCCCTATCATGTCGGTACCGATTATCTGCCAAGGCTCCGATGGGACTAAGTGTGGATGTAGTCATCCCACTGGTTTGGTACGATGAGCCGTCGTAGCCTGGCATTTCTCGCAACCTTCAACGTACTTCCCTGCATCTCGTGTAACCCCTGGCCACCAGTAGTCCCGAGTGATCAACTCCATGGTTTTATACTGTCCAGGATGTCCCGCTAACGGCGTGTCATGGTACTGAGTGATTACTTTGGATCGGAGTAGGTGGTTTTTTGGTACATAAACATGCCCTTTCCATGTAATAACTTTGTCGGTTTCAGTCCACTCCGGGGTTTTGGCAGCTAGGGCATCCTGTACAACTCGATCTACTTGGTTTCTACTCTTTCGGATCTCTGATAGCAGGAGATCTTCAGGAGCCGATAGGTCAAGAGCATGGATGAAGACTTCTGGTTTCAGGAGAACGATGTTCTCGTTGTCCTTGTCCCCTGTCTCAAGGCCTGTCATCCTCGACAGGGCATCAGCTTTCGTCATCGATTTACCAAGTTTGTGAACAAGATCAAAATTATACTCCGCTAACTCCAGTACCCAGCGCGCTTGTTGTCGGTTGAGCTTCTGCGGCTTCTTGAAGTACTGGAGGTTTGCGTGATCCATAAAAATTTCGATCTGTTCCTCCGCACCAAGTAAATATTGCTGCCAATCGCCAAGTGAATCCATGATCGCCATGAGTTCTTTGTCGTAGATTTCGTAATTACGCTCAACCTCGTTGAGGGAACGTGAACGAAAAGCAATTGGGTACCACCTATTGTCGACAAACTGTGATAAAACTGCGCTATTGGCATAATCAGAAGAATCAGCCTCGACCCGGAATTGTCCCTGGTTACGAGGAATCAACAAAACGACTTCCTCACAAATACGGTGTTTCAGCTCTTCGAACGCATCTTCCTGCCCTTTCTCCCACTTCCAAGTTCCATTCCCAGTAAGCTGTGTCAGTGGCTTCACTACAAGACTAAACCCACGAATGAAGCGTCTGAAGAAGTTGCAAAACTCTAAAAATTGCTGAACATCACGCTTCTTGCAGGGAGTAATCCATTCGCGGACGGCTTGTACTTTCTTGGGGTCCATGTGAATAGTTCCATTACCAATGATAATGCTGAGGTAGTTGATAACCGGTTTTTCGAAAGAACATTTTTCGGGTTTTAGGAATAATTTGTGCTCCTGTAAAATGTCAAGTACTTGCTTTACAATTCGCCGGTGTTCTTTGATGTCATTGGTGAAGATCAGAATATTGTCCATGTAGACGATAACGTGTCCTTCATTAATGAGATTTCGCAAGATATGGTTCATGAAACCTTGGAACGTCGCAGGAGAGTTAGTGAGTCCGAAGAACATAATGGTCAGTTTGAATAACCCCTGGTTAGTTCGAAAAGCCGCTTTCCATTTGTCACCTTCCTTTATGCGGATGTTGTTGAATCCCCATCTGATATCCATCTTCGTGAAGATTTTAGCGCCTTTTAAACAATTGATTAGCTCCTGAATGAGAGGAAGTGGGTACCGGTTTTTAACTGTCATGATGTGCTATACAAGATACAGTACTTACTTTATTTCTCCTACATCTCCTCCTTCCCTCATTGCTGTTACTGTTTGGATCCATCTACATCATTCCGCATCCTTCTATCACATTCCAAACACTTCCATCAACTTCCCGCACTTTCACTTACTCATCGAGACTCTTGTATATATAGTACAGTAGCTGACACCTAGTTCCCCATCTTGACCTCTTGGTCTTTGGAACTAGGTTAGTACCTGTATCATCGTTTACACTCAATATACTTACTTGGTCTTTGGAACTAGTTTTCCTTGTGCGACCCTAGTGATTGGCCCTGTGCTATCACTGTTGTCTTGATCATTATATCTTTCAGCCTTCGTGTGTGGTACTAGCCCCACCCCTCACTTTGGCTTGTGCTTTGAGCCTGTGCCTTCTCTGTGCTTTCTCCCTTTGTCACCACATTAACCATCATCTCGTTCAGTTTATGATAATCTTGTACCAGTCATAAGGTGCCATCTTTCTTTTTGACGAAGAAGAAGGGGGATGCCATCTGCGAGGTCAAAGGTCGGATTTGTCCAGTTCGAAGGTTTTCTTCAAGAAACTTGTCGAGCGCCTCTTGTTCCTTTGGGTTTAGTGGGTATACCTTACAGTCTAAAGGTTTGGAACCTGGCGTTAGATTGATAGCGTGATCCCAAGGGCGTCATTGTGGTAACTGGTCAAACTCCTTCTGGCTGAACACATTGGGATACTCTTTGATGTAGGATTTGGAAGTGTCAAACTCTTCAGCTGTTTCTTTCTTAGCCTGTCCCTCTGTCCACTTCCTTGACTGTACCTGCTCATGAACATACCTATCCCAGTTGAACAAGAAAAGCTGTTCACCTTCCTGCAATGCCGCTCTAGAATGAGTATCTTCAGGCGTCCAAAAGTGTGGATTATAGCCACATTGTGTGGGACACCTGTCGAAGGTTAATTCAGATGTCTTCCAGTCAATACTTGGGTTGTGGTGTCACAACCAGTCTAGTCCTAGAAAGATATTATTCTTTCCTAGGCTTACCACTCCGAATTGTATGATTTCTGAATGATCGCTGATAGTCATCCGGATCTCGACATACTTGTCTATTGAACTGGAGTCGTTGAGTGTGCCGTCGGCATTATAGATGGGTGTTTTGATTGGTAAGTCTTTTGTGATGAGGTTGTGCCATTTGACAAAGTCCGAGTCAATACATGAACCAGTAGCTCCACTGTCAAGAAGTCCTTCTGTGACGATTTGTCGGCTATCCTCCAGTGTTTCGAGTATTGCCGGAAGTTTCAGACTTTTGCCGCGTGTCCCTCGAACATAACTCCTCTTGTTCTTGAGACTTTGGATGGCGGTGACTGCCATTTTCCAGTTCCGTTTTTGTATGTCCATGACGGTTTCTTCCGAGGCTTCTTTCTCCCGGGAAGAGGGCATCCAAGTTCATAACAATCCCACTGCTCTCGGGACTTGATCTTCTCTAACTCTCTGAGCTAGCCATTCAGCAGTGTCGGGTTCGTACCATATAGGTTTTTCGGATTTTTTGGTTTTGTGTGTGAAGGCAGATGCGTTTTTCTGTCTAGTACCTGTACTAATTATATAATCAACGCTGTTATCAACAAAAACCGAAATGTCCGTGTTCAAAGGCTCCTGCAGACCTATATCTACTGAGTAGCCTTGGGAAAACCCAAATTGTTAATAAAGTCCGTACGCTCCTGCTCACTCATATTCAGCATAATACCTCTGACCACCGCCTTCCTCTTGTGTGGGCAATTCCTGCTCATGTGGCCTGGTTCGCCACAGTTGAAGCACAGCCGCTTCTCTCTGGCCTGGTCGATGTCCATCGGCCTACCCGTTCCTCCAAATGTGGTGCCGGTGGCATCTCTTCTTGGCGCCGCAGGGTACTCTGCCCTCGGAGCTGCTTTCGGCTCCTGTCGGTTCTGTTGAGTGGACGACTGTCCACGACTCTGTCCCTGTGGGTTAGCATTCCACCACCCCGCATACCCGTAACCTCTCTTCTGTTCGGCCCATTGCCGCCTTACATTATCAGCCCCGGTAACTACCTTCTTCAACTCTTTGTAGTCTTCAAAGGGCTCCGTTGGTCCCTTAATGATGTCGTACAGGAGAGTATGATTGACGGCTCTCTCCGCTAGGGTAAGGACGTGCGACTCATCCTTCTTGTACCCGGCATCCTTCAGCAACAATTCAAACTCTTTGAAAAAGTCACCGGCCGAAGACTTCCCCTGTCGGATATAAGTTAGTTTATCACGAGCCTCCTTCTCCTTCGCGACATTTGTGAATTCTTTATCCATATCATCGATGAGCTGCTTTCCAGAGATGTCCCATAACCCTTTGTCGATGTTGAAGTGGTCATCAGTGTAGACCTGGGCCCATTCGTCGGCTTTTCCTCCAACCAGGAAGGACATGATAATGGTGGTGACACGATGGGAATTGTTGACCTGCTTTGTCTCCGTTAACTTGGAAACGTAGGCCATCATTCTTCGTCGCCATGGTCGGTAGGTGGCGGGATCACCATCGTAGTTCCCTGGTGTATTGACAAACACCCGGCGTGGATTAGAAGTGACGCTGGTGACTTCTGTTGGGTCGGGCGCATGTATCGACTGATCAGTCATGTTGGGTTATAGTAGGGGGGATGAGCGTGTTTGGTAAAAATGAAAATGTGTAACGTATTGATAAAACTAGTTTCCAACGGCGTGTTGAATCCTAGGCAAGTTTGTAAAAGTTTGTTGTGACGGGTGGTGTGTGGTAGAAGCTCTATTCTTCTGTCAGCGACTCGCTAGCTCTCACAAGAGACAACCAGGCATCACATGATAGACAATGAGCAAGAGGGCGAAAAAGCAAAAAGAGGATGGATAAGACAACCCAACTACAAGTCTAGCTACCAAGGAGAATAGACGAGAATAGAGCTAAGGAATATAACTACAAAATACCTAGTCTTATATATGAAATGGGATATGAAACCGTGAGGATCTACAATAAGAGTCACTCGTATCCATAAGTAAAGCTGTAGGTATTCGGTGAGTAAACAATAAGGCAATATAAAAAGAAGCATGGAAGCAGAACAATAATGACATCGTCCTGTCAATGAGCTGACAGGCACGAGAGAGTCGCGCCTAAGCGAAATGACAATGCGAGAACAATAAGGTTGATGCATGTAACCTAAATGATAATGCTAGTGTAAGCGCTTTGGTGATTAGGTAAGTAAAGAAAAGAAAAGAAAAGAATAATGAAAAAGAATGTTTCGTGACACTATCATTGTCTGTTGTGGTTTGACCAAGAGTCGTCCTTTCTCCCAGTCAATATCTGGGTTGGCTTTAAGTAACCAAGGGAGTCCCAGAATTAGGTCTTCACTTCCCAGATTAGTTATTAGCAGGTCTGTCCACTGTTCTTGGTTATCAACAGTCAGGGCTAGACGTGCAAAGTGCATGATTTGCCCTGCTCAGTTAGCAGACCCATCAATGTTAAAGACCCCAATAGGTTTCCTGAGTGGAAAGGTCCTTACATGGTGGCAGTTGACGAACTCTTGGTTCAGAAATAGGGCAGTGGCTCCAGAATCAATCATGGCCACAGTTGCTATACTGTGATTCCTTCCTCTTAGTTTTGCATTAATTTGGAAGTGTGATGAATTGGGATTCAATTCCAAAATAGTAGGTATTTTACAAGCGGAAAGCGAATCATATGCAGAGGTAGAATGTAGTATAGCAAATTGATTAACAGGTACTCTTGGTGCGGCCGAGATGGGTACCTGCTTTAAAAACCCTCCTGCAAACCTGGTGCTGGGGCCATGGCATTGGCTCTGTTCAGGAGCTCCTGGAGCTGGGCAATCTGAGTGGAAAGGTTGGGAGTGACTGGGGGCTGGGTGATAGGAGCCAGAGTAGAAGCAGCAATTTGGATGGGTTCATTGGGGAAGAGAGTAAAGGGTGTTGATGAAGAAGCTGCAACTTGTTGATGGCAGGGTTGTTGGTGCTTACCCTGGCCACGCTCTAGACCCATGAACTTGTCTTGGCAAACCAACTCTAGGTGACCTTATCACCCGCAGTAACAGCATACTGTTTCCTTGTATGAGCAGTTCCTTTTCTTGTGACTTTGCGAACCGCAACCATAACACCTGCCTCTCATCTGGGCCACAAAACTCTCTCTGCTATTACCACTGGTGTGCATGGTGTCAACGTCCATAGCATGGGAGTTGGCAGGGGGAAAGGAGGTATGAGAGGGGCCCTGGTTACGGCCTGTCATGGTGGGGTCATGCAGGAATACATCCACTGAGATTGCTTGTCTAATTGCCTCCTCCAGTGTAGGGGCTTGTCCCTGGGCTATGTTGACCATGATGAGGTTTTGTCAAATCTCTGGGTTGAGGCCACTGTGAAAGTGTTCTCATAGGTTGACATCTGAGAGCCCAGTCTGATTGCCAATGTCCTTGAAGTTCTGCACGAATTCTGCTACCATTTGGCCTTTTGCTTGCCTGAGATGCTGGATTGCATTCCGGGCTTCCATACCTGCATCAATAGATTCAAATCGGAGGGTGAAGGCTGTTTTAAAGTCTTCCCATCATCCATTAAATGGTTGTTGGTGATGGCTGAATTCCAAGAGGTATGGGGTGGCCCATTCAGCAGCCTTTCCCAAGAAGAATCCTAGGGCCACCTTAATCAGTTTCCCTTCGTTGTCCTTCAAATCCGGTTGTTCCACTGCCCAGCTTTGTTACTGGGCAATGAAGTGATGTGCTTCCGCACTACTCGAGCCTTTGAAGAGCTCGGACTTATTCATGCTTGACTTGGCTGCAGCTCTGTGAAGATTGGCTGTGAGCTGAGTCACCTGCTCAATGAGCTGTGCCATGAGCTGATTTGTGCTGACTTCGGGGGTTGACATAGTGGGTGGGGGTACAGTTGGAGTAGGATTTAGGATGGGGTGTGATCACGGTGCCATCAGATAGGTTCTCTTCTTTACTGATGGAGTTGGCAACAGTGTTCAGACAGCGTTGAGAACTGCAATCAGCCCAGGAATTGCTTTTGCTGCTATGGATGTGAGTTTGGTCTTTAGTGTCAAAAGTGTGTGGGTAGGCAGAGCAGTCAATAGCTTGGGCAGGCAGGCTTGGTGCGGCGGTGTTTGTAAACATGGTGAAAGCAGAGCCTGCAAGGATAACCTAATCAGTAGGCTATTAGTGCAGTAAGGGATCTTGACCTAATGTCACAAAGAGGTGACAACGGGGCAGAGCAGAGCAGAGACTTGGACAGAAGTGGACAGATACTGGTCCCAATGACAAAGTTATATTGATAATAAATACAAGGAGATAAGTAAGAGACATACCTGGTCCCAATGACAAAGAGGTCAAGATAAGGGACCAGGTTGTGGGGCCTGGCTTATATATACAAGGTGGAGTGTGGGAACTATGATGTAATACTGTATAGCTCAGGCACAAGGAATGGAATGGAACTGATAGAATGGAATGGAAGGTTCCGGAATGATTATTGTAGGTAGGAGGGCTCGAATGGTGTATCATAAAGAAAGGAAAATGATAGGGGTGGCTCACTTCATGACGTTAAGACTGTTCCGGTGAGTAGGATAGTATGGATGGATCCTGTTATGATCGTGCACCAAGGGATCGTCAGAAAGGGGCCACAGGATAATCACAGGAAATAGCGAAGAGAATTACTTCACGAGGTAATACGATCCTAGACTAGGTAGTCGGACCTTGACTCCACTATTAGTAGAGTCCTCAACACTTCGTGTGTCCACAAGAGAAGAAAGTAAACGTGTTCCATTTGTGATGACCGTCGTGGAATGTACTGACAGTGGAGATGTTAAAACAATGATATGGATAGATGATTAATTGGTATCACTATCAAAGTGCTATCAAGGTTGATATTTAAACTAAGGAACTACCTATTCGATACCATAGCTTTATACTAAAGGTAAGTCAGGATCGCAAAGCCATGCCATGCCCAAATGGGTAAGCTCATAAGTAAAGAACAAAGGAAGGGATATAGAAAGGATAGTGTAAATCCAATAAGGATGATAAGAGATAATGAGTAATTACTTTATGTTGGAAATCCTTTGCAAAGTAATTGCATAGTGGTAACAGGATATAAATGATATCTCTAAGTAGTGGAATAAATTGCGAAGCTTCGGAAAGACTTAGCTTGCATAGATATAACAGATCCAATCTCAGAATAGTATCATACGGTTAACTATTGATCAGTAGTTATGAATATTAATGAAGTCAAACAAGAACCTTAGCACCACTATCAGTAGTTAGAAATAAAGGATCGATGTGGCAAGTGTTAGTTTTAATATACTGTCAAGATCATGCAACTCCGGAATCACAGAATAATTGCGATCTAATCACGGAATTGTATGGGAATGCAAGGGAATAATTCCCTTGTGAAGGGAGGAACAATTCACGGAGTTTCAGAGATGTAGTTGCACATCAACACTACTATTGGTAGTGCTCTCAAAATGTCAATGGTCTAATGTGAAGGGTAGTAGCAGCATCAGTTCATGAAGGTTGCCTTGCAGAATGTCAGAGCTGTATTGAGAATGTATCACAGAGAGTGAACATCCATAATACAAAGAGAGGCAGACCTAAGTTGATATCAAAACTACAGAACTACCTATTCAATATCATAGCTTTATACTATGCATTACATAAGCATCACGAAGCAATACTAACTCCAAGTAGACTAGCTTGTAGAGTAAAGAACAAAGGAAGGGATATAATAGGTATAGTACTCATCTGATAATGATGAGGAAAGACAACAAAGGATTCCTGAGCTTAGGAACTCTTTGCGAAGAAGGTGAATGGATCACAGAATCATAGAATAACTTGATTCGCATACATATAACAGTTGTTTTATTCATCTCCATTATCTTTTCATCCTCTTGATCATTGACTATTGTGTAATGCCTGGTTGTCTTTTGAGATAGCTAGTAAGTTGCTGACATCAGGATTGCAAAGCAATACTAGGCCTGAATGGGTTAGCTCATCAGAGAAAGAACAAAGGAAGGGATATAAAAGGAATAGTAATCATCTGATAACAATGAGGAAAGATAACAAAGACTACTTTGCAAAGGAAATACATAGTAGTGAAGAGATGTAAGTAATATATCTGAGGTACAGAGACAATTGTGAAGCTGTGTAAGGACTGAGCTTTGCACAGATATAACAGTGCTGTGGTATGTGTCTTTCTTTCTTATTTTTGACTCATTTTATATGGCAGTTCTGACTGGTTTTCTTATCCCCTAGTATGTTTGTGTGCTTAAAATCTTCAAGCCAGGGCACAATACTGCCAAAAAAAATTACACAATGAGGTCAACAAAGAGCAATCAAAAGCAGGAAAGGGCAATACACCAAAGATTTCAAGAGACACAAGTTTCTGTGAGGATCCCTGGGCAACAATTGTCACCAAGCACTACAAGACCGCTGCACAACTTTCTCCAGCCAAATAGGAAGTGATTTACAAAGAAACTGATGCTCGTCTTGGTCCATGCAAGGGTGCCACTACTCTTTCGAAAGAAATAGATGCTGACGAAGATGCCATTTTGGACGGTATCATGATATCGTCGGATTGATGGTATGTACACTGTTCACTCAGTAACTGATTGTCCTAACTAAACTTTTACTTCTAGCCATCTGAGACCCGGAGCTATCAATGTCACTGGCAGGTATTCATTCATGGTTTTCAGTGATGAGACTTGGATGTTACAGTGTAGGTCATATCTGTAGCTTGTACGTTCTTGTCAGCCTTGTTTTTCTAGTGATATGTATGCCAATAACCATTGATTGGTGAATCAAAACTGTAGTGGTGATACTGTACCGTAACAGTGGCAGTGGTATAAGACAATGTATGGGCGGTATGAACATGTATAGTGGTATGTGTGTATAGTGGTCTAAGATGCATAACAGTTTATGAAACCCCCCTTTTTCCATACATTGTCTGGAGGTGTTTGGGGTGTATGACCCCATACCCTCGTGCATCTTCTAATTTGCTGATGTAACTCATCCATCATGTACTCTTGGAGAAACAGCTAATGGTAGAGTTTCGTTAAGTGCTGAAGCTCTTAATAGAGCCTCTGTAGCAGCTAAAGCCCAGCTGCTCACTGGGGCCCCACAATCATTGTACGAGTCTCTCTAAATAATTTGGACGCCAGACTCTTTCGCTGCCTCCTTATTTGCTTTATAGTACATAGATTCTGATATTTGAACCGCGGGAGTTTCCAATGACTTCCTGGAATGTCGGAGCAAAAGGTTTGCTTAGCATTGCACATTAGGAGCTACGCAAGATAAATGTATGAGTGCTTTGTTTCTCGGATTGTATGAAGAATCCACCGTCCATCCCTTTTCGTTTTCCAAAGTCCCGTAAATTCACATGACACTTGACTGGATGCGAGCAAGCTCGAGGGAAACTTTATTGGTATGCATGCCATGAGAGATTGAACATAAGGTATCTTTTCGGACGAAGCGGCGCTACTGCTGAATATCTCGATGACATCCTCTTCTCTTTTTCGAAAAAACATGGCTAGAAAAGAAAAATATTCAACATCAAACACTTGACCAATCTTTGACAGAAAGATCTTATTCCCTCCGACTCGGAGAGTTAGAAACAACATAAAAGTCTGATGCACATCTACATAAACCTAGAAAAAATGAGAATTCCAAAGTTTAAGAACACCCCGAATAGGGAAATGGAAAAAGGCCTGAAAAGGTTCGCAAACATATAAACTATAGAATACAACCATTGAGAAGAAAAAGGAGGACAAAGGGAGAAACAGTTTCCACAAAAGAGTTTGCGAACACAACGGCGAATATTAAATTTGAGTGCCAGTCTCGAAAAATGTAACATACAAATATAGCACACATATATACGTGAAAATATCACAATATATAGCAAGGAATCAGACCTTGGAGAAAGACCTGTTGGCACTGGAGCACTCGGCAGGAAGTCCGTGATGTGTAAAAACATCAGCGATTGTTCTCCGATTGTTCCTCAATAGAAGTGCACCGGTTAACTCACCTTCTCAGCAAGACTGCCAGGACACCTTTGAGCGCCACTTGTCCGACATTCAAGCGGCTCTCGAGTCTGTCTAACATCTGAATTCACCCTTTGTCGGTCCTCCGATGTAATGCTCGCTTGCAATGAAATATCGGAGAACTCGGAAGAGAAAAAATTGCGCGATAGGAGAATCTCACGTTGAGATTCTCCTAATGCATTCTTTCTTCAAGTTCTGTTCCACTCAGATTCTAGAAGTGACGGATGGCTGGTACGAATTACCGTAGTCACTTCGGTTCTAGTCTTCATCCTGATCCTGACTGTAGTCTCAAAACAGTCTGTCTATTTGCCGACCAGGACTTAGTATAAGTACATCTGGTGCACGAACCACCACCCCAGCACCTCAGGAATGAACCAACTAATCTTTGTACGTCGTTATAGGTATAAGTTGAATGATACACTAGCTCAAATTCTAAAATTCTCAGGTAACTGGTGGAACGGGCTTTCTCGGCTCTCATGTTGTGCTGCAACTCTTGGAGAAAGGTTACCGTGTCCGGGTTGCAGCCCGGTCTGTCACCAAACAGCAAGGAATCTTTCCTAACACCCCAACTCTCGAGGTCGTTGAAATGCCTACTCTCACCTCCGACTACACTGAGAGTCTGAAGGGTGTAGATGCAGTTATTCATACGGCGACAGAGCTGTTCGGTAAGAGTTGTTCTGCAGATCAGATATATCGAGTTCGTCTTGTATTTTTTCTCTCTTTTTTTTGGATATTGAATTTTGTTTTAAAGGCTGCGTATGACGGTACCCTTCACATTGTACGCCAGTCAATCGATGCAGGAATCAAGAAGATTATCATCACTGGGACTTTTGCAAGTCTTTTTGATAGTAAGGTCCATGTATTCTTCGACATCTCTTATATAATGACCCCTCCTCAGCGCAGTTGAAAACAGGATTGGGCACAGAGGTGGTTACAGAGAAGTTCTTCAACCCTGTGACTCTGGAAACTTTCAATCGTGATCAGCCCCTAATGGCTATATACCAAGAGTCCAAGGCGCTTGCAGATAAAAAAGTTTGGGAACTAGCAAAGTAGTATCCTGAAGTTGATTTCACGATTTGTATGTACATCTGGTATGCTTTCTGGACAGCGAACTTCGATTTGACACAAACCTTTCAGTACTTCCTACACTCATTTTCGGGCCTCTTGTACCAAATTACCCTGTTTCAAACTCTCAAACAAGCATTGGAACCAACTTCAACCTTATCAAAATTATCACCACAGGTACCGATGCCTACCCCACCTTCCCCCATGGCCATTTAGTCGACGTGCGCGACATTGCTCGTGCTCACATTGCGGCCCTTTCTGCTCCTCCCATTCCTGGGCGTGATAAGAGACTTATCATTTCAAATACAATATTCAAGTGGAAAGATGTAAGCGATTTGATACGCCGAGAAAGGCCTGACCTTGCATTTCGGCTTCCAAAAGAGGACATCATACCTCCTAGACAGTCTGATGCTCCACTCGATACGAGTTTTGCTTCAGAGGTCTTGGGATTGACGGAGTTTATTCATTGGGAAGAGACTGCGCTTGCTGCCATAGATGTGCAAATTGCTTGGGAGAAACAGAATGACATTAAGGTCTGCCATAATTCACAATAGAGCTTAGTAATCATCCCTTGTGAAGTACGGCATTGTCTGCGGAGATGTATATATGTACTTGGGGTGTAATCTTGTAAGTATGCAGAGCTATCAGGACCTAAAGTATAGATCTAGTCTAAAAGAAATGATCAATGGGTTCATGAATCAACAAGCTACGAAAGGTACCCACGACTCGGTGATGGTTTATCAGATCTCGAATGGATACTCTTCGTCAAACTCTTCCTTGTCCAACACTCTCCCGTGTTCGTTGATGAATTTAGTGAGCTCTTGATTTAACGCTGAACAGAAATCAGAGGAAGAAAATCGTGTGAGCAACTCGAGATCGCCAGCCGTACATACCGTTCAAGGTCATCGGTTTCGTGCATTGAATTGAAAAGTGGTCGGAATGCTCGTGGAGAATGACAAGGGATTCAGGGAGCTTGACGCCTAACGAGGTGATGATTGACAGCATGTACAAATTAGCATAGTTTGTTCATTCGTCGATTGAGCCTATTTTTGAGATATTTCTAATCTTCGGGCAATACATATATTCGGATATCTGAACCGCGGAAGTTTCTGACGACTTCCTGAAATGTCGGAGAAAAAGGTTCTCTTAATGTACACCCATTAGGACCTACGCGAGACGAGAATGTTCAAAGTCTTGCCATATTGTTTTGTACGAAGAAACACACCGATGAAGTTAGGTCCTTCTGCTGGATGCACGATCCCCTCTACTGTCTTCAAATCATAACTAATTCGCCCCATCTCCTTTTGTTTTGCGTAGTTCCGTAAATTCACATTGACGCCAGACTAGACGCGAGCAAGCTCGAAGGGAATTTGATCGGTGTAGCGTGCTATGAGAGGTCGAGCACGAGGTGTCCTTTTGACGGTAGCAGTGTGATTGCTGGCATATCTTATTGGGCGCAGAGCAGATGAGCTTAATCTAGTGGAGCAAGGAGCGAAAATAGTGATTGCTTGAGGCGCGAGGAAAGAGAGAACAGACATGGCGCTGAAAAGGAAAACAAATAGAGTCAAGCGCCTAACCGATCCTAGCGGAAAAATATTCAATTTCTTTCGAGAGCTATGCATAATACGACGCGCAGATGCACATAAATCTAGAAAAAAAGAGCGCGTCTAAAATTTGGGCAACTCGAATAAAGAAACGGCGAAAGGCCTGAAAAAGGTTTGAGACAGACAAGCTACATAATACAAGTATTGAGGAAGAACGAAGAGAATAAAGGGATGTGAGATGGTACACAAAGACATCGCGGGGATACTGCAACGGCAAATACTTATTTTAGTGCCAGTTTTAGAAAACATAACATACGAATAGCACACATATACAACAGATAGATGACAAACGAAACAAGCGTATACACGAAAACACGAAATACGAAATCAAGGAGAAGGAACCGCATAGAAAAGCCCAGAGATCATATCACAATATACAGCAAAAAAGTTAGAGATTCTTAGGAACGCGTTACGATTGATTTTCCCCATCTTTCGCCGACGTGACGATAGGTGGATGTTGAGGAGGATGTGGAGGCTGGTAGGGGTATGACGCCCAAGTAGGAGGATATGGGCCATACGGGGTATATGGCTGACGATAACCGTAATACCCCGGCGGTCCAGAACCAGGACTGGGAGAGGGATTATACGGTGCGACAGCGTATGATGGAGCAACAGAGGGGAAATTAAGGCCTTGTGCAGGCATAGGCGAAGGCTGATGGGGAGAAGGATAATGGTACATGGCCTGCGGGTGCCCATAGCCCGGGACCGGATAATAACCGGTGTAAGCTGGTTGAGTTGGAGCAGCTCCCACGCTAGAAGTGCTAGCAGCGCTTGAACCAGAATAGGAAGGAGGTTGCGAGGAGGAAGGTGTTGGTGTGTGAGATGAAGAACGTCGAACTTCAGCTGGAGAGTCAGGAGACTTGTCGTTTCGTTTTCGCTGCCTCTTCGCTGCCGGTTCTACAACGGGGTAAGGTTCGAAGCGCTTGTTCGGACGTTTGTTACCGCTGTCCGTGATGCGGCCATCCGTGAGGAGCGGAAGACCACTCGAAAGCGGAGCGGTGAGAATGGAAGAAGAAGTTTCAGGATCGTCTGCTTCACCGCGATACCGAGGAACTCCGTCAGGACCAACTTCGACCTTGGGTGGGTTCCGGAAGTGGGTTTTGTCGAGATATTCTGGACTAATATCCAATGAAGCCAGTTCAGGTAGGGATGATGGAGAACGGAGACGACCCTGCTCAACATCTTCGATGCGATAGTAGGAAATCAGGTGTTGTGCTACTCCTCCGATGCTTAAGGAAAAAGTCTAGAAAATACATGTCAGAAATAATAGTTTATCCAAAGAGTTGTTACATGCCTTTTTCACCAGGCCGTCAGACTTGAACTTGTAGCTGTTGGTAAGACTACCTATTAAAGACCGCTCTCGAAGCTTATCGAACCCGAGATTATTGTTGCTCGTTTCACTCTTTGGACGGGATAGAGAGTGAGTGTCCGACGATTGAGACACGTCGGGAGCTTCTGCTTCCTGAGAACGAGCGCCTTTGTGCCCTGGACCCCGTTTATCGGTCTCTCGATAGATTAGAAAATTGCCAAGGATACGACTTGGGCTCCAGAAAAAACCATCAGTCCAGCGTTTGATACCACTCTCGTCCTCATCAAAAACGAAAACCGATCCAGAAGTAATCATTTTTCGTTCAGAATCAACAAGACGTCTAGTGACGCGAGGAATCAGACCACGACGAGCAGCCTCGAGGATCAGAAGCGCGTCTCCAGTGGTTTCTATCCAGCCCATCCAAGGAGGATCATTCCATGTGGTCGGCGGAGGCTGAGAAGCCGAAGACGTCGACATGGTGGTCTAGAAAGATGAGCTTTTTCATCGCCGATGGTAGCGTCAATGTAGAAAAAGAAAAAGCAGCGGCAAGTAGACGATTGGGTTCAACCATCATTAGAGTTCAGATCAACAATATAAAGTTGGCGTACCGTTGCCCAGAGTCTGGCGGAGGGAGAAAAATTTCAACAAAAAGAGCCAAAAATTCAACCGCCGACTGAACCACTGCCTTGGCTCGGTTATTCCCTTCTTTTCCTTCTTCAAAACAAAAAATCGGAAATTCGGCCTATCTAAATGAGTCTTTTAATGCTCTTGTGCTGCTCGTTTTTGCGAAGGAAGGATCTTACGAGGAAGGACCTTTGTCTAATTGCGCTCGTCGAGAATTAAAGTTTCAGGCTCTACTTATGTAAGATTTCCGCCGGCTAGCTTTCTCACTCGAAGTCTAATTTCAGCTCTTTGACCTACACGACGGGATCACCGACTTGCATCGACCGCACTAGCTAAGAAATTTCAGATATGTAAGTCGTGTGCTGTACCGCCAAGCAATTAATCTGTCGATAATCCAGACTCGACGGGTATGATTAATATCCATAATGGTATGAAATTCTTCGACGCAAACGTGCAAGGTGGTACGTTCATAGATGCATGGGTACTTAGTCATATACAATTCCAACATTTTGTAGACCTATTTTGCACGATGGAATCGCAGTGCCGGCTTTCCCCAAACAATCTTGTTTGTCTGCCGCTGTTCATGCCGCAAATCAAGTCTATAACTTATGATCCAAGTATGACTCAAATTATCTGTATACCGACATGGACTTCTTCGCCCGCGATAGACAGAACGGCCAACCATCGCGCTTTAAATCTTCCAGCCTTCATTATGCGGATCTTGAGCACTAACACTTCGAGCTCAAGAATCAACCCCTCGATGCGTATACACGTACGCATGGCATCACTACAGATCGGAGAGTCTTCATTTGTGTGAGAATCATATCGATATCTACGCTTTGACTCCTCGAAGGCGAAGAGGGTCTCGATGAAAGCTAGGCTCTCCTATATAGGAAGCTCCGATGTGGACTTTTGTAGGCTCGCGAGAAGGAGTTGTAGGGAGTTCGGCAGCGCCTGCATTCCATTCCGTTACACGCTTGTAATCTTGCACTTGAGACGATGATCTCTGAAGGAAAGGGGAACATGTTGATCTAACCTCAGAAATCCCTTCACTCTACCTCGACATATAAAGGCCGTTGATGTTTTTCTCTGATATGATCAAGGCAACAAGAGATTTGCTGTCAGTACTAGGCTTAAGCTAGCTCAACCTGGATTCGACCATTGCCGTACTTACCTACAAGGAATTGAGTAGGGATATGGTTGTTCGGTCGTTCGGACAAATTTTCCCGGACCTTTGGCGGCGGGAAGGTGTTCGGTCACATTTTGCCCAGTCTTCCAATATGCTACTGTGTTGAGCGTTTTCGGGCTCACTGAGCAAATTTCAAGCTCATCCAGAGAAGCGTTAAATTACGCCGGGGGCCTATCCGGATTCGTCGACGTTGGGCTGATTATCTTGGGTTATGTAGCGATAAAGCCGTACGTTCGAAAAATAACTTGGATGTTACGTACCGCATATGAGCTGAGATACATAGTGTTCAGACCCCAACGATGAGCAAAAAAAGATTCTCGTTCCAAAGTCTAAATTCTGCTTTGAAGACTTCCCGGTACTAAGTGTGATTTTTTGTCGACCTTTTTGCTGTCTCTTTGTAGGCCCTCTGTGAGTTTCAAACGATGTGATCAGACTAAAATTGATGGTGAAATCTTAGTAAAATTTTGACCTGACCTGGCCTATTTTTGACTAAAATATATGGCTAAAATCGGGTTGATTTTGCGGGTTCGGAACTGCCGGCATCACGAGTGTAAGAATTTGTTTGCAATTTCAAAGCCCGCGTTATCCTCAACCATGAAGCTTAGAGTTTACCGTACCCCAGCCTTCTGTTAAATCTCTTTTACTTCCGACATGGCTGTCAGTGTGTCACTCGCTCTGCAGAAGAAGCGTCTCGATGCCTTTTCGACACTTTCGCCCTCTCATTCCACGCCGAAAATAACGTATTCTTATTCTTATCGCCTTCTAAAACAACCAGAATGTCGAACAGTGGAGTTCCTCTATGGTTCTCCACCATTTACTTAATGGTCTTTCCCTGCTCTTCAGAGCCTTTTTTCCTTTGAGATCGGACAATGGCGAGGCTGAGAATGGAAGGGAGTAGCCGACCTGCTAAGCCCGCGCTGGCAGCGTCTCAGTCGGCTCAGGTGAAGACGATGGATGTCTATGTATTCCGAGTGGCCGATGAACCTGTCTATATTTGAAAGCCCAAGTCTTCCACTGATCAGCAGTATGGATTCTTAGAGGACGCAGAAATCGAGACGGGACCTGACAGTACCTTGTCTTTGTTGTTGTTCAATTCGCGTCAAAGTTCCAGGAATAATTCATCTTTTTTGCCATATGTTCACAAGGTTCCTGGTCTCAGGCCTCTCAGCAATTGATTTTTTTTCATACTCACCTATCGTTCGACGCGTTCGGCACGTATCAATCTCGCGAATTCTCTGCACAACTTCCAACAAGAGCAAGGTCGAGGCTAGTGCGTTTTTCCTGCCTGCCGATACAGGTTCCTGGGGTGCTCTCCTGCACACTTGTTGTATTGTCTCTTCTCAGGTCTATACGGTGAATTGAAGCCCAGAATTAGCTCCGAGTACCCAATGTTCTACGTCAAATGCTGGACTGCCGTTATTATACGCGTCTCCTAAGTGGCACTCGTCCAAGGTGACGTGTTTCCTTCGGGATTCATCGCACTGATGGGCTCATTACCTGCACTAGGTTTCATAGTTAGCATTGGTCCAAAACAATTGCTCGAAAAAACCACATCGAATTTTTGGATTTTTTTTCGAACAGGTACATATAGAAAGTTGGAGGCGGTCCCTCGTATTAAATTAGATCTGTCGCTCGTCATTCGTGATGTTTCCTTTGGTCGACAGCAAGAAGTCCGTCAAGAAATGTAGCCTCTGATACTGTATCTTTTGGAGTCCCTGATTCTTCTCAGTTACCGGTCGACACTAGACCTCTAAGGCACTGGAACGGCGTCAATCTGTGCTTCGTACAGAATGCAACGTATTCCGGGCTAAGGGTAAGTGCGCTTTATATTTGCAGAGAATATACTTTATATGTTTGTACTAAAAACGGTCCAATTGGGTAGACTGCAAGAACAAGACATTTTCAGCACATACGTTAAGAGACTCGTTTTAGCGTAATCTTTAGGTACAACAGATGCGTTCCTTGCTCTTCCTCGGCGTGAATTCTTCTCGTTGGTTCTGAGTGGAATCTAGAACAGAGGTTGAGCATGGCTCCGGGGTATATTTTGTGCTGAAACGTGACTTTATCCTTTCCGCGGCTAGTGGGCAGTTGAAAACTTGACTGATCGACGATATGCTAGAAGTATAAAAACTCGACGTGTCCCTCCCCCCTTCACTAGGCCAATCTCAGTAGGCCTATCTTCGTTATGCCTTCCCTCAAAGTCTTCGCGTTGGCGATGGCTTTGACATTCGCTCATGTACGCCATTTTCTGCTTGTCGTTTTCTCTTTTTGTCGCATTCACATCACCACTTCACCTTTCAGTCATCTTTTGCTTCCACCCACATTCATTCAATCGTCGACGGTAGACGACACCGTCGACAAACTATCCCAACGAAATTACCAGGAAACTGGACATCCGAAGGATGTTACACGTAACCCGCTTCCTGATGTTCGAACTTCCTACCGGTCTTGACTAAAGCAATTATATCTTTGTTTAGAGACAACGTAGGAGCCCGCACATTGCAAGGCGCCACTTTTGCAAATGGAACTGGCATGACGATTGAACAATGCCTCAACTTTTGTGATACCAACAATTTTGTTCTTGCCGGAGTGGAATTCGGTGATGAATGCTGTGCGTAATTTGCCCATCTTTTGAAACTAGTGTGGGCAATTGACAGTAGACACATAGATTGTGATAACTTCATCGAAAACGATGCCACTGCAGCGGCTGATTCCGATTGTAACGTACCATGTGCTGGAAATGCGCAAGAAGTTTGTGGTAAAAACAGTTGGATTATAGGGGGGCGACTGTATACTCATCAACGGATTTACTGCTCTAGGTGCCGCCAATCGACTCAATGTCTTCAACTCTGGAAAAACTTCCCCTCCTCCCCCAGTCACCGTCCCAAGCGTCGGTAACTGGACGTCTCTCGGTTGTTACAGGTGCGTGGTCCTAGACTTTAAACTTTATTAAATCCTAAGGTTCTATCTGTTCCGACAGTGACGGTGTTAATGGCCAGCGAACCCTCACTGTAGGAGTAAATCTAATCAACCCTGCCACTGTAGAAGAATGCACTGCGGACTGCTTCGCCGCTGGATATCAATATGCCGGTACCGAATTCGCCGACCAATGTTGTAAGTACACGCCCCTGCAAGGATTTTTTTCGATGCTGATTTCGTTTCCGCGATGGTCTAGTTTGTGATACTGCCATCACTAACGGAGGCGCGCCCACACCCATCACAGACTGCAACATGGTATGATGCATAGCCTTTCAAAATCCGTAAATTCTCGCTGATGTATATGTACCACTTTTAGGCTTGCGCCGGAAATGCTTCGGAGTTCTGTGGTGGACCCAACCGTCTTAATGTAATTCCTTCTACTAACTATATGCATTCTCTCATTGGCTTTCGTAGCTGTATAATTATACTGGCGACAATCTTCCTCCAATTTCTGCACCTGGAGGAGGAGGGGGAGGGGGAGCTCCCGTTTTCCCGGTAACGTCGGGCCTCCTGGACGATTGGCATTACGTGGCTTGCTACGTGTATGGTTTTTCACGACATTTTTCGTGTACCCTATCTCATCAAAAACAATACAGGGACAATGCATTTGGCCGTGTCTTTGAATTCGAACAACCTGATAACGCTAACACCACTGTTGAGGAATGTGTCGATCTTTGTGCTAGTCAAGACTTCACCGTGGCAGGCATAGAATTCAGTGTAAGTACTACAATACACGATCTCTAGAACCCACAAGCTGATATGTTCGTATCAGGATCAATGTTGTGAGTTTTATTGACAGTTTGGCTGTCTTCGACCATTCAATCAATATGTCGATCAGTTTGTGGTGACAGGTTGGTCAATGGCGCCGTGGTCGCAGACGATTTGACATGCAACATGGGATGTGCTGGAAACGCAACGTTTGTCTATTTCTTCGACATCAGAAGGCACATATTAACATTTATGTCAATTTCACCAGAGAGGCTTGTGGTGGACCAAATCGACTGTCAGTACATATGCATATCTTCCTCGCGGGAGTTTTCCTGACTACGAGGATGCAGTTCTGTTTACTCTAACTCAACCAATGTCACTGCTCTGCCTGTCCCGGTAGTACAGACCACAAACCTCACGGGAGACTGGACATATGCTGGCTGTTACACGTCAGTGGTTCAATTCTGACCCCATCTCAAACATACTTCTAATTTATTCAACAGAGACAATGCCGCTGGCGTTAGAACACTTCCATGGCAGCTCATTCTTACGCTGAACAATTCGGCTGAAGTGTGCACGAGTCAATGTTCTGCATTTGGGTATACTGCTGCTGGCATGGAATATAGTGACCAATGCTGTAAGTTCTTTACTTTTCTTCCCGAGTTTCCCAAGACTTATTTAATGAAAACAGTTTGCGGTGATATCTCTGATATTGCGGCTAACGGTGGGACATTGGTGTGTGTTCCCCTCTTTTTATTGTTCGATGTCTCATATCTTCAATAGGCTCCCGAAACTGACTGCAACTTGCAATGCTCTGGAGACCCCATACATCTCTGCGGAGGTACGCAGGCGAACTCGTCTTCGTCATTTCGGCATCTTACTCTTCGCTGTAGCTGGAAATAGACTTCAGATGTACATCTGGAACGGAACGATGAATGTTTGGCACACCCCTGAGAACACTGGTTACTACGAAGTGAGCCCGGAGATTCTGTATTCGTGTCGTGCCGAGGTTTGTTACTGATGACTCGCATGTTTGCAGTTCTTCGGTCAGTGAAACTTGTTCAAATGGTCCTGAGCTCAGTCGAGTGATTTCTTTTCAGTTCCTGGGTATGTGCCTTGCTATCTGCCGCGCTTCTCATGTTAAGCCGCTTCTAGTGTTGTGGTTCCTTTGATCGCCACCCTCGGCGTAAATAATAAGGTCACATTCCTAGAGAAGGCCGGCACAAGCGAGTAAGTATCTTCGAAAGAATCAGTCAACACAGTCTGACCGGTTGCTTTTCCAGGTTCGACAACTCTACAGGTGCATACGAACTTGATCTCAGTCTCGTGTCAAACTTTTCTGCTGCATGGCGTACTATGCACGTCCAAACCGACGTGTTTTGTTCTGGAAGTGTGATTCTTCCTGACATAGGAGCCCGACAAATCAATGTTGGAGGTACGTGAACGGTATGTCAATTAAGCATGAAGTTGACTTACTTCTGTTCAGGATGGTCGTTGGATTCAACATTCGGTATCAGACTCTATACACCCGATGGTGTACCCGGCACTAATTCGACTAACGACTGGGAAGAAAACTGGAATGAATTACACTTACTGGTGAGCCAGATGTGCGATTGAGTTTCTGAAGGTGATTTGCTCATATTGGTCATCATTAGGCCGGACGATGGTATCCTTCGGCTTTGGTTCTCTCTAATGGCTCCATCTTGGTAATGGGGGGTGAAACTGGCAGCAATGCCGCTCCTCAACCAAGTCTTGAACTTCTTCCTCTTCCTGAGGGTTCCGGCACTGTGTTCCTTGACTTCCTTGAAAGGACAGATCCATACAACCTGTATGTTTCATGATGATCTACGACTGTGATGATTTACTCATAATGCACAGTTATCCATTCCTTACCATGTTACCCTCTGGTAACATTTTTGTTGGTAGGTGCTCAATCCAGATGTAAATCCATTTTCATGCTAATTTGAATGCCAGGTTACTACAATGAGGCCCGTATTCTTGACCCTGTTACCTTTGACACCGTGAAAACCCTTCCCAATATACCTGGCGCGGTCAATAATTGTGCGCATTTCTAAATTCCCCTTTGCCTTCAACGCTGATTTTTCCGTAGTCCTAGCAGGCCGCACGTACCCTTTGGAGGGCTCGATGATCCCGTTCCCTCAATCCGCTCGTAAGTGCCGTCCACCACTGCTTTAAATGTGATGAGGGTTTCAAACACTTCTTCAGCTTATACCGATCCGCTCCGTGTGCTAATATGCGGAGGTTCTACTCCTGGACCTGGTACGATATTTTAGTTCTTAGTGAAGAAAATCCTTCATTCCTGATGATAATTCTGGATCCAGCTCAAGTGATTGACAGCTGTGTTTCTATTGAACCAGAAACAGAAAATGCTACATGGACTCTTGAGCGCATGGTCAGTCTTCTAGCAGATATTTGCCATCAGCCAGTCTCTAAACTATCATATACTAGCCTTCTCGACGAGTCATGAGTTGCATGGTTCCATTGCCTGATGGTAAGCCATAGCGTTGCTGGCTTGTGTGTCCTTTTCTTACAATATTCGTTATAGGGACAATGATGATTATGAACGGCGCTATGGAGGGCGTAGCTGGATTTGGTCTCGCTTCAGATCCAAACTTCAATGCTGTCTTGTACGACCCTACTCAGCCGATCAGCCAACGTTTCTCAATCCTCAATACCACGATCGTCGCGCGTTTGTACCACTCAGAGGCTACTCTTTTGCCTGATGGCCGTATCCTCGTTTCTGGTTCTGACCCGCAGACTCCTGGATTCCCTGAAGAAATGCGTATTGAGGTTTATATCCCTCCGTATTTGAACCAAGGCATCCGCCAGCCCGAGTATAATATCTCCGAAACGGACTTTGGTTATAGTCAGACCTTCCAAATCACCAATGTCCAGGTCTTCCATGGCTCAAATGCGAACGTCAAAGTCTCCCTCATCGCAGGTATGTAACGAAGAAGGACGTTTGCGAATGCTAAGACCTGATGTCCTATCGATACAGCTACATCGAGCACTCACGGGAACGCTATGGGTGCTCGTACCATCTTCCCTGAATTTTCATGCTCCGGAACAACTTGCACAATCACCACTCCACCCAACGCGTTTGTGTCTCCTCCTGGATGGTGGCAGCTATTCATTTTAGATGACGCCGGAACCCCTTCGCATTCCTCGTGGATTCGTATCGGTGGTGATCCCGGTCAACTGGGCAATTGGCCAGATCTTCCTGGGTTCACGACTCCGGGAATTTGAATCGAGAGTGTCGAATGTGTTTCTGGCCGCATTTACTAGCTTCTATTTCTGAGGATTTTTTGATTGCTTCGTCGGGACTTTGTTTGGTTACTCTTGCCTGTTTCATTTACTCTAGTGCTTATCGTGACAATCGGGTATCGCGTTTAAATCTCGTCCCTACCCACATATGTGATTCATGTTGAACATTCTGTAAAAACTTTGCTGGCAGGTCATTCTGAATGCTTTTTCAAACTGGAAACAAAAAAGGTAACAATATATAAATCAATCAATTAGAATTGGCTCGACCCGGGCTCGAACCGAGGACCTTCTGTGTGTAAGACAGATGCGATAACCAACTACGCCATCGAACCGTGCTTAGTACTGCTTTATTAACACTAAATAGAGTATGTACATTCTGACAGCACAGGCGGCAAAACCGTGCGTTCAACTTTTGCCCTCTCACTCCCACTGCTCAACGTGTTGAACATCGTTCCCAACGAGGACAACGAGCTCTCAACAGCACACTGTGTACTACTCCTCCTGGCTGCTAGCTATCGTCTAATTTTTCGTGAAATCCCTCTCGAAAGTCTACTGTGTGACTTTATTGGCTTCCTCTTCGCTGAAGTTACTAGTTCGCCATGACACGATTTGGGGATTTTGCTCCCCTTTGTCGAAACACACCTTCGTATACCTGGTGTAACCTCTTCTATCGACAGCTCTCCTCCGATTCATCTCTGAAAAGTATCTTGACCGGTCTCTCAGCCGATGCGAATTCAGCACCAGTCGGAATCAACCCCATTTGTGGTATTGCCAAAGCTGGGACAACAATTGATGGACCACATCAGGGAACAGGAAACAGCTTGGGAAACATCGCGAATATAGTTGTGTGTGCTGTGAGCATGCTCGTGGTTGTAGGGCTCATTGTTGGGTCTCAAAAGAGAAAAGCGGCTGTCGGTGAGCGAAGTTTGAGTGCAATTACGATTCTGTTTTACTATAACGTTTCTGTAGGTCGTGTCGAACTGAGAAATCTCCTCGTCCTTTATTTTCTCACCTTGCCGTTCCAACTGGTAACTACTGGCTCGTTGCTTGAGCAAGGTTCGACCGCACTGGTTGCATTAACAGCGATACACGCAGGACTCGTAGCTGCCTTTTTCTGGGCTTTGCTAATGAATGCACTCATTGCAACTCAGAAAATTGAAGATGGAACACCAGCGGCATTGGTAGTACGTGGCCCTAACTTCCTTAACGACGAATCATTTTACACACACATGCGTAGCCCTATCTCCTCTTCTGCGCAGCCTTCTTTGCGGGTACCACGTACATAGCATTTGATGTTGCGCTGGGTATCACGACGGCGCTAGGACCTTCAAACGACCCAAGCGAGTTGCGAAGTATTCCGCTGTTCGTTTTGACAAGCATTTGGCCAGCAGTGTCAGTATCAACCACTACCTTCATTTCCTTGTGACCGTCTTGATTTTTTGGGCTGCAGGGCTGCAATACTCTACTTTGCTATCATGACCTATATCGTCTTAGCTGTGCTCAACGAGATACGGCCAATGTGGTATTACATCCTTTCTGCAGGACTGTTTGTGCTCAGCCAACTCGCTTGGTTCCTTCTCGGAAAGGTCATCTGTGAGGTGAGCTTCTCTTGCTGTATTGCTCTGTTCCTCCCTTACTACACATTGAACGCTCGGGTATCCGGCTTTTTTCGGCCGCGGCGATTACAAGGAACGAAATAGTTTATGTATGATTGGGATTTGGATCAGCGTAGACCGCGATGCCTGTCTAGAGGGTACATGAGTGTTGGACAGCTGATGCAGACTATTTACCACTTCACTTCGATCCCCTTTAAACATCCTCATTCGATGACCGACCACATAAATCGTCTTAACTGATTTAACTGATCGATGGTGTTTGTTAACAGGGATCGACAAGCAAAATTGACGGATCCTTCATCGCTACCGTTCTAGAGACTGCCGCGGTTGGTGTGCTATATCTGGCATGGAGGAGTATTACGGAAGGTTCGTTCTACTCTGGTCCCTGCTACTTGCTCGTCCTCTTGTGTATACTCCTTCGCGCTCATGGGGCTCATGCTTGTTTACGGTGTTTCAATGAGTGGCGTGTTAAATTCTTAGATTCGATGTGCTCCTGCGAACGATTTTCGTCTAGGCGTGCGGTTGAAAAAAATGGAGTCCGGTCGTTCATACGAGCCCAACAAATGTGTCTTCTGTGCGGGTGTCTCTGATACGTCAGGATACTTTCTTGTCGACCAGATGTGGTAGCGAGGCTGCTAGACTTTTTCCCCATAATGCGATCATCATTTTCCCTCGTACGCCTTCTTCTACACTGAACTTCTTCGCTGACGCTTTCCTTGACTAGATTCATGGGACGATGACCCATATCCGTTGTATCCCTCATAACCTGTCATCCACCCCAGTTCTCTGCGGACATTGTCATACTGAAAGCGACAAACACATACACAGCACCCTTTCTTGTATATCCATATTCTTGAAGCACGTTTTTTTATGACTGCCATTTGTCTTGCAGTGCATGTTGTTAACTTGCAGTGCTTTAACTCCTGCCCTCTTTAACTCCGATGTCTTGCCACCCATTCCACCACCCCACTTCTTTTGTCCAGGTTATCGATGTATCATTTGCGTGACATTCGTCCCTTCTATCCTCTTCGTCTACCGTCATTCTCCACCCAGTTTCCCGCTTCGCTTTGTCCCTCCTGTTTTGTCCCTCCGTTGTCGCGTTTCGGCGTGCAAGAACTGTTTTTGTAGTTTTCAGAGCAAAGGCCTCTTTTTTTGCACTGTATATATATGTATATCCTTATTCACATCTAATCCATCGTATTAAAATCCAATGCAGGACGCTGTATAACCTTTCTCGATACCCTCTTCAGTACACTTTTTTTTTCTCTTTTGCTGTACGCCTTTCTTGGTCTTGAATTTGCTTGTCTTTGTGACTGTGTCTTTCTTTTGGCTGAGGTGGGGGGAGTGGTCGATGTCGACGATAGAATGAAAATTGAAGTGCAGTTGCGAATGTTGGGACAAGCTGTGGCTGTGGTGCAGGCTGGCTGGGATTTTTGGTCGAAATATGGCAGATGATTCTTCTTGCTCTATGACATTAATGACTTCACATATGTTTACTGTGTCCTCCTCCGGGTCTTGTTAATGAATATCTTTTTTTGCACCACCTCTGGCTGTGTACTCAACCAACATACTATCTACAAATGATCAATTTAAACGTACAAAATGGAAAGTAAAAGTTACATAGATAGGATGTAGATCACGATAACAAGAAATGCGGAAGGGTATATAGATGAACGGCGATATATGCAATACACGATCAAGAATTGCAAGAACAATGAAAGTCACAATAAGCATAGTCATAGGCAAGATCTGAAAATGAAAAGAAATGAGGGAAAAAGAATGGACATAGGAACAGAACGGCGGCCATCAGCTGGAATACATATCACTATAGAAGTCAGTATGTTGAGCCACACTGAACGGAAAAGGGTTGTACCTCCAAGAATTCAAGAATTTTTTTCGTCCAAGGCAATAGGTTCCAAATAACTTTCCGGAACTAAAGCGAGTTGTCGCGACGACGATCGTCGTTTCCCTTTCTCATCTACTCCATCAACTACGACAACAGCCCAGCCTGCTCCTCCTCCCTGACCGACTACTCGTACGACCTGGTCTTCTTTCAGTGGCATTTCCCGCGAACCTTCTGGTACAAAAGGATAAAGTGCACGATATAAACCAGGACTCAGAGGACTAGCATCTTCGCTTTCCTCTTCTTCGTCGTCGTAATCTGGCTCTTCAAAAGGAACGGTCCACTGGCCATCCCACCCTCTATCGTCTTCGTCATCCTCATCGGTATATTCTTCATATCCATCATCGTCGGCTTCATCGCTGTCCAGCATATCTTTGTCCGCGCTGATGGCAGCCGCTTTCCAAGTCTGATACTCGGCATCGTCAAGCAATAGCTTAAAGATCACATGAAGTCGATTCTCTCTGGGTATATTCAACGTTCCACGACCATCCTCTCCCAATCCCTGATGCCTCGGATCCGATGCTGCGTACGTATAATCTCTGATCTTCAGTGGAATCCGATAAGAGCTATTAGATGTCGAAGTATTGGATTTGTCTGATGGACTACGAGATGGATGGGGAGTGGATGTAGTCGTAGGATTACTCGTCAAAGTCATGGAACGAGTCGCGAAAAGAGACGGTGAGTGGTGGTCTGCAGAATCAAACGATGTGATTCTTTTCGCATGTGTAAGCGTTATATGTGGGTTCAAGTCAGTGGCCGATAATCCGGTCAAAGTTTGCATCAGTTGTCCAGACGACGGCCGGTTAGCGCTGTGGCGTTTATCAAAGGACGGGGAGCGCCTAAAAGCCCTCTGTAGACGACCAGAAAGGCGGTTTGGTTTTGTAGGGGGTGAAGAGATAGAGGAAGATTCGCGGGATGATTGTCTAGTTTTGTCAGAAGTAGAACATCTAGAAAGTGATAAATTGGACGGCAAGGATAGACGACTCTTGCGTTTTCCATCAAGAGAATGCATTCTCACTAAAGTCCAAGACGACGAGCTAGAAGCCTAGAAGACCAATGAACGAAAGATCAGAGGATTATCCTTGCGTCTCAGTGGCCTTATTGATAATACAGGAAATCAAATTAGAGTTTACAATTCATTACGAAAATGGAAAAGCTTTCGTAACAAACCCCTCGTCAGTAAAATGAAAGCTACACCAAAAAAAAAAATTGATTCGGCCCGGGCTCGAACCGGGGACCTTCTGTGTACCAATGTTAGACAGATGCGATAACCAACTACGCCATCGAACCGTGCTTCATTCAGCTCATATCAGGATTGATTGATCAAGCTTTGACCTCGTGGGAGTTATTGCTCTCGTTAATCCGTATCCCGTATATGAAACGAGCAACCTTCTTTCAACTATCCGGAGAGCCGTCGATTTAACTATTTAGAATGGGGGAGCCTTTCCACAGAATATTTTTCTAGTGAATCATGATAAAACAGACTGCTTTACTTCCTCTGCTTGGTGACTTCCGACCTTGACAGTTCGACCAATGGCCTTCCCATCCATTTTGAAGAAGTCTAATGGCTCCGATGAAACGCTCAGTCATCCTCAATTGGACCCGATTATTGAGGAGCAGCCAGGTAGGATAGCTGTCGACGAAGACGCATTTGGGGCCCCAATAGAGTCTATCAGTCCACTTGGATATCATGTGGATTGGATTAGTGTGATTTTCCTGGTACATCGTCTTATCGTTTCTCATCTGCTCGGTTTTTTAAGTGTATATGTGTACAGAATGTGAGCAGGATAATCGGAGTAGGGGTATTCGTTACTCGTAAGTAAGCTTGTGTTTCTATCTAATTCGTAGACGACTTGTTCATTTCGTAGCTGCTACGATCTTGAGAGGTGTAGGCTCTGTAGGTCTCAGTATGATTTACTGGGTCATAGGGTTCCTGTTCTCTGCCGGTAACTACATATCAATCCACCGACATTCATCGCTTACTTGGCTTGGCTTGCATATTAATATATCTTTCCAGCATCTCTCTGCGTGTACCTTGAATACCTCTGCTACTACCCTCAGCGCTCTGGAGGTATCGTCACGTATCTAGAAAAAGTAGGTACGATTTTGTGTCCTTTGTACATTCGCTAATAGCATTGTGGTCGCTGTACAGGCTTTCCCCAGGCCACGGTTGATGGCTCCGTTCCTATACGCTTGCTTGTTCTGCACCTTGTCAACCAGTAGTGCGGCGTGTATTGGTGTGCACGTCCAGCTTAATGCCCAATTATAGTTTGTTTCAATACTACCTCTATTTAGTATTCGCAGAATACATCCTGCTGGCGCTTCAATATGAAATAACAAAATGGAACGTCCGTGGGGTAGCGGTAGGACTGTCTACAGCCATGACTATGAGTGAGTCTCTTCAACCCATTTCGGACTAAACCCCTGTCAACTTAATGGTTGTACTTAGTTTGCATCTTCAGCACGAGGTGGTCCCTTCATTTCTCGAACGCCATTGGAATGGTTAAGGTTCTCGCATTGGTATTGTAAATTGTCATTTTTTCTACCCTTTCTAGCCTTTCCTATTTGTCTTTCCCAACAGGATCGCTATCACCGGCTTAGTCGTCCTTTGTGGGGGTATCCCGCATGTTCCGAATCCTGGTGCAAACTTTTCCCAACCATTTCATGGAACTTCAAATAACGTAAACGGACTGGTGAACGCATTGTTGAAGATCAGGTTTTCGTATGTCGGTTGGGAGGTAAGATGTTTACGCTCAGCCATGATACAGCTGCCCGCTTAACAACACGATACGTCTGTAGAGTGTCTTTAGTATGGTTAATGAAGTCAAGGTGAGTAAAACCTTGCTTCTGGGGTATAATGCTGGAATCGTCTTAGGATCCAATCCCAACATTGAAAAAATTTGCACCCTTGTCACTTGGGGTCGTTTTCGCGTTATATATGTTGGTTAACATCGCGTATTTTGCCACAGGTACGTCTCACCCCACTTTCTACCTATCATATAACCCAATCAACATAATGCACATAGTCCCACTTGAAAAAATCAAATCCTCCAACGAAATGATCGCCAATCTCTTCTTCGAGACCATCTTCCCAAGCGCTCCAAACTCGACCAATGTAGCATTGACTGTTCTGCAAGTCCTTGTCGCATTAAGCAGTTTGGGAAGCGTTATTGCTGCTACAATATCAGCTTCACGGATAATTCGAGAAAGTGGTCGACAAGGCCTTCTACCGTACCCTCAGATCTGGGCATCGACAAAACCATTCAACACCCCGTTGGCAGCGTATCTTTTACGCTGGACTGTGACCAGTGTGCTAATTGTGATTCCACCACCGGGTGATGCGTTTAATTTTAGTATGTCCTTTCATTCGGTATACCCCTTGTAAAGATTGTTGATTGACCTACGCCTCTTTTAGTCGTAGACCTGCAATATTATCCCGAAAGCATCTATGCGTTTCTCCTCGTTATTGGCCTCTTTCTCGTCCGACGTCGACGTCAATCTGTCGGTGCCCCGTCTATCTCATTCCGAGCCTGGACTTCCGTTGCGGGTTTCGCGCTCGTAGTCAACCTGATGATCATGATCATCCCTTGGATACCCCCAGAAGGAGGAATCTACGCAGGCGACGTATCTTTCTTCTATGCCACGTACTGTATAGCCGGCTTGGGCGTGTACGTATCTTTGGTTCTCCGCCTTCAAGATCGAGTTGCTGATATCTTGTATTGATAGTATCGCTATTTCTTGTATCATCTACTACTTCTGGTACGTGTACTTTCCCCGCCGAGGGGGATATCGAATTCGCCAGATTACCGAAAAGTTATCGGATGGAGCACAGACGTCGAAGATTATCAAGGTGCCGATCGATGCTTTGGGGGCGTGGGATGCAGCCCATGTTGATGATGTTGAACATTTGGTGAGGAATGAGGAAGAGACAAGAGAGTAGAAATAAGGTTGTATACATGGTGGTCGAAGTATTTCCATGTCGAACTCGATATGTTTAGCAAGTCAGGGCTGTTGTAGTGTGAGTAGAACTCCTTCAGAAAATCTGAACAAATCCCCAAGTCATGTTGACTTCTAGACTCGGTGTTGACTGGAAAGCTGAGACCGAGGTTGCGAATACTACGTGAGGATCGTTTGAAAGGTATAAAAGATACAGGAAGACTACGTCTTTGTCGCGCTGGTCGCTCGTGAATCTTCGCCGTATACTCTACACTACGTTCGCAGGTCGAACCTTTAACTTTCATTATATAACCTCAGCAATGCCTGTCCATCAATGTACTTAACCTCACTAACTGGACCTGGTTCCTGCATATTGAGCACAATCTCTGCTGAGTCTACTCTTTATTATGGCACATGTTCGCAGTATGCTACGCTCATCAAATCGAGTGGCTTGGAAGAACACTCTGAACTTAGTAAGCCTTGCGACTTCACTTATAAAGGTATGAAACACATATAGCTCATCATTGAGACTGCAAAACTCGACTCGAGTAATTGTATTCACGATCTCACTGATATATGCATTAGCTGCACGGTATCTGACCCTGCTACCCCAGTACGCGCTGGACATCCCACAAGCGCCAACATTCTGTCGAGATGGGTTTTCAATAATCAGAGAATGGCAATGATCGTCTAATGAAATCTCCTGTTGATCCCAGCGCGATTGGTACGAAGAGTATTGTTGATAACAACGATGTGATTATCGGGTGCATACCGTCGATCCACCTCTGTTATCTATTAGAAGCACTGATTCTTTTTGCGAGATAGGCTACGCGAGCTTTGGCCCGCGAATCGGTACGTACAAGCTGCCTTTATAACCGCGAAGAGTGAGCTCCCGATCATGGTTTAAGCGTGTTACATACTGACTCCTGGATCCCTAGGCGTGTCAGCATTGAGATATGAAGCTCATGTCAGCGGAACGACTAGAGCTGCAACAGTCAAAGAAATCAGCAAGCTATAAGCCCCATTGACCTTCTGCAGACCAATCCGAAAGCACCTAATTTATCGGTTGAAGTAACGCTACTATACAGGATGATACATACATACATACATTGGTTTGAGATTAGATTCGAGTACTGTACACCGTTTCACTTTCTCAAGAGCACACAGGCTTTCAGAACCATTCAGTTAGGTGAACGCTAATGCAGCCCAGGCTGCTACAGCACCAACGGTCGCTACAGTCGCAGTTTGCACAACAACTATCCCAACGCGGCGCGCCCTTGCAAGCTTTCGAGCTCGTTTAGAGGAAGGTATGAAGATGCCGTCAGCATTCAAAGAGGTAGTGCGGTTGGTATCGTTGGCATAAGCGGAATGTGCTCCGATATGGGCACCCATCTTCTTAGAAGCTTCTGGAACCTCACCAATATCCTCGCTATCATTGGCGTATTTGCGCTTCAGCGATGATCGGACCATTACAGATTGAGGGTTAGTTGATTCCTCTCGCACGCGAATGGATACGGCGTGTTCCACTTCTTGACGCAAGGCAACAATGATTCGTAACTCATGTTCAGCTTGAGAGCGGGCGGCTTCAAGCGCAGTTAATTCAGCGTCACTCTTCTTCTGAAGTTCGAGGAGCTCTACGATAATGTGTTAACGACGAGGAATTGAATAAGATAGAAAAGGACGTACCTTCAGCCATTTCCCGCAGCTGCGCGTCCTTACCACCGGCACAAGCTACCTCGACAGTACTTTGCGTTCTCGCCCGGGCAATCTGAGCATCTACATTTGCTTCTTCCTTCCAGTTGCTCCACTCTTGCCGCAGGTTGCGGAATTCCTCCCTAACATTATCAATGCTCTGCTCTATCCGCTCAACCCCCCGCATATCAAGATCCATTCTCATGCCTTCGATATTGGCTCGCATTTCACTCACTTCCCTTTGGAACCATGTCACATCTTCATGAACGATGTCGTAGTCGTCTCTCACACCACCGACATCGCTTAGGATAGTATCAACTTGACCCCTTATGTCCTGGACGTCATTTTGGATTCCATTGATTTCCATTCGACTTTCGTCAGTTTGGTACTGCACTTGGTCAATATCACCTCTCATTCCGTCGACATCGATGCGAATTTCATCAATATCACCCTTCATACAGTCGATGTCGACCTTTGCTGTGGTGAAGTTAGCATCCAAGCCGTCAAGGCAATCCTTTGTGTGAGAAACACTGGAGGAAAGAGAGTTGAGTTGTGCCAGCTTTGTGTTCATGGTAGCAACGTTAGCGTTGAAACGAGTTCTGTATTTCCGGTATCGAAGTTGCAGATTAGTGATATCATCCTGTACACAGGTTGAAAGTTAGCATGAGGGTAGGAAGAATTCATACATGAACAACCTTCATAGAGAACAGCTCCTTGCCAATTTCCTTCGTCTTGATTTCACAACTATCGTGGACCCCTGATCCGACAATGCCTGTAGAGGCGGTCTGATCAGGTCCAGTAGCGGCTTCCATTATTGGCCCACTGAATCGCTCCTAGGGAACAAGCTTTGTTATCCCGAAACTGCAGACCGAAATGGCTCACTTTGAAAGACGATAATGCTGCTCCAGCACGCTGTAGAACGCTCGCTACCGGACTTGAAGTGGCGCTCAGAGCTTGAGCACCAATGGGCGTACTGTCAGGTTCCTTCTACGCGTCATTAATATTCAATGAAGTAGAGAGATGAAAAGCTGAGTTCACATTATCAATTTCTCTCCGAGTAGAATGATCTTGGTGAACCTCGTTAAATACATGCTCATCAATCGCCAAACGGACTTCGTCTTGTACAGTAGCTCCCTCAAATGGGAGCCATCCTTCTTGACTTGACCTGACCTTAATGTCGATGTTAGCTTCTGCGTTATCCGAGCCTCGACTGTTATGTACGTCCTTGTGATGATCCATATCAGATGGGAAGGGGGAATCATCAGGAATGTCATGTGGAGATTCATTTGAAATGTCTTCCTCTTCTGCGTGACCAGCGAAAGGACTTTCTTCGATTTCTGAACATTTATTGGTAATGTTAGAAGTAGAGTGCGATGGAGATTGAGCGGATTCATCTATACACTTTGGCAGAGATGGAGATGAAAGAACCTGTTCCGCCTCCATCGGACAGCTACTGGCGGGGTGAAATGGAGAGAGAGAATGAGCCGACTCATTCATTCGAGCTAAAGAAAACAAAGGCTGGACAGATTCTTCCTTCCCCGGGCAAGTATCCTCAGCAGGGGCAGATTGGGATGGAGATTGAGCAAGGTTAATCAGTCGGGTTAACCAGGGAGAAGGGGGCGAAGGTAGAGGAGGTGGTGAGCTTAGCGGTGACCAGAATTGCTGATGCGTACCCTTTCTTTGGTCTTCGTCAACCAAAGATGAAATAGGAGTTGATCGTGTCTCGATGTCTTCAGCAATCTTTGGAGATGAACAAGACGGAGACGGGGTGGCAAGGTCCATAGGAGATGAAGACACCGACCTAGACTTTCGTTGTGGAGCGCCGTCAAGGCGAACTGGTTCGATTGAAGTACTGAGGATCAGCCTCTTTTTCAAAGCAGGTAGATTCCGTCGCGTGTGAGGATGATCAGGTAGATCTTCATTGGAGATGACCTTCGCAGGATAGCTACTGGTAGGACTGCCAAAATCGAAGATATCGTTACTATAAGCATCAGAACCATGAACCACCTCATCGGTATCTTTGTTCACGCGGGAATTATTAGTATCTGACTTGCTCGTTGTAGCAGATAAAGACGGCAAAGACAAAGGATCCCTATGAGCATTGGCTGCAAAACGAAAATGAGGATGGTAGCGCACTGGCATAACAGCGGAGCTTACGATTAAACATCGGTAGCGCGAGAGTTCGAAGAGCGCTCTTGTAGCTGGGTACAATCACAGGAAGTGAAATGTTCGGAGGAGGAGAGACTTCCACAATATCAGATTCGCGGTCTGATGAATGATCAGAATATGAAAGAGCAGAGTCGTTGGAATTTTCCGAAGAGGAGTCCCCTTCAGAAGTGTCACTGAAATGTAATCCGTAACGACCTGAGGAAGTAGGCTTTTCCGTGGTATGAATCTTTGGGGAGGAATTGCTATAGATCAATTCCACCCGAGCAACCACAGGTCGAACTATTTCGTTGTTCCTGCCAACCGATTTGCCAAACGTGACTACATCGCCGTCGTGAACTTGAACAAGAAGCTCAGCGGGGATTGCTTTCGGAGTGAGGTCCGTGGGTCGTTGAATGTGTGTCCCATGGTGAGATGAAGTATCTGTAACGTAGAGCTGTATGATGTCTTATCAACACTCACAAAGGAGGAGCGATAGAAATCGACATACAAATCCAGAATCAGAAAAGGTGAATTTTGCATGAGCTCTGCTCACGACAGGACAGCGGAACATTGCTTTTGATCTATCACTGTCAAAGCCTGCGCTAGCTTGAGGCGGCTTGCGGCCAACGACGACGATGTTCGCATTAGCCTTGCCAAAGATCATGCGAGCTGCTGATTCGGAACCATTCTTCTCAACGTGCAGAGTGAATCCTGAACACTTCTGATTTCAGATGAGTATAGATGCCACAAGGCAGCCTCTTACCAGTTACCGACTTGAGAGGAGGAAGTAAAGCTCGAGGCCGAGCCGTGTTATTGAAACCAAGGAACTGGATGTCATCGTCAAACATCATTGATATTCCTCAGTACGAGGTGTAATGCTCTCAGAATGAGAAAGTGAATTATGGCGAGGCAGATGGCGAGTCAAGTCAAGGTAGCCGCTGCGGTGCTTTCTTATGTATTTACCGGACATGAATTGCCGGCACCGGCCGACTTTCCCCTATTTCTTGGATAGTAGGGGTTTTTGATAGTGGTGGTTCCAATATAATCTTTCCTGGCGCTCTTTATCTAACTGTTGTATATAAGCTTGTGAAGAAGGATATCGAAACTCGGGGGCCGCTCGCTCGTGATGCATTGGCCATTCCAGTATCATGATAGTGACTTAAACGGACTTTGCAATAGAAAATCGGTTTTCGCTAATGAGAAATGCAAACTTGAAATCTCAAAGCTGGACCATGAAGGCTGGACTAAGTATGTCTATTTCAATCGAAACTTCTTCCTATAACCAATCAAACAAAACACCAAGTAATTGCCACATCAAGGATATCAAGTTCGAAGATCCTTCCAATCTTCAGACAATTGGAAGGAATTCTGCAAGAAGACTAACGCAGAATGTCATATCTAACTTACGGAGGACATATTGCAAGAAAAGGATTCCTCAGCTCTTATGGATTCCAAGGAAATGAGCGAAGGTGATGAGTTATTAGCAGCGAACTAGATGGACCGATACATGGAAACACCAATAGGTAGAAAAAAAACACAACCTGATTCTCTCCCTATCCGATTTGAAAACCATATTTAACCTCATATTGCTCCCATATGACCACGAGGCGTCACCGGTGAATACGTTGGCATGGGCCTTGGTGTCAGTGGTGTCGCGCCAGCTGTGCGAGGGGTCCGTGGAGGGATGGGGGCAGAAGAGAAGCCGGGACCTGCACTAAGCGGTGGCGCCGCACCTAGCCTCGAGGGAGTCCGGGGAGTGTGCGGAGTTATAGGAGGGATGACAGGCGCATTCTAGAGAAGAGGTGAGTTTAAGTGATCGGATATTGAAAAATAAGAGATACTCACATAAAACCCTCCGGGACCTTCAGCAATGATATGCAACCCAGGAGACGGCCTTGATCTAGCCGGTTTCACTGGTGCAGATAATTGCTGAATGGCAGGACCAGGACCTGCACTCCTCGAACCGTTCTTTGACTGTGACCCATGAATCAAGCTACCCCAATGTACCTTTCCTTTAGATACCGAGCTTGACTTCATCGACGGCTCTGCACCTGCACTCCTAGGTTTTTTGACAGACGATGAATGACCACTGTTGAACCGACCATGACCAGGAGCACTGGCGGGAGCATAACCGTAACTGCCGTATTCGGACCCAGAACGCGATCCAGGCGATCCAGACTTGATACTACGCAACCTTGAACTCCAGGAGCTGCTACCTTTGCCTGGCAAAGGCGCGGATGACGGATCGTACCTAGCCTCCCAAGTGGGGCCCTGAACCTGATTCTTTTCCACAGATAGATACTTGTCATCCGAATCATCATCACCTTCTTCCTCGTCGCGCCGACGACCATGAGAGCTGAACGCAAGTGGGGGAATTACCCAAGTTGGAGCATGTGTAGACAGTCTCCGGGAACGTCGAATGAAGTAGTATATCGCGGCACAGAGAAGAAGAACGAGGACTATTTCATTGATCTGTAAATGATTTGCAAATAGAATTACAAAGAGCGGAGCTCACGTATTGTAACGATGATAGCCGCGATAGCACCTCCTGAAAGCTTATCGTGACATGTGGTTGTACCATCAGCATTCGCAGTGCAAACTTGTGCTGCAGAGACGCCTTCCACAAAACACGAACATAGTAACAAAGCGACCATCAACAACCATCCTTGACTGTGCAAAGCTATCAAACTCAATAAGCTCCGACCTGTTCTCAAAGGAACTGTCGACATACCTTTCGAAGACGAAAAAGTGAATCCCATCATAAGAGTTGTTCCTTTCATAGTCATTGCTCAGTAATTTCTCAAATTTAAACTAGGCTCGACCAGCGAAATTCAGAGGAAGTATGGGTACCGCGCAGCAGCAACAAGTCACCAGGACCTGGGGAGGGAGACTTCACTGTCAAAGTGAGAGTACGGAGATGGAAGGAAAGTCCAATCAAAAAAATCAAACAAAAACTCTCGCGATGCTTTTTGAACTCCCCTCGGCTGTGTGGGCGCTTATTGATTGGTTTCTAATGGTACAGCCTTCGACCGTCCATTTACACCTTGAAACATTGCTTGGAGTCGGAGACGGACCTAGGCGGACGTTCTCAATCGAGTATGCTAAGTCACAGCCGTGACCTAAGCTATAAATTGTGGTTCTTCTAGTACCCCCGACTGGTAGGCCCCAATCTCAGGCGTGACCATAGACGAAAAAGTCCGGCTTGATGAGATACTTCCAGGAAGAACGCGAAGAAGTCTCGGTACGAGAAGGTTGCGTAAATAGCTGAGGAAAGGGAAGTGTATAATTAGGTATTGCCCAAGATCTGAACGCCGGTTGACCAAAGTCGGCACATACCTCAACCCTTCATGAGGCTTCATGATCAGGCTATACAGGGATGACACCACGGCTGAAGATATCCGAGGAGAAGAAGGAAGGGGAAGTAATAACACATCGTGGGGTTTGCTAGCAGGACCATGGCAAGAAAGACATAAAATTTGTATGCAAGGAATTGTTGAATCGCGGTGTGTTGGTATGAAGCGCGAAGTCAATCCTTCGGAGAGGAAAAGCGAAGTACGATATGTATAAATGCGTGATTACAATCATAAGGTATAGTTTAGTACGTATATCTACGCATTTTATGCGATACAACTAAAAGCAGACAAAAGTGCGAGTACAAAATGAAAGAGTGGAAAGAAAGGTTTACTGCGTATATACCTCGCAAAATAGTTCGAAATGATTTCGTTATACAACAGAGAGGGTTTAACATTGCTCATACATTTTCACAGAGTCGCTGTTGACAAAAATTATTATTGGAGAGGCAACAACACAGTGGAAAGTCGACGTACATCACAAAACCGCGTTCATCTGGGTTCGTAGGCCATGTTGGGTACCATTGATCTTGCGCTTGCAAGAAATCACGCATAGCCGCTGTGTTGGAGAGTGATGAGTTTCACATTTGACCCAATACCAATTGTACTTACTGAGAGAGCCATCTAACCAAGGTTTTTCAGGTCCATCGGGGAACCATCCGTTCGTGCCACCGACACCGACATCTAAGATAAGATAGAACCCTGATTGCGATGTGAGTGTAAGGGGAAACATGTGTTGAAGCAAGGGAACGTACGCTGGTCAAATGGCGCGGCATTGGTCCCATTGATCCAAGGATTTTGAAGGGCGACAATCTCCGATCCATTTTGCACGACAGCGGGAAAATCACCCCGGTCCCAGAAAGCTTCGTTTATGTTAAGTTGCAACATGTGATGAAGCCGTGAATCGACATATAAACGACTGGAAGGAACGAATCATCGCCGATGAGCGACCGTTTAGCTGATATGATATGCAAGTCAACAACGAACGACGTACATGAACTTTTCAGTCCATTCGAGAGAATAGGTATGGAATCCTTTGTCGAAGGACCCTCTCTTCATCTGCCACCACCCATATGTTCGCCAGACCTCGTTGAGCCATGTCAGTGGGCCCCAATTCAACGATCCGCGGACATAGTCGGTTCCTCTGCGAATCCATGGAGGACATCATATCGATAGCAAACTCGCAACTCACTGTTTAGGGTAACTGGGCCCATTCCCTCGGGCTTCCATGATATCAATTTCACCTATGTAACGGAATGCATCAGAAAGGAAATCTCGAGAACGAGGTGGAAGCGGAGTGTAGAGAAAGCTCCCGGGCTTGTAATAAATTGGATCCGACAGATTAAGTCGAAGGATGAAAGCATATTCGACGTTCGCTAAAGGATCACTGACCACTGAGAGGCCACGGCCCATAAGCGTCGTCTACGGGCAGCATCCATATCGCGGGCCACATCTACAACGGATCAGAATCGCACTACTGATCTAGCTTTCGGAATAAACACAGCGTACCCAATCCCTGAAGTGTTGTCAGTCGCAGTGAGCATGAACGAGGGAATAGACATACCCGGTCGGAATTTTTGCTACAACGTCGACTCTTCCAAATTTCATGCTTGCAGTTTTTCGGGTGCTGAGCCTCGCACTTTGAACGGGGTTGATGATTGTTCCTGCGGTAGCATTGCTGACCGCAGAACACGCTTTAAAGTAAGCTTCAGCGTCGAAGGTGTTGGATCCGATGGCAGTTTCATTCAAGGTTGTGGCTGCATTCGAAGAAGAGTCGGTGTAGGATAACCCCTGGGTGATATTATATGTGCATCCTGAGATGTTGTATACATGTCCGTCGAGAATATCAGCCATTGGGATGCTATCGGAAGTCAAGGTCGGAAGGATGTACAGGTGACCATTCTCAACGAAGGAGTTGTTTTCAGAAGCAGTGGTCATCTCGAATTCGCCATTTCTAATGATGATAAGATCAAGCTCAGACCGCTCGAGTATGGAACGCAATCTTACCCAAAACCACTCATATCAACTTCTCGGAAGAACGTTCCGTTGTCCCCAAAAACACCATCTTCGCTGTTGAAGTCTTCATCAAGAATCATGCAGAGGTTTCCTGTGATCATAGGAACATTTCGATAGTCCAGGATGCATTTGACGGCACTGATAACCACTCCGACAAAAATCATGCCGTAAGTAAGGAGGTATGCAATGCGCGCGTAGGGATCACGAGAAGACAGCCACGGTTTGCTGGGCAGCGTTGTAAGCATAGTTGACTTAGGGCGGTCCCGCTTCGATTTGGCTGGAGCTAGAGCGCTGTGGATTGTGAGGGGACGGGCAGAAGGAGCAGCGAAGGCTTCTCTGAGACGACCTGAGAGATGGCGGGAACTGGCGTGAGGAGAAGAGTCTGTCAACGACGCAGTAGTTGGTCGACTGCTGCTGTAAACCGATGAAGACATTCGCGGAAGATCGGCGACGCTATTGGCTACAGAGGTAAGCCCACTGCGAGGTCTAGCTTCTGGGAACGGGTAATGACTGTCATTGTGAGTGCCAGGGGTAGCCATTGGGGTCTGATCACCAAAATTGACGACGCTACCTGGAGGTGAAAAGGGATTCGCGGGGAAAGGAAATGAAGTAAGACTTCGTGGGGTTACCGGGGGTGAATCAACATATGTAGTTCCGGTGTTAGGACGAGTTTCGTCACTACGAGAGCCACTGCCTGGTCCCTGTTCAACAAATCGTGGCTGAGGAGTAACGACGGCATCAGAGATTGAAGTTGAACCAGAGGTGGACATGTCGGACATGATGAAATAACGGGAGAGGAGGTTGTGATACAAGGCTGATGGGTGTATACCACCGGACGAATCCCTGTTATAAAAGAAATCAGGAGGACGGATATTCAGCCAGTTTGAAGTCCGCGTACTCACCGTTTTGAATGTCAGCTTCGTTCCTGGAGGACAGAGATGGGAACGAAGAAGGAAAAGATGGACTGGACTTTTTTTTGAGATCGATCTTGCCTCCAGTTAAGTTGTTGTGCGAATTCTGGCGTATGCGTAAGTGATTACCATAAACATCGGCATCTAGATATTTACCTCAGCTGCCTTTTTCAGACGTAAGTAATGCCCTCGTTCGCCTCCCTTCGCTCTCCGGATCACATGGAAAAAAAAAATCACCGCTGGAGAGTCAACACTAGGCATCTGCTGCTACCGAATTGCTGGACTGTACACGCGCTCGCTAGAAGGCCTACTTGTCGTCGTCGTTTTTGTTGCGCTCAATCTCATTCGACCAGAGTCTTGCCTCACATACTGATTGCAATGTGCCCTATGGTTTCACGCAGTTCTCCTCCAAGTGCATGCGGCTGGAATAGTGGACGATCCATCTCATTACCAGTGATCATCTCACTGTGGCAACGAACGGCACCGCTGAACGTTCAAATAGTGTTGCTAGTCCTAATTGGTTGGACTGAGAACAAACTATTGTTACAGAAAGTTGACACTTGCCTGATCCAACACATTTGCCTGGCGGAAAGGCAGCGCACATGAATAGATAGTGTGTTCATTCAGTCTACTCTTATCAAGGAACATGCTGTCAAAGTATAGACTTTGAACTGATCCAACAGTGGTTGTTGATTTGACATCCATGTCGAATCTAGTTATCTGGCAAAGCTAACAAAGCTAGAGCATTATAAAAGTCATTGACAGGGAAGGACTCATAGTCGGCACCAGAAGTCTTTCCGACGTGGATCAAATCACGAGCAGAGCGGTTACATGGAGCAATTGCAATCGCTTTCCTCGCGCGTTCAACAGCATCGTGAAGAAGATGTTGTACCAGCTTGACTGGGGAGCCTTGAGTTCGGAATGGGAAGAGATTATCGTGTGGGAACAAACATCGGCGTCGGCGCTTCCGGACGTTTCTTCGCGTCAGAAACACTACTGTCAATGCGCAACTCAAATGCAAACAACACCGCCTCGACATCCCCGTCCTTCAACTTCCGACGAATCCTTGACGGCAACCTTGAACCCGATCGACATACCTTAACCCCTCAAAAACCGAAATTTAACGTACAATATGACATGAAAATGCCTACCGAAAGACATACATTCTCCGCCCTTTTCCGAAACGAAATCCCTTCCATTCGTACCTATCCTCTGGCTACATCCACTAAAACCTAATATTTTTAGCCATTGGTCCCTAGAACGGATTTTTCTACAATTTCCCTCCCCTCGATAAAATAACGCTCTTCTACTTCTACAAAGATGTTTTCTATCAAAAAAAAAAAAAAAACTCCTCAAGACGTGCAAAATTTACGCCGGTTTGTATGGATGTTTTATCTATGGTGCCATTCTTATCCTCCTTTGAAGCTCATTCTGTCACCGGAATAGCCAAGCTAAAGGAAGATAATTGAATACATATCCCCTGTGTCGGAGTGACTATACCAATCAGCGAGCATCACGTATCGAAGGACTCCATTGAGTCCTATATTGCTGAATTCACGGCTTCGTATATCCGTGGGTCGTTCATTTTCTCCTAAAAAATATTTTAAATGTTATTAAGGCCCATATATCAGGCATTATTTATCGAGCGGTGACTCTTCCGACCTTTGACGCAACTTATTGAAAAGTTTGAAATTCCAGCCCCCAACATAGGCGTAGGCCCCGTCATCTTTATCTTTATGTTATCTGACGGATCAAAACTATTCCATGCCCTGACCTGATCTTAGACACAGCTTCGGGACAATTTAATACCACCTTGCCTATGGCCGCTACACACACCTTTACTCAGTCCGTTCTGTAGACCGATATCACCTAGAATCTTTCAAGAAGAGCTTCCATTGTGTCTCGTGTTCTTATATGATCCTGTGCACAGCTGATGTACGGCTCCTTGCAGCTTATGCAGTGCAGTGTGCCTCCAGGTACCTCCCTAAGTCGACGCGTCACTTTGATTGGCAGGACAAGTTTATGTTCACTGCTTGCCCTGTTCCTTGCGTGCTAAAAAACATATCAGATATTCCCCTGGAGAAGACCTATCTAGGTACCATAAAGTTTTCTAGGATTCGCATGGTATTCAGTACCCAGGCTTCGGTAGCTGTATAGGTTAGTACGGGATCAGTCTGCGCTCGGGTTCGGGTTGTCGGGTTTGTCGGAGCTTTTGCGCTGCTACTCTTTCTCAACACGAATTTTCGAAGGCGGACATTGAAATCTATGGTTATTCTAGGTGTGTTTCCCAATTCGAAGATCATCCAACGAAATTCCATTTTTCCTGATATAATTGCTATCTTGGTCAAAACGCAACGTTGGCGTTACAATGTTGCTAATACGGACTTTCGCTATCCGTTCACTTACAAGATTTTAACTAAATAGAGAAATTCTCTCGTATACAATACAATGCAAATCCGCCCTTTGTCCAATCAGAGCTGGGGATTTCCCCTCCCAGTCACACTGTTCATCGTGCTCCTGAGCGTCAAAACCATGCTTCATACAAGCAGAGTTGCACTCTTCATGTCATTGCTTATCTTTCTAATCAAACTCAACTCAGGTTGACAATTGTTGTTAACTCTCAGGCGTTAGCTCTCTACTATATCCAATGGGCATCCCGGCGAAAAATAGAATTCTTTAGGAGATTGAGGGATTCCTACCAATCTTATAAGGGAAAAATTCCGTTCATTTTGAACGGTAGCATGTGCGTAATCTACTCATAAGTACCTACATCCGTGCCTACCGCCACTAGCCAGCATCTGCCAACCAGTGGCAAGCAGTGCCGACCTTCAATATAGTATCAATGAATCCACGATTACTATCTCCATAGAACTATAATCATCGTGTAGTAGACCAGCCTATAGCTAGTATATGGTAGTCCTCCTGAATCTCTTTCTTCCGCTTCCATAAATTCAATTTCTAGCCGCTTCCCTTTCCTCTTGACCGACCCAATGAGAGGAACAGGATTGTTGACATTATATCTCTAACACCGACTATCAAAATGATGAAATCACTTCACACGTCCATCTTCAATCTTCGGGTTTCGAAAGAGGTTTTAACTGGATATATTTTTTTTTGTAATCAGGTCGGCTATATCTCTTGTAGAAGTGCGTATATTCCGCAAAATTCTTTGCACAATCGACCAAGGCTTAAGGGTTTTTAAAAATACCCATCACAAGACGGAAGAGTTTGACCACTGCAACTAACGTCTGACAGCTCCCCCTGCAGTGTTTGTAAGTTCCTCTACTATATTATTAATGACTTTTTTCTTATTGGGTACAACGACGCTTCCGAAAGTGAAGAGATAGAACAAGTCCTCGGAACTTTGGAAAACAGACCGGAGAAACATCGGACTACGGAGGCCAAAATACTTGAAAAGAAATGAACATCGGGACTTTCGGGAGGAATCCTGTTTCGGTTTTCCCAGAACACTCCTGTCATTACCTGTAACTTTCTGGAACGACGTCCTAGACTCCTATTGCCCTGGTTCCTTATCTGCCAACCTTGCTGGGCTCGAAACTTGCTTGTGCACTTGCGTCTGGCAGAACTTAGTTAGCATAGTCGAAAGAGGGTGTGTAAACCCAGAGCGTTTCGTCTCGGTTTAATTTTCGTAACTTGTAGCATTTCCACATGAGATGATAATGGAAATTGCCGCCCCTGAATGAGCTCTAGTAGTACTACCGCACTGAATCCCAATCATTTCACCAAGACTTCTTGGGCTGACTTAAGGCTTTTGCATTTGCCCTGTCCGATCAGAGAGGTGGCAAGTGTTGTTGGCATTCACACGTACAGTCCCATCTTTTACATACAGTAGGTCAGAAGCATCAAAATGTACTGAGGTACCATCCGCCTGTCAAAGCTTCTACTGATGATACAGATTCTTCAGCCCCGTTTCTTTTATAACCGTGACGATTACAATGCCAGCCTCGGCTTCCCCTGTACTGTACTGTAGCTCCCCCCTCGGCTAGCCAGCACTAATCCAAGCGCCATAATGGACTACGATAATTACGACGCTGTTCTTCATTACCTTTGGGCCCGCGTACGTTCTATACTTAACCACTGTGTATCCGGCATGTCAAACCTTTCACCTACAGACACAAGGTGATGCCTGGTTTAAACCGACCGAGGAGAACATTTCAGCGGGTGTTTGTCTTCGAGTAGAACAAGGCATAACTTAACCCCTCACAATCTGAAGTATGTTCTCATGTTGGACAATACAGGCCGTTTTAGGGTCTTTCCCTATGAAAATCGGTACCTGGTGCCATTCGAAACCGGCGAGTGTGGTGGTCTTCACTGTGTCATGGGATCGAGCTAACACTTCGCTTTCCTACTCAGCCGTGAAGCAGTTGAACCCTCTTGTAGCGATCAAAGTTCGCAGCGCAGCTGTACACGCTGCTCTTGCAACCGTGTACGGGTTTTTGTCTTGAATCAGCAAACGATTTTTATCCTCTCCATCTTAGCTCTGAGGATGTATCCGCTATCTATCTGGATGTTGGAACTCGCATCCAAGTTCTAGAGACAATCAGCCAGTTGCCTACAGCAGACAAGGAACAGTGTGGCGCTTTTATTGTGAGCTTTTGGATAATGTATCGCTGTATCCACAACTCATCTGTATGAAGCGCGACGAGCGTGTTCTCATAGTTTGGTCGGATGATTTAGACAACATTCTTTCTTTGTGCCATGATTTCGACACCAAGCTCATAAAACTTGTCTGGCGTTCTCGCGCAAGCATCAGTGGGGCACCGTCACTTCTTAGCATGTCTGGCAGCGCATCTGTCCCACCTTCCACCACTGCCTCAGATGTCAACCTAACTGAGAAGCCTAATTCTACTCCCCAGATATCTGCCTTGCCCTCGTTGACGGAGAAGAGCCAGAAGCCACAGCCTAAGTCAAAATGGAATTGGAGTTGGAGGATAATTAGAAAAGCCCCTAATAGTACTGCCGATCTCGAGAAGGGTTCAATACCACGACCTCGCCCTATCCGTCTATTCGCTCCTTTTTATGGTGGCTTTGGGGCTGGCTTATCTGTTTGTACGTGATTCAAAGCTCCAGAACATGACATTTTCAATTCTGAATTCCCTATAGTTTTCATTGGATCGGGATTATCTGTTTTGATACAAGAGTATCGATTAGATAACGACTGGAAAAGATTCCTGCTCCTAGTCACCACTCCATTTTTATACTGCATTTCTCTTGTAAGCATAACCTTTGCAAGTGTAATTATAATACTTATTCGCGTTTCACAGTTTTTTGCACTTCAGACGCTGTCCAGTATCACATTCCTGTACGTTACTTTCGCGTCCTCGATGCATCATTTTTAATCAGTCCAAGTACAGGTTTGGTCCGGTCGCTCATTATCACGAAAACTCTCGCTATTACTCTGCAGTTCCCCCAGAACCCAATCCCGAAGTAGATACTCGGCTCCCTCATGTAACCGTCGAGCTTCCGGTTTACAAGGAAAGCCTCGAAGAGACAATGTGAGTTTGACTCCTACGCCACCGCACGACGGAGCCAAACGTGGCCCGCTTACTTCTTTGACTCTATGGGCACCTCACGTTCGAGCGTGCGATCTCGATGCATCCTTCCTATTCGTTTCTCACATCTTATGCCCATTAGCCTCTCACGATTTCTTTCTGTCTCCTATTAACTTCCACTTTCCAGTGCACTGTCCGTTAATTCCCTTAAAAAAGCTATGCAAACATATGCTCGACAGGGCGGAACATCCTCAATATTCGTTCACGACGATGGATTACAACTCATCAGCCCGGAAGAAAGGGAGCAACGTATCCAATTTTACGCTAATCACAACATCGGTTGGGTTGCGCGTCCACCTCACTCTAATGATCCCGAGGGATTTAAGCGTGCTGGTCGGTTCAAAAAGGCCTCCAATATGAACTACGGCTTAGCGCTTTCGTTGAAGATGGAAGCTAAACTTGCCGAACTAGAAAATTTGGACGCTTCTGGCGTTGCATCCGCGGAAGATGGTATATGTCTGGAGGATAAAGCTCTCCAGATGGCTATCGAAGAATTATACGAGACGAACGGGAAGAAATGGAAGCCCTGGGCTTGCAATGGTCGGTCTCTCCGGGTCGGCGATGTCATTCTGATTGTCGACTCTGACACCATCGTACCAGAGGTGAGTCTAACCAGAACTGCCAACATTCTTAATAATACCAAGCTTGATTTGATTATCAGGATTGTTTCCGGGATGCCGCTCGAGAGCTTGCGGAATGTCCGGACGTGGCAATCATTCAACATGAATCTGGTCAGTGATCCATATACTATTGATAATGATTAAGTTTCTCTGACCTCATTCCAACGTGTAGATGTCATGCAAGTTGCTCATCATTTTTTCGAGAACGGTATTGCACATTTTACTCGTCGAATTAATAAGTGGTGAGTTTCGATGCGCCAGTGTTTCTCCTCATGATTCAATGTTCATCTTGCGGACATAGTATATCCATGGGGTGTGCCAATGGCGAAGTCGCACCTTTCGTTGGTCACAACGCTTTTCTTCGATGGTCTGCTATCCAAGATGCCGCTTTCATTGACCCTGATGACGGCGTGAAAAAATTATGGTCAGAGTCAAATGTCTCTGAAGATTTTGACATGGCCTTGCGTCTGCAGGTAGGATGTCTAACATTGCCACATACTGAAACACGCAACTGATGCCTATTACTACTTAGCTCAAAGGATATATCATTCGATGGGCCACATATTCTGATGGAAATTTTAAGGAGGGTGTCTCGCTGACTGTCGACGATGAATTGAACAGATGGCAGAAATACGCCTATGGTACAGTGAAGACCTCTAACATTTTCAGCACGTTACTTACACGCATCTCATAGGCTGTAACGAATTGATTTTCAATCCCCTGATTTCTTGGTGGAAATTAGGTCCTATCACCAAACAGCTGCGAACTTTCATCTGGTCGGGAGCCCCCGTCCATTACAAGTTCAGCATGTTCGTATTTCTACATCAATGTAACAGCTGCCTATTTATCCAATTATCATCTCTTGAACAGGTTGTCTTACATGTTCTCTTATTATGGACTGGCTGCTTCGGTGAGTCGAGCTTTATGATTCGTTTAATGTTTTCACCAATCTGTCACTAGGCTCTACTATCTGTCCTCAACTATTTCCTTCTGGGATGGGCATCTGATGTTGACGGATACTACCTCAAGAGTTTTGAAATTTGGCTGGCTTGTACTGTCATATTCCCCGGTGCCGGAAACATAGGTTACACACTCCTGGAATATCGATTGGGACGTCGCAATTTGTTCTCTGCATTGATCGAGAATTTTACCTGGGTCCCATTCTTGTAAGTCTTTGGATATCCGTCCATCTTTTCAATCTCACCTTTTGATGTAGCTTTTTCTTCTTTGGCGGACTGAGCATACATCTCTCTGCTGCGTTATTGGCGCATATGTTTTCCTATAACATCAAATGGGAGGCAACTAAGAAGGTCTGTGTTTAACTGGCCTTTCGTGTTCTTTCACATATGAATTATGTACTACTCACAGGAAGTTGAACGGTCGAACTTCTTCATTGAGGTTCCCCGTATCTGGAAACGCTACAGACACATCATGGTTCTTGGAGCCATCACCGTTGCTACTATGATTGTATTATCACTCGATATTGTGCCCCCATCATGGCGCATACCTGGATCGTCATGGGCTATTATCCTTCCTTTATCGTGAGCTTTCTTAGAAGGTCCTCATTCCGCGAGTGTTGACAATCTTCATTCAGGATCGTGACGGCAGGACACATGCTGTTCCCTGTGAGTTGTCTCGTATCCTAGTATCATCCTTGTACTCATCATTCAACTAGATTGTACTGAACCCCTGGTTGATGATATTTTCTTATTGAGCCTCGGTTTCTTTGTACCACCCCCACACGAACACAATGTGGACATACGTTCCTTCCGCTTCATTCATTATTTTTTTCTCCAGTCTCTACTTTCTTCCGTAGAATTCTATCCGTTTTACAGAAATTTTGGGCTACAATGTCGCAATGCGCATGTACTTCTAAGGGCTAATGTGGTTACACAGACTTTCTTGACATGAACATACATTAGCTATCATACACTGATTCACCTACTCATCGATCAGCTTCAATTGAGCATTGTTTTGATATTACACTATGTCGAAACTCGTGATAAGGGATCTTCAATTCTCCGAAAATGCCTTTCCTGGTTCGTAGTTACTTTTTGTGAATCATTTCTTGGCGGTGCTTTTTCGTAACTTTTGTACCTCTTTCTTGCGCTTCCCGCTTGTTGGTTTATTCCTCAAAATCTCCCTTCGACATTTGAGGGGATATTGTAGAAGGCTGAACTTGGATGAAAGTAAATTTGATGAATAGTATACGGGAGTACGGTGTAAGTAGCGTAGAAACTTGGGAATATACTCGGAATGATCCTTCTTGTTTGACTGGAATCAACCCGAAACTAAATGGGCGAATACTTCAATTCGCACGGAGCAAAGCGAATTATCGCATAAAATTTAATGACTTGGCTGACATTTGACTCATTGATATAAGCTCATGATTAATTCGACAGGAGGTTGACCCCTTGGCGCACGTTGTACACCCGCCCCTCTATAGATTTATGTAACACTCTACCCAGACTTTACTTACTTAGTTTTAGCCTGAGGCATAGTCTTCTTATACGCTTCCTCAAGCTCTTTCTGGAAGTGCGGTAGGACAGGCATGTGGGTCTGGAGAATAAAGGAAGCAAGCCAGCGACGGATTATGAGGGATAAGTAAAGATAGAGGATCATAAAACGAGCTACGAACCTTGTATTCCATACTGAATTCACCTGAAAAAGAAAAGAGAGGGAAAAAGAAACGTTATTTATACGTCAAACGATAGACAGAGACAAGGGAAGAAGGGAGAGGTATTTTTGAAGAAAAAGAACCAAACATACCCTTGCCCTGAGTTGAACCACGCAATTGGTTCGAATATCCAAACATGTCATTGAGAGCAACCTCCGCTATACACGTAAATTCATCGTCGCGGACTTCGCTATCGACGATTGTACCACGACGGGTGTTCAAACCACCGATTACAGCACCTAGATTTACAAGAAATGAGTCATTGTGAGCAATCGTGTTACAGTCCGTGGTATTCTAGACGTATACAAAGAACAACTCACTCTGAAACTCTACAGGAGCAATGACCTCTACCGTCATGATCGGTTCTAGGATGACCGGAGCAGCGAGTTTGTACGCCTCACGGAAAGCACCAATCGTCGCTATCCTGAAAGCCAATTCGGATGAATCAACGATGTGATATCCACCGTCTACGAGGACAAGGCGACAGCCAGAAATTGTATTTCCGGATAAAGTGCCTTTTTCGAGAGCTTCATAAAATCCCTGTAGGAATGTTAGCCTCGTTGTGAGATCAGAAACAATCTATAAATGAACAAACCTTTTCTACACCAGGGAAATACCCCTCTGGAATCGCACCTCCCAGAATATCATTAACAAACTCAGTATCCTTCCCTGTTTCCTCATCGGGCTGCATAGGCTCAATATAACCAATAACTTTCGCAAATTGCCCTGCACCTCCAGTCTGCTTCTTATGTGTGTAGTTGAAATCTGCGCGAGAAGTGACGGTTTCGCGGAAGGCGACTCGGGGTTTTCCGGTTATACAATCAACATTGTATTCCCGACGCATACGCTCGACATAGATTTCGAGGTGGAGTTCGCCCATGCCGGAGATAATTGTCTATAAAGGGGGGAGGGTGATGGAGAAGGTGAGTGATTCAGTGGGAACGACAAATTATAGAAAAAAGATACATACTTCTTTACTTTCATGATCGACATGAACTCTGAACGTAGGATCTTCCTTCTGGAACCTATTCAGCGCGCGCGAAAAGTTGGGTGATTCAATTCCTTTGGATTTGATGGCTAGTGAGATGACTGGTTCTGGGACGAACATTGAAGTCTGGAGAGATAAATACAGAAGTAAATATAATTCAACCACGACAGGATGAGATATAATGGCTTACTCACCATGGAAAAACTAGTCTCCCCATCGGTAAAGGTATCTCCAGATGAACACTCCACCCCAAACATCGCACAAATCTCACCGGGACCAATCGACCCGACATCCTCCATCTCATTACTATGCATTCTCACCAACCTCGGAACTTTGACCTTCTTTCCGGTACGTGCATTATATATAGTATTTGCCTTTTTCAAAGTCCCTTGATACACCCTCATATAAGTCAACTGTCCGAATCTCCCTTCCTCCAATTTGAACGCTAGCCCAACAAGAGGCGCATCCGCAGCAGGAGTCAAAGGAACCATAGGCGCTGAACTAGGTTTTTCCGTATCGTGTGCAAGTGCTTCGGCTTCGGATGGGTTAGGCAAGTACGCGCAGACGCCGTCAAGGAGAGGTTGGACACCAGTGTTTTTGATGGCAGAACCAAGGAAGACTGGAGAGAATTTCAAACTGAGAGTAGCTCGACGGATGGCGGCGTCGATTTGAGCGTTTGTGGGTAATTCGTCCATTAACACCAGATCACCGATTTCTTCGTCGACGTCGGCAAGTTCTTCAATGAGTTCTCGGCGTTTGGAAGTTGCAAGGTCGAGAAGGTCAGCGGGGATCTCTTCCGAGATGACAACTTCATTTCTGATGAGGACGATTAACATTTGTGAAACAAAGAAGAGGAAAAAAAAAAAAAAAGACATACCCTTTGACTCCTTGGTTATATATTGAACGCCAGTGAACCAAGTCTATTACCCCTCGAAACTCATCCTCTACACCGATAGGCACATGGACAGCAGCAGCAGGAATCCTCAGTTTGTTGCGGATCTGGTTAACGATTCTCCATGGATTTGCTCCTGGTCTAGATGTCAACACATTCTAGGTCAAATTCGCCAAGGTAATTTAAAAACTGACAGACCTGTCCATTTTGTTTACGAATGAGATACGAGGAACATTGTAGCGCCTCATTTGTCTGTCTACTGTTGTAGTTTGGCTCTATGAATGCCCTATGAGCGGGGTTGATAGAATGCCGAGAAATATAGGGAAAAAAACGTACCTGTACACCAGCGACAGCGCATAAAACCAAAATAGCTCCATCCAAAACTCTCAAAGCTCGTTCAACTTCGATAGTAAAGTCGACGTGTCCTGCAAGCAGAGAACTGATGCATAAGCGCTCTTAGTTGAAAGTACCAGTGACAAAGGGAATCTACGTACCAGGGGTGTCAATAATGTTAATAGCGTACTTTTCCTTCTCGTTTGTTAATGGATTGGTTGCCTCCCAGTCACAGAAAGTAGCGGCACTTTGGATAGTAATACCCTTCTCTCGCTCGAGATCCATACTGTCCATCTTTGCACCGACATTGTCACGTCCACGAACCTAATGCATACATATCAGTAACATATCCACATGAAAAACAATACTCCAGGCACTCACTTCATGAATCTCGCGAATTCTACCAGTATAATACAATATTCTTTCCGTCAGCGTAGTCTTCCCTGAATCAATATGTGCAGAGACACCAATATTCCGCTGTAATCGAAGCCGCGAACGATCCTGGTCAGAAAGAGGATACTGAGGCGCCAGATGTATAGTTTCTTCTCCTTCCGTTGTTGATACCGGTACTTTTTTAAATGCTGCAACTGCCGAAGCCCAGCGGCGTCGGTCGCATCGAGCAGAACGGAGGAGTGAGAAGGGAAGGAAGGTGAACGAATGTGAGAGTGAGCTGCGAAGCATTTTTTATTTAAAAAAAAAATGCTGCAGGCTCTGGTGTGAGCTGCAGTTGTGCTTCCAATTACGACCTTGGGAGCGGCTACCACCCGTACGTTGTAGAGAAAAGAAAAAATTTCTTACGGGCCGGCCCAAAAGCGCATTATTCAATTTCTCCGTTCCGTCCCTGGGTTCCGATTTGCTTTCGGATGCCCCTCTTTCCCTTTACTTACTAACGACCGTCAACCATCGCAAGTCCAAAGACACCGTATTCTTACATCGACTTCCCGCTGGCGCTAGCGGCTACACTCAAGATCTTTCGTAGTTTCAAATTCCCATACATTGAGGCTAATTCGGAGCGAAAGGAAGAGCTGAAACTCAGGGGGTTTTTCGTGTAGAGTCCAAACAACTTTCAAGGTTTATCCGAATATCTCATCATCCGTTCATTCTTATCTTTGCATTCATCCATTCATATCCCAGGCCAACGCCGCCTGATCATGAAAGTAAAAATACCTTTCATTTTTCCATGTTGAAGCGAACTAAATCAATCAAATATCCCTCAGATAGATATAATGTCATCGTTCGATGTCCTATCGTTAAATTCCTCAAGTCAAGTTGAGCTTAAACAAAGGTTAATGTCAGTTGTCTGCTCATTGTCAATATCACTAATATATCATATCGACAAAAGTTGAGAAGGTCCGGGAAGGAAGGACGTGGGGTTCTTCAAACCTGACAAGACAGTATACATCAATGAACACCGCTCGCTGGAGTTGAAGAGCCGGCCATAATGGCCATAATAGAGGGACACAAATAATTTAACTTTGCTGGAGTGGGAGCTAACAGGAGAGTAACGCCATTAGAAATGTTTTGTTCATTTGTTATGATAGGTTTTGATACAACGGTTTACATACTCCCTATCCAAGGCTAGCGCGTCAATACTCAGTAGTGGTCCCGCGGTTTTCGATCTGTTCCCTGTAATATACTTTCACCTTTCTCTGGTTCAGGAAAGTAATTAATAGCAACTGATATCATACATTCCTCAAGTTTAAAAGCGACGATGTTTTGTGCAACCATACTCATTGCCCATGATGCATTCGAGTTCACCCACTATCCCACCTTTTATCTTGAATCCCCTCAACGGCTTAGATTTGGGTAAAACCCAGACCATGGTCCTTTTGGGTGTCGGCGCTCTCGTTCTTCTTACGTTTAGGTTATTGCTCAATCTCAAGAACAATCGACAGCTTCCCCCTGGTCCGCGGGGCTTGCCTGTGCTGGGGAATGCTCTTCAACTCGCCTCAGCGTCACAAATATGGCTCCTCTTCGATAAATGGAAATCTTTATATGGTATGCGTCTCTAATCTTCTTTTGTTTGATCATGAACGAAACCTATTACGGTTCTGAATAGGCCCCATCACGTATTTGAATCTGGCGGGTCAGCACGTGATCGTTCTGAATACCAAAGCAGCCGCGACAGAACTGTTAGATCGCCGTTCTGCGATCTACTCAGATAGACCAAAAAGTATTGTAGGGGAATATGTCGGAACTGAGTTAACACTGCCGTTCATAAGATATCACAAACGGTGAGCGCCGTGGCATACTTTTGTTTATGAACTGGCCTGAACTCGATTGGGGATAGTTGGCAACGAATGAGGCGGGCAGCTCAAGCAGTTTTGAATGTTCGGGCAAGCGCGCGATATCAACCGGTACAAATAGACGAAGCAGCTATTTTTGCACGAAATCTATTGCATGATACGTCTTCGTCGTTGTTCTCACAAATCAATAGGTATGTGGTTCATCATTATTCAAGTCCATTCTTATATCTCATCGCTTTAGATCGGCTTCAACTATGATCTCGGTTATTTACGGTAAACGATTGCTTGAAACCTCCAAGAAGTCGGAACAATCACCGGAAGTACTCCAAGCCATTTCATCCAAAGCAGGTATCACCCTCGGCGCTCTTTCGGACCCCCTTCAGGCCCTCCTTACTTCGGTCCATGCATTTACCACCGCCGTGTGTCCCGGTGCCAATTTAGTCGAGTTTTTGCCTATATTGGACTATCTACCTTCCGTAATAACAACCTGGAAGAGGAAAGCCAAACAGGAATACCAGACAAACGCCAATCTCTACGAAGGGTTGTACAATTTTACAGTCAGTCCCCTCCTGCAGAAATTCCAAACTGAAGCTGATTCGATTATTATCCCGGGAAGGTGAGTTCTAATCAGCAACAACCCAACCTATGTGTCAGTCTAGCAGAAAATGAGCTAGCAAGTGACTTGACTGAAGTTGAAAAGGCTTGGGCTGCCGGTGCCATTTCGTACGTCCATTTGCCAGTGTTACAAAGAACAGAATCCAAGTTTGTTTTCGTCTGTTCTAGTGCCGCTTCTCTCGACACCGTACGTTTTTTTTTTGGGATCCTTCAATATCAGGTACCAAAACTGATAACTGCGATCAGACTAGCGTTACTATAGCATATTTCCTCTACGCTATGAGCCTTCACCCAGAAGTTCAAGAGCGAGCACAAAGAGAACTGGATGAGGTCGTAGGTCGCTCAAGAACTCCATCTTTCGATGATATGCTACAGCTTCCGTACGTGAGAGCCATTATCAAAGAAGTCAGTATCTTGAGGACTATGTCTACGCTCTGAGTTGATGACTTTGTTTAGGTTCTGAGATGGCAGCCTGTAACACCGTTGGCTCTTCCACATGCTTCGATGGAGGTGAGGTTACTCGACTCTCTGACCAGGATATTGCCTACAAGCCTTCTGCTGTGGTATTATCTTTAGGACGACTGGTACGAGGGTTATTTCATACCTAAAGGAACAACTGTTTTGCCCAACGTTTGGTAAGTAAAATTACTCATATAGGGGTTTCTACCTATTTCGGCTAATTCACCCAGGTCGATGAATCGTGAAGAAGACACATATGGTTATGATGTCGACCAATTTCGTCCAGAACGATTCATGCAAGAATCCGAAAATAGGGAACGACTGGTGCTTCGACCTGAATTTGAAAATAATGATGGTCATTCCACTTATGGGTTTGGCAGGCGGTGGGTTTTTTTAAATCCCCCTTTTCCTGCTTTAACATAGGTATTGAAACGTGCGTAGGGTTTGCATCGGACGACACGTCGCTGACAATGGCTTATTCATCACGATGTCTACTATCTTATGGACATTACACATTAAGCCTAAAGCTATCACTAATAAATCCCCTCGAGAAACTCATGGAGCGGACCTAGATGTATTGAAGTACGAGTTCCCCAATTCGTTTTCAGGTGTTTATTGTGTACTGATTTTTTCAACATCGTCCCCCCCGCAGTCTCTCGCCAGATTTTGATTGCAGTTTCTCTCCTCGATTCCCAGAAGCAGAAGGGGTTTTACAACTTTTGTTAGATAACGCAGTGGATCATGATGCAGGGGTGTCAAAAATTGTGCAATAAGATAATTCATAGATCAGGAAGAGTAGTGAGCAAGCAGTACAGCGGTTGTATCTATCTATGGACAAGTACAAGTAAATCACCTTGTTTGTCCACTATGCCTTATATATTTCATTTTACTATTTTTGTCTTGAGGGTGAGGGTCTACCTCGGGAGCACGGAAAGTTTCGGGCTGATGACATGTGCATAGAAAACATAATGTAAAAAATGTTATAGATTTTTTTTTCTTTTTCAAAAACACAGCTTTATTCTACAATGGTGTACATGTGTATACAACACAATCCTCCTAAAAAGAAGAATCCATCTCATAGGAGGCTATACTGGCTGGGAAACTCATTCTCATGGTTAGCCAATTAACTCAAAATCCCATTTTGGTACTGCACGAAAAATTTAGCAAAAATTTCTAGCAAACTGGAAACACCTCAAACTGACTTTGCAGTGGCCATTCAGCAAAAGTCACTGATTAGGTGAGGCACGCACTTGTCCGGACTGTCAGTAACCCTTCCGTGTTATTGAAAATGAGCTCAAACCAAAACTCAGTGCAACAACAGTTCATGATCATCTTGCTGCTCTAGGTTATTATTGTCATGTTACAAGGAAGGGTACTATACCTAAAGAGGAACTAGAAAAGACAGAAGTTAGCTTGGGCAAAAGAAATGAAGGGTTTGGGCTGGTCAACAATGATTTGGTCAGATGAATGTTATGTTTATCTCAAGAATTCTTATAGCTGAATCTTTGTCATGCACCAGGAAGATGAAGAATATGAGGAAAACTATTTGTTGAAGTTAGATTAGTGTTTAAGTCTATCCTGTCATGATATCATGTGTGCTTATTCTATAAGTCAAGCACTGACAGTAAAGGTATGATCAACATGCAGCTATTGTACATTTCATAGCCCTTTAACAATTTATCTATTGTCATGACGTGCTACACAGGATATGGTACTTACTTCATTTTTCCTACATTTCCTCCTTTCTTTATCTTTGTTACTGTTTGAATCCTTCTACATCCTTCCATATCCTTCTACTTCCTTCTATCACATTCCAGATACTTCTATTGGCTTCCCACACTGTCGCTTACTCATCTGGACACTTGTATATATAGTACAGTAGTTTGTCGTGACGTGCTACACAGGATATGGTACTTACTTTGTTTTTCCTACATCTCCTCCTTTCTTTATCCTTGTTACAGTTCGGATCCATCTACATTCTTCCATATCCTTCTACATCATTCCACATCCTTCTATCACATTCCAGATACTTCTATCAACTTCCCATGCTGTCGCTTACTCATCTAGACACTTGTATATATAGTACAGTAGTTGACACCTAGTTCCACATCTTGACCTCTTGGTCTTTGGAACTAGGTTAGTACTTGTATCTTTGCTTACACTCAAATATACTAACTTGGTCTTTGGAACTAGAACTAGAACTAGTTTTCCTTGTGCGACCCTAGTGATTGGCCCTTGTGCTCTCGCTGTTGTCTTGATCACTACCTCTTTCAGCCTTCATGTGTGGTACCAGCCCCACTCCTCACCTTGGCTTGTGCTTGCGCCTGTGCTTTCCTCTGTGCTTTCTCCCCTCGTCACCACATTAGGTCAAGATCTCTACTCATACCATCAGCCTTTCCAACTGATCCTACAAGGAGTGGAAATCAGACTTACCCAGTTCTCCACCTTCCATTGCCACTACACCTTTGTTTACACCAGACATTGATTGTTCAGGATTTCAGCATGCATATGATACCCAAGATCAGTGCGACATTCATTCTAAACATAATCCAGACAAAGAACGTGACACTTGGTTCGACTGCGATGAAAATCCATGTCCCAACCGATACCATAACTTCGCTCCCATCACTCCAAGGGATTCAGAAAACGGACGATTTATAGTCATCCCTAGAATCCCAAGCTGAGTTCTGAGCTGGGTTGGTAGACTTTTAAGCCCTACCAGTGCCGTCCCCTCTGCTAGATCCTCTCCTGTGCTTATCCCTACTGCTATCCTAGAACCTGAGCTAGAACCTGAAGCCGACCCCATCACATCATTCCCATCCCCAGAGCATATCATTATTGATATCTCAGTTACACCTGAACCATTATCCCCATCTCCGGAGCCCATCCCTGCTGAAAACACTTCTATCATGGCTCATCCTCCTACCACCCAAGACCTTGCAGTGCTGATTCAACAACTTGCCACACAACAGATGGCGCTACAATCAGCAGTAACCAGCATTGCCAACAATATAAGCACCAACAAAGGTGTTAGCAAGCCCCAGACATACAATGGGAAGTGTAGTGATGATGCACAACGCTTCATCGCTGCCTTCGAACTATGGGCCCAGGGCATCCATTCCCTTAATAATGAACAGGAGAAAATCAAATCGGCCATCTCATACCTTGATGGTGATGCAGCTATTTGGGTTACTCCCACCTTGGAGAACATTAGTCAAGTTGCTTGGGTGGTCGCCGCAGGAACACCAGCTCCTGCCCTCCTCTACCCCACCTGGGCTGATTTCACTGGTGCCTTTAGGCAATGGTTTGAAACAGCAGACCCAGTGGTAGAGGCCAAATGAGTTCTGAAAAGTCTCTGGCAGTGAAAGGACCATGTAGCAATGTATGCTGCAACCTTCAAGCAGTATGCCAGCAGGACGGGATATTCAGATGCCAACCTTCGAGATCACTTCTATGATCACCTCTCGAAGTGAATCAAGGACGGATTGGTCAATTCACAGGCCAATACTGATCTTATGCATGCCTTGATCAGTGAAGCAATCTGTATTGACAATCGACAGAATGAATGGGCTGATGAGGAGGGAAAACAATACACCTGGAGTACTCCCAACTTCGGCTCCTACACTCCTACCCCCTTTGTCCCGGCTCGCGATCCAAATGCCATGGACGTGGATGCCACCAGTACAGGATGATCTGCGGAAGACTATCATAGGTCCATGACAGGCAGGTGCTATGGATGCAGGTCTAGAGAACATTGCAAGGCAGACAGGCACCATGAACATGACATCTGCAATCACTGTGGACTAAGTGATCACCTGGCAACCATCTGCTGTAGGAAGTTTTTGGGACTTCAAAAACCCCTCCCTTGTTCTGCTGCTGCTACCTCCATCATCATGGAGCCCTCCACGTCAATTGCTGCTGCAACACCCGCCCCTGCTACCGACTTCACAAAGATCCTTCAGATGTTCACTGCGGGACAGAAAGAGGTGGTGCAGCAGATGGCCAAGCTACGTTTGAATTTTTAAAGTGGGAACCTGCCACAGCTGCCACCTGGTTCCCTAGCCTGTATTCTTCCTCTACTTCTACCTACGCATCTATACCCTCATGTACAATTGGTTCTGCTCAATCTAGTGATGTTTCTCACTTCCGCGTCCCAATTAAGTTGCAAGGCAGATTCAAGAATACAAACAGTGCAGCAATGATAGACTCTGGCGCCACAGGTCTCTTCATTCATGAATGTTTTGTGTAACAACATTGAATTCTCCCTCATCGTCTCTGTGTTATATCTATGCAAGCTAAGTCCTTACAAAGCTTCATGAACCATTCTGCTACTTAGATATTACTTATATCCTTTCACTACTACCCAATTACTTCATGAAGGAATTCTGATGCAAAGTAAATATTCATTATCTCTTATCATCCTTATCGGATTAACACTATTCCTTTTATATCCCTTCCTTTGTTTTTCTTATGAGATAACCCATTTGGGCATGGCATTGCTTCGCGATCCTGACTTACCTTTAGTATAAAGCTATGGTATCGAATAGGTAGTTCCTCAGTTTAAATATCAACCTTGATAGCACTTCAATAGTGATACCAATTAATCATCTATCTATATCATTGTTTTAACCTCCTCACTGTCAGTACATTCTGCAACTGTCATCGCAAATGGAACACGTTTACTTTTCTTCTCTTGCGGACATGCAAAGTGTCGAGGACTCTACTAATAGTAGAGTCAAGGTCCGACTACCTTGTCTAGGATTGTTTCACCTCGTGAAGTATTTTCCTTTGTATTTTCCTGCAATCATCCCACTATCATTTCCAACGATCCCTTTGTGCATGATCATAACAGTATATTTAAACTGACACTCGGCACATTCGTCCTCATAACCCTTCACATTCCACTCAACAATTTCACTTCCTTCAACAATGGTCTTTACAAGGAGCAGAAGAAACCGCACCAACACTGGAGTGTCCGACGAGTCAGTAACAGAGGAACTGGAAACGGTTAATCCTTTCACATTGAATGCAACAGCCTTTGTGCTGTTCGCGGAATCCATATCAGGAGTGGGACATTCTCGACGTTGATCTAACATCTTCGGTCCAGCTCCAGGACAACCTGCTAGTGCATGGGTTTCTAGTCATTACGCCCTTGGTCAACCAGACCACTCCGAATTCGAGTACCAAGTACTCTATACAGAAAACGGTGATCCCATTACTGTTCAAACACCGCGAAGAAATCACACAGCGATACCAACAACAGAGATGGAAATCCCACCATCTCCTACTACATTTACCCTTGCTGACAGAATGCATCAGCAACTAGCAAATGCTCCTGGCCCTTCGCGAGGTCGGATACCAGTTACCATGGTGGAGATTCCGGAAAACATCGAGGAAGCGGAAATTGACGAAGAGGTAGGTCCTGACGAGTCAGGAAATCCTGGAGAACCAGGGGGATTGGATCCCGGAGCACCTCGAGGTTCTTGCATTCCTAGTCATTCTAGGTGTCCAGTGGAACGGGTAGGTAGTGTCCATCCGGACCCTACTGAACAATGCATCTTAGATGTGTTTCACGCATTTAAGGGTTCACTCGATACCCTCGGAACAGTTCTCACGGGCATGAATGCTAGCAGCCCCGCGGAATCCGGAAGATCGAAGGTCAAGGATCCTGAAGTATTCAATGGATCTGACTCATGGAAACTGAAAGGTTTCCTAGTTTCCTTATCTTTGGTGTTTATTGATTGTCCATTGTATTTTACTGATCAGAAGAAGATCAACTATACACTGTCATACCTCGGCAGTTCCGCAAAGGAATGGTTCAAACCAGATATTCTGGATCCGAATCTCTCCACGATGCCAGCATGGACGAGTTCCTTCCCGGCATTGGTGAAGGAATTACAGGATAATTTCGGTATGTATGATGCACAGGGGGAAGCCGAGGATAAGATCAGCACGTTAAGGATGAAAGAATCCGATAATGTATGGAAGTATAACATCTGCTTTAATACCCTCGCGGCATCTACTAACTGGGACTTGCATGCCCTTAAATGGGCTTATCAACGTGGCTTGGCAAGCCGTATCAAAGATGAGATGGCTCGTCTTCCGGAACCAAAGACGCTTGCGGAATACCGTTACGAGGTACTTCGCGTAGATAACAGGTACTGGAGATGAGAAGAAGAGCAGAAAAGAGAAGCTGCTAGATCGACAGGTGTTTCCTTGGGAGGGAAAGCATTGAACACATCAAAGAAGAACATGCCAGGTTCTTCACAATCTCCTACAACCTCGACCTTGACAAATAACTCGGGGAAGAAAGGTAAGTCAAGTGGAGGTGGAAATTCCTCATCATCGACAAGTTCTGCAGTAACTCAACCTACATACGCAAACAACCTCGGCTCAGATGGAAAGCTCCTCGCGAAGGAGTCGGAATGTCGAAAGAAGTTGGGATTATGCAGATTTTGTGGGGGAAATCATAAGTTCGACAACTGCGAGAAATGAAAGGCTTGTGAAGCTCGCGGATGCGCCGCGGAAACACAGGAAGCAGTGGCAAGTACCTCTTTGGTATCGGAAAAATAGTCCGCAACTCCTGTACCCCAGTATGAAGCGGGAGTTGCATTGACCAGGTTTGTACTACCGGGGAAGTTAAATTAAATGCATCCACTCTTTCCTATGATGAACGATCTTTTACAATACCTCTTACTATAGATTTTTCACTTTGCGACATTTCCACAAAGCTTTCTTTTGTTTCCTTACTCGATTCTGGTTCTACCAATTGTTTTATTGATTCTCGTTTTGTGTATAAACATGCCCTTCATACTTCTTCTATTTCTCCAATCAATCTCCGACTTTTCGATGGTTCTTTATCTCTGAAACCAATTTCCAAGACTACATCTCTTAAGGTTCGGTTTCCCTCTGGCGAGCTGCTACTACTGACATTTTATGTCACTTTACTGGATTCCTCTTGCAAAGCAGTCTTAGGTTACAGTTTCTTGACCCGCTACAATCCGTTGATTGACTGGGCATCGAGAAAAATTACATTCCATTCCACCAAGCAAGTTGAGTCTCCCTCGATGTCCTCACTTCCGCGAACACCCATTCCAGAAGAAACTGTCCCCTCGCGGGGTCAGCCTACCATTAGTTCTGAAGAGGTCCCTTCACGACCATCTTCGCGAACTTGTTCTCGCCATTCACCTCGTCCCTTATCGGACTCTTTCCCTTATGAACCCATCTGTTCCTATCCTTCGGTGGCTCAATTTGCCGCTTCGCGGCTCGAAAACCCAGAGATCGACATTGCTCTTGTCAATGCAGAACTCTTCAACCATGCTTGCAAAAATGCCAAGTGTGAAACCTTAATTTTATGCGCGGTTCACAGCGAAGTTACAGCGCGAGCTGCTTCAACAACTTCAGCAAACAACAGTAATCCCTCCTCATTATGGAAGCATTACGTGGACTTCACAGATGTCTTCGACGAAGTCGAATCCGAAGTGCTGCCTGAGCACCGACCCTACAACCTAAAGATTGAATTGGAGGAAGGTGCCGAACCACCTATCGGTCATCTTTACCCTCTTTCTGCCAAGGAATTAGAGGCTCTACACGATTTCATTGATAAGCACCTCGAATCAGGCACTATTCAACCTTCGTCCTCTCCTCATGGAGCTCCGGTATTGTTCATACCGAAAAAGGATGGAAAACTTCGACTTTGCATAGACTTTCGCGGTCTTAACAACATCATGAAGAAGGATCATTATCCTTTGCCTCTCATTTCTGATTTACTAGATGCTCCGAAAAAAGCTAAGGTTTATACTAAACTCGATCTTGCTCATGCGTACCATTTAGTTCGAATCGCGGAAGGCGATGAATGGAAAACAACATTCAGAACCCGTTGGGGTTCTTACGAATGGAAGGTTATGCCATTTGGACTCACTAATGCTCCAGCAGCTTTCCAAAGGTTCATGAATGACATATTCGCTGATCTTTTAGATGTTTATGTTATTGTCTACCTCGACGATATACTTATTTACTCCAACAACGAAACATTACATCGCGAACATGTTCACGAGGTTCTCCGTCGGCTTCGTAAACATCAACTCTATGCAAACATTGTGAAATGCGAATGGGAGATCAATATGGAAGAGTACCTTGGGTATATTCTTTCTCCGGAGGGCTTACTGATGTCAAAAGACAAAGTAAAAGCTATCATTAACTGGCTGGTACCTCGGAAAGTCAAAGATGTCCAGTCTTTCCTCGGATTTGCTAATTTTTATTGACATTTTATTTATAATTATAGTGATATCGTAGTTCCGATGATGCAACTTACGTGAAAGGATACACCTTGGAATTGGAATACCGACTGCCAGGAAGCCTTTGAGAAGCTCAAATACAGCTTCACTCACGCTTTGATTCTGGCACATTGGGAACCAAACTGACATCTAATCATGGAAACAGACGCCTCAGACTATGCATTAGCCGCGATCCTCTTGATCCTACTACCTGACGGAGAAATTCACCCCATCATGTTCCTCTCGAGAACTTTTCAAGCTGCAGAATTCAACTACGACACTCACAATAAGGAGCTTCTTGCGATATTCAAAGCATTCAAAGGCTGGCGGCATTACCTTGAGGGATCGGGAGATCCTATCGACGTCGTCACTGATCACAAGAATCTTGAGTACTTCTTGATGACAAAAATCCTTACGCGGTGACAAGTTCATTGGTCGGAGTACCTGCACCAATTTAACATGGTGATCCGATTTAGACCAGGTAAGTTAGGTGAAAAACCTGACTCAATGACTAGACGCTGGGATGTCTACCCAAAGGAGGGGGATATCAGCTACACGCAAGTTAACCCACAGAATTTCAGACCTATTTTCACTAATGAACAACTAATTACTTCCCTTCGAGTTACATTCCTGGAAGGACTGGCACTTCGTGCCTCCATTGTTATGGATTTAGAGGCACTTCATTCCGCTATTCACGATTCAATTGAACTGGATCCGGAATCAATCACGGGATTGAAGTTTGCGAAGGATGGTATGAACACTCATTGGACAATAGGGTCTGATGGACTGTTACGACTTGATGATCACATTTATGTTCCTGACATTTCTAATTTATGACTTCAAATTCTACGTTACTTTCACGATCACCCACTCTCGGGTCATTTTGGTCAAAACCGGACTCTGGAAGCTATTCGATGACAGTATACTTGGCCAAAGGTTCATGACTTCATTCGCGATTACATTAATTCGTGTACGGTTTGCGGATGCAACAAGCCTCGTTGACATAGACCTTACGGTCTACTCAAACCACTTCCAGTTCCTGTCCGACCTTGGGATTCCATATCGATGGACTTCATTGAACAATTACCAGACTCTAAAGGACATATGGCTATTTTAGTAATCATGGATTGGGCCTCGAAACTAGGCATTTTAATTGCAACACACAACAAAATCACGTCCGAAGAGCTCACGGAATTATTCATTCATCACGTTTTCTCGAAACACGGAGTTCCTAGTCATGTCACTTCTGACCAAGGCTCGGAATTTGTTTCGGCTTTCTTTCGCGCTTTAGGGGAATCTCTATCAATCAAACTACACTGCACCTCGGGATACCATCCTGAGGGGGATGGACAAATGGAACGAGGTGACCAGACTCTGGAACAATACATTCATATGTATTGCGCATATCAACAGGACGATTGGGCAAAACTTCTGCCTATCGCGGAATTTGCATACAACAACGCTCCTAACGTCTCCACTGGTATTACTTTGTTCTTCACGAATAAAGGTTATCACCCTAACATTACAGTGAAACCTGAGATCGACATCCGTTCCGATCGCGTGATTGACTTCGCGACGAATTTAGATGAGATACATGCTTTTCTCTGCGAAGAAATTACTAATGCGCAAGCTTGATACAAAGAGCAAGCGGACAGAAAATGTATTAATCACCCTGATTTTCCCATTGATTCACAGGTATTTGTACTAGCAAAGCACATTAAAACCACTCGACCTACCGCAAAGTTCTCTGAGAAGTACCTCGGACCATTCAAAATTCTTGAGCGCATAGGAACTCTCTTGTACAAGTGACAACTTCCTTCCTACCTCAGTCGTATCCACCCAGTTTTCCAAGTATCCCAGCTCGAACCATATACTCTGAACTTGATCCCACATCATGAACAAACTCCTCCACCTCCGGTGGAAGTCAATGGCAAAGAGGAATACAATGTTGCAGAGGTATTAGATTCGAAATTGGATCATCGATACAAGAAATGTCCACTACGGTATTACATCCGGTGGGCAGGATACAAAGATACAGACAAAGAGTATTCCTGGGTTGCCGCAAACGAAATTCACGTGGACAAGCTGGTTCCAGCTTTCCATCTTTGTTACCCTCACAAACCTGGACCATTATGATCAACGACCATTTAATTTTTTCTATTCATGCATTGGAAATACTAATTTTTATTCTACTAGTTCAACAACTCATCGCGAAACCTTTGCGATTCATCACCATTACATTCCGTACTACCTACTATATTACCTACTAAATTCCCAAACCTTCATGTCAAAAAGTTCCGCGATCCATTCTTCGCGAAGCTAACTTCGAACTCTCACATTTCCTTCCTTCCAAAACCATCGCAATTCTTTCCTCATGGAACAAATCCTAACTTCTCACATTCCTTTCCTTCTACAACCATCGTGATTCCTTCCTCGCGGAACGAATCTTAACTTCTTACACTTATTCATAAAACAAAACCTTACATATCCAAAACCACCAAAAAAGGCAAAAACTTATAAAATTAAACAAAACAAAAAACAAACAAAAACAAAACAAAACCACAAAGCAAAAAACAACAAAAAAAATACTATACAACTACTTATAATTAATTACAAGTACCAATAGCTACTACAATCCTTTGTGGGAATTATGTTGTGCGTCGTTTTCCTTCGCGAACCATTTCTCTCTTTCTTTTCTCTTCTTCTTCCTTGTCCATTTCTTCTTCTTCGTCAATCTGTTCTTCATCAACCACCATATCGTCTTCTGGCCATTGCTGGACCAGATGCACTAAGCTCTCCATCACGAGAGCGGATCGACCTGTGAAACCTAGGAGTAATTCCATCCGCTTATGAAGCTGACGGTTTTGCTCCGCAAGTGAATCCAACTGCTCCCTCAACTCCAAACCCACCAAGCCCCTTTCCATGATGGGCTTCACAGGACCCTGATACATCTCCCCTTCTTCGACTCTTGGTTTTTTTCTCCTCGACCTCTGAGCAGCATTTTCCCCAGACCAACTACACCGTTGTCATTGCTGATGACAGTGGAGGCAGGCCTGGGTTTGCGGCTTCCCAGGTTGCACAATGCAGTGGGCCGTGTTACCTTGCATAACACAACAAAGACAAGCTTCGTGGTTATGCGAAGGAGTAGGGGGAGGGGCATCGCCCTCGTCATCCTCGTTGTCTTCATTGTCATCATCATCATCATTGTCTTCTTCCTCGTCGTTGTTGTTGTCTCCGGGAGTTGGATTGTCATCAGGATCTGGGGCTCCACCAATCTACAAGGCGTTAAGTATACAAGTTATTCATGAACAACTATCACTCACCACAGAAACTAGACATTTCCTCTTTAAAATCAATTGATCTACTTCTGGGGTATCGCGTACCACGGATGCCGACTTGTAAATTTTCTGCTTGGAGCCCGAAGGCTCCCGTGATGCCTGGTCACTAGAACATCACGATGCAGCTTGAGCTGCAAGATCCCAATGCTCCTGTAACTCCTGCAGAGCCTGTGCCCTGCGTTGACTCCGCACTTGCTCCTCCTCTGCAAGTTTCTTCAAGGCGTCAGCCTTTGCCTTCATGATGCTCTCCTCGACGAGTTTTTCTTCTTCCTGCTTCTTTGTGGCCTGTTTCTCCTCCTCAAGCTTCCTCTCTTCCTCGAGTCTCCTCTCCTCTGCCTTGCGCTCCGCCTCACGAGCAGCCTCTTCCTCCAATCTAACCATCTCCTCCTCAAAGGTGGCCTCCTGTGCATCAATCTCGATTTGACAAAGGCGAGCCCATTCCGCCTGTTCATGAATGAGTCTTGCTCGTCGCTCTTGCACAGTCTCGGTAGCAGTAAGAGTAAAGGACATTGGTATAAGTGATGAGGACTTAGGAAAAAGCAGAGAAAACGATCGTGTTTTATACGCATTCTTCGTTGAGGGCAGGTTCGACTTCAAATTTTTCGTTTACCTCGATCATAAATCATGTGGCATTTTTGAAAACTTTATTGGTTTCTTTTTTACTTTTCCATTCTATCTAATTTTAGATTTGTCAATCGTTAACAATCATGTAGGCTTTCAAGGGCGAAAGCCTAAGAGGGGGATACTGTTATATCTATGCAAGCTAAGTCCTTATGAAGCTTTGCAAACCATTCTGCTACTTAGATATTACTTATATCCTTTCACTACTACCCAATTACTTCGCGAAGGAATTCCGATGTGAAGTAAATATTCGTTATCTCTTATCATCCTTATTGGATTAACACTATTCCTTTTATATCCCTTCCTTTGTTTTTCTTACGAGATAACCCATTTGGGCATGGCATTGCTTCGCGATCCTGACTTACCTTTAGTATAAAGCTATGGTATCGAATAGGTAGTTCCTCAGTTTAAATATCAACCTTGATAGCACTTCAATAGTGATACCAATTAATCATCTATCTATATCATTGTTTTAACCTCCTCACTGTCAGTATGTTCCGTGACTGTCATCGCGAATGGAACACGTTTACTTTTCTTCTCTTGCGGACACGCAAAGTGTCGAGGACTCTACTAATAGTAGAGTCAAGGTCCAACTACCTTGTCTAGGATCATTTTACCTCGCGAAGTATTTTCCTTTGTATTTTCCCATGATCATCCTGCGATCATTTCTGACAATCCCTTTGTGCACGATCATAACACTCTGCCAGCCAATCACCCTCTATAACATTGACGGATCTCCTAACACTGCAGGACAGATCACACACTCTGTACATCTACTGTGCACCATAGACCAAAACCAACCCCAGCTCCTTGAATACCTTGTCACCAACCTTGGTTCTGAAAACATCATCCTTGGACTCCCTTGGCTCCAAAAGGTCAACCCAGACATCAGCTGGAGAGAAGGGCGATTGGCTATCACCCCTCCCAGAAAAGCCCCATATCCCATGTCCATCGAAGAAGTCCCTGAACCCAAGGAGAGTAACATGGAAGGAACCACAGAGCACATCATAGAAGCAAACCCAGACTGAGGCCCCACTTCCACCCCACATGTTCACTTTTCCACCCTGGAGTCTGATGACCAATCCCTACTGCCTGAAGAAACGCCTCTCATACCCGATCCAGAGATACATGAGTACACTGAAAGCACACCTCTGTATCGACTGATAGGCAACAGGAAGCAAAGAAGAACATTACTTCAAGCAGGAATCATTGGTCATATGTCAGAAGAACTCTGGTGTTCTGCAGGGTACACATATTCACAACAACTTGCAGAGGCTGCATACAAAGAGAAGCCAGTGAAATCATTCGAAGAGATGGTCCCCTCGGCATATCAGAAACATGCAAAGGTCTTCTCTGAGAAGGAATCCAAATGACTACTGGAGCATAAACCTTGGGATCATGCCATAGATCTGAAACCCGACGCTCCCGAAACTATGCACACCAAAATCTATCCTATGTCTCCAAATGAGCAGGAAGAGCTCAACTGATTCTTGGAAGAGAATCTGCGCAAAGGTTACATTCGTCCTTCCAAATCCCCATTGGTGTTGCCCATTTTCGTTGTCAAAAAGAAGGATGGTAAACTTCGATTTGTTCAAGACTACCGGCAGCTCAATGAATACACAGTAAAAAATCGATACCCACTCCCTCTCATCACAGACATTGTCAGTCGACTGCGCAAAGCTAAGCTCTTCTCCAAAATGGATGTTCACTGGGGGTACAACAATGTGCGAGTTAAAGAGGGCGATGAATGGAAGGGAGCATTTGTCACAAATCGAGGACTCTTTGAGCCCCTCATTATGTTCTTTGGTCTGACAAACTTGCTGGCTACATTCCAAGCCCTCATGAATTCCATATTTGCTGACCTCATTGCTGCTGGGAAGGTGGCCGTTTACCTGGATGACATCCTAGTTTTCACTGAAACTGTCAAGGAATATTGCATGGTAGTCAACGATGTTCTTGCATGCCTCAGCCAATACGACCTGTACCTACGGCCAGAGAAATGTGAATTTGAACAGTCTTCCATTGAATACCTAGGTTTAGTGATCAGCGAAGGAGAAGTGCAAATGGACCCAGTCAAAATAGAGGCGGTCAGAAGCTGGCAGGCACCTACAACGCTATGTGATCTTTGAGGTTTCCTAGGATTTGCTAACTTCTATCGGAGATTCATTGAAGGTCTTGCAAAGAAAGTGTGACCTTTGAATGACCTCACCCGCAAAGACACCAAATGGAACTGGGGATCCCAACAGCAGGCAGCTTTCGAACCGCTAAGGGACACCTTCACCTCCACACCAATCTATACACTATGGGATCCATTGAAACCAACTCGGATTGAAGTTGATGCATCAGGCTTTGCCACTGGAGGTACCCTTTCGCAACTACAGGAGGATGGACTCTGGCACCCGGTCGCCTATCGCTCCTCCTCCATGGATCCAGCTGAGTGGAACTACGAAATCTATGACCAAGAAATGCTGGCCATTATTGAAGCATTGAAAGACTGGAGAAGCTTCTTGGAAGGATCCCCAGAACCATTTGAAATCATAACCGATCACCAGAATCTGGAATACTGGAAGACAGCCCAAGACCTCAGCTGTCGACAAGCATGATGGTCACTATGGCTCTTCCGGTTTGACTTCCATCTTAAGCACTGCCCCGGTAAAGCAGATACTCAAGCGGACACACTTTCATGTATGGCGCAGCACCAGGTCATGGATGCTGAGGACAACAAGGAGCAGATTGTGCTGAAACCAGAACATTTCCTCAATGCCGTGGCCATGGTCCTTCTTCACAACCCCCTCCTTGACCGTATTCAACAGATCAGTGAATGAGAGGCAGAGGTACTGGATGGTCTGAAAGGTATCAAGGGACCCCAGAGTCTCACTAGTGGTCCAGCCGGGTGGAGAGAAGAAAACAGCTTGGTCTATTATTGCAACAAGGTCTACGTCCCACCAGATACCATGCTAAGGAAAAAATCCTGGAACACTGCCATGACGCACCTACTGCAGGTCACCCAGGTATGCATGGCACCCTAGAGCTAGTCAGCAGACTCTACTGGTGGTCCGGAATGCACTCGTTGGTAGACAAGTACGTTGATGGATGTGACCACTGCCAGCGCAAATGCCTGAACCCCCACTACCCCTCTCCTCTTCAACCTCTTCCCGTACCGGAAGGACCCTGGCAGGACATTGGCATGGATCTCATTGGGGAACTACCTATGATGCAAGACAGCCACAATGCTATCATCACCTTTGTGGACCATGACACAAAGATGGTTCACTGCTTCCCCTGCACCACCGAGATAACAGCAGAAGGAGTAGCAGATTTCTTTTATAAAGAAATCTTCTGCTTACATGGCCTACCCCGTTGATTCATCTCTGATAGAGGACCCCAATTTGCTGCAGACATTATGTGACAGCTACTGAAGTGACTAGAAATTGACTCCGCCCTGACCACAGCTTACCACCTGGAGACAAATGGACAGACAGAACGTGCTAACCGGGAAATCAAACATTACATTCACATGTACATAAGTCGCTGACAGGATGACTGGAACCTCTTAATCCCTACCGCTGAGTTTGTCATGAATGCTCGTATCCACTCCGCACACAGCCACTCCCCCTTCGAAACACTTTACGGTTACACCCCTGAGTTCACCATTCCAAACAGCATTGAGACAAAATACCCATCCATTGAGCGCCAACTAGAACTGCTACAACACGCATGGGAGGATGCAGAAGCAGCACTATGGATGAGCAAAGAGCGCATTAGAGAGGGAGTAAAGGAAAAGTACAGGAATTCGAAGTAGGACAACCAGTTTGGTTATCCTTGAGCAAATTAAAGGTGTGGCAAAAGAACCAAAAACTGGGGAGCAAATGCCTAGGTCCATTTGAAGTCGCAGAGAAAACGGGCTGACTCACATACCAGTTAAATCTACCTACCTGGATGAAGATCCACGACAACATCCATACCAACTGCCTGACCCCCTGGAAAGGAAATGAGGTCAACAGAGTTGAACCACCACCACCGGAACCCAAAATCATGGAGGGAGAGGAGTTCTACAATGTAGACATGGTCCTGGACAGCTGGGTCTTTGGACGGTGGAAAAAGCTGCAATTCCTGGTAAAGTGGAAAGGGTATGATGAGGGACACAACAGCTGGGAGCATGAAGAAAACTTAGTGGGCACAAGTGATGATGCAATTGCAGATTTTTATGCAAGACACCCAAATGCACCATGAAAAATTTCAGCTGCCATTTTCCACTCCTTGCCCTGGCAACCCTATGAAAACCTTACAGAAATAGTCACTGGGACATCGACCGTAGAAGGGGGGTAATGTCGTGACATGCTACACAGGATATGGTACTTACTTTGTTTTTCCTACATCTCCTCCTTTCTTTATCCTTGTTACGGTTCGGATCTGTCTACATCCTTCCGTATCCTTCTACATCATTCCACATCTTCCCGTATCCTTCTATTTCTTTCTATTGGCTTCCCACGCTGTCGCTTACTCATCTAGACACTCATATATATAGTACAGTAGTTGACACCTAGTTCTCCATCTTGACCTCTTGGTCTTTGGAACTAGGTTAGTACTTGTATCTCTGCTTACACTCAAATATACTAACTTGGTCTTTGGAACTAGAACTAGTTTTCCTTGTGCAACCCTAGCGATTAGCCCTTGTGCTGTCGCTGTTGTCTTGATCACTACCCCTTTCAGTCTTCATGTGTGGTGCTAGCCCCACTCCTCACCTCGGCTTGTGCTTGTGCCTGTGCTTTCCTCTGTGCTTTCTCCCCTCGTCACCACAGTTTGTGCCTACCAAGGGGAAATTATACTTAACACATCCACTCTTTCTGAATATGAAGATTCTCTCCATTTTAATCTTACTACTGAATTTCAATCACTGGATGAACCGGCCAGTACATTATCTTTACTACAATTTCCATGCTTACTTGATTCCAGTTCTACAGACCCTTTCCTTGATTTTTCTTATGTACAAAAACATTCTATCCCAACAACACCTATAACTCCAATCAATCTCTGTTTATTTGATGGTTCTCTTACTGCAAATTCTATAATGGAAATGGCCAAATTATTGGTTCGCTGTCTGACTGGCGAGTCTTTTATGATTAACTTTTATGTTACTTCATTGGATTCATCTTGCAAAGCCATATTAGGATATAGTTTTTTGTCCCGCTACAATCTGTTGATTGACTGGGTTACAAAAATGATTTCTTTCTGAAACACTGACCACGATGTTTTCAAACAGATGTCTACACTTCTGGATACCTTGATTTTCAGTTCCGAAGTGTCTGCTCCACCTCAGGAGCTTTTAGCGAAACCAGATGCATTGCGCTCTAAACCTCACTCTTGCCTTTCACCTCGTCCACTCACAGACAAATTTCCATATGAACCCATCTACTCATACCCAACAGTATCGCAAATGGGATCTCGTATCGAATCAGTGGAAAAACCAGACATCGACATCACACTTCTAGGAGCAGTAGCTTTCAACTGGGTCTGCAAGGACACTGGTATCAAGCCAATTCTATTTCATTACATTCCTTCCGAAATTACTGCTAAAGGTTCTAGTACTGAAGAATTTGAATCTCAGGAATGAGGATCTATCCTTCCAGATCAATATATGGAATTCACTGATGTCTTTGACAAAAGCTCATCCAAAGAGCTTCCGGAACATCAATCTTACAATCTAAAGATTGATTTAGAGGAAGGTGCTGAGCCACCTTTCAGAAGTTTGTATCCCTTATCTCCAAAAGAATTGGGGGCCCTTCGCGATTTCCTGGATAAGCAACTAGCTACAGGTATAATTCAAACCTCATCTTCACCATATGGTGCACCAGTTCTATTCACACCAAAGAAGGATGGTTCACTCCGACTATGCATTGATTTCTGAGGAATTAATCACATCACAAAAAAGGACTGATACCCATTACCACTAATATCCAACCTACTTGACATGCCCTGAAAGGCAGCCATATACACCAAACTCGATTTAGCTCATGCTTACCATCTTGTATGAATCACTGAAGGTGACGAATGGAAGACTGCTTTTGTCACGAAACACTCTTTTTATAATTCTTTTCTTTTATAATTCTTTTCCTTTTCTTTTCTTTACTTACCTAATCATTAAAGTGCTTACACTAGCACTTATTATATTTTCATTTCCATTTAGATTACAACATGTCAACCTTATTGGTCTTGCATTGTCATTTCACTTAGGCGCAACTCTCTCGTGCCTGTCAGCTCATTGACAGGACGACATCATTATTGTTCCGCCTCCATGCTTCCTTTTATATTGCCTTATTGTTTACTCATCAAATACTTACAGCCTTACTTATGGATACGAGCGACTCTTATTGTAGATTCTCATGGTTACAGTGCAAGACATCTCTCACGGTTTCATATCCCATACATATATAAGACTTAATATTTTGTAGTTATATTCCTTAGCTCTATTCTTGTCTATACTCCTCGGTAGCTAGACCTGTAGTTGGGTTGTTTTATTCATCCTCATCGTTTTCCCATCCTCTTGCTCATTGATTCTCGTGTGATGCCTGGTTGTCTCTTGTGAGAGCTAGCAAATCGCTGACATCATCCACTCAGCAGAACCAGCAGGAGCTGAAAGCAGCTCTGAGGGCAGAGTACCCTGCAGCACAGAAGAGAGACACCACCGGCACCATGTTTGGAGGAACGGGCAGGCCGATGGACATCGACTGGGTGAGGGAGAAGTGGCTGTGCTTTAACTGTGGCGAACCAGGCCACATGAGTAGGAATTGCCTGCACAAGAGAAAGGCAGTAGTCTGGGGTATTATGCTAAACATGAGTGAGCAGGAATGTATGGACTTCATTAATGACTTGGGTTTTCCCAAGACTCCTCAGTAGATATAGGTCTGCAGGAGCCTTCGCACACAGATATTTCGAAATTTGTTGATAATGGCATTGATTATATAATTAGTACAGGTACTAGACAGAAAAACACATCCGCCTTCACACACAAAACCGAAAAATCTGAAAAACCTATATGGTACAAACCCGACACTGCTGAATGGCTAACTCAGAGAGTTAGGGAAGACCAAGTCTCGAGGGCAGTAGGATTATTATGAACTTGGATGCCCTCCTCCCGAGAAAGAGAAGCCTCAGAGGAAACCGTCATGGACATATGAAAACAAAATTAGAAAATGGCAGTCACAGCCATCAGAAGTCTCAAGTGAAGCTTCTGGCAATACTCGAGACACTGGAGGATGGTTGACAGATCATCACACAAGGACTTCTCAACAGCAGAGCAACCAGCTCCTGTATCAACTCAGAATTTGTCAAATGGCACAACCTTGTCACCAAAGAATTACCAGTCAAGACACTCGTCTATAATGCCGACAGCACACTCAATGACTCTGGCTCAATAGACAAGTATGTCAAGATATGGATGACTATTGGCAATCACTCGGAGATCATACAATTCAGAGTAGTAGGTCTAGGAAAGAATAATATCTTTCTAGGACTAGACTGGCTATGACACCACAACCCAAGTATCAATTGGGAGATGTCTGAACTAACCTTTGACAGGTGTCTGACATGATGTGGTTACAACCCACACTTCTGGATGCCAGAAGATACTCACTCCAGAGCTGCGTTAGAAGAAGGTGAACAACTTTCCTTGTTCAACTGGGATAGGTATGTCCATGAACAAGTACAGTCGAGGAAGTGGACCGAGGAACAGGTGAAGAAGAAGATGGGGAAGGAGTTTGACAACTCCAAGCTCTATGTCAGGGAGTATCCTGATATTTTTAGCCAGAAAGAGTTCGACCAGTTACCGCAGAGATGTCCATGGGACCACACTATTGACCTGACACCAGGCTCCAAGCCTCTAGACTGCAAGGTATACCCACTGAGCCCAAAAGAACAAGAAGCACTCGACAAGTTTCTTGAAGAGAATCTTTGGACTGGACGAATTCGACCCTCCACATTGCAGATGGCATCACCCTTCTTCTTCATCAAAAAGAAAGACGGTACCTTAGGACCAGTGCAAGACTATCAAAAACTGAATGAGATGATGGTTAAAAACCGGTATCCACTTCCACTCATTCAGGAACTGATTGATCATTTGAAGGGTGCTAAGGTCTTCACCAAGATGGACATCCAATGGGGCTTTAATAACATCTGGATAAAAGAAGGTGATGAGTGGAAGGCAGCTTTTCGAACTAACCAGGGGTTATTCAGACCAACCATCATGTTCTTTGGACTCACTAACTCTCCTGCGACATTCCAAGGTTTCATGAACCATATCCTGCAAGACCTCATCAATAGAGGTCATGTTATCATTTACATGGATGACATACTGATTTTTACTGACAGTATAGAAGAACATTGACAAATTGTAAAGCAAGTACTCAATATTCTATGGGAGCACAAACTGTTTCTTAAACCTGAAAAATGTGCTTTCAAGAAGCCGGCCATCAACTACCTTGGTATTATCATTGGTAACGGGACTATTCACATGGATCTGAAGAAAGTACAAGCCGTCCGTGAATGAATTACTCCCCACAAGAAGTGTGATGTTCAGCAATTCTTAGGGTTTTGCAACTTCTTCAGATGCTTTATTTGTGGGTTTAGTCTTGTAGCGAAGCCACTGACACAGCTTACTGGGAATGGAACCTGGAAGTGGGAGAGAGTGCAGGAAGAAGCGTTTGAAGAGTTGAAACGCCACATCTGTGAGGAAGTAGTTTTGCTTATCCCTTGCAACCATGGGAAGTTCTGAGTAGAAGCTGACTTGTCCAACTACACTAACGGTGCTGTCTTATCACAGTTTGTTGATAACAGGTGGTATCCAATTGCCTTTTGTTCCCGTTCCCTCAATGAGGTTGAGTGCAATTACGAGATTTATGACAAAGAGCTCATGGCTATTATGGACTCACTTGATGACTGGTGTCAGTATTTGCTGGGGGTGGAAGAACAGATCAAAATTTTTATGGATCATGCAAACCTCCAATACTTCAAGAAGCCGCAGAAACTTAATCATTGACAAGCGCGCTGGGTATTGGAGCTAGCAGAGTAGAATTTCAATCTTGTCCATAAACCTGGTAAATCCATGACAAAAGCTGACACCCTGTCAAGGATGACAGGTCTTGAGATGGGGGACAAAGACAACAAAAACATTGTTCTCCTGAAACCAGAACTTTTCATTTGTGCTCTTGACCTATCAGCTCCTGAAGATCTCTTACTGTCGGAAATTTGGAAAAGCAGAAACTAGGTAGATCAACTCGTACAGGACACCCTGACTGCTAAGGATCCCAAGTGGATTGAGACTGAAAGAGTCATTACATGGAAAGGGTGTGTTTATGTACTGAAAAACTGCCTACTCCGGTCCAAAATAATTACTCAGTACCATGATACATCGCTAGCGGGACATCCTGGACAGTATAAAACCACGGAGTTGATCACTCGGGACTACTGGAGACCAGGAGTTACAAGAGACACTGGGAAGTACATCGAAGGTTGTGAGAAATGCCAGGCTACGACAGCTCATCGTACCAAACTGGTGGGACAGCTACATCCACACTCAGTTCCATCGGAGCCTTGGCAGATAATTGGTACCGACATGATAGGGGAACTACTGGAGTTGGGAGGATATAACACCATATCGGTGTTTGTCAATCATTTTTCCAAAAGATTGTGACTTGTTCCATCGCACACCACAGTCACATCAGAGGGAATGGCGAAGATATACTGTGATCATATCTTTTCTATACATGGGATTGCACAAAAGATCATACATGATCGAGGACCTCAGTATCATTCTTGGTTCATGAAGGAACTCTACTGTCTCTTGGGAATAGAAGCAAACTACACCACGGCGTATCATCCACAGACTAATGGCCAGACAGAATGGACGAATCAGGAGATCGAACACTATCTCTGTCTGTTTATCAACTACCATCAAAATGACTGGCATGAGTGGTTACCCCTTGCAGAATTCACTTATAATGATCATGTACACTCTGCTACAAAGGTCTCTCCCTTCTATGCTGACAATGGTAGACATCCCTATAAAGGTACGGCACCTCAAATGACTTTGGACAACCCCACAGCACAGGCATTTGTGGATGGAATGAGGAAGGTTCGAGAGGAAGTAGGAGCGGCCTTATGAAAGGCCAATGAGGACATGAAGAAGTTTTATGATTGGAAGTGAAGAGTTGGGGTAAAGTATAAGCCAGGCAATAAGGTCTGGCTTGAGGGAACTAACTTGTCGACAGACCAGCCAATGATAAAGTTAGGAGACAAACGGTTTGGACCATTTATGGTTCAAAAGAAAGTAGATGCTAGTTCTTATAAACTAGATATTCCCTTGACATGGAGACATATTCATAATGTTTTCAATGAAGTACTCCTCACTCCCTACAGAGAACCGCAATTCCCCTCTCAACCATGAAACACTCGACCACCTCCTGTTGTTGTAGGAGAAGAAGAAGAATTTGAAGTCGAAGAGATTCTTGACTCATGGAAGGTAGGTAGGGGAATCAAGTACAAAGTCTGATGGCGGGGATATGGACCGCACAAGGACACTTGGGAGCCTCAGTCCAACATCATGCATTCCTCCAATTTGTTGAAGGAATTTCATGATAAAAACCCGACTAAACCCAAGCCCGCTACCCTAAAACAACTCGAGATCCCTATTTTCTTATCTCCTACCGAATTATTCCGCCCTATGCCCCAGCCGGACACCAAAAACATGACACCATAATTACCCTCCAAAACTTTTGTTAGATGACAGGCGCTTTGTGGAACTCGCGCTCTAGGGAGGGGGTAATGTCACGAAACACTCTTTTCTATTATTCTTTTCCTTTTCTTTTATTTACTTACCTAATCACTGAAGCGCTTACACCAGTGCTCATTATATTCTTATTATCATCTAGATTACATGCATCAACCTTATTGTTCTTGCGTTGTTGTTTCATCCATGCATGACTCTCTTGTGCCTGTCAGCTCATTGACAGGATGATGTCATTATTGTTCCACATCCATGCTTCCTTTTATATTGCCTTATTGTTTACTCACCGAATACTTACAGCCTTACTTATGGATACAAGTGACTCTTATTGTAGATCCCCACAGTTACGGTGCGAGACATCTCTCATGGCTTCATATCCCATTTAGTATATAAGACTAGGTATTTTGTAGTTATAGTCCTTAGCTCTATTCTCGTCTATACTCCTCAGTAGCTAGACTTGTAGTTGGGTTATTCATCCTCATTGCTTTTTCATCCTCTTGCTCATCGACTATTGTGTGATGCCTGGTTGTCTCTTGTGAGAGCTAGCGAGTCGCTGACAGTATGAAGACTTCAGAACCAATCTGGAATTCAGGAGCAGAAATGTGTTTCTCATCAGCTTGTTCTTTATACTGCTTCTGAGCATTAGTAATTTCATCACAAAGGAAAGAATGAACTTCATCCAGGTTGACAACAAAATCATGAGCTTGATCAGATCAGATATCGACTTTTGGTTGAATGGATACATTCAGATGGTAACCTTTGTGAGCGAAGAAAGGTATAATCCCAGTAGAAGCATTTGGTGCATTATTGTAAGTGAATTCAGCCATTGGTAAAAGACCAGACCAATTGTCCTGTTGGTAATTGCAATAAATGTGGATGTATTGTTCCAGGGTTTGGTTGACTCATTTGGTTTGACCATCAACTTCAGAGTGATATCCTGTTATATCTATGCAAGCTAAGTCATTATGAAGCTTTGCAAACTATTCCACTACTTAGATATATTACTTATATCCTTTTTGTTAGGGCCGTGCTTCCAAGGAGGGAATGAAGTGGCTGAAGTTGCCCATGAATGGTCCAAAGGCTTCGATACAGCAATTGAGCACTCGAAGTGATTGATGTACAGGCTGAAGGATCATGGGAACAATCGAAGATCGAAGGGACCGAATGGTATGGAAGTCACGTAGGAATGAAGCGAACCTCGATCCATTCATTAGAACGGATCCTCACTACACTGAGTGGTTCTGGGATGGATTCGGATGATAATGAACAGTAAGAGGACAAAAGAAGAGAGAGGAGTGATTGGGATGGAACCCAAGGCAACCCAAGTCGATATTGAAACTGAGGAATAGTGTACAAGATATATAACCTTATATACAAGTAATCCTAATTGTTAAATAAAGACAATAAGTGAGAAGGATCTGAAATAATACAATAACAATGTTTCCCAAGAACAGACAGGCATGGGAATGCATCGGTCATGACGACCAAGTGTCATGTGATGTATCTGAGGTTGTTCCGAAGTTACTGGGCCAAGGGGCACAGTACAAAGTTGATTGAGATTCACGAAATGTTCGCGATTCATCACAATCACATTCCAGTCTACCTACTTTATTACCTACTAATTCCAAATCCCTATGCTAAGTAGTTCTGCCATCCATCATTTGCAAAACTAACTTGAACTCTCACATGTTCCCTCCCTTCCAAAACCATCACAATTCTTTGCTTGCGGAATGAAGGTTAAATCCTTACACCATTAACACTTATTCATAAACAAAACTTTACAAATCCAAAACCACCAAAAAAGGCAAATACTTATAAAATTAAACAAAACAAAACAAAACTAAAAACCAAAAACAACAAAAACAACAAATAAATTAATACTCAATTATATAAAATATATTACAAGTCCCATAAATTAATACAACCCTTCGCGGGAATCACGTCATGCATTGTTTTCCCTTGTGAATCCTTCTTCTCTTTCTCTCCTCTTCTTCTTCCTCTTCGTCCATTTCCTCATCTTCTTCTTGTTCCTCCTCAGGTCATTGCTGCACTGAACAAACTAGCTGTTCCATAGCAACAGCAGTATGGCTCGTGAACCCGATCAGTGCATCCATCCACACTTTAATCGACTCATTTTGCTCCGCAAGCAAATCGAGCTTTCCTGCTAACTCTACACCCCCAAATCCTCTCTCTGGACCCTCGTATCAACCTGATTCATCAATGTGTGGTTTTTTCCTCCTGGACCTACAGGCTGCATTGTCACCTGCCCAGCTACATCTCTGCCATTGTAGGTGGCAGGCCAGGCAGGCCTGAGTCCAGGGCTTCCCAGGTTGCACGATGCAATTCGAAGTGTTATGCTGGGTAACACAACAAAGGCATCCTTCGCAATTACATGAAGGAGTAGGGCGAGGGACGACAATGTCGTCATCATCTTCATTGTTGTCATCATTGTTGTCTCCATTGTCCGGGTCAGGAGCTACACCAATCTACAAAAAAGGGTTGTTACTAATACAATTCATCATGAAACAAAGAAAACTCACTGGAGGAAGTGCTCATTCCCTCTTCGACACTCTTATTTCTACTTCTGGGGTATCGCGCACCATGGAAGCTGACTTGTATATTTTTGACTTGGAGCCTGAAGGCTCCCGCAATACCTGATAGCTGGTGCGATGTGATGCAGCTCAAGCTGCACAATCCTGATGATCTTGTAGTTCCTGCAGAGCCTCTGCTCTGCGTTGACTCCTAGCTGACCCTTCTTCAGCCAGCTTCTTCAAAGCATCAGCCTTTACTTTCGCGATACTCTCCTCAACGAGTTGTTCTTCTTGTTTCCTCTTTGTGGCTGTTGTGACGCGCTACACAGGATACAGTATTTACTTTATTTCTCCTATATTTCCTTCTTCCTTTATCTTCGTACTATTTGGATCCAGCTACATTCTTCCGCATCCTTCTACATCGTTCCGCATACTTCTATCAACTTCCCGTGCTGTTGCTTACTCAGCTAGACACTTGTATATATAGTACAGTAAGCTGACACCTAGTTCCCCATCTTGACCTCTTGGTCTTTGGAACTAGGTTAGTACTTGTATCATCGTTTATCTTCAATATATTTACTTGGTCTTTGGAACTAGTTTTCCTTGTGCGACCCTAGTGATTGGCCCTTGTGCTATCGCTGCTGTCTTGATCATTATTTCTTTCAGCCTTCGTGTGTGGTGCTAGCCCCACCCTCGCCTCGGCTTGTGCTTTGAGCCTGTGCCTCCTCTGTGCCTTCTCCCTTCGTCACCACAGTGGCCCTCTTCTCCTCCTCAACTCTCCTTTTATCTTCAAGCCTCTTCTCCTTGGCTTTGCGTTCTGCTTCTTGGGCAGCTTCCTCCTCCAGTTGCAACAACTCTGCCGCGAACTCTGCGTCCTGAGCTTCAATCTCCAGTTGATGGAGGTGCGATCATTTGGCCTGTTCATGAACAAGCTGCACTTGTGTTTTATATGCATTCGTCATTGAGGGCAGGTTTGACTTCAAATTCTTTGTTTACCTCAATCGTAAATCACATGGTACTTTAAAAAATTTCACTTTTCCTTTTTTTACTTTTCCATTCTATCCAAATTTAGATTCGTTAATCATTAATGATCACGTAGGCTTTCGAGGGTGAAAGCCTAAGAGGGGGATACTGTTATATCTATGCAAGCTATGTCCTTACAAAGCTTCGCAACCCATTCCACTACTTAGATATATTACTTATCTCTTCACCACTATGCAATTACTTCACAAAGTAATTCCGACGCAAAGCAATTACTCATTATCTCTTTTTATCCTTATCAGATTCACACTATTCCTTTTATATCCTTTCCTTTGTTCTTTACTTACAAGCTAACCCATTCAGGCATCGCATCACTTTGCAATCCTGACTTACCTTTAGTATAAAGCTATGGTATCGAATAGGTAGTTCCTCAGTTTAAATATCAACCTTGATAGCACTTCAATAGTGATGCCAATTAATCATCTATCCATATCATTGTTTTAACATCTCCTCTGTCAGTACATTCCGCAATGGTCATCGCAAACGGAACACATTTACTTTCTTCTCTTGTGGACACACAAAGTGTCAAGGACTCTACTAATAGTGGAGTCAAGGTCCGACTACCTAGTCTAGGATTGTTTTACCTTGCGAAATAATTCTCTTCGCTATTTCCCGCGATTACCCCGTGACCCTTTCTGACAATCCCTAATTGCATGATCATAACAGACATCCATTCTGATCACGCAATTGACTTTGCGACGAATTTAGATGAGATTCATTCTTTCCTCTGCAAAGAAATTACTAATGCGCAAGCTTGATACAAAGAGCAAGCAGACAGAAGATGTGTTACTCACCCAGATTTTCCCATTGATTCACAGGTATTTGTGCTAGCAAAGCACATAAAAACCACTCAACCTACTGCGAAGTTCTCCAAGAAGTATCTTGGACCTTTCAGAGTTCTTGAGTGCGTATGTCATGAAGTGAGCCACCCCCTATCATTTTCCTTTCTTTACGATACACCATCCAAGCACCCTTACCTACAATAATTATTCCGGAACCTTCCACCCCATTCTATCAGTTCCATTCCATTCCTTGTGCCTGAGCTATACAGTATTACATCATAGTTCCTGCACTCCACCTTGTATATATAAGCCAGTCCCCACAATCTGGTCCCTTATCTTGACCTCTTTGTCGTTGGGACCAGGTATGTCATTACTTACTTCTCTGTACTTATTATCAATATAACTTTGTTGTTGGGACTGGTATCTGCCCGTTTTCTGCCTAAGTCTCTGCTCTGCTCTGTCACCGTCATCACCTCTTTGTGACAGCGTAGGAACTCTCTCATACAAGTTACAACTTCCTTCCTACCTCAGTCGTATCCACCCAGTTTTCCACATATCACAACTCGAACCCTATACTCCGAACTCAATTCCACATCACGAACAAACTCCTCCACCTCCAGTAGAAGTTGAAGGCAAAGAGGAATACAACATCACAGAGGTATTAGATTCGAAATTGGATCATTGATACAAAAAATGTCCACTATGTTATTACATACAGTGGGCAGGATATGAACGTACAGATGAAGAGTTTTCCTGGGTCACCACGGACAAGCTGGTCCCAGCTTCCATCTACATTACCCTCACAAACCTGGACCATCATGACTTAACAATCATCCCTTCTTTCATTAATCATTCCTGGAAATACTAATTTTGGCATTTTCCTAGTAACAAACTTCTCGCCAAACATTCATGATCCATCACAATTACATTCTGTTTTACTTACTTCATTACCTACTAACTTTAACTTCCACTTGTTCCCTTCCTTCAAAACTCAATTGCAATCCATACTTTGTGATCCTAACTTCAACTCCCACATTTTACCTTCATGCAATATTCAATTGCGACTTCTTCCTGGCAGAATGAAGTTCACTCCTTACACCATTATCCATTAACTAATCCTCACCCACAATACCTTCTGAGTTTCAAAAAAAACACCAAAAAAGTCAATTACTTATAAAATTAAACTAAACAAAACAAACAAAAAACAACAAAAACCAATAAAAGAGAACTACTTACTACAAACCCTTCGCGGGAATCACATCACATGTTGTCTTCCTTTGGGAATCCTTCTTCATCCTCTTCTTCTCCATCCTTCTCAGCATCTTCTTCAACATTTTCCCCTCCAGGTCGTTGCTGAACAATACAAACCAATTCTTCCATTGCAAATGCAGTACGGCTCGCGAAGCCCAGCAGTGAACTAAACTGCTTGTGCAACTCATCATTCTGCTTTGCGAGCAGATCCAATTTCTCTCCCAAGTCTACCCCTACCAACCTTCTCTCTGTGATGCGCTTTGTGGGACCCTGGTACAACTCTTCTTCATTGACCTGGGGACTTTTCCTTCCAGACCTGCAGGCTGCATTATCCCTGGACCAACTGCAACATTGTCATTGCAGGTGACAGGCCAGACAAGCCTGAGTCCGGGGCTTCCCGGGTTGAGCAATACAATTGGTAGTATTGTCCTGTGTAACACATCAAATGCAGGCTTTGCGGCTACAAGAAGGAGTAGGGGGAGGGGGTTCATCATTGTCATTGTCATTGTTATCTCCAGGGGTTGGGTTGTCATCTGGGTCAGGAGCAGAACCAACCTATGTCGGGTTAATCAATGAGACCATCACAAAGTAAAAAACTACTTACCTGAGGAACCACTCTGTCGTGACATGCTATAGAACTAGGTTAGTACCTGTATCATTGTTTACCTTCAATATACTTACTTGGTCTTTGGAACTAGTTTTCCTTGTGCGACCCTAGTGATTGGCCGCTGCACTATCACTGTTGTCTTGATCATTATATCTTTCAGCCTTTGTGTGTGGTGCTAGCCCCACCCCTCACTTTGGCTTGTGCTCTGAGCCTGTGCCTTCTCCGTGCTTTCTCCATTCATCACCACATTAGGTCAAGATCTCTACTCGTACCATCAGCCTTTCCAACTGATCCTACGAGGAGTGGAAATTGGACTTACCCAGTTCTCCACCTTCCACTGCCGCTACGCCTTTGTTTACACCAGACATTGATTGTTCAGGATTGCAGCATGCATTTGATACTCAAGATCAGTGCGACGTTCATTCTAAATACAATCCAGACGAAGAACGTGATGCTTGGTTTGATTGTGACAAAAGTCCTTGTCCCAACCGATACCGTAACTCTGCTCCCATCACTCCAAGGGATTCAGGAAACGGACAATTCATAGTCATCCTTAGAATTCCAAGCCCAGTGCCAAGCCGAGTCGGTAGACTTTCAAATCCCACCAGTGCCATCCCATCTGCTATATCCTCTTCTGCGCTTATCCCTACTGCTATCTTAGAACCCGAGTGAGAAACCAAAGCCGACCCTGTCGCATCAACCCCATCCCCAGAGCCTATCGTCATTGATATCTCGGTTATACCAGAACCGTTATCCCCATCTCCTGAACCTATCCCCACTGAAAACACCTCCATCATGTCTCATCCCCCTACCACCCAAGACCTTGCGGTGTTGATTCAACAACTTGCAACACAACAGATGGCACTACAAACAGCAGTAGCCAGTATCGCTAACAACATTAGCACCAATAAAGGTGTTAGCAAACCCCAGACATATGATGGGAAGTGCAGTGATGATGCACGACACTTCATTGCTGCCTTTGAACTCTGGGCTCAGGGGATCCGTTCCCTTAGCAATGACCAAGAGAGAATCAAATCGGCTATCTCATACCTGGATGGTGATGCAGCCATTTGGGCTACTCCTACCTCAGAGAACATCAGCCAGGTCACTCGAGCTGTCGCTTCAGGACTACCAGCTCCTGCCCTCCTCTACCCCACCTGGGCTGATTTCGCTGGTGCCTTCAGGCAATGGTTTGAAACAGTGGACCCAGTGGTAGAGGCCAAACATGTCCTCAAAAGTCTTTGGCAAGGAAAGGACCGGGTGGCAACCTATGCTGCCACCTTCAAGCAGTACGCCAGCAGGACGGGATATTCGGATGCCGACCTTCGAGATCGCTTCTATGACCACCTCTCAAAGCAAATCAAGGACGGATTGGTTAACTCCCAAGCCAACACAGATCTGATGAATGTGCTGATCAGTGAAGTGATTCGCATTGACAACTGACAGAACGAATGTGCCAATGAGGAAGGGAAACAATACACCCGAAGTACTCCCAACTTCAACTCCTATACCCCGACTCCCTTTGTTCCAGCGCGCAATCCAAACACAATGGATGTGGATGCCACCACTACTGGACAATCTGTGGAAGACTATCGCAGGTCCATGACAGGAAGATGCTACAGGTGCGGATCCAGAGAACATCGCAAGGCGGATGGGCACCATGAATGAGATGTCTGCAATCATTGTGGACTAACTGGTCATCTAGCAGCCGTCTGCCGCAGGAAGTTCCTGGGACTTCCAAGACCCACCCCACGTTCTGTCGCTGCCACATCTATCGTTGCTGAGCCCTCCACCTCCATCGCTGCTGCCACACCAACCCCTGCTACTGACTTCACAAAGATCCTTCAGATGCTTACTGCTGGGAAAAAGGAATTGGCAGAGCAGATGGTGGAGTTATGCTCGAATTTTTCAAGTGGGAACCCGCCACGGCTGCCGCCTGGTTCCCTAGTCTGTATTCCTCATCTACTTCTACCTATGCATCTATACCCTCCTGTACAATTGGTTCCGCTCAATCCAGTGATGTTTCTCACTTCCGTGTACTGATTAAGTTGCAAGGCAGATTCAAGAATACAGACAGTGCAGCAATGATAGACTCCGGTGCCACCGGTCTCTTCATTCATGACCGTTTTGTTAGACAACATCAGATTCTCTCTGGGCATCTTCTCCATCCAATTACCCTCTATAACATTGATGGGTCTCTTAACACCGCAGGGCAGATCACGCACTCTGTATGCCTGTTCTCCACAATAGATCAAAATAAACCCCAGCTCCTTGAATATCATGTCACCAACCTCGGGTCTGAAAATATCATCCTCGGACTTCCATGGCTCTGAAAGGTCAACCCAGACATTGACTGGAGAGAAGGGTGATTGGCTATCACCCCTCCCAGAATGGCTCCACACCCCATGACCATCGAAGAAGTCCCAGAACCCAAGGAAAGTAATGTGGGGGGAACCACTGCACATATTGTAGAAGCTAACCCAGACTGGGGCGCCACTGCAGTTCCACAAGTTCACTCCTCCACCCTGGAACCTGACGACCAACCCCAATTGCCTGAAGAGACTCTCCCACTCCCCATGCCTGACCCAGAGATACATGAATACACTGAAAGCACCCCTCTGTATTGACTGGTAGGCAACAGGAAGCGGAGGAGAGCGCTACTTCAAGCTGGGATCATTGGCCATACGTCAGAAGAACTTTGGTGTTCTGCAGGGTACATGTATTCTCAACAACTCGCAGAGGCTGCCTACAAAGAGAAGCCACCAAAGTCATTTGAAGAGATGGTCCCCTCATCATACTGGAAACATGCAAAGGTCTTCTCTGAGAGAGAATCAGAACGGCTACCAGAACATAAAACCTGGGACCATGCCATAGATCTGAAACCAGACGCTCCTGACACCATGCGGATTAAAATCTACCCCATGTCCCCAAACGAACAGGAAGAACTGGACCGGTTCTTGGAAGAGAATCGGCACAAAGGCTACATCCGTCCCTCCAAATCCCCACTGGCGTTGCTGGTCTTCTCTGTCAAAAAGAAGGATGGTAAACTTCGATTTGTGCAGGATTACTGGCAACTCAATGAGTACACAGTAAAAAACCAGTACCCACTTCCCCTTGTCACGGACATCGTCAGCCAACTGCGTAAAGCCAAGGTCTTCTCCAAAATGGATGTTCATTGGGGGTACAACAATGTGCGGATTAAAGAGGGTGACGAATGGAAGGGAGCATTTGCAACAAATTGAGGACTCTTTGAGCCCCTTGTCATGTTCTTTGGCCTAACAAACTCACCCACTATGTTCCAAGCCCTCGAATACCTAGGCCTGGTAATCAGTGAAGGAGAAGTGCAAATGGACCCAGTCAAGATAGAGGCAGTTAGTAACTGGCAGGCCCCTACCATGCTACGTGATCTCCGGGGTTTCCTAGGATTTGCTAACTTCTATCGGAGATTTATCGAAGGTTTTGCAAAGAAAGCTCAACCCCTGAATGACCTTACCTGCAAAGAAAGCTTGACCCCTGAACGACCTTACCCGCAAAGACACTAAATGGGTTTGGGTATCACAACAGCAGGAAGCCTTCGATTCACTAAGGGAATCCTTTACATCGGCACCAATCCTCACACTATGGGATCCATTGAAACCAACTCGGATTGAAGTGGACGCATCAGGCTTTGCTACTGGAGGTACGCTTTCGCAACTACAGGAGGATGGACTATGGCACCCCGTCGCATACTGTTCCTCCTCCATGGATCCAGCCAAGCGAAACTACAAGATTTATGAATGGGAAATGCTGGCCATTATCGAGGCATTGAAAGACTGGAGAAGCTTCCTAGAAGGATCCCCAGAACCCTTTGAAATCATAACCAATCACCAGAACCTCGAATACTGGAAGACAGCCCAAGACCTCAGTTGTCGACAAGCACGATGGGCACTATGGCTCTCTCGGTTTGATTTTCATCTTAAGCATCGCCCCGGCAAAGCTAACACTCGAGCTGATGCACTTTCACGTATGGCACAGCACCAGGTCACAGATGCAGAGGACAACAGGGAACAGATCGTTCTAAAACCTGAGCACTTCCTTAATGCGGCAACCATGGTTCTTCTCCATAACCCCCTCCTTGACCGCATTCAGCAGATTAGCAAACAAGAGGCAGAAGTCCTGGACGGTCTGAAAGGTATCAAGGGACCCCAGAGTCTCACTAGTGGCATAGCCGAGTGGAGAGAGGAAAATGGTTTGGTCTACTATCGCAATAAAGTCTATGTTCCCCCAGATACAGCGCTAAGGAAACCAATCCTGGAACACTGTCATGACACACCTACTGCAGGTCATCCAGGGATGCATGGCACCCTGGAACTAGTCAGCAGACTCTACTGGTGGCCTGGGATGCACTCTTTTGTAGACAAGTACGTTGATGGATGTGACCACTGCCAGTGCAAATGCCTGAACCCCCACTACCACTCTCCTCTTCAACCTCTTTCCATACCGGAAGGACCCTGGCAGGACATTGGCGTGGATCTGATTGGGGAACTACCTATGACGCAAGACGGCCACAATGCTATCATCACCTTTGTGGACCACTACACAAAGATGGTTCACTGTTTCCCCTGTACAACAGAGATCACCGCAGAAGGAGTAGCAGATTTCTTTTATAAAGAAATCTTCCCCTTACATGGACTACCCCATCAATTCATCTCCGATAGAGGACCTCAATTTGCAGCAGACATTATGCCACAGCTATTGAAGCAACTAGGAATCAACTCCGCCCTGACCACAGCTTATCACCCTGAGACAAATGGACAGACAGAACGCACTAACCAGGAAATCAAACATTACATTCACATGTATGTAAGTCGCCGACAGGACAACTGGGACCTCTTAATCCCTACTGCTGAGTTTGTCATGAATTCTTGTATCCACTCCGCACACAGCCACTCCCCCTTTGAAACCCTTTATGGTTACACCCCCAAGTTCACCATTCCAAATGGCATTGAGACCAAATACCCATCCATCGAGCGCCAGCTAGAACTGCTCCAGCATGCACGTGAGGATGCAGAGGCAGCACTACAAATGAGCAAGGAATGCATCAGAGAGGGTGTAAAGGGGAAAGTACAGGAATTCGAAGTAGGACAACCAGTTTGGTTATCCTTGAGCAAATTAAAGGTGTGGCAAAAGAACCAAAAACTGGGGAGCAAATGCCTAGGTCCATTTGAAGTCGCAGAGAAAACGGGCTGACTCACATACCAGTTAAATCTACCTACCTGGATGAAGATCCATGACAACATACATACCAACCGCCTGTCTCCCTGGAAAGGGAATGAGGTCAACGGAATTGAGCCACCACCACCGGAACCCGAAATCGTGGAGGGAGAAGAGTTCTATGATGTGGAGGAGGTCCTGGACAGTCGGATCTTCGGACGGTGGAAAAAGTTGCAATTCCTGGTAAAGTGGAAGGGGTACGATGAAGGCCACAACAGTTGGGAGCACGAAGAGAACTTAGTCAGCACAAGTAACGAGGCAATTGCAGATTTCTACGCAAAACACTCAAACGCACCACGAAAAATTCCAGTGGCCATCTTCAACTCTCTACCCTGGCAACATTATGAAAACCTCATGGAAATAGTCGCTGGGACATCGACTGTAGAAGGGGGGTAATGTTGTGACATGCTATACAGGATATGGTACTTACTTCATTTTCTCCTACATTCCCTCTTTTCTTTATCTTCATGACTACCTGAACCCTTCTCCATGTTTCCATATCCTTTTACTTCCATCTATCATTCGTCAGAACCTTCCATCACATTCCAGACACTTCTATCAGCTTCCCACGCTGTCACTTACTCATCCGAACCCTTGTATATATAGTACAGTAGCTGACACCTAGTTCCCCATCTTGACCTCTTGGTCTTTGGAACTAGGTTAGTACCTGTATCATTGTTTACCTTCAATATACTTACTTGGTCTTTGGAACTAGTTTTCCTTGTGTGACCCTAGTGATTGGCCCCTGCACTATCACTGTTGTCTTGATCATTATATCTTTCAGCCTTCATGTGTGGTGCTAGCCCCACCCCTCACTTTGGCTTGTGCTCTGAGCCTGTGCCTTCTTCATGCTTTCTCCATTCATCACCACACACTCGTTTCCTCTTTAACACTCTGATCTCCATGTCCGGGGTATCATGAACCATGGAAGCCAACTTGTAAGCTTTTTGTTTTGAGCCCAAAGGCTCCTGCAAGCTCATTGTGGCCCCCGTTCTTTGTGATGCAGCGCGAGCTGCATGCTCTCATTGTTCTTGTGATTCAGTGAGGGCTTGTGCCCTCCGACAATCCCAATTCTTTTCTTCTTCAGCTAATCTTTTCAAAGCATCAGCTTTCACCTTCACAATACTTTCCTCAACAAGCCGCTCTTCTTCTTTTTTCTTTGTGACTTATTTCTCTTCCTCAAGTTTTCTCTCCTCCTCAAGCCTCTTCTCCTCTGCCTTGTGCTCAGCCTCATGAGCAGCTTCCTCCTCCAACCTTACCATCTCCTCCTCGAAGGCAGCATCCTGTGCATTGATCTCTAGTTGATGAAGGTGGGCACATTCTGCCTGCTCACGAATGAGGCATGCTCATCATTCTTGTACTGACTCAGTGGCGGTGATGGTGAAAGACATCTCGATGAGTGATGAGGACTTAGGAAAAACAGAGAAAAATGTTGCATTTTATACTCATTCTTCATTGAGGGCAGGTTTGACTTCAAATTTTTTTTTACCTTGATCATAGATTGTGTGGCATTTTGAAAATTTTATCTTTCCTTTTTACTTTTCCATTTCATCTAATATTAGATTTGTTAATCATCAATAATTGCATAGGCTTTCGAGGGCGGAAGCCTAAGGAGGGGATACTGTTATATCTATGCAAGCTAAGTCTCTACGAGGCTTTGCAATCCATTATGCTACTCAGATATATCACCTATATTCTGTTACCACTATGCAATTACTTGTTATCTATTCTCATCCTTATCAGATTCACACTATTCCTTTTATATCCTTTCCTTTGTTCTTTACTTATGAACTAACCCATTCAGGCATGGCATGGCTTCGTGATCCTGACTTACCTTTAGTATAAAGCTATGGTATTGAATAGCTAGTTCCGCAGTTTAAATATCAACCTTGATAGCACTTCAATAGTGAAACCAATTAATCTTCTATCCTTATCATCGTTTTAACATCCCTACTGTCAGTATGTTCCGCGACGGTCACTGTCAGCGACTTGCTAGCTCTCACAAGAGACAACCAGGCGTCACACAATAGACAATGAGCAAGAGGGCGAAAAAGCAAAAAGAGGATGGATAAGACAACCCAATACTAGTCTAGCTACCGAGGAGAATAGACGAGAATAGAGCTAAGGAATATAACTACAAAATACTAAGTCTTATATACTAATGGGATATAAAGCCGTGAGAGACGTCTCGCGCCGTAACCATGAGGATCTACAATAAGAGTCGCTTGTATCCATAAGTAAAACTGTAGGTATTAGGTGAGTAAACAGTAAGGCAATATAAAAAGAAGCATGGAAGCGGAACAATAATGATGTCATCCTGTCAATGAGCTGACAGGCACGAGAGAGTCACACCTAAGTGAAACAACAATGCGAGAACAATAAGGTTGACACGTGTAACCTAAATGATAATGAAAATATAATGAGCGCTGGTGTAAGCACCTCAGTGATTAGGTAAGTAAATAAAAGAAAAGGAAAAAGAATAATAAAAGAAAAGAATAATGAAAAGATTGTTTCGTGACAGTCATTGCAAACAGAACACATTTCACTTTTTTCTATCTCAGACACACGAAGTGTCAAGGACTCTATTAATAGTGGAGTCAAGGTCTGGCTACCTAGTTTAGGATTGTCTTACCTCGTGAAGCAATCTTCTTTGCAATTTCTCATGACTAACCCTGCAAACCATTTCCAATGATTCATTAGTGCATGATCATAACAGTGTCAAGTAGGTCAAATATGAATGGTAATGGGTATTGGTCCTTCTTGGTGATGTGATTAATTGCTCAGAAATCAACACATAATCAAAGTGAACCATCCTTCTTCAGTGCAAATAGAACCGGTGCACCATATGGCAAAGATGAGGTTTAAATTATACCTGTATTGAGTTGCTTATCCAGGAAGTCATGAAGGGCCCCCAATTCCTTTGGAGATAAAGGGTACAGTCTTCTGAGAGGTGGCTCAGCACCATCCTCTAAATCAATTTTTAGATCATGAGATCGATGTTCTGAAAGCTGTTATGATTGTGCACTAATGGATTGTCGGGAATGGGTCGCGGGGTTAGTTGCAGGAAATAGCAAATAGAATTACTTAAGGTAAGACAATCCTAAACTAGGTAGTTGGACCTTGACTCCACTATTAGTAGAGTCCTCAACACTTTGTGTGTCTGATATAGAAGAAAGTGAAATGTGTTCCATTTGCAATGACTGTCGCGGAACATACTGACAGTAGGGATGTTAAAACGGTGATATGGATAGATGATTAATTGGTATCACTATTGAAGTGCTATCAAGGTTGATATTCAAACTGCGGAACTAGCTATTCGATACCATAGCTTTATACTAAAGGTAAGTCAGGATCGCAAAGCAATGCCATGCCCAAATGGGTTAGCTTGTAAGTGTTATGATCATGCACCAAGGGATCGTCAGAAAGGGGCCGTGGGATAATCATGGGAAATAGTGAAGAGAATTACTTCCCGAGGTAAGATGATCCTGGACTATGTAGTTGGACCTTGACTCCACTATTAGTAGAGTCCTCAACACTTTGTGTGTCCGCAAGAGAAGAAAGTAAATGTGTTCTGTTCACAATGACCATTGATATGCTGACTTGGGGGTGAATGCAAAATGCAGGTGTAGAAATACTAACACCAACACCAACACACACACACACAAAACTAAGTTAAACACTAAGTTCAGAGGGGTGCAGAGAAGATATAAAATTTATTGTTTGAATCTAACTCTGTCTAGTAGAGTAGGAGTTTGGTAATAGATTTTCTTTCACAAGTTCTGTAAAACTTGGGCTTGCTATGGCTAACTGGTTCCTTAATCTGACTTTGACTGGATAACTTTACTAAACTGCACTGTCAGTGACTCGCTAGCTCTCACAAGAGACAACCAGGCATCACACAAGAATCAATGAGCAAGAGGATGGGAAAGTGATGAGGATGAATAAAACAACCCAACTACAGGTCTAGCTACCGAGGAGTATAGACAAGAATAGAGCTAAGGAATATAACTACAAAATAGCAAGTCTTATATACTAATGGGATATGAAGCTGTGAGAGATGTCTCGCACCGTAACTGTGAGGATCTACAATAAGAGTCACTCATATCCATAAGTAAAGCTGTATGTATTAGGTGAGTAAACAATAAGGCAATATAAAAGAAAGCATGGAGGCGGAACAATAATGACGTCATCCTGTCAATGAGCTGACAGGCACTAGAGAGTCGCGCCTAAGTGAAATGACAACACAAGAACAATAAGGTTGACGCGTGTGATCTAAACGGAAATGAAAATATAATGAGCGCCAGTGTAAGCGCTTTAATGATTAGGTAAGTAAATAAATGAAAAGAATAATGAAAAGATGGTTTCGTGACATGCACTTTGAATAACTTTACTTTCTTTCTAAGTTAAAAGTACAATCTTTCTTTGTTATACAAGTCTGTCTGAATCTCAGAACTGTTTCTCTCTCTCTCTCTATGCTGAAATTCTCTCCCTTTCTGTAGGATTAGCAGTCACTACAAAAGTGGGGGGGGAGAAAGCTTCCATTCATTCTTGGTATCGAGCTCTTTTTATGTCCTGGGCAGAGATCTAGATCTAGGGACCTAAATTACTCCACAGTTCTAGAACATTACTATGACAACTGTCAGAATTCTGGTCTGGAACCTTTCTAAACAGAAACTCATATATTCCTGTTGTGCCTATCATGTTGTCAAGTAGCAACTGATATATGATAATTTGAACAGTCTTGGACTTTCTCTACACTCCTCAGCAATCCTAGGTTAGGTTGCAGTTTTCTATAATACACATACTGTTTCTTTGAACAACAGGAAAAGCAAGATATGTACAAAGAACTGGTTTTAGTACATATATCTACTGCCTGTAACTGGGCCTTGCCACTGAGAACCCTCCCAGTGCATCTGTGGTTAACATCTGCACAGGGCAGGTATTGCACAAGGTACTGTAGACATGGTACAAAGACTCCCTGCTGGCATGTGCAAAGTTTCGGAAATTAAGGGTTTTTATGCATAGCCTGTTTTCAGGTGTATCACTGTTGCGGAACATACTGACAGTAGAGATGTTAAAACAATGATATGGATAAATGATTAATTAGTATCACTATCAAAGTGCTATCAAGGTTGATATTCAAACTGCGGAACTAGATATTCAATACCATAGCTTTATACTAAAGGTAAGTCAGGATCGCGAAGCAATGCCATGCCTGAATGGGTTAGCTCGTAAGTGTCATGACATGCTATACAAGATACAGTACTTACTTTATTTCTCCTACATCTCCTCCTTCCCTCATCGCTGTTACTGTTTGGATCCATCTACATCATTCCACATCCTTCTATCACATTCCAAACACTTCCATCAACTTCCCGCGCTTTTGCTTACTCATCGAGACTCTTGTATATATAGTACAGTAGCTGACACCTAGTTCCCCATCTTGACCTCTTGGTCTTTGGAACTAGGTTAGTACCTGTATCATTGTTTACCTTCAATATACTTACTTGGTCTTTGGAACTAGTTTTCCTTGTGCGACCCTAGTGATTGGCCCCTGCGCTATCACTGCTGTCTTGATCATTCTATCTTTCAACCTTTGTGTGTGGTGCTATCCCCACCCCTCACTCCGGTTTGTGCTTTGAGCCTGTGCTTTCTCTGTGCTTTCTCCCTTCGTCACCACATTAGGTCAAGATCTCTACTCGTACCATCAGCCTTTCCAACTGATCCTACGAGGAGTGGAAATCAGACTTACCCGGTTCTCCACCTTCCATTGCCGCTACGCCTTCATTTACACCAGACATTGATTGTTCAGGATTTCAACACGCATTTGATATTCAAGATCAGTGCGACGTTCATTCCAAATACAATCCAGACAAAGAACACAACACTTGGTTTGACTGCGACGAAAATCCTTGCCCCAACCGATACCGTAACCCCGCTCCCATCACTCCAAGGGATTCAGGAAACGGACGATTCATAGACATCCCTAGAATTCCAAGCCAAGTTCCGAGCCGGGTTGGTAGACTTTCAAACCCTACCAGTGCTGTACCATCTGCTAGATCCTCTCCTGCACTTATCCCTACTGTTATCTTAGAACCCGAGCTAGAAACTGAAGCTGACCCTGTCGCATCAACCCCATCCCCAGAGCCTATCATCATCGATATCTCGGTTACACCAGAACCATTATTCCCATCTCCTGAGCCTATCCCCACTGAAAACACCTCCATCATGTCGCACCCTCCTACCACCCAAGACCTTGTGGTGTTGATTCAACAACTTGCCACACAACAAATGGCACTACAATCGGCAGTAGCCAGCATTGCCAACAACATAAGCACCAACAAAGGTGTTAGCAAACCCCAGACGTATGATGGGAAGTGTAGTGATGATGCATGACGCTTCATTGCTGCCTTCGAACTATGGGCCCAGGGTATCCGTTCCCTCAGTAATGAACAGGAAAAAATCAAATCAGCCATCTCATACCTTGATGGTGACGCAGCTATCTGGGCTACTCCCACCTCAGAAAACATTAGCCAAGTCGCTCGAGCGGACACTGCAGGAGTACCAGCTCCTGCCCTCCTCTACCCCACCTGGGCTGATTTCCCTGGTGCCTTTAGGCAACGGTTTGAAACAGCAGATCCAGTGGTAGAGGCCAAATGAGTTCTGAAAAGCCTTTGGCAGGGAAAGGACCAGGTAGCAACATATGCGGCGACCTTCAAACAGTATGCTAGTAGGACAGGATACTCGGATGCTGACCTCCGAGATCGGTTCTATGATCACCTCTCGAAGAGAATCAAGGACGGACTGGTCAACTCCCAGGCTAACACAGATCAGATGAATGCACTGATCAATGAAGCAATTCGCATTGACAACAGGCAGAATGAACGCGCTGATGAGGAAGGGAAACAATACACCCGAAGCACTCCCAACTTCAGCTCCTACACCCCTACTCCCTTTGTTCCGGCCTGTGATCCAAATGCAATGGATGTGGATGCCACCACTACTGGCCGATCTGCAGAAGACTATCGCAGATCCATGATGGGAAGATGCTATGGGTGCGGGTCCAGAGAACATCGAAAGGCAGATGGGCACCATGAACGCAATGTCTGCAATCATTGCGGACCAACAGGCCATCTAGCAGCCATCTGCCGCAGGAAATTCTTGGGACTCTCAAGGCCCATCCCTTGTTCTGCCGCCGCCACATCTATTGTTGCCGAGCCCTCTACCTCCATTGCTGCTACCACACCCGCCCCCACTACCGATTTCACAAAGATCCTCCAGATGCTCACTGCCGGGCAGAAGGAACTGGCAGAGCAAATGGCAGAGTTGCGCTCGAATTTTTAAAGTGGGAACCCGCCATGGCTGCCGCCTGGTTCCCTAGTCTGTACTCCTCGTCTACCTCTACTTATGCATCTATACCCTCGTGTACAATTGGTTCCACTCAATCTAGTGATGTTTCTCACTTTCACATACCGATTAAGTTGCAAGGTAGATTCAAGAATACCAACAGCGCAGCAATGATAGACTCTGGTGCCACAGGTCTCTTCATTCATGAACGTTTCATGAAACAACATCGAATTCTCCCTCACCATCTCCGCCATCCAATCACTCTTTATAACATTGACGGATCTCCTAACACTGCAGGACAGATCACACACTCTGCACATCTACTATCCACAATAGACCAAAACCCACCCCAGCTCCTTGAATACCTCGTCACCAACCTTGGTTTGGAAGATATCATTCTTGGACTCCCATGGCTCCAAAAGGTCAACCCAGACATCGACTGGAAAGAAGGGTGATTGTCTATCACCTCTCCCAGAAAGACTCCGCACCCCATGACCATCGAAGAAATCCCCGAGCCCAAGGAAAGTAATGTGGGAGGAACCACTGCACATATTGTAGAAGCTAACTCAGACTGGGGCACCACTGCAGCTCCACAAGTTCACTTCTCCATCCCAGAGCCTGATGACCAACCCCAATCGCCTGAAGAAATTCTCCCTCTCCCCACGCCTGACCCAGAGATACATGAATACACTGAAAGCACCCCTCTGTATCGACTGGTAGGCAACAGCAAGCGGAGGAGAGCATTACTTCGAGCTGGGATCATTGGCCATACGTCGGAAGAACTTTGGTGTTCTGCAGGGTACATGTATTCTCAACAACTCGCAGAGGCTGCCTACAAAGAGAAGCCACCAAAGTCATTTGAAGAGATGGTCCCCTTGTCATACCGGAAACATGCAAAGGTCTTCTCCGAGAAAGAATCAGAATGACTACCGGAACATAAACCTTGGGACCATGCCATAGATCTGAAACCGGATGCTCCTGAAACCATACAGACCAAGATCTACCCCATGTCCCCGAATGAGCAGGAAGAGCTTGACCGGTTCTTGGAAGAGAATCAGCGCAAAGGCTACATCCGTCCCTCCAAATCCCCATTGGCGTCACCTGTCTTCTTTGTCAAAAAGAAGGATGGTAAACTTCAATTTGTGCAGGATTACCGGCGACTCAATGAATACACAGTAAAAAACCGGTACCCACTTCCCCTCGTCACGGACATTGTCAGCCAACTATGCAAAGCCAAGGTTTTCTCCAAGATGGATGTTCGTTGGGGGTATAACAATGTGCAGATTAAAGAGGGGGACAAATGGAAGGGAGCATTTGCAACAAATCGAGGACTCTTTGAGCCCCTCGTCATGTTCTTTGGCCTAACAAACTCACCCACTACGTTCCAAGCCCTCATGAACTCCATATTTGCTGACCTCATTGCTGCTGGGACGGTGGCCGTTTATCTGGATGACATCCTAGTTTTCACTGAAACTCTGGAGGAACATCAAAGTATAGTCAACGATGTGCTTACACGCCTCAGCAAATATGACCTATATCTGCAACCAGAGAAGTGTGAATTCGAACGGCCTTCCATCAAATACCTAGGCTTGGTAATCAGTGAAGGAGAAGTGTGAATGGAACCAGTCAAAATAGAGGCAGTTAGTAACTGGCAGGCCCCTACAACGCTACGTGATCTCCGAGGTTTCCTAGGATTTGCTAACTTCTATCGGAGATTTATTGAAGGTTTTGCGAAGAAAGCTCGACCCTTGAACGACCTTACCCGCAAAGACACTAAATGGGTTTGGGGATCACAACAGCAGGAAGCCTTCGATTCACTAAGGGACTCCTTTACATTGGCACCAATCCTCACACTATGGGACCCATTGAAACCAACTCGGATTGAAGTGGATGCATCAGGCTTCGCTACTGGAGGTACACTTTCGCAACTACGGGAGGATGGACTTTGGCACCCCGTCGCATACTGCTCCTCCTCCATGGATCCAGCCGAGCGAAACTACGAAATCTATGACCGGGAAATGCTGGCCATCATCGAGGCATTGAAAGACTGGAGAAGCTTCTTAGAAGGATCCCCGGAACCCTTTGAGATCATAACCGACCACCAGAACCTTGAATACTGGAAGACAGCCCAGGACCTCAGTCGTTGACAGGCACAATGGGCACTATGGCTTTCTCGGTTTGATTTCCACCTTAAACATCGCCCAGGCAAAGCTAACACTCAAGCTGATGCACTGTCACATATGGTGCAGCACCAGGTCACCGATGCAGAGGACAACAGGGAACAGATTGTGCTAAAACCAGAACACTTCCTTAATGCAGCAACCATGGTCCTCCTCCATAATCCCCTCCTCGACTGCATTCAGCAGATCAGCAACCGAGAGGCCAAAGTACTGGATGGTCTGAAAGGTATCAAAGGTCCCCAGAGTCTCACTAGTGGTCCAGCCGAGTGGAGAGAAGAAAATGGTTTGGTGTACTACCACAACAAAGTCTACGTGCCCCCAGATACAGCACTAAGGAAAACAATCCTGGAACACTGTCACGACGCACCTACTGCAGGTCATCCAGGGATGCATGGCACCCTGGAACTAGTCAGCAGACTCTACTGGTGGCCTGGGATGCACTCTTTTGTAGACAAGTACGTTGATGGATGTGACCACTGCCAGTGCAAATGCCTGAACCCACACTACCACTCTCCTCTTCAACCTCTTTCCATACCGGAAGGACCCTGGCAGGACATTGGCGTGGATCTGATTGGGGAACTACCTATGACGCAAGACGGCCATAACGCAATCATCACCTTTGTTGACCATTACACAAAGATGGTTCACTGCTTCCCCTGTACAACCGAGATAACCGCAGAAGGAGTAGCAGATTTCTTTTATAAAGAAATCTTCCGCTTACATGGACTACCCCATCGATTCATCTCCGATAGAGGACCCCAATTTGCAGCAGACGTTATGCGACAACTACTGAAGCGACTAGGAATCGACTCTGCCCTGACCACAGCTTATCACCCTGAGACAAACGGACAGACAGAGCACGCCAACCAGGAAATTGAACGTTACATTCGCATGTACATAAGTCGCCGACAGGATGACTGGGACCTCCTAATCCCTACTGCCGAGTTTGTCATGAATGCTCGCATCCACTCCGCACACAGCCACTCCCCCTTCGAAACACTTTACAGTTACACCCCTGAGTTCACCATTCCAAACGGCGTCGAGACAAAATACCCATCCATCGAGCGCCGACTGGAACTGCTACAGCATGCACGTGAGGATGCAGAAGCAGCACTACGGATGAGCAAAGAGCGCATCAGAGAGGGAGTCAAGGGAAAAGTACAGGAATTCGAAGCAGGACAACCGGTTTGGTTATCCCTGAGCAAATTAAAGGTACAACAAAAGAACCAGAAATTGGGGAGCAAACGCCTAGGTCCATTTGAAGTCGCAGAGAAAACAGGCCTGCTCACATATCGATTACACCTACCTACCTGGATGAAAATCCACGACAACATCCATACCAACCGCTTGTCTCCCTGGAAAGGGAATGAGGTCAATGGGATCAAGCCACCGCCACCAGAACCCGAGATTGTAGAGGGAGAAGAGTTCTACAACGTGGAGGAGGTCCTGGACAGTTGGATCTTTGGACGATGGAAGAAGTTGCAATTCTTGGTAAAGTGGAAGGGATACAACGAAGGCCACAACAGTTGGGAGCATGAAGAAAACTTAGTGGGCACAAGCAACGAGGCAATTGCAGATTTCTATGCAAAACACTCAAATGCACCACAAACAATTTCAGCTGCCATCTTCAACTCTTTACCCTGGCAACCTTATGAAAACCTCATGGAAATAGTCGCTAGGACATCGACTGTAGAAGGGGGGTAATGTCATGACGTGCTATACAAGATACAGTACTTACTTTATTTCTCCTACATCTCCTCCTTCCCTCATCACTGTTACTGTTTGGATCCATCTACATCATTCCACATCCTTCTATCACATTCCAAACACTTCCATCAACTTCCCGCGCTTTTGCTTACTCATCGAGACTCTTGTATATATAGTACAGTAGCTGACACCTAGTTCCCCATCTTGACCTCTTGGTCTTTGGAACTAGTTTTCCTTGTGCGACCCTAGTGATTGGCCCCTGCGCTATCACTGCTGTCTTGATCATTCTATCTTTCAACCTTTGTGTGTGGTGCTAGCCCCACCCCTCACTCCGATTTGTGCTTTGAGCCTGTGCTTTCTCTGTGCTTTCTCCCTTCGTCACCACAGTAAGTACAGACAAAGGGAAGGATATAAAAGGAATAGTGTGAATCCAATAAGGATGAAAAGGGATAACAAGTAATTGCTTTGCATCGGAATTCCTTTGCGAAGTAATTGTGTAATGGTAAAGAGATAAGTAATATATCTAAGTAGCAGAATAAATCATGAAGCTTTGTAAGGACTTAGCTTGCATAGATATAATAGTATCCCCCTCTTAAGCTTTTGCCCTCAAAAGCCTACATGATCATTAATGATTAACAAATCTAAAATTAGATAGAATGAAAAAGTAAAAAGAAGAAAAGTGAAATTTTCAAAGTACCACATGATTTATGATCGAGGTAAATGAAAAGTTTGAAGTCAAACCTGCCCTCAATGATGAACATGTATAAAATGCGACAGTTTTCTCTGTTTTTACCCAAGTTCTCATCCTTCTCAACATCCATTACTGTCACCGCTACCGAGACTGTTCAATAACGATGAGCACATCTCATTTGAGAGCAGGCAGAACATGCCCACCTTCGTCAAATCAAAATCGAGGTGCAGGAGGCTGCCTTTGAGGAGGAGTTAGTGAGGTTGGAGGAAGACGCTGCTCGTGAGGCGGAGCATGAGGTGGATGTTACATCTATGCAAGCTAAGTCCTTACAAAGCTTTGCGAACCATTCCGCTACTTAGATATATTGCTTTTATCATTTTACCACTACACAATTACTTCGCGAAGCCATTTATTGTTATCTCTCATCATCTTTATCGGATTACACTATCCCTTTTATATCCCTTCCTTTGTTCTTTACTTATGAGCTAACCCATTCGGGCATGGCATTGCTTCACGATCCTGACTTACTGCATTGGGATCAAGGATATCCAGCTTGAACCATTTGTGAGCAGATCCACTCAGATAGGATAAGGTGTACGTGATCTTCCTTTGACCAGTGAGATAGTTCGGTCAATCTAGGAAGACAAGGGATAATGAAACTAGGAAGGATTTGAGCTTCTGAGGCTCGAGACCATCAAAGACATCTGGCTCTCAAACTTTCACTTTACTTGATTGGGGATGGTTCCATTTGCAGATTTGTGATCACATTACCTAGTCCGTAGAGTGTTCCTTGAGAGGCTTGGAAGGTTTGGAGAAACTCCCTTTCGGAGGAGTTGTTGTTTGGTGGGAATATGGGTCTCCTAGGACTACCCAGTCCATCGGATCCACCACCACCTGTCACAAAGAGGTGACGATGGTGGCGGAGCGGAGCGGAGACTTGAGCGGAAGCGGGCAGGTACTGGTCCCAACGACAAAGTTATATTGATAATAAATACAAGTAAGTAAGTTCAAGACATACCTGGTCCCAACGACAAAGAGGTCAAGATAAGGGACCAGGTTGTGGGGGCTGGCTTATATATACAAGGTGGAGCATGGGAACTATGAGGTAATACTGTATAGCTCCGGCACAAGGAATGGAACTAATAGAATGAAATGGAATGTTCCGGAATGATTATTGTAGGTAGGAGGGCTTGGATGGTGTATCGTAAAGAAAGGAAAATGATAGGGGGTGGGCTCACTTCATGACATTACCCCCCTCCTTATGACCATTGCCCTCAATGGTCAAGCTTTTGCCGCCTGAGGGTGCTTTTTGTGGAATTTTCGGATAGTTGCTGGGGCGTGTTCAAGATTTGGTGCAGGTTCCCATGAGTTGTGTCCTGCATCGTAGCCTTTCCACTTTACCAAGTACTCTAGCTTCTTCCACCTAATCCGACTATCCAAGATGTCCTCGACTTCATACTCCGGCTCATCCTCATCCTCTAGATATACTGGTTCCGGTGGTGTTGCAATTTCGCCGTTTACGGTGTTCCCTCTCCAAGGGTACAATTTATCAACATGGAACACAGGATGGATGCGGTCCAGGGATAGTGGGAGGTCTAAATGGTAGTCCAGGGGCCCAACCTTCTGCAAAATGGTGTAAGGTCCTAGCTGTCGATCCCCAAGTTTCTCACTGGACAGTTGGAGCTTGATGTCCTCTGCGCTTAGCCAGACCTGATCTCCAACTTGGAATTGATGTGCCTTTCGTTTTCCCCGTTCGTAGTTTTCCTTTTGCCGTCGTTTCCCCAGGTGTAGCGCCGCCCCAGCATCCTGTCGTGCATCCCGCAGTATCTGGATGCGATCATCCACCGCCGGAATCCCACTCCGTTGTCCAACTGGAATGTTAAATAGAGGCAGATAACCATAGGTGAGTTCGAATGGGGACGTTCCAAGTGCAGAGTGGGTGCGAGAGTTAATCACAAATTCCGCCATAGGTAGGTGCTCCGCCCAGTCATCCTGGCGGCGTCCCACATAGAGTCTGAGGTATTTTTCGACTTCTTGGTTTGCCCGTTCGGTCTGTCCGTTTGCTTGGGGGTGGTACCCTGAGGTGAGGTTTGATTTGATTCCTAGGCGGGAGAGTAATGATCGCATGAGTTTTGCTGCGAACTGGGGTCCCCGGTCTGATACAAAGCGGAGGGGAAGACCGTGGAGGCGAAAAATTTCGCGATAGTAGATGTCGGCCACACCTGCTGCTGTGATTGAAGTTGTACAAGGAATTGCATGGATTTGTTTACCATAAAGGTCCGTGCAGACTAGAATCGCGTCATACCCTTGCGAGTTGGGCAGCTGTGTGATCAAGTCAACTCCCACTTCTTCCCACAAGCCTGCTGGGACGTCTAGAGGTAGTGTTACTGCTCGTGGGTGTCTCTGTATCTTCTTCCTTGCACAAGTCTCGCATCCTTCAACATATTTTTCTACAAAGGATCGCAGGGTGGGCCACCAAAAGTGGGTGCTGACGAGGTCAAGGGTATTGTGAAGTCCAGGGTGGCCAGCAGAGGGGTTGTCGTGGCATTGCTTGAGTACTTCTTTCCGGAGGTCATCATCTGGTGGGACATATACTCTTCCTCGGTGGTATACTAGTCCCTTGTCTTCTTCCCATTCTGCTATCCCATTGGCCAAGCGTTTGAGACCGCTTCTCCTAAGCTCTTCCAGTCCTTCCAGTACTTGGGCCTCCTTTTGAGACGCCTGTCGGATGCGGTCCTCCAGTGGGTTTTGTAGTGAGGTAGCTGCCACTTGCATGAAATGGGCTGGTTTCAGAACAATCTGTTGTCGATTATCTTCGCTATCCAGAACCTGATGTGCTGCCATACGAGAGAGAGCGTCTGCCTGAGTGTTGGACTTGCCAGGGCGGTGAGTGAGCTGGAAGTCGAATCGGGACAACCATAGTGCCCATCGCGCCTGCCGTCTACTGAGGTCTTGAGCAGAACGCCAGAATTCCAGGTTTGCGTGGTCGGTGAGAATCTCGAACGGTTGTGGTGAACCTTCCAGGAAGCTTCTCCAGTCCTTTAATGCTTCGATGATAGCGAGCATCTCTCGGTCATAGATTTCGTAGTTTCGTTCAGCTGGTTGCATGGAGGCTGATCGAAATGCCACTGGGTGCCACTGGCCGTCGTCTTGTTTCTGCATTAGGGCTCCTCCCGTAGCAAAGCCTGATGCATCTACCTCAAGTTGTGTGAGCCTATTAGGGTCCCAGAGTGCCAGTACCGGTGCTGTGATGAATGCTTCCCTTAGGGTATCGAATGCTTGTTGTTGGTGTGTCCCCCAACTGAAGCCTGTATCCTTTTTTGTTAGGTCGTTCAGAGGGCGTGCTATGCGGGCAAAGTTCCGTATGAATCGACGGTAGAAGTTAGCGAAGCCTAGGAATCCCCGTAGTTCTCGTAGATTCTTTGGGGTAGGCCAGTCGCGGACTGCAGCTACTTTTACTGGATCCATGCGCACTTCACCTTCTGATATCACTAGTCCCAAATACTCAACCTGAAGCTCCTCAAACTCGCATTTCTCTGGTCGCAGGTAGAGGTCATGTTTCTCTAGCCGCTTTAGTACCTCTCGCACCACCTGCCGGTGTTCTTGCAAATTGTTACTGAAGATGAGGATGTCGTCTAGGTAGACTGCTACCTTACCAGCCGCCACTAGGTCTGAAAAGATGGAATTCATGAGCGCTTGGAAGGTAGCTGGCGAGTTGGTGAGACCGAAGAACATTACACTGGGTTCAAATAACCCTCGGTTGGTTGCAAAAGCGGCCTTCCACTCATCACCCTCCTTAATCCGGACATTGTTGTAGCCCCATCTGACGTCAAATTTGGTGAAGTACCGTGCCCCCTGTAGACGGCTGACAATGTCAGCGACCAGTGGGAGAGGATAGCGGTTCTTTAGGGTTACTTGGTTGAGTTTCCGGTAATCCTGTACGAAGCGGAGCTTCCCATCTTTCTTCTTAACAAAGAAGACGGGTGAAGACAGTGGCGATTTTGAGGGGCGAATGTAGCCTTTTCGGAGGTTGTCATCCAGGAAGCGGTCGAGTTCACCTTGTTCATTCAATGACATTGGATAGACTTTTGTGCGCATGGTTTCCGGTGCACCTGGGATCAATTCTATAGCATGATCCCAGGGTTGGTGGTCAGGGAGGCGCTCTGAAGCAGTTTCAGAGAATACTTTTTCGAAATCGCGGTAGGGTTCTGGGACCATTTCTTCAAAGGTTTTCATGGGTTTTGTTTTGTGGGCTTGTTCCGCTAGCTGTTGGGAGTAGGTGAACCCTGCAGCACACCAGACTTCATCTGTTTGTTCGTGTAAGATTCCTGACTTCACCCATGCACGTCGGGTTCGTCGGTTTGCTCGAATGCGGTGTATGGGCGACTCTTCTGTCTCCTCATCCAGTGTGTCAAGTGGTGGTTCAGGGGTGATCACAGTTTCAATTTCCTCCGCCGTGTCTTGCTCTTCCACCTCCTCTATCGTTGTTTGTTGGGATCTGACTGTGAGTCGTCCTTTCTCCCAGTCAATATCTGGATTGGCCTTACGTAGCCAGGGGAGTCCTAAGATTAGGTCTTCGCCTCCCAGATTGGTTACTAGCAAGTCTGTCCACCGTTCTTGGTTATCAACAGTCAGGGCTAGGCGTGCAAAGTGTGTGATCTGCCCTGCTCGGTTAGCAGACCCATCAATGTTAAAGACGCCAATGGGTTTCCTGAGTGGGAAGGTCCTTACACGGTGACGGGTGACAAACTCTTGGTTCAAAAATAGAGCAGTGGCTCCAGAATCAACCATGGCTGCAGTTGCTATACTGTGATTTCTTCCTCTTAGTTTTGCGTTAATTCGGAAGTGAGATGAATTGGAGTTCAATTCCGAAATAGTAGATATTTTACAAGATGGGAGAGAATCATACGCAGATGTGGAATGTATAGCGAACTGGTTTACGGGTACTCTCGATGCAGCCGAGACGGGCACCCGCTTTAAAAACCCTCCTGAGAACCTGGTGCTGGGGCCATGGCATTGGCTCTGTTAAGGAGCTCCTGGAGCTGGGCAATCTGGGTGGAGAGGTCAGGCGTAAGTGGGGACGGAGCAGTGGGAGCTGGAATGGACGCGGCAATTTGGACAGGTTCATTGGGGAAGAGGGTGAACGGTGTCGAAGCAGAAGCAGAGACTTGTTGACGGCGGGGTTGTTGGCGCTTACCCCGGCCACGTTCTAGACCCATGAACTTGTCTTGGCAGACTGATTCTAGGTGGCCTCGTCGTCCACAGTAGCGGCAAACTGTCTCCTTGTATGAGCAGTTCCTCTTTTCGTGACTCTGCGAGCCACACCCATAACACCTTCCTCTCATCTGGGCCACGAAGCTTTCTCTGCTGTTACCACTAGTGTGTGTGGCATCGACATCCATAGCATGGGAGTTGGCAGGGGGGGAGGAGATATGGGAGGTGCCTGGGTTGCGACCTGTCATGGTGGGATCGTGCAGGAACACATCCACTGAAATTGCTCGCCTGATAGCCTCCTCCAGGGTGGGAGCCAGTCCCTGGGCTATATTGACCACAATGAGATTTTGTCGGATCTCTGGGTTGAGGCCGCTATGGAAGCGTTCTCGCAGGTCGACGTCTGAAAGCCCGGTCCGATCGCCAATGTCCTTGAAATTCTGTGCAAATTCCGCTACCGTCTGACCTTTTGCCTGCCTGAGATGCTGGATTGCATTCCGGGCCTCCATACCTGCATCAATGGATTCAAATCGGAGGGTGAAGGCTGTTTTGAAGTCTTCCCATCGTCCATTGAAAGGTTGTTGGTTATGGCTGAATTCTAGGAGGTATGGTGTGGCCCAGTCAGCAGCCTTGCCTGAGAAGAATCCTAGCGCTGCCTTGATCAGCTTCCCTTCGTTGCTACTCAGATCTGGTTGTTCCATTGCCCAGCTTTGATACTGAGCAATGAAGCGACGTGCTTCTGCACTACTAGAGCCTTTGAAGAGCTCAGGTTTATTCATACTGGACTTGGCTGAGGCTTTGTGGAGGTTGGCCGTGAGCTGGGCCACCTGCTCGATGAGCTGTGCCATGAGCTGGTTTGTGTTGACTTCAGAGGTCGACATAATGGATGGGGGTGCAGTGGGAGTAGGGATAAGGATGGGTGTGATCACGGTACCGTCGGAAAGGTTCTCCTCTTCACTGATGGAGTTGGCAGCAGCGTTTGGACAGGGTTGAGAACTGCAATCAGCCCAGGAGCTGCTTTTTCTGCGGTGGATGTGGGTTTGGTCTTTAGTATCAAAAGCGTGTGGGTAGGCAGAGCAGTCGATAGCTTGGGCGGGCAGGCTTGGTGCGGAGGTGTCTGTAGACGTGGTGGAAGCGGAGCCTGCAAGGATAACCTAATCGGTAGGCTATCAGTGCAGTAAGGGATCTTGACCTAATGTCACAAAGAGGTGACGATGGTGGCGGAGCGGAGCGGAGACTTGAGCGGAAGCGGGCAGGTACTGGTCCCAACGACAAAGTTATATTGATAATAAATACAAGTAAGTAAGTTCAAGACATACCTGGTCCCAACGACAAAGAGGTCAAGATAAGGGACCAGGTTGTGGGGGCTGGCTTATATATACAAGGTGGAGCGTGGGAACTATGAGGTAATACTGTATAGCTCCGGCACAAGGAATGGAACTAATAGAATGAAATGGAATGTTCCGGAATGATTATTGTAGGTAGGAGGGCTTGGATGGTGTATCGTAAAGAAAGGAAAATGATAGGGGGTGGGCTCACTTCATGACACCACCTGGCCTGCCTGGACCTCCCGGTCCACCGGGTCCTTCATCTCCAGGTCCATCCAGATCTGCTGGGTTTTCATCAGCCCCTACTGGAACTCCTTCATCATCATGATCCTCTCGATTACCTTCTTCAGTTTGATCTTCGGGTTCATCTCCATCTTCTTCTTCCTGTCCTTTAGGAATCTGAATGTTTTCTGGTGCATTCCAGGCCAAGAGTTGTCCGAAAATAGTTGCTGCCATCAGAGATGGTGGGATGATTGCAGATGATGAGGTGGTAGTGATTCATGTTACCATCCGAGGTGTTCTGACTTGAACCGGTGTTCTGGTCACGGTGTATAATGTTTGAATTCTGTAGTCCAATGTTTTGGTGTTTCTGCCAATAGCGAACTCTGGATTCACTTCCGTTGTGGGAAGTGTAGTCAATGTCATTGGACTGAAAACATTGGTTCGTCTTCGACCTCCTAAGGCCGAGATAGATTCTGAGTATGGCACAAATGATTGTGCGTTAGCAAGAAATGGGTTTGGCTGTTCAGCCGGATTTGGTACATCTGAATTGTCAGTAGTTCTGGTGAGTGTTCTCATCCGGTTCCTTCTGGCTTGTCGAGTCATTGGGGGAGCCATGAGTTATGTGAAAGATGATGAGTAATAACGACAATAGCGAGAATTAGTTTAAATATACTGTTAAGACCATGCCGGTGAAGTTCCGTAGGGTCTTAGGTAATGGGAGATGAGTGTAATTGAGTTCGATGGGTTCGGTCCAATTGAGAACATGAACAATGATGAACAATTGTTAGTCGATGTATGGAATGAAGATGAATGTGAACTGGAACCTCAGCACCACTATCAGTAGTGCCCTCGCCTTGTCATACAGTTCTGTGAATGTTTGAGATGATGAGGAAGAATAAAGAAGTAGAAGAGACATCTGGATATCGTTCGGTTATAGTGCAAACGATGATGAAGATGGATAAGAGTCTGGACGGAGTTCAGCAACGATCTAAGTTGATATTTAAACTGGAGAACTACCTACAAGATACTACAGCTTTTATACCTTGTAATCTAATTGTTAAAACCATAACAATAAGAGTACTAATTAAACTGATAACAATCCGGATAGTTCCCAGTAATAGAAATAAAAGACAATTAAAGAACAATAGTATGAGAATCACTTGTATCTGATAGTTCGAATACTTCATGAGGTTCGATCGAAGATCGAAGAAGAATGAAAGTACTAAGTTAAATAGCAAACACTGAAGACCCGATCAAATTATCAAAGGTCTGGAGGCATACCTATAACACGGTCCTTCTAGGAATATAGCTTGAAGGGAAGTAGTTAGTTGTTCATTAGTGAAGATAAATCTGAAATTCTGTGGGTTAACTTGTGCATAGCTGATATCCCCCTCTTTTGGGTAGATGTCCCAGTGTCTAGTCATTGAGTCAGGTTTTTCACCTAGCTTACCTGGTCTGAATTGGATCACCATATTAAATTGATGCAGGTACTCCGACTAACAAACTTGTTGTCATGTAAGGATTTTTGTTGTCAAGAAGTATTTGAGATTCTTGTGATTGGTAATGATGTCGATAGGATCTCCCAATCCCTTGAGGTAAGGCTGCCAGCCTTTGAATGCTTTGAAGATTGCGAGAAGCTCCTTATTGTGAGTGTCATAGTTGAGTTCTGCAGCTTGAAAAGTCCTCAAGAGGAATGTGATAGGGTGAATTTCTCCATCAGGTAGTAGGATTGAGAGGATTATGGCTAATGCATAATCCAAAGCGTCAGTTTCCATGATTAGATGTTGGTTTGGTTCCCAATGTGCCAGAATAGGAGCATGAGTGAAGCTGTATTTCAGCTTCTAGAAGGCTTCCTGGCAATTGGTGTTCCAGTTCCAAGGTGTATCCTTCCGCATCAGCCGCATCATCAGAACTACGATATTGCTATAATTATAAATAAAACGTTGATAGAAATTGGCAAAGCCAAGAACAGACTGGACATCTTTGACTTTCCGAGGTACTGGCCAGTCAATGATAGCTTGTACTTTGTCTTTTGACATTGTTAAGCCCTCCGGGGAAAGAATATAACCAAGATACTCTACCATGTTGACCTCCCATTCGCATTTCATGAGATTTGCATATAGTCAATGTTTACAAAGATGATGGAGGACCTCGTGAACATGTTCATGATGTAATGCCTCGTCGTCAGAGTAAATAAGTATGTCGTTGAGATAGATGATAACATAAACATCTAACAGATCAGCAAATATGACATTAACAAACCTTTAGAAAGCTGCAGGAGCATTAGTGAGTCCGAATGGCATAGCCTTCCATTCATAAGAAGCCCAATGAGTTCTGAATGTCATTTTCCATTTGTTGCCTTCCATGATTCAGACTAAATGATACGCGTGAGTGAGATTGAGTTTGGTATAAAACTTAGCTTTCTTCGTAGCATCTAGTAAATCAGAAATAAGAGGCAAAGGATAATGATCCTTCTTCATGATGTTATTAAGACCACGGAAGTCTATGCAAAGTCGAAGTTTTCCATCCTTTTTCAGTACGAATAATACCAGAGCTCTGTGAGAAGAGGACAAAGGTTGAATAGCACCTGAATTGAGGTGCTTATTGATGAAATCATGTAGAGCCTCTAATTCTTTAGCAGAAAGAGGGTAAAGGTGACCAATAGGTGGTTCAGCACCTTCCTCCGATTCAATCTTGAGGTCATAGGGTTGGTGCTCAGGCAGCACTTCAGATTCAACTTCATCGAAGACATCCACGAAGTCTGCATAATGCTTTGGTAATGATGAGGGATTACTTTTGGATGCTGACATTGTCGAAGCAGCTCACACTGTGACTTTGCTGTGAACCACACGTAAAAGCAATGGTTCGCACTTGGCATTCTTGCAAGCATGGTTGAAGAGTTCCATGTTGACAAAAGCAATGTCAATTTCTGGGTTTTTGAGTCGTGAAGCGGCCAATTGAGCCACTGAAGGATAGGTGTAGATGGGTTCATAGGGAAAGTGTCTGATAAAGGACAAGATGAATGGCAAGAACAAGTTTGCCAAGAAGGTTGCAAAGGACTCTTATCAGAACTAATGGTAGGCTGACCCCATGAAGGGACAGTTTCTTCCAGAATGAGTGTTCATGGAAGTGAGGATGTCAAGGGAAACTCAACTTGCTTAGTGGAATGGAATGTAATGCTTCTCGATGCCCAGTCAATCAATGGATTGTAGTAGGTCAAGAAACTGTAACCTAAAACTGCTTTGCAAGAGGAATCTAGTAAAGTGACATAAAATGTCAGTAGTAGTAGCTCGCCAGAGGGAAACCGAACATTAAGAGACGTAGTCTCGGAAATTTGTTTTGGAGATAAAGAACCATCAAAAAGTCGGAGATTGATTGGAGAAATAGAAGAAGTAGGAAGAGAATGTTTATACACAAAATGAGAATCAATGAAACAATCAGTAGAACCAAAATCAAGTAATGAGACAAAGGAAAGCTTTGTGGAGACATCGCAAAGTGGAAAATCTATAGTTAGAGGTATAGTAAAAGATTGTTCACCATAAGAAAGAGTGTATGCATTTAATCTAACTTCCGCGGTAGTATAAACCTGGTCAATGCAGCTCCCGCTTTGTACTGGGGTACAGGAGTTGCTGACTATTTTTCCAATACCAAAGAGGTACTTGCCACTGCTTCCTGTGTTTCCATGGCACATCCACGAGCTTTGCGAGCCTTTCATTTCTCGCAGTCATTGAACTTGTGATTCCCGCCACAAAATCCGCACAGCCCCAACTTCTTCTGGCATTCTGACTCCTTCACGAGGAGTTTGCAGTCTGAGCTGAGGTTGCTCGCGTATGCAGGTTGAGACACCACAGAACTCATTGATGATGAGGAACTTCCATCTCCACTAGCCTTACCTTTTTTCCCTGAATTATTTGTCGAAGTCATAGGTGTTTTGGTCATGGAGAAGGACATGGGAGTTTGTGAAGAACCTGGAAAATCTTCTTTGATGTAGTTGATGCTTTCCCTCCCAAGGAAGCACCAGTCGATCTAGCAGCTTCTCTTTTCCACTCTTCTTCTTGTCTCCAGTACCTGTTATCTATGTGAAGTACCTCATAACAGTATTCCGCAAGCATCTTCGGCTCCGGAAGACGAGCCATCTCATCTTTGATATGACTTGCCAAGCCGTGTTGATAAGCCCATTTAAGGGTGTGCGAGTCCCAGTTAGTAGATGCTGCAAGGGTATTAAAACGGATATTATACTTCCATACATTATCGGATTCCTTCATCCTTAACGTTCCGATCTTATCCTCGGCTTCCCCCTGTGCATCGTACATACTGAAATTGTCTTGTAATTCCTTCACCAATGCTGTAAAGAAACTTGTCCAAGCCGGCATCATGGAAAGATTTGGATCCAGAATATCTGGTTCAAACCATTCCTTCACAGAGCCGCCAAGGTAGGACAGAGTATAATTGATCTTCTTTTGATCAGTAAAATATGAGGGATGATCAATGAACACCAAAGATAAGGAAATTAGGAAACCTTTCAATTTCCATGAGTCAGATCCATTGAATACTTCAGGATCCTTGACCTTTGATCTTCCGGATTCGGTGGGGCTGCTAGCATTCATGCCCGCCAGAACTGTTCCGAGGGTATTGAGTGAACCCTTAAACGTGTGAAACACATCTAAGATGCATTGTTCAGTAGGGTCCGGATGGACACTACCTACCCACTCCACTGGACTCCTAGAATGACTAGGAACACGAGAACCTTGAGGTGCTCTGGGACCTCCAGGACTATCAGGATCTGTCATATGTATGTGAATCGAGTTATTCTGCGATTCCGCAATCCATTTACCTACTTCACGAAGAGTTCCTAAGCTAGGACTCTTTAATTAATTACTTCGGGAAGAGTTCCTAAGCTCAGGAATCCTTCGTTATCTTTCCTCATCATTATCGGATGAGTACTATACCTATTATATCCCTTCCTTTGTTCTTTACTCCACAAGCTAGTCTATTCGGAGTTAGTATCGCTTCACGACGCTTATGTAATGCATAGTATAAAGCTACAACATTGAATAGGTAGTTCTGTAGTTTTAATATCGACTTAGATCTGCTCTCTCTTTGTATTACAGATGTTCACTATCTGTGATACATTCTCAACACAGCTCTGACATTCCACGAAGCAACCTTTGCGAACTGATGCTACTACTACCTTTATATTGGACCATCAACATGTTGAAGGCACTACTGATAGTAGTGTCGATGTCCAACTACCTTTCCATAACTCCGCGAATCATTCCTCCCTTCCCGAGGGAATTATCCCCTCGCATTCCCAACCAATTCTGTGATTACATCGCGATCATTCCGTAATTATATTGCGATTCTTCCGCGATTCCAGAGTTGCATGATCTTAACAGGATCAGATCCCCCTGGGTCTCTGGGATTTCCTGACTCATCAGGACCTACCTCTTTGTCAATTTCCACTTCCTTGATGTTTTCCGGAATTTCCACAATGGTAACTGGCATCTCACCTCATGAAGGGCTGGGAATGTTTGCTAGTTGCTGACACATTCTGTCAGCAAGGGTAAATGTGGTAGGGGATGGTGGGATCTCCATCTCTGTTGTGGGTATTGCTGTGTGATTTCTTTGTGGCATTTGAACAGTAACGGGGTCACCGTTTTCTGTATAGAGTACTTGGTACTCAAATTTGGAATGGTCAGGTTGACCAAGGGCATGATGACTTGAAACCCGCGCACTAGCAGGTTGTCCTGGAGCTGGACCAAAGACGTTAGCTTGACATCAAGAATGACCTGCTCCCGATATTGATTCCACGAACGGCGTGAAGGCTGTTGCATTTGATGCGAAGGGATTAACCATTTCCAGTTCCTCTGTTACCAACTTGTTGGATACCCCAGTGTTGGTGTGGTTTTGTCTGCTCCTTGTATAGACCATTGTTGAAGGGAAAAAAATTGGTGAGTGGGATGTGAAAGGTGATGAGGATGAATGTGCCAAGTGTCAGTGTAGATATACTGTTATGATCATGCACTAATGAATCATCAGAAATGGTTCACAGGGTTAGTTGCAAGAAATTGCGAAAAAGATTGCTTCATGAGGTAAGATGATCCTAAACTAGGTGGTCGGACCTTGACTCCACTATTAGTAGAGTCCTCAACACTTTGTGTGTCTGAGATAGAAGAAAGTGAAACATGTTCCATTTGCAATGACTGTCGCGGAACATACTGACAGTAGGGATGTTAAAACAGTGATATGGATAGATGATTAATTGGTATCACTATTGAAGTGCTATCAAGGTTGATATTCAAACTGTGGAACTAGCTATTTGCAACCATAGCTTTATACTAAAGGTAAGTCAGGATCGCGAAGTGATGCCATGCCTGAATGGGTTAGTTCATAAGTAAAGAACAAAGGAAAGGATATTAAAGGAATAGTGTGAATCTGATAAGGATGAGAATAGATAATGAGTAAGTGCTTCACGTCAGAATACCTTTGTGAAGTAATTGTGTAGTGGTAACAGAATATAGGTGATATATCTGAGTAGCATAATGTATCGCGAAGCCTTGTAGAGACTTAGTTTGCATAGATATAACAGACACGCCCCAAAAAGCAGCCATATATACCAAACTTGATTTAGCTCATGCTTATCATCTCATACATATCATCAAAGAAGACAAATGAAAGACTGCTTTCCGGAGGTGCTACAGGTCTTATGAATGGAAAGTGATACCGGAAGGGCTTACCAATGCCCCGGCTGCTTTTCAATGATTTGTTAACTCCATCTTGGCAGAGTTACTAGATGTTTACGTGATTGTTTACATTGAGGATATTCTAGTATATTCAGATAATCCAGAAGATCATGAAGAACATGTCCGAGAAGTCCTCTGATGGCTCTGACAAGCTCAACTCTACTGCAATCTAACCAAATGTTTCTTCGGAGTTGATATGGTCAAGTATCTTGGTTACATCCTATCTCCCACCAGCCTTACCATGTCTCTGGACAAGGTAAAAGTGATCATTGAATGTCCAGTGCCTCGCAAGGTCAAGGATAGTCAGTCTTTCCTTGGATTTGCCAACTTCTACAGGCAATTCATTTATGATTACAGTGACATTGTCATACCATTGACCTGCCTCACCTGAAAAACAGCGGACTGGATTTGGACTGCAGAATGCCAATCAGCTTTCAAAAATCTCAAGCACGTGTTCACCAATGCTCCTATTCTAGCCCACTGGGAACCGAATCAACTGCTTATTGTAGAAACCGATGCTTCTGACTATGCAATTGGGGCTATCCTTTCAATTTGACTTTTGGATGGTGAAGTACACCCTGTCGCTTTTCTTTCATGCATGCTTTACACAGCAGAGCTTAATTACAACATTCACAACAAGGAACTTCTAGCTATCTTCAAGGCTTTTAAAGCTTGGCAGCACTATCTTGAAGGTTCCAGAGACCCAATTGATGTGGTCACTGACCATAAGAACCTTGAGTACTTTTCTATGACTAAAGTTCTGGCTCGGTGACAGGTCCAATGGTCTGAATACCTTCACCGATTCAATTTGATTATCCATTTTTGACTGGGTAAACTAGGGGAAAATTCAGACTCTATCACTAGATGATGGGACATCTTGTCATATGTATGCAAATTGAGTTATTCTGTGATTCCGCGATCCAATTACCTACTTCACGAAGAGTTCCTAAGCTAGTACTCTTTAATTAATTACTTCGCAAAGAGTTCCTAAGCCCAGGAATCCTTCGTCATCTTTCCTCATCATTATCAGATGAGTACTATACCTATTATATCCCTTCCTTTGTTCTTTACTCCACAAGCTAGTCTATTCGGAGTTAGTATTGCTTCGCGACACTTATGTAATGCATAGTATAAAGCTACAACATTGAATAGGTAGTTCTGTAGTTTTAATATCGACTTAGATCTGCTCTCTCTTTGTATTACAGATGTTCACTATCTGTGATACATTCTCAACACAGCTCTGACGTTCCGCGAAGCTACCTTTGCGAACTGATGCTGCTACTACCTTTATATTGGACCATCAACATGTTGAGGGCACTACCAATAGCAGTGTCGATGTCCAACTACCTTTCCATAACTCTGCGAATCATTCCTCGCATTCCCAACCAATTCCGTGATTACATCGCGATCATTCCGCGATTATATTGCGATCATTCCGTGATTCCGGAGTTGCACGATCTTAACACATCTACCCAAAAGAGGGGGATATCGGCTATGCCCAAGTCAATCCACAGAATTTTCGACCTGTATTCACAAATGAACTGTCATGACATGCTACACAGGATACAGTACTTACTTCATTTTTCCTACTTTCCCTCCTTTCTTTATCTTCGTTACTGTTCGGATTCTTCTACATCCTTCCATATCCTTCTATTTCCTTCTATCATCCTTCAGAGCCTTCTATCATGTTCCAGATACTTCTATTGGTTTCCCGCACTGTTGCTTACTCATCTGGACACTCATATATATAGTACAGTAGCTGACACCTAGTTCCCCATCTTGACCTCTTGGTCTTTGGAACTAGGTTAGTACTTGTATCTTCATTTACACTCAATATACTTACTTGGTCTTTGGAACTAGTTTTCCTTGTGCGACCCTAGTGACCGGCTCTTGCGCTATCACTGTTGTCTAAGATCCTTACTTCTTTCAGCCTTTGTGTGTGGTGCTAGCCCCACCCCTCACCTCAGTTTGTGCTTTGAGCCTGTGCTTCCTCTGTGCTTTCTCCCTTTGTCACCACATGAACAGCTAATCACTTTGCTTTGGGCTACTTTTCTTGAAGGACCCATTCTCCAGGCATTGATCATTATGGACATCAACACATTACATGAAGCAATTTGACAATTGTTACCAGTTTGTGGTGATAAAGGGAGAAAGCACAGAGGAAAGCACAGGCGCAAGCACAAGCCGAGGTGAGGAGTGGGGCTAGCACCACACACGAAGGCTGAAAGAGGTAGTGATCAAGACAACAGTGACCGCACAAGGGCCAATCGCTAGGGTCGCACAAGGAAAACTAGTTCCAAAGACCAAGTGAGTATATTTGAGTTTAACTGAAGATACAAGTACTAACCTAGTTCCAAAGACCAAGAGGTCAAGATGTGGAACTAGGTGTCAACTACTGTACTATATATACAAGTGTCTAGATGAGTAAGCGACAGCATGGGAAGTTGATAGAAGTATCTGGAATGTGATAGAAGGATGTGGAATGATGTAGAAGGATATGGAAGAATGTAGATGGATCTGAACTGTAACAAGGATAAAGAAAGGAGGAGATGTAGGAAAAATAAAGTAAGTACCATATCCTGTGTAGTATGTCACGTCACAATTGATCCAGAGTCTGCACTAGGTCTCACCCTTGCCCAAGATGATACTAAACCTCAATGGACTATGGGTGAAGATGATTTACTATGCCTTGACAACTGAATCTATGTACCAAGCCACTTGGATCTATGATTACAAGTCCTACGGTATTTCCATGATCATCCTCTTTCCAGCCACTTCAATCAAAATTGGACTCTAGAATCTATTTGTTGGCAATATACCTGGCCTAAGGTTTGAGATTTCGTACGAGACCACATTGCCTCCTGCACTACTTGTGGTAGGAACAAGTCACATTGACATTGACCATATGGATTGCTAAAGCCTCTTTTGGTACCAACTTGGCCTTGGGATTCCATATCCATGGACTTTATCAAAGAATTACTGATGTCAGATGGTTACAATTCCATTCTAGTCATTGTGGATTGATCATCAAAACAATCCATCTTCATTAAGTGTCATACTACAATCACCTCCAAACAGTTAGCTGAACTTTTTGTTATTCATGTCTTCTCCAAACACAGAGTACCAAGTCATGTCACCTCAGACTGAGGTTTTGAATTCATATCTGCATTCTTCTGGACCATTGGCCAATCATTAAATATGGAACTTCACTATACTTCTGGATATATTATGATTGTGCACAAAGGGATCATCAGAAATGATCCTGGGATGATCCCGGGAAATAGCGAAGAGAATTACTCTGTGAGGTAAAATGATCCTAGACTATGTAGTCGGACCTTGACTCCACTATTAGTAGAGACCTTGACACTTTGTGTGTCTGCAAGAGAAGAAAGTAAAATGTGTTCTGTTTGCAATGACCATCGCGGAACATACTGACAGTAGGGATGTTAAAACAATGATATGGATAAGTGATTAATTGGTATCACTATTGAAGTGCTATCAAGGTTGATATTTAAACTAAGGAACTACCTATTCAATACCATAGCTTTATACTAAAGGTAAGTCAGGATCGCAAAGCAATGCCATGCCCAAATGGGTTAGCTTGTAAGTAAAGAACAAAGGAAGGGATATAAAAGGGATAGTGTAAATCCGATAAAGATGATAAGAGATAATGAGTATTTACTTTGCATTAGAATTCCTTTGCGAAGTAATTGCGTAGTGGTAAAAGTGTTATATACATGCCACGCTCCACCATGCTTTCCGGATTGACTTCCAAGCTTATCGATCACTTTCCGAACATTTCGACGCTCCAATCAATCTTCTGGCCAATCGATGATCCAATCAATCCATTTCCGGATTTACTACCAAGTCCAACTTGAGTGTTGTGACATGCTACACAGTATATGGTACCTACTTTATTTTTCCTACATCTCCTTGTTTCTTTATCATTGTTATGGTTTAGATCTGTCCACATTCTTCCGTATCTTTCTACATCATTCCATACCCTTCTATCAACTTCCCGCGCTGTCGCTTACTCATCGAGACTCTTGTATATATAGTACTGTAGTTGACACCTAGTTCCCCATCTTGACCTCTTGGTCTTTGGAACTAGGTTAGTACTTGTATCTTCGTATACACTCAATATACTCACTTGGTCTTTGGAACTAGTTTTCCTTGTGCGGCCCTAGTGATTGGCCCCTGCGCTATCACTGTTGTCTTGATCACTCTATCTTTCAGCCTTCGTGTGTGGTGTTAGCCCCACCCCTCACTTTGGTTTGTGCTTTGAGCCTGTGCTTTCCCTGTGCTTTCTCCCTTCATCACCACAGTGAGGAGTTTGTTAACTAGGAAATTAAAAATGAAAATTAGTATTTCCAGTGAATGAATAGTAAAAATAAGTATTTGTCAAATCATGCTGGTCCAGGTTTGTGAGGGTAACAAAGATGAAAACCTGGCACAAGCTCGTCCACATGAATTTCATTCATGGTGACCCAGGAAAACTCTTTGTCTGTACCTTTGTATCCTGCCCACCATATGTAATACCGTAGTGGACATTTTTTGTATCGACAATCCAACTTTGAATCTAGTACCTCCGTGACATTGTATTCCTCTTCGCCATCAACTTCCACTGGAGGTGGAGGAGTTTGTTTGTGATGTGGAATTGAGTTCAGAGTATAGGGTTTGAGTTGGGATACATGGAAAACCGGGTGGATATGACTGAGGTAGGAAGGAAATTGTAACTTGTACAAAAGAGTTGCTATGTGCTCAAGAACTTTGAATGGTCGAAGATACTTCTCAGAGAACTTCGCAGTAGGTCAAGTGGTTTTTATGTGCTTTGCTAGCATGAATACCTATGAATCAATGGGAAAATCTGGGTGAGTAATACATTTTCGGTCCGCTTCCTCTTTGTATCGAGCTTGTGCATTAGTAATTTCTTTGCAGAGGAAAGAATAAATCTCATCTAAATTCATCATGAAGTCAATTGTGCGATCAGAATGGATGTTGATTTCAGGTTTCACTGTAATGTTAGGATGATAACCTTTATTCGCAAAGAATGGAGTAATACCAGTGGATGCGTTCGGAGCATTGTTGTATGCAAATTCCACGACAGGCAGAAGCTTTGCCCAATCATCCTGTTGATATGTACAATACAAACAGATGTATTGTTCCAGAGTCTGGTTAACTGATTCCATTTGCCCATCCCCCTATGGTATCCAGAGGTGAAGTGTAGTTTGATTGAGAGAGCTTTCCCTAAAGCGCAAAAGAAAGCCAAAATGAATTCTGAACCTCAGTCAGAAGTGACGTGACTAGGAACTCCGTGTTTCGAGAAAACATGATGGATGAATAATTCTGTGAGCTCTTCAGATGTTATTTTGTCATGTGTTGCGATGAAAATGCCTTGTTTTGAGGCTTGATCCACGATTCCTAAAATAGTTGTATGTCCTTTAGAGTTGGGTATTTGTTCAATGAAGTCCATCATTATAGAATCCCAAGGTCGGATGGGAATTGGAAGTGGTTTAAGTAGACCATAAGGCCTATGTCAACGAGGTTTATTGCATCCACAAACTGTACACAAATTAATGTAATTGCGAATGAATTCACGAACCTTTGGCCAAGTATACTGTCGTTGAATAGCTTCCATAGTGTAAGAGGTCGATGTCGACACACAAAACCACAAGCGGCTAAGTGTCTCAGATGTCTCAGAGAAGAAACCCAGAAGTCAAGTTGAATAACGAAGCTAAGGTCACTACAAGACCTTAGCTGACCTTATATACAAAAGTACGAATCTAATCTACAATAGAGTCGTTGGTCAAACGCTATGACGAACAAGTCCGTGATAGATACGAGCACGGATGTTAACCGAGTATAAGTAATCAAGAGGATGTCAGCAGCGGGTCGTAACCGAGTACGGGACCCGATGAGTAATGTAGAATGCGTAAAGGAAAACGAAGAATTAGAATATCCAGACGCCCAGTCACAGGACACAAGCGCCCTACGACAGGCGCCTACGCGCTAAGAGTTACTCGTAGTGTTAGTCGTTCCTGACACATAGTCCGGTTTTCACCAAAATGACCCGGGAGTGGGTGATCATGAAAATAGCGTAGAATTTGAAGCTGTAAATTGGAAATGTTAGGAATGTAAATGTGATTGTCAAGCCGTAACAGTGCAGCAGAACCTATTGTCCAATGAGTGTTTGAACCATCCTTTGCGAATCTCAATCCCGCAATTGATTCCAGATCCATTTTGATTGAATTGCGAATAGCGGAATGGATTGCCTCTATATCCATAACAATGGAGGCGTGAAGTACCAGTCCTTCTAGGAATGTAGCTTGAAGGGAAGTAGTTAGTTGTTTATTAGTAAAGATAGGTCTGAAATTCTGTGGGTTAACTTGCACATAGGCGATATCCCCCTTTTTTGGGTAGATGTCCCAGCATCTAGTCATTGAGTCAGGTTTTTCACCAAGCTTACCTGGTCTGAATTGGATCACCATATTAAATTGATGCAGGTACTCCAACCAATGAACTTGTCATTGCATAAGGATTTTCGTCATCAAGAAGTATTCGAGATTCATGTGATTGGTAACGATGTCGATAGGATCTCCCAATCCCTTGAGGTAATGTCACCAGCCTTTGAATGCTTTGAAGATCACGAGAAGCTCCTTATCATGAGTGTCATAGTTGAGTTCCGCAGCTTGAAAAGTCCTCGAGAGGAATGTGATAGGGTGGATTTCTCCGTCAGGTAGTAGGATCAAGAGGATTGCAGCTAATGCGTAGTCCGAAGTGTCTGTTTCCATGATTAGATGTCAGTTTGGTTCCCAATGTGCCAGAATAGGAGTGTGAGTGAAGCTGTATTTGAGCTTCTCAAAGGCTTCCTGGCAATTGGTATTCCAGTTCCAAGGTGTATCCTTTCATGTGAGTCGCATCATTGGAACTGCAATATCGCTATAATTATAAATAAAACATTGATAAAAGTTGGCAAAGCCAAGAAAAGACTGAACATCTTTGACTTTCTGAGGTACCGGCCAGTCAATGATAGCTTGTACTTTGTCTTTTGACATCATTAAGCCCTCTGGGGAAAGAATATAACCAAGATACTCTACCGTGTCGACCTCCCATTTGCATTTCATGAGATTTGTGTAGAGTCAATGTTTACGAAGACAATGGAGAACCTTGTGAACATGTTCATGACATAATGCTTCATCCTCGGAGTAAATAAGTATGTCGTTGAGATAGATGATAACATAAACATCTAACAGATCAGCAAATATGACATTAACAAACCTTTGGAAAGCTGCAGGAGCATTAGTGAGTCCGAATGGCATAGCCTTCCATTCATAAGAATCCCAATGAGTTCTGAATGTCGTTTTCCATTTTTTGCCTTCCATGATTCAGACTAAATGATATGCATGAGTGAGATCCAGTTTGGTATAAAACTTAGCTTTCTTCAGGGCATCTAGTAAATCAGAAATGAGAGGCAAAGGATAACGATCCTTCTTCATGATGTTATTAAGACCACAAAAGTCTATGCAAAGTCGAAGTTTTCCATCCTTTTTCGGTACAAACAATATTGGAGCTCCATGAGGAGAGGACAAGGGTTGAATAGCGCCTGTTTTGAGGTGCTTATCGATGAAATGACGTAGAGCCTCTAATTCATTGGCTGAAAGAGGTTAAAGGCGACCAATAGGTGGTTCGGCACCTTCCTCCGATTCAATCTTGAGGTCATAGGGTCAGTGCTCAGGCAGCACTTTGGATTCGACTTCGTCAAAGACATCCGTGAAGTCTGGGTAATGCTTTGGTAATGATGAAGCATCACTTTTGTTTGCCGAAGTTGTCGAAGCAGCTTGCGCTGTAACTTTGCTGTCAGAGGTCGATGTCGACACATGAAACCACAAACAGCTAAGTGTCTCAGACGTCTTTGAGAAGAACCCCAGAAGTCAAGTTGAATAACGAAGCTAAGGTCACTACAAGACCTTAGCTGACCTTATATACAAAAGTATGAATCTAATCTACAATAGAATCGTAGGTCAAATGCTATGACAAACAAGTCTGTGATAGATACGAGTATGGATGCTAACCGAGTATAAGTAATCAAGAGGATGTCAGCAGCAGGCCGTGATCAAGTATGGGACCCGATGAGTAATGTAGAATGCATAAAGGAAAACAAAGAAGTAGAATACCCAGACACCCAGTCACAGGACACAAGCACCCTATGACAGGCGCCTACATGCTAAGAGTTGCTCATAGTGTTAGTCATTCCTGACATTCACTGCGCTTAAAAGCAATGGTTCACACTTGGCATTCTTGCAAGCACGGTTGAAGAGTTCCGCATTGACAAGAGCAATGTCAATCTCTGGGTTTTCGAGTTGCGAAGTGGCCTAGGAGTAGATGGGTTCATAGGGAAAAGAGTCCGATAAAGGACGAGGTAAATGGCAAGAACAAGCTTGCAAAGATGGTTGTGAAGGGACCTCTTCAGAACTAATGGTAGGCTGACCCCACAAGGGGACAGTTTCTTCCGGAATGGGTGTTTGCGGAAGTGAGGACATTGAGGGAAACTCAACTTGCTTCGTGCAGTGGAATGTAATGTTTCTCGATGCCCAGTCAATCAATGGATTGTAGTGGGTCAAGAAGCTGTAACCTAAAAGTGCTTCACAAGAAGAATCTAGTAAAGTGACATAAAATGTCAGTAGTAGTAGCTCGCCAGAGGGAAACCAAACATTAAGAGACATAGTCTCGGAAATTTGTTTTGGAGATAAAGAACCATCAAAAAGTCGGAGATTGATTGGAGAAATAGAAAAGTAGAAAGAGCATGTTTATACATGAAATGAGAATCAATGAAACAATCAGAAGAACCAGAATTGAGTAATGAGATAAAAGAAAGCTTCGCAGGAACATCGCGAAGTGGAAAATCTATAGTAAGAGGTACAGTAAAAGATCATTCATCATAAGAAAGAGTGGATGCGTTTAATTTAACTTCCCCGGTAGTACAAACCTGGTCAACACAACTTCCGCTTTGTACTGGGGTACAGGAGTTGCCGACTATTTTTCCGATACCAAAGAGGTACTTGCCACTGCTTCCTGTGTTTCCATGGTGCATCCTCGAGCTTTGTGAGCCTTTTGTTTCTCGCAGTTGTTGAACTTATGATTCCGCCCACAAAATCCATACAGCCCCAACTTCTTTTGACGTTCCGACTCCTTTGCAAGGAATTTTCCATCTGAGCCGAGGTTGCTCGCATATGCAGGCCGAGACACTGCAGAACTCATCAATGATGAGGAATTTCCACCTCCACTAGTCTTACCTTTCTTCCCCGAATTATTGGTCGAGGTCATGGTTGTGTTGGTTGTGGAGGAGGATGTGGGAGATTGTGAAGAACCTGGCAAATTCCTCGTCGACGTGTTCGATGCTTTCCCTCCCGAGGAAACACCTGTCAATCTAGTGGCTTCTCTTTTCCGCTTTTCTTCTTGTCTCCAGTACCTGTTATCTATGCAAAGTACCTCATAACAGTATTCCGCGAGTGTCTTTGGCTCCGGAAGACAAGCCATCTCATCTTTGATACGACTTGCCAAGCCATGTTGATAAGCCCATTTAAGGGTGTGCGAGTCCCAGTTAGTAGATGCTGCAAGGGTATTAGAATGGATATTATACTTCCATACATTATCGGATTCCTTCATCCTTAACGTTCCGATCTTATCCTTGGCTTCCCCCTGTGCATCGTACATACCAGAATTGTCTTGTAATTCCTTCACCAATGCCATGAAGGAACTTGTCCAAGTCGGCATCACAGAAAGATTTGGATCCAGAATATCTGGTTTGAACCATTCCTTCACGGAACCACTGAGGTATGACAGTGTATAGTTGATCTTCTTTTGATCAGTAAACTACAACGGATGATCAATAAGCACCAAAGATAAGGAAACTAAGAAACCTTTCAGTTTCTGTGAGTCAGATCTGTCGAATACTTCAGGATCTTTGACTTTTGATCTTCTGGATTCTGTGGGGCTGCTAGCATTTATGCCCGCAAGAACTGTTCCGAGGGTATCAAATGAACCCTTAAACACGTGAAACACATCTAAGATGCATTGTTCAGTAGGGTCCAGATGGACACTACCTACCCATTCCACTGGAGTCCTAGAACAACTAGGAACGCGAGAACCTCGAGGTCCTCCAGGACCTCCAGGACTATCGGGATCAGATCCCCCTGGTTCTCCAGGTTTCCTGACTTGTCAGGACCTACCTCTTCGTCGATTTCTGCTTCCTCGATGTTTTGCGGAATCTCCACTGTGGTAACCAATATCTGACCTCGCGAAGGGCCAGGAGCATTTGCTAGCTGCTGACACATTCTGTCAGCAAGTGTAAAAGTGGTAGGAGATGGTGGGATTTCCATCTCTGTTGTTGGTATCACCATGTGATTTCTTTGTGGCATACAAACAGTAACAGGGTCACTGTTTTCTGTGTAGAGTACTTGGTACTCAAATTTGGAGTGGTCTGGTTGACCAAGGGCATGATGACTAGAAACCCGCGCACTAGCAGGTTGTCCTGGGGCTGGACCGAAGATGTTAGCTCGACCTCAAGAGTGTCCAGCTCCTGATATGGATTCCGCGAACAGCGCAAAGGCTGTCATGTTCAATGCGAAAGAATTAACTGTTTCCGGTTCCTCTGTTACCGACTCATCAGACCCTCCAGTGTTGGTGCGGTTTCTTCTGCTCCTTGTATAGACCATTGTTGAAGGAAGAAAAAATTGTTGAGTAGGATGTGAAAGGTAATGAGGATGAATGTGCCGAGTGTCAGTTTAAATATACTGTTATGATCATGCACAAAGGGATCATCGGAAATGATCACGGGAAATTACGAAGGAAAATACTTCACAAGGTAAAATGATCCTAGACAATGTAGTTGGACCTTGACTCCACTATTAGTAGAGTCCTCGACATTCCATGTGTCCACAAGAGAAGAAGGTCGAACGTGTTCCATTCGTGATGACTGTCGCGGAATGTACTGACAGTAAGGATGTTAAAACGATGATAAGGATAAGTGATTAATTGGTATCACTATTGAAGTGCTATCAAGGTTGATATTTAAACTAAGGAACTACCTATTCAATACCATAGCTTTATACTAAAGGTAAGTCAGGATTGCGAAGCAATGCCATGCCCAAATGGGTTAGCTCATAAGTAAAAACAAAGGAAAGGATATAAAAGGGATAGTGTAAATCCGATAAGAATGATAAGAGATAACGGGTATTTACTTCACGTCGGAATTCCTTTGCAAAGTAATTGCATAGTAGTGAAAGGATATAAGTAATATCTAAGTAGCGGAATGGTTCGCGAAGCTTCGTAAGGACTTAGCTTGCATAGATATAACACCGAGTTAATGTAGACAAAGCAGGTAGACAACTCCCATCATGTCACTACCATCATTATGTCCTTCCTGGTCAGAGGAAAGGCCAATGAATGGGCCCAGGTATACACTGACAACCACTTTGACATTGACAAGGGGCTATGGGACATTACGGGGAAGCAGCTCATTGATGATATGGACAAGGTGTTCACTAATGTCATGAAGGAGAAGGAAGCCCATGACAAACTAACCTATATCCGACAGGGGAAGGCTTCTGCCGGTGACTTTTTCAAAGAATTTGAATTGTTGCTGAAAGATGCTGGATACAAGAAGGATGAATCACATGTCCTTACCCTGGTGGAGAGGGCCATCGATCACAACCTCCTATATGACATCATAAAGGGACAAATGGAGCCCTTTGAAGACTACAAGGAGTTGAAGAAGGTAGTTATGGGGGCTGATAATGTAAGGCGGCAGTGGGCCAAACAGAAGAGAGGTTATGGGTATGCGGGGTGGTGGAATGCTAACCCACAGGGACAGAGTTGTGGACAGTTGTCCACTCACCAGAACCGGCAGGAGCCAAAAACAGCTCCGAGGGCAGAGTACCCTGCAGCACAGAGGAGAGATGCCACTGGCACCACGTTTGGAGGAACGGGCAGACCAATGGACATCGACCAGGCGAGGGAGAAGTGGCTGTGCTTTAACTGTGGAGAGCCAGGACACATGAGCAGGAATTGTCCGCACAAGGGAAAGGTGGTAGTCTGAGGTATTATGCTAAACATGAGTGAGCAGGAACATACGGACTTCATTAATGACTTGGGTTTTCCCAAGGCTCCTCAGTAGATATAGGTCTGCAGGAGCCTTCACACATGGACATTTCGAATTTTGTTGATAGTGGTATGGATTATCTAATTAGTACAGGTACTAAACAGAAAAACGCCTCTGACTTCACTTACATAAAACCCGAAACCAGAAAACCTAATATGATACAAACCCGACACTGTTGAATGGCTGACTCAGAGAATCAGAGAAGATCAAATCCTGAGAGCAGTGGGATTGTTGCGAACCTGGATGCCCTCTTCCCAGGAAAAGGAAGCCTCGGAAGAAACTCTCATGGACATACAAAAACAGAACTGGAAAACGGCAGTCACAGCCATCAGAAGTCTCAAGAACAAAAGGAGCTATGTCCGTGGGACATGCGGCAAAAGCTTGAAGCTTCTGGCAATACTCGAGACACTGGAGGATGGTCGACAGATCATCACACAAGGACTTCTTGTGTTAAGGCCATGCACCAGAAGGAAATAGATCGAGGTTTCGGAGCTCTGTTCGAAGCTTCGAAGTCCGGAAACTATAGTAACGGCAAAACGAAGAAATGGAAAGGCTACACGGGCCTTGGGAAGTGATGGGACTTCAGCGAAGCTTTCGGCAATGCTCCCTACATGTTATCTGGGTGTCCCTGTGAAGTGAAAAGAAGAATGAAGTTCCGGAGCGTCGGAAGCATCCGATTGATTGATCCGGACGTGATTAAGCGTAATATAGAAGGAATATAGAAGGTAACTTTTATTTCAAGCTGGGGAACCAAACTAAACAAGTTGACCTAAGTACTAAACTGCCTAATTGTTAAATAAAAGACAATAAGTGAGAAGGATTCGAAATAATACAATAACAATGTTTCCCGAGAGCGGACAGGCGTGGGAATGCATCGGTCATGACGACCGAGTGTCATGTGATGTATCCGAGGTTGTTCCGAAGTTATTAAGCCAAGGAACAGAGTACAAAATTGATCAAAATTCGGGTTGAACTTGGTAACAAACACAAAATGGATCGAAAGGATGATCAATTGACCGAAGATCGGCCGGAATGCCAGAATGTTCATATAGTGATCGATGACCTCGGAAATCGGTCCGGAAAGCATAGTGGAGCTTGGCATATATATAACATCTCAACACTGGAGCAAGTGGCTCCTGTATCGGCTCAGAATTCATCAAATGGCACAATCTTGTCACCAAGGACTTACCAGTCAAAACACTCGTCTATAATGCCAATGGCACACTCAATGACTCTGGCTCAATAGACAAGTATGTCAAGATATGGATGACTATCGGCAATCACTCGGAGATCATACAGTTCACAGTAGCAGGTTTAGGAAAGAATAATATCTTTCTAGGACTAGATTGGTTGTGACACCACAACCCGAGTATCGACTGGGAGACATCTGAACTAACCTTTGACAGGTGCCCGGTGAGATGTGGTTACAATCCATACTTCTGGATGCCAGAGGATACCCATTCCAGAGCAGTATTACAGGAAGGTGAACAACTTTTCCTGTTCAACTGGGATAGGTATGTCCATGAACAGGTACAGTCAAGGAAGTGGATGGAGGAACAAGCCAAGAAGGAAATGGCCGAAGAGTTCAACACTTCCAAATCCTATATCAAGGAGTATCCTGATGTCTTCAGCCAGAAGGAGTTTGACCAGCTGCCACAACAACACCCTTGAGACCACACTATTGACCTAACGCCAGGTTCCAAACCTCTCGACTGCAAGGTTTATCCTTTGAATCCAAAAGAACAGGAGGCTCTTGACAAATTCGTCAAAGAGAACCTCCGGACCAGATGAATCTGACCTTCCACTTCGCAAATGGCTTCACCTTTTCTTTGTTAAAAAGAAAGATGGCACTCTATGACTGGTACAGGATTATTGCAAACTGAATGAGATGACAGTTAAAAACTGGTATCCACTTCCTCTCATTCAGGAGCTAATTGATCATTTGAAGGGTGCTAAGGTTTTTACAAAGATGGACATCTGATGGGGTTTTAATAATATCCAGATAAAAGAAGGTGATGAGTGGAAAGTGGCTGTGGTGACGAAGGGAGAAGGCACAGAGGAGGCACAGGCTCAAAGCACAAGCCGAGGCGAGGGTGGGGCTACCACCACACACAAAGGCTGAAAGAAATAAGGATCAAGACAGCAGTGATAGCGCAAGGGCCAATCACTAGGGTTGCACAAGGAAAACTAGTTCCAAAGACCAAGTGAGTATATTGAGTGTAAACAAAGATACAAGTACTAACCTAGTTCCAAAGACCAAGAGGTCAAGATGGGGAACTAGGTGTCAACTACAGTACTATATATACAAGGGTCTCGATGAGTAAGCGACAGCGCGGGAAGTTGATAGAAGGATATGGAATGATGTAGAAAGATATGGAAGAATATGGACAGATCCAAACTGTAACAAGGATAAAGAAAGAAGGGGATGTAGGGAAAATAAAGTAGGTACCATATACTGTGTAGCATGTCACGACATTACCCCCCTTCTACAGTCGATGTCCCAGCGACTATTTCTGTAAAGTTTTCGTAGGGTTGCCAGGGCAAGGAGTGGAAGATGGCAGCTGAAATTTTTCGTGGTGCGTTTGGGTGTCTTGTATAAAAATCCGCAATTGCATTGTCACTTGTGCCCACTAAGTTTTCTTCGTGCTCCCAACTGTTGTGTCCCTCATCATACCCTTTCCACTTTACCAGGAATTGCAGCTTTTTCCACCGTCCAAAGACCCGGCTGTCCAGGACCATGTCTACATCGTAGAACTCCTCTCCCTCCACGATTTCCGGTTCTGGTGGTGGTTCAACTCCGTTAACATCATTTCCTTTCCAGGGGGTCAGGCGGTTGGTATGGATGTTGTCGTGGATCTTCATCCAGGTGGGTAGGTTTAACCGGTACGTGAGTGGGCCTGTTTTCTCTGCAACTTTGAATGGACCTAGGCGTTTGCTCCCCAGTTTTTGGTTCTTTTGCCGCACCTTTAATTTGCTCAAGGATAACCAAACCGGTTGTCCTACTTCGAATTCCTGTACTTTTCCCTTTGCTCCCTCTCTGATGCACTCTTTGCTCATCCATAGTGCTGCTTCTGCATCCTCCCATGCATGCTGTAGCAGTTCTAGTCGGCATTCAATGGATGGGTATTTTGTCTCGACGCCGTTTGGAATGGTGAACTCCGGGGTATAACCGTAAAGTGTTTCGAAGGGGGAGTGGCTGTGTGCAGAGTGGATACGAGCGTTCATGACAAACTCGGCAGTGGGGATTAAGAGGTCCCAGTCGTCCTGTCGGCGGCTTACATACATGTGAATGTAGTGTTCGATTTCCTGGTTAGCACGTTCCGTCTGTCCATTTGTCTCAGGGTGATAGGCTGTGGTCAGGGAGGAGTCGATTCCAAGTCGCTTCAGTAGCTGTTGCATAATGTCTGCTGCAAATTGGGGTCCTCTGTCAGAGATGAATCGACGGGGTAGGCCATGTAAGCGGAAAATTTCTTTATAGAAGAAATCTGCTACTCCTTCTGCTGTTATCTCAGTGGTGCAGGGGAAACAGTGAACCATCTTTGTGTAGTGGTCCACAAAGGTGATGATAGCATTGTGGCCGTCCTGTGTCATAGGTAGTTCCCCAATGAGATCCACACCAATGTCCTGCCAGGGTCCTTCCGGTACAGGAAGAGGTTGAAGAGGAGAGGGATGGTGGGGGTTCAGGCATTTGCGCTGGCAGTGGTCACATCCATCAATGTACTTGTCTACAAACGAGCGCATTCCGGGCCACCAGTAGAGTCTACTGACTAGTTCTAGGGTGCCATGCATACCGGGGTGGCCTGCGGTGGGGGCGTCATGACATTGTTGCAGGATTGTTTTCCGTAGCGCACTATCTGGTGGTACGTAGACTTTGTTGCAGTAGTAGACCAAGCCGTTTTCTTCTCTCCACTCGGCTAGACCGCCTGTAAGACTCTGGGGTGCCTTGATGCCTTTCAGACCATTTAGTACTTCTGCCTCTCGTTCACTGATCTGTCGAATGTGGTCAAGGAGGGGGTTGTGAAGAAGGACCATGGTCGCTGCATTAAGGAAATGCTCTGGTTTCAGTACAATTTGCTCCTTGTTGTCCTCTGCATCTGTGACTTGGTGCTGTGCCATATGTGAAAGTGCGTCCGCTTGGGTATTTGCTTTACCAGGGTGGTGCTTAAGATGGAAGTCAAACCGGGAGAGCCATAGTGACCATCGTGCTTGTCAACGACTGAGGTCTTGGGCTGTCTTCCAGTATTCCAGATTCTGGTGATCGGTCATGATTTCAAACAGTTCTGGGGATCCTTCCAAGAAGCTTCTCCAGTCTTTCAATGCTTTGATAATGGCTAGCATTTCTCGGTCGTAGATTTCATAGTTCCGCTCAGCTGGATCCATGGAGGAGGAACAATAAGTGACCGGGTGCCAGAGTCCATCCTCCTGTAGTTGCGAGAGAGTACCTCCAGTGGCGAAGCCTGATGCATTAACTTCAATCCGGCTTGGTTTTGATGGATCCCATAGTGTGAGGATTGGTGCAGAGGTGAAGGCGTCCCTTAATGATTGCAAAGCTTCCTGCTGTTGAGATCCCCAGTTCCATTTGGCATCTTTGCGGGTGAGGTCATTCAAAGGTCACACTTTCTTTGCAAAACCTTTGATGAATCTCCAATAGAAGTTAGCAAATCCTAGGAAACCTCGAAGATCACATAGCGTTGTAGGTGCCTGCCAGCTTCTGACTGCCTCTATTTTGACTGGGTCCATTCGCACTTCTCCTTCACTGATCACTAGACCTAGGTATTCAATGGAAGACCATTCAAATTCACATTTCTCTGGCTGCAGGTACAGGTCGTATTGGCTGAGGCATGCAAGAACGTCGTTGATTACCATGCGATGTTCCTCGACAGTTTCTGTGAAAACTAGGATGTCATCCAGGTAAACAGCCACCTTCCCAGCAGCAATGAGGTCAGCAAATATGGAATTCATGAGGGCCTGGAACATAGCCAGTGAGTTTGTCAGACCAAAGAACATAACGAGGGGCTCAAAGAGTCCTCGGTTTGTGGCAAATGCTCCCTTCCATTCATCGCCCTCTTTAACTCGCACATTGTTGTACCCCCAGCGAACGTCCATTTTGGAGAAGACCTTGGCTTCGCGCAGTCGACTGACAATGTCTGTAACGAGAGGGAGTGGGTATCGATTTTTTACCGTGTATTCATTGAGCCGCTGGTAGTCCTGAACAAATCAAAGTTTACCATCCTTCTTTTTGACAAAGAAGACAGGTGATGCCAATGGGGATTTGGAAGGGCAAATGTAACCTTTGCGTAGATTCTCTTCCAAGAATCAGTCAAGCTCTTCCTGCTCATTTGGAGACATCGGGTAGATTTTGGTGTGCATAGTTTCAGAGGCATCGGGTTTCAGGTCTATGGCATGATCCCAAGGTTTATGCTCCGGTAGTCGCTCTGATTCCTTCTCGGAGAGGACCTTTGCATGTTTCTGATATGCCGAGGGGACCATCTCTTTGAAAGATTTAACTGGCTTTTCTTTGTATGTGTCAGCGACTCGCTAGCTCTCACAAGAGACAACCAGGCGTCACACGATAGACAATGAGCAAGAGGACGAAAAAGCAAAAGAGGATGGATAAAACAACCCAACTACAAGTCTAGCTACCGAGGAGAATAGACGAGAATAGAGCTAAGGAATATAACTACAAAATACTAAGTCTTATATACTATTGGGATATGAAGCCGTGAGAGACGTCTCGCACCGTAACCGTGAGGATCTACAATAAGAGTCGCTCGTATCCATAAGTAAAGCTGTAGGTATTAGGTGAGTAAACAATAAGGCAATATAAAAAGAAGCATGGAAGCGTAACGATAATGATGTCGTCCTGTCAATGAACTGACAGGCACGAGAGAGTCGCGCCTAAGTGAAACGACAACACGAGAACAATAAGGTTGACGCGTGTAACCTAAATGATAATGAAAATATAATAAACGCTAGTGTAAGCGCTTTGGTGATTAGGTAAGTAAATAAAAGAAAAGGAAAAGAATAATAAAAGAAAAGAATAATGGAAAAAGATCGTTTCATGACAGTATGCAGCCTCTGCCAGTTGTTGTGAATACATGTACCCTGCGGAACACCATAGTTCTTCTGACATATGGCCAATGATTCCTGCTCGAAGTAGCGCTCTTCTTTGCTTCCTGTTGCCTATCAGTCGATACAGAGGTGTGCTTTCAGTGTACTCATGTATCTCTGGGTCGGGTCTGGGAGGCGTTTCTTCGGGCAGTCGGGATTGGTCATCAGACTCCGGGGTGGAGAAGTGAACATGTGGGGTGGATGTGGGGCCCCCATCTGGGTTTGCTTCTACAATGTGCTCTGTGGTTCCTCCCACGTTACTCTCCTTGGGTTCGGGGACTTCCTCGATTGTCATGGGAGATGGGACTTTTCTAGGGCGGGTGATAGCCAGTCGCCCTTCTCTCCAGTCAATGTCTGGGTTGACCTTTCGGAGCCAAGGGAGTCCAAGGATGATGTTTTCAGAACTGAGGTTGGTGACAAGGTATTCAAGGAGCTGGGGTTGGTTTTGATCTATGGTGGACAGTAGACGTACAGAATGTGTGATCTGTCCTGCAGTGTTAGGAGATCCGTCGATGTTATAGAGGGCAATGGGCTGACAGAGACGATGAGGGAGGATTCGATGTTGTTTCACAAAATGTTCATGAACGAAGAGACCTGTGGTGCCAGAGTCTATCATTGCTGCACTGTTTGTATTCTTGAATCTGCCTTGCAACTTAATTGGAATGCGGAAGTGAGAAATGTCACTAGATTGAGCGGAGCCAATGGTACATGAGGGTATAGATGTGTAGGTAGAAGTAGAGGAAGAATACAGACTAGGGAACCAGGCGGCAGCCGTGGCGGGTTCCCACTTTAAAAATTCAAATGCAGCTCTGCCAACTCCTTTTGTCCCGCAGTGAGCATCTGAAGGATCTTCGTGAAGTCCGTCGCCGGGGCAGGTGTTGCAGCAGCAATGGAAGTGGAAGGCTCCACAACCATTGAGGTAGCAGCTGCAGAACGAGGGAGGGGTTTTGGGAGTCCTAAGAACTTCCTGCGGCAGACAGCCGCCAGGTGACTGGTTAGCCCACAGTGATTGCAGATATCATGTTCATGGTGTCTGTCCGCCTTACAGTGTTCTTTGGACCCGCATCCATAACATCTGCCTGTCATGGCCCTACGGTAGTCCTCGGCAGATCGTCCCGTGGAGGTGGCATCTACCTCCATTGCATTTGGATCGCGCGCTGGGACGAAGGGAGTGGGGGTATAGGAGCCGAAGCTGGGAGTGTTCCGGGAGTATTGTTTCCCTTCCTCATCGGCACGTTCATTCTGTCAGTTGTCAATCTGAATTGCTTCATTAATCAGATCATGCATAGAATCCGTATTGGCCTGAGAGTTGACCAATCCGTCCTTGATTCACTTCGAGAGATGGTCATAGAAACAATCTCAGAGGTCGGCGTCTGAATATCCCGTCCTGCTAGCGTACTGCTTAAAGGTGGCAGCATATGTTGCCACATGGTCCCTTCCTTGCCAAAGACTTTTGAGAACACGTTTGGCCTCCACCACCGGGTCCACTGTTTCAAACCATTGCCTAAAGGCACCAGCGAAATCAGCCCAGGTTGGGTAGAGGAGGGCAGGAGCTGATAGTCCTGAAGCAACTGCTCGAGCGACCTGACTGATATTCTCTGAGGTGGGAGTAGCCCAGATGGCAGCATCACCATCCAGGTACGAGATAGCTGATTTGATTCTCTCTTGTTCATCACTAAGGGAACGGATCCCCTGAGCCCAGAGTTCAAAGGCGGCAATGAAGCATCTTGTGTCATCACTGCGCTTCCCGTCGTACGTCTGGGGTTTGCTAACACCTTTATTAGTGCTTATGTTGTTAGCAATACTGGCTACTGCCGTTTGTAGCGCCATCTGTTGTGTTGCAAGTTGTTGAATTAGCACAGCAAGGTCTTGGGTGGTAGGGGGATGGGCCATGATGAGAGTGGTTTCGACAGGGATAGGTTCAGGAGATGGGGATAATGGTTCTGGTGTGACTGAGATATCGATGACGATAGGCTCTGGAGATGGTGCGACAGGGTTGGCTTCAGTTTCTGGCTCAGGTTCTGGGATAGCAGTGGGAATAAGCACAGGAGAGGCTCTAATGGATGGGACAGCACTGGTAGGGTTTGAAAATCTACCAACCCGGCTTGGAACTCGGTTTGGAATTCTGGGGATGGTTATGAATCGTCCGCTTTCTGAATCGCTTGGAGTGATGGGAGCAGGGTTGCAGTATCGATTGGGACAAGGGTTTTCATCGCAGTCAAACCAAGCATCACGTTCTTTGTCTGGATTGTATTTAGAGTGAATGTCGCACTGATCTTGAGTATCAAATGCATGCTGAAATCCTGAACAATTGATGTCTGGTGTAAATGAAGGCGTAATGGCAATGGAAGGTGGAGAACCGGGTAAGTCCGATTTCCACTCCTCGTAGGATCAGTTGGAAAGGCTGGTGGTACAAGTAGAGATCTTGACCTAATGTGGTGATGAAGGGAGAAAGCACGGAGAAGCCACAGGCTCAAAGCACAAGCTGAAGTGAGGGGTGGGGCTAGCACCACACACGAAGGCTGAAAGATATAATGATCAAGACAACAGTGATAGCACAGGGCCAATCACTAGGGTCGCACAAGGAAAACTAGTTCCAAAGACCAAGTGAGTATATTGAGTGTAAACGAAGATACAAGTACTAACCTAGTTCCAAAGACCAAGAGGTCAAGATGGGGAACTAGATGTCAGCTACAGTACTATATATACAAGAGTCTCGATGAGTAAGCGACAGCGCGGGAAGTTGATAGAAGGATATGGAATGATGTAGAAAGATATGGCAGGGTGTGGACAGATCCAAACTGTAACAAGGATAAAGAAACAAGGGGATGTAGGGGAAATAAAGTAGGTACCGTATACTGTGTAGCATGTCACGACAGGTGCATTACGGGCCAAGAGTTGTCCAAAAATAGCTGCTGCCATTGGGGATGGAGGTATGATTGCTGATGAAGCGGTAGCTATTTGAGTTTATCATCCGAGGTGTTCTGACTTGAACCAGTCTACCTTGCTGCTGCTAAGCTAAGGCTCTCAGAATGAGCACAAAAATGCCCTGTTCCATTAATGGTGTAAAGCTAGTGGTAGAAGAAGGGGTGGAGGACTTGCTGAAAGATTAAGGCAGCATTGGATTGGGAGTTGAAGGAGTCACCAAAGGGTCTGGTGGTTGCTGTGTCTTCAAAAGGAATCTTCCAGTGGCAAGATCACACTGAGGGGTCAATTTTTTGGCCAGAGCATGAACGATTGAATTATCTGATTATATGAATCTCTAAATACACATGAATAACAACTGCAAGCAATGGTGAGAGGACAAACTCAGAGCTAAATACATACATACCTGTGAGCAATGGTGAGAGGGCAGAGTATCTCAGCCATGCTGCAGGAACTATATATAGTGAACCTAGACAAAGGGAACAGGGGTGAAAGATGGTGAACACAAGGTAGTGTTTGTTGATATGTCATAGACCCTGGACATAACCCAATGTCCAATCCAGCTTTACAATAAGCTTGGTAGTAACAGCAAGAAAATCACAATGAAACTTGGTTGTCAGACCCTTCAAAGGCTGGTTTCAGGCTTCAGTGCTCCCCTGGTTACAGTCACAGCTCATTCTTGTTACAAAAACATCTTTTTCTTTTATTATTCTTTTCTTTTATCTTTACTTACCTAATCATCAAAGCACTTACACCAGCACTCATTATATTTTCATTTTTGTCTAGATTACATGCATCAACCTTATTGTTCTCATGTTGTCATTTCATCTATACATGACTCTCTCATGCTTGTCAGCTCATTGACAGGACATTGTCATTATTGTTCTGCCATTGCATTTCTTTTATATTGCCTTATTGTTTACTCACCAAATACTTACAGCTTTACTTATAGATACGAGCAGCTCTTATTGTATATCCTCCTCAGCACAGCATGAGATACTTCTCACAACTTCATATCCCATACATATATAAGACATAGTATTTTGTAGTTGTATTCCTTAGGTCCATTCTCATCTATACTCCTTGGTAGTGTTATATCTATGCAAAGCTAAGTCCTTATGAGGCCTCGCGATCCATTCTGCTATGTAGAATTATCACTTATATCCTTTTACTACTATGCAATTACTTTGCGAAGGATTTCCAATGTGAAGTACTTACTTGTTATCTTTTCTCATCCTTATTGGATTCACACTATTCCTTTTATATCCTTTCCTTTGTTCTTTACTTACAAGCTAACCCATTCGGGCATGGCATTGCTTCACAATCCTGACTTACCTTTAGTATAAAGCTATGGTATTATATAGGTAGTTCCTTAGTTTAAATATCAACCTTGATAGCCCTTTGATAGTGATACCAATTAATCATCTATCCTTATCATTGTTTTAACATCCCTACTGTCAGTACATTCCGCAAAGGTCATCGCAAATGGAACACATTTCCCTTTCTTTTATATCAGACACACAAAGTGTTGAGGACTCTACTAATAGTGGAGTCAAGGTCCTGTCAGCGACTCGCTAGCTCTCACAAGAGACAACCAGGCGTCACACGATAGACGATGAGCAAGAGGACGAAAAAGCAAAAGAGGATGGATAAAACAACCCAAATACAAGTCTAGCTACCGAGGAGAATAGACGAGAATAGAGCTAAGGAATATAACTACCAAATATCTAGTCTTATATATAAAATGGGATATGAAACCGTGAGAGACGTCTCGCACCGTAACCATGAGGATCTACAATAAGAGTCGCTCGTATCCATAAGTAAAGCTGTAGGTATTCGGTGAGTAAACAATAAGGCAATATAAAAAGAAGCATGGAGGCGGAACAATAATGACGTCGTCCTGTCAATGAACTGACAGGCACGAGAGAGTCGCGCCTAAGTGAAACGACAACGCGAGAACAATAAGGTTGACGCGTGTAACCTAAATGATAATGAAAATATAATAAGCGCTAGTGTAAGCGCTTTGGGGATTAGATAAGTAAAGAAAAGAAAAAGAATAATAAAAGAAAAGAATAATGGAAAAAGATCGATTCATGACAGGTCCAACTACCTAGTCTCAGGATCATTTTACCTCGGGAAGTAATTTTCTTCACTGTTTCCCATGATTAACCCTGCAAAATGTTTCCGACAATCCATTAGTGCATGATCATAACATGTAGCTAGACTTGTATTGGGTTGCTTTTATCCTCATTGTCTTTTCCATTCTCTTGCTCATCAATTTTTGTGTGATGCCTGGTTATCTTTTGAGAGAGCTAGCAAGTTGCTGACAGTTCTTTGTTCTTGAATACTAGGGCAGCTCCTGGTGAGATATTTGTAGTCTTTCTTAGATGTGACAAGATATACCCCCACCACCTGAGTACCATGAGAAGTCAAGATTGTGTCTGCAATGGATGTTGCAGAGGAGACTGGGCCTAGTGATGCACTTGCATTGGGTTTCTGCTTTTGGGAATATATGCATGTTGGACTTGAGGACACAGATTCTGCACAATCTTTCAAGGGAGTTTTCAGTAATTGAGGGTATTCATATAGAGAAGTCTTTTCCATCATCTTTCTGCTTGAAAATTAAATTCAGACTTGAGCCATGGACATTCCTCGCTCAAGATATCAAGATTCCAATCCTCTTCTCCATTCATGTGTACGACCTTTACGGTTCCATTAAGTCTTTATATTTCTGAATCTTATAGAGTGCCCATGCAGTTGGACGGTTTGATACCTAAGGGTTACCAGCACTGAAGTGACAATTCAGTACACAGTTTGTTTGACCCAATTGGAATACATACAATAAGGACGGGACCGCTTTTCGATATCCTCATGGAAGTGCTTTGTCAAGTGGAGCTGAATGTTTTCCTTCGATTTGCACATCCACACTTTTGACTCAATGTTTTCTCGGCATCCCACCGGGCTTCTTGGAGATGACCATGCACCATAGTGACATGGGTTCACCGTGACTGGTGCGCTAGGTGGGATAATAGTCAATCTTCAACAAAATGGCCCAGCATTTTATCAGTTTTGTCCGGAATTCTGGGGCGCAAAAACTGAAGTCATCACGGTGGTGGTCCGGTTTGTTTCATCAGAAATCGTTTCAGAGTTGAATAATGGCACTTCACCTGTTTCCATACTTTAGAACAAACATTCAATGCCAGGAGCCCTGAGTTTCATGATTTCGATTGCGGAGAAGAAGAGCGTGATTCAAATAGACGCCCATTCAGAACTTTTTGTTCGCCTGCCTTTGAGTATATTTCATCGTCGAAAAAGTACAACTACAAGGTTATACCTTCAGCCCCGCATCTCAGTGGCATTAACGTGGCTGTGTGGATAGTACAGCCAGGCTGATCACTTGAGCTTCTCTGACCGAGCTCTCTCGTCAAGATACACGGAAGACAAAATCTACGAAATGAGTTCTTTTGAAGGGTGAGCCTTAGGTTAAATCTACTATGTCTGGCTCAATATTGATCTTACTCTATATAGCTCTAGATTTACAGCGCAAAATAGAAACACAAATGACACATCCCTGCTTGTCTCGAACCTCATCACCAATGGTGGACACCTTCGGATCATCCACATATTGTCAAATATTCTGATTGGTCGGTGCACTATTCTTTGTCAATGTCACAAACCTTCCCAACATCGTTGATATTCGAGCATGCTATCAAGCTTCGACCAAAGATTTGCAGTCTTCATATATCATATATTCGATGGAACTCATCTTCCGACAACGTTGGCTCATTTCTCTTTTCCTCAAAGGTCCATTGGAGTATGTTGACATCTTCATCGGTTCGCAGTGGTAAATGCTCGCGGTCTTGGGCATTTCGCAAACAATATGCTGACTTCCGGACTTTCTATGGTTTGTGTCATCCGTATCCCTAGCGCTGCTACTAGTACACATCCACGCCCGAGAGCTAACGATTGAGCTTACTAGTCGAGCTAGAAATCTTGCTTGCCCAGTTCATCTTTGATGCTTAGACTTCTTTGACTTCGTAGTCGAAGTTTTTGGCGCTCAACTTCCTATAACGGTACATGGATGAATGGTTCCGCGGGATTTATCTGTGAGGACTGATAGGTATGTACTTTGTATTTGGCCCTAGTATGCTGTCAATCCATTGTGGCCAGACTTCCGACTGAGAAACAAAGTCAAGGTCGCTTGTCCGAAACGGGAACAATAACTCACGTCAAGCGACAGTTCTTATCAATGTCAATCGCGCAGCTTGAGGGATCCTGGGAAAAAAAACAAAAACAAACGCTCGCCCACAGTTAAGAGGAGTATATTTCTTCCTTTTTGTTGACTTCCCACTATCATCTTTCTCCCATCATGTCTAACCAAAGTAAATTTGAAGCACGAAGACCTGACTCCCAAGTGTCCGGAGGTGCAGATACATCGATAAGCCAGGACGAGAGGACCATACACGTGTCTTCTCCGGGAGGTGGCCCTTCACTTTTAGAACCCCAGTTTGGAGCCTCTCATGCAGGTGCAGAACATGGTCCTGACCGTGACGGGCTGTACTACATTCCTCGCGATGATCACAATCGTGGTCAATCTTCCGCCATCGATTCCCCTCCTCGTTTTCATTTGAGACCCACTGATTCAGCTGTTCAACAAGAAGCCCCAGTTCATCGTCCCCGTCAGAATTATGAACGAAATTCCCTCAATGACGGTAAGAATGAGCGGCCGACACACATTGTGTCCGAGCAAGTCTATCCACTTCCTGACCGCCAGGTCCGCCAGACCACGCCTGAACCAGAGAAGCGCCATCCGATCTCGGCCTCTGCTGTACTAGAAACTCCCTTTGGGAAAAAAAGCAGCTCATACACTCCTTCTCTGTCTTACGACAAGAAACATACAGTGGATGAGGCAAACATCTATCTTGACAATGATCTGGCCTTCAACGTCAGGGTCCTTCCTGTCAACGAATGGACGAAGCACTGTCTGAATCTGGATCTCGACAAAGATTCTTATAATCTATCACCGACAGTCGAAGACAGCTTTGCGCAGTATCTGGAAGCGGTGGATACGGCGACAAGCGAAAAGGACCCCAAATTATATTCCGCCCTCATAGATTTGCTCAACTCCATTTCAAATGGCGACACAGAGGACAAAATCATATTCTATTTACAGGATCCTACACCCGTGCGGGGATCATTAGTAGGTCAAACTCCAGATATCGGCGCAGTTTTCAAGGGCCTTCTGGAGAACGAGAATGTTAAGGATCTGAAGAATGACGGGAAGATCGTGTGGGGGCATATGGCCTCGCTTGTCGAAGGCAAGCTCGCCAAGGGCAGAATGATCAGATCTGAAAGTGAGTGTCATGTTTGTTCTATTCGTGGGCGTACCTTTTTGATTATTGTATCTGTAGTAGGAGTACACGTTAAAAAGGAGTCCATGGCCAAGAGCACGCCAATCGCTCCTGGCAGTAAGGGGAAACAACGAGAATCTAGTAGTAAGACAAAGTCGAATGCAAATAAAAAGCGATCCCGCGATGGAGGTATGTGTTGGCGGCTGATTTCGCATACATTACTCAAGTACTCCTTAGATGCTGATGAACGAGTATCGAAGACGAGACGGACTACTGATGATTCCGTTCCAGCACCCATTAAGAGTGACGTTCCAGCCGGCACTGGTAAGTCTCCATTGTCGCAGGCTTGAGCGATACGCGAGACTTACATATACAAATCAGATCGAGCTGCAAGGGACCCAACTTCGGAATCACAACCTCATAAATTAAAAGACCCACCTCCGCGAAATAGCAGAGAAGGTGTAAGGACGCAGGTTGCCGGCTATGCCCGTGATATGCTGTCTCATGGTCTTCTTCGGACCCACGTGATCCTTTTCGTTGTTGACTCTCAACTAGTTCGAGGCTTTTTCTACGATCGTTCGGTAACTATAATATGCCTCTCTTGCGAGCGCCTTTACTGACTACCTGTACTTAGATTATTGTCGAGTCTGAGGTGCATGTCCTGTCTTCTGTGTCGATTTGGATCTATATTGATGGTAGTTTAGTTGTTGGACTTGACCGACAAAGACCATCAGCTCATCTTCGCGAAAATGATCAAGCACATGCGCGCCTTATCACCAGAAGGGCTGGGAATCGTGCCTGCTCTGGATGCCACCGACTTCTTGACAAAACCTGCTAGCCTCAAGTACGGACAGGACATACCACAGTATTCTGCAGCTGACGGGCCTCCATCGAACGAGATTTTCGAGCGTCCCATAGGATCAAAATCCCTCTTCGAAATTCCCTATAAGGACGGAAACACTCGGACTGTGATTCTTAAGCGCGTTCTATTTCGTTCGAATGGTATAATCGGTCGTGGCACTACAGTCGTCCGAGTGGAGTGTGCTTGTTTGCATTGCGGTACACAATGTGATTGGAAGGGGAAGAAGCTCATATTGAAACTCAGCTTTCCTGGGAAAAATCGAGTACCTGAGCACACGTTGATGGAACGCTGCCGAGAGCTGGCGCACGGAGAACACGGCTGGGTCCTGGATCACTTGCCTCATATCTACTGGTCATTCGATGTCCCGTTTCATGACCGTACACCACAGGCTAATCTCGAGAAGAAGCTCGAGGGAGACTATGAGATGCGCATCATGCGGGGATCGATCCAGGAGGAATTATATCCAATCTCGACTTTGAAGACTGCAAAAGGATGTGCACAGGTATTCTATGATGTCGTGCAATGTAAGTCATCTCGTGTTCGCCATTTCTTACCGTCTCATGGACCATGTTTTCAGGTCATCACTGGGCTTGGAAATATCCTCAAATTCTTCATCGCGATATCAGCCACGGGAATATCATGGTGCGCGAAAAGGATGGGAGGAAGTATGGAGTTTTGAATGATTGGGATCTCGCCGTCTTTCTAAACAGTCAAGGTGATGGGCCGACATCCAAATTTCGAACCGGGACGAAGCCATACATGAGCTACGAACAACACTCAGATGATTGGCAGGGTCCGCATAGGTTTCGCCACGATCTAGAATCTGTGTTCTATGTCATTCTATTACTAGCTTGCCTTTACTCGAGTCCTTGCGAGCAGTACCGCCCTGAGATTCGAACACGCTACGAATACGAAGAATGGCTTCAACAGGATGATTTCTTTCTCTACAAGGCTAAACACAGTGTCGTCGGCGATATTACTTGGCAGTCCTCTGTGACGACCTTTTTCAAAGGCTTTGAGCGTTGGCTCAACGACCTGCAATCTTCTCTTTGCTCCGGTCTCCTGGAGTTTGGGCGACACAAGAAAAGAGTGAGAGAACAACGTGAAGTACCTGCTTTTGATCACGATTCGCTCGGCGGACATTTCACATATGTGAAGGTTGTTTTGATCATGCACATATACGATAAAGAAGAGCTGGAAACGAGAGGTCAAGAATGGCAGGCGATACTGCAGCTAGACATGAAGTTTTGAAGAAGGGACAGAATGGAAGTTTATTGTGTCCTTTGATAATCATCACCGTATTTATAATCTCGCATCTGTGTACTTAATATTTTAGTGTCGCTGTACAATCATTTCATTTTCCAATCAGTGTGCTGATCTTCTTTTCACCCTTTTTTCACCACGCTTCCGTCTAGCAACCACAGTGGTTCGTCGTCCACGATATCTATTACTCTGACTGGTCGTAGATTTGTCTTTCTATACTACATCCAACACCCCATAAGTTCCCTTGACTTATGAGAAACTTAACAGTCACGAAATTTTAAACCAATAAGATTTCGGACCACACGGATTGAAAAAAGAAATGATTGTACAGTTAGACTAGAATATCAAGTACACAGGAGCAAGATATATAGAAAGAGCGACAGCGGACTATAAACACAGCAATGATTACCCAGACACAATGAACTTCCATTCTATCCCTTCTTCACGACTTCATGTCTAGCTGCAGTATCGCCTGCCATTCTTGACCTCTCGTTTCCAGCTCTTCTTTATCGTATATGTGCATGATCAAAACAACCTTCACATATGTGAAATGTCCGCCGAGCGAATCGTGATCAAAAGCAGGTACTTCACGTTGTTCTCTCACTCTTTTCTTGTGTCGCCCAAACTCCAGGAGACCGGAGCAAAGAGAAAATTGCAGGTCACTTAGCCAACAATCAAAGCCTTGGAAAAAAGTCATCACAGAGGACTGCCAAGCAAGATCGCTGATGACAGTGTGTTTATGGTGGTAGAGAAAGAAAACATCCTGTTGGAGCCATTCTGTTATATCTATGCAAGCTAAGTCCTTTCGAAGCATCGCAATTTATTCCACTACTTAGATATATTACTTATCTATTTACCACTATGCAATTACTTTGTAAAGGAATTCCGACACAAAGCACTTACTCATTATCTCTTTTTATCCTTATCAGATTCACACTATTCCTTTTATATCCTTCCCTTTGTCTTTACTTATGAGCTAACCCATTTGGGCATGGCATTGCTTCGCGATCCTGACTTACCTTTAGTGTAAAACTATGGTACCAAATAGGTAGTTCCTTAGTTTAAATATCAACCTTAATAGCACTTCAATAGTGATACCAATTAATCATCTATCCTTATCATCATTTTAACATCCCTACTGTCAGTATGTTCCACAACAGTCATCATGAACAAAACATGTTTTACTTTCTTCTATATTGGACACACAAAGTGTCGAGGACTCTACTAATAGTGGAGTCAAGGTCTGACTACATAGTACAGGATCATCTTACCTTGCGAAGTAATTCTCTTCACTATTTTCCGCAATTATCCCGCAACCCTTTCCAATGATCCCTTGGTGCATGATCATAACACATTCTTTGTATTCATAGTGTGTTTGAACTGGAGGGCAGTACTGCTCGCAAGGACTCAAGTAAAGGCAAGCTAGTAATAGAATCACATAGAACACAGATTCTAGATCATGGTGAAACCTATGCGGACCCTGCCAATCATCTGAGTGTTGTTCGTAGCTCATGTATGGCTTCATCCCAGTTCAAAACTTGGAAGTAGGCCCATCACCTTGACTGTTTAGAAAGATGGCAAGATCCCAATCATTCAAAACTCCATACTTCCTCCCATCCTTTTCGCGCACCATGATATTCCCATGGCTGATATTGCAATGAAGAATTCGAGGATATTTCCAAGCCCAGTGATGACCTGAAGACATGGTCCATGAGACGGTAAGAAATGGTGAACACGAGATGACTTACATTGCACGACATCATAGAATACCTGTGCACATCCTTTTGCAGTCTTCAAAGTCAAGATTGGATATAATTCCTCCTGGATCGATCCCCGCATGATGCGCATCTCATAGTCTCCCTCGAGCTTCTTCTCGAGATTAGCCTGTGGTGTACAGTCATGAAATGGGACATCAAATGACCAGTAGATATGAGGCAAGTGATCCAGGACCCAGCCATGTTCTCTGTGCACCAGCTCTCAGCAGCATTCCACCAACATGTGCTCAGGTACTCAATTTTTCCCAGGAAAGCTGAGTTTCAATATGAGCTTCTTCCCCTTCCAATCACATTGTGTACCACAATGCAAACAAGCACACTCCACTTGGATGACTGTGGTGCCACAAATACCATTCAAATGAAATAGAACGCACTTAAGATTCACAGTCCAAGTTATTCCATCCTTGTAAGGAAATGTGAAGCAGAATTGTGAACCTATGGGATGGTTGAAAATCTCGTTCAATGGAGACCTGTCAGCTGCAGAATACTGTGGTATGTCGTGTCCACACTTGAGGCTAACAGGTGTTGTCAAGAAGTTGGTAAAATTCAAATCTGGTGATAAGGTGTGCATCTGCTTGATCATTTTCATGAAGATGAGTTGACAGTCTGATGAAGGCAAACAACTAGATTAAATCTAAATTGATGTGAAGAAAATCAGGAGATGTGCTCCACAAAAACTCTAGTACAGCCAGTCAGTGAAGTCGCTTGTAGTAGAAAATGCCTGGAATGAGTTTAGGTGAGAGTCAACAATGAACAAAATCATGTAGGCGCAGGAAACACCTTGGGTGACCAAAACATTGTGAAAGCTGGCAACTTTGTTTAGGATTTGAAACTTTTCCAAAGATTGCTGATATCTTTTGAACCACATAACTTTCAACTACTGGCTTCTAGCACTATATTCATCATACTTGTAAAGCCTTGTTCTGATTTACTGAGAATTTTACTCATTCTATTTCTGCTGGTAGGCAATGACCAAGTGGAAACAGGGATTTGAAACCCATTTTTACAGAGCAGTCACACCAATACCATCTGGAAGCAGAATGGAATGTCAATGGAATATCAACACCTTGCTGCTGGCAAGAAATTTCTCCTCAGTCCAGATTCATGATAGGCTGGGCATATGCAAACATGTGTGGTTATAGTGTTACACCATGTGTCTTCAGTCCCTTAAACACCTAGTAATTATTTCTGTTCATGATATTTGCACCTAATGGTGTCATGAACATCACATTGGCATAGTAATGGATCCCTCCTTTTTATCAGCACATGTCCATATCACAAGGTCACTCAGCTGACACAGTACATTTGGGGGACTATCTCATACACCACTGCCTGCTCCATCATTCTCCTGCATAAACTATATGGACTATCACCCTCAACTCCCACACTACTTTCATCTATCACAAGGCCTATGTCCCAGTATCTCAGTGCTTATTGTTGGGATATGTATATATAGGCCAGTAGTTAGTGCCTAGTTCCCCATCTTGACCTCTTGGTCATTGGGACTAGGTGTCATGAAGTGAGCCACCCCTATCATTTTCCTTTCTTTATGATACACCATCCAAGCACTGATATGACTGCCAAATTGCAGTTGATATCACTCAAATACTTTAAATCTAAAGTGTTTTTCCTTATTAAAAGACAATTAAAATGTCTATAAAATGTTACTACTCTTTGCAATGCACACTCACAACACTTAAAATACAAGTTCAAACTTAATATTGCACTTTAAAATACTTAAAGTCCTTAATCGAGAAGGTCAAAGTTAGTAGTATTGTTGATGCAAGCAAAACAACTTTGACCACCACTGTTATATATATGCCAAGCTCCACTATGCTTTCCGGACTGATTTCTGAGGTCATCAATCACTATATGAACATTCCGGCATTCCGGCCAATCTTCCGGTCAATTGATCATCCTTTCGATCCATTTCGTATTTGTTACCAAGTTCAACTCGAATCTCGATTGATTTCGTACTCCATTCCTTGGCTCAATAACTTCGGAACAACCTCAGATACTGTTATGATCATGCACAAAGGGATCGTCAGGAATGATTGTGGGATGATCGCAGGAAAATACAAAGTGAAATACTTCACGAGGTAATACGATCCTAGACAAAGTAGTCAGACCTTGACTCCACTATTAGTAGAGTCCTCAACACTTTGAATGTCCGCAAGAGAAGAAAGGTGAATGTGTTCCATTCGCGATGACTATCGCGGAATGTACTGACAGCGAGGATGTTTAAAACAATGATACAGATAGAGGATTAACTGGTATCCCTATCGAAGTGCTATCAAGGTTGATATTTAAACTAAGGAACTACCTATTCGATACCATAGCTTTATACTAAAGGTAAATCAGGATTGCGAAGCGATGCCATGCCCAAATTGGCTAGCTTGTAAGTAAAGAACAAAGGAAGGGATATAAAAGGGATAGTGTAAATCCGATAAGAATGATAAGAGATAACGAATAATTGCTTCGCGTCGGAAGTCCTTCGTGAAGTAATTGGGTAGTAGTAAAAGGATATAAGTAATATCTAAGTAGCGGAATGGATTGCGAAGCTTTGTAAAGACTTAGCTTGCATAGATATAACAGTATCCCCCTCTTAGGCTTTCGCCCTCAAAAGCCTATGCAATTGTTAATGATTGACAAATCTAAAATTAGATAAAATGGAAAAGTAAAAAAAGAAAAGTAAATTTTCAAAGTGCCACGTGAGTTATGATCGAGGTAAACGAAAAATTTAGAGTTGAACCTGCCCTCAACAAATGAACACGTATAAAACATGAGGAATTTCTTTGTTTTTTCCTAAGTCCTCATCACTCTATGATGTCTTTCACCGTCACCGCCACCAAAACTGTGCAGGAATGACGGGCACGCCTCATTCGTGAACAGGCAGAATGAGCCCACCTCCATCAGCTCGAGGTCGAGGCGCAGGAAGCTGCCTTTGAGGAGGAAATGTTGGAGTTGGAGGAGGAAGCTGCTCGTGAGGCAGAGCATGAGGTGGAGAAGAAAAAACTCGAGGAAGAGAGGAAGCTCGAGGAGGAGAAGCAGGCCGTGAAGAAGCAGGAAGAAGAGCGGCTCGTCGAGGAGAGCATCGCGAAGGCAAAGGCCGATGTCTTGAAGAAGCTCATGGACGAAGAGCAAGAATGGGGTCAACACAGGGCACAGGCTCTGCAGGAATTGCAGGAGCATTGTGATTGTGCAGCTCAAGCTGCATTGCAACATTCAAGTGGTCTGGTGTCGCGGGAGCCTTTGGGTTCCAATTCAAAAACCTACAAGTCCACCTCTGTCATTCATGATTCCCCAGAAGTGGATAATTTGACTTTGAAAAGAAAACAAGTGACTTCGCAGGTGAGAATAAAGTTTCTTCACGATGGAATAGTTGATTAATGACATCTAGGTTGGTTCGGCTCCTGATCCAGATGATGGAGACGACAATGACAATAACAACAACAACAACAACACCCCTCCCCCTACTCCTTCGCGTAACCGCGAAGCTTGTCTTTGTTGTGTTACGCAAGGTAACACCCCCAATTGCATCACACAACCTGGGAAACTGCGTACCCAGGCCTGTCTCCATTGTCATCAGCAATGACAATGGTGTAGTTGGTCTGGGGAAAATGCTGCTCAGAGGTCGAGGAGAAAGAAGCTGAGAGTGGATGGAGAGGGTTTGTATGATGGTCCCACAAGGCGTGTCGCGGAGAGAGGGTTTGGGGGTGTAGTTTTAGAAAGAAAGCTCGATTTGCTCGCGGAGCAAAACAAGTCGATCAAAGTGCAGATGAACACACTGATCGGGTTTGCGAGTCGCACCGTGCTCGCAATGGAAGAACTTGTTCATGTAGTGCAACCATGAACTGAAGAGGAAGAGGTAGACAGAGACAACGAAAAAGAAGAAGAGGAAGAGGAAGTAGAAGAAGACGAAGAAGATGACGAAGAAGATGAGGAAGAAAGGAGAAGAAGAAGGATTCGCGAGGGAAAACAACACGCATCGTGATTTCTACGAAGGGTAGTAGTAGAGTTGTAGGACTTGTAAATATTTTATATAGTTTAGTAGTTGTCTTTTGTTTTTGTTGTTTTTGCTTTGTTTTGTTTTGTTTTGGTTGGTTTTATATGTTTTTTGCCTTTTTTGGTGGTTTTGGATATGTAAAGTTTCGGTTTTTTAATAAGTGTAAGGAGTTAAGATTCATTCCGTGAGGAAGTAACTGCGATGGTTTTTGAAATAAGGATTTGTGAAAAGGATTTGTTCCGCGAGGAAGAATCATGATTGTTTTGGAAGGAAGGGAATGTGAGAGTTCGAAGGTAGCTTCGCGAAGTATGAATCGCGGAACTTCTTGACGTGAAGGTTTGAAATTTAGTAGGTAATGTCTTATGTAGAACAGAATGTAATGGTGATGGATTGCGGAGGTTTCGCGATGAGTTTTTGAACTTAATAGAATAGAAATTAGTAATTCCAATGCATGAATAGAAGAAATTAAGTGGTCGTTGATCATAATGGTCCAGGTTTGTGAGGGTAACGAAGATGGAAAGCTGGGACCAGCTTGTCCGCGGCAACCCAGGAGAACTCCCACTGGATGTAATACCATAGTGGACATTTCTTGTATCGACAATCCAATTTCGAATCCAATACCTCCGCGACGTTGTATTCCTCTTCACCTTTGACTTCCACCGGAGGTGGAGGAGTTTGTTCGCGATGAGGGATCAAGTTCGGAGTATAGGGTTCGAGTTGGGATACATGGAAGACTGGGTGGATACGACTGAGGTAGGAAGGGAGTTGTAACTTGTACAAGAGAGTTCCTACTCGCTCAAGAACTTTGAAAGGTCCGAGATACTTCTCAGAGAACTTCGCAGTAGGTTGAGTGGTTTTAATGTGCTTTGCTAATACAAATACCTGTGAATCAATGGGAAAATCGGGGTGAGTAATACATTTTCTGTCTGCTTGCTCTTTGTATCGAGTTTGCGCATTAGTAATTTCTTCGCGGAGGAAGGAATGAATCTCATCTATATTCGTCGCGAAGTCAATCGCGCGATCGGAACGGATGTCGATTTCAGGTTTCACTGTAATGTTAGGGTGATAACCTTTATTCACAAAGAACGGAGTAGTACCAGTGGATGCGTTAGGAGTGTTGTTGTATGCAAATTCCGTGATAGGCAGAAGCTTTGCCCAATTGTCCTGTTAATACATGCAATACATACGAATGCATTGTTCCAATGTCTGGTTAACCCGTTCCGTTTGTCCATTCCCCTCAGGATGGTATCCTGAGGTGAAGTGTAGCTTGATCGAGAGAGCTTCCCCTAAAGTGCGAAAGAAAGCTGAAACAAATTCCGAGCCTTGATCAGAAGTGACATGACTAGGAACTCCGTGTTTCGAGAAAATGTGATGTACAAACAGTTCTGCGAGCTCTTCAGATGTTATTTTGTCGTGTGTCGTGATGAAAATGCCTTGTTTCGAGGCTCGATCCATGATTACCAAAATAGCCATATGTCCTTTAGAGTCCGGTAATTGTTCAATGAAGTCCATTGATATTGAATCCCAAGGTCGGACGGGAACCGGAAGTGGTTTGAGTAGACCGTAAGGCCTATGTCAACGAGGTTTGTTGTGTCCACAAACCATACACGAATTAATATAATCGCGAATGAATTCGCGAACCTTTGGCCAAGTATACTGTTGTTGAATGGCTTCCAGAGTCCAATTTTGACCAAAATGACCCGAGAGTGGGTGGTCGTGAAAATAGCGTAAAATTTGAAGTCATAAATTAGAAGTGTTAGGAACGTAAATGTGATCATCAAGTTGTAACAATCCATCAGACCCTAATGTCCAATGAGTGTTCGTACCGTCCTTTGCGAACTTCAATCCTGTGATTGATTCCGGATCCAGTTCAATTGAATCGCGAATAGCGGAATGAAGTGCCTCTAAATCCATAACAATGGAGGCGCAAAGTGCCGGTCCTTCTAGGAACATAGCTTGAAGGGAAGTAGTTAGTTGTTCATTAGTGAAAATGGGTCTGAAATTATGTGGGTTAACTTGCGCGTAGCTGATATCACCCTCTTTTGGGTAGACATCCCAGCATCTAGTCATTGAATCAGGTTTTTTACCTAACTTACCTGGTCTGAATCAGATCACCATATTAAATTGGTGCAGATACTCCAACCAACGAACTTGTCGTCGCGTAAGGATTTTCGTCGTCAAGAAGTATTCAAGATTCTTGTGGTCGGTAACGACGTCAATAGGATCTCCCAATCCCTCGAGGTAATGTTGCCAGCCCTTGAATGCTGTGAATATCGCGAGAAGCTCCTTATCGTGAGTGTCGTAGTTGAGTTCCACAGCTTGAAAAGTCCTTGAGAGGAACGCGATGGGATGAATTTCTCCGTCAGGTAGTAGGATTGAGAGGATTGTGGCTAATGCGTAATCCAAGGCATCTGTTTCTACGATTAGATGTCGGTTTGGTTCCCAATGTGCCAGAATCGGAGTGTGAGTGAAGCTATATTTGAGCTTCTCGAAGGCTTCTTGGCAGTCAGTATTCCAATTCCAAGGTGTATCCTTTCGCATAAGTCCCGTCATCGGGACTACGATATCGCTATAATTATAAATAAAATGTCAATAGAAATTAGCAAATCCAAGAAAAGACTGGACGTCTTTGACTTTACGAGGTACCGGCCAGTCAATGATAGCTTTGACTTTGTCTTTCGACATCGTTAAGCCCTCCGGAGAAAGAATATACCCAATGTTAAGACCGCGAAAGTCTACACAAAGTCGAAGTTTTCGGTCTTTTTTCGGTACAAATAATACCGGAGCTCCATGAGGAGAGGACGAAGGTTGAATAGCGCCTGATTCGAGGTGCTTATCGATGAAATCATGTAGAGCCTCCAATTCCTTGGCAGAAAGAGGGTAAAGGCGACCGATAGGTGGTTCAGTGCCTTCCTCCAATTCAATCTTGAGGTCGTAAGGTCGGTGTTCAGGCAGCACTTTGGATTCGACTTCGTCGAAGACATCCGCAAAGTCTGCGTAATGCTTTGGTAATGAGGAGGGATTGCTTGCCGAAGTCATTGAAGTAGCTCGTGCTGTGACTTTGCTGTGAACTGCGCGTAAGATTAACGGTTCACACTTGGCATTCCTGCAAGCACGGTTGAAGAGTTCCGCATTGACAAGAGCAATGTCGATCTCTGGGTTTTCAAGTCGCGAAGCGGCCAATTGAGCCACTGAAGGATAGGAATAGATGGGTTCATAGGGGAAAGAGTCTGATAAAGGACAAGGTGAATGGCAAGAATGAGTTTGCGATGAGGATCGCGAAGGAACCTCTTCAGAACTAATGGTAGGCTGACCCCGCGAGGGGACAGTTTCTTCCGGAATGAGTGTTCGTGGAAGTGAGGACGTCGAGGGAAACTCAACTTGCTTGGTGGAGTGGAATGTAATGTTTCTCAATGCCCAGTCAATCAACACATTGTAGCGGGTCAAGAAACTGTAACCTAAAACTGCCTCGCAAGAGGAATCTAGTAAAGTGACATAAAATGTCAGTAGTAGTAGCTCGCCAGAGGGAAACTGAACATTAAGAGACGTAGTCTCGGAAATTGGTTTTGGAGATAAAGAACCATCGAAAAGTCGGAGATTGATTGAAGGAATAGAAGAAGTAGGAAGAGAATGTTTATACACAAATCTAGAATCAATAAAGCAATCGGTAGAACCGGAATCGAGTAAAGAAACAAAAGAAAGCTTTGCGGAAACGTTGCAAAGTGAAAAATCTATTGTAAGAGGTATGGTAAAAGATTGTTCATCATAAGAAAGAGTGGATGCATTTAATTTAACTTCCCCGGTAGTACGAACCTGGTCAACGCAACTCCCGCTTTGTACTGGGGTACAGGAGTTGGGGACTATTTTTCCGATACCGAAGAGGTACTTGCTGCTACTTCCTGTGTTTCCATGGCACGTCCACGAGCTTTGCGAGCCTTTTGTTTCTCGCAGTCGTCAAACTTATGACTTCCCCTGCAAAATCTGCATAACCCCAACTTCTTTTGACGTTCTGACTCCTTCGTGAGGAGCTTTCTGTCCGAGCCAAGGTTGCTCACATATGCAGGTTTAGTCACCACAGAACTCGTCAATGACGAGGCATTTCCACCTCCACTCGACTTACCTTTCTTCCCCGAGTTATTCGTCGAGGTCGAGGTCGTCGTGGTGGTGGTTGTAGGAGTTTGTGATGAACCTGGCGTGTTCTTCTTCGACGTATTCGATGCTTTCCCTCCCGCGGAAACACCTGTCGATCTAGCAGCTTCTCTTTTCCGCTCTTCTTCTTGTCTCCAGTACCTGTTATCTATGCAAAGTACCTTGTAACAGTATTCTGCGAGCATCTTCGGTTCCGGAAGACGAGCCATCTCATCTTTGATACGGCTTGCCGAGCCGTGTTGATAAGCCCACTTAAGGGCATGCGAGTCCCAGTTAGTAGACGCCGCGAGGGTATTAAAACGGATGTTATACTTCCGTACGTTATCGGATTCCTTCATCCTTAACGTGCCGATCTTATCTTCAGCTTCCCCCTGTGCATCGTACATACCGAAATTGTCCTGGAGTTCCTTCACCAATGCCGCAAAGGAACTCATCCACGCTGGCATCGCGGAGAGGTTTGGATCCAGAATGTCTGGTTTGAACCATTCCTTCGCGGAACCACCGAGGTATGACAGAGTATAATTGATCTTCTTTTGATCAGTAAAATACGAGGGACAATCAATGAACACCAAAGATAAGGAAACTAAGAAACCTTTCAGTTTCCATGAGTCAGATCCGTCGAATACTTCAGGATCCTTGACCTTCGATCTTCTGGATTCCGCGGGGCTGCTAGTGTTCATGCCCACAAGGACTGTTCCGAGGGTATCGAGCGAACCCTTAAACGCGTGAAACACATCTAAGATGTGTTGTTCAGTAGGGTCCGGATGGACACTACCTACCCATTCCACTGGACTCCTAGAATGACTAGGAACGCGAGAACCTCGAGGTGCCCCGGGACCTCCAGGGCTATCGGGATCAAATCCCCCTGGGTCTCCGGGATTTCCTGACTCATCAGGACCTACCTCTTCTTCGATTTCCGCTTCTTTGATGTTCTCCGGAATTTCCATCGTGGTAGCTGGTATCCGACCTCGCGAAGGGCCGGGAGCATTTGCTAGCTGCTGACGCATTCTGTCAGCAAGGGTAAAAGTGGTAGGAGATGGTGGGATTTCCATCTCTGTTGTTGATATCGCCATGTGATTTCTTCGTGGTGTTCGTACAGTAATGGGATCACTGCTTTCTGTATAGAGTACTTGGTACTCAAATTCGGAATGGTCAGGTTGACCAAGGGCATGATGACTGGAAACCCGTGCACTAGCAGGCTGTCCTGGGGCTGGACTGAGGACGTTAGATCGACGTCGAGAGTGTCCGGCTCCTGAGATGGATTCCGCGAAGGGCGTGAAGCCTGTCGCGTTCGATGCAAAAGGATTAACCATTTCCAGTTCCTCTCTTACCAACTCATCGGACCCTCCAGTGTTGGTATGGTTTTGTCTGCTCCTTGTATAGACCATTGTTGAAGGAAGTGAAATGGTTGAGTGTAATGGGAAGGGTAATGAGGATGAATGTGCTGAGTGTCAGTTTAAATATACTGTTATGATCATGCACAAAGGGATCGTCGGGAATGATTGCGGGATGATCGCAGGAAAATATGAAGTGAAATACTTCACGAGGTAATACGATCCTAGACAAAGTAGTCAGACCTTGACTCCACTATTAGTAGAGTCCTCGACACTTCGCATGTCTGCAAGAGAAGAAAGGTGAATGTGTTCCATTCGCGATGACTATCGCGGAATGTACTGACAGCGAGGATGTTTAAAACAATGATACAGATAGAGGATTAACTGGTATCCCTATCGAAGTGCTATCAAGGTTGATATTTAAACTAAGGAACTACCTATTCGATACCATAGCTTTATACTAAAGGTAAATCAGGATTGCGAAGCGATGCCATGCCCAAATTGGCTAGCTTGTAAGTAAAGAACAAAGGAAGGGATATAAAAGGAATAGTGTAAATCCGATAAGAATGATAAGAGATAACGAATAATTGCTTCGCGTCGGAAGTCCTTCGTGAAGTAATTGGGTAGTAGTAAAAGGATATAAGTAATATCTAAGTAGTGGAATGGATCGTGAAGCTTCGTAAAGACTTAGCTTGCATAGATATATCAGATACACCACATGACACTCGATCTTCATGACCGATGCATTCTCATGACTGTCGGCTCTTGGAAAACACCATTATTGTATTATTTCGAATCCTTCTCACTTATTGTCTTTTATTTAACAATTAAACAATTTAGTACTTAGGTCAACTTGTTTAGTTTGGTTCCCCAGCTTGAAATAAAAGTTACCTTCTATATTCCTTCTATATTACGCTTAATCACGTCCAGATCAATCAATCGGATGCTTCCAATGCTCTGGAACTTCATTCTTCTTTGCACTTCACAGGGACACCCAGATAAGGTGTAGGGAGTGTTGCTGAAAGCTTCGCTGAAGTCCCATCACTTCCCAAGGCCCGTGTAGCCTTTCCATTTCTTCGTTTTGCCGTTACTATAGTTTCCGGACTTCGAAGCTTTGAACAGAGCTCCGGAACCTCAATCTATTTCCTTCCGGTGCACGGCCTTAACAACCACCAATAAAAGTCATAGGAGCATGTTTAAGGTATCAGAGAAAATACTGGATGAGTAAGAGATGGTCCAGTTGATGTCAGTGAAGGTCTACAAGACAAATTTACAGTCTGAGATAATTGATAACCATTTTCTCGGACTGAGAAATAGAAAACAGTTGAAGTTTACATAGGTTTAGACTTGTCTCAGTAAAATGAACAGGCTAAATTGAAATAATGTTCAGAACAGGTGTAAATATATTTTATGACTTGTTTGGCAACTTATTTCACAGCTATATTAAGAGAAATGAGCAGAATATCTAAGTTCGGCGGTCAAAGCAGTATATATTGATGGGATTGATGGCCCATCAAAACTAGTGGCTCCAGCGAGAATGCTGGATATATGCATGCTAAAGACAATATTATACAATAAGTAAAGGGACAAATGGATGGGGAGAGGTCTGAAGCAGGTCCTGACAGAGGGGATAGGTCTGGGACCTGGAAATGCCATGTGCTCGGAGATGTCTATGTCTTAGGGGCTAAAACACCGGATTTCGGATTAGGACTGGCTAGAAGGATAGAATTAGTCAAACTACAAGTCCAACAGATGTGGGGAGGTCTAAACTCCGTTGACAATTCAATTTGGGATCAGTGGATCGAGGGGAACCATTTATTTGAGGTGGTACTACCAAAATAGGAAAAAGGCGGATTTTTAGTAAGGAAAAGCTGTAGAAGTGATCGGAGACTTGGCAGGAGTGGGAATATGGAGCCAGAGGATTGACAGACAATAATGGTCTGTGGCCACAGTAGTAGTGTTTGGGTGTTTGTTTTCATTCACCCTTCGCATCAGCACCCTTACCTACAATAATCAATCTGGAACCCTCCATCCCATTCTATCAGTTCCATTCCATTCCTTGTGCCTGAGCTATACAGTATTACATCATAGTTCCTGCACTCCACCTTGTATATATAAGTCAGCCCCCACAACCTGGTCCCCTTATCTTGACCTCTTTGTCATTGGGACCAGGTATGTCTTTACTTACTTCTTTGTACTTATTATCAATATAACTTTGTTGTTGAGACCAGTATTTGCCTGCTTCTGTCTAAGTCTCTGCTCTGCCCTGCCACTACCATCACTGCTTTGTGACATTAGGTCAAGATTGTCATGAAACACTCTTTTCTATTATTCTTTTTCTTTTCTTTTATTTACTTACCTAATCACTAAAGCACTTACACTAGTGCTTGTTATATTTTCATTTCCATTTAGATTACATGCATCAACCTTATTGTTCTCGCATTGTCATTTCACTTAGGCACAACTCTCTTGTGTCTGTCAGATCATTGACAGGACGACATCACTATTGTCCCACCTCCATGCTTCTTTTTGTATTGCCTTATTGTTTACTCACTGAATACCTACAGCTCTACTTATGGATATGAGTGACTCTTATTGTAGATCCTTGTTACGGTTATGCTTCCACTACCTCGTATGGAACATCCAGAAGTTACAGAAATGACAATGGTAATTCGTTCCTATCCTTTCCTTATCGGTTCGGGACCAGACCGTACGACGACATCCGATGTTAACAGATATGATTACTTTTCATTCCCACCCTATTATCTTTTAATTATATTATCGGGAACCTTTTACAATACTTATTGTTTTATTCCAGATACTCATTGTTCTTCATTTAACAATTAGGATTACTGGTATATAAGTGTTAGTGTCCAGTAGATAGTTCTCCAGTTTAAATATCAACTTAGATCATTCCGATCTAGAGAGGTTATCCCTATAACTCCGTCCGGACTTTCCAGTCTAACTTGATAGTTGTCCGAACTTATCCGGTCAACTTCCGGACATCTGAAATCTACGAACATCCACGGAACCAATACGACGTAGCGGGAGCACTACTGAAAGTGGTGCTAAGGTTCTTGTTCGGCATTACATTCCACTTTTCTACTGATTGGTAGTTACCGCTCAAACCCGGGGTCTATTGGAACACTCTATACTATACTATTCACACTAGACCTCACAGAACCTCACCGGAACAGCCTTAACAATCCTCACGGTTACAGCATGAGATGATTCTCATGGCTTTATATCCCATTAGTATAAAAGACTTAGTATTTTTTAGCTATATTCCTTAGTGCTATTCTCATCTATTCTCCTTGGTAGCTGGACTTGTATATTGGGTTTTATCCATCCTCATCACTTTTTCGTCCTCTTGCTCATCGACTATTGTGTGATGCCTGGTTGTCTCTTGTGAGAGCTAGCAAGTTGCTGACAGAAGAATAGAGCTTCTACCATACACCACCCATCACAACAAACATTTACAAACTTGCCTAGGATTCAATGCTCTGTTGGAAACTAGTTTTCTCAATACGTTACACATTTTATCTTACCAAACACACCTACCCCTCCCTACCATACATCCAATATGACTGATCAGTCAATACATGCTCCCGCCCCCAACATTCCAGAAATCAATAACCCCACTTCTTCAGCTTGCTGGGTGTTTGTTAATACACTAGGGAGCTATGATGGCGATCCCGCTACATACCGACCATGGCGATGAAGGAAGAGGGCTTATGCGGCCAAGCTGATGGAGACGAAACAGGTTGAGGGTTCCCATCAACTCATCACCATCATCATGTTCTTCATGGTTGGAGGAAAAGCTGATGAATGGGTGCAGGTCTATACTGATGACCATTTTAATATCAAAAAAGGTGCATGGAATATTACAGGGAAGGACCTTTTTGATGATATGGACAAGGAGTTCATGAATGTCGCCAGGGAGAAAGAAGCCCGGGACAAACTGACCTACATCAGACAGGGAAAGACTTCCACCAGTGACTTCTTCAAATGAGTTGTTGTTAAAGGATGCTAACTACAGCAAAGCTGATTCGCATGTCCTCACCCTAGCAGAGAGGGCGGTCAACCACATCCTACTATATGACATCATAAAGGGCCGGACTGTTAAGATCGTGCAAGGTACCCTCAAGTACCTGCTTGATCTCCTAATGAACGAGATAGGACTCGGCAAAGCTATTAGCAATGCCCTTGCTCCTTTCAGTCCTCGGAGTGCGAGCGAAGATGATGCGAGAGAGAGCAAGACGACGCGAGACGTGCAACGTGATAGCGATGACTAAAGTCTCGGCGACGTGTAGCGCAGTGACGAAGATAGCTAGAAGACTTTGAACTAAGTCTTAAAGTGTGCAGGATAGGAGAAGGACAATCTATGTCGATTTCGAAACTAAGGAGACAAGTACAGTGGACTACAGTACTTATAGTAATTATTCTATTCAATAGAAAAGACAATAAACCATATGGAACAAGTGTCAGATGATAGATAACGGATAAGATGATCCGATGATACGAAGATGCGAAGATGCGAAGGTGCGATGCGAAGATACGAAGCAGCGAAGTAGCGAAAGCTTCGGCGAAGGGTTGCGAGATGATAGCGAAGATGCAGGACTCATACCTGAGCTAGCATGATCGTAACAGTATCCCCCTCTTACGCATTTGCCCTCAAATGCGTCTAGTGGGCTTCAAACAAAATAAAACCGTTAAGTCCGCGGGATCGAGAAAAGCGGAGAAGTCCGAGATCTCGGCAAGATCCGAACGGGCGCTAAAGAAAGAAGCGCGAGCATATAAGGCTTCGGCGACTAAATTTTCAACTTCAACTTCGACTTTCAACATGTCTCCCTCGTCGTCTCCCTCTGCTAACACCACCCAAGATCCTCCTGCCCACCGCCCTTCTTCGACGAAAACACGGCGTGAGATGCTCTTGCATCGCAAGAAGCATTCTGGACGACGCAATCCGGCGACTGCAAACGATAGAGGCGTGTTGCGGCGCAAGCTCCTAGAGAAGATAGCGAGGCAGAGGAATGCAAGGGCCGAAGATAGGAAGAAGAGCGAGAATGATGATGAGGAAAGCGACGACGGGAAAACAAGACGGGAGGAAATTCGTCGAGGGAAGGAAAGGGCACGAAGTGAATTCGTCAACAACGAGGAGCTCGTTGCAACGAAGGTGAGCTTTCTTGAGTATTTTCGCAGCCGCGTTTTAAACCCTTGTATTCAGGAGCCTGAAGCTTCTGGAAGTCTCGCACGTCGCGAGGACTTCCCAGAAGAACATTGGCAAGAACCCGATTCACCAACGACAATCGCGAAGGATTTAACTCCGCCCGTTACGCCTAATCCCATCGTTTCCCGTTCGAATCTCCGTTCACCTCCCTGTGCGAACTGTCGGTGGGTAGACGAGACGTGCGAGCTGCGCGACGACAAGTCTACTCGCTGCACTCGTTGTATTCGTCGCCACGAAAAGTGCCACGATACGGAAAGGTCAGGCAAAGGCAACCGAACACAGAGAAGGGCGAGAGCAGCAGCCAGGGAAACCGAAGATGAAGGGGAAGCTGGCGAAGCAGAGGACGAGGGCATCACGGGATTGGCGAGACGAGGAAGCGGCCGGCGAAGGGAGGAGAGACTGGAGCAAGAGGTCCTCTTGCTTCGCTCGGAGTTAGGCGACCTACGAACGAGGGTAGGGACGATGGAAACCGTGGCGAGGGAAAACGAGAGGCGAATGCTCTCGATCCTCGAGAACATGGCCATGGGTCGCTATCCGGTCTTCGCGAATGTTGCCGGTCTATCTGGATCGAGGGGCGAGGAGAAGAGCGAGAGTAGCGAGGAGGAAGAAAATGGCGATTAAATCGCCAAACGAACTTGTGAATAAAAATGTGTAGCTATAAATTGTTTTGTACTTTGTTAAATAAAATTTTCTTGCATTATATTTTTGTGAATTGTAAAAATAAAAGAATAAGAGGGAAAACAACAATCAAAAAACTATCATTTTGTTGTTTTCCGCGAAGAGCGCGAACGAAGAATAGAGAGAAGCGAAACGAAAGGCGAAAGTAAAGATAAGGAACAAAGTATGAAGCGAAGAGAAAGTCGAGAGGCGAAACAGTCTTACACGCTAGCGAGAACTTTTGCTAGTGGACCTGGCTTGGTAGGATACCTTTCGTGGAACGCGAGAAGTGCGTCGGGTTCAGGCAAAGACTCGTCAGTTGTAATCTCCGAAGCTGAAACCCATGAGAATTCATCGGCGGTACCTTCGTAACCGTTCCACCGAACATAGTAGAGCAATGGACATGCCTTTCGGCGACGATCGATTTTGGAGTCAAGTATTTCGGCGATTTCGTATTCTGGTTCGCCGTCGACTTCAATCGGCGGAGGCGGAGATTGGACTCTATTGGGGATAATGTTTTCAGTGTAGGGTTCGAGTTGAGATACATGGAATACCGGATGGATGCGACTCATATAGTCAGGGAGAGAAAGCTTGAACGATAATGAACCGACTTGTTCAAGAACAGTGAAAGGACCCAGATATTTCTCGGCGAACTTCGGCGCAGGGCGAGTGGAGCAAATATGTTCCGCGAGAACGTATACCTTTGAACCGACGGGAATAATAGGTTGGGCGATGCGTTTCCGATCAGCCTGCTCCTTATAGCGAGACTGGGCGAGTGCCATTTCTTCTTTGAGGATAGAATGGAGTTCATCTAGGTCAACGACGAAATCGCGAGCAGTATCGGAAGCGAGTTTGTACTCGGGATGAACGGTGATATTCAGATGATAACCTTTATTAGCGAAGAATGGAGTAATACCTGTGGAAGCGTTCGGCGCATTGTTGTAGGCGAACTTGGCGATAGGCAGGAGGCGCGACCAGTCGTCTTGCTGGTACGAACAGTAAATGTGAATATACTGTTCTAAGGTCTGATTAGCGCGCTCTGTCTGACCATCAGCTTCAGGATGATAACCAGAGGTAAAATGTAATTCCATCTCCAAGGCTTTACCAATGGCCTGGAAAAAGGCTGAGACGAACTCAGAACCGCGATCGGAGGTAACGTGGCGAGGAACACCGTGTTTCGAAAAGACATGAATGACGAAAAGCTCAGCGAGCTGCTTGGAAGTGATTGTATCGTAGGTCGGAACGAAAATAGCTTGTTTGGATGCGCGATCCACAACGACGAGAATCGCTGTGTAGCCGTTCGAGTCGGGTAGCTGCTCAATGAAATCCATTGAAATGGAATCCCATGGGCGGACAGGAACGGGAAGCGGTTTAAGGAAACCGTACGGGCGATGTCGGCGAGGTTTGTTGCGTCCGCAAACAGTGCATGAGGAAATATAATCACGTACGAATTCACGAACTTTCGGCCAAGTATACTCTCGGCGAACCGACGCGAGTGTGCGGTTTATGCCATAGTGTCCTGCGAGTATATGGTCGTGGTGATTGCGAAGTACCTGAACGCGAAGATCGGAATGATCGGGAACATAAACGCGGTTGTCGAGGCGAAGTCGACCATCATCGGCGAGCGTCCAGCGAGGATGCTGAGCATCGGCGGCGAACTCCAAACCTCTAACAGCCTCGGCGTCATGATGATAGCTTTCGCGGATGGACTTGTGAAGTGAATCGACATCCATGATAACTGACGCTCTGAGAACTGGTCCTTGTAAAAAGGTCGCGCGAAGCGAAGAGGTCAATTGTTCTTCAGTAAAGATGGGTCTAAAATTCTGCGGATTAACCTTGGCGTAGCTGCTATCCCCCTCTTTAGGGTAGACGTCCCATCGTCTAGTCATAGCATCTGGTTTACCACCGAGCTTTCCCAGGCGAAAGCGAATAATCATGTTGAACTGGTGAAGAAACTCCGACCAGCGAACCTGTCGGCGAGTCAGAATTTTCGTTGTTGAGAAATACTCCAAGTTCTTGTGGTCTGTGACAATGTCGATTGGGTCGCCAGAGCCTTCTAAGTAATGGCGCCACGCTTTAAAGGCTTCAAAGATGGCGAGAAGCTCTTTGTCGTGCGTGTCGTAGTTGAGTTCGGCGGCCTGTAGTGTTCGCGAGAGAAACGCGACCGGATGTATCTCGTTGTCGGCAGTAATGATAGAAAGGATAGCGGCAATCGCGTAGTCGGATGCATCTGTTTCCACAATGAGAGGCCTATTAGGCTCCCAATGCGCGAGAATGGGAGCGTGAGTAAAAGCATCTTTAAGCAAATCAAAGGCAGACTGTTGTAATGATGACCAAAGCCAGGGAGCGTCCTTGTGCGTGAGTCGCGTGAGGGGAACGACGATGTCGGAATAATTATAAATGAATCGGCGATAGAAGTTGGCGAAGCCGAGGAAAGACTGAACGTCCTTCACTTTGCGAGGCGTCGGCCACTCGCGAATGGTCTGAACCTTGTCGTCGGCCATCCGGAGACCCTCCGGCGACAGGATGTAGCCGAGGTACTCTACCATGTCTTTATGCCATTCACTCTTCTTTGCTGAAGCGTAAAGCTTGTACTCGCGAAGTCGGCGAAGCACTTCGCGGACATGTTTGCGGTGTTGTTCTAGATTATCGGAGTAGATCAACAAATCGTCCATATAAACAATGACGAAACGATCAAGAAGATCGGCGAAGACCGTATTGACAAACCGCTGAAACACTGCGGGTGCATTCGTTAGTCCGAAGGGCATAACATTCCATTCAAAAGAACCGTAGCGAGTACGGAAAGTCGTTTTCCACTCATCACCGTCAGCGACGCGAACGAGATGGAAAGCATGTTGAAGATCAATTTTGGTGTATATTTTTGCCTTGCCTGGTGCGTCAAGTAAATCGGATAGAAGAGGTAAAGGATACCTGTCCTTTTTGGTAATGGCATTGAGTCCGCGAAAGTCTACGCACAGGCGAAGCGAACCGTCCTTCTTCGGGACAAAAAGGATTGGAGCGCCGTGCGGCGAAGTTGACGGCGAAACGAATCCATTGGCGATGTTTTCGTCCAGCCATTCGCGGAGTGCCTCTTGTTCTTTAGGCGAGAGGGGGTAAATGCGCGAAAGGGGCGGCGATTTACCTTCCTCAAGGTCGATCTTGATATCGAAGTCGCGATGTTCGGGTAGTGTGTCGGCCTTCATCTTGTCGAAAATATCGGCGAATTCCGCGTATTCTGGCGGAATAGACAAATCTTCAGTACTGACAGCCGCGAGAGCGGGCGATGAAGTAGGCGGAGTAGTATGGAAGGTGGATTGGGTAGCGTAAAACATTACTGGTTCACGCCCAGCTTCCTTACAAACACGTTGAAAGGCACGAGCACCGAGCAGCCTAATGTCGACTGCTTTGTTGTTTACGAGTTGTGACCCCATCTGAGTGACAGAGGGATATGTATAGATAGGTTCGAAGGGGTACAAGGGTTTGTTGCGCTTTTTCGGGGTTTTCGGCGAGGGTGCCGACGAATTCCGCGGGGGCGGCGAAGATGGAAGTGGGTGATCCACATGAGCGGGAGATGTCCTTTGGGATGGCGAAGCCATAGCGGCAAAGGAAGACGTCTGAGGATAAGAATTGTTAGTAGCATTTTGGAAAGAAATAGTAGTATGTTGCCAATCAACCAACGGGTTGTAGCGGCGAAGAAAACTGTATCCTAAAACTGCTTTACAAGACGAATCCAAGGGTGTGACATAAAAGTCCAAGTCAAGAAGTTCCCCGGTAGGAAAGCGAACGGGTAGCGAGGCGATCTCTGTGATCGGCGACGCGGCGACGCGGCGAGCGAACCATCAAATAATCGTAAATTTATCAGCGAAATTGGCGTTGTAGGTATATTGTTCTGTTCTACATACGCGCTATCAATGAAATCGTTCGTGGAGCCAGAATCAAGAAGAACGAGAAATTTGAGGAGCGAAATAGTAGTAGTATCGAAAGTGTCTGTTGGTACGAATTCAGTAGTTAGATAAAGACGAAGCGAATTGGTATACGAAAGAGCGGATGCGTTGCAAACTACTTCCTGAGTGGTGGCACAATCCCGGTCAACGCAACTCCAGTCTTGTGCACAGGAACTGAAGTTGCTGGCTATTTTTCCGGCTGCGAAGTCGAGGCGACTGCAGCGGAATCGGTAGTACTAGCCATAGCACGGGTTGCCTCGGAGGCGAGACGTTTGCGGCATTCGGCGATACGGTGCCCAGCAAGACCACAGAAGAGGCAAAGGTTATTATCCTTGCGATGTTGAAGTTCTGCTGGAGTTAGGCGTCCGCTATCGGTCAACTTACCAGTAAGGTTCGGCTTCTTGCCCTTACCCTTCTGATTCCCATTAGACTTCTTGCCTTTGGAGCTATCAGTGGGCGCAGGTTTTGGCGGGTTAGCCAACGGTACTGTCGCTGCCTTTCCCGTGGCCTTTCCTGTACCAGTTTGCTGCGTAGCCGTAGTCCCAGCGCGGGCTGACTCGCGACGCTTCTCTTCTTCCCGCTTCCAGTACCTCGCGTCCGAGCGTTGCGCCTCTCGGCGAAGCTCTACGAGTGTCAATGGTTCTGTCGGGAGTCGAGCAAGATCGTCTTTGATTCGCGTAGCTAAGCCGCGCTTGAATGCCCACGCGAGCGCGACAGCATCCCAAGATGTCGCATTGGCGAGCGAGTTGAAGCGAATCATATACTTCCTTACGTTGTCCGATCCTTTCATTCTTAGGTTTCCCAGCTTATCCTCTGCTTCTCCTTCCATGTCATAGACTCCGAAATTATCCGTGAGTTCCTGAACAAGGTACTCGAAACTAGACATCCATGCTGGCGGATTTATCGGGTCAGGATATAAAAGATCTGGCTCGAACCACTCCTTCGCCGAACCGCGAAGATACGAAAGTGCATAGGACACTTTACGTTCATCGGTAAAGTATCGCGGGCGATCGGCGAAAATGAGGGTGAGGTCGACAAGGAACGATTGGAGTTTACGGGGATCAGAACCGTCGAAGGCGTCAGGATCGTGAAGTTTCGCCTTGGCAGTTCCTCCTTCGCTGACGGCAGGCCTAGCTATAGACATCTGGATGCCATTTAGAGAAGTGATCAGTGAATGAAGCATTGAAAGAGCGAGGGTTTCTCCCTCGGGTATTGCATTATCGGCAGGTGGGTTAGCAGCGGGCGGATGAGGTGTACCGCCGCCATCGCCGCCTCCACCTCCACCACCACCTCCGCCTCCTCCGCCTCCTCCGCCTCCTCCTCCATCTCCTCCATCTCCTCCTCCTCCGCCACCACCACCGCCTCCTCCTCCGCCTTCACTATTAGGGGCGCGTGGAGGTATTGGGTGAAGCTCTTGATCAGGTGGAAGATCAGGGACCTCTGGGTCTTGGAAATCCTCGTGTACGGATTCTTCACCGTCGGGTACTGATGAATGAGCTTCGGACTCCGATGCGACAGAAGGCGCACGAGTGCGAGGAGCAGTGTCGGGGGGTTGGTACATTCGGCGAAGAGACGCCATCGAAGGCGAGACATGGGGCTCTTCAGGAATGGGTGTGCTACGAACAGCGGTAATATTAGCATCGCTCAAACGAACGGTAGAGAACCCAGCGTTTGTTCGATGCCGATCACGCGTCTCATAGTTCTGAATACGTGCGAAGCGAGTGCGGTTAAATGGAGATAATGCCTGAGCAGTTGATATGAAGGGGTTCGGAGTAGCGACATCGGTTATACCAGGAGCACTAGACTCAACCGTCGCAGAGCGCTGACGTCCTACAGGGCGCGATGATTCAGGGCCTGGGTTTGTTTGGGACATAAGGGAAAACGAATCAGTGCGAGTTTTAAATGCGAAAGGATACAAGTAGAGTTTCGAAATACTGTTAAGATCGTGCAAGGTACCCTCAAGTACCTGCTTGATCTCCTAATGAACGAGATAGGACTCGGCGAAGCTATTAGCAACGCCCTTGCTCCTTTCAGTCCTCGGAGTGCGAGCGAAGATGATGCGAGAGAGAGCAAGACGACGCGAGACGTGCAACGCGATAGCGATGACTAAAGTCTCGGCGACGTGTAGCGCAGTGACGAAGATAGCTAGAAGACTTTGAACTAAGTCTTAAAGTGTGCAGGATAGGAGAAGGACAATCTATGTCGATTTCGAAACTAAGGAGACAAGTACAGTGGACTACAGTACTTATAGTAATTATTCTATTCAATAGAAAAGACAATAAACCATATGGAACAAGTGTCAGATGATAGATAACGGATAAGATGATCCGATGATACGAAGATGCGAAGATGCGAAGGTGCGATGCGAAGATACGAAGCAGCGAAGTAGCGAAAGCTTCGGCGAAGGGTTGCGAGATGATAGCGAAGATGCAGGACTCATACCTGAGCTAGCATGATCGTAACACGGACAGAACCCTTTGCAGATTATCAAGAGTTGAAGAAAGTGGTTGTAGGCACTGATAATGTAAGACAGCAGTGGGCTGAACAGAAGAGAGGTTACAGGTATGCGGGTTGGTGGAATGCTAACCCACAGGGACAGAATCATGGACAGTTGTCCACTCAGCAGAACTGTTATATCTATGCAAGCTAAGTCCTTACAAAGCTTCGCGATTCATTCCGCTACTTAGATACTACTTATATCCTTTTACCACTACACAATTACTTCGCAAAGGAATTCCAATGCGAAGCCATTTATCGTTATCTCTTATCATCTTTATCGGATTTACACTATCCCTTTTACATCCCTTCCTTTGTTCTTTACTTATGAGCTAACCTGTTTGGGCATGGCATCGCTTTGCGATCCTGACTTACCTTTAGTATAAAGCTACAGTATTGAATAGGTAGTTCCTTAGTTCAAATATCAACCTTGATAGCACTTTGATAGTGATACCAATTAATCACTTACCCATATCATTGTTTTAACATCCCTACTGTCAGTACATTCCGCAATGGTCATCGCAAACAGAGCACGTTTCACTTCCTTCTCTTGTGGACACACAAAGTGTCAAGGACTCTACTAATAGTGGAGTCAAGGTCCGACTACATTGTCTAGGATTGTTTTACCTCATGAAGTATTTTTCTTCATAATTTTCCCGCAATCATCCCGCAATCATTTCCGATGATCCCTTTGTGCATGATCATAACAAGAACCAGCAGGAGCCAAAAGTAGCTCCGAGGGCAGAGTATCCTGCAGCACAGAGGAGAGATGCCACCAGCACCACATTCGGAGGAATGGGCAGGCCAATGGATTCCAGTTGCAGTGTAAAGTGTTTGGATTTCATAGTCCAATGTTTTGGTATTTCTGCTGATCGCAAACTCCGGATTCACCTCCGTAGTGGAATGTGCAGTTGACATCATTGGTCCGAAAACATTGGCTCTCCTTTGACCTCCTAAGGCCGATATAGATTCGGAGTATGGTGCAAATGATTGTGCATTAGTGAGAAAAGGGTTTGGCTCTTCAGCCTGATTTGGTACGTCTGAATTGTTAGTGGTTCTGGTGAGAGTTCTCATCTGGTTCCTTTGGGCTTGTTGAGTTATCAGAGGTGCCATGAATATAAATGAGTATGAGTCACAACAATAGCAAGTGATAGTTTAAATATACTGTTAAGACTGTTCCAGTGAGATTCCGTAAGGTCTAGGGTGAATAGTGTAAAGGGATTCGATAGTGCACGGTATTGTATGGTAACTACCAATCAGTAGAAATGGATAAAAGCAAAGTCGAACAAGAACCTTAGCACCACTTTCAGTAGTGCCCCCACTATGTTATAGCGGTTCCGTTGATGTTCGTAGATTTTGGATGTCCAGAAGTCGGCCAGATAAGTTTGGACAACTAGAAGGTAAGACTGGAAAGTCCGGATGGAGTTATAGTGACAATCTCTCTAGATTGGAATGATCTAAGTTGATATTTAAACTGGAGAACTATCTACTGGACACCAATGCTTATATACCAGTAATCCTAATTGTTAAAAGAAGAATGTTGGAATTCTGGTAGAAGGTCAACGAGCCCGGCTGGGTTCACAGACTCTGTGGTCTGTATCATGTGATGTAGCATAGATTTTCTTCTCATTTTTCCTTGTCGCTCCTCAGTCTTGTTCCACTATGACTGAGGTATGCTCACATTCATTCTACTCTGCTTCACTCTTACTTATTCTATGCTGTAGCTCTGAGTACCACATACTCACTCTCGTTCTCTTGTACTCATTGCTACAGGTTAGTACTAATAATTGAGTCTTGTTCCACTATGACTGAGCTCTGAGTACTACATACTCACTCTCGTTCTCTTGTACTCATCACTACAGGTGACTTCCCTGCTCTTACAATCCCAACAGGTTATGGGCCCCGGTTGTCCATAGTCTATCATAGCTGCTTGTTGTTCGGAATTCCTTGACTCCTGGTTCAACAAAAATTTCCTCCCTCTCTCCCACTCCTCGGAACTCTGCTTCACCTGCTAAAATTTCTGCACACTCTCACATCATCTCTACTCCCACACCTCGCTCTTCATCATGCCTAGTTCATCAGGATCACCTCCGTTGCCTCCCGCTCCTGCCCTGCCTGGTGCTTCGACCACTACGTCGGCGCCTGCTGTAGCTCAGTCAGAGCTTTATAGCGACTGGACCTTGTCCCGCAACTACCCCACTCTCTTCCCTACTGATTCCAATTCCAAGCTCACTGGTCAGGTTAATTACCTGATTTGGTTGACAATGTTTCATCAGGCTGCCAAAACATTGGAGTGCTTCGGCTCCTTGATGGTTCCATCTTACGACCATCATCTGATAGGACAAAGCAGCGAATCTGGGATCTGGCCGATGGCTTCTTGGTCTCTATGACCCTGAAGTGCATCTCCAAGGACCTCATCATCAAGGTTCAGGGAACGTCTGCGTACAATGCTTGGCAAGTGTTGGGGAGTGAATTCTCTCAGAGTGATGCTGGGTCTATCATGATCTGGTTTCGTGCTATGGCCGAGAAGCTTCCGAAGGATGGTGACATTAAGGTGCACACCAAAAGGTACGAGGAAGCCGTTTTGAAACTGGCACTGGCCGGATTTAATTTTCCACCAAAATATTCCGCCGCGTTTTTCGTCGCTTCTCTCTATGACCATGCTGCTGATCCACTCTCCTACCACAAATTCATTTCGAGCTTTACGCTCACTGACACCACCACCCTCCAGTCCACTCTCATCTCTCTTTCTGCCTTCCATTGCTCTAATGGCATGGAGAAAGATTCTTCAACATCATCCTCCACTCTTGATGCTGCTTTTGCTACTGTCGAGCAAGCCTCTCAGGCTCAGGGTGTCAAGTACTGCAGGAACAAAAATTGTCCTAAGCCTCAAGGACATGTCATCGAAGATTATTGGGCTCCTGGTGGTGGTAATCCTGGTGGAGGTAACCATGTGGGCAAACACCCTGGTACTAATAGGAGGAATAAGCCCAAGGAGAGGGCTCACATTACGGATGAAGGGGGGAGTACATCACAGCCATCTTCTACTCAATCTCACTTTGTAGCTTCGTCTATCAATACCGAATATCATTCTGACATCTCCGCTTATACTTCGGTTTTATCTGAAAGCTCAGTGGATCATCCCCCTTCCGAGTCTGTTTTAGAGGAATCGTATACAGCTGATACAGATTCTTCCAGACCACTGCCCATTTACGTTGACACCGGTACCACATCTCACATTCACTCTATCAAATCCGACTTTTCCGCTGTTCGTTCCGTCTTTCAGAGCATTACCGGTTTTGGTAATGGCGCTAGAAAGATTGCTGGTCGAGGCATCACTACCTTCATTGCGCGCCTCCCTAATGGATGATGTCGACTTCTGCTCAAGAACACTGCCTATGTCCCTCACTCCTCTCCATCTCTCATTTCTGTTCCCAGCCTCGATGAAGCAAAGATGTATTCCGTCTTTGGCGCTGGAAAGTGCATTGTCTTCCATCAGGATGATAACGGAAAATTTATGGAGGAGCTTCTGGATAAGCCGAAGATTGTTCTCACTGGCACTAAAGATGACTCGCGTCTCTGTCATGAAGTGAGCCACCTCCTATTATTTTCCTTTCCTTACAATACACCACCCAAACACCCCTACCTATAATAATCATTCCGGAACCTTCCATTCTGTTCTATTAGTTCTGTTCCATTCCTTGTGCCTGAGCTATACAGTATTACCTCATAGTTCCCACACTCCACCTTGTATATATAAGCCAGCCCCCACAACCTGGTCCCTTATCTTGACCTCTTTGTCATTGGGACCAGGTATGTCTTTTACTTACTTACTTGTATTTATTATCAATATAACTTTGTCATTGGGACCAGTATCTGTCCGCCTCCGCTCCGCCACCATCATCACCTCTTTGTGACAGTCTCTATTCTCTTGACCAGCTGCCGCTTGAAACTGTGTACTACTCTGCCTCCGATGCCGATCCACCTCTCTGGACCAAACTTTACTGACTTCATTGCGCCCTTGGCCATAATAATTATTCGGCATGTCGAGAGATGTATCGTGCAGGACTGGTAGACAAGCAGTGGGTGTTTACGGATACAGAGTTGAAGGCTGAACCCCCTGTGTGTGATGCTTGTGCACAGGGCAAGCACACCCGTTCCTCATTACCCACTCCAAAGTTGAGAGCGTCGAATGTTCTTGATCTTGTTCACTCCGACTTGTGGGGACTTTCCCTGTGCAAACTGCGCGTGGTCAGCGCTATCTTATGACCTTCCTCGATGACTATTCTTGGAAGTCGTGGTGTTATTTCCTTCGATGGAAGAGCGATGCGTTCCAGGCATTCAAGGACTGGCTTGCTAGGGTTGAATGTCAAACTGGTCGGAAACTGAAAGAGTTTCACTCGGATAATGGGGGAGAGTATTTTTCCGCTGAATGGGAAGCTTTCCTATCTGTGAATGGTATCATTCATACCAGCTCTGCTCCCCATACTCCCGAACGGAATTCACGAGCCGAATGTCTTAACCGTACCATTTTTGACAAAGTCTGCACCATCCTCATCGCCTCTGGTCTTCCCCTATCCTTATGGGATGAAGCTACCAGATATGTGAATTGCATTCGCAACTCTACCGTCACTCACTCTCTTCCTAAAGGCTCAGTTCCTAACTCCATGTATGGAAAGCAAGAGATGCTTTGTAACCTCCATCCTTTTGGGTGCAAGGCTTGGGTGTACAATATGTCTCAGGATCACAAGTTCGATCTGAAAGGTATACCTGGCTATTTCTTGGGGGTTGACGAGGTTCGAGATGCTTTTTGAATATATATTCCAGGAAAAGGTGTAGCCACATCTGCTCATGTCAAGTTTGACGATTCCGTGTTTAGGAAGAGCGCTGATGACTCTGCATCTGGGGGAGCTTCTGAGGACACTCCATTGTCAAAGGGGGAGTCATACAACTATTCGCATTTTGACCCTAATGACTGGTTGGATGATCCTCCCATTCCTCCTCTACCTGCTCCTGTTCATGATATTCTCCCTGTTCCATCTCCTCCTCCATCTCCTCCTCATACACCTCCTCCTCTCCCTGCTCCTCAACGTCATGGAATCCAACCGTCAGATGCTATCCTGCTTCATACGCGCCGTCATGCCGCCATTGACCGACATGAGGCAGAGAGAGCCGCTCCTGTCGAAGGTGATGCTGGGCCTGGTGAGCCTGAGCATGTCTTTCACCTCCATCATGGTGATACCCCCACTACTTTTCGACAAGCTATGGATTGACCTGATACTCCTGAGTGGAAGGAAGCTATGGCTTACGAGCACTCCAAGCTCCTCCAGATGAAAACCTACAAACTAGTTCCTCTCCCCTGTGGAAGTAAGGCTGTTGGTTCACATTGGGTCTGGGCCGTTAAGACCAATTCTCATACTGGTGACATTAATGGATTTCGAGCTCGAGTTGTTGCTCAAGGTTATCCTCAACGTCCTGGTATTGACTATGTTGACACCAGTGCACCTACTGCCTGCATCAAATCCACTCGTGGTATTGCTGCATATGCTGCCGCTCATGACTGGGAGATTGATGTTATTGACATGGTCTCTGCTTTCCTCAACTCTGACATGCCTGATGATCAACCCATGTATCTCAAACAGCCGGAGGGTCTAGAATCTGCTGGAAAGGAGACCTGGGTATGGAAGCTGAAGAAAGGTCTATACAGTCTGAAGCAAGCCGGTTTCTTATGGTATAAGAAATTGAAGAGTATCCTCACCAAGCTAGGTTTCAAGACTTGTATCTCCGATCCATGCATCTTCATTCGACATACTGATCATGGTACTGTCATCATCACTTCCCATGTCGACGATCTTGCACTCTTCTCTAGCGCTGTCCATGCGCGAAATGCCTTCAAGTCTGAATTTCGTCAACATGTCGACATCACTGACAAGGGACCTATCTCAGAGTTACTTGGTATGACTGTGTTACCTGATCGAGAGAAGTGCACCATCTCTTTCTCTCAACGTTCATACACTGAATCTCTCCTCCATCAGTTCCATGCTGATGTGACTCGCGTTCTGTCCACTCCTATGGAAGATATCCCACTTCGTCAATCTGACTGCCCAGAAGTCGGCTCTGCTGAATATCTGTTCATGGAGACCAAGCCGTATTCCGAAGCTGTTGGTACTCTCATGCACCTTGCTGTCATGACCCATCCAGATATTAGCCGCGCTGTTCAACGTGTCGCTCAGTTCATGAGAAATTCCGGTCCTTCTCACTGGACTGCTGTTCAACGCATCATGCACTATCTCAAAGGCACCACCAACTATCAACTTGTGCTAGGTGGTACATCATCATCTGATGATCCTTTCTTCGCATACACCGATGCTAATTTCGCAGATAACCCCGATGAACATGGTCACTCTGTTTCTGGGGGAGCATTATGCTATGTCTCTGGATGCTTTCTGTGGTATGCCTGACGTCAGACTCAAGTTGCTGTGGGTACTACTCAAGCTGAGTACTATGCCGCTAGCATTTGTGGCTCAGACATTGTCTGGTTTTGACAACTCCTCGAAGAACTAGGTTTTCCCTGTCTTCGACCCACTCCTATACTCATCGACTCAAATTCCGCTTTGCCTAATCTCAGTTCGACCAAGGTCAGCCAAGGTACAAAACACATCAAGCTTCTTTATTGTTGGATCGAGAAAGCAGTTGAGTGTAAGGATCTTGTACCAACCCGCATTGACTTGAAAAACAACGCTGCGGACATCTTCACTAAACCGCTCCCACCTATCATCCACCAAGCTGCTGTTCTTAGTCTGGGATTACAATGAAGAGCCGATACTCATTGAGGGGGAGTGTTGGAATTCTGGTAGAAGGTCAATGAGTCTGGCTGGGTTCACGGACTCTGTGGTCTGTATCACGTGATGTAGCATAGATTTTCTTCTCGTTTTTCCTCGTTGCTCCTCAGTCTTGTTCCACTATGACTGAGGTATGCTCACATTCATTCTACTCTGCTTCACTCTTACTTATTCTATGCTGTAGCTCTGAGTCCTACATACTCACTCTCGTTCTCTTGTACTCATCACTACAGGTTAGTACTAATAATTGAGTCTTGTTCCACTACAACTGAGCTCTGAGTACTACATACTCACTCTCGTTCTCTTGTACTCATTGCTACAGGTGACTTCCCTGCTCTTACGATCCCAACAAAGAACAATGAGTATCTGGGATAAAACAATAGGTATTGTAAAAAGTTCCCAATAATATAAATAAAAGATAATAGTGTGAGAATTAAAAGCAATCATATCCGTTAATATCGGATGCATTGTATGGTCTGGTCCCAAACTGATATGGAAAGGAAAGGAATGAATTATAAATGTTGGTTCTGTATGTTCTGTATGAGGTAATGGAAGCATACCCATAACACTTCCGAAATTACTGCTAAAGGTTCTAGTACTGAAGAATTTGAATCTTGGGAAAAAGGATCTACCCTTCTGGCTCAATATGCGGAATTCACTTATGTCTTTGACAAAAGCTCATCTGAAGAGCTTCTGTTATAGCTATGCAAGCTAAGTCTTTATAAAGCTTTGCAATCCATCCTGCTACTTAGATATAGCACTTACATCCTATTATCACTATGCAATTACTTTGCGAAGCACTTACTCATTATCTCTTCTCATCCTTATTGGATTCACACTATTCCTGTTATATCCTTTCCTTTGTTCTTTACTTACGAGCTAACCCATTTGGGCATGGCATCACTTTGCAATCCTGACTTACCTTTAGTATAAATCTATGGTATTGAATAGGTAGTTCCTTAGCTTATATATCAACCTTGATAGCACTTCAATAGTGATACCAATTAATCATCTATCTTTATCATTGTTTTAACATCCCTACTGTCAGTACGTTCTGCGATGGTCATTGTGAATGGAACACATTTCACTTTCTTCTATATCAGACACACAAAGTGTCAAGGACTCTACTAATAGTGGAGTCAAGGTCCGACTACCTAGTTTAGGATTGTCTTACCTTGCAAAGTAATTCTCTTTGCTATTTCCCATGACTAACCCTGTGACCCATTCCCAATGATCCATTAGTGTGTGATCATAACAGTATATTTAAACTGACACTTGGCACATTCATCCTCATCACCTTTCACATCCCACTCACCAAATTTATTTCCTTCAACAATGGTCTATATAAGGAGCAGACGAAACTGCACCAACACTGGGGTATACAATGAGTCAGTAACAGAGGAACCAGAAATGGTTAATCCTTTTGCATCGAATGCAACAGCCTTTGCGCCATTCATGGAATCAATATCAGGAGCAGGTCATTCTTGACATTTAGCTAACGTTTTCAGTCCAGCTCCAGAACAACCTGCTAGTGCATAGGTTTCAAGTCATCATGCCCTTGGTCAACCTGACCATTCCGAATTTGAGTACCAAGTACTCTATACAGAAAACAGTGACCCCATTATTGTTTGAATGCCATGAAGAAATCACATGGCGATATCAACAACAGAGATGGAAATCCCAATATCTCCTACCACTTTTATGCTTGCTGACAGAATGCATCAGCAACTAGCAAATGTTCCCAGCCCTTCGCGAGGTCAGATACTGGTTACCACCGCGGAAATTCCAGAAAACATCAAGGAAGCGGAAATTGATGAAGAGGTAGGTCCTGAAGAGTCAGGAAATCCCGGAGACCCAGGGGGATCTGATCCTGATAGTCCAGGAGGTCCCAGAGCACCTTGAGGTTCTCATGCTCCTAGTTGTCCTCGGAGTCCAGTGGAGCAGGTAGGTAGTGTCCATCTGGACCCTACTGAACAATGCATCTTAGATGTGTTTCATGCATTTAAGGGTTCACTTGATACCCTCGGAACAGTTCTCACGTGCATGAATGCTAGCAGCCCCGTGGAATCCGGAAGATTGAAGGTCAAGGATCCTGAAGTATTCAATGGATCTGACTCACGGAAACTGAAAGGTTTCTTAGTTTCCTTATCTTTGGTGTTCATTGACCATCCCTCATATTTTATTCATCAAAAGAAGATCAATTATACTCTGTCCTACCTCGGTAGATCCACAAAGGAATGGTTCAAACCAGATATTCTGGATCCGAATCTTTCCGCAATGCCGGCTTGGACAAGTTCCTTTGCAGCATTGGTGAAGGAATTACAAGACAATTTCGGTATGTACAATGCACAGGGGGAAGCCAAGGATAAGATCAGAATGTTAAGGATGAAGGAATCCGATAATGTATGGAAGTATAATATCCATTCTAATACCCTTGCAGCGTCTACTGACTGGGACTTGCACACCCTTAAATGGGCTTATCAATGTGGCTTGGCAAGTCGTATCAAAGATGAGATGGCTCATCTTCCGGAGCCAAAGACACTCACGGAATGCTGTTACAAGGTACTTTGCATAGATAACAGGTACTGGAGACAAGAAGAAGAGCGGAAAAGAGAAGCCACTAGATCGACTGGTGCTTCCTCGGGAGGGAAAGCATCGACTACATCAAAGAAGAATTCACCAGGTTCTTCACAAACTCCTATGTCCTCCTCCATGACCAAAACACCTATGGCTTCAACAAATAATTTGGGGAAAAAAGGTAAGGCTAGTGGAGGTGGAAATTCCTCATCATCAATGAGTTCTGTGGCATCTCGACCTGCATATGCGAGCAACCTCAGCTCGGATGGCAAACTCCTCGCGAAGGAGTCAGAATGCCAGAAGAAGTTGGGGCTGTGCGGATTTTGTGGTGGGAATCATAAGTTCAATGACTGCAAGAAACAAAAGGCTCGCAAAGCTTGCAGATGTGCTGCACAAACACAGGAAGCAGTGGCAAGTAACTCTTCAGTATTGGAAAAATAGTCCACAACTCCTGTACCCCAGTACAAAGCAGGAGTTGCGTTGACCAGGTTCATACTACTGGGGAAGTTAAATTAAATGCATCCACTCTTTCTTATGATGAATGATCTTTTACTATACCTCTTACTATAGATTTTTCCACTTCGCAATGTTTCTGTGAAGCTTTCTTTTGTCTCATTACTTGATTCTGGTTCTACCAATTGTCTCATTGATTTTTGTTTTATGTATAAAAATGCTCTTCCTACTTCTTCTATTTCTCCAATCAATCTCCGACTTTTTGATGGTTCTTTATCTCTGAAACCAATTTCTGAGACTACGTCTCTTAATGTTCAGTTTCCCTCTGGTGAGCTACTACTACTGACATTTTATGTCACTTTACTAGATTCTTCTTGTGAAGCACTTTTAGGTTACAGTTTCTTGACCCACTACAATCTGTTGATTGACTGGGCAGCGAGAAACATTACATTCCATTCCACTAAGCAAGTTGAGTTTCCCTTGACGTCCTCACTTCTGTGAACACCTGTTCCGGAAGAAACTGTCCCCTTGCAGGGTCAGCCTACCATTAGTTCCGAAGAGGTCCCTTCGTGACCATCTTTGTGAACTTGTTCTTGCCATTCACCTCGTCCCTTATTGGACTCTTTCCCCTATGAACCTATTTATTCCTATCCTTCAGTGGCTGAATTGGCCGCTTTGCAACTTGAAAACCCAGAGATTGACATTGCTCTTGTCAATGTGGAACTCTTCAACCGTGCTTGCAAGAATGCCAAGTGTGAACCATTGATTTTACGCGCAGTTCACAGCAATGTTACAGCGCAAGCTGCTTCAACAACTTCGCCAAGCAATCCCTAATCATTACTGAAGCATTATGTGGACTTCGCAGATGTCTTTGATGAAGTTGAATCTGAAGTGCTGCCTGAGCACCGACCCTATGACCTAAAGATTGAATTGGAGGAAGGCGCTGAACCACCTATTGGTTGCCTTTACCCTCTTTCTGCCAAAGAAATAGAGGCTCTATGTGATTTCATTGATAAGCACCTCGAATCAGGCGCTATTCAACCTTTGTCCTCTCCTCACGGAGCTCTGGTATTATCTGTACCGAAAAAGGATGGAAAACTTTGACTTTGCATAGATTTTCGCAGTCTGAACAACATCATGAAGAAGGATTGCTATCCTTTGCCTCTTATTTCTGATTTACTAGATGCTCTGAAAAAAAGCTAAGTTTTATACCAAACTTGATCTTGCTCATGTGTACCATTTAGTTTGCATTGCGGAAGGCGACAAATGGAAAATGACATTCAGAACCCGTTGGGGTTCTTACGAATGGAAGGTTATGCCATTCGGACTCACTAATGCTCCTGCAGCTTTCCAAAGGTTTGTGAATGACATATTTGCTGATCTTTCAGATGTGTATGTTATTGTCTATCTCAATGACATACTCATTTACTCTGACGACGAGGCATTACATTGCAAACACATTCGCGAGGTTCTCTGTCATCTTTGTAAACATCAACTCTATGCAAACATCGTGAAATGCGAATGGGAGGTCAATACAGTAGAGTATCTTGGTTATATTCTTTCTCCAGAGTGCTTAACAATGTCGAAAGACAATGTAAAAGCTATCATTGACTGGCTGGTACCTCGGAAAGTCAAGGACGTCCAGTCTTTTCTTGGATTTGCTAATTTCTATTGATGTTTTATTTATAATTATAGCGATATCTCACGCAAAAGGATACACCTTGGAACTGGAATACCGATTGCCAGGAAGCCTACAAGAAGCTCAAATACAGCTTTACTCACACTCCTATTCTGGCACATTGGGAACCAAACTGACATCTAATTGTGGAAACAGATGCCTCGGATTATGCATTAGCCACAATCCTCTCGATCCTACTACCTGACGGAGAAATTCACCCTATCGCATTCCTCTCGAGAACTTTTCAAGCAGCAGAACTCAACTACGACACTCACAATAAGGAGCTTCTCACAATCTTCGAAGCATTCAAAGGCTGGCAGCATTACCTCGAGGGATCGGGAGATCCTATCGACGTCATTACCGATCACAAGAATCTCGAATACTTCTTGACGACGAAAATCCTTATGCAACAACAAGTTCATTGGTCAGAGTATCTGCATCAATTTAACATGGTGATCCGATTCAGACCAGGTAAGCTAGGTGAAAAACCTGACTCAATGACTAGATGCTGGGATGTCTACCCAAAAGAGGGGGATATTGGCTACGCGCAAGTTAACCCACAGAATTTCAGACCAATTTTCACTAATGAACAACTAACTACTTCCCTTCGAGCTACATTCCTAGAAGGACTGGCACTTCGAGCCTCCATTGTTATGGATATAGAGGCACTTCATTCCGCTATTTGCAATTCAATCGAAATGGATCCGGAATCAATCGCAGGATTGAAGTTCGCAAAGGACAGTACAAACACTCATTGGACAATAGGGTCTGATGGACTGTTATGAATTGACAATCGTATTTACATTCCTAACACTTCCAATTTACAACTTCAAATTCTACGCTACTTTCACAATCACCCACTCTCAGGTCATTTTGGTCAAAATCGGACTCTGGGAGCCATTCGATGACAGTACACTTGGCCAAAGGTTCGTGAATATATTAATTTGTGTATGGTGTGCAGATGCAATAAACCTCGTTGGCATAGGCCTTACGGTCTACTCAAACCACTTCTGGTTCCCGTCCGACCTTGGGATTCCATACCGATGGACTTCATTGAACAATTACCAGACTCTAAAGGACATGCAGCTATTTTGGTAATCGTGGATCGAGCCTTGAAACAAGGCATTTTCATCACGACACACGACAAAATAACGTCCGAAGAGCTCATGGAACTGTCACAAAGAGGTGACGATGGTGGCACGGCGGAGCGGAGACTTAGACAGAAACAGGCAGCTGGTCCCAATGACAAAGTTATATTGATAGTAAATACAGAGAAGTAAGTAATGACATACCTGGTCCCAACGACAAAGAGGTCAAGATAAGGGACCAGGTTGTGGGGGGGCTGGCTTATATATACAGGGTAGAGTGCGGGAACTATGATGTAATACTGTATAGCTCAGGCTGTCACAAAGAGGTGACGATGGTGGCGGAGCGGAGCGGAGACTTGAGCGGAAGCGGGCAGGTACTGGTCCCAACGACAAAGTTATATTGATAATAAATACAAGTAAGTAAGTTCAAGACATACCTGGTCCCAACGACAAAGAGGTCAAGATAAGGGACCAGGTTGTGGGGGCTGGCTTATATATACAAGGTGGAGCGTGGGAACTATGAGGTAATACTGTATAGCTCCGGCACAAGGAATGGAACTAATAGAATGAAATGGAATGTTCCGGAATGATTATTGTAGGTAGGAGGGCTTGGATGGTGTATCGTAAAGAAAGGAAAATGATAGGGGGTGGGCTCACTTCATGACATTACCCCCCTCCTTATGACCATTGCCCTCAATGGTCAAGCTTTTGCCGCCTGAGGGTGCTTTTTGTGGAATTTTCGGATAGTTGCTGGGGCGTGTTCAAGATTTGGTGCAGGTTCCCATGAGTTGTGTCCTGCATCGTAGCCTTTCCACTTTACCAAGTACTCTAGCTTCTTCCACCTAATCCGACTATCCAAGATGTCCTCGACTTCATACTCCGGCTCATCCTCATCCTCTAGATATACTGGTTCCGGTGGTGTTGCAATTTCGCCGTTTACGGTGTTCCCTCTCCAAGGGTACAATTTATCAACATGGAACACAGGATGGATGCGGTCCAGGGATAGTGGGAGGTCTAAATGGTAGTCCAGGGGCCCAACCTTCTGCAAAATGGTGTAAGGTCCTAGCTGTCGATCCCCAAGTTTCTCACTGGACAGTTGGAGCTTGATGTCCTCTGCGCTTAGCCAGACCTGATCTCCAACTTGGAATTGATGTGCCTTTCGTTTTCCCCGTTCGTAGTTTTCCTTTTGCCGTCGTTTCCCCAGGTGTAGCGCCGCCCCAGCATCCTGTCGTGCATCCCGCAGTATCTGGATGCGATCATCCACCGCCGGAATCCCACTCCGTTGTCCAACTGGAATGTTAAATAGAGGCAGATAACCATAGGTGAGTTCGAATGGGGACGTTCCAAGTGCAGAGTGGGTGCGAGAGTTAATCACAAATTCCGCCATAGGTAGGTGCTCCGCCCAGTCATCCTGGCGGCGTCCCACATAGAGTCTGAGGTATTTTTCGACTTCTTGGTTTGCCCGTTCGGTCTGTCCGTTTGCTTGGGGGTGGTACCCTGAGGTGAGGTTTGATTTGATTCCTAGGCGGGAGAGTAATGATCGCATGAGTTTTGCTGCGAACTGGGGTCCCCGGTCTGATACAAAGCGGAGGGGAAGACCGTGGAGGCGAAAAATTTCGCGATAGTAGATGTCGGCCACACCTGCTGCTGTGATTGAAGTTGTACAAGGAATTGCATGGATTTGTTTACCATAAAGGTCCGTGCAGACTAGAATCGCGTCATACCCTTGCGAGTTGGGCAGCTGTGTGATCAAGTCAACTCCCACTTCTTCCCACAAGCCTGCTGGGACGTCTAGAGGTAGTGTTACTGCTCGTGGGTGTCTCTGTATCTTCTTCCTTGCACAAGTCTCGCATCCTTCAACATATTTTTCTACAAAGGATCGCAGGGTGGGCCACCAAAAGTGGGTGCTGACGAGGTCAAGGGTATTGTGAAGTCCAGGGTGGCCAGCAGAGGGGTTGTCGTGGCATTGCTTGAGTACTTCTTTCCGGAGGTCATCATCTGGTGGGACATATACTCTTCCTCGGTGGTATACTAGTCCCTTGTCTTCTTCCCATTCTGCTATCCCATTGGCCAAGCGTTTGAGACCGCTTCTCCTAAGCTCTTCCAGTCCTTCCAGTACTTGGGCCTCCTTTTGAGACGCCTGTCGGATGCGGTCCTCCAGTGGGTTTTGTAGTGAGGTAGCTGCCACTTGCATGAAATGGGCTGGTTTCAGAACAATCTGTTGTCGATTATCTTCGCTATCCAGAACCTGATGTGCTGCCATACGAGAGAGAGCGTCTGCCTGAGTGTTGGACTTGCCAGGGCGGTGAGTGAGCTGGAAGTCGAATCGGGACAACCATAGTGCCCATCGCGCCTGCCGTCTACTGAGGTCTTGAGCAGAACGCCAGAATTCCAGGTTTGCGTGGTCGGTGAGAATCTCGAACGGTTGTGGTGAACCTTCCAGGAAGCTTCTCCAGTCCTTTAATGCTTCGATGATAGCGAGCATCTCTCGGTCATAGATTTCGTAGTTTCGTTCAGCTGGTTGCATGGAGGCTGATCGAAATGCCACTGGGTGCCACTGGCCGTCGTCTTGTTTCTGCATTAGGGCTCCTCCCGTAGCAAAGCCTGATGCATCTACCTCAAGTTGTGTGAGCCTATTAGGGTCCCAGAGTGCCAGTACCGGTGCTGTGATGAATGCTTCCCTTAGGGTATCGAATGCTTGTTGTTGGTGTGTCCCCCAACTGAAGCCTGTATCCTTTTTTGTTAGGTCGTTCAGAGGGCGTGCTATGCGGGCAAAGTTCCGTATGAATCGACGGTAGAAGTTAGCGAAGCCTAGGAATCCCCGTAGTTCTCGTAGATTCTTTGGGGTAGGCCAGTCGCGGACTGCAGCTACTTTTACTGGATCCATGCGCACTTCACCTTCTGATATCACTAGTCCCAAATACTCAACCTGAAGCTCCTCAAACTCGCATTTCTCTGGTCGCAGGTAGAGGTCATGTTTCTCTAGCCGCTTTAGTACCTCTCGCACCACCTGCCGGTGTTCTTGCAAATTGTTACTGAAGATGAGGATGTCGTCTAGGTAGACTGCTACCTTACCAGCCGCCACTAGGTCTGAAAAGATGGAATTCATGAGCGCTTGGAAGGTAGCTGGCGAGTTGGTGAGACCGAAGAACATTACACTGGGTTCAAATAACCCTCGGTTGGTTGCAAAAGCGGCCTTCCACTCATCACCCTCCTTAATCCGGACATTGTTGTAGCCCCATCTGACGTCAAATTTGGTGAAGTACCGTGCCCCCTGTAGACGGCTGACAATGTCAGCGACCAGTGGGAGAGGATAGCGGTTCTTTAGGGTTACTTGGTTGAGTTTCCGGTAATCCTGTACGAAGCGGAGCTTCCCATCTTTCTTCTTAACAAAGAAGACGGGTGAAGACAGTGGCGATTTTGAGGGGCGAATGTAGCCTTTTCGGAGGTTGTCATCCAGGAAGCGGTCGAGTTCACCTTGTTCATTCAATGACATTGGATAGACTTTTGTGCGCATGGTTTCCGGTGCACCTGGGATCAATTCTATAGCATGATCCCAGGGTTGGTGGTCAGGGAGGCGCTCTGAAGCAGTTTCAGAGAATACTTTTTCGAAATCGCGGTAGGGTTCTGGGACCATTTCTTCAAAGGTTTTCATGGGTTTTGTTTTGTGGGCTTGTTCCGCTAGCTGTTGGGAGTAGGTGAACCCTGCAGCACACCAGACTTCATCTGTTTGTTTGTGTAAGATTCCTGACTTCACCCATGCACGTCGGGTTCGTCGGTTTGCTCGAATGCGGTGTATGGGCGACTCTTCTGTCTCCTCATCCAGTGTGTCAAGTGGTGGTTCAGGGGTGATCACAGTTTCAATTTCCTCCGCCGTGTCTTGCTCTTCCACCTCCTCTATCGTTGTTTGTTGGGATCTGACTGTGAGTCGTCCTTTCTCCCAGTCAATATCTGGATTGGCCTTACGTAGCCAGGGGAGTCCTAAGATTAGGTCTTCGCCTCCCAGATTGGTTACTAGCAAGTCTGTCCACCGTTCTTGGTTATCAACAGTCAGGGCTAGGCGTGCAAAGTGTGTGATCTGCCCTGCTCGGTTAGCAGACCCATCAATGTTAAAGACGCCAATGGGTTTCCTGAGTGGGAAGGTCCTTACACGGTGACGGGTGACAAACTCTTGGTTCAAAAATAGAGCAGTGGCTCCAGAATCAACCATGGCTGCAGTTGCTATACTGTGATTTCTTCCTCTTAGTTTTGCGTTAATTCGGAAGTGAGATGAATTGGAGTTCAATTCCGAAATAGTAGATATTTTACAAGATGGGAGAGAATCATACGCAGATGTGGAATGTATAGCGAACTGGTTTACGGGTACTCTCGATGCAGCCGAGACGGGCACCCGCTTTAAAAACCCTCCTGAGAACCTGGTGCTGGGGCCATGGCATTGGCTCTGTTAAGGAGCTCCTGGAGCTGGGCAATCTGGGTGGAGAGGTCAGGCGTAAGTGGGGACGGAGCAGTGGGAGCTGGAATGGACGCGGCAATTTGGACAGGTTCATTGGGGAAGAGGGTGAACGGTGTCGAAGCAGAAGCAGAGACTTGTTGACGGCGGGGTTGTTGGCGCTTACCCCGGCCACGTTCTAGACCCATGAACTTGTCTTGGCAGACTGATTCTAGGTGGCCTCGTCGTCCACAGTAGCGGCAAACTGTCTCCTTGTATGAGCAGTTCCTCTTTTCGTGACTCTGCGAGCCACACCCATAACACCTTCCTCTCATCTGGGCCACGAAGCTTTCTCTGCTGTTACCACTAGTGTGTGTGGCATCGACATCCATAGCATGGGAGTTGGCAGGGGGGGAGGAGATATGGGAGGTGCCTGGGTTGCGACCTGTCATGGTGGGATCGTGCAGGAACACATCCACTGAAATTGCTCGCCTGATAGCCTCCTCCAGGGTGGGAGCCAGTCCCTGGGCTATATTGACCACAATGAGATTTTGTCGGATCTCTGGGTTGAGGCCGCTATGGAAGCGTTCTCGCAGGTCGACGTCTGAAAGCCCGGTCCGATCGCCAATGTCCTTGAAATTCTGTGCAAATTCCGCTACCGTCTGACCTTTTGCCTGCCTGAGATGCTGGATTGCATTCCGGGCCTCCATACCTGCATCAATGGATTCAAATCGGAGGGTGAAGGCTGTTTTGAAGTCTTCCCATCGTCCATTGAAAGGTTGTTGGTTATGGCTGAATTCTAGGAGGTATGGTGTGGCCCAGTCAGCAGCCTTGCCTGAGAAGAATCCTAGCGCTGCCTTGATCAGCTTCCCTTCGTTGCTACTCAGATCTGGTTGTTCCATTGCCCAGCTTTGATACTGAGCAATGAAGCGACGTGCTTCTGCACTACTAGAGCCTTTGAAGAGCTCAGGTTTATTCATACTGGACTTGGCTGAGGCTTTGTGGAGGTTGGCCGTGAGCTGGGCCACCTGCTCGATGAGCTGTGCCATGAGCTGGTTTGTGTTGACTTCAGAGGTCGACATAATGGATGGGGGTGCAGTGGGAGTAGGGATAAGGATGGGTGTGATCACGGTACCGTCGGAAAGGTTCTCCTCTTCACTGATGGAGTTGGCAGCAGCGTTTGGACAGGGTTGAGAACTGCAATCAGCCCAGGAGCTGCTTTTGCTGCGGTGGATGTGGGTTTGGTCTTTAGTATCAAAAGCGTGTGGGTAGGCAGAGCAGTCGATAGCTTGGGCGGGCAGGCTTGGTGCGGAGGTGTCTGTAGACGTGGTGGAAGCGGAGCCTGCAAGGATAACCTAATCGGTAGGCTATCAGTGCAGTAAGGGATCTTGACCTAATGTCACAAAGAGGTGACGATGGTGGCGGAGCGGAGCGGAGACTTGAGCGGAAGCGGGCAGGTACTGGTCCCAACGACAAAGTTATATTGATAATAAATACAAGTAAGTAAGTTCAAGACATACCTGGTCCCAACGACAAAGAGGTCAAGATAAGGGACCAGGTTGTGGGGGCTGGCTTATATATACAAGGTGGAGCGTGGGAACTATGAGGTAATACTGTATAGCTCCGGCACAAGGAATGGAACTAATAGAATGAAATGGAATGTTCCGGAATGATTATTGTAGGTAGGAGGGCTTGGATGGTGTATCGTAAAGAAAGGAAAATGATAGGGGGTGGGCTCACTTCATGACACAGGCACAAGGAATGGAACGGAACTGATAGAATAGGATGGAAGGTTCCGGAATAGTTATTGTAGGTAAGGGTGCTCGGATGGTGTATCGTAAGGAAAGGAAAATGATAGGGGGTGGCTCACTTCATGACAGGAACTATTTGTCCATCACATTTTCTCAAAACACGGAGTTCCTAGCCATGTCACTTCTGACCGAGGCTCGGAATTCATTTCGGCTTTCTTTTGCGCTTTAGGAGAAGCTCTCTCAATCAAACTACACTTCACCTCCAGATATCATCCTGAGGGGGATGGACAAACAGAACGAGTTAACCAGATGTTGGAACAATACATCTGTATGTATTGTGCATATCAACAGGCCAATTGGGCAAAACTTCTGCCTATGGCAGAATTTGTGTACAACAATGCTCCGAATGCTTCCACTGGGAATACTCCGTTCTTCGCAAATAAAGGTTATCACCCTAACATTACAGTGAAACCTGAAACCAACATCCGTTCTGATCACGCGATTGACTTTGTGACGAATTTAGATGAGATTCATTCTTTCCTCTGCAAAGAAATTACTAATGCGCAAGCTTGATACAAAGAGCAAGCAGACAGAAAATGTATTAATCACCCAGATTTTCGCATTGATTCACAGGTATTCATATTAGTGAAGCACATTAAAACCACTTGACCTACTGCGAAGTTCTCCGAGAAGTATCTCGGACCATTCAAAGTTCTTGAGCGAGTAGGAACTCTCTCGTACAAGTTACAACTCCCTTCCTACCTCAGTCATATCCACCCAGTTTTCCATGTATCCCAACTCGAACCATATACTCCAAACTCGATCCCACATCACAAATAAACTCCTCTACCTCTGGTGGAAGTTGATGGCAAAGAGGAATACAATGTCACGGAGGTATTAGATTCAAAATTGGATCATCGATACAAAAAATGTCCACTACGGTATTACATATGGTGGGCAGGATACAAAGGTACAGACGAAGAGTTTTCCTGGGTCGCTGTGAATGAAATTCACACAGATGAGCTGGTTCCAGCTTTCCATCTTCGTTATCCTCACAAACCTAGACCATTATGATTAACGACCACTTATTCTTTTACTATTTCATTCATTGGAAATACTAATTTTTATTTTACTAGTTAAACAAAGCATCATGAATTCTTCGCAATTCATAACCATTACATTCCGTTCTACCTACTTCATTACCTACAAACTCCATATCCCTATGGCAAGGAGTTATGTGATTTAGTCTTCGCAGGACTAACTTGAACTCTCACATTCCCTTCCTTTCAAAACCATTGTGATCCTTTCCTTGTGGAACAAATTTTAACTCCTTACACCATGAACACTTAATCACCAACAAAACCTTACGTATACAAAACCACCAAAAAAGGCAAAGAATTATAAAATTAAACCAAAACAAAACAAAACAAAAAACAACAAAAACAATACTAGACAACTACTTATAATTCATTACAAGTTCCAAGATCTACTACAATCCTTCGCAGGAATCACATCACGCATTGTTTCCCTTCACAAATCTTGCTCCTCTTTCTCTCCTCCTCATCTTCTTCCTCTTCTTCTTCTTCATACTCTTCTTCTTCTTCCTTTTCTTCTTCGTCTTTCTCTTCCTCAAGTACTTTGTCAATGGATTTTTGCTGCACAAGATGAACAAGCTCCTCCATCACGAAGGCTGTTTGACTCGTGAACCCAAGTAGAGCACTCATTTGCCTTGACAGGACTTCATTTTGCCCCGCAAGCAAATCTAACCTTTCTCCCACATCAACCCCTCCAATTCTCCTCTCCGCAACATGTCTCGCGGGACCCTGGTATAACCTGTCTTCATCAACTGTAAGAGGTCGATGTCGACACACAAAACCACAAGCGGCTAAGTGTCTCAGACGTCTCAGAGAAGAAACCCAGAAGTCAAGTTGAATAACGAAGCTAAGGTCACTACAAGACCTTAGCTGACCTTATATACAAAAGTACGACTCTAATCTACAATAGAGTCGTTTGGTCAAACGCTATGACGAACAAGTCCGTGATAGATACGAGCACGGATGCTAACCGAGTATAAGTAATCAAGAGGATGTCAGCAGCGGGTCGTAACCGAGTACGGGACCCGATGAGTAACGTAGAATGTGTAAAGGAAAACGAAGAATTAGAACATCCAGATGCCCAGTCACAGGACACAAGCGCCCTACGACAGGCGCCTACGCGCTAAGAGTTACTCGTAGTGTTAGTCGTTCCTGACATCAACCCTCGGCTTCTTCTTTCTGGACCTCCGAGCTGCATTATCCCCTGCCCAGCTACACCTCTGTCGTTGGAGGTGACAGGCCAGGCAGGCCTGAGTCCGGGGCTTTCTGCGTTGCATGATACAGTTCAAAGTGTTCCCTTGGGAAACACAATGAACACATCCTTCGCAGTTACATGAAGGAGTGGGCAGAGGAACGTCGACATCATCATCTGGGTCAGGAGCCAAACCAACCTAGATTTCATCAACCAACTATTCCATCACGAAGAAAGTTTCTACTCACCTGCAAAGCCACTCATTTTCTTTTCAAAGTCAAAACATCCACTTCTGGGGAATCGTGAATGATGGAGGCAGACTTGTATGTTTTTGATTTGGAGCCCAAAGGCTCCCACGATACCAACCCACTTGAACGTCGCAGTGCAGCTTGAGCTGCACGATCCCAGCGCTCTTGTAGCTCCTGCAGAGCCTGTGCTCTGTGCTGACCCCTTACTTGCTCTTCCTCTGCGAGTTTCTTCAAGGCATCGGCCTTCGCCTTCGCGATACTCTCCTCAATGAGTTGTTCTTCTTCTTTTCTCTTTGCTGCCTTCTTCTCCTCCTCGACTTTCCTTTCCTCTTCCAGCCTCTTCTCCTCGGCTTCCCATGCTGCTTCTTGAGCAGCTTCCTCCTCCAATCGCGACAACTCCGCCATGAACTCTGCCTCCTGAGCATCAATCTCCAGTTGACGGAGGCATGATCATTCAGCCTGTTCACGAACAAGCTGCGCTTGTCGTTCCTGGGTGGTTCCGGTGGCGGTGATGGTAAAGGACATTGTAGAATGATGAGGACTTAGGAAAAAACAGAGAAAACCCTCGCATTTTATACATGTTTGTCGTTGAGGGTAGGTTTGACTTCAAATTTTTCGTTTACCTCAATCATAAATTGTGTGACATTTTGAAAATTTTGCTTTTCCTTTTGACTTTTCCATTTTACCTAATTTTGGATTCATTAATCGTCAACGATCATGTAGGCTTTCGAGGGCAAAAGCCCAAGAGGGGGATACTGTTATATCTATGCAAGCTAAGTCCTTATGAAGCTTTGCAAACCATTCCGCTACTTAGATATTACTTATATCCTTTCACTACTACGCAATTACTTTGCAAAGGAATTCCGACGCGAAGTAAATACTCGTTATCTCTTATCATTCTTATCGGATTTACACTATCCCTTTTATATCCCTTCCTTTGTTTTTACTTATGAGCTAACCCATTCGGGCATGGCATTGCTTTGCAATCCTGACTTATGTTAAGGCTGTGCACTAGAAGGAAATAGATCGAGGTTCCGGAGCTCTGTTCGAAGCTTCGGAGTCCGGAAACTATAGTAACGGCAAAACAAAGTAATGGAAAGGCTACACGGGCCTTGGAAAGTCATGGGACTTCCGCGAAGCTTTCAGCAACACTCCCTATACGTTATCTGGGTGTCCCTGTGAAGTGCGAAGAAGAATGAAGTTCCGGAGCGTCGGAAGCTTCCGATCGATTGATCCGGATGTGATTAAGCGTAATAGATAAAGAGTATAGAAGCTAACTTTTATTTCAAGCTGGGGAACCAAACTAAACAAGTTGACCTAAGTACTAAACTGCCTAATTGTTAAATAAAAGTGTTATATCTATGCAAGCTAAGTCTTTACGAAGCTTCGCAATCCATTCTGCTACTTAGATATTACTTATATCCTCTTACTACTACCCAATTACTTCGCGAAGGATTTCCGATGTGAAGCAATTACTCGTTATCTTTTATCATCCTTAACGGATTTACACTATCCCTTTTATATCTCTTCCTTTGTTCTTGACTTACGAGCTAACCCATTCGGGAATGGCATCACTTTGCGATCCTGACTTACCTTTAGTATAAAGCTACGGTATCGAATAGGTAGTTCTTTAGTTTAAATATCAACCTTGATAGCACTTCGATAGTGATACCAATTAATCCTCTCTATCTGTATCATTGTTTTAACACCATTGCTGTCAGTACATTCCGCGATAGTCATCGCGAACGGAACATGTTTACTTTCTTCTCTTGTGGACACGCAAAGTGTCGAGGACTCTACAAATAGTGGAGTCAAGGTTTGACTACTTAGTCTAGGATCGTTTCACCTCGCGAAGTAATTTACTTCGTATTTCCCTGCGATCATCCCGCAATCATTCCCGACGATCCCTTTGTGCATGATCATAACAAAAAGACAATAAGTGAGAAGGATTCGGAATAATACAATAACGGTGTTTTCCAAGAGCCGACAGGCGTGGGAATGCATCGGTCATGACGACCGAGTGTCATGTGATGTATCCAAGGTTGTTCCGAAGTTATTGAGCCAAGGAATGGAGTATGAAATCGACCAAGATTCGAGTTGGAGTTGGTAACAAACATGAAATGGATCGGAAGGATGATCGATTGACCGGAAGATCGGCCGGAATGCCAGAATGTTCATATAGTGATCAATGACCTCGGAAATCGTCCGGAAAGCATAGTGGAGCTCGGCATATATATAACAACTTACCTTTAGTATAAAGCTATGGTATTGAATAGGTAGTTCCTCAGTTTCAATATCAACCTTGATAGCACTTCGATAGTGATACCAATTAATTGCTTATCCTTATCATTGTTTTAACATCCTTACTGTCAGTAAATTCCGCGACGGTCATTGCGAACGGAACATGTTCCACCTTCTTCTCTTGCAGACACACAAAGTGTCGAGGACTCTACTAATAGTGGAGTCAAGGTCCGACTACATTGTCTAGGATGATTTTACCTCATGAAGTACTTTCCTTCGTAATTTTCCCACAATCATCCCGCAATCATTTCTGACAATCCCTTTGTGCATGATCATAACACTTGGAGACATAGGCCATCATCCTTCATCGCCATGGTTGATAGGTGGCAGGATCTCCATCGTAGTTCCTTGGTGTATTAACAAATACCCGGCATAGATTAGAGGTAGCATTGGTGACTTCTGGTAGGTCAGGTGCATGTATCAACTGGTCAGTCATGTTGGATTATAGTAGGAAGGGTAAGTTTGGTGTAAATGAAAAATGTGTAATGTATCAAGAAAAAACTAGTTTCCAACAGTGTGTTGAATCCTAGGCAAGTTTGTAAAAGTTTTGTTGTGATGGGTGGTGTGTGGTAGAAGCTCTATTCTTCTGTCAGTGACTTGCTAGCTCTCACAAGAGACAACCAGGTGTCACATGAGAACCAACGAGCAAGAGGATGAGAAAGTGATGAGGATGAACAACCCAACCACAAGCCCAGCCACCGAGGAGTATAGATGAGAATAGAGCTAAGGAACACAACCATGAAACACTAAGTCTTATATACTAATGGGATATGAAGCTGTGAGAGATATCTCACACCATAACCATGAGGATCTACAATAAGAGTCGCTTGTATCCATAAGTAAAGCTGTATGTATCAGGTGAGTAAACAATAAGGCAATATAAAAGAAAGCATGGAGGTGGAACAATAATGACGTCATCCTGTCAATGAGCTGACAGGCATGAGAGAGTCGCGCCTAAGTGAAACAACAATGCAAGAACAATAAGGTTGACACATGTAATCTAAACAGAAATGAAAATATAATAAGCACTAGTGTAAGCGCTTTAATGATTAGGTAAGTAAATAAAAGAAAAGGAAAAGAATAATGAAAAGATTGTTTTGTGACACTTATCCTTTTTCTTTACTTTATAATTCCTCACTTCCGAACAGTTGAGATCAACTGAAGGGATTACTGCCATGATAGTTTATTGAGTGATAATCCCTTACTGGAATTTTGTACAACTATTCTTTCACATTTCCATTATCCGGACATCTCCATCCAAAATTTAAGCTCATTTCTTCCAAGGGAATTATTGGCCAAATTTAATACGGCATATTAATTACTTTTCCGGTTTTGTTTTTAACTATATTGAACCTTTTATTTACAAGTCCGGTATTGGACAAATTTTTCGGACACCATAAAAAACTGATTCAAAAATTTTTTTATTTAAAGTCCAAAAAAGAAATCTACAACTGGGCCTATTCCCGGCCTTTGCCCTTCCTATCCCCAGTCCTTTTCACCCTCTCCTCTTCCGTCTCTTCTTTGTCACCCCGGATTCTTACAAGGAATCAAACCATATCCTCCAGTAAACTTAACCAATGGTTTAGGTCCCTCACATCTCCTCGGAGATCCTCCATTGTTCTACTGCTTGAGGAAGCCACAGACTCTTCTATCTTCACCTGCTTTATGCAGCGGGGAAGTGCGGCCTGTACCAATGAACAATGGACCTTGGCGGTATGGCAGGCCTGGCATGAAGAGGACCATACACCTATTGAGACACACGAGATACCTTTCAACAGGCATCAATCACACTTTACTTCCTTTTTGGGGGAAGGAGTAGGTTCGGGATTGGCTTTGCCGTCATTGTCAGCATCCTCGGAACCCGAGGATGAAGAGTCGTCATTGTGCAGAGTGGGATCCACGGAAGCAGCAACCTAAGAAAAAATTAGAACAAGTTAAATAAAAAATTCATGGGATACACCTTGACCAGAGGGTGTTTATGCTTCCTGGATATCAAATCCTTGGTTTTCTCCTTGGCTACCTTCTGCCTGGCTACTTCCTTGGCCCTGGCCTCTTCTTCTGCTCTTTTCCGAGCATCCTCCATCTCAATCCACCATTGTTCTTCTTTGGCCTCTCTCTTCTTCTCTTCCTTATGTCTCTGGATTTCAACCAGCCAGGCCTCTGCTGCAGCTTCTTCTTCTTCTTCTTCTTCTTCGGCCTTGCATTCAGCCTCGTGTCTGGCCCATTCTTCCTTCCTTCTTTGGAGGCGGGTGACTTCGGCCTTCTCCTCATCATCCAAGGGCAGGGAGGAGTTAGTATGGGAGGTGGGAGGCAACATGGTGGATTAAGAGAGAGAGTGGGGACTTGGAAATTTTTATTTGAATGGGCATTTATACCCTACCAACCGTAACGTGGCTGACCGATCTATTTCTGACCATTTCTGATTAGTATCTTCTTTTCCAATCTGTTGATCAGATCAATACTTTCCAAATGTATGACTGTCGTATGAGGCTTTTGAGGGCAAAAGCCTAGTAGGGGGATACTGTTATGGGTATGCTTCCGCTACCTTGTACGGAACATACAGAACCAACATTTATAATTCATTCTTTTCCTTTCCATATCAGTTCGGGACTGGACCATACAACACATCTGTGTTAAGGCCGTGCACATGCACCAGAAGGAAATGGATCAAGGTTCCAGAGCTCTGTTCGAAGCTTCGAAGTCTGGAAACTATAGTAACGGCAAATCAAAGAAATGGAAAGGCTACACGGGCCTTGGGAAGTGATGGGACTTCAGCAAAGCTTTCGGCCACACTCCCTACACACTATCTGGGTGTCACTGTGAAGTGCAAAGAAGAATGAAGTTCTGGAGCATCGGAAGCATCCAATCAATTGATCCGGACATGATTAAGTGTGATAGAGAAGGAGTATAGAAGGTAATTTTTATTTCAAGCTGGGGAACCAAACTAAACAAGTTGACCTAAGTACTAAACTGCCTAATTGTTAAATAAAAGACAATAAGTGAGAAGGATTCGAAATAATACAATAATGGTGTTTTCCAAGAGCTGACAGTTGTGAGAATGCATTGGTCATGACGACCGAGTGTCATGTGATGTATCCGAGGTTGTTCCGAAGTTATTGAGCCAAGGAACGGAGTATGAAATTGATCGAGATTTGGGTTGAACTTGGTAACAAACACGAAATGGATTGAAGGGATGATCAATTGACCGGAAGATCGGCCGGAATGCCGGAATGTTCATATAGTGATTGATGACCTCGGAAATCGGTCCGGAAAGCATAGTGGAGCTTGGCTTATATATAACAATCTGATGTTAATGGATACAATTACTTTTAATTCTCACACTATTATCTTTTATTTATATTACCAGGAACTTTTTACAATACTTATTGTTTTATCCCAGATACTCATTGTTCTTCTTTTAACAATTAGGATTACTGTTATATAAGCATTAGTGTCCAGTAGATAGTTCTCCAGTTTAAATATCAACTTAGATCATTCTGATCTAGAGAGATTATCACTATAACTCCTCTGGACTTTCCAGTCTTACCTTCTAGTTGTCCAAACTTATCTGGCCGACTTCTGGACATCCAAAATCTACGAACATCAATGGAACCACTATGACATAGCAGGGGCACTGTGGTGACGAAGGGAGAAAGCACAGAGGAGGTACAGGCTCAAAGCACAAGCCAAGGCAAGGGGTGGGGCTAGCACCACACATGAAGGCGGAAAGAGGTAATTGTCAGTGACTCGCTAGCTATCACAAGAGATAACCAGGCATCACATGATGAACAATGAGCAAGAGGATGAAGAAAGCAATGAGGATAAAACAACCCAACTACAAGTCTAGCTACCGAGGAGTATAGACAAGAATAGAGCTAAGGACTATAACTACAAAATACCTAGTCTTATATACTAAATGGGATATGAAGCCGTGAGAGATGTCTCGCACCATAACCGTGAGGATCTACAATAAGAGTCGCTCATATCCATAAGTAAAGCTGTAGGTATTCAGTGAGCAAACAATAAGGCAATATAAAAAGAAGCATGGAAGCGGAACAATAATGATGTTGTCCTGTCAATGAGCTGACAGGCACGAGAGAGTCGCATCTAAGTGAAACGACAATGCGAGAACAATAAGGTTGAAGCATGTAACCTAAATGATAATGAGAATATAATGAGCGCTGGTGTGGTGACGAAGGGGGAAACCACGGAGAAGGCACAGGCTCAAAGCACAAGCCAAAGTGAGGGGTGTGTCATGAAGTGAGCCACCCCCTATCATTTTCCTTTCCTTACGATACACCATCCGAGCACCCTTACCTACAATAACTATTCCGGAACCTTCCATCCTATTCTATCAGTTCCATTCCATTCCTTGTGCCTGAGCTATACAGTATTACATCATAGTTCCCACACTCTACCCTGTATATATAAGCCAGCCCCCCCACAACCTGGTCCCTTATCTTGACCTCTTTGTCGTTGGGACCAGGTATGTCATTACTTACTTCTCTGTATTTACTATCAATATAACTTTGTCGTTGGGACCAGCTGCCTGTTTCTGTCTAAGTCTCCGCTCCGCCGTGCCACCGTCGTCACCTCTTTGTGACAGGGTGGGGCTAGCACCACACATGAAGGCTGAAAGATATGATGATCAAGATGGCAGTGATAGCGCAGGGGCCAATCACTAGGGTCACACAAGGAAAACTAGTTCCAAAGACCAAGTGTCAGCTACTGTACTATATATACAAGAGTCTTGATGAGTAAGCGACAGCGCAGGAAGTTGATAGAAGTATGTGGAATGATGTAGAAGGATATGGAAGAATGTAGACAGATCCAAACCATAACAAGGATAAAGAAAGGAGGAGATGTAGGAAAAATAAAGTAAGTACTATATCCTGTGTAGCATGTCACAACAGGCACTACTGAAAGTGGTGCTAAGGTTCTTGTTTGACTTTGCTTTTATCCATTTCTACTGATTGGTAGTTACCATACAATACCATGCACTATTGAATCCCTTTACACTATCCTATTCACCCTAGACCTTACAGAATCTCACTGGAACAGTCTTAACAGGAAGGAATATAACAAAATAGCATTAGCTTGATACCAGTGTCCTTGCAGACCCAGTTGAAAGCTACTGCCCCTAAAAGTGCAATGTCGACATCTGGTTTATCCACTGACTCAATACGAGATCCCATTTGGGATACTGTGGGGTAAGAGTAGATGGATTCATATGGAAATTTGTCCATGAGTGGACAGGGTGAAAGGCGAGAGTGAGGTTTAGAGTGCAATGCATCCAGTTTTGCTATAAGCTCCTGAGGTGGAGTGGACACTTTGGAACTTGAAATTGAAGTACCTGGAAGTGAAGACATCTGGTGGAAAACATCTCGGTTAGTGTTTCGGAAAGAAATCGTTTTTGTAACCCAGTCAATCAATGGATTGTAGTGGGACAAGAAACTATATCCTAATATGGCTTTGCAAGATGAATCCAATGAAGTAACATAAAAGTTAATCATAAAAGACTCACCAGTTGGAAAACAAACCAGTAATTCGGCTGTTTCCATTATAGAATTTGCAGTAAGAGAACCATTGAATAAATGGAGATTGATCAGAGTTATAGGTGTTGTTGGAATAGAATGTTTTTGTACATAAGAAAAATCAAGGAAAGAGTCTGTAGAACCGGAATCAAGTAAGCATGGAAATTGTAACAGAGATAAAGTACCATCTGGTTCATCTGGCGATTGAAATTCAGTACAGAGATTAAAACGGAGTGATCATTCATATTCAGAAAGAGTGGATGTGTTTAAAACTACTTCCCCTGGGTAGGTATGAACTGGGTCAACACAACTCTTGCTTCGTACTGGGGTACAAGAGTTGCGGACTATTTTTCTGCATTGTCCGATGACAATGAGGCATTTGTAGCCATGTCATTGATTTCCACATCCCAACCATGAGGTTGGTTTGACTTCTGATTCAGACAATCTTCTAGCTTATGCTTACCACCGCAGAACATGCACAGGTTGAATTTCCTGTGTCTCTCCTTTTCCTCCAGCTTTACTTTACCATCAGATCCGAGATATTTTGCATGTGGTTTTGGCTGCTGCAAAGCTGAAGGATTTGTCAAAGATTGACCCAAAGATTCAGATCTGGTCGACTTGTTTTTGTTACCGAACCAAGGTTTCTTCATCTGATTTTGCCTGGTAGTCTGCTGGTTGTTATTACCTTTAGACTGATTTGTTGTGGTCAAAGTTTGTGAGGAAGGATTTTGGAAGCCCTTGTTTCCAGGATTTGTAGACTTTCTGCTTGATCCTGATCTGCCTTGTTTAGATGTCTCCTGCTTCTTTTCTTCTTCCCTACACCAGTACCAGTTATTGATCTGCAGAACCTCCATCTGATATTCAGTAAGAGTTCTTGGCTCCTGTACACAGGCCATTTTGTCCTTGATTCAGGACACAAGTCCATGTTGATATGCCCACTTCAAGGAACTGGAGTTCCAATTGGTGAGAGCAGTGAGTGAATTGAATTGAATGTTGAATTTTCGAACCATTTCATTTTCTTTCATCCTCAAATCCCTGAGTTTGTCTTCAGCATCACCCTGCACATTGTAAAGACTAAAATTGTCTTGTAATTCTTTTATGAGAGCCGGAAAGGACCAAGTCCACATTGGCAATGCAGTTGCATTAGGGTCGAGGATGTCCAGTTTGAACCATTCACAAGCTGAACCACTCAGGTATGAGATGGTGTATGCTATTTTCCGCTGATCCATAAAGTAGTTTGGTTGATCAAGGAAAACAAGGGATCATGATACTAAAAAAACTTTTAAGTTTCTGAGGATCAGAATGATCAAAAACCTCTGGTTCCTTGACTTTTGCTTTACTAGATTCGGAAGGATCCAATCACATATTTACAATGGCATTTCCCAATCCTTTGAGCATTCCTCAAAAAGCCTGAAAAGTCTGTAGAAATTCCCTTTCAGCAGCATTATTATTAGTTGGAAAAATAGGTCTTCTGGGGCTACCAGCTCCTCCTGACCCTCCACCACCTGGTCCTCCAGGGCCACCTCCACCAGGTCCACCACCAGCCAGTCCTTCCAGATTGGTTGGTTCTTTGGTTTCTTCCAGAGCTTCCTCACCATCTAAATTCGCTTGATCCCTTCCATCTGACTGTTCATCAGTGTCATTGTCTTCCTCAACTTCCTGTCCCTCAGGGATTTGAATTCTGACCAGCTCATTTCAGGATAGTAGTTGACCAAAAAGTGTAGTTGCTGTTGGAGATGGAGGTATCACTGAAGATGATGCAGTTGCTATTTGTGTTACTGTATGGGGTGTTCTTACCTGGACTGGTATTCCAGATGCAGTATATAGGGTTTGAATAGTGTAATTTAGTGTATCAGTGGTTCCACCTATTGCGAATTCCAAAGTAACTTCTGATGTAGGAAGTTGTCCTGAAACACTCTTTTCTATTATTCTTTTCCTTTTCTTTTATTTACTTACCTAATCACTGAAGCACTTACACCAGCACTCATTATATTCTCATTATCATCTAGATTACATGCATCAACCTTATTGTTCTCGTGTTGTCATTTCATCCATGCGTGACTCTCTTGTGCCTGTCAGCTCATTGACAGGACAACATCATTATTGTTCCGCCTCCATGCTTCCTTTTATATTGCCTTATTGTTTACTCACCAAATACCTACAGCCTTACTTATGGATATGAGCAACTCTTATTGTAGATCCTCACAGTTGTGGTGTGAGACATCTCTCACAGCTTCATATCCCATTCAGTATATAAGACTAGGTATTTTATAGTTATAGTCGTTAGTGTCATGAAGTGAGCCACCACCTATTATTTTTCTTTCTTTACGATACACCACCCAAACACCCTTACAGATACTGGTCCCAACGACAAAGTTATATTGATAATAAATACAAGGAAATAAGTAAAGACATACCTGGTCCCAATGACAAAGAGGTCAAGATAAGGGACCAGGTTGTGGGGGCTGGCTTATATATACAAGGCGGAGTGCAGGAACTATGATGTAATACTGTATAGCTCAGGCACAAGGAATGGAATGGAACTGATAGAATAGAATGGAAGGTTCCAGAATAATTATTGTAGGTGAGGGTGCTCAGATGGTGTACCGTAAGGAAAAGAAAATGATAGGGGTGGCTCACTTCATGACAGTCATGCATGCATTATGAAAGGGGTAAAAAGGCCATTGGTTGTGTTGGAATATCCAGGAGGCAATTCCATCATTCAAGGCAGTCCAATACCCAGCATGGTCTGGGCATGTATCATGAAAGGGGTAAAAGGGCCATTGGTTCTGTTGGGATTGTCAGCAACTCGCTAGCTCTCACAAATATAGATACAAAAGGAGGACACACAAAGTTCTAGTACCACAGACATTTTTTAATTGCATGTATAAACACTCTACATAATATGGAATAGTCTATGAATTGTACAAATCATTCCAGTTGTACTTCGAGACATGGTCTGATTTTTCCTTGAAGTTACCGGCCCGAAACTTTCTTTCCGTGCTCCCGAGTAAGTTAAGTGCGCCTAAAAAACTGCGTAACGAGCGCTAGCTGCAATGAATCACGAGATCACTCCACTCTCTCAACAACTGTGCCTTTGAGTGCTACACGCCTAAAAAAGTACGCGTCTTGTTCATAAAGTACATGGCGAGCTCTCATTTCGTAGTTAATTCTACACTGCGACTCTGTCTAGGTTATAGGGGAATTCATGTTGAGTAGAGATGAAGGCGAGTGACGGAGCTATATTAGGGCCATAAACTTTTCCTGATTCAGTAACTATCCTAGCAGATATGCTCTAACAAAGGCTATCACGAAAACGCTCTTTGTTCGACTTCGTTCGTATAAAACGACCCAACGACGCTTTTTGTGTAATGCAATTTAGTGCGTAAACCCTCCGATTGTGTTTATCCCAGTACCATGTACGATGCCGTATTTCAACGAACACTTCTGTCATAAATGCCGTTGTCTATTCATCGCAATTCATCAATATTTCAGAGCGTTAATATACGGATACAATGAAGTAGGTTTTTATCGTAGAGGTTGCAATAGTTGCGTCTGCGTATCTAGTAAGTTCAAAATTTCCTGCTCTCTTTCCTCTGCCTTCAGAATCTCCTACTTGTTGTTTACTGTTTACTGTCTATAGCTCGAGTCCAGAGCGCGGCCGCGGAAAGAAAAGGGCTTGATATCCGTCTGGTTTGGAGGAAATAAATCGTTGGCCACCGGGTAAGACCCGAATATAGCAAATAAAGTCCCTTTTATTTTGACTCAAACCTCATCCTACAACCACTTGCTACAACCAATCATTATTTCCGGGCAACTGATGGTTTTCGATCCCTTACAACCAAAGAGGAATAGCTTCGAACTCGAAGCTTTTGATGTAGATTCCCGGACGGGATTCATGCCTCTTCGACCCCCTGTGCGACGTCTACCTGCACCTTGGGCAGTATGGGAAAAGATTCTAGATGACGCGCGGCGCGACCACCTACAACCTGGGGACAGACTGGGCTTAAAGTTAACAGAAATGGAAGATTCTGAACGGTGGCGAGCTGCCGTCCGTGAGGTCTGTTATTTACTACCGGTCAAGTGATGTTCATTTCTTCAACTATTCTTCTTCACAGATTCCGTTATTACCTATAGACAATCTGGTTAAAGTTTCGGAGCTTCTTCGTCGTGCTCACTTGGTACTCACATTTATCATGCACTTCTACATTCATACTCTGCCTCCTGATTCTTCGGTCTTGATACCACGGCCAATATCGATTCCACTGTTACAGGTTGCCAAAGTTCTGGATTTGCCTCCCGTCGTCACTTTTTCCGACACTGTCTTGTACAATTGGAATTCCAATTCTGACGCCGCCGTCAATCCTAATGAAATTCCTAGTCTTGACAATATTCAGTGTCAAACTCTTTTCACCGACACCCCTGACGAGTCCGCTTTTTACCTGTGCTCGGCCCGTATTGAGCTCCATGGAGTACAAGCACTTAACCTTATGCGCTCAAGCATTGACGAAATCTCTATCGGGGACTCTCTCGCTATCAACCGTCTCACTTCGTATCTCACCTCCCTATGCACCGTCATTAACGAGTTGAATTCGCTTCTCCTTGACGTTCGAAAGGGGTGCGATCCCGAAATATACTACAATGTTGTCCGGCCGTGGTTTAGAGGAGAAGACTCGGATACCTATCTGGATCCCGGCTCAGGCAAAAATCGCAGATGGGTATTTGAGGGTGCAGGGGATTATGCGGACTTGAACATGTTACCTCCGGATCGAGAGCTTTCAGGTGCAAGCGCAGGTCAGAGCTCGCTCATCCATGCACTGGATGTGTTTCTAGGAGTCAACCATGAAAAACCTAATGCGCCTTCGTTCATGAAACGAATGCAACGGTATATGCCCCGCCAACATAGGCGTTTCTTAGACCACTTGGGCAAGAATCCTCGTTCATTACGAGAGTTTGTCTTGACAACGTCTTCGAGGGACCATGACGATGGCGCTTTGAAGGAGGCGTATAACAAGGTTCTTGTGTCGTTAAAGGAATTTCGAGATTCTCATATGGTCATTGCCGCGTTGTATATCATAGGACCTGCGAGAAGGGCCGCCGAGGCTTTTGCCTCCTCGGTGTTGATGGCAGCGGCAGAGACAGAAACAGTAGTTGGACAGACGGCTGGAGAAGCGATGATAGCAGAGCCGATGAATGATGCGGTGACAGGGATAACAGGTACGGGCGGAACAGATCTCGTACGATTTTTGAAGGGCGTGAGGCATCAAACTATACGTACTATGTTTTCTGATGAAGAATACGCTGGGTCCTCCTAGTCGCGATCAGCTGTATCATATATAGAGAATTCCGAACTTGACTCGTAACTCTGCCAGCTGATGCCCGCAATAAAAAATGACATTTTCCGCTGCGCTTCACGACAAGAGAATAAAAACAGACACGCCAAGATGTATCTGCGGCGGGTGAGTTGAGTTATCGTTCAAGCTTTAATAAATACTTCTCGAGGATTAGTGATTAACTCGGTGAGGGAAAGAGGCCCTCATAGACCCTCGAGATTTTTGGACATCTGCTATCTGCGCTAAGTCAACAAGCAATGCGCATGCTTGAAGTAAATGTCGTAGTCACAAATAATGGAATGTAAGGACCAAAAGGCATACAATCAACTATTCATATCACTGACACACTCCCAAATGCCCTTCAAGTTCTCCTTCCAAAGCGTGACTTTGCCATCCCCACAACTCACTGCAAGCAAATTACCAGCCAAGCTCCAAGACACCCTCCAGACAACGTCAGGGAACTTGCCAGATGTCCCGGACGCAGGCGAAGGCGAAGCAATTGCCGACGCCGGATCAAGCGCAGTCTTAACCCAAGGCGAACTCGCCGTCTCCTTCGTCCAAATCAAGACCGTCTTGTCCTGAGACGCAGTAGCGATATAGCTTTTCGGAAGGCCGATATTCGGGGCCCAGGCAACGTCCCGCACCCAATCGGCGTGTCCCTCCAACGTCTCTTCTTCGATCCAGGATTGAGAATCTTCACGGTACCCCCAGATTTTGACGAGGTTGTCGCAGCCGGCACTGGCGAAGCGTTTCACGGATTGGGTTTGGGGTTGTTGGCCGGGGATAGATTGTTGCTGGGGAGTGATGAGGGAACCGGGGAGAACGGCCGGGGCCCAGGAAACAGCGTTACAGCCGATGGCGTGTCCGTTGAATATGTCGGCGACCCAGCTGCCGTCGTCTGTAAGCCCTCAAAGTTATAAGCGAATGGGAGCATTTAAATAGGTAGAGACGCGCCTTTGAAAGTAAGAACAGAAATCTTTCCGTCAGAAGATGCGCACGCCAGCATGGCGCCAAGCTCATGAGGAGCCCATGAAACAGAATTGACTGTATGCTAATCAGTGTTTAACCATCTTGCAAGCACAAACGAGGTACCAGAAGCAGTATGTAGTGTATGTTCGCCCACTTTCGACCATCCACCAGAGCCTTGCTGTTCTTTCCAAATTAGAACTTTGCCATCGTACGAACATGAAGCCAATATGTGGCCAAATTTTGGATGAGCCCAAGCGACTTGCCAGACCGGACCAGTGTGTCTATTTTGCGATCCAAACTTAACATTCATTATCAATGAAAAGTTGATGGTACACACGCACCCTTTCAATGTATGTCCCCCGCTAGTTTTTGAAGCGTCTCCATCAACGACATCGAAAACCTTCACAGTCCTATCAGAGGAGCAGGTAGCGAGTCGTTTACCATAATAGTCTAGCTGGGCATCATGCTGGTTGAAAGATGTTAATTTTCGATACGATATTTCCAGTGCCAGAGCAAGGGCGTACAATCATATCTTCATGGGCGGTTTCAATAGGGACAGAGTCCGACACCGTCGCGGAAGGCTACAGTCTCTTATCAGCACGAAGAATTGAGTGCGAATCATGGAGTGTACCATCGCGTTTGAATAAAGTAGAAGATGAAGTCAAAGGACGTGGCGTCACGGTCAGTGTAGTGTGACACGTCGTGACACGCTTAACGACGTGACAGCTCGCAGGAATTCGCCCAATGAGGAAGGAAAGTATACATACTTTGAACATCTGAATCGACTACACAGAACGTACATACTGATAAATCCTAATGACAATTCTGTTTTTCCCAAGCAACTTGCGCATCTATACCAGCAAGCACAGTCTCCTCCCAAGGTACATACTCCTTCATCCCCAAAACCTCTGCCGCGAAGTTCGTATCAAGCGGAGCATCAGTTTGCTCGGGAGGTACAATATACTCCCTCGGAAGTCGATGTGCAAGTTCAGGCCTCTCTCGACGTATCAAATCTGCTACGTCTTTGAACTTAAACGTTGTGTTCGATATGATAAATCTCTTATCACGTTCAGGAACGGGAGGTGCGGAAAGAGCAGCGATGTGAGCACGAGCAACATCGCGCACGTCAGCAAGATGCCCGAGAGGATAGGTCGGGTAGGAATCAGTACCTGTGGTGATGATTTTGGTGAGATTGTAGTTGGTTCCGATGCTAGTTTGGGAGTCTGTAACAGGGAAGTTAGGTACGAGAGGTCCAAAAACGGCTGGCGGGAGTACTGAAGGATCAAAGTCAGATGAAGATTGAGGGGATATGATTGTAGTAGCTAAGATGTACTAACAAATTGTGAAATCAATATCCGGATGTTCCTTCGCGAGCTCCCAGACTTTCTTATCCGCAAGCGTCTTTGATTGTTGGTATATAGACATTGGGGACTGATTTCGGTCGAGGGTTTCCAGAGTTACAGGATGAAAGAACTTCTCTGTAACCAGTTCTGTGCCAAATGCTATTTTCAATTGCGCTGCGGAAGAGTCAGCTACAAGAGATAAATGAAAGATACATGATGCCTTACTATCAAAGAGACTGGCAAAAGTCCCAGTGATGATGATCTTCTTAATCCCTGCATCGATTGACTGGCGAACGATGTGAAGAGTACCATTATACGCGGCCTGTGAGACAAGATTCATTATTAGAGAAAAGGCAAGAGAAATACGAAACGAACTTGATATATCCGATCTGTGGAAGAAGCCTTACTGAACAACTCTGCTGCCATATGAATGACTGCGTCTACACCCTTCAAACTCTCAGTGTAGTCAGAAGTAAGAGTAGACATCTCAACGACCTCGAGAGTTGCGGTGTTGGGAAAGATCCTTCGAAGTTTTGAAGCAGAACGAGCTGCAGCCCGGACACGATAACCTTTCTCCAAGAGTTGCGCCACGACATGAGAGCCGATAAAGCCTGTTCCACCAGTTACCTGAAGGTTTCAAAAGATATGAGCTATTGTAACGTTGAAACTGTAGGATGAAACGTCGTACAAAGATTAGGTGGTTCATTACTGGAGTGCTGGTGCCCTGGCCAGGGTAGTTCTTGCTGGACCGTTGTATTTATACTGAGTCACAGTCGATAGACAGAAAGATAAGTACACTGTTTTACAGGGTGCGGGACCAGTTGACTGAGGAATTGGTAAGGCATTCTTTGTTATCAAAACAAAATTTATGAAGGCAATAGCAGAATCGGAGCACATGACAGGCTTGTGCTGAGCCCGCGTCCGTCCGCGAACTTGTTGGGATCGTCAAAATCCTGTGAGCCTTTGTCATCTATCTGAAGCCAATCTTCGCGATAGAGAAAAAATTCAACGGAAACGATTCAGGGTGACATCTCAAACTGTGCCTATCGCGCTTTAGCTCTTTCTTGCACTTCGATTTCCGCGATCCCTCTTGCGAGATGCAATGCTAAACCAATGGCGAACTTGGACGTTAGACGAGTAAGACTCGGCGTCTCGCAATTCCTTTCCAAGTCCGTCAGGATCAGACCGTATGGGGGTTTCCATAAGTCAATGTACTTCCGACCTAATCCCTGGACTCCTTGAAATCCAAGCCAAGGAGCCTTAGATGGGAACACTATAAGCCGATTTCAATAAAACTAATAATCAAGCGATTCTAGTCTCATATCATTTGGGGCCCCGAACTCGACGGCACGTCAAAATGATTGCGCAAATTACTACGCCGTTGATCAGCAATGCCTTCTTTATATTATCATCCACCACACTCACTGCCCAGTGAACGCTCAGACTGGAAGATTCTTTTGTCTTACGGGTTACAGCAACCCCCTCGGTACTTCAAAGCTAACTAGTGAACTGTATGTATTATTTAACGTTTCAAGTGCCTGCTTGGCCTTTCTTGTTACCGAATCAACACGAGGGACCTTCACTTATGATCATGGACTGCTGATTCCACCAAACGCACCCGTTGTTGTAGCCACCTTGCAGGTTCATCAAACTACGCAAATATCATTGATAGGAGTAATACAGCACAAGCTGGTAAAGAGTGATGATATCTCTCCATCGTCATCTCCACTCCTATACAATATTGCTGCAGGGAAGTAGAAATGCAACGAGATCCCTTCACTGCCTCCTGATGAATAGCTGCATATCAGGAATTATATCTGTCTACTAGACATTATCTTCCTACCTGCGTACATGCACCCATTCATCATAAATAGGATGCTACCAACACTGCAAAGCAGAAGGTAAGCCCCCAGTAGCATCCAGGCAAAATGTAGCTAGCGGAATTCGAGGAACTTGTTGGTGTTGAACCAGAATTATCGCTAGTCCGAGAGGGTACGGCGGTCGCTTCGGTCAGTACTGTTAGTGCCGTTTTGAAACCACCATACGCCGTAAAAAAGGTATCCAAGCCAGTTAGAGTTGTTTGAGCGATTGATTCTGAGATGATAGTAGTGATGAATGGTCCGAAATACACATCCGTACAAGATGCGCTTCTCCCTCCATTGGAATCAAAAGCACAGCTTTGGTATAACCCTTGCCCAAACTCTAGCTCATGGGTGTTGCTGGAGATGAAAGCTGAGAAAGTCATCCACTCTCCTGCAGCTGATTCTACGATGGTCCCTGGTAGTATAAAGGGAATGTTTGATAGATGCAAGTAATTCACGGGGCGAGCGACTTACAGTTAGTGGTTTCAACGAGTCCGGGTGTCTTCATAATCTCAGTGATGACTTGCTCTTGACTGGTTATTGTAGTGGTATAGACTACATTGTCGCTGATATATTCGCCGATGGAATATGTGGTCTCACTACCACTACCTGATGAATCTGAGCTTATGCCAACAATGCTGATATCTAATTCAAATGTTCCGTCGATGGGTCTTGCATTGGCACTGTCAAATGAGAACCAGGAGGGTTCAACTCCATAGATAGTCACCGGTGTAGATGGTGTAGAGGTGAGTGTAACTACTGCCACGCCTGTCAATGGGAAAAAAATACAATTAGCAAGGCAAGTGCCGAGATTCAACCGCTATTTGCTCACCTCCGATCGAGGGCATATAAGAGAGCATACCGGCAAGCTTGAAAATAGTAGTAGTACTAATGGTAAGCATTGGGAGGGGGGATAAAAACTGTCTGTGTTTTCAAATGTTCTATGGCCCTGATGACTTCCCGAGGCTCAGTGATTGGTTTATGATCATTTGATTCTTTTGAATTCTCACTTGAGTCTCATCTAGGTTGGCTCTCGAGATTAAGTCGCGAGGTGAAGAACTGTTCAAGCAAGGCGACTACGTAGGATTTAAGACCTTCCCCATTAGGATTGCAAAATGCAGCTTTGACCTGTGCTACGAGTTCATATGTTATACACTAACACCGTAAAATATAAAGTCAACCCCCAATGACATCCGGGGAGGGTGTAGCTAGCAGGATTTGAGGAGCCTTGTCGGTGTTGAACTGGGTTGAACACTGGTTAGAGAATGTATGACCGCTGCCTCATTGAATACTGTCAGTGTTGTTCTGGAATATGTCGTTTCAGCCGTATTCAAACCACTCGGAGTGGTTTGGCGATCGATTCTGAGAACATAGTAGCAATGAACAGTCTAAAAACCTCCATTGTCAGATTTAAAAATGCAGCTTTGGTATTCACCCAGCCCAAAGTCTAGCTCGGTACCGGTGCTAGAGATGAAAGGCGATATAGTCATGCACTCTCCTACAACAGATTCGACAATGCCTAATAAAGTCGCGGGCATGCGAAAGTCGGCACCGGTCATTTCCACTATGCCAGTAACTTTCAATTCACGGTCTCCACTAAGTCGGGTGTCTTCACCATCTCAGTGATGACTTGCCCTTGGCTGGTTACTGCGGTGGTATGGACAACTTTGTTGTCGCTGACATGTTTGCCGATGGAGTATGTCGTTTCGCTGCCTAATGAATTTGGACTGACGCCAAAGGATGTTAACGGTTCAAATGTTTCGTCGAGTGTTCTTGCATTAGCAGTGTTAAGTGATAACTAAGAAGGCTCAACTGCATAGATGGACACCAGTGTCAGTGGTGCAGAGGTAACTGTGACTGCTACTGCTTAAGTCTTCGCCTTGGTAACAAAGCCTTTCAAAGGAAATGGAAATACTAATCATAAGCTCGCTAAAGCAGACAGCTATATACTTACGTTTGAAAGGGAGAAAATGACAGAGCAAACCAGCAATTCTTGTGCTATGCATGACACTAAATAGGGGGACTTGGATCTGCGCTCTGAATGTAGTTGATGGGTCGATCAAAAGGACCGAGGTCAAAGTTGAATCACGCATTATTTAGGAAGGATTTTCAGTCGTCTCGTTATGAACGATCTTTCTTAGTTCCTCTCTCAAGTTCAGTCGAAAGGACATCAAAAGTTATCTGTCTTGGAAAAAATCGATCTGAATAAGAATCTAACCATCATATAATGTCAGTCTAAGTACCGGAACTCGTTTGAGCCTTGTTTCGACAGTTAGGTTAAATGGTACGATCACGATCAAATACTGTGCTCTTCACTACAGAACTTTCTTATTTTCTATCTTCAGTGAACGAGACTCGCAAGACTCTCTAGCCGCAGGAACGAAAACTGCACAAGCTCTATGGCTGCGCAAAGGCCTTATTCGATCTCATCGTCAGGAAGATGGTATTGATCCAGATGAAAAATAGATAGTTTATCATTTCCATCTCTTTCAGGGCTCTCATGTGAAATCAACAGGAAAGAAATTGGAGTCATCACCTCCTTGCCTCTTTGCTAAAACGTTGTTTGAGACCTTGAGGCTGCACGCAATAACGGTGAAAGTTCATTGACGCTATATTTTGCTGAAGAGAGCCATATTCATACTTTAGTGAACCTTGTTCTTACCTCTGGATTACCGATGACCAATCGCCGTATTCCCAAACTAGATCACTGTGTACGTGGTTGTTTTCGGATCGAGGAGGAGCTTATACTGAAACGTGCCAACAGTCACACATAACCTTTGAGTTATACGAACGCAACCATGGGTGAGGCAATTCAGACAAGGAATATTCCATCAAGCTCTCTTCGAGTGAAGGAACACACTCCTCCAATGTGTTAAATTAGACATGAGATGCACGACATTCTTTGAACATTCAACAATGCCGGTACTTTTCCTATATATCATTCCGCATGTTCAAGCCATACTGATTTTTGATCTAGAAAATTGACGCAACACCTACCGTATAGCCTAGTAATTGAACAATTATCGAAAGATCCTCATGGGCTGAAAGACGTGAGTGACTGCTACGTTCCACCTGTACTATCATATTAATTCGCTTGAATTTCAGGAGGATGTTGATACTGGTCTTGAGTACGAGACTGTAGAAGCCATACCCACTGCTATATCCACTGAAAGTGTTGGTGAGTTGTGAAAGTTAGATATTACAGGTCCCGACTATCGTAGAAAATTAGGCAATGAATAGACTGTTTGCCGACAACTTGTGCATGCATATGGTTTCAACAGAACCCTGCCACTGGTGTTCACTCTACTCATTCTGTCCACACGGATGATGTCTGGTCCATAGCGTCCACAGAAGAGGAGGCAGATAAGTCTATGTCAGTTTTCAGTTGCTGGGATTGGAAGGATGTGAAGAATGAGAAGTTTCTGGTGGGACTCATGCTGGAGTATACGGAGGATGGTGGCATTAGTATTTCTCAGTCCCCATTTATTGTAAACACATTAAAGTACTTTGGCATCTGGAATGATCTCTACCCCCTTGATACACCACTTCTACTAAAATATCATGTCAAGCCCATGGATTTGCTGGGAACAGATGCCAATTTTATGAAGAAAAAGCCTTTTCACAGGATTCTTGGGTGTTGCTGGTGGATTGTGTCTTTGACCTTGCCAGACATCATGTTTGCTTGTTCTAGCTTGTTGTTGGTCCAAAACTTGCCATCTCATGAACACTGGGAAATCCTGTTGAAATTGTGCAGGCACATCAAAAGTACTGTGAACTATGGTATTGTATATTAGAAATTGGGTCAGGGCACAATTAATCCTATTGGTTATGTTGACTCTGATTGGGCAGGGAACCTGCATTCACATCAGTCTGTATCTGGATATGTGTTTTCAATTAATGGATCACCAGTTTCCTGGTCATTGAAACCCTAATCTATAACTGCATGGTTGTCAACAGAAGTAGAGTATGTGGTACTAGCATGTGCAGTGCAGCAGGCAGTCTGGATTGGTAGTTAGTTGGCAGAGGTTGAGTTGGCAATGTCGAGAACTGCAGGAGAGAGGAACAGGAGCCCCAATCAGAAGGCAAGGTGTGTTATGAAAGTGTCCATTTTCTATTATTCTTTTCTTTTATCTTTACTTACCTAATCACTAAAGTGCTTACACTAGCGCTTATTACATTTTTCATTTCCATTTAGATTACATGTGTCAACCTTACTGTTCTCGCATTGTTGTTTCACCTATGTGCAACTCTCTCATGTCTGTCAGCTCATTGACAGGATATTGTCACTATTGTCCCACCTCCATGCTTCTTTTTATATTGCCTTATTGTTTACTCACTGAATACCTGCAGCCTTACTTATGGATATGAGTGATTCTTATTGTAGATCCTCATGGTTATGGTGCAAGATGATTCTCACGGCTTCATATCCCATTAGTATATAAGACTTAGTATTTTGTAGTTATATTCCTTAGCTCTATTCTTGTCTATACTCCTCAGTAGCTAGACTTGTAGTTGGGTTGTTCTATCCATTCTCATTGCCTTTTCATCCTCTTGCTCATTGACTATCATGTGATGTCTGGTTGTCTCTTGTGAGAGCTAGCAAGTTGCTGACAAGGTGGTGACACTAATAGCAGTCATAAGGACTTTCCTGGTTTGTTCCTTTGGGGTTTTAGATATACTCCTGCTCTTCCAGTTGGTGATATGCTGACTTGGGGGTGAATGCAAAATGCAAGTGTAGAAATACCAACACCAACACCAACACACACACACACACAAAACTAAGTCAAACACTAAGTTCAGAGGGGTGCAGAAAAGATATAAAATTTATTGTTTGAATCTAACTCTGTCTAGTAGAGTAGGAGTTTTGTAATAGATTTTCTTTCACAAGTTCTATAAAACTTGGGCTTGCTATGGCTAACAGGTTCCTTAATCTGACTTTGACTGAATAACTTTACTAAACTGCACTTTGAATAACTTTACTTTCTTTCTAAGTTAAAAGTACAATCTTTCTTTGTTATACAAGTCTGTCTGAATCTCAGAACTGTTTCTCTCTCTCTCTCTCTCTCTCTCTATGCTGAAACTCTCTCCCTTTCTGTAGGATTAGCAGTCACTACAAAAGTGGGGGGGGAAGAAAGCTTCCATTCATTCTTGGGATTGAGCTCTTTTTATGTCCTGGGCAGAGATCTAGATCTAGGGACCTAAATTACTCCGCAGTTCTAGAATGCTCAATAGCTCCACAGTTCTAGAACATTACTATGACAACTGTCAGAATTCTGGTCTGGAACCTTTCTAAACAGAACCTCATATATTCCTGTTGTGCCTATCATGTTGTCAAGTAGCAACTGATATATGATAATTTGAACAGTCTTGGACTTTCTCTACACTCCTCAGTAATCCTAGGTTAGGTTGCAGTTTTCTATAATATACATACTGTTTCTTTGAACAACAGGAAAAGCAAGATATGTACAAAGAACTGGTTTTAGTACATATATCTACTGCCTGTAACTGGGCCTTGCCACTGAGAACCCTCCCAGTGCATCTGTGGTTAACATCTGCACAGGGCAGGTATTGCACAAGGTACTGTAGACATGGTACAAAGACTCCCTGCTGGCATGTGCAAAGTTTTGGAAATTAAGGGTTTTTATGCATAGCCTGTTTTCAGGTGTATCACTGTTGCAGAACATACTGACAGTAGAGATGTTAAAACGATGATATGGATAAATGATTAATTGGTATCACTATCGAAGTGCTATCAAGGTTGATATTCAAACTGCGGAACTAGATATTCAATACCATAGCTTTATACTAAAGGTAAGTCAGGATCGCGAAGCGATGCCATGCCTGAATGGGTTAGCTTGTAAGTACAGACAAAGGGAAGGATATAAAAGGAATAGTGTGAATCCAATAAGGATGAAAAGGGATAACAAGTAATTGCTTTGCATTGGAATTCCTTCGCGAAGTAATTGTGTAGTGGTAAAGAGATAAGTAATATATCTAAGTAGCGGAATAAAACACAAAGCTTTGTAAGGACTTAGCTTGCATAGATATAACAGTATCCCCCTCTTAAGCTTTCACCCTCAAAAGCCTACATGATCATTAATGATTAACAAATCTAAAATTAGATAGAATGAAAAAGTAAAAAGAAGAAAAGTGAAATTTTCAAAGTACCACATGATTTATGATTGAGGTAAATGAAAAGTTTGAAGTCAAACCTGCCCTCAATGATGAACACGTATAAAATGCGACGGTTTTCTCTGTTTTTACCCAAGTTCTCATCCTTCTCAACATCCATTACTGTCACCGCTACTGAGACTGTTCAAGAACGATGAGCACGTCTCATTTGAGAGCAGGCAGAACATGCCCGCCTTCGTCAAATCAAAATCAAGGTGCAGGAGGCTGCCTTTGAGGAGGAGTTGGTGAGGTTGGAGGAAGACGCTGCTCATGAGGCGGAGCATGAGGCAGATGTTATATCTATGCAAGCTAAGTCCTTACAAAGCTTCGCGAACCATTCCGCTACTTAGATATATTGCTTATATCATTTTACCACTACACAATTACTTCGCGAAGCCATTTATTGTTATCTCTCATCATCTTTATTGGATTACACTATCTCTTTTATATCCCTTCCTTTGTTTTTACTTATGAGCTAACCCATTCGGGCATGGCATCGCTTCATGATCCTGACTTACCTTTAGTATAAAGCTATGGTATCGAATAGGTAGTTCCTCAGTTTAAATATCAACCTTGATAGCACTTCAATAGTGATACCAATTAATTGCTTATCCTTATCATCGTTTTACCATCCTTACTGTCAGTGCATTCCGCGATGGTCATCGTGAACAGAACACATTCCACCTTCTTCTCTTGCGGACACACAAAGTGTTGAGGACTCTACTAATAGTGGATTCAAGGTCCGACTACATTGTCTAGGATCATTTTACCTCGCGAAGTATTTTCCTTCGTAATTTTCCTGCGATCATTTCCGACAATCCCTTTGTGCACAATCATAACAGTTTTGTTTTGTTTGTTTTAATTTTATAAATTTTTTGACTTTTTTGGTAGTTTTGGATTCATACAGTTTTGTTGGTGAAAACATTTTTAATGGTGTAATGCCTTAGCATTCATTCCACGAGGAAAGAATCACAATAATTTTTGAAAGGAAGGGAAAATGTGAGAGTTCAAATTAGTTTCACAAATAATGAATCGTGGAACTCCTTGGTGTAGGGATTTGTTATGATCATGCACAAAGGGATCGTCGGGAATGATCACAGGATGATCGCGGGAAAATACGAAGTAAAATACTTCGTGAGGTAAAATGATCCTAGACAAGGTAGTCGGACCTTGAATCCACTATTAGTAGAGTCCTCGACACTTTGCGTGTCCGCAAGAGAAGAAAGATAAACGTGTTCCATTCGCGATGATCATCGCGGAACGTACTGACAGCGAGGTGTCATGAATCGATCTTTTTCCATTATTCTTTTCTTTTATTATTCTTTTTCTTTTCTTTACTTATCTAATCACCAAAGCGCTTACACTAGCGCTTATTATATTTTCATTATCATTTAGGTTACACGCGTCAACCTTATTGTTCTCGCGTTGTCGTTTCACTTAGGCGCGACTCTCTCGTGCCTGTCAGTTCATTGACAGGACGACGTCATTATTGTTCCGCCTCCATGCTTCTTTTTATATTGCCTTATTGTTTACTCACCGAATACCTACAGCTTTACTTATGGATACGAGCGACTCTTATTGTAGGTCCTCACGGTTACGGTGCGAGACGTCTCTCACGGTTTCATATCCCATTTTGTATATAAGACTAGATATTTGGTAGTTATATTCCTTAGCTCTATTCTCGTCTATTCTCCTCGGTAGCTAGACTTGTATTTGGGTTGTTTTATCCATCCTCTTTTGCTTTTTCGTCCTCTTGCTCATCGTCTATCATGTGACGCCTGGTTGTCTCTTGTGAGAGCTAGCGAGTCGCTGACAGAAGAATAGAGCTTCTACCACATACCACCCGTCACAACAAAACTTTTACAAACTTGCCTAGGATTCAACACACTGTTGGAAACTAGTTTTCTCGATACGTTACACATTTTCATTTTTACCAAACACGCTCATCTTCTCCCCTACTATAACTCAACATGACTGACCGGTCGATACATGCGCCCGACCCAGCAGAAGTCGCTGCTGTCACTTCTAGTCCACGCCGGGTGTTTGTCAATACACCAGGAAACTACGATGGCGACCCCGCCACCTACCGGCCATGGCGACGACGAATGATGGCTTATGTCTCCGAGCTAACAGAGACAAAGCAGGTCGACAACTCCCACCGAGTCACGACCATCATCATGTCCTTCCTGGTCGGAGGAAAAGCCGATGAATGGGCTCAGGTCTACTCGGATGACCATTTCGATATCGACAGAGGGACGTGGGATATTACGGGGAAGCAGTTAATTGACGACATGGACAGGGAGTTCACGAATGTCGCAAAAGAGAAAGAGGCCCGTGATAAACTAACCTATATCCGACAGGGGAAGTCCTCGGCCAGCGACTTTTTCAAAGAGTTTGAATTGTTGTTGAAGGATGCCGGGTACAAGAAGGACGAGTCGCACGTCCTTACCCTAGCGGAGAGGGCGGTCGATCACACCCTTCTCTACGACATCATCAAAGGACGAACGGAGCCCTTTGAAGACTACAAGGAGTTGAAGAAGGTAGTCACAGGGGCTGACAACGTAAGGCGGCAGTGGGCCGAACAGAAGAGAGGTTACGGGTATGCGGGGTGGTGGAACGCTAACCCACAGGGACAGAGTCGTGGACAGTCGTCCACTCAACAGAACCGACAGGAGCCGAAAGTAGCTCCGAAGGCAGAATATTCGGCAGCACCGAGAAGAGATGCTACCGGCACCACGTTCGGAGGAACGGGCAGGCCGATGGACATTGACCAAGCGAGAGAGAAGCGTTTGTGCTTCAACTGTGGCGAGCCAGGCCACATGAGCAGGAACTGCCCGCACAAGAGAAAGGCGGTAGTCAGAGGTATTATGTTGAACATGAGTGAGCAGGAACGTACGGACTTTATTAACGATTTGGGTTTTCCAAAGGCTCCGCAGTAGATATAGGTCTGCAGGAGCCTTCACACACGGACATTTCGGAGTTTGTTGATAATGGCGTTGACTATGTAATCAGTACAGGTACTAAACAGAAAAACGCGTCCACCTTTATCCACAAAACCGAAAAAACCGAAAAACCTATACGGTACGAACCCGACACTGCTGAATGGCTAACTCAGAGAGTTAGAGAAGACCAGATCCCGAGAGCAGTGGGATTGTTACGAACTTGGATGCCCTTTTCACGGGAAAAAGAAGCCTCTGAAGAAACCGTCATGGACATACGAAAACGGAACTGGAAAACGGCAGTCACCGCCATCCGGAGTCTCAAAAACAAAAGGAGTTATGTTCGCGGGACACGCGGCAAAAGTCTGAAACTCCCAGCAATACTCGAGACACTGGAGGATGCTCGACAAATCGTCACAGAAGGACTCCTCGACAGTGGAGCTACTGGTTCCTGCATTGACTCAGAATTCGTCAAATGGCATAATCTTATCACGGAAAACTTACCGATCAAAACACCTGTCTACAATGCCGACGGTACACTCAACGACTCCGGATCAATAGACAAGTACGTCGAGATCCGGATGACCATCGGTGATCATTCAGAGATCATCCAATTCGGAGTAGTAAGTCTAGGAAAGAATAATATCTTTCTAGGACTAGACTGGCTACGACACCACAACCCGAGTATCGACTGGAATACGTCTGAACTAACCTTTGACAGGTGTCCAACAAGATGCGGTTACAACCCACACTTTTGGACACCAGAGGATACCCATTCTAGAGCGGCATTACAGGAAGGCGAACAGCTTTTCCTGTTTGACTGGGACAGGTATGTTCACGAGCAGGTACAGTCGAGGAAGTGGACGGAAAAACAAGCCAGAGAGGAAACAGCCCAAGAGTTCGACACTTCCAAGCCCTACATCGAAAAGTACCCCAATGTTTTCAGCCAGAAGGAATTCGACCAACTGCCACAACGACGTCCTTGGGACCACGCTATCGACCTAACGCCAGGTTCTAAACCTTTAGATTGCAAGGTGTACCCATTAAACCCAAAGGAACAAGAGGCGCTCGACAAGTTTCTTGAAGAAAACCTTCGAACTGGACGAATCCGACCTTCGACTTCGCAGATGGCGTCTCCCTTCTTCTTCGTTAAAAAGAAAGATGGCACCTTACGACCAGTACAAGATTATCGTAAACTGAACGAGATGACGGTTAAAAACCGGTATCCACTTCCTCTCATTCAGGAGCTAATCGATCGTTTAAAAGGCACTAAAATCTTCACGAAGATGGATATCAGATGGGGATTCAATAACATCCGCATAAAGGAAGGTGACGAATGGAAAGCGGCTTTTCGAACTAACCAGGGGTTATTCGAACCGACCGTCATGTTCTTCGGACTCACCAACTCTCCTGCGACGTTCCAAGGTTTCATGAACCACATCCTGCAAGACCTCATCAATAAAGGTCATGTTATTGTTTACATGGACGACATACTGATTTTTACCGACGGTATAGAAGAACATCGACAAATCGTAGAACAAGTACTCGACATTCTAAGGGAACATAAGTTGTTCCTTAAACCCGAAAAGTGTTCTTTCGAAAAACCGGTTATCGACTACCTCGGTATTATCATCAGTAACGGAACTATTCGCATGGATCCCAAGAAAGTACAAGCCGTTCGAGAATGGATTACTCCACGAAAGAAGCGCGACGTCCAACAGTTTCTAGGATTTTGCAACTTCTTCCGGCGATTCATTCGTGGTTTCAGTCTGGTAGCAAAGCCATTAACACAGCTCACGGGAAATGGGACTTGGAAGTGGGAAAAAGGTCAGGAAGAGGCGTTCAAGGAGTTGAAACGTCGAATCTGTGAAGAAGTAGTTTTACTCATTCCTCGAAACCACGGAAAATTCAGGGTAGAAGCTGACTCGTCCGATTATGCTAATGGCGCTGTTTTATCCCAGTTTGTCGAAAGCAAGTGGTATCCTATTGCCTTTCGTTCTCGTTCCCTCAATGAGGTTGAGCGTAATCACGAGATTTACGACAAAGAACTTATGGCAATTATGGACTCCCTCGACGACTGGAGGCAATATTTACTAGGTGCGGAGGAACAGATTGAGATTTATACGGATCACGCAAACCTCCAGTACTTCAAGAAGCCGCAGAAACTCAACCGACGACAAGCGCGCTGGGTACTGGAATTAGCGGAGTATAATTTCGATCTCGTTCACAAACCTGGTAAATCGATGACGAAAGCTGACGCCCTGTCGAGGATGACAGGTCTTGAGACGGGGGACAAGGACAACGAGAACATCGTTCTCCTGAAACCGGAACTTTTTATTCAAGCTCTCGACCTATCGGCTCCCGAAGATCTCCTGTTATCAGAGATCCGAAAGAGTAGAAACCAAGTAGACCGAACTGTACAGGAGGCCCTCGCTGCGAAAAATCCAGAGTGGACTGAGACCGACAAAGTCATTACCTGGAAAGGGCGTGTTTATGTACCGAAAAACCGCCTACTCCGGTCCAAAATAATCACTCAGTACCACGATACACCGCTAGCGGGACATCCAGGACAGTACAAAACCACGGAGTTGATTACTCGGGACTACTGGTGGCCAGGAGTGACACGAGATGCAGGGAAATACGTCGAAGGATGCGAGAAATGCCAGGCGACAAAGTCACATCGTACCAAACCAGTAGGACAACTTCACCCACATGCAGTACCAACTGAACCGTGGCAAATAATCGGCACTGATATGATAGGGGAACTACCGGAATCGGGAGGATATAACGCCATATTGGTGTTTATTGATCATTTTTCCAAAAGGTTGCGACTTGTTCCGTCTCACACTACAGTCACGTCAGAGGGAATGGCAAAAATCTATCGGGATCGTATTTTTTCTATCCACAGCATTCCACGAAAAATAGTACATGATCGAGGACCGCAATATCATTCTCGTTTCATGAAGGAACTCTACCGTCTTTTAGGAATAGAAGCAAATTACACCACGGCGTATCACCCACAGACCAACGGCCAGACAGAACGAACAAATCAGGAGATAGAACATTATCTCCGTTTGTTCATTAGTTATCATCAAAATGACTGGCATGAGTGGTTACTGCTTGCAGAATTTGCCTATAACGATCGAGTACACTCTGCGACGAAGGTTTCCCCATTCTATGCTGACAACGGTAGACATCCCTATAAAGGCACGGCACCTCAAATGACTTCGGACAACCCCACAGCACAGGCGTTTGCAGATGGAATGAGGAAGGTTCGAGACGAAGTAGGAGCGGCCTTAGGAAAGGCCAACGAGGACATGAAGAAGTTTTATGACCGAAAGCGAAGAGTTGGAATAGAGTACAAGCCAGGTGATAAGGTCTGGCTTGAAGGAACTAACTTATCGACAGACCAGCCGATGAAAAAGTTAGGAGATAAACGGTTTGGACCGTTTACAGTTCAGAAGAAGATAGGTGCTAGTTCCTATAAACTAGATATTCCCTCTACGTGGAAACGTATCCATAACGTTTTCAACGAAGTCCTTCTCACTCCCTATAGAGAACCGCAATTTCCCTCTCAACCACGAAACACTCGTCCACCTCCTGTCGTCGTAGGAGAAGAAGAGGAATTCGAAGTCGAGGAAATTCTCGACTCACGAAAGGTAGGAAAAGGGATCAAGTACAAGGTCAGGTGGCGAGGTTACGGACCACATGAAGACACTTGGGAACCTCGGTCCAACATCACCCATTCCTCCGATTTGTTGAAGGAATTCCATGATAAAAACCCGAACAAACCCAAACCCGCCACCCTGAGTCGACTCGAAATCCCTATTTCCTTGTTCCCTACCGAGTTATTCCGCCCTATGCCTCCGCCAGATACCGAAAATACACCCTCACAATTACCCTCCGAAAATTTTGTTAGACGACAAGCGCTTCGTGGAACTCGCGCTCTAGGGAGGGGGTAATGTCATGAATCGATCTTTTTCCATTATTCTTTTCTTTTATTATTCTTTTTCTTTTCTTTACTTATCTAATCACCAAAGCGCTTACACTAGCGCTTATTATATTTTCATTATCATTTAGGTTACACGCGTCAACCTTATTGTTCTCGCGTTGTCGTTTCACTTAGGCGCGACTCTCTCGTGCCTGTCAGTTCATTGACAGGACGACGTCATTATTGTTCCGCCTCCATGCTTCTTTTTATATTGCCTTATTGTTTACTCACCGAATACCTACAGCTTTACTTATGGATACGAGCGACTCTTATTGTAGGTCCTCATGGTTACGGTGCGAGACGTCTCTCACGGTTTCATATCCCATTTTGTATATAAGACTAGATATTTGGTAGTTATATTCCTTAGCTCTATTCTCGTCTATTCTCCTCGGTAGCTAGACTTGTATTTGGGTTGTTTTATCCATCCTCTTTTGCTTTTTCGTCCTCTTGCTCATCGTCTATCGTGTGACGCCTGGTTGTCTCTTGTGAGAGCTAGCGAGTCGCTGACACGAGGATTTCAAAACGACGATACAGATAGATGATTAATTGGTATCACTATCGAAGTGCTATCAAGGTTAATATTTAAACTAAGGAACTACCTATTCAATACCATAGCTTTATACTAAAGGTAAGTCAGGATTGCAAAGCGATGCCATGCCCGAATGGGTTAGCTCATAAGTAAAGAACAAAGGAAAGGATATAAAAGGGATAGTGTAAATCCGATAAGAATGATAAGAGATAAAAAGTAATTGCTTTGCGTCGGAATTCCTTTGCGAAGTAATTGCATAGTAGTAAAAGGGTATAAGTAATATCTAAGTAGTGGAATGGATCGCGAAGCTTCATAAAGACTTAGCTTGCATAGATATAACAGACACTTCGCGTGTCCGCAAGAGAAGAAAGGTAAACGTGTTCCATTCGCAATGACTGTCGCGGAACGTACTGACAGCGAGGATATTAAAACGATGATAAAGATAGATGATTATTTGGTATCACTATCGAAGTGCTATCAAGGTTGATATTTAAACTAAGGAACTACCTATTCAATACCGTAGCTTTATACTAAAGGTAAGTCAGGATTGCGAAGCGATGCCATGCCCGAATGGGTTAGCTTGTAAGTAAAGAACAAAGGAAGGGATATAAAAGGAATAGTGTAAATCCGATAAGGATGAAAAGAGATAACAAATAATTGCTTCGTGTCGGAATTCCTTCGTGAAGTAATTGCATAATGGTAAAAGGATATAAGTAATATCTAAGTAGTGGAATGGTTCGCGAAGCTTCATAAAGACTTAGCTTGCATAGATATAACAGGATTGGGAATTAGTAGGTAATGAAGTAGGTAGACCGGAATGTGATTGTGATGGATCGTGAACATTTCACAAGGAGTTTGTTAACTAGGAAATTAAAAATGAAAATTAGTATTTCCAGTGAATGAATAGTAAAAATAAGTATTTGTCAAATCATGCTGGTCCAGGTTTGTGAGGGTGACAAAGATGAAAAGCTGGCACAAGCTCGTCCGCGTGAATTTCATTTGCTGCGACCCAGGAAAACTCTTTGTCTGTACCTTTGTATCCTGCCCACCATATGTAATACCGTAGTGGACATTTTTTGTATCGACAATCCAACTTTGAATCTAGTCCCTCCGCAACGTTGTATTCCTCTTTGCCATCAACTTCCACTGGAGGTGGAGGAGTTTGTTTGTGATGTGGAATTGAGTTCGGAGTATAGGGTTTGAGTTGGGATACATGGAAAACCAGGTGGATATGACTGAGGTAGGAAGGAAATTGTAACTTGTACAAAAGAGTTGCTATGTGCTCAAGAACTTTGAATGGTCGAAGATACTTCTCAGAGAACTTCGCAGTAGGTCAAGTGGTTTTTATGTGCTTTGCTAGCACGAATACCTATGAATCAATGGGAAAATCTGGGTGAGTAATACATTTTTGGTCCGCTTCCTCTTTGTATCGAGCTTGTGCATTAGTGATTTCTTTGCAGAGGAAAGAATAAATCTCATCTAAATTCATCATGAAGTCAATTGTGCGATCAGAATGGATGTTGATTTCAGGTTTCACTGTAATGTTAGGATGATAACCTTTATTCGCAAAGAATGGAGTAATACCAGTGGATGCGTTCGGAGCATTGTTGTATGCAAATTCCACGACAGGCAGAAGCTTTGCCCAATCATCCTGTTGATATGTACAATACAAACAGATGTATTGTTCCAGAGTCTGGTTAACTCATTCCGTTTGCCCATCCCCCTATGGTATCCAGAGGTGAAGTGTAGTTTGATTGAGAGAGCTTTCCCTAAAGCGCAAAAGAAAGCCAAAATGAATTCTGAACCTCAGTCAGAAGTGACGTGACTAGGAACTCCGTGTTTCGAGAAAACATGATGGATAAATAATTCTGTGAGCTCTTCAGATGTTATGTTGTCATGTGTTGCGATGAAAATGCCTTGTTTTGAGGCTTGATCCACAATTCCTAAAATAGTTGTATGTCCTTTAGAGTTGGGTATTTGTTCAATGAAGTCCATCATTATAGAATCCCAAGGTCGGATGGGAATTGGAAGTGGTTTAAGTAGACCATAAGGCCTATGTCAACGAGGTTTATTGCATCCACAAACTGTACATGAATTAATGTAATTGCAAATGAATTCGCGAACCTTTGGCCAAGTATACTGTCGTTGAATAGCTTCCATAGTCCAGTTTTCACCAAAATGACCCGGGAGTGGGTGATCATGAAAATAGCGTAGAATTTGAAGCTGTAAATTGGAAATGTTAGGAATGTAAATGCGATTGTCAAGCCGTAACAGTGCAGCAGAACCTATTGTCCAATGAGTGTTTGAACCATCCTTTGCAAATCTCAATCCCACGATTGATTCCAGATCTATTTTGATTGAATCGCGAATAGCGGAATGGAGTGCCTCTATATCCATAACAATGGAGGCATGAAGTACCAGTCCTTCTAGGAATGTAGCTCGAAGGGAAGTAGTTAGTTGTTCATTAGTAAAGATAGGTCTGAAATTCTGTGGGTTAACTTGCGCATAGGCGATATCCCCCTCTTTTGGGTAGATGTCCCAGTGTCTAGTCATTGAGTCAGATTTTTCACCAAGCTTACCTGGTCTGAATTGGATCACCATATTAAATTGATGCAGGTACTCCAACCAATGAACTTGTCGTTGCATAAGGATTTTCGTCATCAAGAAGTATTCGAGATTCATGTGATTGGTAACAATGTCGATAGGATCTCCCGATCCCTTGAGGTAATGTCACCAGCCTTTGAATGCTTTGAAGATCACGAGAAGCTCCTTATCATGAGTGTCATAGTTGAGTTCCGCAGCTTGAAAAGTCCTTGAGAGGAATGTGATAGGGTGGATTTCTCCGTCAGGTAGTAGGATCAAGAGGATTGCAGCTAATGCATAGTCCGAAGTGTCTGTTTCCACGATTAGATGTCAGTTTGGTTCCCAATGTGCCAGAATAGGAGTGTGAGTCAAGCTGTATTTGAGCTTCTCAAAGGCTTCCTGGCAATTGGCATTCCAGTTCCAAGGTGTATCCTTTCGCGTGAGCCGCGTCATTGGAACTGCGATATCGCTATAATTATAAATAAAACATTGATAAAAGTTGGCAAAGCCAAGAAAAGACTGAACATCTTTGACTTTCTGAGGTACCGGCCAGTCAATGATAGCTTGTACTTTGTCTTTTGACATCATTAAGCCCTCTGGGGAAAGAATATAACCAAGATACTCTACCGTATCGACCTCCCATTTGCATTTCATGAGATTTGTGTAGAGTCAATGTTTACGAAGACAACGGAGAACCTTGCGAACCTGTTCATGATGTAATGCCTCGTCCTCGGAGTAAATAAGTATGTCGTTGAGATAGATGATAACATAAACATCTAACAGATCAGCAAATATGACATTAACAAACCTTTGGAAAGCTGCAGGAGCATTAGTGAGTCCGAATGGCATAGCCTTCCATTTATAAGAAGCCCAATGAGTTCTGAATGTCGTTTTCCATTTGTTGCCTTCCATGATTCAGACTAAATGATATGCATGAGCGAGATCCAGTTTGGTATAAAACTTAGCTTTCTTCAGAGCATCTAGTAAATCAGAAATGAGAGGCAAAGGATAATGATCCTTCTTCATGATGTTATTAAGACCGCAAAAGTCTATGCAAAGTCGAAGTTTTCCATCCTTTTTTGGTACAAACAATATTGGAGCTCCATGAGGAGAGGACGAGGGTTGAAGAGCGCCTGTTTTGAGGTGCTTATCGATGAAATCGCGTAGAGCCTCTAATTCTTTGGCTGAAAGAGGTTAAAGGCAACCAATAGGTGGTTTGGCACCTTCCTCCAATTCAATCTTGAGGTCATAGGGTCAGTGCTCAGGCAGCACTTTGGATTCGACTTCGTCAAAGACATCCGTGAAGTCTGGGTAATACTTTGGTAATGATGAAGCATCACTTTTGTTTGCCGAAGTTGTCGAAGCAGCTTGCGCTGTAACTTCGCTGTCAGAGGTTGATGTCGACACATGAAACCACAAACAGCTAAGTGTCTCAGACGTCTTTGAGAAGAACCCCAGAAGTCAAGTTGAATAACGAAGCTAAGGTCACTACAAGACCTTAGCTGACCTTATATACAAAAGTACGAATCTAATCTACAATAGAATTGTAGGTCAAATGCTATGACAAACAAGTCTGTGATAGATACGAGTATGGATGCTAACCGAGTATAAGTAATCAAGAGGATGTCAGTGGCAGGCCGTGACCAAGTATGGGACCCGATGAGTAACGTAGAATGTGTAAAGGAAAACAAAGAAGTAGAATACCCAGACACCCAGTCACAGGACACAAGCACCCTATGACAGGCGCCTACGCGCTAAGAGTTGCTCATAGTGTTAGTCATTCCTGACATTCACTGCGCTTAAAAGCAATGGTTCACACTTGGCATTCTTGCAAGCACGGTTGAAGAGTTCCACATTGACAAGAGCAATGTCAATCTCTGGGTTTTCGAGTTGCGAAGCGGCCTAGGAGTAAATGGGTTCATAGGGAAAAGAGTCCAATAAAGGACGAGGTAAATGGCAAGAATGAGCTTGCAAAGATGGTTGTGAAGGGACCTCTTCAGAACTAATGGTAGGCTGACCCCACAAGGGGACAGTTTCTTCCGGAATGGGTGTTCGCGGAAGTGAGGACATTGAGGGAAACTCAACTTGCTTTGTGCAGTGGAATGTAATGTTTCTCAATGCCCAGTCAATCAATGGATTGTAGCGGGTCAAGAAGCTGTAACCTAAAAGTGCTTCACAAGAAGAATCTAGTAAAGTGACATAAAATGTCAGTAGTAGTAGCTCGCCAGAGGGAAACCAAACATTAAGAGACATAGTCTCGGAAATTGGTTTCGGAGATAAAGAACCATCAAAAAGTCGGAGATTGATTGGAGAAATAGAAAAGTAGAAAGAGCATGTTTATACATGAAATGAGAATCAATGAAACAATCAGTAGAACTAGAATTGAGTAATGAGATAAAAGAAAGCTTCGCGGGAACATCGCAAAGTGGAAAATCTATAGTAAGAGGTACAGTAAAAGGTCATTCATCATAAGAAAGAGTGGATGCATTTAATTTAACTTCCCCGGTAGTACAAACCTGGTCAACACAACTCCCGCTTTGTACTGGGGTACAGGAGTTGCTGACTATTTTTCCGATACCAAAGAGGTACTTGCCACTGCTTCCTGTGTTTCCACGGCGCATCCTCGAGCTTTGTGAGCCTTTTGTTTCTCGCAGTTGTTGAACTTATGATTCCGCCCACAAAATCCATACAGCCCCAACTTCTTTTGACGTTCCGACTCCTTTGCAAGGAATTTTCCATCTGAGCCGAGGTTGCTCGCATATGCAGGCCGAGACACTGCAGAACTCGTCAATGATGAGGAATTTCCACCTCCACTAGTCTTACCTTTCTTCCCCAAATTATTGGTCAAGATCATGGTTGTGTTGGTTGTGGAGGAGGATGTGGGAGATTGTGAAGAACCTGGCAAATTCCTCATCGATGTGTTCGATGCTTTCCCTCCCAAGGAAACACCTGTCGATCTAGTGGCTTCTCTTTTCCGCTTTTCTTCTTGTCTCCAGTACCTGTTATCTATGCAAAGTACCTCATAACAGTATTCCGCGAGCGTCTTTGGCTCCGGAAGACAAGCCATCTCATCTTTGATACGACTTGCCAAGCCGCATTGATAAGCCCATTTAAGGGTGTGCAAGTCCCAGTTAGTAGATGCTGCAAGGGTATTAGAATGGATATTATACTTCCATACATTATTGGATTCCTTCATCCTTAACGTTCCGATCTTATCCTTGGCTTCCCCCTGTGCATTGTACATACCAAAATCATCTTGTAATTCCTTCACCAATGCCACGAAGGAACTTGTACAAGTCGGCATCACAGAAAGATTTGGATCCAGAATATCTGGTTTGAACCATTCCTTCACGGAACCACTGAGGTATGACAGTGTATAGTTGATCTTCTTTTGATCAGTAAACTACAACGGATGATCAATAAGCACCAAAGATAAGGAAACTAAGAAACCTTTCAGTTTCCATGAGTCAGATCTGTCGAATACTTCAGGATCTTTGACTTTTGATCTTCTGGATTCTGCGGGGCTGCTAGCATTCATGCCCACAAGAACTGTTCCGAGGGTATCAAATGAACCCTTAAACGCGTGAAACACATCTAAGATGCATTGTTCAGTAGGGTCCAGATGGACACTACCTACCCATTCCACTGGAGTCCTAGAACAACTAGGAATGCGAGAACCTCGAGGTGCTCCAGGACTGTTATATCTATGCAAGCTAAGTCTTTATGAAGCTTCGCGATCCATTCCGCTACTTAGATATTACTTATAACCTTGCACCACTACGCAATTACTTCGCGAAGGAATTCCGACGCGAAGTATTTACTCTTATCTCTTATCATCCTTATCAGATTTACACTATCCCTTTTATATCCCTTCCTTTGTTCTTTAATTACGAGCTAGCCAATTCGGGCGTGGCATCGCTTCGCGATCCTGACTTACCTTTAGTATAAAGCTACGGTATCGAATAGGTAGTTCTTTAGTTTAAATATCAACCTTGATAGCACTTCAATAGTGATACCAATTAATCAACTATCCCTATCATCGTTTTAACATCCTCTCACTGTCAGTACGTTCCGCGATAGTCATCGCGAACGGAACACGTTTATCTTCTTCTCTTGCGGACACGCGAAGTGTCGAGGGCTCTACTAATAGTGGAGTCAAGGTCCGACTAACTAGTTTAGGATCGTTTTACCTCGCGAAGTATTTACTTCGTATTTTCCCGCGATCATCCCGTGATCATTCCCGACGATCCATTTGTGCATGATCATAACAGTATATTTAAACTGACACTTGGCACATTCGTCCTCATTACCCTTCACATTCTACTCAACAATTTCCTTTATTTTCAACAATGGTCTATACAAGGAGCAGATGAAACCGTACCAACACTGGAGAGTCCAACGAGTCGGTAAGAGAGGAACCGGAAACGGTTAATCCTTTTGCATCGAACGCGACAGGCTTCGCGCCCTTCGCGGAATCAATCTCAGGAGCAGGACACTCTCGACGTCGATCTAACGTCTTCGGTCCAGCCCCAGGACAGCCTGCTAGTGCGCGGGTTTCAAGTCATCATGCCCTTGGTCAACCTGACCATTCCGAATTCGAGTACCAAGTACTCTATACAGAAAACGGTGATCCCGTTACTGTACGAATGCCGTGAAGAAATCACACAGCGATACCAACAACAGAGATGGAAATCCCACCATCTCCTACCACCTTTACACTTGCTGACAGAATGCGTCAGCAGCTAGCAAACGCTCCCGGCCCTTCGCGAGGTCGGATACCAATTACCATGATGGAGATTCCGGAGAACATCGAAGAAGCAGAGATCGACGAAGAGGTAGGTCCTGAAGAGTCAGGAAATCCCGGTGACCCAGGGGGATCTGATCCCAATAGTCCTGGAGGTCCCGGGGCACCTCGAGGTTCCCGTGTTCCTAGTCGTTCTAGGAGTCCAGTGGAAAGGGTAGGTAGTGTCCATCCGGACCCTACTGAACAACGCATCTTAGATGTGTTTCACGCGTTTAAGGGTTCTCTCGATACCCTCGGAACAGTCCTCGCGGGCATGAATGCTAGCAGCCCCGCGGAGTCCGGAAGATCGAAAGTTAAGGATCCTGAAGTATTCGATGGATCTGACTCACGGAAACTGAAAGGTTTCCTCGTTTCTTTATCTTTGGTGTTCATTGATCGTCCCTCATATTTTACTGATCAAAAGAAGATCAATTATACTTTGTCGTACCTCGGTGGTTCCACGAAGGAATGGTTCGAACCAGATATTCTGGATCCGAATCTCTCCGCGATGCCAGCGTGGACGAGTTCCTTCGCAGCATTGATGAAGGAACTGCAGGACAATTTTGGTATGTACGATGCACAGGGGGAAGCCGAGGATAAGATCGGCACGTTAAGGATGAAGGAATCTGATAACATACGGAAGTATAACATCCGTTTCAATACCCTCGCGGCGTCTACTAACTGGGACTCGCACGCCCTTAAGTGGGCTTATCAACGCAGCTTGGCAAGTCGTATCAAAGATGAGATGGCTCGTCTTCCGGAACCGAAGATGCTCACAGAATACCGTTATGAGGTACTTCGCGTAGATAACAGGTACTGGAGACGAGAAGAAGAGCGGAAAAGAGATGCCGCTAGATCGACAGGTGTTTCCTCAGGAGGGAAAGCATCGAACACATCGAAGAAGACCATGCCAGGATCTTCACAAAGTCCTACCACCACCACCACGACATCGACCTCGACGAATAACTCGGGGAAGAAAGGTAAGTCGAGTGGAGGTGGAAATTCCTCGTCATCGACGAGTTCTGCGGTGACCAAACCTGCATACGCGAGCAACCTCGGCTCGGACGGAAAGCTCCTCGCGAAGGAGTCGGAACGTCGAAAGAAGTTGGGGTTGTGCGGATTTTGTGGGGAAAGTCATAAGTTCGACGACTGCGAGAAACGAAAGGCTTGCGAAGCTCGTGGACGTGCCGCGGAAACACAGGAAGGAACGGCAAGTACCTCTTCGGTATCGGAAAAATAGTCCGCAACTCCTGTACCCCAGTACGAAGCGGGAGTTGTGTTGACCAGGTTCGTACTACCGGGGAAGTTAAATTAAACGCATCCACTCTTTCTTATGATGAACGATCTTTTAAAATACCTCTTACTATAGATTTTCCACTTCGCGATGTCTCCGCGAAGCTTTCTTTTGTTTCTTTACTCGATTCAGGTTCTACCGATTGTTTTATTGATTCTCGATTTGTACATAAACATTCTCTTCCTACTTCTTTTATTTCTCCAATCAATCTCCGACTCTTTGATGGTTCTTTATCTCCGAAACCAATTTCCGAGACTACATCTCTTAACGTTCGGTTTCCCTCTGGCGAGCTACGACTACTGACATTTTATGTCACTTTACTAGATTCCTCTTGCGAGGCAGTTTTAGGTTACAGTTTCTTGACCCGCTACAATCTGTTGATTGACTGGGCATCGAGAAACATTACATTCCATTCCACTAAGCAAGTTGACTCTCCCTCGACGTCCTCCCTTCCGCGAACAGTCGTTCCGGAAGAAACTGTCCCCTCGCGGGGTCAGCCTACCATTAGTTCCGAAGAGGTTCCTTCGCGGTCCTTGTCACAAACTCGTTCTCGCCATTCACCTCGTCCTTTATCGGACTCTTTCCCCTATGAACCCATCTATTCCTATCCTTCGGTGGCTCAATTGGCCGCTTCGCGACTCGAAAACCCAGAGATCGATATTGCTCTTGTCAACGTGGAACTCTTCAACTGTGCTTGCAAGAATGCCAAGTGTGAACCACTGATCTTACGAGCAGTTCACAGCGAAGTCACAGCGCGAGCTGTTTCGACAACTTCGGCAAACACCAGCAATACTTCCTCGTTACCGAAGCATTACGCGGACTTCGCGGATGTCTTTGATGAAGTCGAATCCGAAGTGCTGCCTGAGCATCGACCTTACGACCTAAAGATTGAATTGGAGGAAGGCGCCGAACCACCTATCGGTCGTCTTTACCCTCTTTCTGCCAAGGAATTAGAGGCTCTACGCGATTTCATCGATAAGCACCTCGAATCCGGTGCTATTCAACCTTCGTCCTCTCCTCACGGAGCTCCGGTATTATTCGTACCGAAAAAGGATGGAAAACTTCGACTCTGCGTAGATTTTCATGGTCTTAACAACATCACGAAAAAGGATCGATATCCTTTACCTCTTATTTCTGATTTACTAGACGCTCCGAAAAAAGCTAAGATTTATACTAAACTCGATCTTGCTCACGCGTACCATTTAGTTCGAATTGCGGAAGGCGACGAATGGAAAACAACATTCAGAACCCGTTGGGGTTCTTACGAATGGAAGGTTATGCCATTCGGACTCACTAACGCTCCTGCAGCTTTCCAAAGGTTTGTGAACGACATATTCGCTGATCTTTTAGATGTTTATGTTATCGTCTACCTCGATGATATCCTTATTTACTCCGACAACGAGACACTACATCGCGAACACGCTTGCGAGGTGCTCCGTCGACTTCGAAAACATCGACTCTACGCAAACATCGCGAAATGCGAATGGGAGATCGATACGGTCGAGTATCTTGGTTATATTCTTTCTCCGGAGGGCTTAACGATGTTGAAAGACAAAGTGAAGGCTATCATTGACTGGCCGGTACCTCGGAAAGTCAAAGACGTCCAGTCTTTTCTCGGATTTGCTAATTTCTATCGACGTTTTATTTATAATTATAGCGATATCGTAGTTCAAATGACGCGACTTACGCGAAAGGATGTACCTTGGAACTGGAACACCGATTGCCAGGAAGCCTTCGAGAAGCTCAAATATAGCTTCACTCACGCTCCTATTCTGGCACATTGGGAACCAAACCGACATCTAATCGTGGAAACGGATGCCTCGGATTACGCATTAGCCGCGATCCTCTCGATCCTACTACCTGACGGAGAAATTCACCCCATCGCATTCCTCTCGAGGACTTTTCAGGCTGCGGAACTCAATTACGACACTCACAATAAGGAACTTCTCACGATCTTCGAAGCATTCAAAGGCTGGCGACATTACCTCAAGGGATCGGGAGATCCTATCGACGTCGTTACCGACCACAAGAATCTCAAATATTTCTCGACGACGAAAATCCTTACGCGACGACAAGTTCGTTGGTCCGAGTACCTGCACCAATTTAACATGGTGATCCGATTCAGACCAGGTAAGTTAGGTGAAAAACCTGATTCAATGACTAGACGCTGGGACGTCTACCCAAAAGAGGCGGATATCGGTTACGCGCAAGTTAACCCACATAACTTCAGACCCATTTTCACTAATGAACAACTAACTACTTCCCTTCGAGCTACGTTCCTAGAAGGACTGGCACTTCGCGCCTCCATTGTTATGGATTTAGAGGCACTTCATTCCGCTATTCGCGATTCAATCGAACTGGATCCGGAATCAATCGCGGGATTGAGGTTTGCGAAGGACGGTACGAACACTCGTTGGACATTAGGGTCTGATGGACTGTTACGACTTGACGATCGCATTTACGTTCCTAACATTTCTAATTTACGACTTCAAATTCTACGCTACTTTCACGACCACCCACTCTCAGGTCATTTTGGTCAAAATTGGACTCTGGAAGCCATTCGACGACAATACACTTGGCCAAAGATTCGCGAATTTGTTCGCGATTACATTAATTCGTGTACAGTTTGGGGACGCAACAAACCTCGTCGACATAGGCCTTACGGTCTACTCAAACCACTTCCGGTCCCCATCCGACCTTGGGATTCAATATCGATGGACTTCATCGAACAATTACCGGACTCGAAAGGACATACGGCTGTTTTAGTAATCGTGGATCGAGCCTCGAAACAAGGCATTTTCATCGCGACACACAACAAAATAACGTCCGAAGAGCTCGCGGAATTATTCGTCCATCACGTTTTCTCGAAACACGGAGTTCCTAGTCACGTCACCTCTGACCGAGGCTCGGAATTTGTTTCGGCTTTCTTTCGCGCTCTAGGGGAAGCTCTCTCGATCAAGCTACACTTCACCTCGGGATACCATCCTGAGGGGGATGGACAAACTGAACGAGTTAACCAGACTCTGGAACAATACATTCGAATGTATTGTGCATATCAACAGGATGATTGGGCAAAGCTTCTGCCTATCGCGGAATTTGCATACAACAACGCTCCTAACGCTTCTACTGGTATTACTCCGTTCTTCGCGAATAAAGGTTATCACCCTAACATTACAGTGAAACCTGAAATCGATATCCGTTCCGATCGCGCGATTGACTTCGCGACGAATTTAGATGAGATTCATTCTTTCCTTCGCGAAGAAATTACTAATGCGCAAACTCGATGCAAAGAGCAAGCGGACAGAAAACGTATTACTCACTCTGATTTTCCCATTAATTCACAGGTATTTGTACTAGCAAAGCACATCAAAACCACTCGACCTACCGCGAAGTTCTCCGAGAAGTACCTCGGACCATTCAAAGTTCTTGAGCGAGTAGGAACACTCTCGTACAAGTTACAACTCCCTTCCTATCTCAGTCGTATCCACCCAGTTTTCCATGTATCCCAACTCAAGCCTTATATTCCGAACTCGATCCCTCATCGCGAACAAACTCCCCCACCTCCGGTGGAAGTTGAAGGCGAAGAGGAATACAACGTCGCGGAGGTATTAGACTCGAAATTGGATCGTCGATACAAAAGATGCCCACTACGGTATTACATTCAGTGGGCAGGATACGAAGGTACAGACGAAGAGTTTTCCTGGGTCACCGCAAACGAAATTCACGCGGACGAGCTGGTTCCAGCTTTCCATCTTCGTTACCCTCACAAACCTGGACCATTATGATTAACGACCCTTAATTCCTTTTATTCATGCATTGGAAATACTAATTTTTATTATATTAGCTCAACAAACTCATCGCGAAACCTTCGCGATTCATCACCATTACATTCCGTACTACCTACTAAATTACCTACTAAATTCCAAACCTTCACTCGTTCGCGATTATCCTTCGCGAAGCTCATTATAACTTCAAACTATCACATTCCTTTCCTTCCGAAACCATCGCGATTCCTCCTCGCGGAACGAATCTTAACTCCTTACACTTACTACTAAAACAAAACCCTTACAATCCAAAACCACCAAAAAAGGCAAAGAACTTATATGATTAAAAAACAAACAACAAACAAACAAAAACAAAGACAAAAACCCAATAAAGAAAATATTACAAAATTAAAAACAAAAATTATTTACAAGTCCAAAATTTACTATTACCTCGCGGAAGTTACGTCGCACGACGTTTTCCTTCGCGAATTTCTCTTCTACTTCTTTCCTCTTCATTCTCTTCTATTTCTTCTTCCCCTTCTCCTTGTTCTTCACCGTCCTCTTCGTCTTCATCGGTTTTCGTCCTAGGTTGCACTACACGAACCAATTCCTCCATCGCGAGAGCGGATCGACTCGCGAAACCCAGAAGCAATTCCATTTGCTTCTTGAGTTGTTCGTTCTGCTCCGCGAGCAGATCCAACTTCTTCCCAAATTCTACTCCAACTAAATTCCTTTCCGCAACATGCCTCGCGGGACCCTGATACATGTTCTCTTCGTCGATTCGCGGCTTTTTCCTCCTCGACCTTCGAGCAGCGTTCTCCCCGGACCAACTACACCGTTGTCGTTGTTGATGACAGCGGAGACAAGCCTGTGTACGCGGCTTTCCGGGTTGAGCAATGCAGTTAATAGTGTTACCTTGCGTAACACAATGAAGACACGCTTCGCGGTTACGTGAAGGGGTCGGGGGAGGGTCGTCGTCGTCGTCGTCATCCTCATCGTCACTCTCGTCGTTATCGTTGTCGTCGTTTCCAGGCGTAGGATCTTCATTGGGATCCGGGGCTACACCAATCTACAAGTCGTTAAGCAAGAAAAAGAAAAGAAAAGAACAACTATCACTCACCACAGAAACTGGTCGTTTTCTTTTTAAAACTAATCGTTCTACTTCCGGGGTATCGCGTACCATGGATGCTGACTTGAAAATTTTCTGCTTGGAGCCTGAAGGCTCCCGCGATGCTTGATCACTAGAACGTCGCAATGCAGCTTGAGCTGCACAATTCCGATGCTTTTGTAACTCCTGCAGAGCTTGGGACCTGCTGTCACAAAGAGGTGACGACGGTGGCGGAGCGGAGCGGAGACTTAGGCGAAAGCGGACACTGGTCCCAACGACAAAGTTATATTGATAATAAATACAAGTAAGTAAGTTCAAGACATACCTGGTCCCAACGACAAAGAGGTCAAGATAAGGGACCAGGTTGTGGGGGCTGGCTTATATATACAAGGTGGAGCGTGGGAACTATGAGGTAATACTGTATAGCTCCGGCACAAGGAATGGAACTAATAGAATGGAATGGAATGTTCCGGAATGATTATTGTAGGTAGGGGGCTTGGATGGTGTATCATAAAGAAAGGAAAATGATAGGGGGTGGGCTCACTTCATGACATTACCCCCCTCCTTATGACCATTGCCCTCAATGGTCAAGCTTTTGCCGCCTGAGGGTGCTTTTTGTGGAATTTTCGGATAGTTGCTGGGGCGTGTTCAAGATTTGGTGCAGGTTCCCATGAGTTGTGTCCTGCATCGTAGCCTTTCCACTTTACCAAGTACTCTAGCTTCTTCCACCTAATCCGACTATCCAAGATGTCCTCGACTTCATACTCCGGCTCATCCTCATCCTCTAGATATACTGGTTCCGGTGGTGTTGCAATTTCGCCGTTTACGGTGTTCCCTCTCCAAGGGTACAATTTATCAACATGGAACACAGGATGGATGCGGTCCAGGGATAGTGGGAGGTCTAAACGGTAGTCCAGGGGCCCAACCTTCTGCAAAATGGTGTAAGGTCCTAGCTGTCGATCCCCAAGTTTCTCACTGGAAAGTTGGAGCTTGATGTCCTCTGCGCTTAGCCAGACCTGATCTCCAACTTGGAATTGATGTGCCTTTCGTTTTCCCCGTTCGTAGTTTTCCTTTTGCCGTCGTTTCCCCAGGTGTAGCGCCGCCCCAGCATCCTGTCGTGCATCCCGCAGTATCTGGATGTGATCATCCACCGCCGGAATCCCACTCCGTTGTCCAACTGGAATGTTAAATAGAGGCAGATAACCATAGGTGAGTTCGAATGGGGACGTTCCAAGTGCAGAGTGGGTGCGAGAGTTAATCACAAATTCCGCCATAGGTAGGTGCTCCGCCCAGTCATCCTGGCGGCGTCCCACATAGAGTCTGAGGTATTTTTCGACTTCTTGGTTTGCCCGTTCGGTCTGTCCGTTTGCTTGGGGGTGGTACCCTGAGGTGAGGTTTGATTTGATTCCTAGGCGGGAGAGTAATGATCGCATGAGTTTTGCTGCAAACTGGGGTCCCCGGTCTGATACAAAGCGGAGGGGAAGACCATGGAGGCGAAAAATTTCGCGATAGTAGATGTCGGCCACACCTGCTGCTGTGATTGAAGTTGTACAAGGAATTGCATGGATTTGTTTACCATAAAGGTCCGTGCAGACTAGAATCGCGTCATGCCCTTGCGAGTTGGGCAGCTGTGTGATCAAGTCAACTCCCACTTCTTCCCACAAGCCTGCTGGGACGTCTAGAGGTAGTGTTACTGCTCGTGGGTGTCTCTGTATCTTCTTCCTTGCACAAGTCTCACATCCTTCAACATATTTTTCTACAAAGGATCGCAGGGTGGGCCACCAAAAGTGGGTGCTGACGAGGTCAAGGGTATTGTGAAGTCCAGGGTGGCCAGCAGAGGGGTTATCGTGGCATTGCTTGAGTACTTCTTTCCGGAGGTCATCATCTGGTGGGACATATACTCTTCCTCGGTGGTATACTAGTCCCTTGTCTTCTTCCCATTCTGCTATCCCATTGGCCAAGCGTTTGAGACCGCTTCTCCTAAGCTCTTCCAGTCCTTCCAGTACTTGGGCCTCCTTTTGAGACGCCTGTCGGATGCGGTCCTCCAGTGGGTTTTGTAGTGAGGTAGCTGCCACTTGCATGAAATGGGCTGGTTTCAGAACAATCTGTTGTCGATTATCTTCGCTATCCAGAACCTGATGTGCTGCCATACGAGAGAGAGCGTCTGCCTGAGTGTTGGACTTGCCAGGGCGGTGAGTGAGCTGGAAGTCGAATCGGGACAACCATAGTGCCCATCGCGCCTGCCGTCTACTGAGGTCTTGAGCAGAACGCCAGAATTCCAGGTTTGCGTGGTCGGTGAGAATCTCGAACGGTTGTGGTGAACCTTCCAGGAAGCTTCTCCAGTCCTTTAATGCTTCGATGATAGCGAGCATCTCTCGGTCATAGATTTCGTAGTTTCGTTCAGCTGCTTGCATGGAGGCTGATCGAAATGCCACTGGGTGCCACTGGCCGTCGTCTTGTTTCTGCATTAGGGCTCCTCCCGTAGCAAAGCCTGATGCATCTACCTCAAGTTGTGTGAGCCTATTAGGGTCCCAGAGTGCCAGTACCGGTGCTGTGATGAATGCTTCCCTTAGGGTATCGAATGCTTGTTGTTGGTGTGTCCCCCAACTGAAGCCTGTATCCTTTTTTGTTAGGTCGTTCAGAGGGCGTGCTATGCGGGCAAAGTTCCGTATGAATCGACGGTAGAAGTTAGCGAAGCCTAGGAATCCCCGTAGTTCTCGTAGATTCTTTGGGGTAGGCCAGTCGCGGACTGCAGCTACTTTTACTGGATCCATGCGCACTTCACCTTCTGATATCACTAGTCCCAAATACTCAACCTGAAGCTCCTCAAACTCGCATTTCTCTGGTCGCAGGTAGAGGTCATGTTTCTCCAGCCGCTTTAGTACCTCTCGCACCACCTGCCGGTGTTCTTGCAAATTGTTACTGAAGATGAGGATGTCGTCTAGGTAGACTGCTACCTTACCAGCCGCCACTAGGTCTGAAAAGATGGAATTCATGAGCGCTTGGAAGGTAGCTGGCGAGTTGGTGAGACCGAAGAACATTACACTGGGTTCAAATAACCCTCGGTTGGTTGCAAAAGCGGCCTTCCACTCATCACCCTCCTTAATCCGGACATTGTTGTAGCCCCATCTGACGTCAAATTTGGTGAAGTACCGTGCCCCCTGTAGACGGCTGACAATGTCAGCGACCAGTGGGAGAGGATAGCGGTTCTTTAGGGTTACTTGGTTGAGTTTCCGGTAATCCTGTACGAAGCGGAGCTTCCCATCTTTCTTCTTAACAAAGAAGACGGGTGAAGACAGTGGCGATTTTGAGGGGCGAATGTAGCCTTTTCGGAGGTTGTCATCCAGGAAGCGGTCGAGTTCACCTTGTTCATTCAATGACATTGGATAGACTTTTGTGCGCATGGTTTCCGGTGCACCTGGGATCAATTCTATAGCATGATCCCAGGGTTGGTGGTCAGGGAGGCGCTCTGAAGCAGTTTCAGAGAATACTTTTTCGAAATCGCGGTAGGGTTCTGGGACCATTTCTTCAAAGGTTTTCATGGGTTTTGTTTTGTGGGCTTGTTCCGCTAGCTGTTGGGAGTAGGTGAACCCTGCAGCACACCAGACTTCATCTGTTTGTTCGTGTAAGATTCCTGACTTCACCCATGCACGTCGGGTTCGTCGGTTTGCTCGAATGCGGTGTATGGGCGACTCTTCTGTCTCCTCATCCAGTGTGTCAAGTGGTGGTTCAGGGGTGATCACAGTTTCAATTTCCTCCGCCGTGTCTTGCTCTTCCACCTCCTCTATCGTTGTTTGTTGGGATCTGACTGTGAGTCGTCCTTTCTCCCAGTCAATATCTGGATTGGCCTTACGTAGCCAGGGGAGTCCTAAGATTAGGTCTTCGCCTCCCAGATTGGTTACTAGCAAGTCTGTCCACCGTTCTTGGTTATCAACAGTCAGGGCTAGGCGTGCAAAGTGTGTGATCTGCCCTGCTCGGTTAGCAGACCCATCAATGTTAAAGACGCCAATGGGTTTCCTGAGTGGGAAGGTCCTTACACGGTGACGGGTGACAAACTCTTGGTTCAAAAATAGAGCAGTGGCTCCAGAATCAACCATGGCTGCAGTTGCTATACTGTGATTTCTTCCTCTTAGTTTTGCGTTAATTCGGAAGTGAGATGAATTGGAGTTCAATTCCGAAATAGTAGATATTTTACAAGATGGGAGAGAATCATACGCAGATGTGGAATGTATAGCGAACTGGTTTACGGGTACTCTCGATGCAGCCGAGACGGGCACCCGCTTTAAAAACCCTCCTGAGAACCTGGTGCTGGGGCCATGGCATTGGCTCTGTTAAGGAGCTCCTGGAGCTGGGCAATCTGGGTGGAGAGGTCAGGCGTAAGTGGGGACGGAGCAGTGGGAGCTGGAATGGACGCGGCAATTTGGACAGGTTCATTGGGGAAGAGGGTGAATGGTGTCGAAGCAGAAGCAGAGACTTGTTGACGGCGGGGTTGTTGGCGCTTACCCCGGCCACGTTCTAGACCCATGAACTTGTCTTGGCAGACTGATTCTAGGTGGCCTCGTCGTCCACAGTAGCGGCAAACTGTCTCCTTGTATGAGCAGTTCCTCTTTTCGTGACTCTGCGAGCCACACCCATAACACCTTCCTCTCATCTGGGCCACGAAGCTTTCTCTGCTGTTACCACTAGTGTGTGTGGCATCGACATCCATAGCATGGGAGTTGGCCGGGGGGGAGGAGATATGGGAGGTGCCTGGGTTGCGACCTGTCATGGTGGGATCGTGCAGGAACACATCCACTGAAATTGCTCGCCTGATAGCCTCCTCCAGGGTGGGAGCCAGTCCCTGGGCTATATTGACCACAATGAGATTTTGTCGGATCTCTGGGTTGAGGCCGCTATGGAAGCGTTCTCGCAGGTCGACGTCTGAGAGCCCGGTCCGATCACCAATGTCCTTGAAATTCTGTGCAAATTCCGCTACCGTTTGACCTTTTGCCTGCCTGAGATGCTGGATTGCATTCCAGGCCTCCATACCTGCATCAATGGATTCAAATCGGAGGGTGAAGGCTGTTTTGAAGTCTTCCCATCGTCCATTGAAAGGTTGTTGGTTATGGCTGAATTCTAGGAGGTATGGTGTGGCCCAGTCAGCAGCCTTGCCTGAGAAGAATCCTAGCGCTGCCTTGATCAGCTTCCCTTCGTTGCTACTCAGATCTGGTTGTTCCATTGCCCAGCTTTGATACTGAGCAATGAAGCGACGTGCTTCTGCACTACTAGAGCCTTTGAAGAGCTCAGGTTTATTCATACTGGACTTGGCTGAGGCTTTGTGGAGGTTGGCCGTGAGCTGGGCCACCTGCTCGATGAGCTGTGCCATGAGCTGGTTTGTGTTGACTTCAGAGGTCGACATAATGGATGGGGGTGCAGTGGGAGTAGGGATAAGGATGGGTGTGATCACGGTACCGTCGGAAAGGTTCTCCTCTTCACTGATGGAGTTGGCAGCAGCGTTTGGACAGGGTTGAGAACTGCAATCAGCCCAGGAGCTGCTTTTGCTACGGTGGATGTGGGTTTGATCTTTAGTATCAAAAGCGTGTGGGTAGGCAGAGCAGTCGATAGCTTGGGCGGGCAGGCTTGGTGCGGAGGTGTCTGTAGACGTGGTGGAAGCGGAGCCTGCAAGGATAACCTAATCGGTAGGCTATCAGTGCAGTAAGGGATCTTGACCTAATGTCACAAAGAGGTGACGACGGTGGCGGAGCGGAGCGGAGACTTAGGCGAAAGCGGACACTGGTCCCAACGACAAAGTTATATTGATAATAAATACAAGTAAGTAAGTTCAAGACATACCTGGTCCCAACGACAAAGAGGTCAAGATAAGGGACCAGGTTGTGGGGGCTGGCTTATATATACAAGGTGGAGCGTGGGAACTATGAGGTAATACTGTATAGCTCCGGCACAAGGAATGGAACTAATAGAATGGAATGGAATGTTCCGGAATGATTATTGTAGGTAGGGGGCTTGGATGGTGTATCGTAAAGAAAGGAAAATGATAGGGGGTGGGCTCACTTCATGACACCTGCGCTGATCCCTTATTCTCTCTTCCTCCGCGAGTTTCTTCAAGGCGTCCGCTTTAGCCTTTGCGATGTTCTCCTCAATGATTCGTTCTTCTTCCCGCTTCTTCGCGGCCTGCTTCTCCTCCTCGAGCTTCTTCTCTTCCTCAACTCTTTTCTTCTCCGCCTCGCGCTCAGCCTCACGAGCAGCCTCCTCTTCCAACCTCAGCATCTCCTCCTCGAAGGTGGCTTCCTGTGCTTCGACCTCGAGTTGACGAAGGCGGGATCGTTCCGCTTGCTCACGAACGAGGCGTGCTCGTCGTTCTTGTACGGTTTCTGTGGCGGTAACGGTGAACGACATCGTATAGTGATGAGGACTTAGGAAAAAACAGAGAAAATCTTCGCGTTTTATACGCATTTGTTCGTTGAGGGCAGGTTCGACTCTAAATTTTTCGTTTACCTCGATCATAACTCGCGTGGCACTTTGAAATTTTACTTTTCTTTTTTACTTTTCCATTTTATCTAATTTTAGATTCATCAATCATTAACAATCGCATAGGCTTTCGAGGGCGAAAGCCTAAGAGGGGGATACTGTTATATCTATGCAAGCTAAGTCTTTACGAAGCTTCGTGATCCATTCCGCTACTTAGATATTACTTATAACCTTGCACCACTACGCAATTACTTCGCGAAGGAATTCCGACGCGAAGTATTTACTCTTATCTCTTATCATCCTTATCAGATTTACACTATCCCTTTTATATCCCTTCCTTTGTTCTTTAATTACGAGCTAGCCAATTCGGGTGTGGCATCGCTTTGCGATCCTGACTTACCTTTAGTATAAAGCTACGGTATCGAATAGGTAGTTCTTTAGTTTAAATATCAACCTTGATAGCACTTCGATAGTGATACCAATTAATCAACTATCCCTATCATCGTTTTAACATCCTCTCACTGTCAGTACGTTCCGCGATAGTCATCGCGAACGGAACATGTTTATCTTCTTCTCTTGCGGACACGCGAAGTGTCGAGGGCTCTACTAATAGTGGAGTCAAGGTCTGACTAACTAGTTTAGGATCGTTTTACCTCGCGAAGTATTTACTTCGTATTTTCCCGCGATCATCCCGCGATCATTCCCGACGATCCATTTGTGCACGATCATAACAAGGACCTCCAGGACTATCGGGATCAGATCCCCCTGGTTCTCCGGGTTTCCTGACTCATCAGGACCTACCTCTTCGTCGATTTCTGCTTCCTCAATGTTTTCCGGAATCTCCACTGTGGTAACCAATATCTGACCTCGCAAAGGGCCGGGAGCATTTGCTAGCTGCTGACACATTCTGTCAGCAAGTGTAAAAGTGGTAGGAGATGGTGGGATTTCCATCTCTGTTGTTGGTATCACCATGTGATTTCTTTGTGGCATTCAAACAGTAACAGGGTCACTGTTTTCTGTGTAGAGTACTTGGTACTCAAATTTGGAGTGGTCTGGTTGACCAAGGGCATGATGACTAGAAACCCGCGCACTAGCAGGTTGTCCTGGGGCTGGACCGAAGACGTTAGCTCAACCTCGAGAGTGTCCAGCTCCTGATATGGATTCCGCAAACAGTGCAAAGGCTGTTGCATTCAATGCAAAAGGATTAACTGTTTCCGGTTCCTCTGTTACCGACTCATCGGACCCTCCAGTGTTGGTGCGGTTTCTTCTGCTCCTTGTATAGACCATTGTTGAAGGAAGAAAAAATTGTTGAGTAGGATGTGAAAGGTAATGAGGATGAATGTGCCGAGTGTCAGTTTAAATATACTGTTATGATCATGCACAAAGGGATCGTCGGAAATGATCGCGGGATGATCACAGGAAATTACGAAGGAAAATACTTCGCGAGGTAAAACGATCCTAGAAAATGTAGTTGGACCTTGACTCCACTATTAGTAGAGCCCTCGACACTCCATGTGTCCACAAGAGAAGAAGGTGGAACGTATTCCATTCGCGATGACTGTTGCGGAATGTACTGACAGTAAGGATGTTAAAACGATGATAAGGATAAGTGATTAATTGGTATCACTATTGAAGTGCTATCAAGGTTGATATTTAAACTAAGGAACTACCTATTCAATACCATAGCTTTATACTAAAGGTAAGTCAGGATTGCAAAGCAATGCCATGCCCGAATGGATTAGCTCATAAGTAAAAACAAAGGAAAGGATATAAAAGGGATAGTGTAAATCCGATAAGAATGATAAGAGATAATGGGTATTTACTTCACGTCGGAATTCCTTTGCAAAGTAATTGCATAGTAGTGAAAGGATATAAGTAATATCTAAGTAGCGGAATGGTTCACGAAGCTTCGTAAGGACTTAGCTTGCATAGATATAACACCGAGTTAATGGTGACAAAGCAGGTAGACAACTCCCATCATGTCACTACCATCATTATGTCCTTCCTGGTCAGAGGAAAGGCCAATGAATGGGCCCAGGTATACACTGACGACCACTTTGACATTGACAAGGGGCTATGGGACATTACAGGGAAGCAGCTCATTGATGATATGGACAAGGTGTTCACTAATGTCACGAAGGAGAAGGAAGCCCATGACAAACTAACCTATATCCGACAGGGGAAGGCTTCTGCTGGTGACTTTTTCAAAGAATTTGAATTGTTGCTGAAAGATGCTGGATACAAGAAGGATGAATCACATGTCCTTACCCTGGTGGAGAGGGCCATCGATCACAACCTCCTATATGACATCATAAAGGGACAAATTGAGCCCTTTGAAGACTACAAGGAGTTGAAGAAGGTAGTTATGGGGGCTGATAATGTAAGGCGGCAGTGGGCCAAACAGAAGAGAGGTTATGGGTATGCGGGGTGGTGGAATGCTAACCCACAGGGACAGAGTTGTGGACAGTTGTCCACTCACCAGAACCGGCAGGAGCCAAAAACAGCTCCGAGGGCAGAGTACCCTGCAGCACAGAGGAGAGATGCCACTGGCACCACATTTGGAGGAACGGGCAGACCAATGGACATCGACCAGGCGAGGGAGAAGTGGCTGTGCTTTAACTGTGGAGAGCCGGGACACATGAGCAGGAATTGTCCGCACAAGGGAAAGGTGGTAGTCCGAGGTATTATGCTAAACATGAGTGAGCAGGAACATATGGACTTCATTAATGACTTGGGTTTTCCCAAGGCTCCTCAGTAGATATAGGTCTGCAGGAGCCTTCACACATGGACATTTCGAATTTCATTGATAGTGGTATGGATTATCTAATTAGTACAGGTACTAAACAGAAAAACGCCTCTGACTTCACTTACACAAAACCCGAAACCAGAAAACCTAATATGATACAAACCCGACACTGTTGAATGGCTGACTCAGAGAATCAGAGAAGATCAAATCCCGAGAGCAGTGGGATTGTTGCGAACCTGGATGCCCTCTTCCCAGGAAAAGGAAGCCTTGGAAGAAACTGTCATGGACATACAAAAACAGAACTGGAAAACGGCAGTCACAGCCATCAGAAGTCTCAAGAACAAAAGGAGCTATGTCCGTGGGACACGCAGCAAAAGACTGAAGCTTCTGGCAATACTCGAGACACTGGAGGATGGTCAACAGATCATCACACAAGGACTTCTCGTGTTAAGGCCATGCACCAGAAGGAAATAGATCGAGGTTCCGGAGCTCTGTTCAAAGCTTTGAAGTCCGGAAACTATAGTAACAGCAAAACGAAGAAATGGAAAGGCTACACGGGCCTTGGGAAGTGATGGGACTTCAGTGAAGCTTTCGGCAATGCTCCCTACACGTTATCTGGGTGTCCCTGTGAAGTGCAAAGAAGAATGAAGTTCCGGAGCGTCGGAAGCATCCGATTGATTGATCTGGACGTGATTAAGCGTAATATAGAAGGAATATAGAAGGTAACTTTTATTTCAAGCTGGGTGCTAAGGTCTTTACAAAGATGGACATCTGATGGGGTTTTAATAATATCCAGATAAAAGAAGGTGATGAGTGGAAAGTGGCTGTGGTGACGAAGGGAGAAGGCACAGAGGAAGCACAGGCTCAAAGCACAAGCCGAGGTGAGGGTGGGGCTACCACCACACACAAAGGCTGAAAGAAATAAGGATCAAGACAGCAGTGATAGCGCAAGGGCCAATCACTAGGGTCGCACAAGGAAAACTAGTTCCAAAGACCAAGAGGTCAAGATGGGGAACTAGGTGTCAACTACAGTACTATATATACAAGGGTCTCGATGAGTAAGCGACAGCGCGGGAAGTTGATAGAAGGATATGGAATGATGTAGAAAGATATGGAAGAATATGGACAGATCCAAACCGTAACAAGGATAAAGAAAGAAGGGGATGTAGGGAAAATAAAGTAGGTACTGTATACTGTGTAGCGTGTCACGACAGTGGCTTTTTGAACTAACCAGGGGTTATTCAAACCAACCGTCATGTTCTTTGGACTCACTAACTCCCCTGCAACATTCCAAGGATTCATGAACCATATCCTGTGAGATCTCATTAATGGTGGACATGTTATTGTTTACATGGACGACACTCTAATTTTTACCGATGACATTGAAGAACACTGGTGAATCATAAAGCAAGTACTTGACATTCTCTGGGAACACAAACTATTCCTTAAACCCGAAAAATGTTCTTTCAAAAAACCGGTTATCGACTACCTTGGCATTATCATTGGTAATGGAACTATTCGCATGGACCCCAAGAAAGTACAAGCCATTCAAGAATGGATCACTCCACAAAAAAAGCGTGATGTCCAGCAGTTTCTAGGATTCTGCAACTTCTTCCGACAATTCATTCATGGGTTCAGTCTTGTAGCAAAGCCACTAACACAGCTCACAGGGAATGGGACCTGGAAGTGGGAGAAAAACCAGGAGGAGGTGTTTGAGGAGTTGAAGTGCCATATTTGTGAGGAAGTAGTTCTCTTGATTCCTCATAACCACGGGAAGTTCAGGGTCGAAGCTGATTCATCCAATTATGCTAATGGCACAGTCTTATCCCAATTTGTTGATGGTAGATGGTATCCTATTGCCTTTCATTCTTGTTCCCTCAATGAGGTCAAATGGAATTACAGAATTTATGACAAAGAGTTAATGGCGATCATGGACTCTCTTGACAATTGGCGGCAATATTTACTAGGGGCAGAGGAACAGATCGAGATTTATATGGATCACGCAAACCTCCAGTACTTCAAGAAACTGCAGAAACTCAACTGCCAATAAGCGTGCTGGACTGGAATTAGCGGAGTATAATTTCAATCTCATCCATAAGCCTGGTAAGTTGATGATGAAAGCTGATGCCCTGTTGAGGATGACAGGTCTTGAGATGGGGGACAAGGACAATGAGAACATTGTTCTCCTGAAACCGGAACTTTTCATCCATGCTCTTGACCTGTTGGCTCCTGAAGATCTCCTACTATCAGAGATCTGAAAGAGTAGAAACCAAGTAGATTGGATTGTACAGGATGCCCTAGCCACCAAAAACCCAGAGTGGACCGAAACCGACAAAGTTATTACATGGAAAGGGTGCATTTACGTACCAAAAAACCGCCTACTCCGGTCCAAAGTAATCACCCAGTACCACAATACACTGCTAGCAGGACACCCAGGACAGTACAAAACAACAGAACTCATTACTTGGGACTACTGGTGGCCAGGAGTTACAAGGGACACTGGGAAATACGTAGAAGGTTGTAAAAAATGCCAGGCTATGACAGCTCATCATACAAAACTGGTAGGACGATTACACCCACATTCTGTACCAACAGAACCCTGGCAAATAATCGGCACAGACATGATAGGTGAACTACTGGAGTCAGGGGGGTACAATGCCATATCAGTATTTGTTGACCATTTTTCCAAATGATTATGGCTAGTTCCCTCACACACTACGGTTACTTCAGAAGGAATGGCAAAAATCTATCGGGATCGTATTTTTTCTATCCATGGCATTCCACAAAAGATTATACACAATCGAGGACCTTAGTATCACTCCCGGTTCATGAAGGAACTCTACTGTCTCTTGGGAATAGAAGCAAACTACACTATGGTGTATCATCCACAGACTAATGGCCAGACAGAACAGACAAATCAGGAGATCAAACACTATCTCCGTCTGTTTATCAACTACCACCAAAACAACTGGCACAAGTGGTTACCCCTTGCAGAATTCACTTATAATGATTGTGTACACTCTGCTACAAACGTTTCTCCCTTCTATGGTGACAATGGTAGACATCCCTATAAAGGTATGGCACCTCAAATGACTTTGGACCACCCCACAGCACAGGTGTTTGCAGATGGAATGAGGAAGGTTCAAGAGGAAGTAGGAGCGGCCTTAGGAAAGGCCAATGAGGACATGAAGAAGTTTTATGATTGGAAGTGAAGAGTTGGGGTAGAGTATAAGCCAGGCAATAAGGTCTGGCTTGAGGGAACTAACTTGTTGACAGACCAGCCAATGAAAAAGTTAGGAGACAAACGGTTTGGACCGTTTACAGTTCAGAAGAAGATAGGCACTAGTTCCTATAAACTAGACATCCCCTCCACATGGAAACATATTCATAATGTTTTCAACGAAGTCCTCCTCACCCCTTATAGGGAGCCGCAATTCCCCTCTCAACCATGAAACACTCGACCACCTCCTGTCATTGTAGGAGAAGAAGAAGAATTTGAAGTCGAAGAGATTCTCGACTCATGGAAGGTAGGAAGGGGAACCAAATACAAAGTCTGATGGCAGGGATATGGACCGCATGAGGACACTTGGGAGCCTACATCACGCATTCCTCCAATTTGTTGAAGGAATTCCATGATAAGAACCCAGCCAAACCCAAACCCGCCACCCTAAACTGACTTGAGATCCCTATTTCTTTATTTCCTACCGAATTATTCCGCCCTATACCCCAGCCATACACCGAAAACATGCAACCACAATTACCCTCCGAAAATTTTGTCAAATGACAGGTGCTTTGTGGAACTCATGCTCTAGGGAGGGGGTAATGTCATGAAACAATTTTTTCATTATTCTTTTCCTTTTCTTTTACTTACTTACCTAATCATTAAAGTGCTTACACTAGTGCTTATTATATTTTCATTTCCGTTTAGATTACATGCATCAACCTTATTGTTCTCGCATTGTCATTTCACTTAGGTGCGGCTCTCTCGTGCCTGTCAGCTCATTGACAGGACAACGTCATTGTTGTTCCGCCTCCATGCTTTCTTTTATATTGCCTTATTGTTTACTCACCTAATACATACAGCTTTACTTATGGATACAAGTGACTCTTATTGTAGATCCTCACGGTCATGGTGTGAGATATCTCTCACAGCTTCATATCTCATTAGTATATAAGACTTAGTATTTTGTAGTCATATTCCTTAGCTCTATTCTTGTCTATTCTCCTCGGTAGCTAGACTTGTAGTTGGGTTATTCATCCTCATCGCTTTCTCATCCTCTTGCTCATTGATTCTCGTGTGACGCCTGGTTGTCTCTTGTAAGAGCTAGCAAGTCACTGACAATAAGTAGAATCATACGACAATATTAATTGATGTCCAGTAAGGGTCCAGGTTTAGATGGATATCAGATATGGAATTCTCTGAGAAGTTCATCAGCATGCATTTCATCAGCTCTGATCCACGAGAATTCCTCTTTGGTACCTTCATAACCTTTCCAACGGATGAAGTATCTTAATGGGCACCGTCGATACCTATGATCCAATTTCGAATCTAAGATCTCTGCAACTTCAAACTCCTGTTCACCATCTACCTCAATCGGAGGTGGCGGAGTTTGCATGCAGTTTGGTATCAGATTGGGAGTGTACAGTTCCAATTGTGAAACATGAAATATGGGGTGTATTCTGGAGAGGTAATCTGGTAGTTGTATCTTGTAGGCTAATGTTCCAATGCATTCAGTAACCTTGAATGGGCCAAGATACTTTTCCAAGAATTTCGGAGTGGGTCAGGTCATTCAGATGTGTTTGGCTAATATGAAGACTTCAGATCTGATCTGGAATTCAGGAGCAGAAATACATTTCCGGTCAGCCTGTTCTTTATACCGTTTCTGAGCATTAGTAATTTTGTCATGAAGGAATGAATGGACTTCATCCAAGTTGATGACAAAATCATGAGCTCAATTGGACTGGATATCAACTTCTGGTCAAATGGATACATTTGGATGGTAACCCTTGTTAGTGAAGAAAGGTGTAATACCTGTAAATGCATTGGTGCATTGTCAGCGACTCGCTAGCTCTCACAAGAGACAACCAGGCGTCACACGATAGACAATGAGCAAGAAGGCAAAAAAGCAAAAAGAGGATGGATAAGACAACCCAACTACAAGTCTAGCTACCGAGGAGAATAGACGAGAATAGAGCTAAGGAATATAACTACAAAATACTAAGTCTTATATACTAATGGGATATGAAGCCGTGAGAGATGTCTCGCACCGTAACCATGAGGATCTACAATAAAAGTCGCTTGTATCCATAAGTAAAGCTGTAGGTATTCGGTGAGTAAACAATAAGGCAATATAAAAAGAAGCATGGAAGTGGAACGATAATGATGTCGTCCTGTCAATGAGCTGACAGGCACGAGAGAGTCGTGCCTAAGTGAAACGACAACGTGAGAACAATAAGGTTGATGTGTGTAACCTAAATGATAATGAAAATATAATAAGCGCTAGTGTAAGCGCTTTGGTAATTAGGTAAGTAAATAAAAGAAAAGAAATGAATAATAAAAGAAATGAATAATGAAAAAGAATGTTTTGTGACATGCATTATTGTATGCAAACTCGGCCATTGGTAGAAGGCCGGACCAATTGTCCTGTTGGTAATTGCAATAAATGCAGATGTGTTGCTCTAGGGTTTGGTTGACTCATTTGGTTTGACCATTGGCTTCAGGGTGATATCCGGAAGTATAGTGAAGTTCCATATTCAATGATTGGCCGAGGGCCCGGAAGAATGCGGACATGAATTCAGAACCTCAGTCTGAGGTTACATGGCTTGGTACTCCGTGTTTCAAGAAGACATGAATGACAAAAAGTTCAGCTAATTGTTTGGATGTGATTGTAGTATGACACTTAATGAAGATGGATTGTTTTGATGATCGATCCACAATGACTAAAATGGAATTGTAACCATCTGACATCGGTAGTTCTTCAATGAAGTCCGTAGATATGGAATCCCAAGGGTGTGTCGGTACCAGAAGAGGCTTTAGCAATCCATAAGGCTGATGTCAACATGACTTGTTCCTACCACAAGTAGTGCAGGAGGCAATGTAGTCACATACAAAATCTTGGACCTTAGGCCAGGTGTATTGCCAATGAATGGATTCTAGAGTCCAGTTTTGATGGAAGTGGCTGGAAAGAGGGTGATCATGGAAATACCATAGGACTTGTAATTGTAGATCTGAGTGGTTCAGAACATAGATTTGGTTATCAAGGCATAATAAATTATCTTTGCCCATAGTCCATCCAGGTTTAGTAGCATCTTGGGCAAGGGTGAGACCTAGTGTGGACTCCAGATCAATTGGTAATGATTGTTGAATTGCTTCATGTAAAGCATTGATGTCCATAACAATTGATGCCTGGAGAACCGATCCTTCAAGGAAAGTAGCCCGAAGTGAAGCAGTTAGCTGTTCATTTGTGAATACAGGTCGGAAGTTCTGTGGATTGACTTGGGCATAGCCAATATCCCCCTCTTTTGGGTAGACATCCCATTGTCTAGTGATGGAGTCCGGCTTTTCCCCTAATTTACCCAGTCGAAACTGGATAACCAAATTGAATTGGTGAAGGTATTTGGACCATTGGACCTGTTGCCAAGTCAGAACTTTAGTTGTAGAAAAGTACTCAAGGTTCTTATGGTCGGTGACCATGTCAATCAGGTCTCTGGAACCTTTGAGATAGTGCCACCAAGCTTTAAAAGCTTCGAAAATAGCTAGAAGCTCCTTATCATGAATGTCATAATTCAGTTCTGCTGTGTGAAGCATGCATGAAAGAAAAGCGATAGGGTGTACTTCCCCATCCAAAAGTTGAATTGAAAGGATAGCCGCAATTGCATAGTCCGAAGCATTGGTTTCCATGATTAGCAGTCGATTTGGTTCCCAGTGAGCTAGAATAGGAGCGCTGGTGAATGCATGCTTGAGATTATCGAATACCAACTGGCATTCTGCAGTCCAAATCCAATCCATTGTTTTTCAGGTGAGTTGGGTTAATGGAATCACAATGTTGCTATAATTATAAATGAAACCCCTATAGAAATTGGCAAATCTGAGAAAAGATTAAATATCCTTGACCTTTTGAGGCACTGGCCATTCAATGATCGCTTTTACCTTGTCCAAAGACATGGTAAGGCCAGTGGGAGATAGAATATAACCAAGATACTCAACCGTATCAACTCTGAAGAAACATTTCATGAGATTGCAATAGCGTTGAGCTTGTCAGAGTCTTTGGAGGACTTCTTGGACATGTTCTTTATGATCTTCTGGATTATCTGAATATACTAGGATATCATCAATGTAAACGATCACATAAACGTCCAGTAAATCTGCAAAGATAGAATTAACAAATGTTTGAAAAGCAGCCAGGGCATTGGTGAGTCCTTCTGGTATTACTTTCCATTCATAAGACCCATAGTGAGTCCAGAAAGCAGTCTTCCATTCATCACCTTCAGCTATTTGTACTAGATGGTAAGCATGAGCTAAATTGAGTTTAGTGTATATGGCCGCCTTTCGGGGCACATCAAGTAGGTCAGATATTAGTGGTAATGGGTATCAGTCCTTTTTCATGATGTGATTAATTCCTCGGAATTCAATGCATAGTTGGAGAGAACCATCCTTCTTTGGTGCAAATAGAACCGGTGCACCATATGGTGAAGATGAGGTTTGAATTATACCTGTAGCTAGTTGCTTATCCAGGAAATCGCAAAGGGCCCCCAATTCTTTTGGAGATAAGGGATACAATCTTCCGAGAGGTGGCTTGGCACCTTCCTCTAAATCAATCTTTAGATCATAAGATCAATGTTCTGGAAGCTCTTCAGATGAGCTTTTGTCGAAGACATCAGTGAATTCCGCATATTGATCCAGAAGGATAGATCCTCATTCCTGGGATTCAAATTCTTCAGTACTAGAACCTTTAGCAGTAATTTCGGAAAGAATGTAACAAAATAGAATTGGCTCAATACCAGTGTCCTTGCAGACCCAGTTGAAAGCTACTGCTCCTAGAAGTGCGATGTCAATGTCTGGTTTTTCCGCTGACTCAATACAAGATCCCATTTGCAACACTGTTGGGTATGAGTAGATGGGTTTGTATGGAAATTTGTCCATGAGTGGACAAGGTGAAAGGTGAGAGCAAGGTTTAGAGAGCAAGGCATCTGGTTTCACTAAAAGCTCTTGAGGTGGAGCGGACACTTTGGAACTTGAAATTAAAGTATCCGGAAGTGTAGATGTCTGTTTGAAAACATCTGTTATATCTATGCAAGCTAAGTCCTTACGAAGCTTCGCGATTTATTCCAATACTTAGATATATTACTTATATCTTGTTACCACTATGCAATTACTTTGTGAAGGAATTCCGACATGAAGCAATTACTCATTATCTTTTTTTATCCTTATCTGATTCACACTATCCCTTTTATATCCCTTCCTTTGTTCTTTACTTACAAGCTAACCCATTTGGGCATGGCATCGCTTCACAATCCTGACTTACCTTTAGTATAAAGCTATGGTATCGAATAGGTAGTTCCTTAGTTTAAATATCAACCTTGATAGCACTTCAATAGTGATACCAATTAATCACCTAGCTATATCATTGTTTTAACATCCTCACTGTCAGTACGTTCCGCGACAGTCATCGCGAATAGAATATGTTTTACTTTCTTCTCTTGCAGACACACAAAGTGTCGAGGACTCTACTAATAGTGGAGTCAAGGTCCAACTACCTAGTCTCAGGATCGTTTTACCTCGGGAAGTAATTTTCTTCACTGTTTCCCATGATTAACCCTGCAAAATGTTTCTGACAATCCATTAGTGCATGATCATAACATGTAGCTAGACTTGTATTGGGTTGCTTTTATCCTCATTGTCTTTTCCATTCTCTTGCTCATCAATTTTTGTGTGATGCCTGGTTATCTTTTGAGAGAGCTAGCAAGTTGCTGACAGTTCTTTGTTCTTGAATACTAGGGCAGCTCCTGGTGAGATATTTGTAGTCTTTCTTAGATGTGACAAGATATACCCTCACCACCTGAGTACCATGAGAAGTCAAGATTGTGTCTGCAATGGATGTTGCAGAGGAGACTGGGCCTAGTGATGCACTTGCATTGGGTTTCTGCTTTTGGGAATATATGCATGTTGGACTTGAGGACACAGATTCTGCGCAATCTTTCAAGGGAGTTTTCAGTAATTGAGGGTATTCATATAGAGAAGTCTTTTCCATCATCTTTCTGCTTGAAAATTAAATTCAGACTTGAGCCATGGACATTCCTCGCTCAAGATATCAAGATTCCAATCCTCTTCTCCATTCATGTGTACGACCTTTACGGTTCCATTAAGTCTTTATATTTCTGAATCTTATAGAGTGCCCATGCAGTTGGACGGTTTGATACCTAAGGGTTACCAGCACTGAAGTGACAATTCAGTACACAGTTTGTTTGACCCAATTGGAATACATACAATAAGGACGGGACCGCTTTTCGATATCCTCATGGAAGTGCTTTGTCAAGTGGAGCTGAATGTTTTCCTTCGATTTGCACATCCACACTTTTGACTCAATGTTTTCTCGGCATCCCACCGGGCTTCTTGGAGATGACCATGCACCATAGTGACATGGGTTCACCGTGACTGGTGCGCTAGGTGGGATAATAGTCAATCTTCAACAAAATGGCCCAGCATTTTATCAGTTTTGTCCGGAATTCTGGGGCGCAAAAACTGAAGTCATCACGGTGGTGGTCCGGTTTGTTTCATCAGAAATCGTTTCAGAGTTGAATAATGGCACTTCACCTGTTTCCATACTTTAGAACAAACATTCAATGCCAGGAGCCCTGAGTTTCATGATTTCGATTGCGGAGAAGAAGAGCGTGATTCAAATAGACGCCCATTCAGAACTTTGTGTTCGCCTGCCTTTGAGTATATTTCATCGTCGAAAAAGTACAACTACAAGGTTATACCTTCAGCCCCGCATCTCAGTGGCATTAACGTGGCTGTGTGGATAGTACAGCCAGGCTGATCACTTGAGCTTCTCTGACCGAGCTCTCTCGTCAAGATACACGGAAGACAAAATCTACGAAATGAGTTCTTTTGAAGGGTGAGCCTTAGGTTAAATCTACTATGTCTGGCTCAATATTGATCTTACTCTATATAGCTCTAGATTTACAGCGCAAAATAGAAACACAAATGACACATCCCTGCTTGTCTCGAACCTCATCACCAATGGTGGACACCTTCGGATCATCCACATATTGTCAAATATTCTGATTGGTCGGTGCACTATTCTTTGTCAATGTCACAAACCTTCCCAACATCGTTGATATTCGAGCATGCTATCAAGCTTCGACCAAAGATTTGCAGTCTTCATATATCATATATTCGATGGAACTCATCTTCCGACAACGTTGGCTCATTTCTCTTTTCCTCAAAGGTCCATTGGAGTATGTTGACATCTTCATCGGTTCGCAGTGGTAAATGCTCGCGGTCTTGGGCATTTCGCAAACAATATGCTGACTTCCGGACTTTCTATGGTTTGTGTCATCCGTATCCCTAGCGCTGCTACTAGTACACATCCACGCCCGAGAGCTAACGATTGAGCTTACTAGTCGAGCTAGAAATCTTGCTTGCCCAGTTCATCTTTGATGCTTAGACTTCTTTGACTTCGTAGTCGAAGTTTTTGGCGCTCAACTTCCTATAACGGTACATGGATGAATGGTTCCGCGGGATTTATCTGTGAGGACTGATAGGTATGTACTTTGTATTTGGCCCTAGTATGCTGTCAATCCATTGTGGCCAGACTTCCGACTGAGAAACAAAGTCAAGGTCGCTTGTCCGAAACGGGAACAATAACTCACGTCAAGCGACAGTTCTTATCAATGTCAATCGCGCAGCTTGAGGGATCCTGGGAAAAAAAACAAAAACAAACGCTCGCCCACAGTTAAGAGGAGTATATTTCTTCCTTTTTGTTGACTTCCCACTATCATCTTTCTCCCATCATGTCTAACCAAAGTAAATTTGAAGCACGAAGACCTGACTCCCAAGTGTCCGGAGGTGCAGATACATCGATAAGCCAGGACGAGAGGACCATACACGTGTCTTCTCCGGGAGGTGGCCCTTCACTTTTAGAACCCCAGTTTGGAGCCTCTCATGCAGGTGCAGAACATGGTCCTGACCGTGACGGGCTGTACTACATTCCTCGCGATGATCACAATCGTGGTCAATCTTCCGCCATCGATTCCCCTCCTCGTTTTCATTTGAGACCCACTGATTCAGCTGTTCAACAAGAAGCCCCAGTTCATCGTCCCCGTCAGAATTATGAACGAAATTCCCTCAATGACGGTAAGAATGAGCGGCCGACACACATTGTGTCCGAGCAAGTCTATCCACTTCCTGACCGCCAGGTCCGCCAGACCACGCCTGAACCAGAGAAGCGCCATCCGATCTCGGCCTCTGCTGTACTAGAAACTCCCTTTGGGAAAAAAAGCAGCTCATACACTCCTTCTCTGTCTTACGACAAGAAACATACAGTGGATGAGGCAAACATCTATCTTGACAATGATCTGGCCTTCAACGTCAGGGTCCTTCCTGTCAACGAATGGACGAAGCACTGTCTGAATCTGGATCTCGACAAAGATTCTTATAATCTATCACCGACAGTCGAAGACAGCTTTGCGCAGTATCTGGAAGCGGTGGATACGGCGACAAGCGAAAAGGACCCCAAATTATATTCCGCCCTCATAGATTTGCTCAACTCCATTTCAAATGGCGACACAGAGGACAAAATCATATTCTATTTACAGGATCCTACACCCGTGCGGGGATCATTAGTAGGTCAAACTCCAGATATCGGCGCAGTTTTCAAGGGCCTTCTGGAGAACGAGAATGTTAAGGATCTGAAGAATGACGGGAAGATCGTGTGGGGGCATATGGCCTCGCTTGTCGAAGGCAAGCTCGCCAAGGGCAGAATGATCAGATCTGAAAGTGAGTGTCATGTTTGTTCTATTCGTGGGCGTACCTTTTTGATTATTGTATCTGTAGTAGGAGTACACGTTAAAAAGGAGTCCATGGCCAAGAGCACGCCAATCGCTCCTGGCAGTAAGGGGAAACAACGAGAATCTAGTAGTAAGACAAAGTCGAATGCAAATAAAAAGCGATCCCGCGATGGAGGTATGTGTTGGCGGCTGATTTCGCATACATTACTCAAGTACTCCTTAGATGCTGATGAACGAGTATCGAAGACGAGACGGACTACTGATGATTCCGTTCCAGCACCCATTAAGAGTGACGTTCCAGCCGGCACTGGTAAGTCTCCATTGTCGCAGGCTTGAGCGATACGCGAGACTTACATATACAAATCAGATCGAGCTGCAAGGGACCCAACTTCGGAATCACAACCTCATAAATTAAAAGACCCACCTCCGCGAAATAGCAGAGAAGGTGTAAGGACGCAGGTTGCCGGCTATGCCCGTGATATGCTGTCTCATGGTCTTCTTCGGACCCACGTGATCCTTTTCGTTGTTGACTCTCAACTAGTTCGAGGCTTTTTCTACGATCGTTCGGTAACTATAATATGCCTCTCTTGCGAGCGCCTTTACTGACTACCTGTACTTAGATTATTGTCGAGTCTGAGGTGCATGTCCTGTCTTCTGTGTCGATTTGGATCTATATTGATGGTAGTTTAGTTGTTGGACTTGACCGACAAAGACCATCAGCTCATCTTCGCGAAAATGATCAAGCACATGCGCGCCTTATCACCAGAAGGGCTGGGAATCGTGCCTGCTCTGGATGCCACCGACTTCTTGACAAAACCTGCTAGCCTCAAGTACGGACAGGACATACCACAGTATTCTGCAGCTGACGGGCCTCCATCGAACGAGATTTTCGAGCGTCCCATAGGATCAAAATCCCTCTTCGAAATTCCCTATAAGGACGGAAACACTCGGACTGTGATTCTTAAGCGCGTTCTATTTCGTTCGAATGGTATAATCGGTCGTGGCACTACAGTCGTCCGAGTGGAGTGTGCTTGTTTGCATTGCGGTACACAATGTGATTGGAAGGGGAAGAAGCTCATATTGAAACTCAGCTTTCCTGGGAAAAATCGAGTACCTGAGCACACGTTGATGGAACGCTGCCGAGAGCTGGCGCACGGAGAACACGGCTGGGTCCTGGATCACTTGCCTCATATCTACTGGTCATTCGATGTCCCGTTTCATGACCGTACACCACAGGCTAATCTCAAGAAGAAGCTCGAGGGAGACTATGAGATGCGCATCATGCGGGGATCGATCCAGGAGGAATTATATCCAATCTCGACTTTGAAGACTGCAAAAGGATGTGCACAGGTATTCTATGATGTCGTGCAATGTAAGTCATCTCGTGTTCGCCATTTCTTACCGTCTCATGGACCATGTTTTCAGGTCATCACTGGGCTTGGAAATATCCGCAAATTCTTCATCGCGATATCAGCCACGGGAATATCATGGTGCGCGAAAAGGATGGGAGGAAGTACGGAGTTTTGAATGATTGGGATCTCGCCGTCTTTCTAAACAGTCAAGGTGATGGGCCGACATCCAAATTTCGAACCGGGACGAAGCCATACATGAGCTACGAACAACACTCAGATGATTGGCAGGGTCCGCATAGGTTTCGCCACGATCTAGAATCTGTGTTCTATGTCATTCTATTACTAGCTTGCCTTTACTCGAGTCCTTGCGAGCAGTACCGCCCTGAGATTCGAACACGCTACGAATACGAAGAATGGCTTCAACAGGATGATTTCTTTCTCTACAACCATAAACACACTGTCATCATCAATATTACTTGGCAGTCCTCTGTGACGACCTTTTTCAAAGGCTTTGAGCGTTGGCTCAACGACCTGCAATCTTCTCTTTGCTCCGGTCTCCTGGAGTTTGGGCGACACAAGAAAAGAGTGAGAGAACAACGTGAAGTACCTGCTTTTGATCACGATTCGCTCGGCGGACATTTCACATACGTGAAGGTTGTTTTGATCATGCACATATACGATAAAGAAGAGCTGGAAACGAGAGGTCAAGAATGGCAGGCGATACTGCAGCTAGACATGAAGTTTTGAAGAAGGGACAGAATGGAAGTTTATTGTGTCCTTTGATAATCATCACCGTATTTATAATCTCGCATCTGTGTACTTAATATTTTAGTGTCGCTGTACAATCATTTCATTTTCCAATCAGTGTGCTGATCTTCTTTTCACCCTTTTTTCACCGCGCTTTCGTCTAGCAACCACAGTGGTTCGTCGTCCACGATATCTATTACTCTGACTGGTCGTGGATTTGTCTTTCTATACTACATCCAACACCCCATAAGTTCCCTTGACTTATGAGAAACTTAACAGTCGCGAAATTTTAAACCAATAAGATTTCGGACCACACGGATTGAAAAAAGAAATGATTGTACAGTTAGACTAGAATATCAAGTACACAGGAGCAAGATATATAGAAAGAGCGACAGCGGACTATAAACACAGCAATGATTACCCAGACACAATGAACTTCCATTCTATCCCTTCTTCACGACTTCATGTCTAGCTGCAGTATCGCCTGCCATTCTTGACCTCTCATTTCCAGCTCTTCTTTATCGTATATGTGCATGATCAAAACAACCTTCACGTATGTGAAATGTCCGCCGAGCGAATCGTGATCAAAAGCAGGTACTTCACGTTGTTCTCTCACTCTTTTCTTGTGTCGCCCAAACTCCAGGAGACCGGAGCAAAGAGAAAATTGCAGGTCACTTAGCCAACAATCAAAGCCTTGGAAAAAAGTCATCACAGAGGACTGCCAAGCAAGATCGCTGATGACAGTGTGTTTATGGTGGTAGAGAAAGAAAACATCCTGTTGGAGCCATTCTGTTATATCTATGCAAGCTAAGTCCTTTCGAAGCATCGTAATTTATTCCACTACTTAGATATATTACTTATCTATTTACCACTATGCAATTACTTTGTGAAGGAATTCCAACACAAAGCACTTACTCATTATCTCTTTTTATCCTTATCAGATTCACACTATTCCTTTTATATCCTTCCCTTTGTCTTTACTTACAAGCTAACCCATTCGGGCATGGCATTGCTTCGCAATCCTGACTTACCTTTAGTGTAAAACTATGGTACCAAATAGGTAGTTCCTTAGTTTAAATATCAACCTTAATAGCACTTCAATAGTGATACCAATTAATCATCTATCCTTATCATCATTTTAACATCCCTACTGTCAGTATGTTCCACAACAGTCATCATGAACAAAACATGTTTTACTTTCTTCTATATTGGACACACAAAGTGTCGAGGACTCTACTAATAGTGGAGTCAAGGTCTGACTACATAGTACAGGATCATCTTACCTTGCGAAGTAATTCTCTTCACTATTTTCCGCAATTATCCCGCAACCCTTTCCAATGATCCCTTGGTGCATGATCATAACACATTCTTTGTATTCATAGTGTGTTCGAACTGGAGGGCAGTACTGCTCGCAAGGACTCAAGTAAAGGCAAGCTAGTAATAGAATCACATAGAACACAGATTCTAGATCATGGTGAAACCTATGTGGACCCTGCCAATCATCTGAGTGTTGTTTGTAGCTCATGTATGGCTTCATCCCAGTTCAAAACTTGGAAGTAGGCCCATCACCTTGACTGTTTAGAAAGGTGGCAAGATCCCAATCATTCAAAACTCCATACTTCCTCCCATCCTTTTCGCGCACCATGATATTCCCATGGCTGATATTGCAATGAAGAATTCGAGGATATTTCCAAGCCCAGTGATGACCTGAAGACATGGTCCATGAGACGGTAAGAAATGGCGAACACAAGATGACTTACATTGCACGACATCATAGAATACCTGTGCACATCCTTTTGCAGTCTTCAAAGTCAAGATTGGATATAATTCCTCCTGGATTGATCCCCGCATGATGCACATCTCATAGTCTCCCTCGAGCTTCTTCTCGAGATTAGCCTGTGGTGTACAGTCATGGAATGGGACATCAAATGACCAGTAGATATGAGGCAAGTGATCCGGGACCCAGCCATGATCTCCATGCACCAGCTCTCAGCAGCATTCCATCAACATGTGCTCAGGTACTCGATTTTTCCCAGGAAAGCTGAGTTTCAATATGAGCTTCTTCCCCTTCCAATCACATTGTGTACCACAATGCAAACAAGCACACTCCACTTGGATGACTGTGGTGCCACAAATACCATTCAAACAAAATAGAACGCACTTAAGATTCACAGTCCAAGTTATTCCATCCTTGTAAGGAAATGTGAAGCAGAATTGTGAACCTATGGGATGGTTGAAAATCTCGTTCAATGGAGACCTGTCAGCTGCAGAATACTGTGGTATGTTGTGTCCACACTTGAGGCTAACAGGTGTTGTCAAGAAGTTGGTAAAATTCAAATCTGGTGATAAGGTGTGCATCTGCTTGATCATTTTCATGAAGATGAGTTGACAGTCTGATGAAGGCAAACAACTAGATTAAATCTAAATTGATGTGAAGAAAATCAGGAGATGTGCTCCACAAAAACTCTAGTACAGCCAGTCAGTGAAGTCGCTTGTAGTAGAAAATGCTTGGAATGAGTTTGGGTGAGAGTCAACAATGAACAAAATCATGTGGGCGCAGGAAACACCTTGGGTGACCAAAACATTGTGAAAGCTGGCAACTTTGTTTAGGATTTGAAACTTTTCCAAAGATTGCTGATATCTTTTGAACCACATAACTTTCAACTACTGGCTTCTAGCACTATATTCATCATACTTGTAAAGCCTTGTTCTGATTTACTGAGAATTTTACTCATTCTATTTCTGCTGGCAGGCAATGACCAAGTGGAAACAGGGATTTGAAACCCATTTTTACAGAGCAGTCACACCAATACCATCTGGAAGCAGAACAGAATATCAATGGAATATCAACACCTTGCTGCTGGCAAGAAATTTCTCCTCAGTCCAGATTCATGATAGGCTGGGCATATGCAAACATGTGTGGTTATAGTGTTACACCATGTGTCTTCAGTCCCTTAAACACCTAGTAATTATTTCTGTTCATGATATTTGCACCTAATGGTGTCATGAACATCACATTGGCATAGTAATGGATCCCTCCTTTTTATCAGCACATGTCCATATCACAAGGTCACTCAGCTGACACAGTACATTTGGGGGACTATCTCATACACCACTGCCTGCTCCATCATTCTCCTGCATAAACTATATGGACTATCACCCTCAACTCCCACACTACTTTCATCTATCACAAGGCCTATGTCCCAGTATCTCAGTGCTTATTGTTGGGATATGTATATATAGGCCAGTAGTTAGTGCCTAGTTCCCCATCTTGACCTCTTGGTCATTGGGACTAGGTGTCATGAAGTGAGCCACCCCTATCATTTTCCTTTCTTTATGATACACCATCCAAGCACTGATATGACTGCCAAATTGCAGTTGATATCACTCAAATACTTTAAATCTAAAGTGTTTTACCTTATTAAAAGACAATTAAAATGTCTATAAAATGTTACTACTCTTTGCAATGCACACTCACAACACTTAAAATACAAGTTCAAACTTAATATTGCACTTTAAAATACTTAAAGTCCTTAATCGAGAAGGTCAAAGTTAGTAGTATTGTTGATGCAAGCAAAACAACTTTGACCACCACTGTTATATATATGCCAAGCTCCACTATGCTTTCCGGACTGATTTCTGAGGTCATCAATCACTACATGAACATTCCGGCATTCCGGCCGATCTTCCGGTCAATTGATCATCCTTTCGATCCATTTCGTATTTGTTACCAAGTTCAACTCGAATCTCGATTGATTTTGTACTCCGTTCCTTGGCTCAATAACTTCGGAACAACCTCAGATACTGTTATGATCGTGCACAAAGGAATCATCAGGAATGATCACGGGATGATCGCAGGAAAATACGAAGTGAAATACTTTGCGAGGTAATACGATCCTAGACAAAGTAGTCAGACCTTGACTCCACTATTAGTAGAGTCCTCGACACTTCGCATGTCTGCAAGAGAAGAAAGGTGAATGTGTTCCATTTGCAATGACTATCGCGGAATGTACTGACAGTGAGGATGTTTAAAACAATGATACAGATAGAGGATTAACTGGTATCCCTATTGAAGTGCTATCAAGGTTGATATTTAAACTAAGGAACTACCTATTCAATACCATAGCTTTATACTAAAGGTAAATCCGGATTGCGAAGCGATGCAATGCCCGAATTGGCTAGCTTGTAAGTAAAGAACAAAGGAAGGGATATAAAAGGGATAGTGTAAATCCGATAAGAATGATAAGAGATAACGAATAATTGCTTCGCATCGGAAGTCCTTCGTGAAGTAATTGGGTAGTAGTCAAAGGATATAAGTAATATCTAAGTAGCGGAATGGATCGCGAAGCTTCGTAAAGACTTAGCTTGCATAGATATAACAGTATCCCCCTCTTAGGCTTTTGCCCTCAAAAGCCTATGCAATTGTTAATGATTGACAAATCTAAAATTAGATAAAATGGAAAAGTAAAAAAAGAAAAGTAAATTTTCAAAGTGCCATGTGAGTTATGATCAAGGTAAACGAAAAATTTAGAGTTGAACCTGCCCTCAACGAACGAACGTGTATAAAACACAAGGAATTTCTTTGTTTTTTCCTAAGTCCTCATCACTCTATGATGTCTTTCACCGTCACCGCCACCGAAACTGTGCAGGAACGATGGGCGCACCTCATTTGTGAACAGGCAGAACGAGCCCACCTCCATCAGCTCGAGGTCGAGGTGCAGGAAGCTGCCTTCGAGGAGGAAATGTTGAGGTTGGAGGAGGAAGCTGCTCATGAGGCAGAGCATGAGGCGGAGAAGAAAAAGCTCGAGGAGGAGAAGCAGGCCACGAAGAAGCAGGAAGAAGAACGGCTCGTCGAGGAGAGCATCGCGAAGGCAAAGGCCAATGCCTTGAAGAAGCTCACGGATGAAGAGCAAGAATGGGGTCAACACAGGGCACAGGCTCTGCAGGAATTGCAGGAGCGTTGTGATTGTGCAGCTCAAGCTGCATCACAACATTCAAGTGATCTGGTGTCACGGGAGCCTTTGGGTTCCAAATCAAAAACCTACAAGTCCACCTCCGTCATTCATGATTCCCCAGAAGCACGGAAAGAAAGTTTCGGGCCGGTAGCTTCAAGGAAAAATCAGACCATGTCTCGAAGTACAACTGGAATGATTTGTACAATTCATAGACTATTCCATATTATGTAGAGTGTTTATACATGCAATTAAAAAATGTCTGGTACTAGAACTTTGTGTGTCCTCCTTTTGTATCTATATTTGTGAGAGCTAGCGAGTTGCTGACAATCCCAACAGAACCAATGGCCCTTTTACCCCTTTCATGATACATGCCCAGACCATGCTGGGTATTGGACTGCCTTGAATGATGGAATTGCCTCCTGGATATTCCAACACAACCAATGGCCTTTTTACCCCTTTCATAATGCATGCATGACTGTCATGAAGTGAGCCACCCCTATCATTTTCTTTTCCTTACGGTACACCATCTGAGCACCCTCACCTACAATAATTATTCTGGAACCTTCCATTCTATTCTATCAGTTCCATTCCATTCCTTGTGCCTGAGCTATACAGTATTACATCATAGTTCCTGCACTCCGCCTTGTATATATAAGCCAGCCCCCACAACCTGGTCCCTTATCTTGACCTCTTTGTCATTGGGACCAGGTATGTCTTTACTTATTTCCTTGTATTTATTATCAATATAACTTTGTCGTTGGGACCAGTATCTGTAAGGGTGTTTGGGTGGTGTATCGTAAAGAAAGGAAAATAATAGGGGGTGGCTCACTTCATGACACTAAGGACTATAACTATAAAATACCTATTCTTATATACTAAATGGGATATGAAGCTGTGAGAGATGTCTCGCACCACAACTGTGAGGATCTACAATAAGAGTTGCTCATATCCATAAGTAAGGCTGTAGGTATTTGGTGAGTAAACAATAAGGCAATATAAAAGGAAGCATGGAGGTGGAACAATAATGATGTTGTCCTGTCAATGAGCTGACAGGCACAAGAGAGTCACGCATGGATGAAACGACAACACGAGAACAATAAGGTTGATGCATGTAATCTAGATGATAATGAGAATATAATGAGTGCTGGTGTAAGTGCTTCAGTGATTAGGTAAGTAAATAAAAGAAAAGGAAAAGAATAATAGAAAAGAGTGTTTCAGGACAACTTCCTACATCAGAAGTTACTTTGGAATTCGCAATAGGTGGAACCACTGATACACTAAATTACACTATTCAAACCCTATATACTGCATCTGGAATACCAGTCCAGGTAAGAACACCCCATACAGTAACACAAATAGCAACTGCATCATCTTCAGTGATACCTCCATCTCCAACAGCAACTACACTTTTTGGTCAACTACTATCCTGAAATGAGCTGGTCAGAATTCAAATCCCTGAGGGACAGGAAGTTGAGGAAGACAATGACACTGATGAACAGTCAGATGGAAGGGATCAAGCGAATTTGATGGTGAGGAAGCTCTGGAAGAAACCAAAGAACCAACCAATCTGGAAGGACTGGCTGGTGGTGGACCTGGTGGAGGTGGCCCTGGAGGACCAGGTGGTGGAGGGTCAGGAGGAGCTGGTAGCCCCAGAAGACCTATTTTTCCAACTAATAATAATGCTGCTGAAAGGGAATTTCTACAGACTTTTCAGGCTTTTTGAGGAATGCTCAAAGGATTGGGAAATGCCATTGTAAATATGTGATTGGATCCTTCCGAATCTAGTAAAGCAAAAGTCAAGGAACCAGAGGTTTTTGATCATTCTGATCCTCAGAAACTTAAAAGTTTTTTTAGTATCATGATCCCTTGTTTTCCTTGATCAACCAAACTACTTTATGGATCAGCGGAAAATAGCATACACCATCTCATACCTGAGTGGTTCAGCTTGTGAATGGTTCAAACTGGACATCCTCGACCCTAATGCAACTGCATTGCCAATGTGGACTTGGTCCTTTCCGGCTCTCATAAAAGAATTACAAGACAATTTTAGTCTTTACAATGTGCAGGGTGATGCTGAAGACAAACTCAGGGATTTGAGGATGAAAGAAAATGAAATGGTTCGAAAATTCAACATTCAATTCAATTCACTCACTGCTCTCACCAATTGGAACTCCAGTTCCTTGAAGTGGGCATATCAACATGGACTTGTGTCCTGAATCAAGGACAAAATGGCCTGTGTACAGGAGCCAAGAACTCTTACTGAATATCAGATGGAGGTTCTGCAGATCAATAACTGGTACTGGTGTAGGGAAGAAGAAAAGAAGCAGGAGACATCTAAACAAGGCAGATCAGGATCAAGCAGAAAGTCTACAAATCCTGGAAACAAGGGCTTCCAAAATCCTTCCTCAAAAACTTTGACCACAACAAATCAGTCTAAAGGTAATAACAACCAGCAGACTACCAGGCAAAATCAGATGAAGAAACCTTGGTTCGGTAACAAAAACAAGTCGACCAGATCTGAATCTTTGGGTCAATCTTTGACAAATCCTTCAGCTTTGCAGCAGCCAAAACCACATGCAAAATATCTCGGATCTGATGGTAAAGTAAAGCTGGAGGAAAAGGAGAGACACAGGAAATTCAACCTGTGCATGTTCTGCGGTGGTAAGCATAAGCTAGAAGATTGTCTGAATCAGAAGTCAAACCAACCTCATGGTTGGGATGTGGAAATCAATGACATGGCTACAAATGCCTCATTGTCATCGGACAATGCAGAAAAATAGTCTGCAACTCTTGTACCCCAGTACGAAGCAAGAGTTGTGTTGACCCAGTTCATACCTACCCAGGGGAAGTAGTTTTAAACACATCCACTCTTTCTGAATATGAATGATCACTCCGTTTTAATCTCTGTACTGAATTTCAATCGCCAGATGAACCAGATGGTACTTTATCTCTGTTACAATTTCCATGCTTACTTGATTCCGGTTCTACAGACTCTTTCCTTGATTTTTCTTATGTACAAAAACATTCTATTCCAACAACACCTATAACTCTGATCAATCTCCATTTATTCAATGGTTCTCTTACTGCAAATTCTATAATGGAAACAGCCGAATTACTGGTTTGTTTTCCAACTGGTGAGTCTTTTATGATTAACTTTTATGTTACTTCATTGGATTCATCTTGCAAAGCCATATTAGGATATAGTTTCTTGTCCCACTACAATCCATTGATTGACTGGGTTACAAAAACGATTTCTTTCCGAAACACTAACCGAGATGTTTTCCACCAGATGTCTTCACTTCCAGGTACTTCAATTTCAAGTTCCAAAGTGTCCACTCCACCTCAGGAGCTTATAGCAAAACCGGATGCATTGCACTCTAAACCTCACTCTCGCCTTTCACCCTGTCCACTCATGGACAAATTTCCATATGAATCCATCTACTCTTACCCCACAGTATCCCAAATGGGATCTCGTATTGAGTCAGTGGATAAACCAGATGTCAACATTGCACTTTTAGGGGCAGTAGCTTTCAACTGGGTCTGCAAGGACACTGGTATCAAGCTAATGCTATTTTGTTATATTCCTTCCTGTTAAGACTGTTCCAGTGAGATTCTGTAAGGTCTAGGGTGAATAGGATAGTGTAAAGGGATTCAATAGTGCATGGTATTGTACGGTAACTACCAATCAGTAGAAATGGATAAAAGCAAAGTCAAACAAGAACCTTAGCACCACTTTCAGTAGTGCCTGTCATGACATGCTACACAGGATATGGTACTTACTTTATTTTTCCTACATCTCCTCCTTTCTTTATCCTTGTTATGGTTTGGATCTGTCTACATTCTTCCATATCCTTCTACATCATTCCACATACTTCTATCAACTTCCTGCGCTGTCGCTTACTCATCAAGACTCTTGTATATATAGTACAGTAGCTGACACTTGGTCTTTGGAACTAGTTTTCCTTGTGTGACCCTAGTGATTGGCCCCTGCGCTATCACTGCCATCTTGATCATTATATCTTTCAGCCTTCATGTGTGGTGCTAGCCCCACCCTGTCACAAAGAGGTGACAACGGTGGCACGGCGGAGCGGAGACTTAGACAGAAACAGGCAGCTGGTCCCAACGACAAAGTTATATTGATAGTAAATACAGAGAAGTAAGTAATGACATACCTGGTCCCAATGACAAAGAGGTCAAGATAAGGGACCAGGTTGTGGGGGGGCTGGCTTATATATACAGGGTAGAGTGCGGGAACTATGATGTAATACTGTATAGCTCAGGCACAAGGAATGGAACGGAACTGATAGAATAGGATGGAAGGTTCCGGAATAGTTATTGTAGGTAAGGGTGCTCGGATGGTGTATCGTAAGGAAAGGAAAATGATAGGGGGTGGCTCACTTCATGACATTACCCCCCTCATTATGACCATTGCCCTCGATGGTCAAGCTTTCGCTGCCTGGGGATGCTTTTTGTGGAATTTTCGGACTGTGGATGGTGTGTGTTCAAGATTTTGTGCAGGTTCCCATGAGTTATGTCCTGCATCATAGCCCTTCCACTTTACCAAGTACTCTAACCTCTTCCACCTAACCCGACTGTCCAGGATGTCTTCAACTTCATACTCCGGTTCGTCCTCATCTTCTAGGTATACTGGTTCTGGTGGCGTTGCAATTTGGCCGTTAACAGTGTTCCCTCTCCAAGGGTATAGCTTGTTGACATGGAACACAGGGTGGATGCGGTCCAGAGACAGTGGGAGGTCTAAACGGTAGTCTAGGGGGCCGACCTTCTCCAAAATAGCATAGGGCCCTAGTTGTTGGTCGCCCAGTTTCTCGCTAGAGAGTTGGAGCTTGATGTCTTCTGCACTCAGCCACACCTGGTCTCCCACTTGGAACTGGTGTGCCTTTCGTTTTCCCCATTCATAGTTTTCTTTTTGCTGTCTTTTTCCCAGATGTAGCACTGCCCCAGCATCCTGTCATGCCTCTCAAAGTATTTGGATGTGATCGTCCATGGCTGGAATCCCACTCCGTTGTCCCACAGGAATGTTGAATAAGGGAAGGTAGCCATAGGTGATTTTGAATGGGGATGTTCCAAGTGCAGAGTGGGTGCGTGAGTTAATCACGAACTCCGCCATTGGCAAATGCTCTGCCCAGTCATCCTGGCGGCATCCAACGTACAGCCTGAGGTACTTTTCAACTTCTTGGTTTGCCCATTCAGTTTGTCCATTTGCTTGGGGATGATATCCCGATGTGAGATTTGATTTAATCCCTAGGCAGGAGAGTAATGAATGCATGAGTTTTGCTGCAAACTGAGGTCCTCGGTCTGAAAGGAAGCGGAGGGGGAGACCATGGAGGCAGAAAATTTCGTGGTAGTAGATGTCGGCCATGCCTGCTGCTGTGATGGAGGTTGTGCAAGGAATTGCATGGATTTGTTTCCCATAGAGATCGGTGCAGACTAGAATCATGTCATATCCTTGTGAGTTGGGCAACTGTGTGATCAGGTTGACTCCCACTTCTTCCCACAGGCCTGTCGGGACATCTAGGGGTAATGTTACTGCTCATGGGTGTCTCTGTATCTTTTTCCTTGTGCAAGTCGCACATCCTTCCACGTACTTTTCTATGAAGGAGCATAGGGTGGGCCACCAAAAATGGGTGCTGATGAGGTCAAGGGTGCTGTGGAGTCCAGGGTGGCCAGCAGAGGGGTTATCGTGGCATTGTTTGAGTACTTCTGTCCATAAGTCATCATCGGGTGGGACATATACCCTACCTCGGTGGTACACTAGTCCATTATCTTCCTCCCATTCTGCTATTCCATTGGCCAAGCGTTGGAGACCCTTCCGCCTGAGTTCTTCCAGTCCTTCTAGTACTTGGGCCTCCCTTTGCGATGCCTTCTGGATGCGGTCCTCCAGTGGATTCTGTAGTGAGGTTGCTGTGACTTGCATAAAGTGGGCTGGTTTCAGAATGATCTGTTGTCAATTATCTTTGCTGTCCAAAACTTGATGTGCCGCCATGCGAGAAAGAGCATCTGCCTGAGTATTGGCCTTGCCTGGGCGGTGAGTAAGCTGGAAATCAAAGCAGGACAGCCACAGTGCCCATCGCGCTTGCCGTCTACTGAGGTCCTGAGCAGAACACCAGAATTCTAGGTTTGCATGGTCAGTGAGGATCTCAAACGGTTGTGGTGAACCTTCCAGGAAGCTTCTCCAGTCCTTTAATGCTTCAATGATGGCAAGCATCTCTCAGTCATAGATTTCGTAGTTTCGTTTGGCTGGTTGCATGGAGGCTGATTGAAATGCTACTGGGTGCCACTGGCCATCGTCTTGTTTCTGCATTAGGGCTCCTCCTGTTGCAAAGCCTGATGCATCTACCTCGAGTTGTGTGAGCCTATTAGGGTCCCAGAGTGCCAGTACTGGTGCTGTGATAAATGCTTCCCTTAGGGTGTCAAATGCTTGTTGCTGGTGTGTCCCCCAACTGAAGCCTGCATCCTTTTTTGTTAGGTCATTCAGAGGGCATGCTATGCAGGCAAAGTTCTGTATGAATCGACAGTAGAAGTTAGCAAAACCTAGGAATCCCCATAGTTCTCGCAGATTATTTGGGGTAGGCCAGTCACGGACTGCAGCTACCTTTACTGGGTCCATGCGCACTTCCCCTTCTGATATCACTAGTCTCAAGTACTCAATCTGGAGTTCTTCGAACTCACATTTCTCAGGTTGCAGGTAGAGGTCGTGCTTTTCTAGTCATTTTAGTACCTCCTGCACTACCTGCCGGTGTTCTTGCAAATCATTGCTGAAGATGAGGATGTCGTTTAGGTAGACTGCTACTTTCCCTGCCACCACTAGGTCTGAAAAGATGGAGTTCATGAGCGCTTGGAAGGTGGCTGGGGAATTGGTGAGACCAAAGAACATTACACTGGGTTCGAATAACCCTCGGTTGGTTGCAAAAGCGGCCTTTCACTCATCACCCTCCTTAATCCAGACATTGTTGTAGCCCCATCTGACATCAAATTTGGTGAAGTACCATGCCCCCTGCAGACGGCTGACAATGTCGGCCACCAGTGGGAGCGGGTAGCGGTTCTTTAGGGTTACCTGATTGAGTTTCCTGTAATCCTGTACAAAGCGGAGCTTCCCATCTTTCTTCTTAACAAAGAAGACAGGTGAAGACAGTGGTGACTTTGAGGGACAAATGTAGCCTTTCCGGAGGTTGTCGTCCAGAAAACGGTCGAGTTCACCTTGTTCATTCAATGACATTGGATAAACGTTTGTGCACATGGTTTCAGGTGCACCTGGGATCAATTCAATGGCATGATCCCAGGGTTGGTGGTCAGGGAGGCACTCTGAAGCAGTTTCGGAGAATACTTTTTCGAAATCACGGTAGGGTTCTGGGACCATTTCTTCAAAGGTTTCACAGGTTTTGCTTTGTGGGTCTGTTCTGCTAGCTGTTGGGAGTAGGTGAACCCTGCAGCACACTAGACCTCTTCTGTTTGTTTGTGTAAAATACCTGACTTCACCTATGCATGTCGGGTTCGTCGGTTGGCTCGAATACGGTGTATGGGTGACTCCTCTGTCTCCTTGTCCGGTATGTCCAGTGGTGGTTCGGGGGTGATAATGGTTTTGATTTCCTCCCCCATGTCTTGCTCTTCCACCTCCTCTATCACTGTTTGTTGTGATCTGACTGAGAGTCGTCCTTTCCCCCAGTCGATATCTGGATTGGTTTTATGTAGCCAGGGGAGTCCTAAAATTAGGTCTTCACTTCCCAGGTTAGTTATTAGCAAGTCCGTCCACCGTTCTTGCTTATCCACAGTCAAGGCTAGACGTGCAAAGTGCATGATCTGCCCTGCTTGGTTAGCGGACCCATCAATGTTAAAAACATCGATGGGTTTCCTGAGTGGGAAGGTCCTTACACGGTGGTGGGTGACAAACTCTTGGTTCAAGAATAGAGCAGTGGCCCCAGAATCAACCATGGCTGCAGTTGCTATACTGTGATTTCTTCCTCTTAGTTTTGTGTTAATTCGGAAGTGAGATGAATTGGAGTTCAATTCCGAAATAGTAGATATTTTACAAGATGGAAGAGAATCATATGCAGATGTAGAATGTATAGCGAACTGGTTTACGGGTACTCTCGATGCAGCTGAGATGGGTACCCACTTTAAAAACCCTCCTGAGAACCTGGTACTGGGGCCATGGCATTGGCTCTGTTAAGCAGCTCCTGGAGCTGTGCGATTCGGGTGGAGAGGTCAGGAGTAAGTGGGGGCGGAGCAGTGGGGGCTGGAGTGGAAGCGGCAATTTGGACGGGTTCATTGGGGAAAAGGGTGAAGGGTGTCGATGAGGAAGCAGCGACTTGTTGGTGGTGGGGTTGTTGATGCTTACCCTGGCCTTGTTCTAGACCCATGAACTTGTCTTGGCAGACTGATTCTAGGTGGCCTCGTCGCCCACAGTAGCGGCAAACTGTCTCCTTGTATGAGCAGTTCCTCTTTTTGTGACTCTGTGAGCCACAACCATAACACCTACCTCTCATCTGAGCCACAAAGCTTTCTCTGCTGTTACCACTAGTGTGTGTGGCATCAACATCCATAGCATGGGAGTTGGCAGGGGGGGAAGAGGTATGGGAGGTGCCTGTACTGTGACCAGTCATGGTGGGATCGTGCAGGAACACATCCACTGAAATTGCTCGCCTAATAGCCTCCTCTAGTGTGGGGGCTAGTCCCTGGGCTATATTGACCATGATGAGATTTTGTCGGATCTCTGGGTTGAGGCCGCTATGGAAGCATTCTCGCAGGTCGACGTCTGAGAGCCCGGTCCGATCACCAATGTCTTTGAAGTTCTGTGCAAATTCCGCTACCATTTGGCCTTTTGCCTGCCTGAGATGCTGGATTGCATTCCAGGCCTCCATACCTGCATCAATGGATTCAAATCGGAGGGTGAAGGCTGTTTTGAAGTCTTTCCATGGTCCATTGAAGGGTTGTTGGTTGTGGCTGAATTCTAGGAGGTACGGTGTGGCTCAGTCTGCAGCCTTGCCTGAGAAGAATCCTAGTGCTGCCTTAATCAGCTTCCCTTCATTGTTGCTCAGATCTGGTTGTTCCATTGCCCAGCTTTGATACTGGGCGATGAAGCAATGTGCTTCCACACTACTAGAGCCTTTGAAGAGCTCGGGCTTGTTCATACTGGACTTGGCTGAGGCTTTGTGGAGGTTGGCCGTGAGCTGGGCCACCTGCTTGATGAGCTGTGCCATGAGCTGATTGGTGTTGTCTTCGGGGGTTGACATGGTGGGTGGGGGTACAGTTGGAGTGGGGGTTAGGATGGGTGTGATCACAGTACCATCAGAAAGATTCTCTTCTTCACTGATGGAGTTGGCAAAAGTGTTCGGACAGTGTTAAGAACTGCAATCAGCCCAGGAACTGCTTTTGCTGCGGTGGATGTGGGTTTGGTCTTTAGTGTCAAAAGCATGCAGGTAGGCAGAGCAGTCAATAGCTTGGGCAGTCAGGCTTGGTGCGGTGGTGTCTGTAGATGTGGTGAAAGCGGAGCCTGCAAGGATAACCTAATTGGTAGGCTATCGGTGCAGTAAGGGATCTTGACCTAATGTCACAAAGAGGTGACGACGGTGGCACGGCGGAGCAGAGACTTAGACAGAAACAGGCAGCTGGTCCCAACGACAAAGTTATATTGATAGTAAATACAGAGAAGTAAGTAATGACATACCTGGTCCCAACGACAAAGAGGTCAAGATAAGGGACCAGGTTGTGGGGGGGCTGGCTTATATATACAGGGTAGAGTGCGGGAACTATGATGTAATACTGTATAGCTCAGGCACAAGGAATGGAACGGAACTGATAGAATAGGATGGAAGGTTCTGGAATAGTTATTGTAGGTAAGGGTGCTCGGATGGTGTATCGTAAGGAAAGGAAAATGATAGGGGGTGGCTCACTTCATGACACACCCCTCACTTCAGCTTGTGCTTTGAGCCTGTGCCTTCTCCGTGGTTTCCCCCTTCGTCACCACACCAGCGCTCATTATATTCTCATTATCATTTAGGTTACATGCTTCAACCTTATTGTTCTCGCATTGTCATTTCACTTAGATGCGACTCTCTCGTGCCTGTCAGCTCATTGACAGGACGACATCATTATTGTTCCGCTTCCATGCTTCTTTTTATATTGCCTTATTGTTTGCTCACTGAATACCTACAGCTTTACTTATGGATATGAGCGACTCTTATTGTAGATCCTTATGGTTACGGTGCGAGACATCTCTCACGGCTTCATATCCCATTTAGTATATAAGACTAGGTATTTTGTAGTTATAGTCCTTAGCTCTATTCTCATCTATACTCCTCGGTAGCTAGACTTGTAGTTGGGTTGTTTTATCCTCATTGCTTTCTTCATCCTCTTGCTCATTGTTCATCATGTGATGCCTGGTTATCTCTTGTGAGAGCTAGCGAGTCACTGACAATTACCTCTTTCTGCCTTCATGTGTGGTGCTAGCCCCACCCCTTGCCTTGGCTTGTGCTTTGAGCCTGTGCCTCCTCTGTGCTTTCTCCCTTCGTCACCACAGTGCCCCTGCTATGTCATAGTGGTTCCATTGATGTTCGTAGATTTCGGATGTCCAGAAGTCGGCCAGATAAGTTTGGACAACTAGAAGGTAAGACTGGAAAGTCCAGAGGAGTTATAGTGATAATCTCTCTAGATCAGAATGATCTAAGTTGATATTTAAACTGGAGAACTATCTACTGGACACTAATGCTTATATAACAGTAATCCTAATTGTTAAATGAAGAACAATGAGTATCTGGAATAAAACAATAAGTATTGTAAAAGGTTCCCAATAATATAATTAAAAGATAATAGGGTGGGAATGAAAAGTAATCATATCCGTTAACATCGGATGTTGTCGTATGGTCCGGTCCCGAACCGATAAGGAAAGGATAGGAACAAATTACCATTGTCGTTTTTGTAACTTCTGGATGTTCCGTACGAGGTAGCGGAAGCATAACTGTAACAAGGATCTACAATAAGAGTCACTCATATCCATAAGTAGAGCTGTAGGTATTCAGTGAGTAAACAATAAGGCAATACAAAAAGAAGCATGGAGGTGGGACAATAGTGATGTCGTCCTGTCAATGATCTGACAGACACAAGAGAGTTGCGCCTAAGTGAAATGACAATGCGAGAACAATAAGGTTGATGCATGTAATCTAAACGGAAATGAAAATATAACAAGCACTAGTGTAAGTGCTTTAGTGATTAGGTAAGTAAATAAAAGAAAAGAAAAAGAATAATAGAAAAGAGTGTTTCATGACAATCTTGACCTAATGTCACAAAGCAGTGATGGTAGTGGCAGGGCAGAGCAGAGACTTAGACAGAAGCAGGCAAATACTGGTCTCAACAACAAAGTTATATTGATAATAAGTACAAAGAAGTAAGTAAAGACATACCTGGTCCCAATGACAAAGAGGTCAAGATAAGGGGACCAGGTTGTGGGGGCTGACTTATATATACAAGGTGGAGTGCAGGAACTATGATGTAATACTGTATAGCTCAGGCACAAGGAATGGAATGGAACTGATAGAATGGGATGGAGGGTTCCAGATTGATTATTGTAGGTAAGGGTGCTGATGCGAAGGGTGAATGAAAACAAACACCCAAACACTAAGTTCAGGGGGCTTGGTAGCAGTTGTAAGTAGAGTACTGTAAAAACTTGATAAAATCAAGTATAACACCAATAATCACAAGTCAATAAACCTAATAATAGCCTAAAGTAATAATCTAATAATAAACCTAATAAACAACCTAATAACAGAGGCTTGTAGCAATGGGGGTGCTGCAACCTGTCCTTTCTCTAAATCCCCCCCCTCCTTTTATACCCAAAAATCTCGGAATATCTTTGCACCTTCCTACTGTGGCCACAGACCATTATTGTCTGTCGATCCTCTGGCTCCATATTCCCACTCCTGCCAAGTCTCCGATCACTTCTACAGCTTTTCCTTACTAAAAATCCGCCTTTTTCCTATTTTGGTAGTACCACCTCAAATAAATGGTTCCCCTCAATCCACTGATCCCAAATTGAGTTGTCAACGGCGTTTAGACCTCCCCACATCTGTTGGACTTGTAGTTTGACTAATTCTATCCTTCTAGCCAGTCCTAATCCGAAATCCGGTGTTTTAGCCCCTAAGACATAGACATCTCCGAGCACATGGCATTTCCAGGTCCCAGACCTATCCCTTCTGTCAGGACCTGCTTCAGACCTCTCCCCATCCATTTGTCCCTTTACTTATTGTATAATATTGTCTTTAGCATGCATATATCCAGCATTCTCGCTGGAGCCACTAGTTTTGATGGGCCATCAATCCCATCAATATATACTGCTTTGACCGCCGAACTTAGATATTCTGCTCATTTCTCTTAATATAGCTGTGAAATAAGTTGCCAAACAAGTCATAAAATATATTTACACCTGTTCTGAACATTATTTCAATTTAGCCTGTTCATTTTACTGAGACAAGTCTAAACCTATGTAAACTTCAACTGTTTTCTATTTCTCAGTCCGAGAAAATGGTTATCAATTATCTCAGACTGTAAATTTGTCCTGTAGACCTTCACTGACATCAACTGGACCATCTCTTACTCATCCAGTATTTTCTCTGATACCTTAAACATGCTCCTATGACTTTTATTGGTGGTTGTTAAGGCCATGCACCAGAAGGAAATAGATCGAGGTTCCGGAGCTCTGTTCAAAGCTTCGAAGTCCGGAAACTATAGTAATGGCAAAACGAAGAAATGGAAAGGCTACACGGGCCTTGGGAAGTGATGGGACTTCAGCGAAGCTTTCAGCAACACTCCCTACATGTTATCTGGGTGTCCCTGTGAAGTGCAAAGAAGAATGAAGTTCCAGAGCATCGGAAGCATCCAATCGATTGATCTGGACGTGATTAAGCGTAATATAGAAGGAGTATAGAAGGTAACTTTTATTTCAAGCTGGGGAACCAAACTAAACAAGTTGACCTAAGTACTAAACTGTTTAATTGTTAAATAAAAGACAATAAGTGAGAAGGATTCGAAATAATACAATAATGGTGTTTTCCAAGAGCCAACAGTCATGAGAATGCATCGGTCATGACGATTGAGTGTCATGTGATGTATCTGTTATATCTATGCAAGCTAAGTCTTTACGAAGCTTCGCGATCCATTCCGCTACTTAGATATTACTTATATCCTTTTACTACTACCCAATTACTTCACGAAGGACTTCCGACGCGAAGCAATTATTCGTTATCTCTTATCATTCTTATCGGATTTACACTATCCCTTTTATATCCCTTCCTTTGTTCTTTACTTACAAGCTAGCCAATTCGGGCATGGCATCGCTTCGCAATCCTGATTTACCTTTAGTATAAAGCTATGGTATCGAATAGGTAGTTCCTTAGTTTAAATATCAACCTTGATAGCACTTTGATAGGGATACCAGTTAATCCTCTATCTGTATCATTGTTTTAAACATCCTCACTGTCAGTACATTCCGCGATAGTCATTGCGAATGGAACACATTCACCTTTCTTCTCTTGCGGACATGTGAAGTGTCGAGGACTCTACTAATAGTGGAGTCAAGGTCTGACTACTTTGTCTAGGATCGTATTACCTCACGAAGTATTTCACTTCGTATTTTCCTGCGATCATCCTGCAATCATTCCCGATGATCCCTTTGTGCACGATCATAACAGTATCCAAGGTTGTTCCGAAGTTATTGAGCCAAGGAACGGAGTATGAAATCAATCGAGATTCGAGTTGAACTTGGTAACAAATATGAAATGGATCGAAAGGATGATCAATTGACCGGAAGATTGGCCGGAATGCCGGAATGTTCATATAGTGATTGATGACCTCAGAAATCAGTCCGGAAAGCATAGTGGAGCTTGGCATATATATAACAGTGGTGGTCAAAGTTGTTTTGCTTGTATCAACAATACTACTAACTTTGACCTTCTCGATTAAGGACTTTAAGTATTTTAAAGTGCAATATTAAGTTTGAACTTGTATTTTAAGTGTTGTGAGTGTGCATTGCAAAGAGTAGTAACATTTTATAGACATTTTAATTGTCTTTTAATAAGGTAAAACACTTTAGATTTAAAGTATTTGAGTGATATCAACTGCAATTTGGCAGTCATATCAGTGCTTGGATGGTGTATCATAAAGAAAGGAAAATGATAGGGGTGGCTCACTTCATGACACCTAGTCCCAATGACCAAGAGGTCAAGATGGGGAACTAGGCACTAACTACTGGCCTATATATACATATCCCAACAATAAGCACTGAGATACTGGGACATAGGCCTTGTGATAGATGAAAGTAGTGTGGGAGTTGAGGGTGATAGTCCATATAGTTTATGCAGGAGAATGATGGAGCAGGCAGTGGTGTATGAGATAGTCCCCCAAATGTACTGTGTCAGCTGAGTGACCTTGTGATATGGACATGTGTTGATAAAAAGGAGGGATCCATTACTATGCCAATGTGATGTTCATGACACCATTAGGTGCAAATATCATGAACAGAAATAATTACTAGGTGTTTAAGGGACTGAAGACACATGGTGTAACACTATAACCACACATGTTTGCATATGCCCAGCCTATCATGAATCTGGACTGAGGAGAAATTTCTTGCCAGCAGCAAGGTGTTGATATTCCATTGATATTCTGTTCTGCTTCCAGATGGTATTGGTGTGACTGCTCTGTAAAAATGGGTTTCAAATCCCTGTTTCCACTTGGTCATTGCCTGCCAGCAGAAATAGAATGAGTAAAATTCTCAGTAAATCAGAACAAGGCTTTACAAGTATGATGAATATAGTGCTAGAAGCCAGTAGTTGAAAGTTATGTGGTTCAAAAGATATCAGCAATCTTTGGAAAAGTTTCAAATCCTAAACAAAGTTGCCAGCTTTCACAATGTTTTGGTCACCCAAGGTGTTTCCTGCGCCCACATGATTTTGTTCATTGTTGACTCTCACCCAAACTCATTCCAGGCATTTTCTACTACAAGCGACTTCACTGACTGGCTGTACTAGAGTTTTTGTGGAGCACATCTCCTGATTTTCTTCACATCAATTTAGATTTAATCTAGTTGTTTGCCTTCATCAGACTGTCAACTCATCTTCATGAAAATGATCAAGCAGATGCACACCTTATCACCAGATTTGAATTTTACCAACTTCTTGACAACACCTGTTAGCCTCAAGTGTGGACATGACATACCACAGTATTCTGCAGCTGACAGGTCTCCATTGAACGAGATTTTCAACCATCCCATAGGTTCACAATTCTGCTTCACATTTCCTTACAAGGATGGAATAACTTGGACTGTGAATCTTAAGTGCGTTCTATTTTGTTTGAATGGTATTTGTGGCACCACAGTCATCCAAGTGGAGTGTGCTTGTTTGCATTGTGGTACACAATGTGATTGGAAGGGGAAGAAGCTCATATTGAAACTCAGCTTTCCTGGGAAAAATCGAGTACCTGAGCACATGTTGATGGAATGCTGCTGAGAGCTGGTGCATGGAGAACATGGCTGGGTTCTGGATCACTTGCCTCATATCTACTGGTCATTTGATGTCCCATTTCATGACTGTACACCACAGGCTAATCTCAAGAAGAAGCTCGAGGGAGACTATGAGATGTGCATCATGCGGGGATTGATCCAGGAGGAATTATATCCAATCTCGACTTTGAAGACTGCAAAAGGATGTGCACAGGTATTCTATGATGTCATGCAATGTAAGTCATCTCGTGTTCGCCATTTCTTACCGTCTCATGGACCATGTTTTCAGGTCATCACTGGGCTTGGAAATATCCTCAAATTCTTCATCGCGAAATCAGCCATGGGAATATCATGGTGCACAAAAAGGATGGGAGGAAGTATGGAGTTTTGAATGATTGGGATCTTGCCATCTTTCTAAACAGTCAAGGTGATGGGCCTACTTCCAAGTTTTGAACTGGGATGAAGCCATACATGAGCTACAAACAACACTCAGATGATTGGCAGGGTCCGCATAGGTTTCACCATGATCTAGAATCTGTGTTCTATGTGATTCTATTACTAGCTTGCCTTTACTTGAGTCCTTGTGAGCAGTACTGCCCTCTGGTTCGAACACACTATGAATACAAAGAATGTGTTATGATCATGCACCAAGGGATCATCAGAAAGGGTTGCAGGATAATTGCGGGAAATAGTGAAGAGAATTACTTCACAAGGTAAGACGATCCTGTACTATGTAGTCAGACCTTGACTCCATTATTAGTAGAGTCCTCGACACTTTGTGTGTCCAATATAGAAGAAAGTAAAACATGTTTTGTTCATGATGACTGTCATGGAACATACTGACAGTAGGGATGTTAAAATGATGATAAGGATAGATGATTAATTGGTATCACTATTGAAGTGCTATTAAGGTTGATATTTAAACTAAGGAACTACCTATTTGGTACCATAGTTTTACACTAAAGGTAAGTCAGGATTGCGAAGCAATGCCATGCCCAAATGGGTTAGCTTGTAAGTAAAGACAAAGGGAAGGATATAAAAGGAATAGTGTGAATCTGATAAGGATAAAAAGAGATAATGAGTAAGTGCTTTGTGTTGGAATTCCTTCACAAAGTAATTGCATAGTGGTAAATAGATAAGTAATATATCTAAGTAGTGGAATAAATTGTGATGCTTCGAAAGGACTTAGCTTGCATAGATATAACAGAATGGCTCCAACAGGATGTTTTCTTTCTCTACCACCATAAACACACTGTCATCAGCGATCTTGCTTGGCAGTCCTCTGTGATGACTTTTTTCCAAGGCTTTGATTGTTGGCTAAGTGACCTGCAATTTTCTCTTTGCTCCAGTCTCACTGTCATGAAACATTCTTTTTCATTATTCTTTTCTTTTATTTACTTACCTAATCACCAAAGCACTTACACCAGTGCTTGTTGTATTTTCATTATCATCTAAATTACATGTGTCAACCTCATTGTTCTTGTGTTGTCATTTCATCCATGCACAACTATCTTGTGCCTGTCAGCTCATTGACAGGATGACATCATTATTGTTCCACCTCCATGCTTCCTTTTATATTGCCTTATTGTCTACTCACCAAATACCTACAGCCTTACTTATGGATATGAGTGACTCTTATTGTAGACCCTCATGGTTACGGTGTGAGACATCTCTCATGGCTTCATATTCCATTAGTATATAAGATTTGGTATTTTGTAGTTATAGTCTTTAGTTCTATTCTTGTCTATACTCCTTGGTAGCTAGACCTGTAGTTGGGTTGTTTTATTCATCCTCATTGCTTTCTCATCCTCTTGCTCATCAATTCTCATGTGATGCCTGGTTGTCTCTTGTGAGAGCTAGCAAGTTGCTGACACTCACGGAACTTGGGCAACACAAGAAAAGAGTGAGAGAACAACACCAAGTAACTGCTTTCAATCACGATTTGCTTGGTGGACATTTCACATATAAGAAGGTTGTTTTGATCATGCACATATACGATAAAGAAGAGCTGGAAACGAGAGGTCAAGAATGGCAGGAGATACTGCAGCTAGACATGAAGTTGTGAAGAAGGGATAGAATGGAAGTTCATTGTGTCTTGGTATTCATTGCTGTATTGATAGTCCGCTGTCGCTCTTTCTATATATCTTGGTTCTGTGTACTTGATATTCTAGTGTAGCTGTACAATCATTTCCTTTTTCAATCCATGTGGTCCGAACTCTTATCAGTTCAAAATTTCGCGACTGTTAAGTTTCTCATAAGTCAAGGGAACTTATGGGGTGTTGGATGTAGTATAGAAAGACAAATTCACGACCAGTCAGAGTAATAGATATCGTGGACGACGAACCACGGTGGTTGCTAGATGGAAGGGTGGTGAAAAAAGGGTGAAAAGAAGATTAGTACACTGATTGGAAAATGAAATGATTGTACAGTGACACTAAAATATTAAGTACACAGATGCGAGATTATAAATACAGCAATGAATACCAAGACACAATGAACTTCCATTCTATCCCTTCTTCACAACTTCATGTCTAGCTGCAGTATCTCCTGCCATTCTTGACCTCTCGTTTCCAGCTCTTCTTTATCGTATATGTGCATGATCAAAACAACCTTCTTATATGTGAAATGTCCGCCAAGCGAATCGTGATCAAAAGCAGTTACTTGGTGTTGTTCTCTCGCTGTTCTGTTGTGTACCGCAAGATCCAGGAGACCGGAGCAAAGAGCAAATTGCAGGTCGTTGAGCCAACGCTCAAAGCCTTTGAAAAAGGTCATCACAGAGGACTGCCAAGTAATATTGATGATGACAGTGTGTTTATGGTTGTAGAGAAAGAAATCATCCTGTTGAAGCCATTCTTCGTATTCGTAGCGTGTTCGAATCTCAGGGCGGTACTGCTCGCAAGGACTCGAGTAAAGGCAAGCTAGTAATAGAATGACATAGAACACAGATTCTAGATCGTGGCGAAACCTATGCGGACCCTGCCAATCATCTGAGTGTTGTTCGTAGCTCATGTATGGCTTCGTCCCGGTTCGAAATTTGGATGTCGGCCCATCACCTTGACTGTTTAGAAAGACGGCGAGATCCCAATCATTCAAAACTCCGTACTTCCTCCCATCCTTTTCGCGCACCATGATATTCCCGTGGCTGATATCGCGATGAAGAATTTGCGGATATTTCCAAGCCCAGTGATGACCTGAAAACATGGTCCATGAGACGGTAAGAAATGGCGAACACGAGATGACTTACATTGCACGACATCATAGAATACCTGTGCACATCCTTTTGCAGTCTTCAAAGTCGAGATTGGATATAATTCCTCCTGGATCGATCCCCGCATGATGCGCATCTCATAGTCTCCCTCGAGCTTCTTCTTGAGATTAGCCTGTGGTGTACGGTCATGAAACGGGACATCGAATGACCAGTAGATATGAGGCAAGTGATCCAGGACCCAGCCGTGTTCTCCGTGCGCCAGCTCTCGGCAGCGTTCCATCAACGTGTGCTCAGGTACTCGATTTTTCCCAGGAAAGCTGAGTTTCAATATGAGCTTCTTCCCCTTCCAATCACATTGTGTACCGCAATGCAAACAAGCACACTCCACTCGGACGACTGTAGTGCCACGACCGATTATACCATTCGAACGGAATAGAACGCGCTTAAGAATCACAGTCCGAGTGTTTCCGTCCTTATAGGGAATTTCGAAGAGGGATTTTGATCCTATGGGACGCTCGAAAATCTCGTTCGATGGAGGCCCGTCAGCTGCAGAATACTGTGGTATGTCCTGTCCGTACTTGAGGCTAGCAGGTTTTGTCAAGAAATCGGTGGCATCCAGAGCAGGCACGATTCCCAGCCCTTCTGGTGATAAGGCGCGCATGTGCTTGATCATTTTCGCGAAGATGAGCTGATGGTCTTTGTCGGTCAAGTCCAACAACTAAACTACCATCAATATAGATCCAAATCGACACAGAAGACAGGACATGCACCTCAGACTCGACAATAATCTAAGTACAGGTAGTCAGTAAAGGCGCTCGCAAGAGAGGCATATTATAGTTACCGAACGATCGTAGAAAAAGCCTCGAACTAGTTGAGAGTCAACAACGAAAAGGATCACGTGGGTCCGAAGAAGACCATGAGACAGCATATCACGGGCATAGCCGGCAACCTGCGTCCTTACACCTTCTCTGCTATTTCGCGGAGGTGGGTCTTTTAATTTATGAGGTTGTGATTCCGAAGTTGGGTCCCTTGCAGCTCGATCTGATTTGTATATGTAAGTCTCGCGTATCGCTCAAGCCTGCGACAATGGAGACTTACCAGTGCCGGCTGGAACGTCACTCTTAATGGGTGCTGGAACGGAATCATCAGTAGTCCGTCTCGTCTTCGATACTCGTTCATCAGCATCTAAGGAGTACTTGAGTAATGTATGCGAAATCAGCCGCCAACACATACCTCCATCGCGGGATCGCTTTTTATTTGCATTCGACTTTGTCTTACTACTAGATTCTCGTTGTTTCCCCTTACTGCCAGGAGCGATTGGCGTGCTCTTGGCCATGGACTCCTTTTTAACGTGTACTCCTACTACAGATACAATAATCAAAAAGGTACGCCCACGAATAGAACAAACATGACACTCACTTTCAGATCTGATCATTCTGCCCTTGGCGAGCTTGCCTTCGACAAGCGAGGCCATATGCCCCCACACGATCTTCCCGTCATTCTTCAGATCCTTAACATTCTCGTTCTCCAGAAGGCCCTTGAAAACTGCGCCGATATCTGGAGTTTGACCTACTAATGATCCCCGCACGGGTGTAGGATCCTGTAAATAGAATATGATTTTGTCCTCTGTGTCGCCATTTGAAATGGAGTTGAGCAAATCTATGAGGGCGGAATATAATTTGGGGTCCTTTTCGCTTGTCGCCGTATCCACCGCTTCCAGATACTGCGCAAAGCTGTCTTCGACTGTCGGTGATAGATTATAAGAATCTTTGTCGAGATCCAGATTCAGACAGTGCTTCGTCCATTCGTTGACAGGAAGGACCCTGACGTTGAAGGCCAGATCATTGTCAAGATAGATGTTTGCCTCATCCACTGTATGTTTCTTGTCGTAAGACAGAGAAGGAGTGTATGAGCTGCTTTTTTTCCCAAAGGGAGTTTCTAGTACAGCAGAGGCCGAGATCGGATGGCGCTTCTCTGGTTCAGGCGTGGTCTGGCGGACCTGGCGGTCAGGAAGTGGATAGACTTGCTCGGACACAATGTGTGTCGGCCGCTCATTCTTACCGTCATTGAGGGAATTTCGTTCATAATTCTGACGGGGACGATGAACTGGGGCTTCTTGTTGAACAGCTGAATCAGTGGGTCTCAAATGAAAACGAGGAGGGGAATCGATGGCGGAAGATTGACCACGATTGTGATCATCGCGAGGAATGTAGTACAGCCCGTCACGGTCAGGACCATGTTCTGCACCTGCATGAGAGGCTCCAAACTGGGGTTCTAAAAGTGAAGGGCCACCTCCCGGAGAAGACACGTGTATGGTCCTCTCGTCCTGGCTTATCGATGTATCTGCACCTCCGGACACTTGGGAGTCAGGTCTTCGTGCTTCAAATTTACTTTGGTTAGACATGATGGGAGAAAGATGATAGTGGGAAGTCAACAAAAAGGAAGAAATATACTCCTCTTAACTGTGGGCGAGCGTTTGTTTTTGTTTTTTTTCCCAGGATCCCTCAAGCTGCGCGATTGACATTGATAAGAACTGTCGCTTGACGTGAGTTATTGTTCCCGTTTCGGACAAGCGACCTTGACTTTGTTTCTCAGTCGGAAGTCTGGCCACAATGGATTGACAGCATACTAGGGCCAAATACAAAGTACATACCTATCAGTCCTCACAGATAAATCCCGCGGAACCATTCATCCATGTACCGTTATAGGAAGTTGAGCGCCAAAAACTTCGACTACGAAGTCAAAGAAGTCTAAGCATCAAAGATGAACTGGGCAAGCAAGATTTCTAGCTCGACTAGTAAGCTCAATCGTTAGCTCTCGGGCGTGGATGTGTACTAGTAGCAGCGCTAGGGATACGGATGACACAAACCATAGAAAGTCCGGAAGTCAGCATATTGTTTGCGAAATGCCCAAGACCGCGAGCATTTACCACTGCGAACCGATGAAGATGTCAACATACTCCAATGGACCTTTGAGGAAAAGAGAAATGAGCCAACGTTGTCGGAAGATGAGTTCCATCGAATATATGATATATGAAGACTGCAAATCTTTGGTCGAAGCTTGATAGCATGCTCGAATATCAACGATGTTGGGAAGGTTTGTGACATTGACAAAGAATAGTGCACCGACCAATCAGAATATTTGACAATATGTGGATGATCCGAAGGTGTCCACCATTGGTGATGAGGTTCGAGACAAGCAGGGATGTGTCATTTGTGTTTCTATTTTGCGCTGTAAATCTAGAGCTATATAGAGTAAGATCAATATTGAGCCAGACATAGTAGATTTAACCTAAGGCTCACCCTTCAAAAGAACTCATTTCGTAGATTTTGTCTTCCGTGTATCTTGACGAGAGAGCTCGGTCAGAGAAGCTCAAGTGATCAGCCTGGCTGTACTATCCACACAGCCACGTTAATGCCACTGAGATGCGGGGCTGAAGGTATAACCTTGTAGTTGTACTTTTTCGACGATGAAATATACTCAAAGGCAGGCGAACACAAAGTTCTGAATGGGCGTCTATTTGAATCACGCTCTTCTTCTCCGCAATCGAAATCATGAAACTCAGGGCTCCTGGCATTGAATGTTTGTTCTAAAGTATGGAAACAGGTGAAGTGCCATTATTCAACTCTGAAACGATTTCTGATGAAACAAACCGGACCACCACCGTGATGACTTCAGTTTTTGCGCCCCAGAATTCCGGACAAAACTGATAAAATGCTGGGCCATTTTGTTGAAGATTGACTATTATCCCACCTAGCGCACCAGTCACGGTGAACCCATGTCACTATGGTGCATGGTCATCTCCAAGAAGCCCGGTGGGATGCCGAGAAAACATTGAGTCAAAAGTGTGGATGTGCAAATCGAAGGAAAACATTCAGCTCCACTTGACAAAGCACTTCCATGAGGATATCGAAAAGCGGTCCCGTCCTTATTGTATGTATTCCAATTGGGTCAAACAAACTGTGTACTGAATTGTCACTTCAGTGCTGGTAACCCTTAGGTATCAAACCGTCCAACTGCATGGGCACTCTATAAGATTCAGAAATATAAAGACTTAATGGAACCGTAAAGGTCGTACACATGAATGGAGAAGAGGATTGGAATCTTGATATCTTGAGCGAGGAATGTCCATGGCTCAAGTCTGAATTTAATTTTCAAGCAGAAAGATGATGGAAAAGACTTCTCTATATGAATACCCTCAATTACTGAAAACTCCCTTGAAAGATTGCGCAGAATCTGTGTCCTCAAGTCCAACATGCATATATTCCCAAAAGCAGAAACCCAATGCAAGTGCATCACTAGGCCCAGTCTCCTCTGCAACATCCATTGCAGACACAATCTTGACTTCTCATGGTACTCAGGTGGTGAGGGTATATCTTGTCACATCTAAGAAAGACTACAAATATCTCACCAGGAGCTGCCCTAGTATTCAAGAACAAAGAACTGTCAGCAACTTGCTAGCTCTCTCAAAAGATAACCAGGCATCACACAAAAATTGATGAGCAAGAGAATGGAAAAGACAATGAGGATAAAAGCAACCCAATACAAGTCTAGCTACATGTTATGATCATGCACTAATGGATTGTCAGAAACATTTTGCAGGGTTAATCATGGGAAACAGTGAAGAAAATTACTTCCCGAGGTAAAACGATCCTGAGACTAGGTAGTTGGACCTTGACTCCACTATTAGTAGAGTCCTCGACACTTTGTGTGTCTGCAAGAGAAGAAAGTAAAACATATTCTATTCGCGATGACTGTCGCAGAACGTACTGACAGTAGGGATGTTAAAACAATGATAAGGATAGATGATTAATTGGTATCACTATCAAAGGGCTATCAAGGTTGATATTTAAACTAAGGAACTACCTATATAATACCATAGCTTTATACTAAAGGTAAGTCAGGATTGTGAAGCAATGCCATGCCCGAATGGGTTAGCTTGTAAGTAAAGAACAAAGGAAAGGATATAAAAGGAATAGTGTGAATCCAATAAGGATGAGAAAAGATAACAAGTAAGTACTTCACATCGGAAATCCTTCACAAAGTAATTGCATAGTAGTAAAAGGATATAAGTGATAATTCTACATAGCAGAATGGATTGCGAGGCCTCATAAGGACTTAGCTTTGCATAGATATAACACTACCAAGGAGTATAGATGAGAATGGACCTAAGGAATACAACTACAAAATACTATGTCTTATATATGTATGGGATATGAAGTTGTGAGAAGTATCTCATGCTGTGCTGAGGAGGATATACAATAAGAGCTGCTCGTATCTATAAGTAAAGCTGTAAGTATTTGGTTAGTAAACAATAAGGCAATATAAAAGAAATGCAATGGCAGGACAATAATGACAATGTCCTGTCAATGAGCTGACAAGCATGAGAGAGTCATGTATAGATGAAATGACAACATGAGAACAATAAGGTTGATGCATGTAATCTAGACAAAAATGAAAATATAATGAGTGCTGGTGTAAGTGCTTTGATGATTAGGTAAGTAAAGATAAAAGAAAAGAATAATAAAAGAAAAAGATGTTTTTGTAACAAGAATGAGCTGTGACTGTAACCAGGGGAGCACTGAAGCCTGAAACCAGCCTTTGAAGGGTCTGACAACCAAGTTTCATTGTGATTTTCTTGCTGTTACTACCAAACTTATTGTAGAGCTGGATTGGACATTGGGTTATGTCCAGGGTCTATGACATATCAACAAACACTACCTTGTGTTCACCATCTTTCACCCCTGTTCCCTTTGTCTAGGTTCACTATATATAGTTCCTGCAGCATGGCTGAGATACTCTGCCCTCTCACCATTGCTCACAGGTATGTATGTATTTAGCTCTGAGTTTGTCCTCTCACCATTGCTTGCAGTTGTTATTCATGTGTATTTAGAGATTCATATAATCAGATAATTCAATCTTTCATGCTCTGGCCAAAAAATTGACCCCTCAGTGTGATCTTGCCACTGGAAGATTCCTTATGAAGACACAGCAACCACCAGACCCTTTGGTGACTCCTTCAACTCCCAATCCAATGCTGCCTTAATCTTTCAGCAAGTCCTCCACCCCTTCTTCTACCACTAGCTTTACACCATTAATGGAACAGGGCATTTTTGTGCTCATTCTGAGAGCCTTAGCTTAGCAGCAGCAAGGTAGACTGGTTCAAGTCAGAACACCTCGGATGGTAAACTCAAATAGCTACTGCTTCATCAGCAATCATACCTCCATCCCCAATGGCAGCAGCTATTTTTGGACAACTCTTGGCCTGTAATGCACCTATCGTGACATGCTACACAGTATACGGTACCTACTTTATTTCCCCTACATCCCCTTGTTTCTTTATCCTTGTTACAGTTTGGATCTGTCCACACCCTGCCATATCTTTCTACATCATTCCATATCCTTCTATCAACTTCCCGTGCTGTCGCTTACTCATCTGAACCCTTGTATATATAGTACTGTAGCTGACATCTAGTTCCCCATCTTGACCTCTTGGTCTTTGGAACTAGGTTAGTACTTGTATCTTTGTTTACACTCAATATACTCACTTGGTCTTTGGAACTAGTTTTCCTTGTGCGACCCTAGTGATTGGCCCTGTGCTATCACTGTTGTCTTGATCATTATATCTTTCAGCCTTCATGTGTGGTGCTAGCCCCACCCCTCACTTTGGCTTGTGCTTTGAGCCTGTGGCTTCTCCGTGCTTTCTCCCTTCATCACCACATTAGGTCAAGATCTCTACTTGTACCACCAGCCTTTCCAACTGATCCTACAAGGAGTGGAAATCGGACTTACCTGGTTCTCCACCTTCCATTGCCATTACGCCTTCATTTACACCAGACATCAATTGTTCAGGATTTCAGCATGCATTTGATACTCAAGATCAGTGCGACATTCACTCTAAATACAATCCAGACAAAGAATGTGACGCTTGGTTTGACTGCGATGAAAACCCTTGTCCCAATCAATACCGCAACCCTGCTCCCATTGCTCCAAGTGATTCAGAAAGCAGACGATTCATAACCATCCCCAGAATTCCAAGCCGAGTTCCAAGCCGGGTTGGTAGATTTTCAAACCCTACCAGTGCTGTCCCATCTGCTAGAGCCTCTCCTGTGCTTATTCCCACTGCTATCCCAGAACCTGAGCCAGAAACTGAAGCCGACCCTGTCGCACCATCTCCAGAGCCTATCGTCATCAATATCTCAGTCACACCAGAACCATTATCCCCATCTCCTGAACCTATCCCTGTCGAAACCACTCTCATCATGGCCCATCCCCCTACCACCCAAGACCTTGCCGTGCTAATTCAACAACTTGCAACACAACAGATGGCGCTACAAACGGCAGTAGCCAGTATTGCTAACAACATAAGCACTAATAAAGGTGTTAGCAAACCCCAGACGTACGACGGGAAGCGCAGTGATGATGCAAGACACTTCATTGCCGCCTTTGAACTCTGGGCTCAGGGGATCCGTTCCCTTAGTGATGAACAAGAGAGAATCAAATCGGCTATCTCATACCTGGATGGTGATGCTGCCATCTGGGCTACTCCCACCTTGGAGAATATCAGTCAGGTCGCTCAAGCAGTTGCTTCAGGACTATCAGCTCCTGCCCTCCTCTACCCAACCTGGGCTGATTTCGCTGGTGCCTTTAGGCAATGGTTTGAAACAGCGGACCCGGTGGTGGAGGCCAAATGTGTTCTCAAAAGTCTTTGGCAAGGAAGGGACCGTGTGGCAACATATGCTGCTACCTTCAAGCAGTATGCTAGCAGGACGGGATATTCAGATGCCGACCTCCGAGATCGTTTCTATGACCATCTCTCGAAGCGAATCAAGGACAGATTGGTCAACTCTCAGGCCAATACGGATTCTATGCATGATCTGATTAATGAAGCAATTCGGATTGACAACCGACAGAATGAACGTGCCAATGAGGAAGGGAAACAATACTCCCGGAACACTCCCAGCTTCTGCTCCTATACCCCCACTCCCTTCGTCCTGGTGCGCGATCCAAATGCAATGGAGGTAGATGCCACTTCCACGGGACGATCTGCCGAGGACTACCGTAGGGCCATGGCAGGCAGATGTTATGGATGCGGGTCCAAAGAACACTGTAAGGCGGACAGACACCACAAACGTGATATCTGCAATCACTGTGGGCTAACCGGTCACCTGGCGGCTGTCTGCCACAGGAAGTTCTTAGGACTCCCAAAACCCCTCCCTCGTTCTGCAGCTGCTACCTCAATGGTTGCAGAGCCTTCCACTTCCATTGCTGCTGCAACACCTGCCCCGGCGACGGACTTCACGAAGATCCTTCAGATGCTCACTGCGGGACAAAAGGAGTTGGCAGAGCTGCATTCGAATTTTTAAAGTGGGAACCCGCCACGGCTGCCACCTGGTTCCCTAGCCTGTATTCTTCCTCTACTTCTACCTATGCATCTATACCCTCATGTACCATTGGCTCCGCTCAATCTAGTGACATTTCTCACTTCCACATTCCAATTAAGTTGCAAGGCAGATTCAAGAATACAAACAGTGCAGCAATGATAGACTCTGGCACCACAGGTCTCTTCGTTCATGAACATTTTGTGAAACAACATCGAATCCTCCCTCATCGTCTCTGTCAGCCCATTGCCCTCTACAACATCGACGGATCTCCTAACACTGCAGGACAGATCACACATTCTGTACGTCTACTGTCCACCATAGATCAAAACCAACCCCAGCTCCTTGAATACCTTGTCACCAACCTCAGTTCTGAAAACATCATCCTTGGACTCCCTTGGCTCCGAAAGGTCAACCCAGACATTGACTGGAGAGAAGGGCGACTGGTGATCACCCGCCCTAGAAAAGTCCCATCTCCCATGACCATCGAGGAAGTCCCTGAACCCAAGGAGAGTAATGTGGGAGGAAGCACAGAGCACATTGTAGAAGCAAACCCAGATGGGGGCCCCACGTCCACCCCACATGTTCACTTCACCACCCCGGAGTCTGACGACCAATCCCGACTGCCCGAAGAAATGCCTCCCAGACCCGACCCAGAGATACATGAGTACACTGAAAGCACACCTCTGTATCGACTGATAGGCAACAGGAAGCGAAGAAGAGCGCTACTTCAAGCAGGAATCATTGGCCATACGTCAGAAGAACTATGGTGTTCCGCAGGGTACACGTATTCACAACAACTGGCAGAGGCTGCATACAAAGAAAATCCAGTTAAATCTTTCGAAGAGATGGTCCCCTCGGCATATTGGAAACATGCAAAGGTCTTCTCCGAGAAGGAATCAGAGCGACTACCGGAGCATAAACCTTGGGATCATGCCATAGACCTGAAACCCGACGCCTCTGAAACTATGCACACCAAAATCTACCCGATGTCTCCAAATGAGCAGGAAGAGCTTGACTGATTCTTGGAAGAGAATCTATGTAAAGGTTACATTCGCCCTTCCAAATCCCCATTGGCATCACCTGTCTTCTTTGTCAAAAAGAAGGATGGTAAACTTCGATTTGTTCAGGACTACCGGCGGCTCAATGAATACACGGTAAAAAATTGATACCCACTCCCTCTCATCACAGACATTGTCAGTTGACTGCGCGAAGCCAAGGTCTTCTCCAAAATGGACGTTCGCTTGGGGTACAACAATGTGCGAGTTAAAGAGGGCGATGAGTGGAAGGGAGCATTGGCCACAAACCGAGGACTCTTTGAGCCCCTCGTTATGTTCTTTGGTCTGACAAACTCACCGGCTATGTTCCAGGCCCTCATGAATTCCATATTTGCTGACCTCATTGCTGCTGGGAAGGTGGCTGTTTACCTGGATGACATCCTAGTTTTCACAGAAACTGTCGAGGAACATCGCATGGTAATCAATGATGTTCTTGCATGCCTCAGCCAATATGACCTGTACCTGCGGCCAGAGAAATGTGAATTTGAATGGTCTTCCATTGAATACCTAGGTCTAGTGATCAGTGAAGGAGAAGTGCGAATGGACCCAGTCAAAATAGAGGCGGTCAGAAGCTGGCAGGCACCTACAATGCTATGTGATCTTCGAGGTTTCCTAGGATTTGCTAACTTCTATTGGAGATTCATCAAAGGTTTTGCAAAGAAAGCGTGACCTTTGAATGACCTCACCCGCAAAGATGCCAAATGGAACTGGGGATCCCAACAGCAGGAAGCTTTGCAATCATTAAGGGACGCCTTCACCTCCGCACCAATCCTCACACTATGGGATCCATCAAAACCAAGCCGGATTGAAGTTAATGCATCAGGCTTCACCACTGGAGGTACTCTCTCGCAACTACAGGAGGATGGACTCTGGCACCTGGTCGCTTATCGTTCCTCCTCCATGGATCCAGCTGAGCGGAACTACGAAATCTACGACCGAGAAATGCTAGCCATTATCAAAGCATTGAAAGACTGGAGAAGCTTCTTGGAAGGATCCCCAGAACTGTTTGAAATCATGACCGATCACCAGAATCTGGAATACTGGAAGACAGCCCAAGACCTCAGTCATTGACAAGCACGATGGTCACTATGGCTCTCCCGGTTTGACTTCCATCTTAAGCACCGCCCTGGTAAAGCAAATACCCAAGCGGACACACTTTCACGTATGGCGCAGCACCAAGTCACAGATGCAGAGGACAACAAGGAGCAAATTGTACTGAAACCAGAGCATTTCCTTAATGCAGTGACCATGGTCCTTCTTCACAACCCCCTCCTTGACCGCATTTGACAGATCAGTGAATGAGAGGCAGAAGTACTAAATGGTCTGAAAGGCATCAAGGCACCCCAGAGTCTTACAGGCGGTCTAGCCGAGTGGAGAGAAGAAAACGGCTTGGTCTACTACTGCAACAAAGTCTACGTACCACCAGATAGTGCGCTACGGAAAACAATCCTGCAACAATGTCATGACGCCCCCACCGCAGGCCACCCCAGTATGCATGGCACCCTAGAACTAGTCAGTAGACTCTACTGGTGGCCCGGAATGCACTCGTTTGTAGACAAGTATGTCGATGGATGTGACCACTGCCAGCGCAAACGCCTGAACCCCCACCATCCCTCTCCTCTTCAACCTCTTCCTGTACCAGAAGGACCCTGGCAGGACATTGGTGTGGATCTCATTGGGGAACTGCCTATGACACAGGATGGCCACAATGCTATCATCACCTTTGTGGACCACTACACAAAGATGGTTCACTGTTTCCCCTGCACCACTGAGATAACAGCAGAAGGAGTAGCAGATTTCTTCTATAAAGAAATTTTCCGCTTACATGGCCTACCCCGTCGATTCATCTCTGACAGAGGACCCCAATTTGCAGCAGATGTTATGCAACAGCTACTGAAGCGACTTGGAATCGACTCCTCCCTGACCACAGCCTATCACCCCGAGACAAATGGACAGATGGAACATGCTAACCAGGAAATCGAATGCTACATTCACATGTATGTAAGCCGCCGACAGGACGACTGGGACCTCTTAATCCCCACTGCCGAGTTTGTCATGAACGCTCGTATCCACTCCGCACACAGCCACTCCCCCTTCGAAACACTTTATGGTTATACCCCGGAGTTCACCATTCCAAACGGCGTCGAGACAAAATACCCATCCATTGAATGCCGACTAGAACTGCTACAGCATGCATGGGAGGATGCAGAAGCAGCACTATGGATGAGCAAAGAGCACATCAGAGAGGGAGCAAAGGGAAAAGTACAGGAATTCGAAGTAGGACAACCAGTTTGGTTATCCTTGAGCAAATTAAAGGTGCGGCAAAAGAACCAAAAACTGGGGAGCAAACACCTAGGTCCATTCAAAGTTGCAGAGAAAACAGGCCCACTCATGTACCGGTTAAACCTACCCACCTGGATGAAGATCCATGACAACATCCATACCAACCGCCTGACCCCCTGGAAAGGAAATGATGTTAACGGAGTTGAACCACCACCACCAGAACCGGAAATCGTGGAGGGAGAGGAGTTCTACGATGTAGACATGGTCCTGGACAGCCGGGTCTTTGGACGATGGAAAAAGCTGCAATTCCTGGTAAAGTAGAAAGGGTATGACAAGGGACACAACAGTTGGGAGCACGAAGAAAACTTAGTGGGCACAAGTGACAATGCAATTGCGGATTTTTATACAAGACACCCAAACGCACCACAAAAAATTTCAGCTGCCATCTTCCACTCCTTGCCCTGGCAACCCTACGAAAACTTTACAGAAATAGTTGCTGGGACATCGACTGTAGAAGGGGGGTAATGTCATGACATGCTACACAGTATACGGTACCTACTTTATTTTCCCTACATCCCCTTCTTTCTTTATCCTTGTTACGGTTTGGATCTGTCCATATTCTTCCATATCTTTCTACATCATTCCATATCCTTCTATCAACTTCCCGTGCTGTCGCTTACTCATTGAGACCCTTGTATATATAGTACTGTAGTTGACACCTAGTTCCCCATCTTGACCTCTTGGTCTTTGGAACTAGGTTAGTACTTGTATCTTTGTTTACACTCAATATACTCACTTGGTCTTTGGAACTAGTTTTCCTTGTGCGACCCTAGTGATTGGCCCTTGCACTATCACTGCTGTCTTGATCCTTATTTCTTTCAGCCTTTGTGTGTGGTGGTAGCCCCACCCTCGCCTCGGCTTGTGCTTTGAGCCTGTGCCTCCTCTGTGCCTTCTCCCTTCATCACCACAGCCACTTTCCACTCATCACCTTCTTTTATCTGGATATTATTAAAACCCCATCAGATGTCCATCTTTGTAAAGACCTTAGCACCCTTCAAATGATCAATTAGCTCCTGAATGAGAGGAAGTGGATACCAGTTTTTAACTGTCATCTCATTCAGTTTGCAATAATCCTGTACCAGTCATAGAGTGCCATCTTTCTTTTTAACAAAGAAAAGGTGAAGCCATTTGCGAAGTGGAAGGTCAGATTCATCCAGTCTGGAGGTTCTCTTTGAGGAATTTGTCAAGAGCCTCCTGTTCTTTCGGATTCAAAGGATAAACCTTGCAGTCGAGAGGTTTGGAACCTGGCGTTAGGTCAATAGTGTGGTCTCAAGGGTGTTGTTGTGGCAGCTGGTCAAACTCCTTCTGGCTGAAGACATCAGGATACTCCTTGATATAGGATTTGGAAGTGTTGAACTCTTCGGCCATTTCCTTCTTGGCTTGTTCCTCCATCCACTTCCTTGACTGTACCTGTTCATGGACATACCTATCCCAGTCGAACAGGAAAAGTTGTTCACCTTCCTGTAATACTGCTCTGGAATGGGTATCCTCTGGCATCCAGAAGTATGGATTGTAACCACATCTCACCGGGCACCTGTCGAAGGTTAGTTCAGATGTCTCTCAGTCGATACTCGGGTTGTGGTGTCACAACCAATCTAGTCCTAGAAAGATATTATTCTTTCCTAAACCTGCTACTGTGAACTGTATGATCTCCGAGTGATTGCCGATAGTCATCCATATCTTGACATACTTGTCTATTGAGCCGGAGTCATTGAGTGTGCCATTGGCATTATAGACAAGTGTTTTGACCGGTAAGTCCTTGGTGACAAGATTGCGCCATTTGACGAATTCTGAGTTGATACAGGAGCTGCTTGCTCCAGTGTTGAGATGTTATATATATGCCAAGCTCTACTATGCTTTCCGGACCAATTTCCGAGGTCATCGATCACTATATGAACATTCTGGCATTCCGGCCGATCTTCCAGTCAATTGATCATCCTTTCGATCCATTTTGTGTTTGTTACCAAGTTCAACCCAAATTTTGATCAATTTCGTACTCTGTTCCTTGGCTTAATAACTTCGGAACAACCTCGGATACATCACATGACACTCGGTCGTCATGACCGATGCATTCCCACGCCTGTCCGCTCTCGGGAAACATTGTTATTGTATTATTTCGAATCCTTCTCACTTATTGTCTTTTATTTAACAATTAGGTGGTTTAGTACTTAGGTCAACTTGTTTAGTTTGGTTCCCCAGCTTGAAATAAAAGTTACCTTCTATATTCCTTCTATATTACGCTTAATCACGTCCGGATCAATCAATCGGATGCTTCCGACGCTCAGGAACTTCATTCTTCTTTGCACTTCACAGGGACACCCAGATAACGTGTAGGGAGCATTGCCAAAAACTTCACTGAAGTCCCATCACTTCCCAAGGCCTGTGTAGCCTTTCCATTTCTTCGTTTTGCCATTACTATAGTTTCCGGACTTTGAAGCTTCGAACAGAGCTCCGGAACCTCGATCTATTTCCTTCTAGTGCACAGCCTTAACACAAGAAGTCCTTGTGTGATGATCTGTCAACCATCCTCCAGTGTCTCGAGTATTGCCAGAAGCTTCAAGCTTTTGCTGCATGTCCCACGGACATAGCTCCTTTTGTTCTTGAGACTTCTGATGGCTGTGACTGCCGTTTTCCAGTTCTGTTTTTGTATGTCCATGACAGTTTCTTCTGAGGCTTCCTTTTCCTGGGAAGAGGGCATCCAGGTTCGCAACAATCCCACTGCTCTCGGGATTTGATCTTCTCTGATTCTCTGAGTCAGCCATTCAACAGTGTCGGGTTTGTATCATATTAGGTTTTCTGGTTTCGGGTTTTGTGTAAGTGAAGTCAGAGGCGTTTTTCTGTTTAGTACCTGTACTAATTAAAAAATCCATACCACTATCAACAAAATTTGAAATGTCCATGTGTGAAGGCTCCTGCAGACCTATATCTACTGAGGAGCCTTGGGAAAACCCAATGTCATGAAACAATCTTTTTCCATTATTCTTTTCTTTTATTATTCTTTTCCTTTTCTTTTATTTACTTACCTAATCACCAAAGCGCTTACACTAGCGCTTATTATATTTTCATTATCATTTAGGTTACACGCATCAACCTTATTGTTCTCGCGTTGTCGTTTCACTTAGGCGCGACTCTCTCGTGCCTGTCAGTTCATTGACAGGACGACGTCATTATCGTTCCGCTTCCATGCTTCTTTTTATATTGCCTTATTGTTTACTCACCTAATACCTACAGCTTTACTTATGGATACGAGCGACTCTTATTGTAGATCCTCACGGTTATGGCCCGAGACGTCTCTCACGGCTTCATATCCCAATAGTATATAAGACTTAGTATTTTGTAGTTATATTCCTTAGCTCTATTCTCGTCTATTCTCCTCGGTAGCTAGACTTGTAGTTGGGTTATCTTATCCATCCTCTTTTTGCTTTTTCGCCCTCTTGCTCATCGTCTATCGTGTGACGCCTGGTTATCTTTTGAGAGAGCTAGCGAGTCACTGACACCCAAGTCATTAATGAAGTCCGTATGTTCCTGCTCACTCATGTTTAGCATAATACCTCAGACTACCACCTTTCCCTTGTGTGGACAATTCCTGCTCATGTGTCCCGGCTCTCCACAGTTAAAGCACAGCCACTTCTCCCTCGCCTGGTCGATGTCCATTGGTCTGCCCGTTCCTCCAAACGTTGTGCCAGTGGCATCTCTCCTCTGTGCTGCAGGGTACTCTGCCCTCGGAGCTGTTTTCAGCTCCTGCTGGTTCTGGTGAGTGGACAACTGTCCACAACTCTGTCCCTGTGGGTTAGCATTCCACCACCCCGCATACCCATAACCTCTCTTCTGTTTGGCCCACTGCCGCCTTACATTATCAGCCCCCATAACTACCTTCTTCAACTCCTTGTAGTCTTCAAAGGGCTCCATTTGTCCCTTTATGATGTCATATAGGAGGTTGTGATCAATGGCCCTCTCCACCAGGGTAAGGACATGTGATTCATCCTTCTTGTATCCAGCATCTTTCAGCAACAATTCAAATTCTTTGAAAAAGTCACTGGCAGAAGCCTTCCCCTGTTGGATATAGGTTAGTTTGTCATGGGCTTCCTTCTCCTTCGTGACATTAGTGAACACCTTGTCCATATCATCAATGAGCTGCTTCCCCGTAATGTCCCATAGCCCCTTGGCAATGTCAAAGTGGTCATCAGTGTATACCTGGGCCCATTCATTGGCCTTTCCTCTGACCAGGAAGGACATAATGATGGTAGTGACATGATGGGAGTTGTCTACCTGCTTTGTCTCCATTAACTCAGTGTTATATCTATGCAAGCTAAGTCCTTACGAAGCTTCGCGAACCATTCCGCTACTTAGATATTACTTATATCCTTTCACTACTATGCAATTACTTTGCAAAGGAATTCCGATGTGAAGTAAATACCCATTATCTCTTATCATTCTTATCGGATTTACACTATCCCTTTTATATCCTTTCCTTTGTTTTTACTTATGAGCTAACCCATTCGGGCATGGCATTGCTTTGCAATCCTGACTTACCTTTAGTATAAAGCTATGGTATTGAATAGGTAGTTCCTTAGTTTAAATATCAAGCTTGATAGCACTTCAATAGTGATACCAATTAATCACTTATCCTTATCATCGTTTTAACATCCTTACTGTCAGTAAATTCCGCGACAGTCATCGCGAATGGAACACGTTCGACCTTCTTCTCTTGTGGACACATGGAATGTCGAGGACTCTACTAATAGTGGAGTCAAGGTCCAACTACATTGTCTAGGATCGTTTTACCTCGCGAAGTATTTTCCTTCGTAATTTCCCATGATCATTTCTGATGATCCCTTTGTGCATGATCATAACAGTATATTTAAACTGACACTCGGCACATTCATCCTCATTACCTTTCACATCCTACTCAACAATTTTTTCTTCCTTCAACAATGGTCTATACAAGGAGCAGAAGAAACCGCACCAACACTGGAGGGTCCGATGAGTCGGTAACAGAGGAACTGGAAACAGTTAATCCTTTTGCATTGAACATGACAGCCTTTGCACTGTTCGCGGAATCCACATCAGGAGCTGGACACTCTTGAGGTCGAGCTAACGTCTTCGGTCCAGCCCCAGGACAACCTGCTAGTGTGCAGGTTTCTAGTCATCATGCCCTTGGTCAACCAGACCACTCCAAATTTGAGTACCAAGTACTCTACACAGAAAACAGTGACCCTGTTACTGTTTGAATGCCACAAAGAAATCACATGGTGATACCAACAACAGAGATGGAAATCCCACCATCTCCTACCACTTTTACACTTGCTGACAGAATGTGTCAGCAGCTAGCAAATGCTCCTGGCCCTTCGCGAGGTCAGATATTGGTTACCACAGTGGAGATTCCGGAAAACATCGAGGAAGCAGAAATCGATGAAGAGGTAGGTCCTGACAAGTCAGAAAACCCGGAGAACCAGGGGGATCTGATCCCGATAGTTCTGGAGGTCCTGGAGGACCTTGAGGTTCTCGCGTTCCTAGTTGTTCTAGGACTCCAGTGGAATGGGTAGGTAGTGTCCATCTGGACCCTACTGAACAACACATCTTAGATGTGTTTCACGTGTTTAAGGGTTCATTTGATACCCTCAGAACAGTTCTTGCGGGCATGAATGCTAGCAGCCCCACAGAATCCAGAAGATCAAAAGTCAAAGATCCTGAAGTATTCGACAGATCTGACTCACGGAAACTGAAAGCTTTCTTAGTTTCCTTATCTTTGGTGCTTATTGATCATCCGTTGTAGTTTACTGATCAAAAGAAGATCAACTATACACTGTCATACCTCAGTGGTTCCATGAAGGAATGGTTCAAACCAGATATTCTGGATCCAAATCTTTCTGTGATGCCGACTTGGACAAGTTCCTTCGTGGCATTGGTGAAGGAATTACAAGACGATTTTGGTATGTACAATGCACAGGGGGAAGCCAAGGATAAGATCGGAACGTTGAGGATGAAGGAATCCAATAATGTATGGAAGTATAATATCCATTCTAATACCCTTGCAGCATCTACTAACTGGGACTTGCACACCCTTAAATGGGCTTATCAACATGGCCTGGCAAGTCATATCAAAGATGAGATGGCTTGTCTTCCGGAGCCAAAGATGCTCGCGGAATACTGTTATGAGGTACTTTGCATAGATAACAGGTACTGGAGATAAGAAGAAAAGCGGAAAAGAGAAGCCACTAGATTGACAGGTGTTTCCTCGGGAGGGAAAGCATCAAACACGTTGATGAGGAATTTGCCAGGTTCTTCACAATCTCCCACATCCTCCTCCACAACCAACACAACCATGACCTCGACCAATAATTCGGGGAAGAAAGGTAAGACTAGTGGAGGTGGAAATTCCTCATCATTGACGAGTTCTGCAGTGTCTCGGCCTGCATATGTGAGCAACCTTGGCTCAGATGGAAAATTCCTTGCAAAGGAGTCAGAACGTCAAAAGAAGTTGGGGCTGTATGGATTTTGTGGGTGGAATCATAAGTTCAACAACTGCGAGAAACAAAAGGCTCACAAAGCTCGAGGATGCGCCATGGAAACACAGGAAGCAGTGGCAAGTACCTCTTTGGTATCGGAAAAATAGTCAGCAACTCCTGTACCCCAGTACAAAGCGGGAGTTGTGTTGACCAGGTTTGTACTACCGGGGAAGTTAAATTAAACGCATCCACTCTTTCTTATGATGAATGATCTTTTACTGTACCTCTTACTATAGATTTTCCACTTCGTGATGTTCCTGTGAAGCTTTCTTTTATCTCATTACTCAATTCTGGTTCTTCTGATTGTTTCATTGATTCTCATTTCATGTATAAACATGCTCTTTCTACTTTTCTATTTCTCCAATCAATCTCCGACTTTTTGATGGTTCTTTATCTCCGAAACCAATTTCCGAGACTATGTCTCTTAATGTTTGGTTTCCCTCTGGCAAGCTACTACTACTGACATTTTATGTCACTTTACTAGATTCTTCTTGTGAAGCACTTTTAGGTTACAGCTTCTTGACTCGCTACAATCCATTGATTGACTGGGCATCGAGAAACATTACATTCCACTGCACGAAGCAAGTTGAGTTTCCCTCAATGTCCTCACTTCCGTGAACACCCATTCCGGAAGAAACTGTCCCCTTGTGGGGTCAGCCTACCATTAGTTCTGAAGAGGTCCCTTCACAACCATCTTTGCAAGCTCGTTCTTGCCATTTACCTCGTCCTTTATCGGACTCTTTTCCCTATGAACCCATCTACTCCTAGGCCGCTTCGCAACTTGAAAACCCAGAGATTGACATTGCTCTTGTCAATGCGGAACTCTTCAACCATGCTTGCAAGAATGCCAAGTGTGAACCATTGCTTTTAAGCGCAGTGAATGTCAAGAATGACTAACACTATGAGCAACTCTTAGCATGTAGGCGCCTGTCATAGGGTGCTTGTGTCCTGTGACTGGGTGTCTGGGTATTCTACTTCTTTGTTTTCCTTTACGCATTCTACATTACTCATCGGGTCCCATACTTGGTCATGGCCTGCCGCTGACATCCTCTTGATTACTTATACTCGGTTAGCATCCATACTCGTATCTATCACAGACTTGTTTGTCATAGCATTTGACCTACAATTCTATTGTAGATTAGATTCATACTTTTGTATATAAGGTCAGCTAAGGTCTTGTAGTGACCTTAGCTTCGTTATTCAACTTGACTTCTGGGGTTCTTCTCAAAGACGTCTGAGACACTTAGCTGTTTGTGGTTTCATGTGTCGACATCGACCTCTGACAGCAAAGTTACAGCGCAAGCTGCTTCGACAACTTCGGCAAACAAAAGTGATGCTTCATCATTACCAAAGCATTACCCAGACTTCACGGATGTCTTCGATGAAGTCGAATCCAAAGTGCTGCCTGAGCACTGACCCTATGACCTCAAGATTGAATTGGAGGAAGGTGCTGAACCACCTATTGGTTGCCTTTAACCTCTTTCTGCCAAAGAATTAGAGGCTCTACGTAATTTCATCGATAAGCACCTCAAAACAGGCGCTATTCAACCTTCGTCCTCTCCTCATGGAGCTCCAATATTGTTTGTACCGAAAAAGGATGGAAAACTTCGACTTTGCATAGACTTTTGCGGTCTTAATAACATCAGGAAGAAGGATTGCTATCCTTTGCCTCTTATTTCTGATTTACTAGATGCTCTGAAGAAAGCTAAGTTTTATACCAAACTGGATCTCGCTCATGCATATCATTTAGTCTGAATCATGGAAGGCAAAAAATGGAAAACAACATTCAGAACTCATTGGGATTCTTATGAATGGAAGGCTATGCCATTCGGACTCACTAATGCTCCTGCAGCTTTCCAAAGGTTTATTAATGTCATATTTGCTGATTTGTTAGATGTTTATGTTATCATCTATCTCAATGACATACTTATTTACTCCAAGGATGAAGCATTACGTCATGAACATGTTCGCAAGGTTCTCGGTTGTCTTCGTAAACATTGACTCTACACAAATCTCATGAAATGCAAATGGGAGGTCGACACAGTAGAGTATCTTGGTTATATTCTTTCCCCAGAGGGCTTAATGATGTCAAAAGACAAAGTACAAGCTATCATTGACTGGCTGGTACCTCAGAAAGTCAAAGATGTTCAGTCTTTTCTTGGCTTTGCCAACTTTTATCAATGTTTTATTTATAATTATAGTGATATCGCAGTTCCAATGACGTGACTCACACGAAAGGATACACCTTGGAACTGGAATACCAATTGCCAGGAAGCCTTTGAGAAGCTCAAATACAGCTTCACTCACACTCCTATTCTGGCACATTGGGAACCAAACTGACATCTAATCATGGAAACAGACACTTCGGACTACACATTAGCTGCAATCCTCTTGATCCTACTACCTGGGTTGTCTTATCCATCCTCTTTTTGCTTTTTTGCCCTCTTGCTCATCATCTATCATGTGACGCCTGGTTGTCTCTTGTGAGAGCTAGCGAGTCGCTGACAGCAACTAGCAAACATTCCCAGCCCTTCGCGAGGTCAGATACTGGTTACCACCGCGGAAATTCCAGAAAACATCAAGGAAGTGGAAATTGATGAAGAGGTAGGTCCTGAAGAGTCAGGAAATCCCGGAGACCCAGGGGGATCTGATCCTGATAGTCCTGGAGGTCCCAGAGCACCTTGAGGTTCTCATGCTCCTAGTTGTTCTTGGAGTCCAGTGGAGCAGGTAGGTAGTGTCCATCTGGACCCTACTGAACAATGCATCTTAGATGTGTTTCATGCATTTAAAGGTTCACTCGATACCCTTGGAACAGTTCTCATGTGCATGAATGCTAGCAGCCCCATGGAATCCAGAAGATTGAAGGTCAAGGATCCTGAAGTATTCAATGGATCTGACTCACGGAAACTGAAAGCTTTCTTAGTTTCCTTATCTTTGGTGTTCATTGACCATCCCTCATATTTTATTCATCAAAAGAAGATCAATTATACTCTGTCCTACCTCGGTGGCTCCACAAAGGAATGGTTCAAACCAGATATTCTGGATCCGAATCTTTCCGCAATGCTGGCTTGGACAAGTTCCTTTGCAGCATTGGTGAAGGAATTACAAGACAATTTTGGTATGTACAATGCACAGGGGGAAGCCAAGGATAAGATCGGAATGTTAAGGATGAAGGAATCCAATAATGTATGGAAGTATAATATCTATTCTAATACCCTTGCAGCGTCTACTAACTAGGACTTGCACACCCTTAAATGGGCTTATCAATGCGGCTTGGCAAGTCATATCAAAGATGAGATGGCTCATCTTCCAGAGCCGAAGACACTCACGGAATACTGTTACAAGGTACTTTGCATAGATAACAGGTACTGGAGACAAGAAGAAGAGCGGAAAAGAGAAGCCACTAGATCGACTGGTGCTTCCTCAGGAGGGAAAACATCGACTACATCAAAGAAGAATTCACCAGGTTCTTCACAAACTCCTATGTCCTCCTCCATGACCAAAACACCTATGGCTTCAACAAATAATTTGGGGAAAAAAGGTAAGGCTAGTGGAGGTGGAAATTCCTCATCATCAATGAGTTCTGTGGCATCTCGACCTGCATATGCAAGCAACCTCAGCTTGGATGGCAAACTCCTCGCGAAGGAGTCAGAATGCCAGAAGAAGTTGGGGCTGTGTGGATTTTGTGGTGGGAATCATAAGTTCAATGACTGCAAGAAACAAAAGGCTCGTGAAGCTTGCAGACGTGTTGCACAAACACAGGAAGCAGTGGCAAGTAACTTTTCAGTATCGGAAAAATAGTCCGCAACTCCTGTACCCCAGTACAAGTGGGAGTTGCATTGACCAGGTTCATACTACTGGGGAAGTTAAATTAAATGCATCCACTCTTTCTTATGATGAATGATCTTTTACTATACCTCTTACTATAGATTTTTCCACTTCGCAATGTTTCTGTGAAGCTTTCTTTTGTCTCATTACTTGATTCTGGTTCTACCAATTGTTTCATTGATTTTTGTTTTATGTATAAAAATGCTCTTCCTACTTCTTCTATTTCTCCAATCAATCTCCGACTTTTTGATGGTTCTTTATCTCTGAAACCAAATTCTGAGACTACGTCTCTTAATGTTCAGTTTCCCTCTGGTGAGCTACTACTACTGACATTTTATGTCACTTTACTAGATTCTTCTTGTGAAGCACTTTTAGGTTACAGATTCTTGACCCACTACAATCTGTTGATTGACTGGGCAGCAAGAAACATTACATTACATTCCACTAAGCAAGTTGAGTTTCCCTCAACGTCCTCACTTCTGTGAACACCTGTTCCGGAAGAAACTGTCCCCTTGCAGGGTCAGCCTACCATTAGTTCTGAAGAGGTCCCTTCGCGACCATCTTTGTGAACTTGTTCTTGCCATTCACCTCATCCCTTATTGGACTCTTTCCCCTATGAACCCATCTATTCCTATCCTTCGGTGGCTGAATTGGCCGCTTTGCAACTTGAAAACCCAGAGATCGACATTGCTCTTGTCAATGCGGAACTCTTCAACCGTGCTTGCAAGAATGCCAAGTGTGAACCATTGATTTTATGCACGGTTCACAGCAAAGTTACAGTGCGAGCTGCTTCGACAACTTCGCCAAGCAATCCCTCATCATTACCGAAGCATTATGCGGACTTCGCAGATGTCTTTGACGAAGTTGAATCTGAAGTGCTGCCTGAGCACCGACCCTATGACCTAAAGATTGAATTGGAGGAAGGTGCTGAACCACCTATTGGTTGCCTTTACCCTCTTTCTGCCAAAGAATTAGAGGCTCTATGTGATTTCATTGATAAGCACCTCGAATCAGGCACTATTCAACCTTTGTCCTCTCCTCATGGAGCTCCGGTATTATCTATACTGAAAAAGGATGGAAAACTTTGACTTTGCATAGATTTTCGCAGTCTGAACAACATCATGAAGAAGGATTGCTATCCTTTGCCTCTTATTTCTGATTTACTAGATGCTCCAAAAAAAGCTAAGTTTTATACCAAACTCGATCTTGCTCATGTGTACCATTTAGTTCGCATCGCGGAAGGCGACAAATGGAAAATGACATTCAGAACCCATTGGGGTTCTTACGAATGGAAGGTTATGCCATTCGGACTCACTAATGCTCCTGCAGCTTTCCAAAGGTTTGTGAATGACATATTTGCTGATATTTCAGATGTGTATGTTATTGTCTATCTCAATGACATACTCATTTAGTCCGACGACAAGGCATTACATCACAAACACATTCGTGAGGTTCTCTGTCATCTTTGTAAACATCAACTCTACACAAACATCGTGAAATGCAAATGGGAGGTCAATACAGTAGAGTATCTTGGTTATATTCTTTCCCCAGAGTGCTTAACAATGTCGAAAGACAATGTAAAAGCTATCATTGACTGGCTGGTACCTCGGAAAGTCAAGGACGTCCAGTCTTTTCTTGGATTTGCTAATTTCTATTGATGTTTTATTTATAATTATAGCAATATCTCACGCGAAAGGATACACCTTGGAACTGGAATACCGATTGCCAGGAAGCCTACAAGAAGCTCAAATACAGCTTTACTCACACTCCTATTCTGGCACATTGGGAACCAAACTGACATCTAATTGTGGAAACAGATGCCTCGGATTATGCATTAGCCACGATCCTCTTGATCCTACTACCTGATGGAGAAATTCACCCTATCGCATTCCTCTCGAGGACTTTTCAAGCAGCAGAACTCAACTACGACACTCACAATAAGGAGCTTCTCACAATCTTCGAAGCATTCAGAGGCTGGCAGCATTACCTCGAGGGATCGGGAGATCCTATCGATGTCATTACCAATCACAAGAATCTCGAATACTTCTTGATGACGAAAATCCTTACGCAACAACAAGCTCATTGGTCAGAGTATCTGCATCAATTTAACATGGTGATCCGATTTAGACCAGGTAAGCTAGGTGAAAAACCTGACTCAATGACTAGATGCTGGGATGTCTACCTAAAAGAGGGGGATATTGGCTACGCACAAGTTAACCCACAGAATTTCAGACCAATTTTCACTAATGAACAACTAACTACTTCCCTTCGAGCTACATTCCTAGAAGGACTGGCACTTCGAGCCTCCATTGTTATGGATATAGAGGCACTTCATTCCGCTATTCACGATTCAATCGAAATGGATCCGGAATCAATCGCAGGATTGAAGTTCGCAAAGGACAGTACAAACACTCATTGGACAATAGGGTCTGATGGACTGTTATGAATTGACGATTGTATTTACATTCCTAACACTTCCAATTTATAACTTCAAATTCTAAGCTACTTTCATGATCACCCACTCTCGGGTCATTTTGGTCAAAATTGGACTCTGGGAGCCATTCGATGACAGTACACTTGGCCAAAGGTTTGTGAATATATTAATTCGTGTATGGTGTGCAGATGCAATAAACCTCATCGGCATAGGCCTTACGGTCTACTCAAACCACTTCTGGTTCCCGCCCGACCTTGGGATTCCATATCAATGGACTTCATTGAACAATTACCAGACTCTAAAGGACATGCAGCTATTTTGGTAATCGTGGATTGAGCCTCGAAACAAGGCATTTTCATCACGACACATGACAAAATAACGTCCGAAGAGCTCATGGAACTGTCACAAAGAGGTGACGACGGTGGCACGGCGGAGCGGAGACTTAGACGGAAACAGGCAGCTGGTCCCAACGACAAAGTTATATTGATAGTAAATACAGAGAAGTAAGTAATGACATACCTGGTCCCAACGACAAAGAGGTCAAGATAAGGGACCAGGTTGTGGGGGGGGCTGGCTTATATATACAGGGTAGAGTGCGGGAACTATGATGTAATACTGTATAGCTCAGGCACAAGGAATGGAATGGAACTGATAGAATAGGATGGAAGGTTCCGGAATAGTTATTGTAGGTAAGGGTGCTTGGATGGTGTATCGTAAGGAAAGGAAAATGATAGGGGGTGGCTCACTTCATGACAGGAACTATTTGTCCATCACGTTTTCTCAAAACACGGAGTTCCTAGCCATGTCACTTCTGACCAAGGCTCGGAATTCATTTCGGCTTTCTTTCGCGCTTTAGGAGAAGCTCTCTCAATCAAACTACACTTCACCTCCAGATATCATCCTGAGGGGGATGGACAAACAGAATGAGTTAACCAGATGTTGGAACAATACATCCGTATGTATTGTGCATATCAACAGGCCAATTGGGCAAAACTTCTGCCTATGGCGGAATTTGTGTACAACAATGCTCCGAACGCATCCACTGGTATTACTCCATTCTTCGCAAATAAAGGTTATCACCCTAACATTACAGTGAAACCTGAAATCAACATCCATTCCGATCGCGCAATTGACTTCGTGACAAATTTAGATGAGATTCATTCTTTCCTCTGCAAAGAAATTACTAATGCACAAGCTCGATACAAAGAGGAAGCGGACAGAAAACATATTAATCACCCAGATTTTCGCATTGATTCACAGGTATTCATATTAGCGAAGCACATTAAAACCACTTGACCTACCGCGAAGTTCTCCGAGAAGTATCTCGGACCATTCAAAGTTCTTGAGCGAGTAGGAACTCTATTGTACAAGTTACAACTCCCTTCCTACCTCAGTCGTATCCACCCAGTTTTCCATGTATCCCAACTCGAACCATATACTCCGAACTCGATCCCACATCGCAAATAAACTCCTCCACCTCTGGTGGAAGTTGATGGCAAAGAGGAATACAATGTCACGGAGGTATTAGATTCAAAATTGGATCATTGATACAAAAAATGTCCACTACGGTATTACATATGGTGGGCAGGATACAAAGGTACAGACGAAGAGTTTTCCTGGGTCGCTGTGAACGAAATTCACACAGATGAGCTGGTTCCAGCTTTCCATCGAACCTTTCTAAACAGAACCTCATATATTCCTGTTGTGCCTATCATGTTGTCAAGTAGCAACTGATATATGATAATTTGAACAGTCTTGGACTTTCTCTACACTCCTCAGCAATCCTAGGTTAGGTTGCAGTTTTCTATAATATACATACTGTTTCTTTGAACAACAGGAAAAGCAAGATATGTACAAAGAACTGGTTTTAGTACATTTATCTGCTGCCTGTGACTGGGTCTTGCCACTGAGAACCCTCCTAGTTCATCTGTGGTTAACATCTGCACAGGGCAGGTATTACACAAGGTACTGTAGACATGGTACAAAGACTCCCTGCTGGCATGTGCAAAGTTTTGGAAATTAAGGGTTTTTATGCATAGCCTGTTTTCAGGTGTATCATCGGATGATTGGACATGCTTCACAATATCTCTCCCTTTATTTATATGTACTGATTGGCCTATTTTCCCCTCAGTTGTCTGCACTTACTCGTGCACCTCTGAGGTGTTGTGACGTGCTACACAGGATACAGTACTGTTATGATCGTGCACAAAGGGATTGTCGGAAATGATTGCGGGATGATCGTGGGAAATTGTGAAGAGAAATACTTCGTGGGGTAGAATGATCCTAGACTATGTAGTTGGACCTTGACTCCACTCTTAGTAGAGTCCTCAACACTTTGTGTGTCCGCAAGAGAAGGTGAAATGTGTTCTGTTTGCGATGACCATTGCGGAATGTACTGACAGTGGGGATGTTAAAACGATGATATGGATAAACAATTAATTGGTATCACTATCGAAGTGCTATCAAGGTTGATATTTAAACTGAGGAATTACCTATTCAATACCATAGCTTTATACTAAAGGTAAGTCAGGATCGTGAAGTGATGCCATGCCCAAATGGGTTAGCTCATAAGTAAAGAACAAAGGAAGGGAGATAAAAGGGATAGTGTAATCCGATAAAGATGATAAGGGATAATGATAAATGGCTTTGTGTTGGAATTCCTTCGCAAAGTAATTGCGTAGTGGTAAAAGGATATAAGCAATATATCTAAGTAGTGGAATGGTTCGTGAAGCTTCATAAGGACTTAGCTTGCATAGATATAACAAGTACTTACTTCATTTTTCTTACATTTCCTGCTTTCTTTATCTTCATTACTGTTCCAATTCTTCTACATCCTTCCATATCCTTCTACTTCCTTTTATCATCCTTCAGAGCTTTCTATCACATTCCAGATACTTCTATTGGTTTCCTACACTGTTGCTTACTCTTCCAGACACTCATATATATAGTACAGTAGTTGACACTTAGTTCCCCATCTTGATCTCTTGGTCTTTGGAACTAGGTTAGTACTTGTATCTTTGTTTACACTCAATATACTAACTTGGTCTTTGGAACTAGTTTTCCTTGTGCAACCCTAGCAGTTGGCCCTTGTGCTATTGCTGTAGTCTTGATCACTATCTCTTTCAGCCTTCATGTGTGGTGCTAGCCCCACTCCTCACCTTGGCTTGTGCTTGTGCCTGTGCTTTCCTCTGCACTTTCTCCCTTTGTCATCACATGAGGGTGATGTCACGAAACAATCTTTTTATTATTCTTTTCTTTTATTATTCTTTTTCCTTTTCTTTTATTTACTTACCTAATCACTGAGGCGCTTACACCAGTGCTCATTATATTCTTATTATCATCTAGATTACACACGTCAACCCTATTGTTCTCGCATTGTCATTCCATCCATGTGCGACTCTCTCGTGCCTGTCAGTTCATTGACAAGACGATGTCATCATTGTTCTGCCTCCATGCTTCTTTTATATTGCCTTATTGTTTACCCACCGAATACCTACAGCTTTACTTATGGATACGAGCGACTCTTATTGTAGATCCTCATGGTTACGGTGTGATACACCTCTCCCGGTTTCATATCCCATTTCATATATAAGACTAGGTATTTTGTAGTTATATTCCTTAGCTCTATTCTCATCTATACTCCTCGGTAGCTAGACTTGTAGTTGGGTTGTTTTATCCTCATCACTTTCTTCATCCTCTTGCTCATCATTCATCATGTGATGCCTGGTTATCTCTTGTGAGAGCTAGCGAGCCGCTGACAGGTGAGTAGCTTATAGTTTCACAATATTCGGAGAGCATGGTTTATTTATGTCTGCCTAGGAATACTTACTATTGTTTCACTGGTAGATTTACACCTGAGTCATCTGCACTTACTCATGTGCCTCTGAGGGAATACTTAACATAGTTTCACAGGGAAATGGGAAGCCAGTGAAGATATTGTGTGATAACCTGGGTTTGATCAGTTTGTCAGAAACAATGAGGGAGCATAACATTTTGAAGGTGTTATGATTGTGCACAGAGGGATTATTGAATCAGTGTCACAGGGTTAATTGCAGAATGTGAATTCATGAAGGAGAATACTTCACAAGGGAAACAATCCAATTATTCAGTCAGACCTCAACTCCACTATTAATGGAGTCCTTGACACATTGTGTGTCCAAGAAGGAAGAAGTATAAATGTGTACCATTTGCAATGACCTTTGCGGAATGTACTGACAAGAGGGGAGATTCAAAATGATAATACAGATAGATGATGATCAAATGGTATCACTATCAAAGTGCTATCAAGGTTGATATTTAAACTGAAGAACTACCTATTTGATACTGTAGCTGTCAGCAACTCGCTAGCTATCTCAAAAGACAACCAGGTATCATACAGTAGTCAATGAGCAGGAGGGCAAAAAGATAATGAGGATGAATAAAACAACCCAATACAAGTCTAGCTACCAAGGAGTATAGACAAGAATAGAGCTAAAGAATATAACTACATAATACTCTATCTTATATACATATGGGAAATGAAGCTGTGGGAAGTTTCTTGCACTGTGACTGTGAGGATATAAAATATAAGTTGCTCATATCTATAAGTAAAGCTGTAAACATATAATGAGTAAACAATAAGGCAATATATAAGAATTGTGGAGGTGGGACAATGATGATGATGTCCTGTCAATGAACTGACTGTTATGATCATGCACAAAGGGATTGGCAGAAAGAATCGCGGGATAATCATGGGAAATAGCGAAGAAGATTACTTCACGAGGTAAAATGATCCTAGACTATGTAGTCAGACCTTGACTCCACTATTAGTAGAGTCCTTGACACTTTGTGTGTTCACAAGAGAATGAAAGTAAATGTGTTCCATTCGCGATGACCATCACAGACGTACTGACAGTAGGGATGTTAAAATGATGATATGGATAAGTGATTAATTGATATCACTATCGAAGTGCTATCAAGGTTGATATTTAAACTAAGGAACTACCTATTTGTTACTGTAGCTTTATACTAAAGGTAAGTGTTATATCTATGCAAGCTAAGTCTTTACGAAGCTTTGCAAACCATTCTGCTACTTAGATATTACTTATATCCTTTTACCACTATGCAATTACTTCGCAAAGGATTTCCGATGTGAAGCAATTACTCTTTATCTCTTATCATTCTTATCAGATTTACACTATCCCTTTTATATCCCTTCCTTTGTTCTTTACTTATGAGCTAACCCATTCGGGCATGGCATCACTTCACGATCCTGACTTACCTTTAGTATAAAGCTATGGTATTGAATAGGTAGTTCCTTAGTTTAAATATCAACCTTGATAGCACTTCAATAGTGATACCAATTAATGATCTATCTTTATTATCATTTTAACATCCTTGTTGTCAGTACGTTCTGCGACGGTCATTGCGAATGGAACACATTTACTATTCTTCTCTTGTGGACACGCGAAGTGTCGAGGACTCTACTAATAGTGGAATCAAGGTCTGACTACCTTGTCTAGGATCGGTTTACCTTGCGAAGTATTTTCCTTTGTAATTTCTCGCAATCATTCCGCAATCATTCCTGACAATCCCTTTTGTGCACAATCATAACAGTAAGTCAGGATTGTGAAGTGATGCCATGCCCAAATGGGTTAGCTCGTAAGTAAAGAACAAAGGAAGGGATATAAAAGGGATAGTGTAAATCCGATAAGGATGATAATAGATAACAAATAATTCCTTCACATCGGAATTCCTTTGCAAAGTAATTGCATAGTGGTAAAAGGATATAAGTAATATATCTAAGTAGCGTAATGGGTTGCGAAGCTTTGTACCAACTTAGCTTGCATAGATATAACACTGACAGGCATGAGAGAGTTGCGTATGGGTGAAACAACAACATGAGAACAATAAGGTTGATGTGTGTAATCTAGACAGAAATGAAAATATAATGAGCACTGGTGTAAGTGCTTAAATGCTTAAGTAAGAAAATATTAAAAGAAAAGAAACAGAAAGGAAAAGAATAATAGAAAAGAATGTTTTCATAACAGTAGCTTTATACTGTAGGATAAGTCAGGATTGCAAAGCAATACTAGGCCTGAATGGGTTAGCTTGTCAGAGAAGAACAAAGGAAGGAATATAGAAGGAATAGTCCTCATCTATTAACAATGAGAAAAGATAATTAAGAACTACTTCACATCAGAAATCCTTTGCAAAGGAAATACATACTGGTGGAGGGATGTAAGTGATATATCTAAGGTACAGAAACAATTGCAAAGCTTTATAAGAACTTAGCTTTGCACAGATATAACAGTTTCCAGTACCTTTGTGACCCTAAAGAGTTACTCTTGAAGATGAAAGACAATCTGCAAAGCTTGATTGGCTCTACTTATTGCTTCCATGACTCTGATAAAAAGATTTGCATTGTCATCATCAAGGTGGTTCTCTATTGTGCAGAGGGTATTGTTGGTCATTGCTTGATCATTGTTGAAGTGGAGTGTATCTTTACAGAATCTGGTTGTACATGGCATGGGGAGAGAAAGATTATGAAGATCAATTTTCCAAGTTGGAGTCAAACTCCAGAAGAAGTATTCATCTGAGGAGCTAGGACAGAAGCAGAATTATCTAGTGAGCATCAAGCACTCAATCATCTTCCAGAACTTTTGGATTTCATCTTGATAATGTATGAGGAAAATACAACTGTCCAATGTTGAGCTTTGCATGCAAAGCTCAACACAAGGTCTTGTATGAACAACTGTGGTGACAAAAGGAGAAGACACAGGGGAAGCACAGGCTCAAGCACAAGCCGAGGTGAGGAGTGGGGCTAGCACCACACACAAAGGCTGAAAGAAATAATGATCTAGATAACAGTGATAGCACAAGGGCCAGTCACTAGGGTTGCACAAGAAAAACTAGTGTTATGATTGTCAGGAACGACTAACACTACGAGTAACTCTTAGCGCGTAGGCGCCTGTCGTAGGGCGCTTGTGTCCTGTGACTGGGCGTCTGGATATTCTAATTCTTCGTTTTCCTTTACGCATTCTACATTACTCATCGGGTCCCGTACTCGGTTACGACCCGCTGCTGACATCCTCTTGATTACTTATACTCGGTTAGCATCCGTGCTCGTATCTATCACGGACTTGTTCGTCATAGCGTTTGACCAACAACTCTATTGTAGATTAGATTCGTACTTTTGTATATAAGGTCAGCTAAGGTCTTGTAGTGACCTTAGCTTCGTTATTCAACTTGACTTCTGGGTTTCTTCTCGAAGACGTCTGAGACACTTAGCCGCTTGTGGTTTTGTGTGTCGACATCGACCTCTAACATAATAACGAAGCTTGTACAATACTCCACCGGCACTCACTACGCCCCTGGTCTTCTACTCTATCACAAATCTTTTTAACCCTGTCGTGACACGGTACTTACATCATTTTCCTTACGTTTCTTTTCTTTCACGTGCTTTCTTTCCTTTCATCACATGATCGTGTTTATGACTGTTCATCGCTCAGCGCTCCTTTCATCCATGATTGTTCCATCCCTTCTCACCTGATACCATCTTTCCCATTGTTCTCTCCAATCCTTCTCGCGCTGTCGCTCCATTATTGTTCCCTGGAATCATTCCCATTCGCTCCTCTTTAAATCCCTCTCACGCTGTCGCTCTGTTATTATCTACTGGAACTATTCCCATTCGCTCCTCCCTATTCCTTCTCGCACTTTGCTCTGGAACTATTCCCATTCGCTCTTCATCTTTGCGCTCTCGCACTCTTATCTTCTCACCTCTGTTTATTATCTTCACGCTCCACCGTTTACATTCTTATTCGTTCTCAGCTCTTATTGTCAGACGAGTATATATAGTACCGTAGTTAGCTCCTAGTTCCCTATCTCGACCTCTTGGTCATTGGGGACTAGGTTCGTCACTGTATCTCTGTCTTTGCTACATTCAATACTAACTTGGTCATTGGGGACTAGCTTGCCTTACTTGAACCCTTGTGATTTGGCCCTTCGTGCCATCACTGCTGTTGAGATCACTCTATCCTTTCCGCCTTAGTGCACTAGTGTTGTCGCTGTCAAGGGCTTCGCTAGTTGTGTTTTGGCTTGTGCTTGTGCTTGTGCTTTTGCTCCGTCGTCTCTGTCCTCGTCGCCACAAACCCCACCCTATCATTTTTTCTTGCTTCTAATCCTACGTTTAACATGTCGACATCCTTGGACGTTCTTTCGGTCAAGATCGACACTCTTATAAACACCCTCAGCGAGGTCGCCGTAACCTTGAGAAGCACTACAACAACCTCTACCGCAACGCCTGTTCCCAAGAAGAAGGGGAAAAAGGCGGCTCCTACACCTGCTGCTACAAGCAGCGCGCCTGTTAAAGCACAGCTACACCTTCCTACTACTAGTGCAGACCTTGAGAAGCTAATGATCCAGGTTTCGGTGCCCGATGCATCGGCTGGTCATTTAGTTGGTCGTGCAGGTGCGGGTCTCCAGCAGATCCACAACTTCTCTCGTGCTTGTATCTCGGTTCCACCATCGGGATCTTCTGGGGCACGACTGGTTACTATACGGGGCTCCCGCCGTGAGGTGGGAGATGCGCTCGTCGCTATTGGTAAGCGACTCGCTGGGAGGCGAGTTCGCGTGAACCGTCCGGTGAAAAAGACGGACACTAAAGGTAAAGCATCCGCTTTACCTCCCAATCCCCTTCCTACACCCACTGGCACTCGCCCCTCTACCACATCTGTGTCAGTGGACACACCTCTTTCTAGCACGGTGTCGTCATCCAGATCGACGACCCCAGTGCCGCCAGAACCAATGTTGGTTTCCACACCTGTTGGGACTGCACAACCCACTCCTATGTCGGTCTCAGTACCGACTGCTCTACCAACGACGCCACCGACCTCACGAATGGACGTAAGTAGGTTGGATGTTCCGTCGCAACGAGATGTCGACTTTTGGACATCTTTTCCTGCGGAAGTTGAGGGAGGGACCCGACTTCGGCAGATGGCTCGTCGTTCCAGACCGTTTGGGAGAGGTCGAGGATGACGAGGGGTAAGTCAAGGCTAACTCGAGGACGAGTTGTCTGGTGAGGGGGTAATGTCAGGAACGACTAACACTACGAGTAACTCTTAGCGCGTAGGCGCCTGTCGTAGGGCGCTTGTGTCCTGTGACTGGGCGTCTGGATATTCTAATTCTTCGTTTTCCTTTACGCATTCTACATTACTCATCGGGTCCCGTACTCGGTTACGACCCGCTGCTGACATCCTCTTGATTACTTATACTCGGTTAGCATCCGTGCTCGTATCTATCACGGACTTGTTCGTCATAGCGTTTGACCAATGACTCTATTGTAGATTAGATTCGTACTTTTGTATATAAGGTCAGCTAAGGTCTTGTAGTGACCTTAGCTTCGTTATTCAACTTGACTTCTGGGTTTCTTCTCGAAGACGTCTGAGACACTTAGCCGCTTGTGGTTTTGTGTGTCGACATCGACCTCTAACAATGATTGTGCACTAATGAATCATCAGGAATGGGTCATGGGGTTAGTTGCGGGAAATTGCGAAGAGGATTGCTTTGTGAGGTAAGATGATCCTAAACTAGGTAGTCGGACCCTGACTCCACTATTAGTAGAGTCCTTGACACTTTGTGTGTCCAATATAGAAGAAAGTAAATGTGTTCCATTTGCAATGACCATCGCGGAACATACTGACAGTGAGGATGTTAAAACAATGATATAGATAGGTGATTAATTGGTATCACTATCGAAGTGCTATCAAGGTTGATATTTAAACTGAGTAACTACCTATTCGATACTGTAGCTTTATACTAAAGGTAAGTCAGGATCGCGAAGTGATGCCATGCCCAAATGGGTTAGCTCATAAGTAAAAACAAAGGAAAGGATATAAAAGGGATAGTGTAAATCTGATAAGGATGAGAAGAGATAATGAGTAAGTGCTTCGCATCGGAAATCCTTTGCGAAGTAATTGCATAGTGGTAAAAGGATATAAGTGATATATTTAAGTAGCGGAATGGGTTGCAAAGCCTTGTAAAGACTTAACTTGCATAGATATAACAACTAGTTCCAAAGACCAAGAGGTCAAGATGGGGAACTAGGTGTAAACTACTGTACTATATATATGAGTGTCCGGATGAGTAAGTGACAGCATGGGGAACTGATAGAAGTATCTGGAATGTGATAGAAGGCTCTGAAGGATGATAGAAAGAAGTAGAAGGGTATGGAAGGATATAGAAGGATATGGAAAAGTGTAAAAGGATCCAGACAGTAGCAAAGGGAAAGAAAGGAGTAGAAGGGTATGGAAGGATATAGAAGGATATGGAAAAGTGTAAAAGGATCCAGACAGTAGCAAAGGGAAAGAAAGGAGGAAATGTAGGAAAAATGAAGTAAGTACCCATATCATGTGTCACATGTCATGACAACAATGAGTGTTATGATCATGTCGGATGCTGGACCTCAACTGTTTCACAGTAAGTCAATTGAAATGATTGTACTAGGTGTATTGGGGGATTGATCTTTGATTACAGACCAAAGTGTACCAGGGGTTTGATCTTTGGTTACATGCCCTAGCTATGTAGATTAGTACTTATAGCTATACTACCATTCAAAAAGGGAGGAAGAAGAAACTCCCCATTTTATATTACATCAGCCACTCTTTGGATCCCTGCTGTAGAAGCCTGTAAAATCCCACCAAGTGATGCTTAGTTGATCCCTGTTGACCTCTCTGCTGTATGAGTTCTCCCTAGAGAACACCAAGTAGCATCACACCAAGGTCATCTGAAATCACATCTGAAGGAGAGATACAAGGAACAAGTCATGCATGACATGGTGATGGAAAAGCTTCACCCACTTTCTGAGTTAAAGGATCTAAGAGATTTGGCCCACAAGTGTTTTATGATATTATACAAAGTGTGTTGTTCTATAACTTCATATCTTCACCTCCTAATGTCTCGATTCGGTATTCGGCATTAATTTGGCATTTTTGGCATGTTGCTCGGCATTTACCGGAACCTGCAACCATCTTGTATTCGGTTTTTGATATTCGACGTATTTTAACGTCGTCTTTCAACGCCTTCCTCGAACGTTTACCATTGGACGTTTACCATTCGACATCCGCGTAAAGGGATATTACTTAGTAACAAGCCAAATCCAAATCCAAATCCAAATCCAAATTCACAATCCACAATTCTCTTTTCATACAACCACTTGACACACCAATAAACTACTGAACCGACATTTTAAAAAAAGGAAGGAAAAACGATGGAAGCTTTTTCTACTGGACCTACTTCTACTGGACCTACTTCTACTGGACCTACTTCTACTGGACCTACTTCTACTGGACCTACGTCTACGTTTCCTACTAGTCTTACGATTCCACCTAATCCTCATAATTCCGCCAATTCTCATAATCCCAGCAACTCTCATAATCCCACCAATCCGGGTAGTTCTACCCTTCCTCGTGGACGTGGTACTGGACGTGGACGTGGCAGTCGTGGAGGTGGAGGTGTTGATGGACGTGGTGGGTTACATCGGAATAAACAATGGGTAGCGAGAGGGAGAGGGAGAGGGAGAGGAACAGGAAGCGAAAGTCAAAGAGGGAAAGAAACCGAAGGAAGAAGAAGAGGAAATGTTCAAAAGAACGTTATCACAACGCAAGAAGATACATTTTTGGAAACACAAGAAGAGAGGGATAAATTTTGGCAAGAGGTAAGTACTTGTGTATCTTTTTTTATTTAAGCTCCCTCGTACCTTCCCAAGCTCGTTAAAGCCCGCCAACTTGAACGTCAACACTACATCTCCACTGGCAAAATGGACGATCCGCTCGTCCCTAAACGTCTATCCGAAGCTATAACCATGGTCGGCACTTGTCCCGACATGTGTCCTCGTTTCGAACGATATCGTCGAGAACGTTCAAACAACTTATTCCCCTGCGAAACCCTCCCTCCTCCGTACTCCAGCCCTACTTCCAAACGCGTTGATCACTCCAAAGCTGTAAAAGCGTACGAAAGAGCGGCCGGTGATAAAACATTACCATCAGATTTACGACCACCGTTAATCTTGAAACGAACTCTGGATTATCTTTTTTCAGAGTTGATCCCCACCGACGAGGGGTTTCAGGAGAATTTTGGATTTTTGAGAGATCGGAGTAGGAGTGTAAGGAATGATTTTACTATGCAGCATGAACAAGGGTTGGTGGCTATTGAATGCCATGAAAGGTGTGCGAGGTTTCATTTGGTTGCGCTGCATGAGATGAGAGGGAGAGATAAAGAGTTTTCGGTTAATCTGGAGGAACAGCAGTTGATGAATAGTACGTGGCTTCTGATATATTGGGAGGGATCCTTGTCTGATTCTTTCTTTTCTTAAAGCATTACAATCGTTGAAGGAATTCTACACCGACCAACGTCAATCCCTCTCCTCCCCCTCCTCCAACAAACCCTTCATATTCCCCAACGAACTCGAAATGCGTATCTACCACCGTCTAATCCACATCCGAGACCAGCGTGAACGGCACGACGACGTTCCACCAGAAATCCAATCCCACATCATATATAAATCAACTTCAGACTTTAGGACTTGTGTTCAGAGGAAGAGTGAACCGATTACGAAGAGCAGTAGGTTGGTGGTTGATCAGCAGGGGATGCGGTTTTTTGCAGAGTTGGTTGGGTGGTTGGGGAGGGAGGAGGAGGAGGAAGGGAAACGAAATGCAGGAATAGCCTTCCGATTCCTCGTAGCGTGTATATTCGAACATTTATTCGGAACAGAAACGATTGAGGATATGGAGCGTGTTAGAGGTGGATTGAGGTTGGTGGATATTATTGATGGAGGTGTTGGACGCGGGTTGGAGGGGTATCAGGAGCAGGAACACGAGCAGGAGGGGGAGGGGTACCTGGACGGAGAAGGGGAACAGGAAGAATACACAGAAGACTACGACAACGACAACGATCACAATGTCGATGTCGATGAACCCGGGGATATTGGAGTTGTACCAACTATCCCCAACCCTATCTCTGGTTCTGTTATCCCTGTCCGTGGCCTTGGCCCTATTCCTCCAACACCCCCCTCCACAGCGAACTCGAACTCAGCACCACCTCATTCTGCGTTCTCTGCATTTTCTGGGTCCTCTGCATCCTCTGCATTCTCAGCGTTCTCCAATCTAACAACACAATCTAATCCATTTTCTTCCCCGTCCCCGTTCCCTTCTATGACTGTTTCTTCTTCTACGCCTGTACCTTCTACGCCTGTACCTTCTTCTACGCCTGTTTCTTCTTCTGGGTTTGGTGCACCTTCTGCAACATCGGTTCTTGGATCTGTTTTTGGTGGGACTGGGACTGGGACTGGGACGACGACGACGACGACGACGACGAACGCTCCTAATGCAGCTACACCCTTCGGTACTACTTCTGGTGCTACACCTTTCGGCGTGTCCAAAGACTCGAACAACTGGAAAGACTCGAACGACCGGCAAGGGTCAACTAATAACTTGACCCCACCACCTGCACCTCGTCGTCAGCCAATTTCGTTACCTCCTACTGCTACTTTTATTCCTACTCTCACTCCTACTCCTCCTACTCTCACTCCTACTCCTCCTACTCTCACTCCTACTCCTCCTACTCTCACTCCTACTCCTCCTACTCTCACTCCTACTCCTCCTACTCTCACTCCTACTCCTCCTACTCTCACTCCTACTCCTCCTACTCTCACTCCTACTCCTCCTACTCTCACTCCTACTCCTCCTACTCTCACTCCTACTCCTCCTACTCTCACTCCTACTCCTCCTACTCCTACTTTTATTCCTACTCCTACTCCTACTATCACTCCTACTCCTACTTTTATTTCTCCTCCCAAAACCCCATCTACCCAACATCCTCGATTAGGATTACTCAAGACTACTGGTCTTTCTCCCAACCTAGGCTCCCAAGGTTTCCAAGGAACACAAGGAACACGGGAGATACAAGGAATACAAGGCAATCAAGGAATGCTCAGCCCTCTTACACCATCGCTTTCCAGAGTTGGGAGTTTGAAGAATTTTGGGTCGGTACGGTTGGCGGGGTCGATAGGGAGCGGAGAGAATACGGGCAGTGGGGGGCTGGGAGGGAATACAGGCAGTGTTGAGTCGCCGTCTGGGAATGTTCAAAATGGGAAAGAGAAAGCTTCCATTTCTTTGTCGTCGTCGTCGTCGTCTTCACCTTCATCGGAACATACCACCGTTAAGGTGGAGAGTAATAGTAATAGTACTCGAAGACCAGAACAAGGACTTGGGGAAGGATCCAGGTTAAGACAGACACAGACACAAAGACCAAGACAGAGATATCGATATACATCCGACGAGCCTAGTCCCTCAAACTCTATCTCTCTCTCAATGTCGAATTCCCAGTCGGACTCCAAGTTAACTAAGAAGACAAAGACGAACTCGAAAGACTTGTACATATCAAGAACTGATGAATTGTTAGTGAAGAGATTGGAGGAGGTATGGTTTCTTTCCTTTTCTCTTTTCTCTTATTCCTCTATCAACTCCAACACACAGAATCAAACCACACACCGTCTCCGGTGGTTACCAGGGACATTTCTCCGAGTTTGGAGGGAACATGTTATTCAAAGAGGTGGGAAGGTTGGCGTGGCGCTGAAAGTTGTTTTGGATCTTTTATCGTTGACTAATCCCAACTCGACCCTTCCCCCTACTCTCCCTCTCCCTCTCCTCCATCCAAATCTCAATCTCTCCCATTCAAACATCCCCAACTTCCTCAACATCCCCAACCTCCTCCTAACTTCCTCTTACACCCTCTGGCTTTCATTAAACCCAACAGTAGACGCTACTGCTATATGGGTACAGACCAAGTTTGGTGTACCCGCCAGTGGGTGGTGGAGGGATCGGGAACAAAAAGAAGGAAAGTGGGAAAGGGGAGGAGGGGAAGAGGTTTTTGAAATTCCATTAGTTCCTTATAACTCTAAGGATTCGAAGGAAACGAATACGAAGATGAAGAAAACGAAAAGGAACTATTCGCCTGGTTTGATTATATTCGAACTTACACCAAGAGAAGGTATAGAAGGAAGAGGAGGTACAGAAAGAAAAGAAGGTATACGAGGAAGAGAAGGTATACAACGAAAAGGAAACGACATATTAGAAAAAAAATATCGGATATTACAAGATTGCACACGACTAAGGGATTTACTAGAATCACTTCGTCTTCATCAACACCAGAGGTATTTCATACCATCACTCATATTCATCCATTGGGCAGAAGATGAATTGGATACAAAGTTACCAAGGGATATTGTTGATTTGGTATGTGTTGTTTTGTGTGTTTTTTTTTTTTTTGTTTCTTTGTTTCTTTACTTTACTTGATTCGATTCTTACTCTCGTCCCAGATATCCCTATACACTTTATCCTCTCCAGACTCCTCCCCAGAGTCAGCCAGGACAACACCTGTAATATCAACCTACTCGACTTTTCACATAACTTGTTCATTCTTTTCTCCACCTCGTAATTCCCAACCCCAAAACCTCCAAGCCCAGCCCCAGCCTCTGGACCTCGACACCCAATTCAACACCTCCCTAATGCAATTAAGCCAACCAGGTATCTCAATGGACACAGATGGGAAACTTATCCATATATTCAATGATGGAATTCGTAGTTTGTTGAATGATTTATTTAAACCCGTGTTTGAGGGGTTTTTGATGGACTGGTTGGATAATTGTGTGGAGGCGGGGGTGAATGTGGGAGAGGGGAGGGAAGGGGAGGTTGACTTTGTGAAGGTCAACTCCAACTCCTACAATTACAACTTCAACTCCAATTACAAATCCTACAATTCCAACTCCAATTCCAACTTCAACTCCTACAATTCCAACTCCAACTCCAACAACTTCAACTGGACACTATACACCCACCTCTTACATTCCATTGTAGAAATCATGAATGATATTATGGTGTTGTGTAATTCGATTTTGAGGGTGTCTTCTTCGTCTGGGGAGGAGGAGGTGGGTGAAGAGGGGCAGGAGGTGGGTGAGGAGGGAGTGCTGGAGTTTATAAAATTTCCAGAATTTCAATCCAGCTTGATGTGGGAGAATAACGAGGGGGATGTAGAGATGGATGTGTGGAAGGGTATAGAGAATGAGATGGATTCTGTATACACCACGAGCATGAAATGGCTCATTCGATTTATTCAATATGTGGAGACTTTGACTCTACAACCGACGACGACGACGACAACTCAACAACACCAAACTCCAACTCCAACTCCAACTCCAACTCCAACTCCAACTCCAACTCCAACTCCAACTCCAACCCAACAAACAACCCAAACACTCCTCCAATCCACCCTTCTCGACGTTCAAACCCAATTCCGAATGGGTAGAATGTTTCCTACGAGGGGGTTTGTTGATCAGTTGTGGGGTGTTTTGGTTGGTATGGTGTCTGCGTCTTCTACATCCACGATCCTAACCCCAACCCAACATATCCACACCATCCAATCTACATTCGAACATGATTGTATTCGACCGAGACAGGCTGAGTTGTCGAGGTTGATGATTCGGTTCAAGGGGTTGCGATTGGAGAGGCGCCTGGGTATATCCAGATCTAATAGGTCAGAGAGGTTGGATAGAACAAGTGCGTTGGATGGATCAAGTGCGTTGGATAGCGAGAAAAGTATGAGGAACGGGTTCAATGGGTCGAGAGAGTTGAACGGCTCGAATGGATTCATACACAATGAGAATGGACCAACAAGGAAAAGAAGAAGAAGAAGTTTATCAGATATAGGAGATAGAATCGAGGATGAGAGCAGGGGTACTAGGGATGGGAGGGATACAAGAGATACAAGAAATACAAGAAATACGAGGTAGGGTTTGGTTTTAATCTTATATCTTTTTTTTCTCCGTTCCCTCTATTCCGCCATTGATTTCCTTCTTAAATTCCTTCTTACATTTTTTTTTCTTTCTTTCTTTTTTTCGGTTTCTAGAACCAAACGTCCTCGACTCTCCTCTGCTTCCTTATCCGTATCCTTGTCCGTATCCCCATCCCCATCCACCTCTGCATCCCCATCCGCGAACCCATCCGCTCTCGGTGTCTCCACCTCTGCTTCTAAATCAACTTCGTCTTCGACGGGAACTGAGACTGAGTTTGATGCTGATGCTGATGCTATCGAGATCGACAACGACAACGACAACGACGACGAGGACGAGGACGAGGACAACGACGTGGGGGGTGATGACCAATACGAAGACGAAGACGAAGACTACGGCGTGCAAGGAGAAGGAGAAGGAGAAAAAGAAGAAGGACAAGGACAAGGACAAGGACAAAAAGAAGAATTCAAACCCATAATAACAGTAGCGATGCTTAGAGCCTTGACGAGGGAATTGAAAGAAAGGTATCGGGTTGGTGGGTGATTGGGTTTATCGGGTCGGGGAAAGGCTTTTCGGGGACAGGGGTTTTTTCTTTCTTTTTTTGAGGTGGAGGGAGGGAGGCGTTTTGAGGCGTTTTTGAGTTGTTTGTGTACCCTTCAATATATACATACACGTACATATATATACCTTTCCAGAAAGTTTTTTTTTCCTTTTCATACTTTTAGTACTTTCCGAATCACACTTTTCATACTCTTTCATACTTTTCATAGGTTTCATAGGTTTCCTAGTCATTCATACTCTTTCAAAATCATACCTCTGAATCATACCTCCATATTTCTTTCCGAGTTTCATACTCTTTAATAGTTCCATACTTCTTCCATACTGGCTGAGTTTTTTCTTTCTCCGGATCATTCCATAACTCGAATTGCAATCATACATTCCGTACTCATCTGATAGTGATGAAGGTAGGTAATGTAAGACTACAATAAGTATATGATCCTCAGAGACACACTAATACGTGTGAGTGACTCGGTTGCATTACCTGTAAGACTACAATAAGTATATGGTCTATAATAGATAGTAAGTATTGTAGCTCAAGTAATATAATATATGATACTCACCCTCAGAGACACACTAATACGTGTGAGTGACTGAGGGTGATAGTCCGCTAGATATCGACGTATAAATACGCTACTGTAAGGGGCTTGAAACGTGTTAGATATATCTAGCCATCGGGGAAAATAAATAAATATCAAATACGGAGTGAAACCCGAAGTCCGATCGGGACTCTTTCCCTTAATCTACATACTCTTGACAGGTAAGTAGGTAAGTAGGTAAGGAGGGAACTAAGGAAGTAAGGAGGGAATAAGGTATGTGAAGAGGGTATGTAGGACACACAGCCAAACAGACAACTACACAGAAATATACACAGAAAACCACACTGAAACATACATAAATACATACATGCATATATACATAACAAACACTCAAGAATCAAAAGACAAGAAAAAAAGTTTTAATTTTAATTTTATTAAAAACCCCTAAGAGGTACAAGAGGTACAAGAGATACAACAAGTCCTGATAAAACTACATACACAGTGGTTGTCAGGCACAGGGACAGGAAGTATTTTTGGTTATCAAAGGTACTCAGATATATATTTGTATATATATATATATATACTAAGTATACCATATACTAAAACCACCATTCTTTGTTATCTGAAGGAATGGCAAAAATATATCATGATTGGATTTTCTATATTCACAGTATCCCAATTCCAATTCCAATTTTCACTCCAACTCCAACTCCAACTCCAATAAGCTCAAAATTAACTCCAACTCCAACTCCAATAAGCTCAAAATTAACTTCAAATCCAACTCTGATTCAAAATTGCAATAAGTCAACTTCTAAATTCAACTTTAATTGGACCCTGCCCACACATCTCCTGCATATCATTGTAGAAGTCATGGATGATAATCATGAGGTTGGGTTTTGAGGGTATTGTCTGCGATGAAAGGTTTTGTTTTAGAGTTGGGAGCACTGGGTTTGTTGGGAGCACTGGGTTTGTTGGGAGCACTGGGTTTGTTGGGAGCACTGGGTTTGTTGGGATCACTGGAGCACCCGGGATCACTGGGATCACTAGAGTTCCTCGAGTTTCCGGAATTCCATTCAAGTTGAATGCAGGAAAACAATGATATAGAGGAGGTGGAGAAGGATGTGTAAATGAGATGGATATGGATTATGTGTATACCATGAGCATGGAATGACTCATCAATCAATTCATGGAGAATAGTCACAACAATGAAGAGTCTACAACTCTGACTAAACAAGGATAAAAACCCACAGAAAATGTAGATGTCGAACTTATTGTTATAATTTGACCCCGGCTCAAAACGGGAACCCTCTGCGTACCACATTAGTTACTATGGTGGGGAATAACAGATAGATGTGATACCTTACTACGCCAGGGTTCCATCAATAGAAATGTTAAAGACTGCGTAAATAAATCAGAATCACACTGCTTTTCCAAGAGCGTGTCTTTGAAAAAGGGCTACAACCTAGTGGAGAAAAAAAAATAGTTTCTTCGCGACCCCCCTTCACAGGTTATAGATATACCAAGCACTGTGATCACCCAATTCAGGCTTCTCATTCTCCCTACTCATCGTCTTCCTTCGTTCCGCCTTTTCGGCATTCTGCATCCGCAAATAAAGTATATTGAGTACATAAAACAACACCGCCAGAAGACTGAACACCAAAAGCGTTATCGTGGCTTTAGTGTATCTGGGTGCAGGGCTCAATGAGCCTAGGAGCCATGTAGCGAGGATCCCACCAGAGTTGGCGAGGATGAAGCCTATTGCAATGACTGTTGCTCGACGGGTTTGAGGAGAAGCATTGTTAGCGTTCCAGGTAGCTTGGGTTGGCGCTGCCATGTATGCACCGGTAACAGAGAAAAACAAAGATCCATATTGAACGTGTTTTGATTGAGATCCTAGAGCAAGTATAGGATTAGGGGTTAATCTTAATTTGCCACTAAATCACTAAGGGTGTTACCTAAGAACATTGCGAAACCGATGGCGCAAAAGAGAGCAGATATAACACAGATGACTCCGCGGCATCGATATCGATCGGATATGAAAGATGCGATTAAAGCAATGATGCAGGCGACAGCGTATGGTGGTACGCTCATCAATTGGGCATCTGCTGCGGTGTATCCAAGACCTTGGATAATTGATGGAGAAAAGCTGCGTAAGACAGGAGATGTAGTAAGTAAACGAGGAATCAAGCAAGTAAAAAATAACTTCGAAAAAACACCAACTAGGCAAGACCAAAGAGAATAGTAGCAGCAAAGAAGAACGCAGCCCCAAGTAGCCATAATTGAGGAAGTTTTAGTGCCTCAACCACTTCTTTCCAACTAAACCCTTCTTCTTCCTTTTGAATGTCCTCAAACAGTTTACCTTTCACGTATTCCTTTTCCTCGTCACTCAAAAACCAAGTTTTCTCAAGCGACCGAGGGAAAATAAAATACGAAGAAAGGCCGAATAGGAAGGTAAAAGAGCCTTCGAGGATGAATATCCAAGACCATCCGGGTCGAGACCCGACTCCGTCCATTTGAATAATTCCGTATGCAAGGATTCCTGAAAATGCTCCGGAGAGGGAAGCAGATGAAAAGAATAGAGTGACGCTGAGGAAGGGACGACGTGAATGAGCTTCTTCATAACTAAAGCGATATATACGGATATATATTGCAACTCACCGTGTATTCATTTTATATCGAGGATAAAAATACGATAGATAAAGCACCAATCCAGGGAAGATACCACCCTCAAGAAGACCTATAAAGAACCGGCATGCGAGAAGGCCAGAATAGGAGTTGACGATCCCCTGCAAGGTGGTGACAATACCCCAAAGGGTCAACATCGTTGGTAGCACGAGATCAGGTCCAACAGCCTGTTATAGATCAAAAGAGAAGAGTAAGTTGTGTTGTTCTTGTTGAGTGGACATATCCCTAGATATCAATCGAAAAAATCATACTTACTTTAAGCATGAGATTCGAAGGAAGCTCAGACAAGATATAAGGCACGTAGGTTACCGTTAACGCGATACTGTATTGCTTGTTCGACATCCCAAGATCTGTTTGTAATCCGGCTACACGAGCGTTACCAATGTTTGTTCGATCCTAGTAGAAACAAAAGCAGGGTGGTTACAATCAATCAATCATTTCTGGAAGAACAACGAGCAGCCGTGCGTGTGACTACGTACCAAGAAGGATAAGAGAAAAAACATTGACATGACTGGGAGAACACGATAATCAAATTTTCGCCAAACTTTTCCTTCCATCACAAGGTCCTCTACACCAACGACACCAGCGACACCATCATCAACATCACCTATACCACTGACATTACCACCGCTAATACCACTGGAGCTTTCAAGAGAAGACCCCGTACCTTTCTCGAGATTGACATCTTCAGGAAAAGCTGATTGTGGTGACAGTGCCATATCGTAGACAAAGACGGGGGTCCAACCTGAGAATAGGTGAGTGGCTTTTATATAGTGTTGCCGGAAGATGGGGGACCTTGGGAGGTAGGGTACCACAAGGTCAGAAATTTGGAACTCCGATCCCTCAAGATACCTTAAGGTCGTAACCTCAAGTAAACCTTAAAGTTACATATAAGTACCAGATCTGGTGCTGCCGCAAGGCAAGTTGCCTTGGAACCTGGACTCGCCTCGGTTCTGAAATAGGAAGGCAAGGTGCCAAGTTTTGATGGCCTCGACAATTCCAAGATTACATCTTTTAGCCCAGCGCCGCTCACCATACTCTTCTTGCTCTTACCACCACCATCTAAATTTTATTTTTTCTTCTTTCTTATCCAGAGAGAGAGCGATGGAAGTACAGCGAAACGTGCCCAGCCAATCATCCAGTTTGAATCCTAATCATTCTCAACTATAATAATGATTCTAATACATTTACTTCCCAAAATCGCGGTGCGTCGGGTTGTTTTTTGTTCAAGTTCGAATGCTGACAGTCTTTTCTTAGCTGCCGCTGATATATTATCTAGCCAATTCAGTTCAGATGACAATGTCTCTCAGCCCATTCCAGAGACACCCTAAAGACCTGGACCTGCTGTACCTAGTGTGGGCCCCATTGACAATACAGTTTTCAATGCACCTCAAGTGCTTGCAGCTGTTACTCATTTTGGTGAATCAGTATATGACTCAAGGGCTGGACAGCAGCATATCAACTCTGCCTCGCAGATCTGGTACTTTGTTTATGTACTCTTCAACATCAACTAAAACTGAGAACAACTAGGAGATATGGCACTCTGCAAAAAATTTCTCTCAACTTAGTTTTAAATTCTGCTCATGTATACTGAACTCTTCTATTCAGTTTGCAACTCAAGTATATTTTAAATGCAAGTTGAATTATAAACCATTGAAGGTCTAAACAAAACCATCCTCAAACACCTACTGAAGCATCACCACAAGGCTTGGAAGAGTACTGTGGTTCTCAAGACCCTCAAGGTTGGGAGGATATAGTACATGATGCTGATCCAGTTATAAGAAGTTCAGCTCTAGAAGAGAGACTGCCTTACAAGTGTTTTATTTCTATTACTATTGTTCTTTCTTTACAAGCTAGCTATTTTAGGGTTAGTAGCGCTGGATGCAAAAGTACATAAGTTTTACCCCTTCTGGTAAACTTACAGGAGACTTACTTGAAACTTATGTAGGAAATGGTAGCATAGTGTAAGCTTCTGTATATAATCTCTGCAAATTTTTAGATAATTTTACCAAAAGTTATCCATAAGTAATTGTGGTGACAAAGGGGGAAAGCACAGAGAAAGCACAGGCTCGAAGCACAAACCGAAGTGAGGGGTGGGGCTAGCACCACACACAAAGGCTGAAAGATATAATGATCAAGACAGCAGTGATAGCGCAGGAGCCAATCACTAGGGTCGCACAAGGAAAACTAGTTCCAAAGACCAAGTAAGTATATTGAAGGTAAATGATGATACAAGTACTAACCTAGTTCCAAAGACCAAGAGGTCAAGATGGGGAACTAGGTGTCAGCTACTGTACTATATATACAAGAGTCTCGATGAGTGAGCGACAGCGTGGGAAGTTAATGGAAGCATTTGGAATGTGATAGAAGGATGCGGAACAATGTAGATGTATCCAAACGGTAACAACGATGAGGGAAGGAGGAGATGTAGGAAAAATAAGGTAAGTACTGTATCCTGTATAGCACGTCACGACAGTAATATAAGTTATTGATTTTTGCACCCAGTGTAGTCACATTGCAATACCTTAGGTAGTGCAAAGTATAAAAGATATGATACTGGACCCAGCGGGATCAGATCCTGATGGTCCTGGAAGACCTGGGAGCCTAAGGGAACCTGCAGACAACATCCATCCCAATCTATCAGAACAACAAACAATTATTAAATTGTTCCACACATTTAAAGGTTCTCTAGATACTCTTGAAAATGTCCTTGCGAGAATGAAAGGTGAGTTTTCTGACTCCAGAAAATCAAAATTAAATGATCTAGAAGTCTTTGATGGATTAGACCTTCAAAAGTTAGAAGGTCTTCTCATTGCATTATTGTTGGCATTTTTTATATTCATGCGAGCTAAGTGCTCTCCTTACTTTGTGATTCTATTCCCGCTATTCCATGCCTTAGTCATTCTCCTTTCCCTTTGCACGGAATCCACCTCACAAAGGAACTCTTTGTTGACTCATTGGATCTACTCCAAGACTTACCATAACTTCATTCTTACTGGTTATTCTCTTTTCTATTTTTACTGTTATCTTTTCTCATGTTACAAGACTAGCCACTTTAGGTATTCTTTTCATGATATTGGAGATGGTGCTTTATCACTGACTAGACATAACACAAAGTATAAAAGATACAATACCAAGTAGTTAGTTCTTTAGTTCTAATATCAACTAAAATCAATTTAATTCACCTCATTAATTCTATTGCCATATTCTCTTCACTTGCTCCAACATTTGCATAATACACTTTGCAGATAAATGGCTGCTACTACCCTCCCTCTCACCAGACAGTGAGGATATTATCAATAGTAGCATCAATGTCCATTACCTTCACCAGTACTGTGGACCCTTTGCACTTCACAGAAGACCTCTCACTTATGCATATCACCCTCTTATGCAATTATGTTTGCCCTTCATCCATGATCCCTGGCAGAAAATCCCAAAGTTCCTGACCCAGAGTGCAATTCTTGGACTTTTCTTTTTGATTTTTTGAGTTTGTTGTTAATAATATCATGTAGATTTTCTTGAGTTATTTTGAGTTTTGAAGGTGCATAAGTGATAGCCTTGAGAAGCTGCAAAAATGAAATAACATCTCACAACTTTGTGAATGGATGCTAGTAGTAGAATATAAAGTTGATTCATTACTTTGCAGGTGGGGTAATCACTCAATTTTCTATCATGGTGATTACCCTACTATGCAAAATAAATTGCAACCATAGGTACTAGAATAAGATAAAATATATGATTAGAGTCAATGCAAAATGTCAATGAAAAGTCAGATTGGTCCAGGCTTGTAAGGATAGTGAAGATGGAAAGCAGGTACCAGCTCATCCATGTGAATTTTGTCAGCTATGACTGTTATATCTATGCAAAGCTAAGTCCTTATGAGGCTTCACAATCCATTCTGCTACTTAGAATTATCACTCATATCCTTTTACCACTATGCAATTACTTTGCAAAGGATTTCCAATGTGAAGCACTCCCTCATTATCTTTTCTCATCCTTATTGGATTCACACTATTCCTTTTATATCCTTTCCTTTCTTCTTTACTTATGAGCTAACCCATTTGGGCATGGTATCACTTCGTGATCCTGACTTACCTTTAGTATAAAGCTATGGTATTGAATAGGTAGTTCCTTAGTTTAAATATCAACCTTGATAGCACTTCAATAGTGATACCAATTAATCATCTATCCATATCATTGTTTTAACATCCCTACTGTCAGTACATTCAGCAAAGGTCATTGCAAATGGAACACATTCACCTTTCTTCTATATCAGACACACAAAGTGTTGAGGACTCTACTGATAGTGGAGTTGAGGTCTGACTACCTAATCTTAGGATCATTTCATCTTGTGAAATAAATCTCTTTGCCGTTTCCCATGATTAACCTCACAACCCCTTTCCAATGATCCATTAGTGCACAATCATAACAATGACCCAGGAAAACTCTTCATTAGTACCTTTGTAGCTAGCCCACCAGATGTAATACCAAAGTGGCCACTTCTTGTATCATCAATCCAGTTTTGAGTCCAGGACTTCTGCAATGTTATATCCTTCCTCACCATCAATCTCTACCAGAGGAGGTGGAGGTTGTTCACAATTGGGAATTGAGTTCAGAATGTAAGGTTCTAACTGGGGTACATGGAAATGGGGTGGATGCAATCGAAGTATGATGGTAGCTGTGATTTGTGCAAAAGAGTTCCTGTGTGTTCGAGAACAGTGAAGTGTATTCATTGAGTCACCGGTAATCCTGCACAAATGGAAGTTTAACATCCTTCTTTTTGACAAAGAAGACAGGCGATGCCAATGAGGATTTGGAGGGGTGGATGTAGCCTTTGGGCCAGTTCTCTTCCAAGAATTGATCAAGCTCTTCCTGTTCATTTGGGGACATGGGATAGATTTTGGTCCACATGGTTTCAGGTCTATGGCATGGTATTATGTTCGTGCACAAAGGGATCATCAGAAATGATCACGGGGAAATTGCGAAGGGAAATACTTCACGAGGTAAAACAATCCTAGACAATGTAGTCAGACCTTGACTCCACTATTAGTAGAGTCCTCGACACTTCATGTGTCCGCAAGAGAAGAAGGTGGAACATGTTCCATTCATGATGACTGTCGCGGAATGTACTGACAGTAGGGATGTTAAAACAATGATATGGATAAGTGATTAATTGGTATCACTATCAAAGTGCTATCAAGGTTGATATTTAAACTGAGGAACTACCTATTCAATACCGTAGCTTTATACTAAAGGTAAGTCAGGATCACGAAGCAATGCCATGCCCGAATGGGTTAGCTCGTAAGTAAAGAACAAAGGAAGGGATATAAAAGGGATAGTGTAAATCCGATAAGAATGATAAGAGATAAAGAGTAACTGCTTCGCGTCGGAATTGCTTCGCGAAGTAATTGCATAGTAGTAAAAGGATATAAGTAATATCTAAGTAGCGGAATAGTTTGTGAAGCTTCGTAAAGACTTAGCTTGCATAGATATAACAGTATCCCCCTCTTAGGCTTTCGCCCTTGAAAGCCTATGTGATTGTTAATGATTGACGAATCTAAAATTAGATAGAATGAAAAAGTAAAAAAGAAAAGAAAAATTTCAAAGTACCACGCGAGTTATGATCAAGGTAAATGAAAAATTTAGAGTTGAACCTGCCCTCAACAAACGAACGCACATAAAACGCGAGGAATTTCTTTGTTTTTTCCCAAGTCCTCATCACTCTATGATGTCTTTTACCCTTACAGCCACTGAAACCATACAAGAACGACGAGCGTGACTTGTTCGAGAACAGGTGGAATGAGCCCGCCTTCGTCAGCTCAAAATTGATGCTCAGGACACTGCCTTCCAGGAGGAGATGGTGAGATTGGAGGAAGAGGCTGCTTGTGAGGCAGAGCGTGAGGCGGAGGAGAAAAGACTTGAGGAAGAGAGAAAGCTCGAGGAGGAGAAGCAGGCCGCGAAGAAGCGAGAAGAAGAAAGGATCATCGAGGAGAACATCGTGAAGGCTAAGTCCGATGCCTTAAAGAAATTGGCTGAGGAGGAAGAGATGCAGGATCGTCGAAGGGCCCAAGCCCTCACTGAACTACAAGAACATTGAGAACATGCAGCTCGGGCTGCATCGCAAAGAATGGGAGCATCAATGAGCTCACGGGAACCTTCAGGTTCAAAACAAAAAGTTTACAAGTTGGCCTCCATGGTTCACGATACTCCGGAGGTGGAAATAAGAGTGTTGAAGAGAAAATGAGTGGTTCCCCAAGTGAGTATTCGTTGACTTCGTGATGATGCATTTGGCTTACCCCAGATAGATTGGATCTGCTCCAGACCCAGATGATGGAGATGATGACCACGGTGATGATGACGACGATAATGACGATGACAACCTCCCTCCTCCGACCCCTTCGCGTAACCGTGAAGCTTGTCTTCATTGTGTTACGCAAGGTAACACTACTAACTGCATTGCACAACCTGGGAAACTGCATACCCAGGCCTGCCTCCGTTGTCATCAGCAATGACAACGGTGTAGTTGGTCCGGAGAAAATGCTGCTCGGAGGGCGAGGAGAAAAAGACCGAGGGTCGACGAAGGAGAAATGTATCAGGGTCCCACAAGACACATCACGGAAAGGAGTCTTGGAGGTGGTGAGTTGGGAGTGAAGTTGGATCTGCTCACGGAGCAGAACAAAGAACTTCAAAAGCAGTTCAGTTCACTGCTAGACTTCGTGAATCGTGCCACTTCCACGATGGAGGAACTTGTTTGTTTAATACAGCCACGACCTGCAGAGGAAGAGGTAGAAGGGAACGAAGAAAAAGAAGAAGAGGAAGAGGAAGAAGATGAAGAGGAGAGGAACAGAAGAGAGATTCGCAAAGGAAAATGACGTGCAACGTGATTCTCGCAAAGGATAGTAGTAATCTTGGGACTTGTAATTAAATATAAGTAGTTGTCTAGTATTGTTTTTATTGTTTTTTGCTTTGTGGTTTTGTTTTGTTTTTGTTTTGTTTAATTTTATAATTTTATGCCTTTTTTGGTGGTTTTGGAGTCATAATGTTTTTGTTTTATGAATAATTGTGAGTTAAAATCCATTCCACGAGGAGGGAATCGCGATGGTGGTAGAAGGAAGGAACTGTGAGAAGTAAGGATTCGTTCTGCGAGGAAAAATTGCGATGGTTTCAGAAGTAAGGAAATGTGAGAGTTCAAAGTTAGCTTCGCAAAGGATGGATCACGGAACTCCTTGACTTGAAGGTTTGAAATTTAGTAGGTAATGTAATAGGTAGTACGGAATGTAATGGTGATGGATTGCAAAGGTTTCGCAATGAGTTGTTGAACTAGTAGAATAAAAATTAGTATTTCCAATGAATGAATAGAAGAAATTAAGTGGTCGTTGATCATAATGGTCCAGGTTTGTGAGGGTAACGAAGATGGAAAGCTGGAACCAGCTTGTCCACGTGAATTTCATTCACAGCAACCCAGGAAAACTCTTCATCTGTACCTTCGTATCCTGTCCACCGGATGTAATACCATAGTGGACATTTCTTGTATCGACAATCCAATTTCGAATCCAATACCTCCACAACCTTGTGTTCCTCTTCGCCATCAACTTCCACCAGAGGTGGAGGAGTTTGTTCGCAATGTGGGATCGAGTTTGGAGTATATGGATCGAGTTGGGATACATGGAACACTGCATGGATACGACTGAGATAGGAAGGTAGTTGTAACTTGTACAAGAGAGTCCCTACGCACTCCAGAACTTTGAATGGTCCGAGGTACTTCTTGGAGAACTTTGCGGTAGGTCGAGTGGTTTTAATGTGCTTTGCTAGTACAAATACCTGTGAATCAATGGGAAAATCGGGGTGAGTAATACGTTTTCTGTGCGCTTGCTCTTTATATCAAGCTTGCGCATTAGTAATTTCTTCGCGGAGGAAAGAATGAATCTCATCTAAATTACTCACAAATTCAATCGCGCGATCGGAACGGATGTCGATTTCAGGTTTCACTGTAATGTTAGGGTGATAACCTTTATTCGTGAAGAACGGAGTAATACCAGTGGATGCATTAGGAGCGTTGTTGTATGCAAATTCCGCAATAGGCAGAAGCTTTGCCCAATTGTCCTGTTGATATGCACAATACATACAAATGTATTGTTCCAGAGTCTGGTTAACTCATTTCATTTGTCCATCCCCCTCAGGATGGTATCCCGAGGTGAAGTTGTTATATCTATGCAAGCTAAGTCTTTATGAAGCTTCGCGATCCATTCCGCTACTTAAATATTACTTATATCCTTTTACTACTATGCAATTACTTCACAAAGGATTTCCGACGTGAAGCAATTACTCTTTATCTCTTATCATCCTTATCGGATTTACACTATCCCTTTTATATCTCTTCCTTTGTTCTTGACTTACAAGCTAACCCATTCGGGCATGGCATTGCTTCGCAATCCTGACTTACCTTTAGTATAAAGCTATGGTATCGAATAGGTAGTTCTTTAGTTTAAATATCAACCTTGATAGCACTTCGATAGTGATACCAATTAATCCTCTCTATCTGTATCATCGTTTTAAACATCCTCACTGTCAGTATGTTCCATGATAGTCATCGCGAACAGAACACGTTTACCTTTCTTCTCTTGCGGACACGCAAAGTGTCGAGGACTCCGCTAATAGTGGAGTCAAGGTCCAACTACTTAGTCTAGGATTGTTTTAACCTCACGAAGTAATTTACTTTGTATTTCCCCGCAATCGTCCCATGATCATTCCCGACGATCCCTTTGTGCACGATCATAACAGTATATTTAAACTGACACTTGGCACATTCGTCCTCATTACCCTTTCCATTACACTCAACGATTTCCCTTCTTTCAACAATGGTCTATACAAGGAGCAGACGAAACCGTACCAACACTAGAGGGTCTGACGAGTTGGTAAGAGAGGAACCGGAAACGGTTAATCCTTTCACATCGAACGCGACAGGCTTCGCGCCCTTCGCGGAATCAATCTCAGGAGCAGGACACTCTTGATGTCGATCTAACGTCTTCAGTCCAGCCCCAGGACAGCCTGCTAGTGCGCGGGTTTCTAGTCATCACGCCCTTGGTCAACCTGACCATTCCGAATTAGAGTACCAAGTACTCTACACAGAAAATGGTGACCCCATTACTGTTCGAATGCCGCGAAGAAATCACACAGCGATACCAACAACAGAGATGGAAATCCCACCATCTCCTACCACATTTACCCTTGCTGACAGAATGTGTCAGCAGCTAGCAAACGCTCCCGGCCCTTCGCGAGGTCAGATACCAGTTACCACGATGGAAATTCCGGAGAACATCGAAGAAGCAGAAATCAATGAAGAGGTAGGTCCTGATGAGTCAGGAAATCCCGGAGACCCAGGGGGATCTGATCCCGATAGCCCTGGAGGTCCCGGGGCACCTCGAGGTTCTCGCGTTCCTAGTCATTCTAGGAGTCCAGTGGAACGGGTAGGTAGTGTCCATCCGGACCCTACTGAACAACGCCTCCTAGATGTGTTTCACGCGCTTAAGGGTTCGCTCGATACCCTCGGAACAGTCTTCGCGGGCATGAACACTAGCAGCCCTGCGGAATCCGGAAGATCAAAGGTCAAGGATCCTGAAGTATTCAACGGATCTGACTCGCAGAAACTGAAAGGTTTCCTAATTTCCTTGTCTTTGGTGTTTATTGATTGTCCATTGTATTTTACTGATCAAAAGAAGATCAACTACACGTTGTTGTACCTCGGTGGTTCTGCGAAGGAATGGTTCAAACCAGATATTCTGGATCCGAATCTCTCCACGATGCCGGCGTGGATGAGTTCCTTCACAGCATTGGTGAAGGAACTCCAGGACAATTTCGGTATGTACGATGCACAGGGGGAAGCCGAAGATAAGATCGGCACATTAAGGATGAAAGAATCCGATAATGTACGGAAGTATAACATCCGTTTTAATACCCTCGCGGCGTCTACTAACTGGGACTCGCACGCCCTTAGGTGGGCTTATCAACGTGGCTTGGCAAGCCGTATCAAAGATGAGATGGCTCGTCTTCCGGAACCAAAGACACTCGTGGAATACCAATACGAGGTACTTCACGTAGATAACAGGTACTGGAGATGAGAAGAAGAGCGGAAAAGAGAAGCCGCTAGATTGACAGGTGCTTCCTCGGGAGGGAAAGCATCGAACATGTCGAAGAAGAACACGCCAGGTTCTTCACAATCTCCTACAACCACCACCACCACCACGTCGACCTTGACAAATAACTCGGGGAAGAAAGGTAAGTCGAGTGGAGGTGGAAATTCCTCGTCATCGACAAGTACTGCGGTGACTAAACCTGCATATGCGAGCAACCTCAGCTCGGACGGAAAACTCCTCGCGAAGGAGTCAGAACGTCAAAAGAAGTTGGGGTTGTGCGGATTTTGCGGGGGAAGCCATAAGTTCGACGACTGCGAGAAACGAAAGGCTCGCGAAGCTCATGGATGTGCCGCAGAAACACAGGAAGGAGCGGCAAGTACCTCTTCGGTATCGGAAAAATAGTCCGCAACTCCTGTACCCCAGTATGAAGCGGGAGTTGTGTTGACCAGGTTCGTACTACCGGGGAAGTTAAATTAAATGCATCCACTCTTTCTTACGATGAACGATCTTTTACAATACCTCTTACTATAGATCTTTCACTTCGCGATGTTTCCGCGAAGCTTTCTTTTGTTTCTTTACTCGACTCCGGTTCTACCGATTGTTTTATTGATTCGTGCTTTGTGTATAAACATTCTCTACCTACTTCTTCGATCCCTTCAATCAATCTCCGACTTTTTGATGGTTCTTTATCTCCGAAACCCATTTCCAAGACTACGTCTCTTAATGTTCGGTTTCCCTCTGGCGAGCTACTACTACTGACATTTTATGTCACTTTACTAGATTCCTCTTGCGAGGCAGTTTTAGGTTACAGTTTCTTGACCCGCTACAATCCGTTGATTGACTGGGCATCGAGAAATATTACATTCCACTCCACCAAGCAAGTTGAGTTTCCCTCGACGTCCTCACTTCCGCGAACACTTGTTCCGGAAGAAACTGTCCCCTTGCGGGGTCAGCCTACCATTAGTTCCAAAGAGGTTCCTTCGCGATCCTCGTCGCGAACTCGTTCTCACCATTCACCTCATCCTTTATTGGACTCTTTCCCCTACGAACCCATCTACTCCTATCCTTTGGTGGCTCAATTGGCTGCTTCGCGACTTGAAAACCCAGAGATCGACATTGCTCTTGTCAATGCGGAACTCTTCAACCGTGCTTGCAAGAATGCCAAGTGCGAACCATTAATCTTACAAGCGGTTCACAGCGAAGTCACAGTGTGAGCTGCTTCGACAACTTCGGCAAACAACAGCAATCCTTCCTCATTACCGAAGCATTACACGGACTTCGCAGATGTCTTCGACGAAGTCGAATCCGAAGTGCTGCCTGAGCATTGACCATATGACCTTAAGATTGAATTGGAGGAAGGCGCCGAACCACCTATTGGTTGCCTTTACCCTCTTTCTGCCAAGGAATTAGAGGCTCTACGCGATTTCATCGATAAGCACCTCGAATCCGGTGCTATTCAACCTTCATTCTCTCCTCACGGAGCTCCGGTATTATTTGTACCAAAAAAGGACGGAAAACTTCGACTTTGCGTAGATTTTTGTGGTCTTAACAACATCACGAAGAAGGATCGATATCCTTTACCGCTTATTTCTGATTTACTAGACGCTCCGAAAAAAGCTAAGATTTATACTAAACTCGATCTTGCTCACATGTATCATTTAGTTTGAATCACGGAAGGCGACAAATGGAAAACAACATTCAGAACCCGTTGGGGCTCTTACGAATGGAAGGTTATGCCATTCGGACTCACTAATGCTCCAGCAGCTTTCCAAAGGTTCGTGAATGACATATTCACTGATCTTTTAGATGTTTATGTTATCGTCTACCTCGATGATATACTTATCAACTCTGACAACGAGACACTACATCGCGAACACGTTCGCGAGGTTCTCCGTCGACTTCGTAAACATCGACTCTACACAAACATTGCGAAATGCGAATGGGAGATTGATACGGTAGAGTATCTTGGTTATATTCTTTCTCCGGAGGGCTTAACAATGTCGAAAGACAAAGTAAAAGCTATCATTGACTGGCTGGTGCCTCGGAAAGTCAAAGACATCCAGTCTTTTCTTGGATTTGCTAATTTCTATCGTCAATTTATTTATAATTATAGCGATATCGTAGTTCCAATGACACGACTTACGCAAAAGGATACACCTTGGAATTGGAATACCGGCTGCCAGGAAGCCTTCGAGAAGCTCAAATATAGCTTCACTCATGCTCTTATTCTGGCACATTGGGAACCAAACTGACATCTAATCATGGAAACAGACACCTCGGATTACGCATTAGCTGCGATCCTCTCGATCCTACTACCTGACAGAGAAATTCACCCCATCACATTCCTTTCAAGGACTTTTCAAGCTGCGGAACTCAATTACAACACTCATGATAAGGAGCTTCTCGTGATATTCGAAGCATTCAAAGGCTGGTGACATTACCTCGAGGGATCAGGAGATCCTATCGACATTGTTACCGATCACAAGAATCTCGAATATTTCTTGACAATGAAAATCCTTATGTGACGACAAGTTCGTTGGTCCGAGTACCTGCACCAATTTAACATGGTGATCCGATTCAGACCAGGTAAGTTAGGTGAAAAACCTGACTCAATGACTAGACACTGGGATGTCTACCCAAAAGAGGTGGATATCAGCTACGCGCAAGTTAACCCACATAACTTCAGACCCATTTTCACTAATGAACAACTAACTACTTCCCTTTGAGCTACGTTCCTAGAAGAACCGGCACTTTGCGCCTCCATTGTTATGGATTTAGAGGCACTTCATTCCGCTATTCACGATTCAATCGAACTGGATCCGGAATCAATTGCGGGACTGAAGTTCATGAAGGACGGTACAAACACTCATTGGACATTAGGGTCTGATGGATTGTTACGACTTGATGATCACATTTATGTTCCTAACACTTCTAACTTACGACTTCAAATCTTATGCTATTTTCACGACCATCCACTCTCAGGTCATTTTGGTCAAAATCGGACTCTAGAAGCTATTCGACAACAATACACTTGGCCAAAGGTTCGCGATTACATTAATTCATGCACAGTTTGCGGACGCAACAAACCTCGTCAACATAGGCCTTACGGTCTACTCAAACCACTTCCGGTTCCCGTCCGACCTTGGGATTCCATATCGATGGACTTCATTGAACAACTACCAGACTCTAAAGGACATACAGCTATTTTAGTTATCGTGGATCGAGCCTCGAAACAAGGCATATTCATCGCGACACATGACAAAATAACATCCGAAGAGCTCGCGGAACTGTTTGTTCATCATGTTTTCTCGAAACACGGAGTTCCTAGTCACGTCACTTCTGATTGAGGCTCGGAATTCGTTTCGGCTTTCTTTTGTGCTTTAGGGGAAGCTCTCTCGATCAAGCTACACTTCACCTCGGGATATCATCCTGAGGGGGATGGACAAACAGAACGAGTTAACCAGACTCTAGAACAATACATTTGTATGTATTGTGTGTATCAACAGGACGATTGGGCAAAGCTTCTGCCTATCGCGGAATTTGCGTACAACAACGCTCCTAACACTTCCACTGGTATTACTCCGTTCTTCGCGAATAAAGGTTATCACCCTAACATTACAGTGAAACCTGAAATCAACATCCGTTCCGATCGCGCGATTGATTTCGCGATGAATTTAGATGAGATCCATTCTTTCCTCCGCAAAGAAATTACTAATGCGCAAGCTCGATACAAAGAGCAAGTGCACAGAAAATGTATTACTCATCCCGATTTTCCCATTGATTCACAGGTATTTGTATTAGCAAAGCACATAAAAACCACTCGACCTACCACGAAGTTCTCCGAGAAGTACCTCGGACCTTTCAAAGTTCTTGAGTGTGTAGGAACTCTTTTGTACAAGTTACAACTTCCTTCCTACCTCAGTCATATCCACCCTGTTTTCCATGTATCCCAACTCGAACCTTATACTCCAAACTTGATCCCTCATTGCGAACAAACTCCTCCACCTCCGGTGGAAGTCAAAGGCGAAGAGGAATACAACGCTGCGGAGGTATTGGATTCGAAATTGGATCGTCGATACAAAAAATGTCCACTACGGTATTACATCCGGTGGTGTTATATCTATGCAAGCTAAGTCTTTACGAAGCTTCACGAGCCATTCCGCTACTTAGATATTACTTATATCCTTTTACCACTACGCAATTACTTCGCGAAGGAATTCCGATGCGAAGCAATTATTCGTTATCTCTTTTCATCCTTATCGGATTTACACTATCCCTTTTATATCCTTTCCTTTGTTCTTTACTTACGCGCTAACCCATTCGGGCATGGCATCGCTTCGCGATCCTGACTTACCTTTAGTATAAAGCTATGGTATCAAATAGGTAGTTCCTTAGTTTAAATATCAACCTTGATAGCACTTCGATAGTGATACCAATTAATCCTCTCTATCTGTATCATCGTTTTAAACATCCTTGCTGTCAGTATGTTCCACGATAGTCATCGCGAATGGAACACGTTTAACTTTCTTCTCTTGTGGACATGCGAAGTGTCGAGGACTCTACTAATAGTGGAGTCAAGGTCTGACTACATTGTCTAGGATCGTATTACCTCGCGAAGTCTTTCACTTCATACTTCCCCGCAATCATCCCGTGATCATTCCCAATGATCCCTTTGTGCACGATCATAACAGAAGTGTAGTTTGATCGAGAGAGCTTCTCCTAAAGCGTGAAAGAAAGCTGAAACAAATTCCAAGCCTCGGTCAGAAGTGACATGACTAGGAACTCTGTGTTTTGAGAAAACATGATGGACGAACAATTCCGCGAGCTCTTCGGACATTATTTTGTTGTGTGTTGCGATGAAGATGCCTTGTTTTGAGGCTCGATCCACAATAACTAAAATAGCTGTATGTCCTTTAGAGTCCGGTAGTTGTTCAATGAGGTCCATCGATATGGAATCCCAAGGTCGGACGGGAACCGGAAGTGGTTTGAGTAGACCGTAAGGCCTATGTTGACGAGGTTTGTTGTGTCTGCAAACTGTACATGAATTAATGTAATCGCGAATGAATTCACGAACCTTTGGCCAAGTATACTGTCGTCGAATAGCTTCTAGAGTCCGGTTTTGACCAAAATGACCTGAAAGTGGGTGGTCGTGAAAATAGCATAGAATTTGAAGTCATAAATTAGAAGTGTTAGGAACATAAATGTGATCATCAAGTCGTAACAGTCCTTCAGACCCTAATGTCCAACAAGTGTTTGTACCATCCTTCATGAACTTCAATCCCGCAATTGATTCTGGATCCAGTTCGATTGAATGGCGAATTGCGAAATGGAGTGCCTCTATATCCATAACAATGGAGGCGCGAAGTGCCGGTCCTTCTAGGAATGTAGCTCGAAGGGAAGTAGTCAGTTGTTCATTAGTGAAAATGGGTCTGAAATTATGTGGGTTAACTTGCATGTAGCTGATATCCCCCTCTTTTGGATGGACATCCCAGCATCTAGTCATTGAGTCAGGTTTTTCACCTAACTTACCTGGTCTGAATCGGATCACCATGTCAAATTGATGCAGATACTCCGACCAACGAACTTGTCATCGCGTAAGGATTTTCATTGTCAAGAAATATTCGAGATTCTTGTGATCGGTAACGACATCGATAGGATCTCCCGATCCCTCAAGGTAATGTCGCCAACCTTTGAATGCTTTGAATATCGCGAGAAGCTCCTTATCGTGAGTGTCGTAGTTGAGTTCCACAGCTTGAAAAGTCCTCAAAAGGAATGTGATGGGGTGAATTTCTCCATCAGGTAGTAGGATCGAGAGGATCGCAGCTAATGTGTAGTCCGAGGCATCTGTTTCCATGATTAGATGTCAGTTTGGTTCCCAATGTGCCAGAATAGGAGCATGAGTGAAGCTATATTTGAGCTTCTCAAAGGCTTCCTGGCAGTCGGTATTCCAATTCCAAGGTGTATCCTTTTACGTAAGTCGCGTCATTGGAACTACAATATCGCTATAATTATAAATAAATTGATGATAGAAATTAGAAAATCCAAGAAAAGACTGGATGTCTTTGACTTTCCGAGGCACCAGCCAGTCAATGATAGCTTTTACTTTGTCTTTCGACATCGTTAAGCCCTCTGGAGAAAGGATATACCCAAGATACTCTACCATATCAATCTCCCATTCGCATTTCGCGATGTTTGCATAGAGTCGATGTTTACGAAGTTGATGGAGAAGCTCGCAAACGTGTTCGCGATGCAGTGTCTCGTTGTCGGAGTAAATAAGTATATCGTCGAGGTAGACGATAACATAAACATCTAAAAGATCAGTGAATATGTTGTTCACGAACCTTTGGAAAGCCGCCGGAGCATTAGTGAGTCTGAATGGCATAACCTTCCATTCGTAAGAACCCCAACGAGTTCTGAATGTTGTTTTCCATTCGTCGCCTTCCACGATTCGAACTAAATGATACGCGTGAGTGTCGTGACATGCTATACAGGATATGGTACTTACTTCGTTTTCTCCTACATTCCCTCTTTTCTTTATCTTCATGACTACCTGAACCCTTCTCCATGTTTCCATATCCTTTTACTTCCATCTATCATTTGTCAGAACCTTCCATCACATTCCAGACACTTCTATCGGCTTCCCACGCTGTTGCTTACTTATCTGAACCCTTGTATATATAGTGCAGTAGCTGACACCTAGTTCCCCATCTTGACCTCTTGGTCTTTGGAACTAGGTTAGTACTTGTATCACCGTTTACCTTCAATATACTTACTTGGTCTTTGGAACTAGTTTTCCTTGTGCGACCCTAGTGATTGGCCCCTGTGCTATCACTGTTGTCTCGATCATCATATCTTTCAGCCTTTGTGTGTGGTGCTAGCCCCACCCCTCACTTTGGCTTGTGCTTTGAACCTGTGCCTTCTCCATGCTTTCTCCCTTCATCACCACAGTGAGCAAGATTGAGTTTAGTATAAACCTTAGCTTTCTTTGGAGCATCTAGTAAATCAGAAATGAGAGGCAAAGGATAACGATCCTTTTTCGTGATGTTGTTAAGACCGCGAAAGTCTACGCAAAGTCGAAGTTTTCCGTCCTTCTTCGGTACGAACAATACTGGAGCTCCATGAGGAGAGGACGAAGGTTGAATAGCGCCTGATTCAAGGTGCTTATCAATGAAATCACGTAGAGCCTCTAATTCCTTGGCAGAAAGAGGGTAAAGACGACCGATAGGTGGTTCGGCACCTTCCTCCAATTCAATCTTTAGGTCGTAGGGTCAATGCTCAGGCAGCACTTCGGATTTGACTTTGTCAAAGACATCCGCGAAGTCCGCGTAATGCTTTGGTAATGAGGAAGGATTGCTGTTGTTTGCCAAAGTTGTCAAAGCAGCTCACGCTGTGACTTCGCTGTGAACCATGCATAAAATTAATGGTGCACACTTGGCATTCTTGCAAGCACAGTTGAAGAGTTCTGCATTGACAAGAGCAATGTTGATCTCTGGGTTTTCAAGTCGCGAAGCGGCCAATTGAGCCACCAAAGGATAGGAGTAGATGGGTTCATAGGGGAAAGAGTCCGATAAAGGATGAGGTGAATGGCGAGAACGAGTTCGCGAAGAAGGTTGCGAAGGGACCTCTTCGGAACCAATGGTAGGCTGACCCTGTGAAGGGACAGTTTCTTCCGGAACGAATGTTTGCAGAAGTGAGGACGTCGAGGAAGACTCAACTTGCTTGGTGGAATGGAATGTAATGTTTCTCAATGCCCAGTCAATCAACAGATTGTAGCAGGTCTAGAAACTGTAACCTAAGACTGCTTCACAAGAGGAATCTAGTAAAGTAACATAAAATGTTAGTAGTAGTAGCTCGCCAGAGGGAAACCAAACATTAAGAGACGTAGTCTTGGAAATGGGTTTCAGAGATAAAGAACCATCAAAAAGTCGGAGATTGATTGGAGAAATAGAAGAAGTAGGCAGAGAATCAATAAAACAATTGGTAGAACCAGAATCGAGTAATGAAACAAAGGAAAGCTTCGTGGAAACATCGTGAAGTGGAAAATCTATAGTAAGAGGTATAGTAAAAGATCGTTCATCATAAGAAAGAGTGGATGCGTTTAATTTAACTTCCCCAGTAGTATGAACCTGGTCAATGCAACTCCCGCTTCGTACTGGGGTACAGGAGTTGCGGACTATTTTTCCGATACTGAAGAGGTACTTGCCACTACTTCCTGTGTTTCTGCGGCACGTCCGCAAGCTTCGCGAGCCTTTCATTTCTCGCAGTCGTCGAACTTATGACTTCCCCCACAAAACCCGCACAAACCCAACTTCTTTCGATGTTCCGACTCCTTCGCAAGGAGCTTTCCATCCGAGCTGAGGTTGCTCATGTACGCAGGTTGAGTCACCGCAGAACTCGTCGATGATGAGGAATTTCCACCTCCACTAGACTTACCTTTCTTCCCCGAGTTATTCGTTGAGGTCGAGGTCGTGGTGGTGGTGGTTGTAGGAGTTTGTGAAGAACCTGGCGTGTTCTTCTTCGACGTGTTCAATGCTTTCCCTCCCGAGGAAGCACCTGTCAATCTAGTAGCTTCTCTTTTCCGCTCTTCTTCTCATCTCCAGTACCTATTATCTACACGAAGTACCTTGTAACAGTATTCCGCGAGCATCTTTGGTTCCGGAAGACGAGCCATCTCATCTTTGATTTGGCTTGCCAAGCCACGTTGATAAGCCCACTTAAGGGCATGTGAGTCCCAGTTAGTAGACGCTGCGAGGGTATTAAAATGGATATTATACTTCCGTACATTGTCAGATTCCTTCATCCTTATAGGACAAAGTATAATTGATCTTCTTTTGATCAGTAAAATACGAGGGACAATCAATGAACACCAAAGATAAGGAGACTAAGAAACCTTTCAGTTTCCGTGAGTCAGATCTGTCGAACACTTCAGGATCCTTGACCTTCAATCTTCCGGATTCTGCGGGGCTGCTAGCGTTCATGCCTGTGAGGACTGTTCTGAGGGTATCGAGTGAACCCTTAAAAGCATGAAACACATCTAGGATGCATTGTTCAGTAGGGTCCAGATGGACACTACCTACCTGTTCCACTGGACTCCTAGAATGACTAGGAACACGGGAACCTCAAGGTGCTCCGGGACCCCCAGGACTATCAGGATCAGATCCCCCTGGTTCTCCAGGATTTCCTGACTCATCAGGACCTACCTCTTTGTTGATCTCCGCTTCCTCGATGTTCTCCGGAATCTCCATCGTGGTAGCTGGTATCCGACCTCGCGAAGGGCCAGGAGCGTTTGCTAGCTGCTGACGCATTCTGTCAGCAAGGGTAAATGTAGTAGGAGATGGTGGGATTTCCATCTCTGTTGTTGGTATCGCCGTGTGATTTCTTCATGGCATTCGAACAGTAACGGGATCACTGTTTTCTGTGTAGAGTACCTGGTACTCAAATTCGGAATGGTCAGGTTGACCAAGGGCATGATGACTAGAAACCCGTGCACTAGCAGGTTGTCCTGGAGCTGGACCGAAGATGTTAGATCGTCGTCGAGCATGTCCAGCTCCCAATATTGATTCCGCGAACGGCACAAAGGCTGTCACGTTCGATGCGAAAGGATTAACCATTTCTGGTTCCTCTGCTACCAACTCGTCGGATGCTCCAGTGTTGGTGCAGTTTCGTCTGCTCCTTGTATAGACCATTGTGGAAGGAAGTGAAATTGTTGAGTAGAATGTGAAGGGTAATGAGGATGAATGTGCCAAGTGTCAGTTTAAATATACTGTTATGATTGTGCACAAAGGGATCATCAGGAATGATCGTGTTATATATATGCCAAGCTCCACTATGCTTTCCAGACAATTTCCGAGGTCATCGATCACTATATGAACATTCCGGCATTCCGGCCGATCTTCCGGTCAATCAATCATCCTTCCGATCCATTTCGTGTTTGTTACCAAGTTCAACTCGAATCTCGGACAATTTCATACTCCGTTCCTTGGCTCAATAACTTCGGAACAACCTCGGATACATCACATGACACTCGGTCGTCATGACCGATGCATTCTCACGCCTGTAGGCTCTTGGAAAACACCGTTATTGTATTATTCCTAATCCTTCTCACTTATTGTCTTTTATTTAACAATTAGGCAGTTTAGTACTTAGGTCAACTTGATTAGTTTGGTTCCCCAGCTCGAAATAAAAGTTACCTTCTATACTCCTTCTCTATTACACTTAATCACGTCCGGATCAATCGATTGGATACTTCCGACGCTCCGGAACTTCATTCTTCTTCGCACTTTGCAGGGACACCCAGATAATGTGTAGGGAGCGTTGCCGAAAGCTTCGCTGAAGTCCCATCAATTCCCAAGGCCCATGTAGCCTTTCCATTACTTCGTTTTGCCATTACTATAGTTTCCGGACTCCGAAACTTCAAACAGAGCTCCGGAACCTTGATCTATTTCCTTCCGGTGCACGGCCTTAACAGACCGCGGGATGATCGCAGGAAAATACGAAGTAAAATACTTCACAAGGTAAAACAATTTTATACAAAGTAGTTGGACCTTGACTCCACTATTAGTAGAGTCCTCGACACTTCACGTGTCTGCAAGAGAAGAAAGGTAAATGTGTTCCGTTCACGATGACTATCGCGGAGCATACTTGACAGTGATGATGTTAAAACAATGATACAGATAGATGATTAATTGGTATCACTATCGAAGTGCTATCAAGGTTGATATTTAAACTAAGGAACTACCTATTCAATACCGTAGCTTTATACTAAAGGTAAGTCAGGATCGCGAAGCCATGCCATGCCCAAATGGGTTAGCTCGTAAGTAAAGAACAAAGGAAGGGATATAAAAGGGATAGTGTAAATCCGATAAGAATGATAAGAGATAAAGAGTAATTGCTTCCCATCGGAATTCCTTCGCGAAGTAATTGCATAGTAGTAAAAGGATATAAGTAATATCTAAGTAGCGGAATAGTTCGCAAAGCTTCATAAAGACTTAGCTTGCATAAATATAACAGTCCCAGGGTTTATGTTCCAGTAGTCGTTCTGATTCTTTCTCTGAGAAGACCTTTGCATGTTTCCAATATGATGAGGGGACCATCTCTTCGAATGACTTCAATGGCTTCTCTTTGTAGGCAGCCTCTGTGAGTTGCTGTGAATATGTGTACCCTGCAGAACACCAAAGTTCTTCTGACATATGGCCAATGATCCCAGCTTGAAGTAAGGCCATCCTTCGCTTCCTCTTGCCTACCAAGCAGTACAGAGGTGTGCTTTCTGTGTACTCATATATCTCTGGACCGGGTGTGGGGAGCGGAGGAGTTTCTTCAGGCAATTGGGGTTGGTCATCAGGCTCCAGGATGGAGGAGTGAACTTGTGGAGCTGAAGTGGGGCCACAGTCTGGGTTGGCTTCTACGATGTGTTCAGTGGTTCCTCCCACATTACTTTCCTTGGTTTCTGGGACTTCCTCAATGATCATGGGGTGTGGAACTTTTCTGGGAGGGGTGATAGCCAGTCGCCCGTCTCTCCAGTCAATGTCCGGGTTGACCTTTTGGAGCCATGGAAGTCCAAGAATGATATTTTCAGAACCAAGGTTGGTAATGAGGTATTCGAGAAGCTGGGGCCAGTTTCGGTCTATTGTGGAAAGTAGACACACGGAGTGTGTGATCTGTCCTGCAGTGTTAAGAGATCCATCAATGTTATAGAGGGTAATGGGATGGAGGAGGCGACAAGAGAGGATTTGATGTTGTTTCACAAAATGGTCATGAATGAAGAGACCTGTGGCACCAGAGTCTATCATTGCTGTGCTGTCTGTATTCTTGAATCTGCCTTGCAACTGAATCAGTATGTGGAAGTGAGAAACATCACTAGATTGAGTGGAACCAATTGTACATGAGGGTATAAATGCATAGGTAGAGGTAGACAAGTAATACAGACTAGGGAACCAGGCGGCAGCCATGGTGGGTTCCCACTTCAAAAATTTGAGTACAACTCTGCCATCTGCTCTGCCAATTCTTTCTGTCCTGCAGTGAGCATCTGAAGGATCTTTGTGAAGCCGGTAGCTGGGGCAGGCATGGTAGCAGCAATGGAGGAGGAGGGCTCGGCAATGATAGAGGTAGCAGCAGCGGAATGAGGGAGGGGTCTTGGAAGTCCCAAGAACTTCCTATGGCAGATGGCTGCTAGATGACCTGTTAGTCCACAGTGATTGCAGACATCACGTTCATGGTGCCCATCTGCCTTGCAATGTTCTTGGGATCTGCACCTGTAGCATCTTCCCGTCATGGATCAGTGATAGTCTTCCACAGATCATCCTGTAGTGGTAGCATCCACCACCATTGCATTTGGATTGTGGGCTGGAACAAAGGGAGTGGGAGTATAGGAGCTGAAGTTGGGAGTGCTCCGGGTGTATTGTTTACCTTCCTCATCAGCCCGTTTATTCTGCCGATTGTCAATGTGAATTGCTTCACTGATCAGTGCATTCATCAAGTCTGTGTTGGCCTGTGAATTGAGCAATCCATCCTTGATTCATTTCAAGAGGTGGTCATAGAACCAATCTCAAAGGTCGACATCCGAGTATCCTGTCCTACTAGCATACTGTTTGAAGGTCGCAGCATATGTGTTAAGACTGTTCCGGTGAGATTCCGTGAGGTCTAGGGTGAATAGGATAGTGTAGAGTGTTCCAATAGTTCCCGAGTTTGTATGGTAACTACCAATCAGTAGAAATGCAGAACAGTAAAGTCAAACAAGAACCTTAGCACCACTTTCAGTAGTGCCCCCACTATGTCATAGTGGTTCCATTGATGTTTGTAGATTTCAGATGTCCGGAAGTTGACTGGATAAGTTCAGACAACTAGAAGGTAAGACTGGAAAGTCCAGATGGAGTTATAGTGATAATCTCTCTAGATCGGAAAGATCTAAGTTGATATTTAAACTGGAGAACTATCTACTGGACACTAATGCTTATATACCAGTAATCCTAATTGTTAAAAGAAGAACAATGAGTATCTGGGATAAAACAATAAGTATTGTAAAAAGTTCCCAATAATATAATTAAAAGATAATAGTGTGGGAATCAAAAGTAATCGGATTTGTCATATGGTCCAGTCCCGAACCAATATGAAAAGGAAAGGAATGAATTATAATTGTTGGTTCCATATGTTCCATATGAGGTAGCGGAAGCATACCCATAACAGTATGTTGCTACCCAGTCCTTTCCCTGCCAAAGACTTTTCAGAACTTGTTTGGCCTCTACCACTGGATCTGCTGTTTCAAACCGTTGCCTAAAGGCGCCAGCGAAATCAGCCCAGGTGGGGTAGAGAAAGGCAGGAGCTGGTAGTCCTGAAGCAACTGCTCGAGCAACCTGACTGATGTTCTCCAAGGTGGGAGTAGCCCAAATGGCTGCATCACCATCCAAGTATAAGATAGCCGATTTGATTCTCTCTTGTTTGTCACTAAGGGAATGGATACCCTGAGCCCAAAGTTCAAAAGCGGCAATGAAGCATCATGCGTCATCGCTACGCTTCCCATCATACGTCTGGGGTTTGCTAACACCCTTATTGGTGCTGATGTTGTTAGCGATGCTAGCTACTGCTGTTTGTAGCGCCATCTGTTGTGTAGCGAGTTGTTGAATCAGCATGGCAAGGTCTTGGGTAGTGGGAGGATGAGACATGATAGGAGTGGTTTCAGTAGGGGATAGTGGTTCTGGTGTGACTGAGATATCGATGATGATAGGCTCTGGAGATGGTGCAACAGGGTTGGCTTCAGTTTCTAGCTCTGGTTCTGGGATAGTGTTAAGATCATGCAACTCCGGAATCGCGGAATGATTGCGATTTAATTACGGAATGATCGCAATATAATCGCGGAATGATCGTGATGTAATCGCGGAATTGGTTGGGAATGCGAGGGGATAATTCCCTCGCGAAGTGAGGAACGATTCACGGAGTTATGGGAAGGTAGTTGGACATCGACACTACTATCGGTAGTGCCCTCAACACGTCGATGGTCCAATATGAAGGTAGTAGCAGCATCAGTTCACGGAACATCAGAGCTGTGTTGAGAATGTATCACAGATAGTAAACATCTGTAATACGAAGAGAGAGCAGATCTAAGTCGATATTAAAACTACAGAACTACCTATTCGATGTTGTAGCTTTATACTATGCATTACATAAGCGTCGCGAAGCGATACTAACTCCGAATAGACTAGCTTGTGGAGTAAAGAACAAAGGAAGGGATATAATAGGTATAGTACTCATCCGATAATGATTAGGAAAGATAACGAAGGATTCCTGAGCTTAGGAACTCTTCGCGAAGTAATTAATTAAAGAGTCCTAGCTTAGGAACTCTTCGCGAAGTAGGTAAATGGATCGCGGAATCGCAGAATAACTCGATCCGCATACATATGACAGATAGCAGTGGGAATAAGTGCAGGGGAGGATCTAGCAGATGGTACTGCACTGGCAGGGTTGGAATGTCTACCAACTTGGCTCAGGACTTGGCTGGGAATTCTAGGAATGACAATGAATCGTCCGTTTTCTGAATCACTGGGAGCAATGGGAGCAAAGTTATGGTATCAGTTGGGACATGGATTTTCGTCGCAGTCAAACCACGTGTCACGTTCTCCGTCTGGATTGTGTTTAGAATGAACATCACACTGATCTTGAGTATCAAATGTGTGCTGAAATCCAGCACAATCAATGTCTGGTGTAAACAAAGGCATAGTGGCAATGGAAGGTGGAGAACCGGGTAAGTCCAATTTCCACTCCTCATAGGATCAGTTGGAAAGGCTGATGGTGCAAGTAGAGATCTTGACCTAATGTGGTGACAAAGGGAGAAAGCACAGAGGAAGCACAGGTGCAAAGCACAGACCAAAGTGAGGGGTGGGGCTAGCACCACACACGAAGGCTAAAAGAAATGGGATTTTAGACAGCAGTAATAGTGCAGGGGCCAATCACTAGGGTCACACAAGGAAAACTAGTTCCAAAGACCAAGTAAGTATATTGAAGGTAAACGATGATACAAGTACTAACCTAGTTCCAAAGACCAAGAGGTCAAGATGGGGAACTAGGTGTCAGCTACTGTACTATATATACAAGGGTTTGGATGAGTAAGCGACAGCGCAGGAAGCCGATAGAAGTGTCTGGAATGTGATGGAAGGTTCTGACGAATGATAGATGGAAGTAAAAGGATATGGAAGCATGGAGAAGGGTCCCAGTAGTCACAAAGATAAAGAAAAGAGGGAATGTAGGAGAAAATGAAGTAAGTACCCTATCCTGTATAGCATGTCACGACAGTTATCTTTTGAGAGAGCTAGCGAGTCACTAACATTCACTAAAAGTTATTTATAAATAATATAATTTATTCACTTTTGCACCCAGTGTCACTATCATGTATAGCCACTGGATAAAAATTAATCTTATCACATGTATAAGTATAATCATTGATAAGTTTTGCATGAGTTATGGAACTTATTTTGGTTTTATGAAAACAAGGATTACACCTTGTTATTATTAGTTTTTAAAGTTTCTTGTATATGTATATCATACTTTTTTACTCTGATTCCTCACTAATTTTATACATATGCTATTTTTTCTTTTAAAATTTATAGCATCTGCTTTCCATCAATATATGGTGAATTTCCGAACTTGTTCTGAGTTTATGAAGATTGAACATTCAACTTGAGCACATAATATGCTGTAACACAACTTCAGATATACACATGCTTTTGAAAAAATTTTGGAACCCAAAGTGAGTCTTCTATAAGCTGACAGACTTATCTCAACTTCGTTTCCTAGTTGTTTACTATTTGTCTGCCATTACGTATGTCACCTTATGAAGAACAACGGCGCACCGCCCTACCGGAGGGGAAAAAATAGTTTCTTCACGACCCCCCTTCACAAGTTATATATATACCAAGCACTATGATCACCCAACCCAGGCTTCTCATCCTCCCTACTCATCATCTTCCTTCGTTCCGCCTTCTCGGCATTCTGCATCCGCAAATAAAGTATATTGAGTACACAAAACAACGCCGCCAGAAGACTGAACACCAAAAGCGTTATCGTGGCTTTAGTGTATCTGGGTGCAGGGCTCAATGAGCCTAGGAGCCATGTAGCGAGGATCCCACCAGAGTTGCCGAGGATGAAGCCTATTGCAATGACTGTTGCTCGACGGGTTTGAGGAGAAGCGTTGTTAGCGTTCCAGGTAGCTTTGGTTGGCGCTGCCGTGTATGCACCGGTAACAGAGAAAAACAAGGATCCATATTGAACGTGTTTTGATCGAGAGCCTAGAACCAGTATGGGTGGGGGTTAATCCTAATTTGCCTAAGGGAAATTTGATTTTTTGTTACCTAGGAACATTGCGAAACCGATGGCGCAAAAGAGGACAGAGATAATACAGATGACTCCGCGGCATCGATATCGATCGGATATGAAAGATGCGATTAAAGCAATGATGCAGGCGACAGCGTATGGTGGTACGCTCATCAATTGGGCATCTGCTGCGGTGTATCCAAGACCTTGGATAATTGATGGAACAAAGCTGCGTAAGACCGGAGATATAGTAAGTAAACGAGGAATCAAGCAAGTAAAAAATAATTCCAAAAAAACACCAACTAGGCAAGACCAAAGAGTATAGTAGCAGCAAAGAAGAACGGAGGCCCAAGTAGCCATAATTGGGGAAGTTTCAGTGCCTCAACCACTTCTTTCCAACTAAACCCTTCTTCTTCCTTTTGAATGTCCTCAAACAGTTTACCTTTCACGTATTCCTTTTCCTCGTCACTCAAAAACCAAGTTTTCTCAAGCGACCGAGGGAAAATAAAATACGAAGAAAGGCCGAATAGGAAGGTAAAAGAGCCTTCGAGGATGAATATCCAAGACCATCCGGGTCGAGATCCGACTCCGTCCATTTGAATAATTCCGTATGCAAGGATTCCTGAAAATGCTCCGGAGAGGGAAGCAGATGAAAAGAATAGAGTGACGCTGAGGAAAGGACGACGAGAATGAGCTTCTTCATAACTAAAGCGATATATACGGATATATATTGCAACTCACCGTGTATTCATTTTATATCGAGGATAAAAATACGATAGATAAAGCACCAATCCAGGGAAGATACCACCCTCAAGAAGACCTATAAAGAACCGGCATGCGAGAAGGCCAGAATAGGAATTGACGATCCCCTGCAAGGCGGTGACAATACCCCAAAGGGTCAACATCGTTGGTAGCACGAGATCAGGTCCAACAGCCTGTTATAGATCAAAAGAGAAGAGTAAGTTGTGTTGTTATTGTTGAGTGGACATATCCCTAGATTTCAATCGACACAGTCATACTTACTTTAAGCATGAGATTCGAAGGAAGCTCGGACAAGATATAAGGCACGTAGGTTACCGTTAACGCGATACTGTATTGCTTGTTCGACATCCCAAGATCTGTTTGTAATCCGGCTACACGCGCGTTCCCGATGTTCGTTCGATCCTAGAAGAAACAAAAGCAGGGTGGTTACAATTAATCGATCATTTTTGGAAGAATAGCGAGCATCTGCGCGTGGAACGTACGTACCAAGAAGGATAAGAGATAAAACATTGACATGACTGGGAGAACACGATAATCGAATTTTTGCCAAACTTTTCCTTCCATCACAGGGTCCTTTCCACCAACGACACCATCACCGACACCACCTATACCACCGACATTACCACCGCTAATACCACTGGAGCTTTCAAGAGAAGACCTGGTCCCTTTCTCGAGATTGACATCTTCGGGAGAACCTGATTGTGGTGACAGTGCCATATCGTAAACAAAGACGGGAGTCCAACCTGAGAATAGGTGGGTGGCTTTTATCGTAGGAATGAGAAACTAGGGTTGCACCAGATATAAGGCTCCGGGGTTCAATCTCTGATTGTTAATCAAGGGAAGAATTGCCTCCGAGCATGACGAATGTCAAATGTCAATAGGCCAATAGCCGATTTGGTTTTTTTTTGACATTTATCTCCGAAAGCCCTGAGGGTGTTATCCATGTGCTATCGTGGTTCGTGACTGGTTCATGGTCCTCTCATAGGTCTCTCATAGGCCCTCGTTTCACATTTACGATCACCTCATCGTTTGAGTCAAGAGGCAAGAGGCAAGAACCAGTCACCGTTCCAAAAGATATCTGTTGAATACATAGTAATTTTGAGGAAAGCTCACCAGTCTTTAGATGGGTCAATGTTCGCACCTTAAAAGCCCTGTGTCTCGCGAGATGATCTCTCAAACGCCGCACACACCCTTGCATACACGCTTGGCACACACAATGCGTGGTATCAGTCCAACGCCGTCACCTGCAGGCTTGTAGCCGATACAACACACCGCCCACAGCCTACTAGGGATATTCAAGATTAAAACGTTAAATTGATCAAGATCGTGACTCAGTGCTCAGTCGTTGCAGAGTAAACAGGTATATGTGTCAGGTATGTGTAGCTATGATACTCAAGTCTTCCGTTGATTCGATGACCTCTGAAATCGATGACATTTACGTAAGAAATAATGGATAACTAGAGAGGTACCCTTGCTCGCTGTCTATTGCGGTGTATACTATACGCGTCTTTCCGAGTCTTTAAGGACTGAGTACAAGTACTGATCGGGAGGGTAATGCCTTCAATGTCTGTCGATCTAGAGGAGGGGGAAATCAGTAAGGTGTTCCATTTTGCAAGCTTCGCGCCGATGTTCATCATCAGACAAAATAATGACCCTCTATTGATTGAGGGTAACATGGGCGTTCAAGGTTTTCGTTAGGTTGCACTGAATTCGAAGACTCGGAAGAGAACCAACACTAGTACGTTGGGTGAGTAGGTTACGGTATTCATAATGAAGAAGCAGAAGACGCCGAAGGCTGTGAGGTCAAGAATTAACAACAGAGCATTAGATAGAGAATAGAGTCGACGCGAATATTTCAAAAGCATCGAGGATAATCAAAACTAACATCTTCATACCAGTCCAATTTGGAACTTTCCCACTTCAACTGCTTCCTCAACGCTCTATTGTAGCCAAGCACGAGTATCTGTTTCGGGCATTTGTGACCATTGTCGGCGAGTCCCAAAGCCAATGAAGCAGGCCCCTCCTCATCAGAATCCTTGAGAGTCCGCAGATAAAAGCAGGAGGCCAAATGTTTTCAGCTTCTGCGTACAGATGCCCTACCGCTAGATTCTTGTTACTGAAAATCTCAAGTCGGCTAGTGGTATTATCTTTTAATCCCCGCATCGTCTGGACCTTAAGATTTAGCTCAATTAGACGGAGCAACTTGTCCTCTTCAAAGCGAAATACGAGATGGTCCGTATTCATCTATGTCGGTAGCAATAATATACAATTGTGCTGCTCCTCTGAAGATAGATGAAAATTCATTCTATAGCTCTCATTCCAGGGAGACAAGGCCGTATCGTTTCAAAAGCCTTTCTCCCTACTTTGTTGAAGTTACCACGTATAAAAATTTCCTGCGCAATTCTGGTTTGAGTGACGGGGCTTCAACATCGTAAATCAAGCTTCACTGGTATCTGCTGAACCCTAGATCATTCTGAAATATCTAGGACAATCTTCGAGGTGAACGTTCGCGTCTTCAAACGCTTCAAGCTTCAAGGCCCGTGTCTCGCGAGAAGATTTCTCAAAGGCTGCAACGCGTGGTTATAGTACAACGCCGTTGTCTACAGGCTTGTAGCCTATACAAAACCGTCTACAGTCTACTGGGAATACTCAAGATCTCCGTTGACAGCGTCAATGCATCGGAGCTTCAAGAAAAGCTTCAAGAGCACCCTGTGCCTTTTGCGAAGTTAGGTGTTAGGGGTGAAAAAATGGAAACACGTGATCGTGTAGCCTCGCTAGCCGTCTTTACTTCACGGAAGAGTAAACTCGTTCGTGAATACAGCCTGGTGGCAAAGGAGCAACCCGAGCGCAATCCCTCTACCGTTCGATACCATCCATTTCAGCAGTATACAAGCTTCGTACAATGCATGCTCCTTTCCTCAGTCCTATAGCAAGTGGCTTCACCGTTGAGCGCTCTTCTTGCCCACCAACCCCTTCCCATTTTTGTTGACTCATCCCCAGGTTGATGTGCAAACCCCAAAAATATTCACTATGTGACATGGAACTCAGTAGCACGAGATAGTTTCGCAAGAGCTGCGGAGAAATAACCCTCATCAACGGATTGAGGGGATGAAATGCGTCAGTATTACAAGGGTATATATTTGGCTAAGAAATAGGATCCGCCGTTGTTTCTATGACCTTCGAAACCAATGTAATTCAGAGACAGGTTACTATCAATGCGAAATTTCAGGACAAAACAGACCTTAGTCACCGTAATTCCCACTTCAACATCTTGATGGAGGCTATATGGTGTCTTTCGACCAGAGTGGGTTGATTCGAAAGTTCTTGTATCTCCGAGTTCATAAACATGTGGTGCAGACATGACCTAGGAAAACCAAGTAATGTTGATAAATCCCGAACACAGGAATACAGAATACAACTGCCGTCAGCGACATCACTTACATTTCGTGGATGCTCTACGTATCTACTGATCTACACGTCGAGAGGAAGAAAGGATTAGTTCTATACTTTACTTTTCGAAGCTTCTGAGTCCTCACTGGACGAAATCTAGACCCTCTATTTACCGAGGGATCTAACGCGTTCCTTTGCGGTCCAGAAGAGGTACTTTGACTGTTCAAAAGCCCGGCTCGGGCGTTCAACGTTGACATGAGACAGTTGGTGTAGAGCTTGGTCAGAGTAAGGTCCCAGAGGAAGTTTCTATCGAGTAGAGTGGTTTGAGCGGACTACCGAAAGATATGGCTGTGGTACTTGCAGTCCGGTATGCTATTATCAGCGAAGCTATCTTAGCTTCCAAGAATTTCATTGAATAATGCTTTTTACACACTGGTAAGGCCATAAAGAAAGCAACGTCTCCGATAGCACAAATTGAACTATTGGAAGAATCGTTAAAGTCATTCAACGTAAGATGATTTGAAATGGTATGCACGTTATCATCCCAGTTTGCACTGTCACTGGCCGTACGGAAGGAACATTCAAACAGGGTCAAGGATGCAAGTGTATGTGCATGGCTTACTTTTGATTATTTTGTCGACCACCGAGTCTGTGATCACAAAGCCAGTCTTACGCTGTGCCTAATCCGAGGTTAGCAGTGAGCATTCACTCATACAGGAATAGGAAACAACCGCGGCACGTACCAAATTCCATACCAACGTCGCCGTAATGAGCAGATCGGCGACGCAAGCTGTGATGAACCACAAGAGCGCCGACCAGTGTAGTTCTGGTTTCTCGGAAAAGAGCTTCAATTTCTCAATCTTCACACCGGTGATGAACCCTCCGACTGAAGGTAAAAGTAAGCTTTTTGCCGTAGGAATCACGAAATCAAAACACTTACCGCAAGATGCTAAAGCCAAAATCATGACAATGCCCGGGATCCAGTATGCCTGGGTGATTCTCCGAATTCTCAAGGCGAAAAAAGTTTGGATCGGAGTAGAAATTAAGACCTAGTTATCAATCCCATTGATGATTATGCGTTCTAGGTTTTTTAATTGCATACCAACTCACTATCAGGATTGGTTCTGGATAGCGAGTCATGAGTTTCTTGATTCTGAGAGTAAGGATGTTCATGATTGATCAGACTCACCCATCAAGAATACTAATAAAAGGGCGACGTCGATTCCGGTCATTCAAGAGATCTGAGGCATGGGTATGTATGTCTACGCACGAGTGGGAAAATACATGACTGCTTGTTGTGTTCCTGTGAAGAACAATTGAGTTGCGGGAGAAAGAAAAAAAATGAGTAGCGCTGCACCATACTCCGCAATCAAAGGCTGGTACATCATAGCCATGTCAATGGCTGTATTTGCAGTCTCTAACACAAGAAGATATGCGACCTAAATGAATAGGATCGACATGCGGGAGTGATTTTCATTAAAACCTGGATGCTCACAAAAAGGCGAACCCAGATCGAATCTCTGTATGAGCATAGCAATGAGCATCAGGCGGGTAGAGATGAGAAGATCCTCTCACGATGTGTATGTCCTGAAGTAGAAGAGCATCTGTATGATACGAAGAGATGAGAGAGCTATACTAAGCCGCAGAAAACTGAGTTGCCTGCCTGGTTAAGCAAAACCTGTAGAGTTCCTGTTAGAAAGAGAGAGAGCGACAGTAACTCGCACGTAAACTCACCCCGTACAGAATCATATTGAGGAACACGCCAATAAGCATCGGGCCATACCTAGCGAGAAACATGTGAATAAGCTTGTTCCCGGTAGTAGATTGTGAAAGGTAGACGAACTGGAGCTGAACATGGAATTCCGAGTCCACCATCTCCAGAACCTCGTTGCAGCCTTCGACGATGCCAAAGTAGATGAGTAAAAAAAGTCTACCCCGGCCTCGTAAGTCCTTTATAAGACTGTCCGACAGCCTCGTGCTAAAAATTGGCGAATGATAATGAGACTTCCCATGACCTGCGAATTGAATATGGACTGTTGATCTGTGATTAACACATGAATCGTAGCCGACTAAGATATGCCAGCAAATGTCCATCGGCCTTCAAAAAGGTTGAAGACAATGTCAGCGGTTGTCGGGGCGGGTAGAAGACAGGAGTAGTAGAGATCATTCATGAAAGCCAAGTTGAAACGAGCTTTCATCGTCAGATACGTCTATAAGGTTTTTATCAGTCGCATTGTTGAGATAGCAATCTACTAAGAATGGCATTGACCACAACGAGTCGCGTGCAGTTTCCGGTACGCAGACTATGGCGATCGTTCAAATTTAAAGCAATGTTTATATACAGTCCTCTGTGGTGACGCGTAAGAATTTTGGGATCAATCCTATTTTTTTTTCACCAGTGTCCACCTGCAAACCACTGTTAGCTCTGTTGTACGTTTGACTCACACTCACAGTCAAGGCCCTGCTGACGTTAGCGCTGGGTTGTGTAAGCGATATTACGTACGAGGCCTTTCTCCAGGGGCCCTTTCATCTGCACCTCCAAGATAAATTCTACGCTGCTATATCTTATTCAACACTATTCTATTATCTGTCATCTAGGTTACATACCGGCTATCACAGGCTATTATACGTTGAACAATCATTCTTTATCTCGTGCCTGTGTATGTCTGTGTATTTTACCTGTGAGTGGAACGCGCAAGTTCTGTGTTTTCTGTCTATTGAAACGTGGACTGTGGCCGATCTTTCTTAGCCATATTCTTTAGAGAGCTTAAAAGCTGCCCCGGAGAAAGCAAGGAACCGTCATTCTGCCTTAATGTTCTATCTCAAAGCTGCAGGGACCATCAGTCTACGTTGTATCGGAAACGAGCATTTGAATTTTTCCCATATAGTAGATAATGGGGCCAGGTGGGATGAGGGGTCCGCGGTCTGTTTGAAGGCACCAGAGAACTCAACGTGCGAGAAGGTACCATCATCATTATTTTCCTCCCAAACGCCTCATAAATATTGTCACTATCCTCTTCTCAAAAAATTCAAGCAACTCAACAATCATCTCACCACAATTCGCCATAAGATCGCGTCCACGCCTATCCACGCTACCAATCATGTTTGATTTCGCAGTCAGCACACATGCAACTCAGATTGTCATTCAAATATCCAAGCTTCTAGTATACAAACGCTCCCGAGGCTCATCATTTACTATATCAAAGACAGTATAAGTGCGGATCACCAACAATCCAACAGTGATTAGGAGCACACTAGCTTTTTCTCGGTCTCCCTCTCTTAAAAATTGCTAGTACTTGAACGATATCTCGTCCGAAAGCTCAGTCTAGGTTCACCATGGTTTCCACCACCCCAGAACCTAGCACTCCTGAGAAGGACACACATTCGGACTTTCAACACTCCAAGCTCGAAAAGGGATCGAGCACCTCTCTCGAAGGCTTTGATGTTGTCGAAGACCGCGCAATAGAAGCCAGGGTTTGGCGAAAACTCGATTCGCGTGTTCTTCCAGTGGTAGCCATGTTTTATCTTTTGTCGTTCTTGGTATAGCCATCTATCGCTTTATGTGCTTTTTCCCTGCTCTCTTCTCAATGCCTAATTTGCAGGATCGAACAAATGTAGCGAATGCCCGTGTGGCAGGATTGCAGACCGACCTCAAAATGACAAACAAGGAGTATAGTATTGCGTTGACGGTTACCTATGTGCCGTATATCGTCGCCGAGCTTCCTTCCAACCTCATGCTCAAGGTATGCAATATTCTGTGGACCAACATTATATCTGTATGCTCATCTGACTCGAGGCTGTGGGACCCAATCTCATGCTACCAACAATGTTAACACTGTGGGGAGTCGTCACCACGCTGCAAGGCGTCGTCAAAACCTACTCAGGTCTTCTCGCATGTCGTTTCTTCCTGGGTCTCCTCGAGGGTGGTGTGTTCCCCGGACTAGTTCTCTACCTCTCCTACTTTTATCCACGGTACAAGATGAATATGCGGTGAGAATTATTGTTTTACCTCCCAGCTTTACTTTGTTCCGATCCATTATATGCAGCGTAACAGCCTTCTTCTCCTCTGCCTCCCTCTCCGGCGCCTTTTCCGGAATTCTCGCATATGGAATCATTCACATGGACGGGGTCGGCAACCGACCTGGCTGGTCGTGGATATTTATTCTCGAAGGCTTATTCACATTCCTCTTTGGATTATCATCTTACTTTACTCTCCCTCGATCCGTCGACAAGACGTGGTTCTTCACTCAAGAAGAAAAAGATTACGTTAATGCTAAGTTATTAGCCGATAATGCCCAGAAAGACGAAGGTGGATTTAGTTGGAAGGAAGTTTATGAGGCGTTGAAGCTTCCGCAACTTTGGTTCTGCAATATCGCATTTTTCTGTTCGGGGACAATCCTGTATGGCTTGGCCTAGTACGTCCTTACCTTTCGATTCTGAAGAGTGCTAGCTTATGCTTTCCCACTTCATCGTAGCTTTGCTCCGTCGATCATACAGGGTCTTGGTTACACAGCGGCTAATGCACAGCTGATGTCCGTTCCACCTTTCGCCGTTGCATGTGTGGTCTCCGTAGCCGCATCTTTCATCTCTGATCGCTACCAATGTCGTGGAATCGTTTCTATCATTTCGGTCATCTTCTGTGCTATAGGCTTTGCGATGTTCTTAGGTTTGCCATTGTCCATAGCTCTACAACGAAACACGTATGCTGAACCATTTTTTATTCTCAAGGATCTAAATCAACCCACGTCCAATACGGCTCTCTCTTCTTCTCCGTTACTGGTGCCTACACCGCCGCACCCACCGGTTCAGCATGGAACGCTAACAATGCCTCCCCTCAAACTCGACGCGCAACCGTCATCGCATTTGGCTTTGTCATGACCAATTCTGGTGGAATTCTCGCTACGTGGCTCTTAGGCTCTCTGAGTCCTGCACCGAGATACACCAAGGCAACGATAACGCTTTTGGCGTTAAGTATTGTATCAATGGTGTTTTGCGCGGCGAATTTGTGGTATTTGCGGTGGCAGAATGGAAAGAAGGCAGAGATGAGAAAAATAGTGAGTAGGGAGGAGGAGAAGCAGGGGTTGGGGAATCATAGCGCTTGGTATATCTATAATTTGTGAATATCTATAATTTGTGAATTTCATTTGCCGTCTGGCACAAAACAGAATATAAATTGGTCTGCATATATCAGCGTGGTTCGATGGCGTAGTTGGTTATCGCATCTGTCTAACATTTGAAGTATACACAGAAGGTCCCCGGTTCGAGCCCGGGTCGAATCATTGATTTCTTTTTCTCCCATTGAAACCGGACCTGGCTTCCCTTGGCTTCACCGCTAGCCTCTATCTAGTTCACCGTCGTCTCTAAAGCCCTCTGTTGTTTCTGATTTTAATAGTTGCATTTTTCTCGAAGTGCATAAGGATAGACCAGGGGCATCACCGTGTATTTCGCTTGAACATTCGCTGAAGATTGGGCAACTAACATTTCTAATCTCTCTCATTCCCCGCTCTTGAGATACAATTCAGTTCGTCTTGTATAGCTCGCATGCAGCCCGTGGATTCCAGGAGGACCTCATTTGGTGCGCAGGGTGGCAATCGAATTCTAGATTTGACATTTAAAAGCCATTTGACCCTTCAACTCTTGCTAGTTTGGAGATGTGGGGAGGTCTACTGTCAAACTTGATGTGCGAATAAAAGGACATCTGAAAAGGATATATGTCGGATGACAAGAAAATTTGAAATTATCGCTTGCGCCGCCGATTCAGTATTGGTTCGGTCAATCTGTGGATCTCGAACCCGCTATTATTCTTACGTTGCTCTACCATGTAAGACAAATATAAGTATATATTCTCAGAACACACCGAACGGGTGTAAGAACTCGTATATTGAATATGAATACCTGTAAGACAAATATAAGTATATATCTAAACGAATATTCACTATACCCTACAGGTTAGATATAAGTACAAGACTCACTCACAGAACACACCGAACGGGTGTAAGAACTGAGAGTGAGGAATAAAATAAGTATCGTATTTAACCAAGTTCTTTAGGAACTGATCGAGTAGTCGCAGTCCATCTGTAAGTATATGATCAACCCGCGAGGCATAATGGTCCAGCGGGCTGACAGAAAGGAGAGATCGATAGACATAAGGGTCCCGAAACAAAACCGGGAAACGCCAGTAGCCGTAGGAGTAATGAGGACGATGTAAGAGCCTCTCCTATGATGTTCTACCGATTACATACCAATCTCTTGAAGTTCCATCAACAGAAACATTGACAGTGCTTTCAAAGACTATGTTCTCCCGTTTTCTCGATTGACAGTCGATTTCGACCTGGTCACACATAATACATCCTGCCGTCCGACCTGATGGTGGTATATATACATATAATTTGTGGATATATACAGGCGGTAACACCAAAATCTTCAAAGTTATGTCCGCGTGACCAGGCAATATCAGGGGCAATGTATTATATATAGATCAGATATTGAGGGAACAGCGTCGAGGAATTATTCTGGGGATGGCACCTCATTGCTTATCACTTGTCGTTATCAGTGTCCTTTAAAACAGGTGGAAATATCACCTTTCAACTTTTCAGTGAATGTATTGTAAATACTCAGACCGTGAGTTCTGTGGCTTCCCTTACCTAAATAACTTGATTACAGATTCTATAGATAAAGGAACTGTTATAGCACCCTCGAAAGTAAATTTTGATTCTACAACGCTCAATGAGGGGCGTGGCGTGAGTACACATCCCTCAGACTCAGTGGGCATTGAATCTCTGTATAGTTCAAGTGGCAGCGCCAAATTACCCATATATTCGACTAACCCTTGCGGAGCATCGAAGGTGCCGCTGCATGCCTTGAGTACTTGGACAAATGCGGATTGGGCGTACTTCTTGTACTTGGTATCTTTGGATATGTATTGAAAATCAGAACGTGAGCTTTTTTCTATCGTTTTCAAGTCACTGGCTTGTTTGACCGCTTGATTGTCCTCCCAGAAGCACACTAAAAGCGCACCTTCTATTATCGAGCTATCGAGCTCGAGGCCAGTTCTTGTTCAGCAGTCTTTCTCTGTGATATGATGCTTTCAACTGATTCCAGTCCTCCTGTAAATGAAGACACTCTGGAGAAGATTGTTATCTCTTCTCTTGAGAACCCCAGTGGACTTGATGCTCATGAAGATCCTGCGATGGTTAAAAGGGCTTGGCAAAAACTCGACCGTCATGTTCTACCATTGGCGGCGATGTTCTTCTTCTTGTCGTTTTTGGTACGTACCATGACATTCTTCTACCCATTGACTTTGACCGCTGTATCACAGGATCGAACAAATGTAGGAAATGCTCGCGTAGCGGGCCTACAAACCGACCTTAGAATGTCGAATCACCAATATAGTATCGCATTAACGGTTACTTATGTGCCATATGTCATGTTTGAGCTGCCGTCAAATCTCATGCTCAAAGTACGGTTCATAGATGTATCTTAGAACCATCTTCTTAATCCTGTGTAGGCTGTCGGACCTAATCTCTTGCTTCCAACAATACTGACCCTTTGGGGCATTGTATGCGCCCTGCAGGGAGTCGTCAACTCTTATGCTGGCTTGCTGGTATGTCGATTCTTCTTAGGTTTCTTCGAGGCGGGCATCATCCCAGGACTTGTGCTTTATCTTTCGTACTTCTATCCTCGATACAAGATGAATATACGGTAAATTTTTACTGTCTTGGACTGGAAAGTGTTCTACTAATTGTTACATTCTATTCACAGTGTTGCTACCATTTTCTCAGCTTCCTCTCTCTCTGGAGCATTCTCAGGAATCCTGGCGTATGGAATTATTCAAATGGATGGTGTCGGAAATCGACCTGGATGGTCTTGGATATTTATCCTGGAAGGTCTATTCACCTTTTTATTCGGTTTCTCATCATATTTCATCTGTCCACGCTCCGTTGATGAAGTTTGGTTTTTGAGTACTGAAGAAAAGAAGTACGTAAAGGGCAGGCTGCTGGAGGAACACGCCCACAAGGATGAGGAAGGTTTCAGTTGGAAGGAAGTTATTGAAGCATTGAAACTCCCTCACCTTTGGTTCATGTGCATTGTGATGTTCTGCTCTGCCACGATCCTGTTCGGTTTCGCCTAGTCAGTAATTTCGGATAGTTGTGCGGTCCACCGTTTGCTTACTTACGGAATAGCTTTTCTCCGTCAATTATTCTAGGGCTCGGATACACTGCAGCAGATGCACAGTTGATGAGCGTGCCGCCGTACGCTGTCGGCTGTATCATGACTTTGACTGCTTCTTTCATATCCGACCGTTATCGATGCAGGGGAATTATCTGTATTATCGCTACTCTTTTCTGCGGCATTGGTTTTGCGATTTTCCTTGGTACATATCCAAGTTAACTCGAGAGTTTACAGGCTAATGTTCTTCTTTTTGCAGGATCTAAATCGACAGCAGCACAGTACGGCTCTCTCTTTTTCTCTATCTCCGGTGCAGGCATGGGAGGACCAACGCAGGCTACTTGGGTTTCGAACAATGCTTCGCCTCAGACACGGCGAGCAACGATGATCGCCATGGCTTTTACGTTATCGAACTCTGGGGGTATTCTCGCCACTTGGCTGCTTGGTTCGTTGAGTCCTGCACCGAGATACACAGAAGCGACGATCACGCTTTTAGTCCTCAGTCTGATCGCAGCTCTGATCTGCGGGCTCAATATGATATATCTACAGACACAGAATATCAAGAAGGCCGAGCAAAGGAAGACGATGATCAGGGAAGATGAAGAGCCTGGGCTCGGAAATCGTAGTGCTTGGTACATATACAGCTTGTAAAAAAGGTTTTACCTACTTCATATAGACACGGCGGATGTCCCGTATCAATTCCTTCTTACACTATACCTGTTGCCTGGGATTCGCTCTCAACGCTGGTTGGTGGATATTTGCAGGTCATAAGTCCTCGAAGACTCCAACTTTTTTTTTGCAATTATCCACATCGAACTGTTCAGCCATTCATTACGATTCGTGGTGAGGAGAGTCCAGAGAAAGACGGGGAGACTTTCACAAGACCTCCAAAACTTGAAAAACGTCGAGTCGAAATACCAGTATCCATCACATTCCCCACTAATAACCGCTCTGCGATCATGCTGGTTGTGAGTCGAACCCCAACCCATCACAACTATGAGACTACGGTCTACTGCAATCAGCATAGCATGTTCAGAGGGTGATCTTGATGTTCTTGAACCATCTTATATCTTCCTTATCCGGAGACGCCGCAGAGTTGCGTTTCGTGGAGTCAAAAGTTGGTTTTCATGGCCTGCCCCCAGAGAACGCTCTTGCACATATTAGCTTCAGAGCAACAACCGATCACTATGGTACTCACGCTCATGAGCCATTCGGCTCCTTTGGAGCACTATAGTATCAAAGATATCAATGGAAAGGTGACTATGCAGGGAAATTGTGGTGATACTTCTGAAATTCATTCTAAATGCTTACCAGCAATCCTTGTGTAGCCAGAGAAAATTTGTGAGCGCAGCGGCGTTAGATCATCACGTACTGCGGAAGTTTGTGTACTACGGAGAGATGAGGAGGAAGAGAAAGGGAGCGGGAGGTACAGCCGCAGAAGAGAGGATAATTGACCAGCCAAGAGGCCAGAATGTGGTAAAAAGAAGGGGAGAGGGGGTGCCTGCATGACTGTCATCTATGATGCAGCACCCACAAGCAGCTACCTTTCAATCCCATATCTTGCCAATGAAGATCTCAAACGTAAAACGTTTCTTATGAAACATGGATATTTGAAATGTGAATAGTGAAAGGAAACAACAAAGCAATATATATGAGTCTGCTACAATATAAACAGGGTATCCTCGACGTGTCCATAGGATCATATCACGACTGAGAAGGAATTGGCCTAAACAAAAATCAATAGCCGTATCCAAATACAATGCCGAACAGATCCTTCCACCCTCGTTTAACCACTAACGTCGTACCCCCGCCATATTCTAAAACAAGCCATTCTAGATATTTCTCGTCAACTGAGCTAAACGGTCCAAGTTCCAATGCCAGAATGTCCTTCGGTACGAGGGAAATCGTTTTATTTGATCTCTCGTTCGGAGGTGGAAGCAACGATTCCAACGTTGATAGTCGGAATAATGTATGGGCATGGAAAGTCTGAAGGAGCGCTAGCGTCGTTCGTAGCTGCATGTCGTCATGTACAGAGTCTTCTAACGTCGAAAATTCGGCATGGTCAACATCTGCATCAGTTGACGAGCTTTGAGGGGTATATTTACTCCCCGCAGCGTTTCTCGGTCGTATGAACATCCCACCAGTCTCTCTCATCGGGGAACTGGACGACGGTCTGCCTTCAATTCCTGCACCTAAACTCCGGATTTGGCCACCTTCGTCGATGCCAGAAATTGAGTTCAACGTGAGATCATCATCGCCCTCGAGTTTGACTGAGCCCCAGTTCTCTGCCCCGTTCGATGTCGAGTAAGACTGTAGGGAATTGCCTCTCCACGAGCCTATCCAAAGACCAGCACAAACGAGGCACACATCTTCGTATACACGCCATACATCGGTCCAAGTGGTGATCAGCTTGGATTTCTGGTCGGATATGCCACTGAATCCAGGAGTACAACAGGAGGAATTGGACGAATGGCAGTTTGAAGAGTCGAGTTGTAGAATGCGGTCTAATTCATTCCACTGCGGTAAAGAGATCAGTATGAGCAAAGCTATCCTGCGAAGCGGAATAACGAACGTACCAGCTTCACGTCACTCCAAGCGAAGCGAATGGTGGACAGAAGATAGGTGGGGCCTCTTGAAGGAGACGGCTGCAGAGATGCTATGAGTCGTGATGAGTAGAATGTAGGCCGTGTTACTTTGTTGGGCGTCGAGGTCGTCAGGTCTATGAGAAGATCGTAGTAGGACGGCCGCTCCAGAAATATCGCGTCCGTTGTACACCCGATCCATCCTCTTCCAGATCTACTCTCTGCTTGTAACCGGTCAACATCGCTTAATGTAATCATGCCCAGCACATTAATCCCTTCTTTGCTCTTGCCAGGTAATCGATTGGAGTTAGTGTCGACCTGTTGTTCATAGCAGAGATCGGCTGCGACGTGACAAAGTATGCAAGCTGCTTCAACCGGAGGAAGCGTGTAAATGAGGATTCTCTTCCTGCCAATGACATGCTTGTAAAGTGTAAGAGTAGACGGTCCAAGGATGCGTAGAAGATGCGGAAGATGTAGCGTTGGATTTATGTTTGACGGATCACGATTCTCCTGATGTCAGGACTTCATTATTAAAAGCTGTCGTGATGGGATCGTGTTACTTACTCCGTCCAGTTCATGGCTCCACCCAGTCCAGTCCCCTGCTCCTCCAAGATCAGCAGAATTCAGCTTGTGTTCTTCGAAATATGACCTCGAAGGCAGCCAGTCTGCGTCGGAAGGCTGTAACGTATCTGTAAGCTCCATGCGAGCGTAAAGCATAGTCATCAGCTCCTTCAGCGCAGGTACATGCCGCCATGGTTTCGGCCTTGTGGACTTTGCTAATAGAACGCCGAGCGACGATAGACGAAAGCCTCTGTGGCCTTCTTCGGTGGATTTAACCCGACGAAATGCGCAGACACCTTGGTGACCATCCTTAGAGAAATAACTGAAGAAACGTTGTTGAGCTATAGGAATATCGTCCGCGTCGAGTTGACTAACATAGTATCTTGTTCCACCAGATGAAGACCGCTGGGAAGAGCACTAAATTCGAGATTGTCAATATTGAGGTCTGTTGGAGCTTGTTATCAGATTGGTCAACGGTGGTTTGATACACGCACCTTCACTGGCCTTTACGGACCAATCTATAACATTTCCTTTCGTAGGGTGGAACGAAGCATGGAATATGGACACTGGAATTGAAACATCAGGTCGATTCACCAGGATGAAGTTATAAATCAACGGACCCAAGTCGTTCATCATCAAAGTTTTGGAAGAGCGGTGGGTACCGTCTCAGCTGTCACAACCTGTCACATCAATACCGCTCTCTTCCTTCGCGTCACCATGGCTCAACCTCAGCCAGTAAGCCTCACAGACTTGGATTTAAATCAGCTCGGAGATATCAAGAAGCAGTTTGAAGAGGTATATGGTCTCTCTTTGCTTTCTCTGTTCCCAACTTGATTGATCTCTGCTAGGAATTAAATCACCTCACGAATTCCTTCGCGCAATTGAAGCAGGCTCAGGCGAAATTCAAAGCCTGTGTCGAGAATGTAGCAGAGATCAAAGCTCAGAATCAAGGCACGCTATTCAAGTCATTTTGAGACTCAAGATTGAACAATTTTTTCATAGGCAAAACTATCCTCGTTCCTCTTACCAATTCCCTGTATGTTCCCGGAAAACTCAGTGATCCAGAACACGTCCTTGTCGATGTCGGTACAGGATATTTCATTCAAAAGGTGTGTGGAATTGGGTTGAACCTACAGATCGATACTGATTGTGCTCTAGACGCGTCCCCAAGCCACGAAACACTATCAAGCTAAAGTTGAATACATTCGAACGAATCTGGAGACTTTGGAGGATACGATTCAGAAAAAAAGGGACAATATGAATGCAGTCGTAAATGTGATACAGGTTAAACTACAAGAACAGACTCGGAATACAACGAAAGCTTGAGTTAGCTGCTGCTGTTTGTTCTTTGCCAGATCGCTGTTCAAATTGGCTACGCCCTATAGGCATACCTAGTAGAGGTAGATATCTGAACTTGACAAGAAGGAATATGAGGAAATTCCACAATGGCATACACAAGCTGGCTGGCGGTGCAATGAAAAATTTCCAGTACGGTTACTGACCCACCTGACCTGTGTTACTGGGACTCCGATAGTCTGAGTCTTCCTCTTCCGCTCATCTTGGTGCCCCCGAAGAGCCACGTAGGTCTTGCATCCGAGTTTTGACCTTTGAACTATAGTCTTCATTGAAGGCCATTGACTATACGGCTGACAACTCTCAGTTTTTCCAACCTTCATCCGAGATGGATATATAGTAACGCTAGGAAATCGGAACAAGCAGATTATTCCGATCCATGTTGACCTTATTCATCGTAGTTGTTGTCGCTGCACTAGCCCTCCAAATTCAAGCGCAATCACCCGCTTGGGGACAATGCGGAGGCATAGGGTGGTACGTAGTCAATCGTGCTTGAAACTGGACCACCTTGTTTCCCTAAAATTGTCCAAATTGCATAGGTCTGGGGCTACCACCTGCGTTTCCGGATATACCTGCGTAGAGACAAATACGTGTCGGTGTTATGTCATCTTGACGCAGTCTGGGAGTTCTAAGCTTTAAATTTTGTGAATCATTCAGACTACTCCCAATGTATTCCCGGGACTGCTACCTCCACGTCAACACCTACTACGAGCAGCGGAAGCTCGACAACAGCAACTAGCACGTCCACAGGTGCCACCCCGACCGGATCCCAAATCCGCTCTGATCAGGATCCGACGTTCCATTTCTATCTTCAGGATAACAGTGCGTCCCAGTCGTCGTGTTCAATTTTTCCTAGAGGTAATTCTGCCTATACAGACGGATCGGCAGTTCTTGGTCCTGAATCATCCTCCGGCTACTTCACCATCGGTAGTACAATATCTATTCCTGGAGACAGTGGCACTCTCTATCTTAACGTCGATAGCTCCGACACGACAGTCAGTTATCAAGCTCTCACCTTTGGGCCCACAGCGGTCACGGCTGACTGGGGACTTGAGGGTGACACGATTATCGAGACGGATCCCAGACAACTCAATTTCCTTACCTGTGCGACGAGCGATGCCTCAGTATATAGCCTGTACTTGCAGACAGGCAATGACTCCCCATCAGGGCAGACATGTTCATTGACCTCCTTGCACTTGGATTGTTTGTGTTAATGATTCATTGTGTAGTAATCTGAAGTTGATATTTTGTGTATCCATTCAATAATATGATTTCGCCCCGCTACAACGTCTTGAGGCCCAGAAATTAGAGGGAATCAGTACCCGCTGGGTTCGTTTTAGAAAGAAACCATTTGATAACCTGTTCTTTACAGCTTGCTTAATGCTTCGTTTGGGATACAGTCGATTCTGAGTTGGGAGGTTTGGTGGTGTACAGTTAGTTGACATTCAGCATTGGTCAATGACGACGTAGCGCTTCAGTAGCGCTTATGTTTCTTGATCATCTTGTAACTACGTAGAGGTGCTAGTTGGGCATAGTTGTACATGCTACATCCACCTCTGTAGTTAGTTCTAGAGACTAGGACGGTGAGAGAACGCTTAAAACCGTTCAGCGAAGAACGGCCGAGAGACGGCCGGCAGGGGTGGTCACGAGGTCTAATAGGAGCTGCTGAGTCAGCATCATCAACGCTTCCCGCAGCGGATCGAGACCTCTTGTGATTGACCATCATCATCTTTATCCGGGGTCGCAATGGCGGACGTCAAGGTCTGTGGCTACTATGCCGACTGGCAGGAAACTTATTATCATCAGGGTGCGAAGCAAATTGCCATGTCTCGAACCTTGGGCGCTGCATTCCTCAATCATCAAGTGGAACAGCTTGAAAAGTCTGTCGGAAACGTTCATGGTCCTTCATCAGGAAATTGGAGGGATCGAACATCGAAATACGGCTCAGGAAATCATAATAATTCCAATAATTCAGCACCGAAACGAGTTAGCAAAATGAATAATAGCAGGAAGCGTGATGGAGAATTCCAGCTGTTAACCAAAGATAGGGACAGCCCTAAACCAGATCAGGGTTCGAGGAGGAGCTCCAATGAGCAGCAGGAGAAGGATGCCGATATCGTCATCGTAGATGCCAGTGTCCTGGTGCATGCGCTCAATCACCTAAAGAAATGGTGCAAGAACGGCAGGCAGGAGGTGGTTATTGTTCCACTCGAAGGTCTGTCAATATTCCCTCCCGATGAACAGTAATTTAAAATTGTTGCTTTATAGCTTTGAATACTTTAGACTTGCTCAAGAAGGGCACAACTTCTCTTGCACAGCGAGCACGGGCAGCTTCCCGCATTCTTGAGGCACAGGTCGGCAACAATCCACGAATTCGAGTTCAACGAGATGAAGCTTTTGTTCCATGGGACTCTATCGACTTCCAACCCGACTCCGATACGTCAGACGGCAAAGCTCCCCCTCATAACTCTCCTGAATGGGTACGGCGCACGATCTGTTGCGCTCGTTGGGAAGTCGAACACGCCACTCCTCTTGATGAGGATGCTGCGATGCCGAAAGTCGTTCTCGCGGTGTGCACTGCTGCGACGACATCTCCGTTGAGCTTCACCACGAAATTGCCTGATGCAGATGCGAATTCTACAGCTTTTCTGAATCCGGTGCCTTTACCTGCGCCCTCTCACTACACTCATTCCAATAAGCATGAGCCTCGTACGATGGGTTCTCATGTTAGTCGTTGGGCTGCCAAAGCCGGCGTCACTATCTTGGACGTCAAGGCAGCTCCGCCACCCCCTCAGTCTACACCGAAATCGAACGGCAGTACCGGATATTCGGGTCGTCCTCGGTCACCTTCAGAGGAAGATCGTCCTAAACGTATTCTCAGCAATAAGGGCGCACGTCGTCCTCCTACCGCTGAAAGTGACAAACTCAAAGGCGGACTTGTCGAACGTTCGCCGGCTGTGCTGGCTATGATGGAAATGGTTCAGCGTCCGGACAGCAAAGCAGTTAGAGTCCTTGCTCGCGGTGAAAAACTCGATCCCGACACATAAGGAACAATGCGTTCTATCGTTAAATGGGAGTACATCAACTCAACCCATGTTTGGTTATTAGAACACGGATATCGTCAGGGTTTTGCGCACTTTTTTCGTCTCTGTACTTTCTTCTCTGCTACTGGCTCTCCCGGATATGATGGATATGGGTGTAGAGAAAGAATAGTGTCATTCTGACTGTCATATGGTGTGTATCTGTGTGATGTTAAACCAGGTGGTCATGGATCGCTGATTGGATTTCTTTTCTAGCCGCTAGCCTATCGAGCCGGAGCAGGTCATGAGAAGAGCATCCGGCGAAATAGACAATTTTGTCTGAAAGCGTAGTTTTATCTACATGAACGTGAGGCGCCGCTGCACTTCAGCAATAGGACATGGTTGGGGTACTACCTTACTGGAAGTGTGTATCTGGTCACGGATCCGGATGACCCGTTTTTAGATCTCACCTAGCGTAAACCTAGCCTCATGTACACCGACGCACTGCTATGTTTTTCTTCATTTTTCCTCTGGTTTTCTTTCTTCCCCATGAATTGTACCTTTTCCTCATCTGTCCGTCCTGTACTCTATTTTGCCTTAAGTACTCATTCCATCTATTCATGTCCGTCCGAGTTATAAATTCCACAATGCGAAGACAAAAAGTACAACCAAACAGAATCGTTCAGAAGTCGGTGAGTGCCAGTCTAGTCGGTTGTTCAGGCCAAGCTGGGTAAGCAAAAGCGATCAGGTGTTCAAGAAATTCTTGAACGAACAGTAGCAGCGGAACTGTAATGATTCGGGCTTGAGGGGCTTGTGTCATATCGACGCGCGTTGAATAGCATCGAGTGCACGAAATGAATCTTGAAGTCTGTGCGTTTACGAGTGGAATCTAGATGCTGGTCTTCCACGGTCTTGTGGAAGATGTTGCATCCACACAAATTGTCGGAGGGCCTGGTGTGACAAGTACGTCAGCGAAATCTCGGTTACTCTGTTGACCACCACGAATACCCCGCCAAACAGGAGGCTCTTTGATCTAGTACTGCCACCACCTACGAATATTCCCACGGCAAACAGTGGTGAATAGGGCTTCGGTAGGCAAAGTATCTCAGATTAAGAGTAATATACTGCTTTCATACCTCTATATCTTACTATCCAAATCGCTATACCTACACGAGAGTCAATACCTATCATATGTCGACGAGAAGTACCACGAGTACAGGGAAAGATAGCACCCCATCGCAGACAAAACTGTCGTTCCAGTCGAAAGCGAACCCGAATCCGAGGCCAGCAAGCCCAACGTACACCGAAAGCGAGAATGAAGAATCCCTAGCCCTCATCGAGAAGGCCGTAACGTGGAAACTCATGGCGAGGGATGACGACTGCAACGTGGTCTTGCCAGTCAAACTGTTAGGTCTAGCAGCGGCAGCGAAAGAAACAGGTAGAACGAGAACGGTCCTAAACGATATTCTGGACAGAATAGTCCTCATAGCGAAAATCCTCCAGGAATGGTCGTGGAAGGACAAGACGGGCGAAAGAACGACTGATATGATGGACACCTTCGAAGGAGAATTAACTAAGAGGGCGGGCAGAATCGGCGAGAGGGTAGACAACATAGCAAGGGAAGCACACCAAACCTGGAAGAGGCTTGAAGAGGTCGCGAACAAGGTCATGGACATCAACACCAAGATAGTTACAATGAGCAACTTGATACCAGACCGGTCACACGCACTTAACGAAGTTGGAGAAATCACGACCACTACCCTGGGATTGTACGCACATGCCGCACGGACGAACCTCCCCACTCAACTCCCATACCATCCTCAACACAACCCCGCAGTCAAAGAGGCGGAAATGAAGGATAGATGCATCATCATCACCTTGCAGACACTGTCAGACTGGACCCTTACCGAAAAAGAGCTAGTAACGAAAGCGAACCTAGCATTGGCGAAGGTAGTCACGGACGAGGAAGCAGAAGCAGAAGTAGTAAAACCAGAGGTGGTGGCAGCCACCAAGATTGTAAACAAAGGTGCCTTCCTACTGCTGAGGAACGTAGAAGAAGTCAAATGGACCAAGCAAGACAACCGAATGGAATGATTTGCAGCAGCATGGGGCTCTTCGGCGACGTTATGACCCAACTACGCCGAAGTTGTAGTAGAAGCTCTACCAGTGGAAACACCCATTGACAGTCCAATCGAACAAAGAAGGATAGAAATGGCGAGCAGGTTACAGACAGGAGCAATAAAGAGTATCAGATGGATTAAGCAAATCAAGAAGTGTAGAGATGGGCAGCGACATGCTCATGCTATTTTTTCTATGGATTCTAGAGACAATGCTAACAAACTTTTAACAGGATGAGTAGTCATACAAGGAAGGGTATTATGTGCAAAGAAGAACAACCCGGACCCCAAGCAATGCATCAAGTGTAATACCTTTCATCACATAGCAGAACAATGCAAGGCCAAAAATGATGTATGTGCGAGATGTGCAAGGTGACACCAAATGAGCACATGCCAGGTCAACGAACAGCAACTCTGTTATATCTATGCAAGCTAAGTCTTTACGAAGCTTCGCGATCCATTCCACTACTTAGATATTACTTATATCCTTTTACTACTACACAATTACTTCGCGAAGGAATTCCGACGCGAAGCAATTACTCTTTATCTCTTATCATTCTTATTGGATTTACACTATCCCTTTTATATCCTTTCCTTTGTTCTTTACTTACGAGCTAACCCATTCAGGCATGGCATTGCTTCGTGATCCTGACTTACCTTTATTATAAAGCTACAGTATTGAATAGGTAGTTCCTTAGTTTAAATATCAACCTTGATAGCACTTCAATAGTGATACCAATTAATCATCTATCTGTATCATCATTTTAACATCCTCACTGTCAGTATGTTCCGTGATAGTCATTGCGAATGGAACACATTTATCTTTCTTCTCTTGCGGACACGCGAAGTGTCGAGGACTCTACTAATAGTGGAGTCAAGGTCCGACTACCTTGTCTAGGATCGTTTTACCTCGCGAAGTATTTTACTTCATATTTTCCTGTGATCATCCCACGATCATTCCCGCTGATCCCTTTGTGCATGATCATAACAGTATATTTAAACTAACACTCGGCACATTCGTCCTCATTACCCTTTACATTACACTCAACAATTTCACTTCCTTCAACAATGGTCTATACAAGGAGCAGATGAAACCGTACCAACACTGGAGGGTCCGACGAGTCAGTAAGAGAGGAACCGGAAACGGTTAATCCTTTCGCATCGAATGCAACAGGCTTCGCTGTTATATATATGCCAAGCTCCACTATGCTTTCCAGACAATTTCCGAGGTCATCGATCACTATATGAACATTCCGGCCGATCTTCTGGTCAATTGATCATCCTTCTGATCCATTTCGTGTTTGTTACCAAGTTCAACTTGAATCTCGGACAATTTCGTACTCCGTTCCTTGGCTCAATAACTTCGGAACAACCTCGGATACATCACATGACACTCGGTTGTCATGACCGATGCATTCTCACGCCTGTCGGCTCGTGGAAAACACTGTTATTGTATTATTTTGAATCCTTCTCACTTATTGTCTTTTATTTAACAATTAGGCAGTTTAGTACTTAGGTCAACTTGTTTAGTTTGGTTCCCCAGCTTGAAATAAAAGTTACCTTCTATACTCCTTCTCTATTATGCTTAATCACGTCCGGATCAATCGATCGGATTCTTCCAATGCTCCAGAACTTCATTCTTCTTCGCACTTCGCAGGGACACCCGGATAACGTGTAGGGAGCATTGCTGAAAGCTTCGCTGAAGTACCATCAATTCCCAAGGCCCATGTAGCCTTTCCATTACTTCGTTTTGCCGTTACTATAGTTTCCGGACTCTGAAACTTCAAACAGAGCTCTGGAACCTTGATCTATTTCCTTCCAGTGCATGGCCTTAACATTCACACCCTTCGCGGAATCTATCTCAGGAGCTGGACACTCTCTACGTAGATCTAACATCTTCGGTCCAGCCCCAGGACAACCTGCTAGTGCACAGGTTTCTAGTCATCACACCCTTGGTCAACCAGACCACTCTGAATTCAAGTACCAAGTACTCTATACAGAAAACGGTGATCCCGTTACTGTACGAATGCCGCGAAGAAATCACATGGCAATACCAACAACAGAGATGGAAATCCCACCATCTCCTACCACATTTACCCTTGCTGACAGAATGTGTCAGCAGCTAGCAAATGCTCCTGGCCCTTTGCAAGGTCAGATACCAATTACCACAATGGAGATTCCGGAGAACATCGAAGAAGCGGAAATCGACAAAGAGGTAGGTCCTGACGAGTCAGGAAGTCCCAGAGACCCAGGGGGATCTGATCCCGATAGTCCTGGAGGTCCTGGGGCACCTCGAGGTTCTTGTGTTCCTAGTTGTTCTAGGAGTCCAGTAGAACGGGTAGGTAGTGTCCATCCGGACCCTACTGAACAACACATCCTAGATGTGTTTCACGTGTTTAAGGCTTCGCTCAATACCCTTGGAACAGTCCTTGGGGGCATGAACACTAGCAGCCCTGCAGAATCCGGAAGATTGAAGGTCAAGGATCCTGAAGTATTCGATGGATCTGACTCACGGAAACTGAAAGGTTTCTTAGTTTCCTTATCTTTGGTGTTCATTGATCATCCATCATATTTTACTGATCAAAAGAAGATCAACTATACATTGTCGTACCTCGGTGGTTCCACGAAGGAATGGTTTGAACCAGACATTCTGGATCTGAACCTCTCCGCAATGCCAGCGTGGACGAGTTCCTTCGCGGCATTGGTGAAGGAACTGCAGGATAATTTTGGTATGTATGATGCACAGGGGGAAGCCGAGGATAAGATTGGCATGTTAAGGATGAAGGAATCCAATAACGTACGGAAGTATAATATCTGTTTCAATACCCTCGCGGCGTCTCCTAACTGGGACTTGCATGCCCTTAAGTGGGCTTATCAACACAGCTTGGCAAGCCGTATCAAAGATGAGATGGCTCGTCTTCCGGAACTGAAGACGCTCGCGGAATACCGTTATGAGGTACTTCACATAGATAATAGGTACTGGAGACAAGAAGAAGAGCAGAAAAGAGAAGCCGCTAGATCAATAGGTGCTTCCTCGGGAGGGAAAGCATCAAACACGTCGAAGAAGAACACACCAGGTTCTTCACAATCTCCTACAACCACCACCACCACCACGTCGACCTCGATGAATAACTCGGGGAAGAAAGGTAAGTCGAGTGGAGGTGGAAATTCCTCGTCATCGACGAGTACTGCGGTGACTAAACCTGCATATGCGAGCAACCTTGGCTCGGACAGAAAGCTCCTCATGAAGGAGTCAGAACGTCGAAAGAAGTTGGGGCTGTGCAGATTTTGCGGGGGAAGTCATAAGTTCAATGACTGCGAGAAACGAAAGGCTCGCAAAGCTCGTGGACATGCTGCGGAAACACAGGAAGTAGCGGCAAGTACCTCTTTGGTATTGGAAAAATAGTCTGCAACTCCTGTACCCCAGTACAAAGCGGGAGTTGTGTTGACCAGGTTCATACTACCAGGGAAGTTAAATTAAATGCATCCACTCTTTCTTATGATGAACGATCTTTTACTATACCTCTTACGATAGATTTTTCACTTTGTGATGTCTCTGCGAAGCTTTCCTTTGTCTCCTTACTCGATTCCGGTTCTACCGATTGCTTTATTGATTCTCGTTTTGTGTATAAACATTCTCTGCCTACTTCTTCTATTTCTCCAATCAATCTCCGACTTTTTGATGGTTCTTTATCTCCAAAACCAATTTCTGAGACTACGTCTCTTAATGTTCAGTTTCCCTCTGGCGAGCTACTACTACTAACATTTTTTGTCACTTTACTAGATTCCTCTTGCGAGGCAGTTTTAGGTTACAGTTTCTTGACCCGCTACAATCCGTTGATTGACTGGGCATCAAGAAACATTACATTCCACTCCACTAAGCAAGTTGAGTTTCCCTCGATATCCTCACTTCTGCGAACACTTGTTCTGGAAGAAACTGTCCCCTCGCGGGGTCAGCCTACCATTAGTTCTGAAGAGGTTCCTTTGCGACCCTCTTTGCAAACTCGTTCTCGCCATTCACCTTGTCTTTTATCGGACTCTTTTCCCTATGAACCCATCTACTCCTATCCTTCGGTGGCTCAATTGGCCACTTCACGGCTTGAAAACCCAGAGATCGACATTGCTCTTGTCAACGTGGAACTCTTCAACTGTGCTTGCAAGAATGCCAAGTGTGAACCACTAATCTTACGTGCAGTTCATAGTGAAGTTACAGTGTGAGTTGCTTCGACAACTTCGGTAAATAATAGCAATCCTTCCTCATTACCGAAGCATTATGCGGACTTTGTGGATGTCTTCGATGAAGTCGAATCCAAAGTGTTACCTGAGCATCGACCGTACGACCTAAAGATTGAATTGGAGGAAGGCGCCGAACCACCTATCGGTCACCTTTACCCTCTTTCTGCCAAGGAATTAGAGGCTCTACATGATTTCATTGATAAGCACCTCGAATCAGGTGCTATTCAACCTTCGTCCTCTCCTCATGGAGCTCTGGTATTGTTTGTACTGAAAAAGGACAGAAAACTTCGACTTTGCATAGACTTTCGCGGTCTTAACAACATCACGAAAAAGGATTGCTATCCTTTACCTCTCATTTCTGATTTACTAGACGCTCCGAAGAAAGCTAAGGTTTATACTAAACTTGATCTTGCTCATGCATATCATTTAGTTCGAATTGCGGAAGGCAATGAATGGAAAACAACATTCAGAACTCGTTGGGGTTCTTATGAATGGAAGGTTATGCCATTTGGACTCACTAATGCTCCAGCAGCTTTCCAACGGTTTGTTAATGATATATTCGCTGACCTTTTAGATGTTTATGTTATCGTCTACCTCGACGATATACTTATCTACTCTGACGACGAAACATTACATCGCGAACATGTTCACGAGGTTCTCCGTCATCTTCGTAAACATCGACTCTATGCAAACATTGTGAAATGCGAATGGGAGATCAATACGGTAGAGTATCTTGGTTATATTCTTTCTCCAGAGGGCTTAACGATGTTGAAAGACAAAGTAAAAGCTATCATTGACTGGCCGGTACCTCGGAAAGTCAAAGACATCCAGTCTTTTCTTGGATTTGCTAATTTCTATTGACGTTTTATTTATAATTATAGTGATATCATAGTTCCGATGACGTGACTTATGCAAAAGGATACACCTTGGAACTGGAATACCAACTGCCAGGAAGCCTTTGAGAAGCTCAAATATAGCTTCACTCACACTCCGATTCTGGCACATTGGGAACCAAACTGACATCTAATTGTGGAAACAGATGCCTCGGATGACGCATTAGCTGCGATTCTCTCGATCCTACTACCTGACGGAGAAATTCACCCCATTGCGTTCCTCTCGAGGACTTTTCAAGCTGCGGAACTCAACTACAACACACACGATAAGGAGCTTCTCGCGATCTTTGAAGCATTCAAGGGCTGGCAACATTACCTCGAGGGATCGGGAGATCCTATCGACGTCGTTACCGACCACAAGAATCTCGAATACTTCTTGATGACAAAAATCCTTACACAATGACAAGTTTGTTGGTCGGAGTATCTGCACCAATTTAATATGGTGATCCGATTCAGACCAGGTAAGTTAGGTGAAAAACCTGATTCAATGACTAGACACTGGGACGTCTATCCAAAAGAGGGGGATATCAGCTACGCGCAAGTCAACCCACATAACTTCGGACCCATTTTCACTAATGAACAACTAACTACTTCCCTTCGAGCTACATTCCTAGAAGGACCAGCACTTCGTGCCTCCATTGTTATGGATATAGAGGCACTCCATTCCGCTATTTGCAATTCAATCGAAATGGATCCGGAATCGATCGCAGGATTGAAGTTCATGAAGGACAGTACAAACACTTGTTGGACATTAGGGTCTGATGGACTGTTACAACTTGATGATCGCATTTACATTCCTAACACTGCTAATTTACGGCTTCAAATTCTACGCTATTTTCACGACCACCCACTCTCAGGTCATTTTGGTCAAAATCGGACTCTGGAAACCATTCGATGACAGTATACTTGGCCAAAGGTTTGCAAATTCATTCGCGATTACATTAATTCGTGTACGGTTTGCAGATGCAACAAACCTCGTTGACATAGACCTTATGGTCTACTTAAACCACTTCCGGTTCCCATCCGACCTTAGGATTCTATATCAATGGACTTCATTGAACAACTACCGGACTCTGAAGGACATACAGCTATTTTAGTAATCGTGGATCGAGCCTCAAAACAAGGCATCTTCATCGCGACACACAACAAAATAATGTCCAAAGAGCTCACGGAATTGTTCATCCATCATGTTTTCTCAAAACACGGAGTTCCTAGTCATGTCACTTCTGACTGAGGCTCGGAATTTGTTTCGGCTTTCTTTCGCACATTAGGGGAAGCTCTCTCGATCAAACTACACTTCACCTCGGGATACCATCCTGAGGGGGATGGACAAATGGAAAGAGTTAACCAGACTCTGGAACAATACATTCATATGTATTGCACATATCAACAGGATGATTGGGCAAAGCTTCTGCCTATTGCGGAATTTGCATACAACAATGCTCCTAATGCATCCACTGGTATTACTCCGTTCTTCGCGAATAAAGGTTATCATCCTAACATTACAGTGAAACCTGAAATCGACATCTGTTCCGATCACACAATTGACTTCGCGACAAATTTAGATGAGATTCATTCCTTCCTCCACAAAGAAATTACTAATGCGCAAGCTTGATACAAAGAGCAAGCGGACAGAAAATGTATTACTCACCCCAATTTTCCCATTGATTCACAGGTATTTGTACTAGCAAAGCACATTAAAACCACTCAACCTACCGCAAAGTTCTCTGAGAAGTACCTCGGACCATTCAAAGTTCTTGAGCAAGTAGGAACACTCTCATACAAGTTACAACTCCCTTCCTATCTCAGTCATATCCACCCGGTTTTCCATGTATCCCAACTCGATCCCTATACTCTGAACTCAATCCCTCATCGTGAACAAACTCCTCCACCTCTGGTGGAAGTCAATGGCGAAGAGGAATACAATGTCGCAGAGGTATTGGATTGTCGATACAAGAAATGTCCACTACGGTATTACATCTGGTGGGCAGGATATGAAGGTACAGATGAAGAGTTTTCCTGGGTTGCCATGAACGAAATTCACGTGGACGAGCTGGTTCCAGCTTTCCATCTTTGTTACCCTCACAAACCTGGACCATTATGATCAATGACCACTTGATTTTTACTATTTCATTCATTGGAAATACTAATTTTTTATTTACTAGTTCAATAACTCCTCGCGAAACCTTCGCAATTCATCACCATTACATTCCCTACTAAATTCCACACCTTCACACTAAAGAATTACGCGATCCATCCTTCGCGAAGCTAACTTCGAACTCTCACAATTCCTTCCTTCCAAAACCATCACGATTCTTTCCTCGCGGAATGAATCCTTACTTCTCACATTCCCTTCCTTCTACAATCATCGCAATTCCTTCCTCGTGGAACGAATCTTAAACTCCTTACACTTATTCATAAAACAAAACCTTACTTATCCAAAACCACCAAAAAAGGCAAAAAACTTATAAAATTAAACAAAACAAAAACAAACAAAAAACAAAAAACAACAGACAACAAAAAACCAATAAAGAAACTATTACAAAATTAGATAAAAACTAGTTACAAGTCCAAAAACTACTGTAACCCTTCACAGGAATCACATCGCACATTGTTTTCCTTCACCAATCCTTCTCCTCTTTCTCCCCTCCTCGTCATCTTCTTCTTCCTCTTCTTCCTCTTCCTTCTCTTCCTCAACTACTTTGTTGCCAGGTTGTTGCTGCACAATATGAACCAGCTCTTCCATTGTGAAGGCTGCTCGACTCATGAACCTGAGGAGAGTACCCATCTGCCTCTTCAGGGCTTTGTTCTGCTCCGCGAGCAGATCCAACTTTACTCCCCACTCAGCACCTCCAAGACTCCTTTCCACTACACGCCTCGTGGGACCCTCATACAAACCATCTTCATCAACCCTCGGCTTCTTCTTCCTGGATCTCCGGGCTGCATTATCCCCTGCCCAGCTACACCTCTGTCGTTGGAGGTGACAGGCCAGGCAGGCCTGAGTCCGGGGCTTTCCGCATTGCATGATGCAGTTCGAAGTGTTCCCTTGAGAAACACAATAAACACACCCTTCACGATTATGCGAAGGCGTGGGGGGAGGAATGTTGCCTTCGTCGTTGTCCTCATCATTGTCTTCATCGTTGTTGTTGTCATTGTTACCATCGTCGTCTCCATCGTTGTTGTTGTTGTTGTTACCGTCATCGTCTCCATCATCGGGGTCCGGAGCTGAACCAACCTGTGTTCGTCTTAATCAGTAAGACATTGTGAAGAAACCAAATTACTTACCTGAGGAACTGACCGTTTCCTTTTCAAAACCTGTATCTCGACGTCCGGGGTATCACGAACCACGGAGGCCAACTTGTAAACTTTTTGTTTTGAGCCCGAAGGCTCCTGCGAGCTCATTGCAGTCCCAGTTCTTTGCGATGCAGCATGAGCTGCATGCTCTCGACGTTCTTGTAACTTGGTCAGGGCTTGAGCCCTATGACAATCCTGGTTGGCTTCTTCTTCAGCCAACTTCTTCAAAGTGTCGGCTTTTGCCTTCGCGATGCTCTCCTCAACGAGCTTTTCTTCTGCCCGCTTCTTTACAGCCTGTCTCTCCTCCTCGAGCTTCCTCTCTTCCTCGAGTCTTTTCTCCTCTGCCTCATGCTCTGCCTCATGAGCAGCTTCCTCCTCCAACCTCAACATTTCCTCCTCAAAGGCAGCCTCCTGTGCCTCGACCTTGAGCTAATGGAGGCGGGCTCATTCTGCCTGTTCTCAAACGAGTCGCGCTCATCGTTCCTGTATGGTTTCGGTGGCTGTGATGGTAACAGACATTGTAGAGTGATGAGGACTTGGGAAAAAACAAAGAAATTCCTTGCGTTTTATACACGTTCGTTCATTGAGGGCAGGTTTGACTCTAAATTTTTTGTTTACTGTTAGAGGTCGATGTCGACACACAAAACCACAAGTGGCTAAGTGTCTCAGACGTCTCAGAGAAGAAACCCAGAAGTCAAGTTGAATAACGAAGCTAAGGTCACTACAAGACCTTAGCTGACCTTATATACAAAAGTACGAATCTAATCTACAATAGAGTCGTTGGTCAGGCGCTATGACAAACAAGTCCGTGATAGATATGAGCACGGATGCTAACCGAGTTTGAGTAATCAAGAGGATGTCAGCGGCAGGTCGTAACTGAGTACGGGACCCAATGAGTAACATAGAATGCGTAAAGGAAAACGAAGAAATAGTATACCCAAGCGCTCAGTCACAGGACACAAGCGCCCTATGACAGGCGCCTATGCGCTAAGAGTTACTCGTAGTGTTAGTTGTTCCTGACATTTACCTCAATCATAACTCGCGTGGTACTTTGAAAATTTACTTTTCTTTTTTACTTTTCCATTTTATCTAATTTTAGATTCATCAATCATTAACAATCGTGTAGGCTTTCAAGGGCGAAAGCCTAAGAGGGGGATACTGTTATATCTATGCAAGCTAAGTCTTTACGAAGCTTCGCGATCCATTCTGCTACTTAGATATTACTTATATCCTTTTACTACTATGCAATTACTTCGCGAAGGAATTCCAATGCAAAGCAATTACTCTTTATCTCTTATCATTCTTATTGGATTTACACTATCCCTTTTATATCCTTTCCTTTGTTCTTTACTTACGAGCTAACCCATTCGGGCATGGCATCGCTTCGCGATCCTGACTTACCTTTAGTATAAAGCTATGGTATCGAATAGGTAGTTCCTTAGCTTAAATATCAACCTTGATAGCACTTCAATAGTGATACCAATTAATCATCTATCTGTATCATCATTTTAACATCCTCACTGTCAGTACGTTCCGCGATAGTCATCGCGAATGGAACACATTTATCTTTCTTCTCTTGCAGACACGCGAAGTGTCGAGGACTCTACTAATAGTGGAGTCAAGGTTCGACTACCTTGTCTAGGATCGTTTTACCTTGCGAAGTATTTTACTTTGTATTTTCCCGCGATCATCCCGCGATCATTCCTGACAATCCCTTTGTGCACAATCATAACAAACTCTTCTGTGCCAACTGCCGAAAGGCAGGTCATGGAGCAGCAAGCAGAGAATGCCTGGAATTCCAGAAGAAGTTGAGAGAATGAACAAAGTGGGACCCGGAGCGAGCATACCATCTATTCGTGACGAAGAACCCAAACACCTGGGGAAGGATGGACAAGCCAGTCAATGAAGACTTTGATCAAGGATGGAGGGCGAACATACACAGCGACTATGAAGAAGGGATGACAGTACGAAGAGGGAAAGGCAGAGGACGACTAGCTGGAGGACAACCAGAAGGAGGGGGTGGTGGTGGTGCACCATCGCAACCCAGACCAGGTACTCGCAAACCAACGCCAGCACCAGCTAGCAACAGAGGACGGAGTCAAGGACCATGCTGATTGATGACCAGAGAAAGAAGACAGAGGACGTTAGATCAGTACAGATTTTCCTCAGGCTCACGACCGCCATCCTCTCAACCACCACCTAACTCCCAGCTATCACAACACCAGCTGCAATACCCGCTGCAGATGTATCCAATGATGCCTATGATGTCATACCTGGCAGGACCTTCATCATCGAACCCTCACTTCATGTCGCAGACACCAATGATGTTGCCACCCTACCTACAGCCCCCTCCTTCATCTCAACTGTGATACCCACCAACAGTATCAATCACATCAGCGACACCGGGAATGAAATGGGGCGACCAACCCATGGAGAATGTGGGTGAGGGACAGACAGTAAGCATTGGGGGAGGATGGATTTGACACAACATAGCCAAGAACAATGAAGAACACTAGAAATAATGCAGCTAAATGCAAATAAATCGGATAATGCCATGCATGACTTCCTTAGAGCTGACATATTTGCATTCCAGGAACCATACATCAACTCCAAAGGAAGGACGAGAGCGCTACTGCACCTGAGGGTAGTATACCCAACCAGACACATAGAACATTTTGATAACCCGGTGAAACCCCGATCGCATTCTTTGATGATGATACACACCAGAATATCAACAGGAAGCTGGACCCAGATTGAAATCCCATGCATGGACATCACAGCAATACAACTCATGATGGTGAATGGAACATACAGAATATTCAGTATATACAATGACTGCAGCAATGACAATACACTATGATGGCTTGATGAATGGATGAGGTCACCAGCAGCGAGGACAAGACCGAGAGGACTGCTCCACCACATCTGGCTAGGAGACTTCAATCAACACCACCCTCTGTGGGATGAACCCTGCAATCACCATCTTTTCACAGCTAGAAACCTAGATGCCGCACAGCTCCTCTTAGACCTCAATGCCCAATATGACATGCACATGACCCTAACAGAGCATCTACCTACACTATGCGCGCACAACTCAGGGAACTACACCAGAGTCGACAATGTATTCTGCTCAGAGGACCTGATGGAACACATTATGACATGCAGTATGATTCCTTTAAAATGCCCAGTACTTACGGACCACACCCCAATACATACCATCATAGACGTGAGGGTACCTTACACAGATCAAAGAATGCAATGGAACTGGGCGCAAGCAGACTGGGACAAATTCAAAGAGAGGACAAAGGAAGAGCTCGAGAAGAGACCACCACTGAAAGAGCCTCACAATATAGATGAGTTCAACGAAGCCCTCAATGCATTTGATAATATGTTCATTAGACTCAGGGATGAACTAGTGCCCAAGGCAAAGCCCAGCCCGTATCAAAGATGCTGGTGGAATCAACAACTAACGGAAATGAAGAGACAGATGAGCAACCTAGCTAATAAGTCACACCAAAAACATCACAATGCTGACCATCTGATCCACAGAGAATACCGACAGGCCTGCCAGGCCTATAATGTGGAAATCAAGAAAGCAAAAATCAGCAAATGGGTAGAATACATCAAAAACACTGACATGAGCTCAGTATGGGACATCGGGAGACTGATGGAAAATGGCTACACAGACAGTGGCAGGATGCGAGTGCTGGCACTAAGGGCAATGAATGATGAGGGCGAAGAAAGAATGGCAGAAGATAACATAGAGAAAGAACAGATATACGGTGGCATGTTCTTCCCATCACCACCTAACATGTCTAACATACCTACAGACACACAATATCCTCCTCCCAAGTGGAATTTTGCACCCCCAACAAACCATCAGATCCTTCAAGCTATTCGCCAACTCAAGAATGGAAAGGCCACCAGGCCAGGAACTATTCCTAACAATGTCTTCAAAGTTGTCAGTGAACTGATAACACCTTATCTAGGTCCGATATACAGAGCCACCTTTACACTGAATGTGTACCCCAACGACTGGTCCAAGACAGAAACAATAGTACTGAAGAAACCCGGGAAGCCAGACTACAGGGACCCGAACATGTGGCGACCAATCACACTGTCCAATGGACATGGGAGGCTTCTCAACAGTTGCATCATTGAAGAAATCACCAAATGAGCAGAACATCTAGGATTACTGCCAGCAATGCAATTCGGCACCAGACTGGGAAGGAACACCATGGACTCCATCCATCTGATGGTAGACAGGATCAAGAAGTTGTGGAGGGAAGGCCAGATCGTGACAGTACTCTACATGGATGTCAAGGGAGCCTTCCCTAGCGTGGATCTCGACATGCTATACCATGAACTCAAAAAGATTGGCATACCAACAGCAATCACAGACTGGATGAAGCGGCATTATGGGAAGAGAGTGACACAGCTGTCATTCAACGACTACTTATCAGAGCCCTTTGAAGTACCAGGGGAAGAGGATCAAGGAGATCCCTTTTCAGCGGTCGGTTACATTCTATACACACCAGGTTTACTAAAAAGTCTCCAGGAAGTGCGCAAAGAAGAAGGTTTTGCCTTCATGGACGACTTGGCAGGAATGAAGTGGGGGACAGATATAAATGAGGTACATGCAGGCATCGAACGGATGATGGATCAAAGAGGCTGCATCCTCAAGTGGGCCCAATCACACAACTGCCAGTTCGGCATACCGAAGTTCAAACTTGTTGAATATACCCAAAAATGTGAACCAGACCCAGTGAATCCAGGCAAAACAAGAAGAATTGTGGGACCAGGGGTGCAGATAGGACCAATGCTGATAAGGCCAGACCCATACACGAAATTCTTAGGTGTACTGATGGACCAGTAGCTTAGGTGGAATGAGCAATATGCAGCCATGATCAAGAAAGGGCAACAATGGGTATCACAATTCAAACATATAACGGGCCTCAAAACCGACATGATGGTGCAGTTGGTTTGACAGCTATACAAAGCTAAGGCCCTACCCCACATACTATACACAGCTGATGTTACTCTCATGCCATCATCTAGAAAAAGAGAGAAGACCTGGAAGCAAGCAGCAGTAACAAGGGGAATCACAAGACAACTCACATCCATTCAATGCCAAGCAGCCCTCATGATTGTCATGATGTGCTATACAAGATACAGTACTTACTTTATTTCTCCTACATCTCCCCCTTCCCTCATCACTGTTACTGTTTGGATCCATCTACATCATTCTGCATCCTTCTATCACATTCCAAACACTTCCATCAACTTCCCGCGCTTTCGCTTACTCATCAAGACTCTTGTATATATAGTACAGTAGCTGACACCTAGTTCCCCATCTTGACCTCTTGGTCTTTGGAACTAGGTTAGTACCTGTATCATTGTTTACCTTCAATATACTTACTTGGTCTTTGGAACTAGTTTTCCTTGTGCGACTCTAGTGATTGGCCTTGTGCTATCACTGCTGTCTTGATCATTCTATCTTTCAGCCTTTGTGTGTGGTGTTAGCCCCACCCCTCACTTCGGTTTGTGCTTTGAGCCTGTGCTTTCTCTGTGCTTTTCCCCTTCATCACCACATTAGGTCAAGATCTCTACTCGTACCATCAGCCTTTCCAACTGATCCTACGAGGAGTGGAAATTGGACTTACCCAGTTCTCCACCTTCCATTGCCGCTATGCCTTCGTTTACACCAGACATTGATTGTTCAGGATTTCAGCACGCATTTGATATTCAAGATCAGTGTGACGTTCATTCCAAATACAATCCAGACGAAGAACACAATGCTTGGTTTGACTGCGACGAAAATCCTTGCCCCAACCGATACCGTAACCCCGCTCCCATCACTCCAAGGGATTCAGGAAACAGACGATTCATAGACATCCCAAGAATTCCAAGCCGAGTTCCGAGCCGGGTTGGTAGACTTTCAAACCCTACCAGTGCTGTACCATCTGCTAAATCCTCTCCTGTGCTTATCTCTACTGTTATCTTAGAACCCGAGCTAGAAACTGAAGCCGACCCTGTCGCATCAACCCCATCCCCTGAGCCTATCCCCACTGAAAACACCTCCATCATGTCGCACCCTCCTACCACCCAAGACCTTGCGGTGTTGATTCAACAACTTGCCACACAACAAATGGTGCTACAATCGGCAATAGCCAGCATTGCCAACAACATAAGCACCAACAAAGGTGTTAGCAAACACCAGACGTATGATGGGAAGCATAGTGACGATGCACGATGCTTCATTGCTGCCTTCAAACTATGGGCCCAGGGTATCCGTTCCCTCAGTAATGAACAGGAAAAAATCAAATTGGCCATCTCATACCTTGATGGTGACGCAGCTATTTGGGCTACTCCCACCTCAGAGAACATTAGCCAAGTCGCTCGAGTGGACGCTGCAGGAGTACCAGCTCCTGCCCTCCTCTACCCCACCTGGGCTGATTTCGCTGGCGCCTTTAGGCAACGGTTCGAAACAGCAGATCCAGTGGTAGAGGCCAAATGAGTTCTGAAAAGCCTTTGGCAGGGAAAGGACCGGGTAGCAACATATGCGGTGACCTTCAAACAGTATGCTAGTAGGACAGGATACTCGGATGCTGACCTCCGAGATCAGTTCTATGATCACCTCTCGAAGAGAATCAAGGACGGACTAGTCAACTCCCAGGCTAACACAGATCAGATGAATGCGCTGATCAATGAAGCAATTTGCATTGACAACAGGCAGAATGAACGCGCCGATGAGGAAGGGAAACAATACACCCGAAGCACTCCCAACTTCAGCTCCTACACCCCTACTCCCTTTGTTCCGGCCTGCGATCCAAATGCAATGGACGTGGATGCCACCACTACCGGCCGATCTGCAGAAGACTATCGCAGATCCATGATGGGAAGATGCTATGGGTGCGGGTCCAGAGAACATTGAAAGGCAGATGGGCACCACGAATGCGATGTCTGCAATCATTGCGGACTAACAGGCCATCTAGCAGCCGTCTGCCGCAGGAAGTTCTTGGGACTCTCAAGGCCCATCCCTCGTTCTGCCACTGCCACATCTATCATTGCCAAGCCCTCTACCTCCATTGCTGCTACCACGCCCGCCCCCGCTACCGATTTCACAAAAATCCTCCAGATGCTCACTGCCAGGCAGAAGGAACTGGCAGAGCAAATGGCAGAGTTGTGCTTGAATTTTTAAAGTGGGAACCCGCCATGGCTGCCGCCTGGTTCCCTAGTCTGTACTCCTCATCTACCTCTACTTATGCATCTATACCCTCGTGTACAATTGGTTCTGCTCAATCTAGTGATGTTTCTCACTTCTGCGTACCGATTAAGTTGCAAGGTAGATTCAAGAATACCGACAGCGCAGCAATGATAGACTCTGGTGCCACAGGTCTCTTCATTCATGAACGTTTCATGAAACAACATCGAATTCTCCCTCACCATCTCCGCCATCCAATCACTCTTTATAACATTGACGGATCTCCTAACACTGCAGGACAGATCACACACTCTGTACGTCTACTATCCACAATAGACCAAAACCCACCCCAGCTCCTTGAATACCTCGTCACCAACCTTGGTTTGGAAGATATCATTCTTGGACTCCCATGGCTCCGAAAGGTCAACCCGGACATCGACTGGAAAGAAGGGCGATTGTCCATCACCTCTCTCAGAAAGACTCCGCACCCCATGACCATTGAAGAAATCCCCGAGCCCAAGGAAAGTAACGTGGGAGGAACCACTGCACATATCATAGAAGCTAACTCAGACTGGGGCACCACTGCAGCTCCACAAGTTCACTTCTCCATCCCGGAGCCTGAGGACCAACCCCAATCGCCTGAAGAAACTCTCTCTCTCCCCACGCCTGACCCAGAGATACATGAATACACTGAAAGCACCCCTCTGTATCAACTGGTAGGCAACAGGAAGCGGAGGAGAGCGTTACTTCGAGCTGGGATCATTGGCCATACATCGGAAGAACTTTGGTGTTCTGCAGGGTACATGTATTCTCAACAACTCGCAGAGGCTGCCTACAAAGAGAGGCCGTCGAAGTCATTTGAAGAGATGGTCCCCTCGTCATACCGGAAACATGCAAAGGTCTTCTCTGAGAAAGAATCAGAACGACTACCGGAACATAAACCTTGGGACCATGCCATAGATCTGAAACCGGATGCTCCTGAAACCATGCGGACCAAGATCTACCCCATGTCCCTGAATGAGCAGGAAGAGCTTGACCGGTTCTTGGAAGAGAATCGGTGCAACGGCTACATCCGTCCCTCCAAATCCCCATTGGCATCGCCTGTCTTCTTTGTCAAAAAGAAGGATGGTAAACTTCGATTTGTGCAGGATTACCGGCGACTCAATGAATACACAGTAAAAAACCGGTACCCACTTCCCCTCGTCACAGACATTGTCAGCCAACTATGCAAAGCCAAAGTTTTCTCCAAGATGGATGTTCGTTGGGGGTATAACAATATGTGGATTAAAGAGGGGGACGAATTGAAGGGAGCATTTGCAACAAATCGAGGACTCTTTGAGCCCCTTGTCATGTTCTTCGGCCTAACAAACTCACCCGCTACGTTTCAAGCCCTCATGAACTCCATATTTGCTGACCTCATTGCTGCTGGGAAGGTGGCCGTTTATCTGGATGACATCCTAGTTTTCACTGAAACTCTGGAGGAACATCAAAGTATAGTCAACGATGTGCTTACATGCCTCAGCAAATACGACCTATATCTGTGACCAGAGAAGTGTGAATTCGAATGGCCTTCCATCAAATACCTAGGCTTGGTAATCAGTGAAGGAGAAGTGCGAATGGACCCAGTCAAAATAGAGGCAGTTAGTAACTGGCAGGCCCCTACAATGCTACGTGATCTCCGAGGTTTCCTAGGATTTGCTAACCTCTATCGGAGATTTATCGAAGGTTTTGCGAAGAAAGCTCAACCCCTGAACAACCTTACCTGCAAAGACACTAAATGGGTTTGGGGATCACAACAGCAGGAAGCCTTCGATTCACTAAGGGACTCCTTTACATCGGCACCAATCCTCACACTATGGGACCCATCGAAACCAACTCGGATTGAAGTGGATGCATCAGGCTTCGCTACTGGAGGTACACTTTCGCAACTACAGGAGGATGGACTTTGGCACCCCATCGCATACCGCTCCTCCTCCATGGATCCAGCTGAGCAAAACTACGAAATCTACGACCGGGAAATGCTGGCCATCATCGAGGCATTGAAAGACTGGAGAAGCTTCTTAGAAGGATCCCCGGAACCCTTTGAGATCATAACCGACCACCAGAACTTTGAATACTGGAAGACAGCCCAGGACCTCAGTCGTCAACAGGCACAATGGGCACTATGGCTCTCTCGGTTTGATTTCTGCCTTAAACATCGCCCAGGCAAAGCTAACACTCAAGCTGATGCACTGTCACATATGGCGCAGCACCAGGTCACTGATGCAGAGGACAACAGGGAACAGATTGTGCTAAAACCGGAACACTTCCTTAATGCGGCAACCATGGTCCTCCTCCATAATCCCCTCCTCGACCGCATTCGGCAGATCAGCAACCGAGAGGCCAAAGTACTGGATGGTCTGAAAGGTATCAAAGGTCCCCAGAGTCTCACTAGTGGTCCAGCCGAGTGGAGAGAAGAAAATGGTTTGGTGTACTACCGCAACAAAGTCTACATTCCCCCAGATACCGCGCTAAGGAAAACAATCCTGGAACACTGTCATGACGCACCCACCGCAGGTCATCCAGGGATGCACAGTACCCTGGAACTAGTCAGCAGACTGTACTGGTGGCCTGGGATGCGCTCTTTTGCAGACAAGTACGTCGACAGATGTGATCACTGCCAACGCAAACGCCTAAACCCCCACCACTCTTCACCCCTTCAACCTCTCCCCGTACCGGAAGGACCCTGGCAGGACATTGGTATGGATCTTATTGGGGAACTGCCTATGACACAGGACGGCCATAACATGATCATCACCTTTGTTGACCATTACACAAAGATGGTTCACTGCTTCCCCTGTACAACCGAGATAACCGCAGAAGGAGTAGCAGATTTCTTTTATAAAGAAATCTTCCGCTTACATGGACTACCCCGTCGATTCATCTCTGATAGAGGACCCCAATTTGCGGCAGACGTTATGCGACAACTACTGAAGCGACTAGGAATCAACTCCACCCTGAGACAAATGGACAGACAGAGCACGCCAACCAGGAAATTGAACGTTACATTCGCATGTACGTAAGTCGCCGACAGGATGACTGGGACCTCCTAATCCCTACTGCCGAGTTTGTCATGAATGCTCGCATCCACTCCGCACACAGCCACTCCCCCTTCGAAACACTTTATGGTTACACCCCTGAGTTCACCATTCCAAATAGCGTTAAGACAAAATACCCATCCATCGAGCGCCAGCTAGAACGGCTCCAGCATGCACGCGAGGATGCAGAAGCAGCACTACGGATGAGCAAGGAGCGCATCTGAGAGGGAGTAAAGGGAAAAGTACAGGAATTCGAAGTAGGACAACCGGTTTAGTTATCCCTGAGCAAATTAAAAGTACGACAAAAGAACCAGAAATTAGGGAGCAAACGCCTAGGTCCATTTGAAGTCGCAGAGAAAACGAGCCCGCTCACATATCGATTACACCTACCTACCTGGATGAAAATCCACGACAACATCCATACCAACCGCTTGTCTCCCTGGAAAGGGAATGAGGTCAATGGAATCAAGCCACCGCCACCAGAACCCGAAATTGTAGAGGGAGAAGAGTTCTACGACATGGAGGAGGTCCTGGACAGTCGGATCTTTGGACGATGGAAGAAGTTGCAATTCTTGGTAAAGTGGAAGGGATACGACGAAGGCCACAACAGTTGGGAGCATGAAGAAAACTTAGTGGGCACAAGCAACAAGGCAATTGCAGATTTCTATGCAAAACACTCAAATGCACCACGAAAAATTTCAGCTGCCATCTTCAACTCTTTACCTTGGCAACCTTATGAAAACCTCACGGAAATAGTCGCTGGGACATCAACTGTAGAAGGGGGGTAATGTCATGACGTGCTATACAAGATACAGTACTTACTTTATTTCTCCTACATCTCCCCCTTCCCTCATCACTGTTACTGTTTGGATCCATCTACATCATTCCGCATCCTTCTATCACATTCCAAACACTTCCATCAACTTCCTGTGCTTTCGCTTACTCATCAAGACTCTTGTATATATAGTACAGTAGCTGACACCTAGTTCCCCATCTTGACCTCTTGGTCTTTGGAACTAGGTTAGTACCTGTATCATTGTTTACCTTCAATATACTTACTTGGTCTTTGGAACTAGTTTTCCTTGTGCGACTCTAGTGATTGGCCTTGCGCTATCACTGCTGTCTTGATCATTCTATCTTTCAGCCTTTGTGTGTGGTGTTAGCCCCACCCCTCACTTCGGTTTGTGCTTCGAGCCTGTGCTTTCTCTGTGCTTTTCCCCTTCGTCACCACAATGATCACTGGAGCGATGACCACTACCGCAATGGACATCCTCAACATTCACGCAGCGCTGCTACCCATGCCACTTGAAATCGAACGACAATGTCACTGAGCAGCCATAAGGCTCCTGACCATCCCAGATGGGCACCTAATAGCCAAACAAGTTCAAGAAGCAGCACATTACCGACAGAGGACCAAACACCCATCCCCGCTGCATGACCTCATGGGCCAATATGGGCTGACACCCAAAACCATGGAGAAGAAAAGAGCAGTCCGATATGAAGCATCTTGGGATCTGAAACTTGAGATCCATATATGGGAGGACAAGGCAGAGGCACTTGAAGCACTTGAGAATGACCGAACACCTTGGAAGATATTCACCAATGGTTTGGGCTACAAGAATCATGTAGGAGCGGCAGTGATACTCTACGAAGGGGACAAAGAAAGGGGAGCACTCAGATATAGGTTAGGGAAAGAGGAACATCATGAAGTATATGAAGGTGAGTGTGTTGGTATGATTTTGGGACTGCATCTGGCGGCAGCACATGAAATAGGTATCAAAGAACTATCCATATGGGCAGACAGTATGGCGGCCATCATGGCAACCAACAGTGCCAAGACTGGTCCCTCACACTACATCATGGATATGTTCCACAAATGACTATGAGACCTTAGAATGTGCCTACTGGATCTTAAAGTCACCGTCTCATGGGTCCCAGGCCACTGTTATGATTGTGCACAAAGGGATCATCGGGAATGATTGCGGGATGATTGCAGGAAAATACGAAGTAAAATACTTCGTGAGGTAAAATGATCCTAGACAAAGTAGTTGGACCTTGACTCCACTATTAGTAGAGTCCTCGACACTTCACGTGTCTGCAAGAGAAGAAAGGTAAACATTTTCCGTTCGCAATGACGATCGCAGAACGTACTGACAGTGAGGATGTTAAAATGATGATACAGATAAATGATTAATTGGTATCACTATTGAAGTGCTATCAAGGTTGATATTTAAACTAAGGAACTACCTATTCGATACCATAGCTTTATACTAGAGGTAAGTCAGGATCGCGAAGCAATACCATGCCCAAATGGGTTAGCTCGTAAGTAAAGAACAAAGGAAGGGATATAAAAGGGATAGTGTAAATCCAATAAGAATGATAAGAGATAAAGAGTAATTGCTTCGCGTCGGAATTCCTTCGCGAAGTAATTGCGTAGTAGTAAAAGGATATAAGTAATATCTAAGTAGCGGAATAGATCACAAAGCTTCGTAAAGACTTAGCTTGCATAGATATAACAGCCACCTAGGAGTTGAAGGAAATGAGGGGGCGGATCAGGAGGCAAAACGAGCAGCAGAGACAAGATCGAGCAGGAAGGCTGAGCTCCCAGTGTGCCTATGGAAACCACTACCCCACAGTCAATCGGCAGCCATCAGAACATTTCACAGATGACTAGAAAAACACCACGACAAACTCTGGAAGAAGTTCCCTTGATACGATGCTTTTCAGAGGATCGACCCAGGCGAAGCTACTACAGTCAGCAGACGATATTGGAAACTCGCGAGATGGCTACCGAGACTGCTGTTATCCCTCCTCACCCAGCTACGAACGGGACATATTCCCCTACAGAAACACCTCAACCAAATCAGGAAAGCGGAAACGCCGACCTGCCCATGCTGTCGAAACGAGGATGAAATGGTACGACACTACCTACTTGAATGCCCAGCACATAGAAGAGCAAGGGAACGACTACAGTGGGAGTTATCCAACCAACAGTGGGGCATAGGACCCATGCTTACATCGAGAAAAGCATTACTGGCGGTGTTCAGATACATCAATACAACCGGAAGGTTCCGACACATCTATGGGGAGCTGCCAGAGCTGGAAGATGAAGAGGACGAGTAGGGAGGACGAAGGCAAAGGAAAACACCATACCTTACGAGCATATCCAACTAATATCACCCTATAGCCTCAACTAATACCTCAGGGTATACGGACTTCACGGCAAATATACCTTCTTGACCTTCGGGTCAGACGCACTCGCGTCATGTATCCCTCACGGGAACGACACTTGTTGGATGGACACATTTACAATAGATAAAGACGATAGTACATATTTTGCAGAATGTACACTACTATATGCTACGGCACAATGGTGTATAAATATGATTTTCAAAAATTAAATTTAAAAAACCCCACCAAACAGGTCTCCCTCGTCTCCAGGTTTTCAGGATCGTATGGCATAGATGGATTTGAAGTTTCGATGATCCAGTGGGGGTATCTGTAACAGGAAAAACACAGCACACTGAAGCTCTGAATAAAGAAAGAAATCGTGAGCATTCGTACACCGAGATCCATTTCAAGGATCTTCCGGCGAGAGTGATGCTTGGCTGAAGCAAGCAGAACATAAGGATCCAGACAATTCATAGGATTTTGAGGAACGGGGAATTGATTCACGAGGACAGCGAGGCATCTAAACGATCATAGAGTCCCGTTCAGCGACTGTCTCCTTGGGAAATCACCTCAACTCACCTTTGATCAAATGCCATCAATCTTTATCACTGAAACAAGAAAACATACAAAACGAAAATTAACTCCTGCAGGACGGAGAACTCGCGGCCAACGTTCAGTATCAATTGAAGTGAACCACGCCAATCCTGCATGCCACAAAAAAAACACGCGTTAGTTCTACTGAGACGGTTTCTTGAGGTTGCCGCGCGACCTCGAACACTTGGGCGATGCAACATGACTTTCTGGCATATACTAGCCCTGAGAAATTTGGACCTGTTGGTCAGTTATATAGTTGGACCACTCTGGCACTTTTTGGTGCCTCTGATGGCTGCCAGAACAGAAATTTGGTATCAAGATTCAGAAGCTCTAGGAGCTCGAGAGAGTGTTGCACAGCCAGCATCATGGCTTTCTTGTAGTTGCTATGTCCCTTAGCGGAGGCTCATGTATGCTCTGGGTGTTAACTAGGTTATAGACTGTAACAAAGTTTGAAGCACTGGATGACTGATCCGTGTGAAACTCTAATGTACATACATGCTTGCTTAGTCATCTAAACTGTAACAATTTTTTTCTTCCATCCATCGACATTGTCTTCAAAAGCGACAATCCACTTGTTCGCCCATCATGGCTCCATTCTCCAAACCCGAGACTGTTCTTAAACAAGCGGAAGGCTTAGTTGCCGTTGGACAAACCCCTGCTGCCCTTCAATCTCTCTCCGAGATGTTTTCTAGCTCCAAACGCTTCCGATCCACACCGGTAACCCAGCTCGAACCTATTTTGATCCGATTCATGGAGCTCTGTGTGGAATTGCGCAAAGGGAGACTAGCGAAGGAAGGATTGATGCAGTATAAGAATTTAGCACAGAATACAAATGTGGCCAGTATAGAGATTGTTGTCGGGAGGTTTATTGAGATGGCTGAAGGGAAGGTTCTGGAGGCGAAGGAGAAGGCTAGGGAAGCTGCTTTAAAGGAGAAACTGGAAGGGGATACTACGGCGACTGGAGGCGATGTGGATGACCTCGAAGCTCCGTCGACGCCCGAGTCAATTCTCCTCTCATCCGTCTCTTCTACATCCACTTCTTCCGGCGGCGCGGCTTCCATGGACCGCACCTCTCGGGCTTTAATAACACCCAGCTTAAAATTCCTCTGGGAGTCGTACCGTACCTCTCTCGAAACCCTCAAGAACAACGCTCGTCTCGAAACAATCTATCAGTCTGTCGCCCAAAAAGCTTTCAAATTTTGTCTGTCGAACAATCGCAAAACTGAATTTCGTCGACTCTGCGAGACATTGCGCTTACACCTTGCGAACGTAGGAAAATACGCTGCCCAGCAAAGGGAATTGGCTTTAGCCGCTGCCGCCGCCGCCGCTTCTGGAGGAACTGCTGCTGCTGCCACAGCTGGAGCGCACCATCAGATTAATCTAGGGGACCCAGAGACTCTACAAAGGCATTTGGATACAAGATTCGCACAGTTAAATGCTAGTGTGGAGTTGGAGTTGTGGCAGGAGGCGTTTAGAAGTATAGAGGATATACATAATTTATTAACGATGGCGGGTTCAATGCCGCAGGTTGTTGGGATTGGGAATGCGATTGTTGGGACTGTCTTAACGGCGACCACGACGACCACGGCGGCAGTGTCTGCTAATACTGCTGGGGTTTCTGGTACGACTGGAACGACTACCACGAATACCATTTCTGGATCTGTATCGACATCCTCCTCTCTAACAATCAAATCAACAATGATGGCAAACTATTACGAAAAACTCTCGCGAGTGTTCTTAATGTCCGGCAACGCATTGTATCACGCTGCAGCTTGGGCAAGGTATTACAATCTGGTTACTTATGCCGGCGCGAAGACTGTTGGTACAGGGGAAAGTAAAGAAGTGTTGGCAGGTAAAGTAATTGTGAGCGCGTTGGCGGTGCCTGTTAGCAAGGGTGCGAATGGAGGTTGGTTGTTGATTTCTCTATTATTTATCTCTTAATGAACGAGTTTTGCTACAGGCTCATCGTCCCATCCTCGTCTTTCCGCTCTTCTAAACCTTCCATTTCCAACGTCCTCTTCGCAATCTGCAACCTCATCGTCGTCTCCAACAACGCCTCCCCCAAGCCGCAGTGCGCTTCTCCAAAGCGCACTATCTCGAGACGTCCTGAGACTCGCTCCAGAGACTGTTCAAAAACTCTACCACGCGCTTGAAGTTGAGTTCGATCCGTTGACTCTTTGTGAGAGTGTAGCGCCGTTGTTGAGGGAGTTGGGAGGAAACGATGAAGGAGGTGATAATGAAGGCAAAGACAGCAACGCCTACGCACCATATCTTCCTCTTCTTCATGAAGCACTTCTCTCTCGTCTCCTCACTCATCTGTCAGAGGTGTATTCTTCTATCAAGATTGACTTTCTTACGCAGTTGATGGCTCCTTTGAACGCTCTGAACAACAAAATCTCCAGTTCTAGCGAAGAAGGTGGTGGAATGAACACTAGCGGCTCTTTCAACGGTGTTTTCACCCCCGCTTCAATTGAGAGCTACATAATGTCCTGTGCCCGACGCGGTGACCTCGATGTCCGGATCGATCATTCGGAAGGATCAATCGTGTTTATCGATGAGCCATTCGCTATGAACACGTCTTCTTCTTCACCGTCCTTTGACTCGCAAGGTGCCCAAAGTACGTCGGGTTCGGGAATGGCAGATGTATCTGGTTCCGAAGAGGCCCCTGTCCAACCATCCGCTACTACACTCGTTCGGACGCGATTAAGTGGTGTAGCTGCGTGTTTATATCACTCTTTGAAAGAATTAGAAATCAAGGAGCTTGTGCTGCCTGATTCCACTACAGAGGCAAGTCCGCCCACCTAGATATTTTTCCACCACACTTCAATTTACGCTTTTCATCACTCACAGATATCCCAAGACCAAAATCTCCAAAATCTCCTTGCATCTCTCCCAACCTACCGCAAAAAACTCTTATTGAACCAAAGTCTCACAGCACGCCGCCGTCAACTCCAACAAGAGCTCCATGCGCGCGCTCAAGCCCAGAATTTGACGATGCAAGCTGAGGCTAGTAGAAGAGGTGGGTATTTCTTTCCTCCCTCTCGTTTCGTTCATCGAATCGAGCACTGACTTTTTTTCCCTATCTTCCTCGTACCTCAAATAGCCAAAGAACAAGCCCGTCTCCTTTCCCTCGTCGAAGCCCGTGAACGTGAAGCCGCTCGTCGAAAAGCAGAACTTGAACAGATTAGGAGGGTTGAGGCTGAGAAGTATGCAAAAGGTGTGTAGAGCTTTCTTATTATGCGCTCTTCATTCTGTCTCGCTGCTGTCATTCTGCTCTTATGCCCTCCTTTCTTCTACTGTCCGTCCCTGTTCCCTCATTCGCCAATTTCTTTTTCTTTTTGTTGACTACCGCTGTTCTTCTCTACTCTTTCCTGCTACTCTTTCCTATCTCAGAAACCTCCTCACGCAATAATCCATTTCACAGGTCTCCTCGAAGGCGGAATGGGCGGTATCCTCAAGGGTATGGGTAAAGAAGGCAGGGAAGCTGTGGAGGTGCGTTTTTCTCCGTTTCTCCTCCTGTCGTTTCTCTGTATTTGCTCGTGCATGTGGCTTTCTCTATCTCCGTCTTTTTTTCGGCGAGGATTGGGTTTCGTTTGAGTGTTTATTCCGGATGGAAACTTTTGCACTTGTGGGATCTTCTGCCTGCTGCGCTTTTCAGATCTCTCTGTCCTTAACACTTTCGGGATCTTTTGCCTTTTGCACTTTTTCGGGATTTCGGGGACTTCATGGTCTAGCACTGGCGCCAGTGCCAAGCGATTTTGATGGTACTGGTAGCCGTCTGTGTCTCCTGAGGGTGACCTCCTCGACGTCGTTATACTTGTGTCGCGACGCGCTGGAATAACGTCGTCGATGCGTCTGGGTACCTTACCGTTTACTGCCTCGTCGTCTTTGGCTTAGTCTTCGGCCTCGCGTCATGTTGCTTCGCATCAACGACCTCTGCCTATGAGTCGGTCAGCGTTCAGCGGCCTCAAACAGCGATGTCAAGAACTACTACTCAGGGGTACCACTTCTAAGGACATTTTATAGAGATGTATCAGAACCAAGGATAAAAGAAATTCACGAGATACAATTTCTCGTGGCTGTCTTTCTTTCCTCCGTCTTTTTTTTACTTTTGTTATTGCAGCTCTTGTTCGTTTGACCGTTGGTTTTTCCAGTCGGTTTCGATTTCGCCTTGTTTCATTTCGGTGTTGGTGTACTCGTTGGAATTGTGATATGTGTCGCTCGGTCGTCGATGTAGATGCAATGTGTGTTGTTATAAGCTATTTCACGTACCCAGCATCCCATCGCTCCTTCTCAGTTTCACGGACTTCTATCTTTTCCTCTATTTTATCACCCCTACTCACCCTTCCTTTTTTTAAACAGAAACTAACCTCCTCTACCTCTCCCATCGACACAACCTCCCTTATCAAAATGCAAGTCCTCGCTCTAGAGAGAGACAAATCCCTTCGATCCTCTCGTCTCAAAACAATCGCGAAGCGTATAGACCATCTCGAGCGGGCTTACAGAGTTTCGGAAATGCCTTTACTCGAAGAAGATCTCAAGGTACAACAAGGCGTTGATAAGGAGGTATGGATTCAGAGAGGTGTAGAGTTAAGGGAGGAAGGTAAGAGGAGATGGGAAGAGGAGAAGGAGATGAAGGAGAGGTTGGGGAGGATGAGGGGTGTTTGGGAGGAGAGGTTTGTGTTGAATGTCTTTTCGTATCTTCTGTATGATATAACTTATCTATCACAGAAAATCCACACTTCTCAAACGCAAAGGCGAAGAATTCGCTCTCCGTCGCGAAAAAGCCCAACGAAAAATTGAAACGGAGAAAGCGAAACGTCTCGACGAGTTCCTCAAACGACAAGCCGAGGCTCGTGCCACTGCCGAACGCGAAGCCGCTAGAGTCGCTCAGATCGCCGCCGAAGAACAAGCTCTACTGGAACGTCAGGAAGAAGAACGCCTCCGGAAGGAAGCTGAAGAACAAGAACTACGCGAGAAGGAGGAGCAAGAGAGGACGGATAAAGAAGAATCGGAGAAAGCGGAGAAAGAGAGGGAAGAGAGAGAGAAAGAAGAAAAGAGGAAAGAAAGAGAGAAGGAGAGGCAGAAAGCCAATGAACAGGCTAGATTGCAGATGGAGAGAGAGGAAGAGGCGGAGAATAGGAGGGCGCAAAGGGCTCTGGAACGTGCGCAAGAAAAAGAGAGGGAGAAGGAGCTGGCGAGAGGTCCAGAAAGGAAATCGATCTTCGGCAATGCCCAACCTGTATCCACCTCTACCAATGGAGACGGTCCAGCAGCAGCTACTGAAGTCTGGCGTCGTCGTGCTGCCGCCGACAGTACCCCTTCTGGAACTCCTGCGTCCTCTGTACCGGGAACGCCTACTCGTTCACATGGGTTCGGCGGAACCCGTTCGTCTGCTGCGGTGGATGTACTTACTCGTTCAGAGAGTCCCACTCCCGCTGCTGGCGCTGAGACCGGTGTCGGCATGGCTTCAGCCAAGTTCCGTGCCGGAGGATGGAGAGCTAGGGCGGAGGCTCGAAAGAAGGGGGAGGAGTTGCCTCCTACCGGTGCTCCTACTCCTACAAGTGCAGCTGCTACTACTGGAACTGGTGGAGGAATAGGCTCGAACACTCCAAGTCGTACTGCATCTCCTGCTCCTGGACCTGAAGACGACGGGTTCACGGTTGTTGGTGGGGAGAAGAAGAATGTATGGAAGCCAAAGGCTTGGAGGGGTGGGTCGGGTTTGAGAGGACGTTGAAACGTACAAAGCTTGAGGGACCTTATAGTTGGGTTGGGCTGGAAGATTTGGATATTGTAGTTTTGGAGGGTTCTCGCTCGCTCTTGATATGTTGCTTGTTCGTGCGCTCGATTTGGCCCGTTGATTCGATTTTCTTTTCCCGTCTACTTGTATTTTCCTCATTCATGCTGCACTCATTCTACTTTCCCTCACTCGACGCGCACTTAGAAGGGATGAAAGGTTTTTCTCTTTCTCCTTCAGCGTAAAAACTGATGCCATGCCCGAATTCTCATTTCTTTCTTTGTTTTCCCCTACAGTGTTCGTCGGCTCTCGTTGGCATGAGTGACTAGTCCTCTCTACATTGTCTAAGCTAACATGCATACCTCCCGTCTCCTTTTCGTTATTCTGAACCCAAGGGAAAAAATATACGTATGTAGTGCCCCTCGTAAGATAAAGGGAGCGTAAGAAGACTACCCGCGAAACATTACGCCGACTTCCGGCTCAATCCAAGCTCCTTTTTGCAGGGCTGTGCCTGCACTGGGAATTACATTTGACCTGTGCCATTGATTCGTCATTCCTCGGAGCAGCCGATTTTTCTCATATTGCGAATGTTGCAAATTGGGACGATAACGGGGCCCCTTGCCTACCTCCCACTTCCAACGCTAACTACGCCGTGTTACTGCAAGAGAATGTACGGTTAGTAAAGCTCTTTTGGCGCAGTTCCTCGTTTCCAAAATGTATTTGGAAGCTTGTTCGAAGGAAGGGTTTTGTCTTGAGCAGCGGCAACGTTGGTTGGAATCACAAATCTCCCCGACGAATATCGAACCCTCGTCTGACTCTTCTAGTATGATCAAATTCGAAATCACGGATGCCTATCTGAGTGACACGAAACCGTAGCGCACCTGTTAGACGAAATACAGAGCATATGGGAAATGCCTGTTGGCAATTTCTTTTACATCGCGCTAGATGAAGCAAATGTGGCGTCTCGGAAGCACGTCGAGGCGTTCGAAGATCAACACGGCCGTTATCCGATTTTGAAAGAGATCATACGTAGCCTACGACGCCGGATGGGCCACTTGCCTATCAGATTTGTCGTCGCTGGCAGTATGATTCCTGAAGATCATGCGGTCGGCGAGTGGGATGATTTTCGCTGGTGCTCTGATAATTGCTCTCAAATTGCCCTGGATGAGCCTTTAACAGTATCCTATGGCACGGGATGGCTGAAGAAGAATTTGCACTTTGGTCTTGCAAAGCTCATCAGAATCTTCTGCAAGAGAAGCGATGTTGACGTCCATCCCACGCACTTTGCTCTATTTCTAGCATTATATTTTGGCTCCCTCCTAGACCGTCTCTGCGAAATTTCGGATGTTTTCAATATCACAGGGTTGTCCTCATCACTCCCTCAAGCCGAACTGGTCATCTTTACAAGGATCGCGAACCGACTCCAAGCGGTAGACGTTCATTTGTGGAAAGACGCTTCTGACGGACTAGTTCTAATGGCAAATTCTGCAGAGGAAAAGCGATGACTCGTATCTCATTCGTCTGTAATTTTGCTTTTGGGAGGTGCTGTACTTCCAAATGTGTCTCATCACACACGGGTCGACTTCTATATAAAGAGTCGGTCAGTTTTATTCAGTTTTCAATTTAGCATTCAGTATAATGAATGTACTTAGGTCGCTCTCGTACTATGCTCAATAATGTAAGTGACGTAGCAAAACCCAGAATTAAACAGTCAGGTTGCTTAGAGAGCTTCTTACCTCCATACCAGATGTATGGTAAACTTCTGAGCGCCTTTGAAACCAGAATTCACTGTTAGCTGCCAAGCAGGTAGTGCTATGCGTTAGTTCTATCTCATCTCTTCCTAACCTAAAAAACTAAACATAGATACATATTCACTGCAAGAATATTTGTCCCTTGCATTATAACGTGGATATGACAATATGCATCAGCTCCTAGACCAGTACATCGGCAATCGTCCCGCAGATTTTGAGGATCCCGAGACAAGATTCTTCGAAGTCATTGCACTGCTTCCTGCAGCATTCGGAATCAAGCAATTCGATGGACGAACGAGGGAGAAAGTAAAGACTATATTTCTCTCTCGAAAAACTGGAAAGTTGCTTGGGAAAGGACGAAAGGTTATACATCGAGTTTAGGCTTGCAAGTATCAGCACAGAAGACAGTCAAGATCGATCAACCTCTTGTTCTGTTATGCAAATGACAGTAGTTTACGGGAAAAACAAGCTCAATTGGTGACACACCATGTGGATGAAAGCGGAAAAGAACTGAAGGAAAGTCAGCCTAATAAAGGGAGCTTCGAGCCTTTTCTGGACCAATTGGACTAGCAGCTAGGTCGGACAAACACTTTGCTCTGGCGGAGTAGAGGAACTTGAAGGGGCACTACGTTTTGTTTTCTCATTAATCTAATGGGGCTTGAAGTTATGTGCTTCCTCAAATTGAAAAGCAAACGCAAGTTCACATACGTATACTTTGCAATTCAGTGCAAATTCAACCGAGTTGAGTCATTTCAGCCGTATAATCTTAGGGACGCTATACGGAAAAAGAACACCCAACAGATCTTTTAGATGTCATTAGGCAGAGCGCGCTTGTGGCTTTAAGGAAAAGATTGGGCTTTTTGTGTTAGGATACTACCATAGTCCGTGCCCTCATTTGATGTACACCGACTCGGGCCCGACAGACAACACATACCTCCGGACACTGTTGCTCATTGTTTACCTACTGCGTATCTGTAGCTTATATAGTTTCCCTTATCGCATCGAGTCCCCTCAGTCGTTCATACACATACCGACTGAGGTGAGATCCGATATTCTCTTCATATTCATACATTTACTTATTCGGTCCCTGAGTAGCACCTTAACATTGTTTAACATTTTGGACAAGAATGATCCTGCTGTTGTAAACATTGAGCATATGGCGAAAGATGCCAGCCTCAACGACAATAACGCAGCCATTGACTCCGTAGAAAGCGAGTTTGCTCAGTGGGTATTTCATACTGGATTGAAGCGTAAACGGCTTCCGCTTTAGTGTCTTAACATCGTAGCTGTAAGTTTAGTTGTCGGTGAGGTAGTGAGAACCTTGGTCGGTCGTGACTTGTAGAGCACTAGTGCGCATATACTAGATAAGACTAACTTGTCCCTATTCCTGGTGCTCTTAATTTGAAGATCTTTCTTTGATGCACGCGACTAGAGCAAAGAATATCCCAAGGCCATACTATTGGACCCTGTCTGTAAAAATGAGTAGTAAGAAAAGCCTTCGCTCGTTGAATGGGGCTGCAAAATATCATCAGTAATCTTGAGTATGTACTTACCTCAGGCTTCTCCTCGTTGAAGTATGTCAGATTCAAGATAGTAGAGACAATGAGTAGGCGCCCTGTGCGTATAGGCAATCCGATCAGAGGTGGCCGATGGATGTATATGCACTTCCGTAGGTGAAATACTGCGTATCGCTATCTTTCTCGGACTGTTTCACCTGACATTTCCAATCCTCTATTTCACTTATAGACTTGTATCAGTTCCGACGACCCTCAGAATATTGCACTGTTCTGAGGGTATGTCTATTCCATTCCGTCCTATTTACAGTTACTTACGATTCCATTAGTTTCGTTGTACTCACTTAGGTTAAAGGTAATGGAGAATATTGCACTGTTCTGAGGTTTCGTTGTACTCACTTAGGTTAAAGTCTGTCAGATTCGCAGTCAGAATCGCTGACCTGTTCAACCTTAATTGACACGTTAACAACCTCGACGAAAATTCTCTATACAGTCTATCAAAGATGTCCTCTGCTAATGCACTTACGAATCTTGTTTACTTCCCCGTGGATCGTCAACTCATCGGAATTGGTAACTGGGCCGTCTTTCGTGATCACCTGAAGAGTGTAGCTCGCGCTACAGGTCTTTCCGGCTACCTGGATGGTATCATCACAGCCCCATCCCCTACTCCTGCAGTTACTCCCCTCTCTGCTGCCGCTCTTCCCACTTTGATCAATTCGCGCAACCCTTCTGTTGAGGAATGGGAGCTCCGCGATGGACGACTTGCGGGTATTATTTACCAGAACATACGCGATCCCAGGTCTATCGGAATCACAGAAGTCATGACCTCTCATCAGATGTGGAATCGGCTCACCTCCGAATACAACACCTCCTCTGCCGCTGCTCAGGCTCTCGCCAAGGAACGAATCCAGCAGTACCGATACACCACTGATACGCCTTTCGAAGAATACTTCAAGCAATTGGAAGTCCTCCGTAAGACTGCCAGCGACGTGGGTTGTATTGTCGCTGATGAGGACTTGCACTCTCGTTTCCTCACTTCGCTTTCCTCTGAGCACTTATGGATCATCCAGAACCACGGTTCTCGTTCATATTCCGACCTCAAACGTACTCTTATCGAGTATGATATGATGGTGGAATCTGCTAATCCATCTAGCGGAAATGCAATCGCCCATAATGCCTTGGCCACCAACATGAATTCCAACCCCGGAGTTGTTTGCAATAATTGCAAACGCTCTGGTCATGTCGGGAAGAACTGTTGGGCAAAGGGAGGAGGGAATGAGGGAAAAGGTCCCCGATGGTATCGCGCTCCAAAGGGAATGGAACCCATTGTCCAACCTAGCAGCAACGCTCCCGCCTTCTCATCAAACATTACCGCCAATGCATCTACGGTGGTCTCCATTCCCGAATTGGACAATAAGGAGTTCTTCGCGGCTGCTACAATCTATGACTTCAGTGATTACGATTTCGGAGGTATGGAAGCACACTCACCTAGCTCAGACTCTCGTGTTAACTCATCACCTAGACTGGGAGACAAAGAAGATCTTGCCCTTCTAAGTGGTGAGACGAGTGATCTGAGTAGTGTAATTCCATATCCTGTAACGCGTATTCAGTCCGTGAATGGTAATATATCCGTTCCTACCTTTATTGATAGTGGAGCTTCGCACTGGTGTATTCGGGATCGACGGCGATTCATTTCATACACACCCAGGAAGCGCAATGGGAGGATGGCGACTGAAGGAGACTCTGGTTCCTTTGTGATCGAAGGACATGGTATAGCTGAAGTAACAGTGAGGACGTGTGAGGGATCTATCCATCGGCTACGATTCCCTGCAACCCATACTCCTAGCTTCTCGATGAATTTGTTGTCGTTACCGAGCATGGACAAAAAGGGGTTGAAAGGGGAATGGGGGAATGGACGAATTGTTGTTAGAGATCCTGCTTCCCAGAGGGTGATTGTGGACGGCCAGCTAGCAGGAACGCGGAACGGGAATGGACTATATCAGGTGCAGGTAGTAGATGATTTGGACTCACCAGAAAGTTCTGATTTGTCATCTTCGCGTCGTATTGATTTGACGTTTGCGCTCGCCTCCACCGATTCCCGTTCTCAGCCATGTTCCCTAGAAATGTGGCATATGCGCTTTGGTCACGCCGACATAAATACAATCAAGCTGATGGCGAAACGAGGGTTGGTGGCTGGTTTGGAGGTCACCAAGTTTCGAATCTGCGGAAAGTGCGAGGTCTGCCTTCTTGCAAAAGCAAAACGTCATCCTTTTGATGATGTAGTCGTTCCAGCTACCGAACCTCTTGAACGAGTGAGCCTTGATCTTTGGGGGAGAGCTCGAACCCGGAGTTTAGGGGGAGCCTTCTACATGTTGTTAGCATGCGACGACGGAACCGGTATACCCTTTCCATATTACCCACCTAACAAAGAAGCCGCCACCATCTTAAAACTCGTCCAAGAATTCACAGAGATGGCAGAACGTCAAACGGGACGCAAACTTTGCACATTTCGTATTGACATGGGACGTGAGTTTGACAATCAATTGATGGATGCTTGGTGTGCAAAGCGAGGTATAATCCTGGAGAAAGTACCTAAGGCTTCGTCAGCAGCAAATGGACAAGTCGAACATGCTAACTTGACCATAATCTCTGGTGTTCGTGCCATGGTCGAGGATTCTGATCTGGACCATAGGTTTTGGGCCGAAGCTGGTAATGCATACTGCTATATTCGCGGTATGATTCCCACTAATCGTCATCCTGGTGTTATCCCCTGGGAGAAATGGTTTGAATCATGCAGTATTAAAGTCAACGTTTCCCACCTGAGAAGATGGGGGTGTCGAGCATGGGTCACGGACTTGGACCACAAAGAAGGGAAACTCGGTAGGCAAGCATGGGAAGGGCGTCTTGTAGGATACGTTGGGCGTCGTGGATATCGGATTTGGGATACAAAGAGGAGAGGTGTATATGCTGTACGGAATGTTACCTTCGAAGAAGGGATCCCTCGTCGGACTCTTGATGTCAATGAGGTACAGGCTATCAATGGAGATAATACTGAGGCCGAATTTACACACCACTCTGAGGACTTATCCAAATCCTCTCAGGGAATCAACAAATCAACAGCTGAGCCTCAGCATATCATTGAACCTGCACTTGATCCCGATTTGGCTCCTACCCCTCCTACCTCTACATCTCTTCAACCTCTCCGTCGTTCAGATCGAATTCGCAATCCATCTGCTCGACTTCTTCAATCGTTAGAATCCGAGCGTGATGAAGAACAAGCGCGAAGGGATAACGAACACTGGGCAAATGTGATTGCACTTGCAAGCACCATCAAAGGGGGAGGAGATATACGGATTCCTAAATCCTTTCACGAGGCAATGAAGACTCCTGATGACTGGGTTCCAGCAATGAAGAAAGAATACGACTCCTTAGTCGATAGAGAGTGTTGGTCGTTAGTGAAAAAGCCTGCAGATGTGAGGATTCTTAGTGGGATGTGGGTATTTGATCTGAAGGTTGATGGTGAGGGTAATATTTTGAAACGCAAGGCATGTTACGTGGCTCGAGGAGACATGCAGATTCCTGGAATTGACTTCACCAAGAGTTGGTCTATGGTGGCTCGGTGCGAGTCTGTTTGACTCCTCATTTCGATATGCGCCTTCAAACGATTACAAACTCGGCAATGGGATTTTTCCGCCGCTTACCTTAATGGAACGTTACCGAAAGATCCTCCTGTGTATATGCACCAACCAATCGGGTTTGTGAAACAGGGAGAGGAGCAGAAGGTTTGCCTAATGCACAAGCCACTATATGGAATGTCTCAAGCTGGTCACATATGGTATAAAGAACTTGAAAGTCAATTTCGGCATCTAGGATTCAAATCTTCACGAGCAGATCCCTGCATTCGATTTAGACAAGATCCAGTAACTAACGAATTCTCAATTGCCTCTGTGCATACCGATGATGTATACAGCGGGTCGTCTACAAGCCAGGAAGCTGAGGAAATGGTGAAAGGATTCAAGATCTGGGATCTCACTGATGTGAAGGACAGGAATTTTCTTGTCGGTCTCACTGTGGATCACCTCTCAGACAAATCCATTGCTATCTCACAAGCACCCTTCTTCCACAATGCATTTCGTTACTTCGGACTAGAAGATCAACTACATCCTATATACACTCCACTTCCTCCTAACTTTTCTCTCACCTCTCTCGAACCCCGGACTGATGACGACGCCAAATTCATGGAAGGCAAACCATATCATTCTATCTTGGGATGTTGTTGGTGGGGAGCGAGTTCTACTCGACCGGATATCGTCTTTGCTTGTAGCATTCTATCAACTGTACAGGATGCACCATCTCGTATACACTGGGAGCTCCTGATCAAGCTTTGCCGATATATCCTTGCCACCATCCGGTATGGAATCATATACAAACCGGGATCGACTAAACATGTGAAGCCTATAGGATACGTGGATGCAGATTGGGCAGGAGACAAATCAACCAGAAAATCAATGTCTGGATACATATTTCTTGTCAATGGCGCCCCCGTAGCATGGTCTTCCAAACGTCAGGCATCTATAGCTTTATCAACCACAGAATCCGAATATATATCAATGTCGCGTGGCATACAACAGGCCCTATGGATACGTAGTTGGCTGGACGAAATTGAACTTGGCCTGGGAGAAACACCTCTTGACATCTTCTGCGATAGTCATGGCGCAATCAGCCTCACTGAGACAAACAAGGAACACAACCTAGCAAAACATATCGATATCCGGTATCACTTTATACGCGACATTGTTGAGCATGGTCACGTCCGAATCCATCCAATTGAAAGCAATCAAAATGTTGCGGACATCATGACGAAGTCGCTTTCGAAAGACAAACACAGACGGATTGTAACAGCCTTAGGACTGGATTGGTGGTATACAGGCCACCAGGGGGAGTGTCAGATTCAAGATAGTAGAGACAATGAGTAGGCGCCCTGTGCGTATAGGCAATCCGATCAGAGGTGGCCGATGGATGTATATGCACTTCCGTAGGTGAAATACTGCGTATGTCATGAAACGATCTTTTTCCATTATTCTTTTCTTTTATTATTCTTTTCCTTTTCTTTTATTTACTTACCTAATCACCAAAGCGCTTACACTAGCACTTATTATATTTTCATTATCATTTAGGTTACACGCGTCAACCTTATTGTTCTCGCGTTGTCATTTCACTTAGGCATGACTCTCTCGTGCCTGTCAGTTCATTGACAGGACGACGTCATTATCGTTCCGCTTCCATGCTTCTTTTTATATTGCCTTATTGTTTACTCACCTAATACCTACAGCTTTACTTATGGATACGAGCGACTCTTATTGTAGATCCTCACGGTTATGGTGCGAGACGTCTCTCACGGCTTCATATCCCAATAAGTATATAAGACTTAGTATTTTGTAGTTATATTCCTTAGCTCTATTCTCGTCTATTCTCCTCGGTAGCTAGACTTGTAGTTGGGTTATCTTATCCATCCTCTTTTTGCTTTTTCGCCCTCTTGCTCATCGTCTATCGTGTGATGCCTGGTTGTCTCTTGTGAGAGCTAGCGAGTTGCTGACACTCACCTTAGCGGAGAATGCAGTCGATCATACACTCCTGTATGATATCATCAAAAGCCGATCGGAGCCCTTCACGGATTACCAGGAGTTAAAGAAGGTAGTCATAGGTGTTGATAATGTCAGACGGCAGTGGGCAGAACAGAAGAGAGGTTACGGGTACGCGGGGTGGTGGAACACTAACCTGCAGAGACAGAACCATGGACAATCGTCCAATCAGCAGAACTGGCAGGAGACGAAAGCAGCTCCGAAGGCAGAGTACCCTGCGGCACAGAGGAGAGATGCCACCGGCACCACCTTCGGAGGAACAGGCAGGCCAATGGACATCGACCAAGCAAGGGAGAAGCAGCTGTGCTTCAACTGTGGCGAACCAGGCCACATGAGTAGAAATTGCCTGCATAAGAGAAAGGCGGTAGTCCGAGGTATCATGCTAAACATGAGTGAGCAGGAACATACGGACTTTATTAATGATTTGGGTTTTCCCAAGGCTCCTCAGTAGATATAGGTCTGCAGGAGCCTTTGAACACGGACGTTTCGGGTTTTGTTGATAACGGCATTGATTATATAATTAGTACAGGTACTAGACAGAAAAACACATCCGCCTTCACACACAAATCCGAAAAATCCGAAAAACCTATACGGTACGAACCCGACACTGCTGAATGGCTAGCTCAGAGAGTTAGAGAAGATCAAATCCCGAGAGCAGTGGGATTGTTATGAACTTGGATACCCTCTTCCCGGGAGAAAGAAGCCTCGGAAGAAACCGTCATGGACATACAAAAACGGAACTGGAAAACGGCAGTCACCGCCATCCGAAGTCTCAAGAACAAAAGGAGTTATGTTCGCGGGACACGCGGCAAAAGTCTGAAACTTCCGGCAATACTCGAGACACTGGAGGATGCTCGACAATCGTCACAGAGGGACTCCTCGACAGTGGAGCTACCGGTTCATGCATTGACTCAGAATTTGTCAAATGGCACAACCTTGTCACAAAGGACTTACCAATCAAGACACCCGTCTATAATGCCGACAGTACACTCAACGACTCCGGATCAATAGACAAGTATGTCGAGATCCGGATGACTATCGGTGATCATTCAGAAATTGTACAATTCGGAGTGGTAAGTCTAGGAAAGAATAATATCTTTCTAGGACTAGACTGGCTACGACATCATAACCCTAGCATTGATTGGAAAACATCTGAACTAACTTTTGACAGGTGTCCAACAAGATGTGGTTATAGCCACACTTTTGGACACCAGAGGATACTCATTCTAGAGCGGCGTTGCAGGAAGGTGAACAGCTTTTCTTGTTCGACTGGGATAGATATGTTCACGAGCAGGTACAGTCACGGAAGTGGATGGAGGAACAGGCCAAGAAGGAAACAGCTGAAGAGTTCGACACTTCCAAATCCTATGTCAAGGAGTATCCCGATGTTTTCAGCCAGAAGGAGTTTGACCAGTTACCACAACGATGCCCTTGGGACCATGCTATTGATCTAATGCCAGGTTCCAAACCTTTGGACGGCAAGGTATATCCACTAAACCCGAAAGAACAGGAGGCTCTCGACAAATTCCTCGAAGAGAACCCCCGAACCGGACAAATTCGACCTTCCACTTCCCAGATGGCTTCACCTTTTTTCTTCGTTAAGAAGAAAGATGGCACTCTACGACCAGTACAAGATTATCGCAAATTGAATGAGATGACGGTTAAAAACCGGTATCCACTTCCTCTCATTCAGGAACTAATTGATCATTTGAAGGGTGCTAAGGTCTTCACAAAAATGGACATCCGATGGGGTTTTAACAACATTCGGATAAAGGAAGGTGATGAGTGGAAAGCGGCTTTCCGAACTAACCAGGGGTTGTTTGAACCCACTGTTATGTTCTTCGGACTCACTAACTCTCCTGCGACATTCCAAGGTTTCATGAACCACATCTTGCGAAATCTCATTAATGAAGGACACGTTATCGTCTACATGGACGATATTCTGATCTTCACCAATGACATCGAAGAACACCAGCAAATCGTAAAGCAAGTACTCAACATTTTACGGGAGCACAAATTGTTCCTAAAACCCGAAAAATGTTCTTTCGGAAAACCAGTTATCGACTACCTCGGCATTATCATTGGTAATGGAACTATTCGCATGGACCCCAAGAAAGTACAAGCTGTTTGGGAATGGATCACTCCACGAAAAAAGCGCGATGTCCAGCAGTTTCTAGGATTCTGCAACTTCTTCCGACAATTCATTTGTGGGTTCAGTCTTGTAGCAAAGCCACTAACACAGCTCACAGGGAATGGAACCTGGAAGTGGGAGAACAACCAGCAAGAGGCGTTTGAGGAATTGAAACACCGTATTTGTGAAGAAGTAGTTCTCTTGATTCCTCGTAACCACGGGAAGTTTAGAGTCGAAGCTGATTCGTCCGATTATGCTAATGGCACAGTCTTATCCCAATTCATCGATAGTAGATGGTATCCTATTGCCTTCCGCTCTCGTTCCCTCAATGAGGTCGAACGGAATTACGAAATTTACGACAAAGAATTAATGGCGATCATGGACTCTCTTGATGACTGGCAGCAATATTTACTAGGCGCAGAGGAACAGATCGAGATTTATACAGATCACGCAAACCTCCAGTACTTCAAGAAACTGCAGAAACTCAACTGCTGACAAGCACGCTGGGTACTGGAATTAGCGGAGTATAATTTTGATCTTGTCCATAAGCCTGGTAAGTCGATGATGAAAGCTGATGCCCTGTCGAGGATGACAGGTCTTGAGATGGGGGACAAGGACAACGAGAACATCGTTCTCCTGAAACCGGAATTTTTCATCCATGCTCTTGATCTATCGGCTCCTGAAGATCTCCTGTTATCAGAGATCTGAAAGAGTAGAAACCAAGTAGATCGAGCTGTACAGGATGCCCTCGCTGCAAAAAACCCAGAGTGGACTGAAACTGACAAAGTCATTACATGGAAAGGGCGTGTTTATGTACCAAAAAACCGCCTACTCCGATCTAAAATAATCACTCAGTACCACGACACGCCGCTAGCGGGACATCCTGGACAGTATAAAACCACGGAATTGATCACTCGAGACTACTGGTGGCCAGGGGTTACATGAGATGCAGGGAAGTACGTCAAAGGTTGCGAGAAATGCCAGGCTACAACGGCTCATTGTACCAAACCGGTGGGACAACTACATCCACACTTAGTCCCACTGGAGCCTTGGCAGATAATCAGTACCAACATGATAGGGGAACTACTGGATTCGGGAGGATATAATGCCATTTCAGTGTTCATTGACCATTTTTCCAAAAGATTGCGACTTGTTCCGTCGCATACTACAGTCACATCAGAGGGAATGGCGAAAATCTATCGCAACCGTATCTTTTCCATACATGGGATTCCACGAAAAATCATACACAATCGAGGACCTCAGTATCATTCCCGTTTCATGAAGGAACTCTACCGTCTCTTAGGAATAGAAGCAAACTACACCACAGCATATCACCCACAAACTAATGGCCAGACAGAACGGATGAATCAGGAGATCGAGCACTATCTCCGTCTGTTTATCAACTACCATCAAAACAACTGGCATGAGTGGTTACCGCTTGCAGAGTTCGCTTATAATGATCAAGTACACTCTGCGATGAAAGTATCCCCTTTTTATGCTGACAACGGTAGAAACCCCTACAAAGGCACTGCACCCCAGATGACTTTGGACAACCCCACAGCACAGGCATTCGCAGACAGTATGAAGAAAGTTCGAGAGGAAGTAGGAGCGGCCTTAGGTAAGGCCAACGATGATATGAAGAAGTTCTATGACCAGAAGCGGAAAGTCGGGGTAGAGTATAAGCCAGGCGATAAAGTCTGGCTTGAGGGAACTAACTTGTTGACAGACCAGCCGATGAAAAAGTTAGGAGACAAACGGTTTGGACTGTTTACAGTTCAAAAGAAGATAGGCGCTAGTTCCTATAAACTAGACATTCCCTCGACATGGAAACGTATTCACAACATTTTCAACGAAGTCCTCCTTACCCCTTACAGGGAACCACAATTCCCTTCTCAACCATGGAACACTCGACCACCTCCTGTCGTCGTAGGAGAAGAAGAAGAATTCGAAGTCGAGGAGATTCTCAACTCACAAAAGGTAGGAAGAGGAATCAAGTACAAGGTCAGGTGGCGAGGGTATGGACCACATGAAGACACTTGGGAACCTCGGTCCAACATCACGCATTCCTCCAATTTGTTGAAGGAATTCCATGACAAGAACCCGACCAAACCCAAACCCGCCACCCTGAATCGACTTGAAATCCCTATTTCCTTATTCCCTACCGAATTATTCCGCCCTATGCCCCAGGCAAACACCGAAAACACGCCACCACAATTACCCTCTGAAAATTTCATTAGACGACAGGCGCTTTGTGGAACTCGCGCCCTAGGGAGGGGGTAATGTCACGAAACATCCTTTTTCATTATTCATTTCTTTTATTTACTTACCTAATCACCAAAGCGCTTACACTAGCGCTTATTATATTTTCATTTCCGTTTAGGTTACATGTGTCAGCCTTATTGTTCTCGTGCTGTCATTTCACTTAGGTGTGACTCTCTCGTGCCTGTCAACCCATTGACAGGACAATGTCATTATTGTTCCGCCTCCATGCTTCTTTTTATATTGCCTTATTGTTTACTCACCAAATACCTACAGCTTTACTTATGGATACGAGCGACTCTTATTGTAGATCCTCACGGTTACGGTGCGAGACATCTCTCATGGTTTCATATCCCATTTCGTATATAAGACTTAGTATTTTGTAGTTATATTCCTTAGCTCTATTCTCGTCTATACTCCTCGGTAGCTAGACCTGTAGTTGGGTTGTTTTATTCATCCTCATCGCTTTTCCATCCTCTTGCTCATCATTCATCATGTGATGCCTGGTTATCTCTTGTGAGAGCTAGCGAGTCGCTGACAAGTATATGGAATGATGTAGAAGGATACAGAAGAATGTAGACAGATCCAAACCGTAACAAGGATAAAGAAAGGAGGAGATATAGGGAAAATAAAGTAAGTACCATATACTGTGTAGCATGTCACGACAAACAACATCAGCACTAATAAAGGTGTTAGCAAACCCCAGACATATGACGGGAAGCGTAGTGATGATGCACGACACTTCATTGCCACCTTTGAACTCTGGGCTCAGGGTATCCATTCCCTTAGTGATGAACAAGAGAGAATCAAATCGGCTATCTCATACCTGGATGGTGACACAGCCATTTGGGCTACTCCCACCTTGGAGAACATCAGTCAGGTTGCTTGAGCAGTTGCTTCAGGACTACCAGCTCCTGCCCTCCTCTACCCAACCTGGGCTGATTTCGCTGGCGCCTTTAGGCAACAGTTTGAAACAGTGGATCCGGTGGTAGAGGCCAAACATGTTCTCAAAAGTCTTTGGCAAGGAAGGGACCGTGTGGCAACATATGATGCAACCTTCAAGCAGTATGCTAGCAGGACGGGATATTCGGATGCCAACCTTCGAGATCGTTTCTATGATCACCTCTCGAAGCGAATCAAGGACAGATTGGTCAATTCACAGGCCAATACTGATCTTATGCACGCCCTGATTAGTGAAGCAATTCAGATTGACAACCGACAGAATGAACGTGCCAATGAGGAAGGGAAACAATACTCCCGAAACACTCCCAACTTCAGCTCCTACACCCCTGCTCCCTTTGTCCCAGTGCGCGATCCAAATGCAGTGGATGTAGATGCCACCTCTACAGGACAATCTGCAGAGGACTATCATAGGTCCATGGCAGGCAGATGCTATGGATGTGGGTCCAAAGAACATCATAAGGCGGATGGACACCATGAACGTGATATCTGCAATCACTGCAGGCTAACTGGTCACCTGGCGGCTGTATGCCGTAGGAAGTTTTTGGGACTTCCAAAACCCCTCCCTCATTCTGCAGCGCCTACCTCAATGGCTGCTGAGCCCTCTACTTCCATTGCTGCTGCAACACCTGCCCCTGCTGCGGACTTCACGAAGATCCTCCAGATGCTCACTGCAGGACAAAAAGAGTTGGCAGAGCAGATGGCAGAGCTGCGCTCGAATTTTTAAAGTGGGAACCCGCCACGACTGCTGCCTGGTTCCCTAGTCTGTACTCAACCTCTACTTCTACCTATGCATCTATACCATCATGTACAATTGGCTCCGCTCAATCTAGTGACATTTCTCACTTCCGCGTACTGATTAAATTGCAAGGCAGATTCAAGAATACAGACAGCGCAGCAATGATAGACTCTGGTGCCACAGGTCTCTTCATTCATGACCGCTTCATGAGACAACATTGGATCCTCTCTTGTCATCTTCTCCATCCAATCACCCTCTATAACATTGATGGATCTCTTAACACTGCAGGACAGATCACACACTCTGTGCGTCTACTTTCCACAATAGACTGAAACCGGCCCCAGCTTCTCAAATACCTCGTTACCAACCTTGGTTCTGAAAATATCATTCTTGGACTTCCATGGCTCCGAAAGGTCAACCCGGACATTGACTGGAAAGAAGGATGATTGGCTATCACCCCTCCCAGGAAGGTTCCACACCCCATGACCATCGAGGAAGTCCCAGAAACCAAGGAAAGTAATGTGGGAGGAACCACCGAACACATTGTAGAACCCAACCCAGACTGGGGCCCCACTTCCGTTCCACAAGTTCACTTTTCCAACCATGATTCAGATGACCAACCCTGAACATCTGGAGAAACTCCACCAGAACTGCCCCCAATACCCGACCTTGAGATACATGAATACACTGAAAGCACACCTCTGTACCGACTGGTAGGCAACAGGAAGCAAAGAAGGGCACTGCTTCGGGCTGGGATCATCAGTCATACATCAGAAGAACTTTGGTGTTCTGCAGGATACATGTACTCGCAACAACTCGCAGAGGCTGCCTACAAAGAGAAGCCATTAAAATTGTTTGAAGAGATGGTCCCTACATCATATCGGAAACACACAAAGGTCTTCTCAGAGAAAGAATCCGAACAACTACCAGAACCTAAACCTTGGGACCACGCCATAGACCTGAAACCATGTGAACCAGAATCTATCCCATGTCTCCAAATGAGCAAGACAAGCTGGATCGATTCTTGGAAGAAAACTGGCGCAAAGGCTACATCCGTCCCTCCAAATCCCCATTGGCATTGCCCATGTTCTTTGTCAAAAAGAAGGATGGTAAACTTCGATTTGTGCAGGATTACTGGTGGCTCAACAAATACACAATAAAAATTTGATACCCACTCCCTCTCGTCACAGACATTGTTAGCCAACTGCTCAAAGCCAAGGTTTTCTCGAAAATGGATGTCCGCTGTATTGTGATGTGCTATACAGAATATGGTACTTACTTCATCTTCTCCTATGTTCCCTCTTTTCTTTACCTTCGTGACTGCCTGGACTCTTCTCCATTCTTCCATATTCTTTTACTTTCATCTATCATCCCTCAGAACCTTCCATCACATTCCAGACACTTCTATCGGCTTCCCACGCTGTCGCTTACTCATCCGAACCCTTGTATATATAGTACAGTAGTTGACACCTAGTTCCCCATCTTGACCTCTTGGTCTTTGGAACTAGGTTAGTACTTGTATCATTGTTTACAGTTAATATACTCACTTGGTCTTTGGAACTAGTTCCTTGTGCAACCCTAGCGATTGGCCCTCATGCTATCGCTGCTGTCTTGATCATTATCTCTTTCAGCCCTTGTGTGTGGTGCTAGCCCCACTTGTCATGAAACAATCTTTAATCTTTTTATTATTCTTTTCTTTTATTATTCTTTTTCCTTTTCTTTTATTTGCTTACCTAATCACTGAGGCGCTTGCACCAGTGCTCATTATATTCTTATTATCATTTAGGTTACACGTGTCAACCTTATTGTTCTCGCATTGTTGTTTCATCCATGCGCGACTCTCTCATGCCTGTCAGCTCATTGACAGGACAACGTCATTATTGTTCCGCCTCCATGCTTCTTTTTATATTGTCTTATTGTTTACTCACCAAATACCTACAGCTTTACTTATGGATACGGATGACTCTTATTGTAGATCCTCATGGTTATGGTGCGAGACGTATCTCACGGTTTCATATCCCATTTCATATATAATACTAGGTATTTGGTAGTTATGTTCCTTAGCTCTATTCTCATCTATTCTCCTCGGTAGCTACACTAGTATTGGGTTGTCTTATCCATCTCCTTTTTTGCTTTTTTGCCCTCTTGCTCATTGTCTATTGTGTGACACCTGGTTGTCTCTTGTGAGAGCTAGCAAGTCGCTGACACCGCTCCTCACTTCGGCTTGTGCTTGAGCCTGTGCCTTCCTTTGTGCTTTCCCCCTTTGTCACCACATTCTCCCTCACTATCTCCTTTGCTCGATCTTCATCTTCTCTCTTCTTCTGTTCTTCTTCTCTTACTCATTCTTCTTCTTCTTCCTTCCTCTTCTTTTCCTCCTCTTTTTTCCTCTTCCTTTCCTCCGCTTCCTGCTTCTTCTTTTCTTCCTTCCTTCATCGGATTGCAGCCAGTCAAACCTCAGCCGCTGCTTCTTCTTCTGCCTCAGCTTTCAGCTTGGCCTCTCTCTTGGCCTGCTCCTCTCTCTTCTTCTGGAGACAAAGCTCCTTTGCTTTCTCCTCATCATTGGATGGCGAATTTGGTCTGGAAGGCATAGGAGACATGGTGGTTGTAGAAGGAAAAGAAATGGGGACTTAGGAAACTTCCAAGGTTGACTTATACATGGCCATCACTTAAATGACTGTGTGATCACCTTTTTCATACATTTATTTTTCTTCACAATTTTTAATCACTACTTCAATCTGTTGATCAGATCATTCATTATTTCATTTTTCATTTTACTTACACACTTGGTATGAGGCTTTCGAGGGCGAAAGCCTTAATGGGGGGATACTGTTATAGGTATGCCTTTGAACCTTCAATCGTTCAATTGGTTCTTTGATCAATCAATATCTGACTTAGTACATTTTATCTTTCTTCAGTTCTCGATCAAACCTCACAAAGTATTCAGTTATCGGATATGAGTGATTCTCACACTATTGTTCTTTAATTGTCTTTTATTTTTATTAGAGGGAACCATTTAAACTGGAGAACTATCTACAAGATGCTACAGCTTAAATACCTTGTATCCTAATTGTTAAAACTATAACCATAAGAGTGCTAAGTAAAGCGATAACAATCTGGATGGTTCCCACTAATAAAAATAAAAGACAATTAAAGAACAATAGTGTGAGAATCACTCGTATCCGATAACTGAATACTTCGTGAGGTTCAATCGAGAACTGAAGAAAGATAAAATGTACTAAGTCAGATATCGATTGATTGAAGAACCGATTGAACGATTGAAGGTTCAAAGGCACACTGTTATGATCGTGCACAAAGGGATCGTTGGAAATGATTGCGGGATGATTGTGGGAAAATACGAAGTGAAAGACTTCGCAAGGTAATACGATCCTAGACAATGTAGTCGGACCTTGACTCCACTATTAGTAGAGTCCTCGACACTTCACGTGTCCACAAGAGAAGAAAGTTAAACATGTTCCGTTCGCGATGACTATCACGGAACGTACTGACAGTGAGGATGTTTAAAACAATGATACAGATAGAGAGGATTAATTGGTATCACTATCGAAGTGCTATCAAGGTTGATATTTAAACTGAAGAACTACCTATTCGATACTGTAGCTTTATACTAAAGGTAAGTCAGGATCACGAAGCGATGCCATGCCCGAATTGGTTAGCTCGTAAGTCAAGAACAAAGGAAGAGATATAAAATGGATAGTGTAAATCCGATAAGGATGATAAGAGATAACGAGTAATTGCTTCGCATTGGAAATCCTTCGCGAAGTAATTGCATAGTAGTAAAAAGATAAAAGTAATATCTAAGTATCGGAATGGTTCGCGAAGCTTCGTAAAGACTTAGCTTGCATAGATATAACACACACCTATAACAGTAACCGATCAAACAATCGAAGGTTTGAAGGCACACCTATAACACTTATCAGATTCACACTATTCCTTCTATATCCTTTCCTTTGTTCTTGACTTATGAGCTAACCCATTTGGGCATGGCACTGCTTTGTGATCCTGACTTACCTTTAGTATAAAGCTATGGTATTGAATAGGTAGTTCCTTAGTTTAAGTATCAACCTTGATAGCACTTTGATAGTGATACCAATTAATCATCTATCCTTATCATTGTTTTAACATCCCTACTGTCAGTATGTTCCGTGATGGTCATTGTGAACAGAAACATTTTACTTTCTTCTATATCGGACACATGAAGTGTCAAGGACTCTACTAATAGTGGAGTCAAGGTCTGACTACCTAGTTTAGAATTGTCTTACTGTCAGCGACTCACAAGAGACAACCAGGTGTCACACAAGAATTGATGAGCAAGAGGATGAAAAGCAATGAGGATAAGACAACCCAAATACTAGTCTAGCTACTGAGGAGTATAGATGAGAATAGAGCTAAGGAATATAACTACAAAATACAAAGTCTTATATACAAATGAGATATGAAACCATGAGAATCATCTCACACTGTGACCGTGAGGATCTACAATAAGAGTCACTCATATCCATAAGTAACGCTGTAGGTATTAGATGATTAATGTTACGATCATGCACACCAGTCATATACATCACACGTAGCACTCCGCACCGACATAGTCAATCGTACAGGATCAAGTACATCATCGATGTGATGCACCAATGATTTGGATCAGGTAATCTACTTCCGTGATACCTATCCACCTGTCATGAAGTGAGCCCCCCCCCATCCATCATGTCGACCTCTGAAGTCAACACAAATCAGCTCATGGCACAGCTTATCGAGCAGGTGACTCAGCTCACAGCCAACCTTCACAGAGCTGCAGCCAAGTCGAGCATGAATAAACCCGAGCTCTTCAAAGGCTCGAGTAGTGCGGAAGCCCGTCGCTTCATTGCTCAGTATCAGAGCTGGGCAGTGGAACAACCGGATTTGAAGGACAACGAAGGGAAACTGATTAAGGCGGCTCTAGGATTCTTCTCGGGAAAGGCTGCTGATTGGGCCACCCCATACCTCTTGGAATTCAGTCATCACCAACAACCGTTTAATGGACGATGGGAAGACTTTAAAACAGCCTTCACCCTCCGATTCGAATCCATTGACGCAGGCATGGAAGCCCGGAATGCAATCCAGCATCTCAGGCAAGCAAAAGGTCAAACGGTAGCAGAATTTGCACAGAACTTCAAAGACATCGGCGATCGAACTGGGCTCTCAGATATCGACCTACGAGAACGCTTTCACAGTGGCCTCAACCCAGAGATTCGACAAAATCTCATCGTGGTCAACATAGCTCAGGGATTAGCCCCTACACTAGAGGAGGCAATCAGGCGAGCAATCTCGGTAGACGTATTCCTGCATGACCCCACCATGACAGGCCGTAATCAGGGTACCTCTCACATCTCCTCTCCCCCTGCCAACTCCCATGCTATGGACGTTGATGCCACGCATACCAATGGCAACAGTAGAGAAAGCTTCGTGGCCCAGATGAGAGGCAGGTGTTACGGTTGTGGCTCACAGAGTCACGAGAAGAGGAACTGCTCGTACAAGGACACAGTATGCCGCTACTGTGGGCGACGAGGTCATTTAGAGTCAGTCTGCCAGGATAAATTCATGGGTCTAGAACGCGGCCGGGGTAAGCGTCAACAACCCCGCCGTCAACAAGTCGCAGCCTCCTCTTCAACGCCTTTCACTCTCTTTCCCAATGAACCTGTCCAAATTGCGGCTTCCACTCCGGCCCCTGCTCCTGCCCCTATTGCCCAGTCCCCAGCTACCCCCGACCTCTCCATCCAAATTGCCCAGCTCCAAGAACTCCTGAACAGAGCCAATGCCATGGCCCCCGCTTCAGGCTCGCAGGAGGGTTTTTAAAGCGGGTACCCGTCTCGGCCGCACCGAGAGTACCCGTAAACCAATTTGCTATACATGCTACGTCCACATATGATTCTCTACCCTCATGTACCATATCTAATATTTCGGAATTGAACTCCAATTCGTCACACTTCCGAATTAACGCGAAATTAAGAGGAAGAAATCACAGTATAGCAACTGCGGCCATGGTTGATTCTGGAGCCACGGCTCTATTCCTGAATCAGGAGTTTGTCACCCGCCACCAAGTAAGGATCTTCCCACTCAGGAAACCCATTGGGGTCTTTAACATCGATGGATCTGCTAACCGAGCAGGGCAGATTACGCATTTTGCACGTCTAGCCCTGACTGTCGATAATCAAGAACGGTGGACAGATTTGCTGATAACCAATCTGGGAAGTGAAGACCTAATCCTGGGACTCCCCTGGCTACGTAAAGCCAATCCAGATATTGACTGGGAGAAGGGACGACTCTCGGTTAGACCACAACGGACAACGATAGAGGAGGTAGAAGAACAAGACACTGTGGAGGAAATTGAAACAGTCATCACTCCCGAAACCCCACTGAACTTAGCAGAGGAAGAGGAGGCAGATGAGTCGCCGATACACCGCATTCGAGCCAACCGACAAACCCGGCGTGCATGGGTGAAGTCAGGCATCCTACACGAACAAACAGAAGAGGTCTGGTGCGCAGCAGGATTCACATATTCCCAACAGCTAGCGGAGCAGGCCTACAAAGCAAAACCCGTGAAAACCTTCGAAGAAATGATCCCAGAGCCCTATAGGGATTTCAAAAAGGTATTCTCTGAAATGGCCTCAGAACGTCTCCCTGAACACAAACCCTGGGATCACGCCATTGAACTGATCCCAGGAGCACCCGAAACCATGCGTACGAAAGTCTACCCAATGTCATTGAACGAACAAGGCGAACTCGACCGTTTTCTGGATGACAACCTCCGAAAAGGCTACATTCGCCCCTCAAAATCGCCACTGTCTTCACCTGTCTTCTTTGTGAAGAAGAAGGACGGGAAGCTCCGTTTTGTACAGGATTACAGGAAACTAAATCAAGTAACCCTAAAGAACCGCTATCCTCTCCCACTGGTTGCTGACATCGTCAGCCGTCTGCAGGGGGCACGGTACTTCACCAAATTTGATGTCAGATGGGGCTACAACAATGTCCGAATTAAGGAGGGTGATGAATGGAAGGCTGCTTTCGCAACCAACCGAGGGTTATTCGAACCCAGTGTAATGTTCTTTGGTCTCACCAACTCCCCAGCGACCTTCCAAGCACTCATGAATTCCATCTTTTCAGACCTAGTGGCAGCGGGGAAAGTAGCAGTGTACCTAGATGACATCCTTATCTTCAGTAACGAGCTACAACAACACCGGCAGATAGTGCGGGATGTACTAAAACGGCTAGAGAAACATGACCTCTATCTACGACCCGAAAAATGTGAGTTCGAGGAGCTTCAGATCGAGTACTTGGGACTAGTGATATCAGAAGGGGAAGTGCGCATGGATCCGGTAAAAGTGACTGCAGTTCGTGACTGGCCTACTCCAAAGAACCTGCGAGAGCTGCGAGGATTCTTAGGTTTTGCCAACTTTTACCGTCGATTCATACAGAACTTTGCCCGCATAGCACGCCCTCTGAATGACCTAACCAAGAAAGACTCAGGCTTCAACTGGGGAACACATCAGCAGCAAGCATTCGACACCCTAAGGGAAGCTTTTGTCACAGCTCCGGTACTGGCACTCTGGGACCCCAACAGGCTCACACAACTCGAGGTAGATGCATCAGGCTTTGCCACAGGAGGAGCTCTAATGCAGAAACAAGACGATGGTCAGTGGCACCCAGTAGCATTTCGATCAGCCTCCATGCAACCAGCCGAACGAAACTACGAAATCTATGACCGGGAGATGCTGGCAATCATTGAAGCACTAAAGGACTGGAGAAGCTTCCTGGAAGGATCACCGCAGACCTTCGAGATCATCACCGACCATGCAAACCTGGAATTCTGGCGCTCTGCACAGGACCTTAGCCGACGACAAGCGCGTTGGGCACTATGGTTATCCCGATTCGACTTCCGGCTGACTCACCGCCCAGGCAAGGCAAACACACAGGCAGATGCTCTGTCTCGCATGGCAACGCATCAGGTGTTGGACAGTGAAGACAACCGACAACAGACCGTTCTGAAACCAGCCCACTTTATGCAAGTGGCAGCAGCCTCACTACAGAACCCGTTGGAGGACCGCATCCAGAAGGCCTCGCAAAGAGAGGCCCAAGTACTCGAAGGACTGGAAGAGCTCAGGAGGAGCGGCCTCCAACGCTTGGCCAATGGGATAGCAGAATGGGAGGAGGATAACGGACTGGTGTACCACCGAGGTAGGGTATATGTCCCACCAGAGGATGACCTACGGACAGAAGTACTCAAACAATGCCACGACAACCCCTCCGCTGGTCACCCCGGACTTCACAACACCCTCGATCTCGTTAGCACCCACTTTTGGTGGCCCACCCTGCGATCCTTTGTAGAAAAGTATGTGGAAGGATGCGAAACTTGTGCTAGGAAAAAGATACAGAGACACCCACGAGCAGTAACACTACCCCTAGATGTCCCAGCAGGTCTGTGGGAAGAAGTGGGAGTTGACCTGATCACACAGCTGCCCAATTCACAAGGATACGATGCCATCCTTGTCTGCACCGACCTCTACGGGAAACAAATCCACGCAATCCCTTGTACCACATCAATCACAGCAGCAGGTGTCGCTGACATCTACTACCGCGAAATTTTCCGCCTCCATGGCCTCCCCCTCCGCTTTGTATCAGACCGAGGACCCCAGTTTGCAGCAAAGCTCATGCGATCACTACTCTCCCGCCTGGGAATCAAATCCAATCTCACATCGGGATACCACCCCCAAGCGAATGGGCAAACCGAGCGGGCAAACCAAGAAGTCGAAAAGTATCTCCGGCTGTATGTGGGACGTCGTCAGGATGACTGGGCAGAGCATTTGCCAATGGCGGAGTTTGTGATTAACTCACGTACCCACTCTGCACTTGGAATCTCCCCATTCGAGCTCACTTACGGCTACCTCCCCCTATTTAACATTCCCGTTGGTCAGCGAAGTGGGATTCCAGCAGTGGATGATCGCATTCAGATCCTTCGAGAGGTGCGACAGGATGCCGGGGCAGCTCTACACCTGGGAAAAAGATGGCAAAAGGAAAACTATGAACGAGGAAAACGAAAGGCACATCAGTTCCAAGTAGGAGATCAGGTCTGGCTAAGCGCAGAAGACATCAAGCTCCAACTTTCCAGTGAGAAACTTGGGGATCGACAGCTAGGACCTTACGCCATTTTGGAGAAGGTTGGTCCCCTGGACTACCGCCTGGACCTCCCACTGTCACTGGACCGCATCCACCCAGTATTCCACGTTGATAAACTGTACCCTTGGAGAGGGAACACCATCAATGGCGAAATTGCAACACCACCAGAACCAGTATACCTAGAAGATGAAGACGAGCCAGAGTACGAAGTTGAGGGCATCTTGGATAGTCGGGTTAGGTGGAAGAGGTTAGAGTACTTGGTAAAGTGGAAGGGATATGACGCAGGACACAACTCATGGGAACCCGCTCAAAATCTTGAGCATGCACCAACCACTGTCCGAAAATTCCACAGAAAGCATCCCCAGGCGGCAAAAGCTTGACCATCGAGGACAATGGTCATAAGGAGGGGGGTAATGTCATGAAGTGAGCCCCCCCCTATCATTTTCCTTTCTTTACGATACACCATCCAAGCCCTCCTACCTACAATAATCATTCCGGAACATTCCATTCCATTCTATTAGTTCCGTTCCATTCCTTGTGCCTGAGCTATACAGTATTATCTCATAGTTCCCACGCTCCACCTTGTATATATAAGCCAGCCCCCACAACCTGGTCCCTTATCTTGACCTCTTTGTCGTTGGGACCAGGTATGTCTTTAACTTACTTACTTGTATTTATTATCAATATAACTTTGTCGTTGGGACCAGTTGTCCGCTCCCGCCTAAGTCTCCGCTCCGCTCCGCCACCGTCGTCACCTCTTTGTGACACCACCTGTCCTCCTTATCCCGTCACTAACCCTTCGGACGGGCTATACACCATACTGCCTTCCTCTCCCCATTAGTCCATTGTCTTCCTATCCGCACTTGTTATCTCTACTTCCAATTTGCTGTAACTACATTAGGATATTCTGTAGCAATACTGGAGATAACGAACTTAGCATATAAGGCTTGTGGTCATAGGTAGAAGCTTTAGTTTTAATATCGAATTGGTATGAATATAATCCCATACTCAGCTTACACTCCCTTTTTCATCTACCTTGTTTGACTCCGTCAATCTTGAGTCAACGCTACTTCGATCTCGAACAGACTCGACATGGACTGCACAGTGTAGCGAGGATATTGTCAATAGCAGTATCGAAGGTCCACTTGACTTGCACGCTCCTAACAATTAAACAATAAGGCAATACAAAAGAAGCATGGAAGTGGGACAATAGTGATGTCATCCTGTCAAGGAGCTGACAGGCATGAGAGAGTTGTGCCTAGGTGAAATGACAACGTGAGAACAATAAGGTTGACGCGTGTAATCTAGACAGAAATGAAAATATAATCAGTGCTAGTGTAAGTGCTTCAGTGATTAGGTAAGTAAATAAAAGAAAAGGAAAAGAATAACAAAAAGATTGTTTCATGACACTTACCTTGCGAAGTAATCTTCTTTGCTATTTCCCGTGACTAACCCCATGACCCATTCCCAATGATCCATTAGTGCATGATCATAACAACAACATCGTATAGGTAGTTCTGTAGTTTTAATATCAACTTAGATCTGCTCTCTCTTTGTATTACAGATATTCACTATCCGTGATACATTCTCAACACAGCTCTGATGTTCCGCAAAGCAACCTTTGCGGACTGATGCTGCGATTACCTTTATATTGGACCATTGATGTGTTGAGGGCACTACCAATAGTAGTGTTGATGTCCAACTACCTTTCCATCGCTCTACGAATCATTCCTCCCTTCGCAAGGGAATTATCCCCTCACATTCCCAACCAATTCCACAATTACATCGCGATCATTCCATGATTATATTGCAATTATTCCGTGATTAAATTGTGATTATTCCATGATTCCGGAGTTGCATGATCTTAACAGTGAGGATGATCTAGGTTTGTCTTCTTTGTATGATGCTTTTTTTGAATTCTTGGTTATATGCTTCTTCAAACTTGAATCTTGTTTCATTCAGTTGTCTGCATTAAGTCTTCAGGAAAACAAAATGCAATCCATGGTAAGGATTACTTCGGATCACTGATTATCAACTAGCAATCAAAACAAGAAATGGTACTACTTTGTATAACAATTCTCTCCTAGTGTCCACCAATGTTGTGGATCACTAGAAACTGAGGCAAACAGAGAGTCTTCACATTTTGTATGTATCTGACTTTGATATCCACCTGTAAATTTAGAGTTTCACTACAGAAATAGATTTTACCTCCAAGATTGTATCAAAACAGAGCGAGTCAATATTTGTTAACAATCTAATCACTGGTCAGTAGTAGAGCAAGTTGATACTAAGACAACCAAAATGTACTTACTGATAGCAGAGCAGAGTCAATGCTATAAAGTGAAGTGAAGCTTACTGGTACAGGAAATGAGAGTTAAGAGGGTAGAATCAAAGGTGCCATGCACTTTTACATACAGTATCTTAAGTATCTAATCTCTATAGAATAACATAGAACCTTCCTGGCTCTTCTACCTGAGTCAAGTTGAATTGACTCTTTCTAAGCTTGTTTCCGAATGGAGAAGAAAACATTTGAGCAAACCAATGCAAGGCTAGAATGATAAGATTATTCTCACTAAGTCCATTGATGACAGGAAAAGCACATACCTTAGAGATCCATAACACTGGGGCTTGTCATGACATACTACATGTGATATGGGTACCTACTTCATTTTTCCTACATTTCCTCCTTTCTTCCTCTTTGCTACTTTCTGAATCCTTTTACACCCTTTTCATATCCTTCCATATCCTTCCACTTCCTTTTATCTTCCTTCAAAGCTTTCCATTATGTTCTGGATACTTCTATCGGTTTCCCATGCTGTCGCTTACTCATCTAGACACTCATATATAGTACTGTAGTTGACACCTAGTTCCCCATCTTGACCTCTTGGTCTTTGGAACTAGGTTAGTACTGGTATCTTTGTCTACACTCAATATACTTACTTGGTCTTTGGAACTAGTTTTCCTTTTGTGACCCTATTGATTGGCCCTTGCACTATCACTGTTATCTAAGATCATTATTTCTTTCTGCCTTCGTGTGTGGTGCTAGCCCCACTCCTCACCTCGGCTTGTGCTTTGAGCTTGTGCTTTCCTCTGTGCTTTCCCCTTTGTCACCACAGGGCTCATCTTAATCAAGCTGAATTCAATGCCTCATTGTTGTCTTCTACTTTCCCATATAACTTGTGCAGACAATGAGGTTCACCTGCTCATCTGAATTATGTGATTGATTGCCTTCACTAGTCTTTCTTCTAGATGAATGTGTTCAAACATTATATGTTGTACTATTTCATTCCATGTGGTCTTCTTTGGATACTGAAAACATGTATTCATATGTATATGTTTACTAGGGATCCAAACTGGATGAAGATAATGTATGTTTGAATTGATTGAGATTACTATTTGATGTACATGAACAATTGTTATGGATTTCTAAGGTACACGTTCTGCTCGACGTTCTGCTTGACGTTGATGGACTAAGTGAGAATAATCTTATCATCTCAGTCTTGCATCGGTTTGCTCAAATGTTTATTCTCTGTTTGGAAACAACTAAGAAGGAGTCAATTCGACTTGACTCAGGCAGAAGAGTCAGGAAGGTTCTCTGCTATTCTACGAAGTGTTAGGTACTTAAGATACCATATGTAGAAGGGAATGGCACCGTTGATTCTACCTTTTAAACTCTCATCTTCTGAGCTCACTCAACTTCACTTTATAGCATTGACTTTGCTCTGCTATCGGTAAGTACATTTCGGTTGTCTTAGTATCGACTTGCTCTACTACTGACCACTGATTAGATCGTTAACAAATATCGACTCGCTCTGTTTTGATACAATCTCGGAGGTAATATCTATTTCTGTAACGATACTTACACTAAATTTACAGGTGGATGTCGAACTCGGATACATACGAAACGCGAAGACTCTCTCTTCACCTCAGTTTCTAGCGATCCACAACAACAATCAAAGATTGTTCCACATCAATGTCACATTGCAGAATTCGTTCTTCTCTTGATGTCCCACCCTCACTCAACCAAGCCTCAGCCAGTCAATCTTACAGATTTGAATGTAGGAATCTTCACCTTTATAGCCTTGGGGTCCTCCGCATTTCAAAATCTTGTTGGCCCGAAAAAGCAACCGCAAACAGCACACCTCCAGAACAGTGTTGCATATTGACAGATTAGGACGAGAAAAAGAGACCCAAGCTAGCTTCCACTCATAAGATCTACTTTATAGACTCTCAAGCTCTCAGCGGCGACTTTTTTGCTCAATTTGGAAGTCAAAATTGTCACCCAATTTTGAGCTCTAGAAAGGGGGCCGCTGACTAAGTACTGTCTGATGAGCTGACACGTGCTAATATTGAATATCAGGATCGACATTGAACATTTTTACAAGTCTGATAAGCAGTCATTATGTTCAATGGCGACTTTCACACAACAGGAAGTGGTCAATAGATTTCCTGATATTGAAGAGTCTGATGTTGCTTCGAAATTCCTCCATACCTACTTAACTCCTGAAATCCGCGAGAAGATACCATCGGAACTCTGCGCCACAATCCTGTTGTCAAACCCTACACTGCACGACAAGCTCAAGGAGGCACATAGATTTCAAAACTTGGAAGCACTCGATAATCTTTGTGGTGTGTCTCTTGACTTCGTATGTATGCGAAAATTCTGATTTCACTGACAGTGTATCTCAAACAAAATGCATGGCGGTATCATTCTCATCTGGAGGAGATGAACAAGTTGATTCGTTCTATTGACACAAATGGAAAGATAATGCTGATAGCCAGAAGCGAATGGAGACGACCGTCGTGGATGCCCAAGAGTGACGAGGCACATGCAGAGAGCACCGTTCACATCTAAAGCCTCCAAATTCCATTAGGGAGCTTGAATAAAGAAGTGCCTTTAATCTCTATAAGCTGGGTAGTTTTCAACATGATTTTGAACTGAGGCAGAGACTAGACCGAATCTTCTCCCCTTGCAACCATACGTAAGAGTATTCCTCTTTCCCTCAAAGAAAAGTCACTATACCATAAATCCTCAAGTTTCTTGTAAATACTTCCGGTACAGGAAAAACCAAGCTCCTTTTCGAAGGGTTGTGCCTACATTGGGGATTTTGTATGACGTGTGCTATCGATACCTCCTTCCTTGGTGCAGGCGATGTTCTTTCTGTCGTGAAAGAGATAGGTTGGGATAGTAACTGGACCCCTTGCCTACCACCCTTTTCCCATGCCGATCACGCCTCATCCCTACAGACAAATATACGTTTAGTTCACCGTTCAGTCAGTGAAACAGTCCTGGCCCGGTTGCTCATCTTCAAGATGTATCTGGAGGTCTGTTCAAAGAAAGGGTTTTGTCTTGAACAGCGGCAGCGCTGGTTGGAATTACAGATCTTCCCAAAGAACATCGTACCCTCGTTTGACTCATTCGGCATGCTCAAATCCAAAATAACCGATGCGAGGCTGAGCGACGAAGACCTTGATGAAGCTATATTGAACTCTGGGACGAAATACAGAGTATATGGGAAATGCCTCCTGGCAATTTCTTTTACATCGCACTAGAGGAGGCAAATGTGGCGTCACGAAAGCACGACGAGGCGTTTGAAGATCAACACGGCCGTTACCCAATCTTGAAAGAGATTTTACGCGGCTTGCGATTGCGGATGGGACACTTACCCATCAGATTCGTTGTCGCTGGCACTATGATTCCCAAAGCTCATTTTAAATCGACAGTTGGCGAATGGGATGATTTCCGGTGGTGCTCAGATACGGGTCTATTTGGCAATCCAGAGGAACACCGCCGCTATGTTTTCCAATTTATGCCTCCTGAATTTGCTAGCTCATTCACAGGACAGACTTTGTTAGATCGCATGTGGCAATGGTTGCGTGGAAGGTCAGTCAACCTGTGTCGCCAGCCATTTGAAATGCCCAACCGGATTTTCTAATGGTCAGGCATCGTTATACGGCATCATTCCTCGCTGTCTTGCTGCACAGCAATTTCCAGAGTCCTCATAAATTTCTGGGAAATTATATCGGGAGGTTCACTGAATATATTCCTCATGATGATGAGGAGCATTCGGCAAGGGAGGTAGCTCGCTTCAATGATTGGTATACACCATTGGCTTCTACGGGACTTCGCGAACGTATGTTGCTGTTGAGATCTCATTATTGCGCAATAGTCATTTCATTGTAGGGTCACTTAGCACCGCTGAAATGCACTGTGCAGCTATTGCGTTCTTGAGCACTTCAAAGGGTTGCTTTGACTGCTCGACTACGGACCGAATCCTCATCACAGAAGATTACGGATATTTTATTGATCCCGATTGCTCCGAAATTGCTCTGGATGAGCCTTTAACAGTGACCTATGGCGCGGGCTGGCTCAAGGAGAATTCGTACTTCGGTCTTGCGAAGTTCATCAGAATTTTCTACAAGAGAAGTGAAGTTGACGTCCATCCCACCTATTTCTAGCATTATCCTTTGCCTCCCTCCTAGACCACCTCTGCAAAACTTCATATGCTTTCAACATCATAGGATTATCCTCATCATTACCTCTGGTCAAACTTGTAATCTTTACAAGGGTTGTGAGCCGAGTAGGAGCAGTAGAAGTTCATTTGTGGGAAGATGCTTTTGATAGACTGGTTCTAATGGCGGAAACGGCAGAGGAAAAGCATTCCTGGTTCAGGGCACGAGCGTGACGAACCGTTTTGTGTCCTGTTGTTTTCATCAAACACTAGTGTTATCCTCATATTCTGTCTGCAACTCGTCGATACACGATGTTTCTGGGTTTTTGTACTGGTTTCATCGAAGTCCACGAACGATGTAAATCATGATCTCGTGCAAGATATCCAAAATCTTGATCCCAACGAAGTCTTTCGTGATCAGGTACGTGGATTGTTCACAGTATTTCTCACAAGTAGCTAACTTCAGTAGCCTGATATACCTTCTCTTCTCAACAATTTACCGAATCCTTGCCTTGATATGGGAGCGTTTGCGGTTCTCCGCATTTCAGGATCTTGCTGGCCTGAAAAAGCGACCGCAGACAGTATCCCTGCGGAACATCGACCCGCTGGAGTGTTGAATATTGAGCGATTGGACGAGGTCGAAAAAAAGATCACTCGTGAGATGCTCATGCGCCGTCTCTCTCAGATTATCGCGCAGTAGCAGAAGAAGAAACCTGAACCTGCGCCCCTACCGACGACAATCGAGGAAACTCACGCTAAGAAAGGTAAGAAGCGTGGTAGATCCCGGACGATAGCCGATGACGCTGGTGCAGCTGCCTCTAGCGTCGCTGGGGCACAAAAATCCAAGATCGTGAAATCTGCAAAGGAGGGTGCTGCAGTTGCAGGTCCCAGTACTATCGAGACCCGAAGGAAAAAAAAAACTGTGAATTCTACCAATGCTGATACTGTGCCAGGCTCTAGTGGCCAATTTGGAAAACGCCATGAAACTACACGCAAAACTCTGCGATCCCGTGGAAGCCAAGGTCGAGTTGGCGAGGTTGCTACGGGACGCGCTTTAACTGCAATGTCTCGTCCCAATCGAGTTGGATCCACTGCTTCGTCGACGTCAACTTCTCCATACAATTTGCGCAAGCGAAGACTCATATCTTATTCGCCCTATCGTGTACTTGTCTGCTTGTCTGGATTTATTTCTTCCTACTCTCGTGTGTATTAAGGTTAAGAATCGTAATTTTACTTTTGTGAGGTGCTGTATAATACCGTCAACCTCCAGATTAAGACAGTTCATTTTATTTAGTTCTCAGTTCTCAGTTAGTGTCCATTGTAATGTACTTAAGGTAGCTCATATAAAAGCTAACTATGTACGATAATGTGGGGCGAGGTAGACTGAGTAGGTATCGTGAATATCAATGAAGTCACCTTCTAAATCGGCAGCGAATTCCAGCACGATACCTCAATCATCCAGCTCGTCTTCCTCCCCTTGTCCACCTAATAGATCCTGCTCGACCATCCCCGCCACCACATCTACAGCCGCTCTCGACATCTTGGGCATAGCACCCGGACGGAGTAGAGGGTGATGTGCAGGGTCAAGTTCGCCTTCCTCATCCTCTTCATCTTCTGACTCTCCCTCTGCATCTGCATCTGCATCGACATCTTCGCCTTCGCCTTCCTGTTCCTCATATTCCTGATCCTCATCGCCAGAGCCGGATTCTGAGCCAGAACCAGAACCACCATCGTTTTCAGGATTGAAATCGTCGTCTCCCTCGTCATCGGAATCGACTATCATTTGGTTTATGGTGAGCGGACCGGCTTGAGCTTGAGCTTGGGCTTGTGCGTGGGATCGAGAGACATGAGAAGAATAAGCTTGGCTAGATTTTGATTTCGATTGGATACCATTCGTAGAACTATCATTGACCGTCGCATTCGAACTTACACCTTCTCCTCTTCCTCCATCATCGCAACTCCCCGTCCCAAACAAATACCGATATTTCCTCACCCACTGATTGATTACTTCTTGTTCCTTCCCCTCAATCTGTCCAAAACCAGTTTCTTCTAGTTGTATCGATTCGTCTCCTCCCTCATCATCATCTCTCAGCAAATTACGCGTTAAGACGACAGTACAAACGCGTCCAGTAGCGCTGATTGTCCTGACACCTTCAACATCTTCTTCTTTGGCAAAATCTTCAACAGACCAGAACATGCACGGCTTGGATTCACTCCAGAGGATACCGGAAGGCATGAACCATAATGTACCTGACTTCGCGGCGAGGTTGGCTGAAATTGCGAGGGATGGGGAGAGGGTGATTCCAGTGGTAGAAGAACTGCTGCTGCTACCTGTGAAGCCTCTGAAGTTGTCAATTTTCTCGATGGTGAGGTGGTGAATCGATATGTGATTAGGATTTGGGAGAGATTTACAGGCACGCGAGAGTTCCGAGAGGAATTCGGTCAGAACGATGAGAGTTTCATCGCCTTTTTTGAGAGAAGTGGATTCTGCGGAGTCGGCGGTCACAAAAGTGGTGGTAGTTATCGCGCTAGTAGCAGTCGCGTCAAGACCGAATATCACCTGCTCGAATTTACTATCTCCTCCTCCTATATTCTTATTCTTCCCGTTCTTCTCCGGACCAGTGTCATTCGACAAGATAGCCACTGTCCAATGTGGCTTCGGTTTACCTCTTGTGGGTAGGAGGAAAGCTCTCCGTAGAGAATCCAGTGGCACAGAGGCCTCAAGGGTTCCAGTGGAGGAGTTCACGAAGCGAACTGTGGACTGGTGGATGGTGATGTCGACCTTTTTGCGAATGGGTGAAGTTACGGAAATGGATTTAAGAGCGAACCTCGGATAGTCGATATCAACGCCATCAGGCGCAGAGGAAGAGCTGGCTAGCTTTTGTTTCTTGGTGAATTCAGAGCTATCGCTCAGATCATGTTCATCCCTAAGTCGTTTTCTTGACAAAGTCGAACTTGGACTGAGCAGTTCGCTGAGCTTTTGTCGCACCAAAGCCTGATTAGATGCCCATTGAGGTCCTTCTTCGTTCGATAATGAGGAGCAATCTGCGCCAGAGACAAATCTTATAAGATTGTCGAGCAGTGCTTCGGTTGAAGCTGAGCTGCAGAGTACAGCCAGGTCTTTTGACATTCTTTCTGGAAGATAAGCAGAAACGACATGTAGAAATCGGAATGGCGACTGGGATGAAGATTCCATTTATATGTTTGAGATGGAAACGAGATAGAGAGAGAGTTGTTTGTCTAATACATCCTTGCCGTAAGAACATCATGGGCGCGGAAAAGTCGAAACGAATCAAAACCGCTTTCTTTCCTTCCCTCCAATTTGAACTTGAAGAGATATGATGAAGCCCAGTAATCTGAAGAGCACAAAAACAATAATCCTGCCGGCGATCCGTTTTCGATAAAGATTTTTTCTAGACAGCTGAAACGTTATCTAAGCCTAGGAGCACCAAGTGACCAAGCTGACTGCAATAAAGAATTCGTTCAATCTCAATCCGAAACCGCCTCTACTATCTGAAGATCCCTGTCTATTGCCTGTATCACATTCCGAAAACTCCATAACCGCAAATGCGCTTCGGTTGGTTCATAAGGAGCTCACCAGGATATCCACCACCAGGCTTCAAGACCAGTCACCTCTTGGAGCATTTGTCGTTTTGTGATCCTGTGGAAAGATCTTAGCTTCTCTATCATTAGACAGTTTATCCGATTGGCGTGTCAGAAAGCGAGGTGAATGACCTTCAAGTTCTTCCGCTGTATTTTACATGATCGTTTCAAGACTTCCACCCTTTTGCGTCTGGATTTTCATCAAAACTTGGTTGTACCGAAGTAATATTCGCCGAATACGAGATCGCAAGATATATTGAGAACCTGAGGAAATCAATGAACCCTTTGTCCTCTTTGTGTGTGCAACTTGGTGCGTTGAGTTTATTCAGATATTCATAATGATCCCTCAAGTACCTCTGAAAGAATGAATGGAAGTCATCATCATCATCTTACTGAGTAAACATCGGATGGTCTTGGGTATACACAGATTCCTACTTCACTCGAATCTTTCATCCCGACAAGAGCAACATTTTGGACAATGTATTTGACACCGTCTGCATCAGGACCGGACCAGATTCACATTAACTACTCATAACCTCTTTTACAGAACGATAATGAACGAGTCAGGAACAGCTTCAGGAATACACTCTAAAAACAACAAACCAACTACGCGATTGACTCCACGCAGGAACTCTTAGTTTCATTCGCGTTAGCCGCCTCATGTCCCGTCAACTTTGTTTCGCGGCAGCGCTTGGTATCAACGGCCCTCTAGACCCTGAAAAGCAGGTGGTCAGCTAGCTTTCGGACTAGCTGGTCGTTTGGACGAATATATCGGAACACAGGATCGGGGAGATGCGGAAGGAGGCTCCAGGATATGTTTTTCTCCAAAGAGAGGATGAGGCGTTCTATTCAATCAACTGCCTTTAAAAGATCGCAAAGGAAGATAAAAATCTTGTAAGCTTTCCTCCCTTTGGATGAGAATCTCAATGAAGGTTCCGCCCTCGATGATTACATGCACTTTCTCAGAGGTAGTAAAAGAGAGAAGTTGAACAACACTATCCGTTCGACAACTTCACTCCATCGGAATAAGAGCAATGGGTGATTTCCCCTGATAGGAAATAAGTCAACTGAATATCCGATTCGCCTACTCGCATACAACCTTTTAACTTCAATATCACACAATACTTGGTACGACAGTTGAATGAACTTCCCAGTCCAATCACAGGCAGTATAAGTGCAGTATGATCATTACCTACTCAGTTGAATATAATACGGGGAAATAGCGGGGAAATAAATAATGTGGGGTTAACCCGGCACGATATCGCAACTAGACTCGGCCATCTTTCCTTTCCCTTCCATCTATTCTCATCCACTTTCCCGAGCACATATATTCGCAGCCGTGCTGTAGAAATCGGTGCCAGGATATACCGTCAGCACGCTTCTCACAGAGGCCCAAGCAACTGGCGGAATTCGGATCTCTTCGGGGTTTGTTTCACTGCTGTTCTGCAGTATTTTCCGAGTATGATATATAAAGCCCCACAGTGACACAGTTAATACATATACGTTATACCCTCACTATCAGTAGTTGGCTTTACTGCTGCCAAAGAATCACCTTTTGCTTGACCATCATGGTGAGTCGATCATAGTTGGAAAAACTATTCTCATTCTGTATTCTATTTCCAGTCTAACGGCTCACGTACATCAGACGTCTTGACGCCTCGTAGTACGGACGTTCCTCAACCACCACCCACTCATGACCACGCTAGAGATGCGTTGAGATTAGCTTTAGGTAGCATATTAGCCCCAGTGAGTCCTAGTTATTCATCTTTGATTCCGTTGTTTCACTCTATCAATGTAGAAACGTTCTACACCGAACGCTGCCAATAGCCGCCCATCTTCCTCTTCTGGCACCGCTAGTCCAGCACATTTCCCATTTCCATACAACACAGGGTCACATACTCCATCACCAGCCAATTCAAACACACCTGCGCCTCAAGGACATCTTCCGTTCCCCCATCCTCACACACACCAGCACCTTCATCATCCACATGGACATTCTCATCTTATTCCAGGCAGAGAACATTCACACACCGTGTCAGGCCACAGTTCGTCTAGTCATTCCCCACATTCGTCTTCCCCGGCCACACCAATTACTGAAACGGCGTCAAGTCCATTCAATCATTTTCCAAGACCGGGACTGTTGGCGCGCTCTATCAGCTCATCTAGTACACAGAGTCTACCTTCGAATCGGCCTTCACCTGCGGTTGGTAGTGCCGGCGATGTGTCGTCATCATTGTCACCAGACCATCAGGACAGCAGTGGGCCTGGATTAGACGGAATACTCGCTCCTGCACCGAGACTTCCCGACGCCTCCACAAATACAGCCGCTCTTCCCCCTTCTGTACCTGAGGTTGAAGTGACGGCACCTGATGGAAATCCAATTGCTAAGAACAAGTTTATCCAGACACTGGAGGGTAAGACACCAAGTGCTTGGGATGCGTTGATACACGGGTCATTTTCGTAGAACAATATCTTAGAATTATCTGGATGGTGAATGTCGTGGCAGGTCACGATATAACGATACTAACATTGTGAGCTGTACACCCAACTTTTGAATTTTTGTAGCCTCATCGTGTCCGAGGCCTCGCTGTTGTTTTATCATCTTCTGAAATTGTAGACCTGTATATCATAAATCTCAATATCTTGCAATTGTCGTTGTGGAAAAATAGTGGATTGTAATTAATAAAATCTACAAATCCCATAGAAGTACATCGCTCACAGGTGAGGTGTATACACAAGTAACTCCGAAGAAAGCCGTGCTCAATCTCTTTTCTTTACAGAAGGGAACCCGAACAAGAGTATAATAAAACATGGGACTAGGCAACTGAGATGATAAGAGATAGAAATCTAACGTTGAACGATTGACTGGCACATTAACGCTCAGCGTTATGTAGTATTATCTAGAGCCAGCATCGGAGAAGTTGACCTTCCACAGACTGGAATGAAATCGCTCGTACTGGACGAAGGCACTTCACCTCCACTGTTGTGTGGGCATCGACACTATCCAACGACTTCGTTCTTCGTTGCCTCGGACGCTCAGCTGTCAGGGTGTTTTCGAGCGTGAGGGTATCAATGCCTTTCGAGACTTCGCAGGCATAATGGGTGGTATCCTGGCGCCGCACTTCGTATCTGGAACCGGCAACTGCTACTTCAGAGAACCTCCCACTTATATGCTCTCTCTGACGTCGTAGCAAAGAAGCATGTTCGTGCTCAAGGAACTCCATTAGGTCGCTGCTCATTATGTCGAGTTTTGGACCGATAGCAGGCTCTTCGTAGCGATAGCTACTTTCGAAAAAGGAGGAAGGCACGCCACGACTCGCTGTGGGTGAGCCGCGCGACTGGAAGAAATCATCCACATTGCTTTTTTCCTCATCGTCTGATTTTCCGTCCTCCGAGTGGCGAAAAATATCAGAAGGATCAGGGAGCGATGAAGATGATGGTGCCCGGGGAGGCCATCCCGTTCTATCAATTTCGCAACTCTTGTGTAGCTTGCCGGGTACTATACCGGTTGAGGTGGTCTTTCTCGCCTCTAGATCAGATACTCCCCTGAAGGATGACTCGTAGTCTTCTGGTCGCGCTCGACGTAGAGGCTGTTGTGCCTTGATACGCTCCTGCGCTTTTCGAATATAATAAAGCATTGGAGGGGGGGAGGATGCCGTGGTTTTGCATTGTCCAACGCTGTCCTGGGAGCCAGATCGAATTGCTTCTGTGTTTTCTGAGAAGACAGCAGCTGGTTCACCGACGATACAGTGCATGTCACCTCGAGGCTCTTGATGGCTAGCTCGAACGTTCCCTAAATCATTTTGGTATCCAACGTTCTTGGGCCAGGAAACAACACTCGTAGTTGTGGATTGTTGCGTTGCTGTTACAGCTGGATGCGGAGGGTTATACTCAAATAAATCTCCCTGGTTGTGAGGGTGGAGGCTTGTCGCACCACCGGTAGTTCTGAAAGTGGGATTCATACCAATTCTTATCCTCCAAAGTGAAGATGAGTATGAATGATAGTTAAAGGTGCTCTGGAGGTTTAGGGATGGTCAATCATGGTGAAACTACTGCTAGAGGTCAAAGCTTACTCACCAAGTTCTTCTTTGCTACCGCAAAATGAGACACCCTCGTCGGATGTCTTCCGTGAGCGGTGTCAGTATTTTCTATGTTTTCGACGCGGTCGCCACTGAAAAGAACGCAGGAAGAGCAACTGTAGCTCATCGTTTGAATGAATCTGGGTTGTGTTAGTTATGGCAAGAAGGGTTTGGGAAGCGATTAACCGAGTGAAAGCAGACGATGTTGAAGGTAGATGTTGATGATCAACTTCCAATGTCAGAATAGAATACCTAGATGAAAACGGTTCATTGTTCTCGTGTGCTCAAAAACCCAGCATGTAAAATATTGTCTTTGTCTCCAGCAAGATGCTCGGACCTGGCATGACAAAGGGAGGTGGAACGAGGCTCCGCGACTGGCCAAGGGACGGGTCCAAGCTTCTAAAGATGTACGCTTTTGACATTCTTTTGTGCTTGTATTGGTCGTTGCTAATTTAATGTAGGTGGAACATATAGATACCTGTTCTGTCTACAAAGCGTTTCACTAAAATCAGTGTCTGCATTGCACTACCAGTGTGAGTTACAAGCTCTTCACGTGATATTATGTGATTTCCCTTCCTACTGTTGAGGAGTGAAGTTAGGCGAGACACGATCGGCAAGGCCCGTCGGGGACGTATGGAGGACCGCCCCTTTGAAATATCATACGTTTCGAATGCAGTTTCGTGTTCTGCATCCGTCGAGACGCTGTGCGTCTCGACGGATCTTATCCCGACCGGACACCCTACTTAACATGGACATACGTAGGAAATTTCCCCTCAGTCGTTCACACATCTAAGTGTGATCCTGAGGGTATGTCTATATCATTTGATACTACAGCTACAGATATCTGACTTGCATACGTAGTGTCGATACTTACTGTAGTTCAACAGGTAGTTATCGAATTCACAGAGTCGTTCACACATCTCAGTGTGATCCTGAGGTGTCGATACTTACTGTAGTTCAACACCTACAACCGTTGTTGGATAGCCTGGCTAGCCGTCTTGTAGTTCACGAAGAAGAATTCGTTCGTGAATAAAGCCTGGGGCAAGGGTTTAAGGAACCCTCATGGGTCAGAGATTTCGAAGTCCAGAGCGCCGTGACATTGCCGCTGACGTAATAATAATGACATCATACACAATGAGCGAGACTATGCACACTTTACATCCTTCAATAAAGAATCTGAGAATTTTGTGCTTTTTCAATCATGGATAATGATATCTCTATGTCAGATAACAAAGATGCCGCCAAAAACTTGCCTCCAATACATTCCCATACACTGGGAAGTGCAGGATCAGCACCAGTAACACCTCACATTCATTACCCTAATCCCCCTCTGCCAGCGCCATTGTGACGGGATTGTGGTCCAGCATGCAATAAATAAATGAATGGAGGTTGGGTAAATAAACAAATCAATGAGGTGAACATGTTGCAGTGATGGAGGTATGATTCCCATGACGGAACACTCATGGCAGCCATGGCAGAGTTAAAACCTTATGACCCATGAGGGTCCCTCAAACCCTTGCCACCTGTTGGCATTGGGAATACCATGCATCAAATGTCGTCTGACGTGGATGAGAAGAGAAAGGAGGTCAAACAGAAAGACTACACACTTCAAGTTGGGGGGTGTCAAGTGAAAGCTTAGTTGGTCACTGGATATCCACATGCCACTCAGATGGGTGGGTGAATCTGCTGGTTTGTAGCCATTCTGGAATGTCTGTTCAACTCGGAATTAGTATAATTTGTAAAATGTGCAAAAAATTTTTCTTTTGTGGATGACAGTGAGATAACTATTACTGATGCTGATCTGATAGAACTATGTAGCAACTGGTATATTAATGATACATTTGACTTTACAGTGGGTGGAACAAAAGGAGGAGGTAGCTAAAGGATCTGCTTGCTGCTTGGCTGGACACTGATGCTGATGAGTCAGCATCTACACTAATGAAACCATGACACACATCCAGCACAATATGTGTGATAATATGCTGACTTGGGGGTAAATGTAAAATGCAGGTAGTAGAAATACTAACGCTAACACCAACACATACATACACACTGTTAAGATTGTGCTTAGCAAGGGACCATTAAGGAAAGGAGAAGTAAATCACATAAGAAGGTGACATGCATAAGCAAGATTCCACCAAGAATGTAGGTTCCACAGTGCTGATGAGAGTAACAGATGTTGACACCACTATTGATAGCTTCCACACTATGTCAAGTTGTATGGGAAGAGAGAGGTAAGAGCTGCCATTTGCTTTGCAGAGGTGATCATGCAGATGATGGAGCAAGTGGAAGGAGATAGATAATAGGATTGGGTGTAAAGACTGTTAGAGGTAGGATACTAGGGGAGACGCATATGTCATCCCCAACCGCTCCTCCGGAGTAACCAAGGTCCCTTTCTATGTTCTGGACTGATCTCGTCTTCATGATCGTGTTAGTGTTCCTGCTCCTTTCATATTTTAAATTTCTTGGATTCAATTTACAAATCAACTGTGCCCGTCCAATCATATTCGGACTTGTAACGCTTATATACAGCTCGTAGATTACTTTGATACTCTCAGATATTACACCCCATTCAGTGTGTTCTGAGAGTAAGTACTTTATATTCTCTACTCTACCTGTAAGATGGTGATATGCTGACTTGGGGGCGAATGCAAAATGCAAGTGTAGAAATACCAACACCAACACCAACACACACAAAACTAAGTCAAACACTAAGTTCAGAGGGGTGCAGAAAAGATATAAAATTTACTGTTTGAATCTAACTCTGTCTAGTAGAGTAGGAGTTTTGTAATAGATTTTCTTTCACAAGTTCTATAAAACTTGGGCTTGCTTTGGCTAACAGGTTCCTTAATCTGACTTTGACTGAATAACTTTACTAAACTGCACTTTGAATAACTTTACTTTCTTTCTAAGTTAAAAGTACAATCTTTCTTTGTTATACAAGTTTGTCTGAATCTCAGAACTGTTTCTCTCTCTCTCTCTCTCTCTATGCTGAAACTCTCACCCTTTCTGTAGGATTAGCAGTCACTACAAAAGTGGGGGGGGGGAAGAAAGCTTGCATTCATTCTTGGGATTGAGCTCTTTTTATGTCCTGGGCAGAGATCTAGATCTAGGGACTTAAATTACTCTGCAGTTCTAGAATGCTCAATAGCTCCACAGCTCTAGAACATTACTATGACAACTGTCAGAATTCTGGTCTGGAACCTTTCTAAACAGAAACTCATATATTCCTGTTGTGCCTATCATGTTGTCAAGTAGCAACTGATATATGATAATTTGAACAGTCTTGGACTTTCTCTACACTCCTTAGCAATCCTAGGTTAGGTTGCAGTTTTCTATAATACACATACTGTTTCTTTGAACAACAGGAAGAGCAAGATATGTACAAAGTAATGGATTTAGTACATATATCTACTGCCTGTAACTGGGCCTTGCCACTGAGAACCCTCCCAGTTCATCTGTGGTTAACATCTGCACAGGGCAGGTATTGCACAAGGTACTGTAGACATGGTACAAAGACTCCCTGCTGGCATGGGCAAAGTTTCGGAAATTAAGGGTTTTTATGCATAGCCTGTTTTCAGGTGTATCAATGGCTAATTACATATAGTTATAGTACTTACTACTGTCTACAAAGACTAAGTTGATTTAAGTTGATATTGAAACTAAAGAACTAACTACTTGTTATTGTATCTGTAATACTTCATGCTATTTCCGGAACCACAAAGTCACCACCTAATATGTCTAGTGTGTGATAAGGTGCCATCTCCAATGTTGCAAAGAGTATACTGAAAGTAGCTAGACTGTGTAGTGGAAGAAAAGATAATGATAAAAATAGAAACAGAATAACCAATAGGAACAAAGTTGTGATGAGACTCAGAGTAGATCCAGAAAGATAACAAAGAGGTCCTTTGCATGGTATATTCCCCATCAAGGGAAATGGGACATGACTGCAGTCCTGAAGAGTAGAATAAAATTGCAAGGCATGGAATGTACTTAGCTTGTATGAATATAACACATATACACACATATATACTGACATATACATAAAACTAGGTCAAACATCAAGTTCAAAGGGGTTAATGCACTCAAGAAGGATGCAGTTAATTTTTGATTTTTTGATATCTTATTCTCAATCCGGCAGGTTTGTTCCAGCATTGTTTTAACTTGTCCATGGTTGGTCAATGTAGTGGCAAAAAAGAATATCAGTAAATATCTTTCACAACCAAAATTGAAGATTAATTCATGGGGTCCAGGATTGTACCCCAATTAAGACTCTTCCTCCTCTTCTTCATCAAAATCATCACCCAATCCCTTTAGACCCAATAGTCTACAATGGTTGACACATGCATCCCATAATCTCCTGCACCACTGTCCCTAAATCAAATCTGGTAAGTTTGTGTAGCTTGGTATTGAATTATTAACAACCTTACCCTTGAGTAGTGTGGAACATCATGTCAAACAAAACATGCTTTGAATCAACCACAGTAGCTAAGGATGCATTGAGTAACAGTAAGATTTGTAAGAAAATAATTGTACTTACTTTGAATGTCAGCCAGGACCACTGTGTTTTAATTGTACTGATACACAAAGTGGACAAATGAAGTCCAAACATCTCCAACTGAGCTTTTGTGTGGGATGGGTGTTGGGCAGTGCCAGTTCATTTTTGGAAGTTGTTATATCTGTGTGAAGCTAAGTCCTTACAAAGCTTCGCAATTGTTCCATAATTCTGTCATGAAGTGATCCACCCCCTATCATTTTCCTTTCTTTATGATACACCATCCGAGCACCCTTACCTACAATAATTATTCCAGAACCTTCAATCCCATCCTGTCGTGACGTGCTACACAGGATACAATACTTACTTTATTTTTCCTATATCTCCTCTTTCCCATATCTTTGTTACTGTTTGGATCCATCTACATTCTTCCGTATCCTTCTACATCATCCTGCATTCTTCTATCACATTCCAGATACTTCTATCAACTTCCTGCGCTGTCGCTTACTCATCTAGACACTTGTATATATAGTACAGTAGCTGACACCTAGTTCCCCATCTTGACCTCTTGGTCTGTGGAACTAGGTTAGTACTTGTATCATTGTTTACCTTCAACATACTAACTTGGTCTTTGGAACTAGTTTTCCTTGTGCAACCCTAGCGATTGGCCCTTGTGCTATTGCTATTGTCTTGATCACCATCTTTTTCAGCCTTTGTGTGTGGTGCTAGCCCCACCCCTCACCTCAGCTTGTGCTTTCCTCTGTGCTTTCTCCCTTCATCACCACACATTCTATCAGTTCTGTTCCATTCCTTGTGCCTGAGCTATACAGTATTACATCATAGTTCCGACACTCCACCTTGTCATGAAACGATCTTTTTCATTATTCTTTTCTTTTATTATTCTTTTCCTTTTCTTTTATTTACTTACTTAATCACCAAAACGCTTACACTAGTGCTTATTATATTTTCATTATTATTTAGGTTACATGCGTCAACCTTATTGTTCTCGCGTTGTTGTTTCACTTAGGCGCAACTCTCTCGTGCCTGTCAGTTCATTGACAGGACAACGTCATTATCGTTCCGCTTCCATGCTTCTTTTTATATTGCCTTATTGTTTACTCACCTAATACCTACAGCTTTACTTATGGATACGAGCGACTCTTATTGTAGATCCTCACGGTTACGGCGCGAGATATCTCTCACAGCTTCATATCCCAATAGTATATAAGACTTAGTATTTTGTAGTTATATTCCTTAGCTCTATTCTCGTCTATTCTCCTCGGTAGCTAGACTTGTAGTTGGGTTATCTTATCCATCCTCTTTTTGCTTTTTCGCCCTCTTGCTTATCGTCTATCGTGTGACGCCTGGTTGTCTCTTGTGAGAGCTAGCGAGTCGCTGACACACCTTGTATATATAAGCCATTCCCCACAACCTGGTCCCTTATCTTGACCTCTTTGTCATTGGGACCAGGTATGTCATTACTTACTTCTCTGTACTTATTATCAATATAACTTTGTTGTTGGGACCAATATCCGCCTGTTTTCCGCCTAAGTCTCTGCTCCACTCCATCACCATCATCACCTCTTTGTGACATTAGGTCAAGATCTGTTATGATCGTGCACCAAGGGATCGTCAGAAAGGGGTTGTGGGTAATTGCAGGAAATAGCAAAGAGAATTACTTCGCAAGGTAAGACGATCCTAGACTAGGTAGTCAGACCTTGACTCCACTATTAGTAGAGTCCTTGACACTTTGTGTGTCTGCAAGAGAAGAAAGTAAATGTGTTCCATCCACAATGACCATCACAGAACATACTGACAGTGGAGATGTTAAAACAATGATTTGGATAGATGATTAATTGGTATCACTATCGAAGTGCTATCAAGGTTGATATTTAAACTAGGGAACTACTTATTCAATACTGTAGCTTTATACTAAAGGTAAGTCAGGATCGCAAAGCGATGCCATGCCCAAATGGCTTAGGTCGTAAGTAAAGACAAAGGGAAGGATATAAAAGGAATAGTGTGAATCCGATAAGGATGAAAAGAGATAATGAGTAATTGCTTTGCAAAGTAATTGTGTAGTGGTAAAGAGATAAGTAATATATCTAAGTAGTGGAATGGATCGTGAAGCTTCATAAGGGCATAGCTTGCATAGATATAACAAGATCCCTTACTGCACTGATAGCCTACTGATTAGGTTATCCTTGCAGGTTCCGCTTCCACCATGTCTACAGACACTGCTGCACCAAGCCTGCCCACTCAAGCTATCGACTGCTCTGCCTACCTGCACACTTTTGATACTAAAGACCGGACTCACATCCATAGCAAGAACAGCAATTCTTGGGCTGATTGCTGTGGTGACGAAGGGGGAAAGCACAGAGAAGGCACAGGCTCAAAGCACAAACCGAAGTGAGGGGTGGGGTTAGCACCACACACGAAGGCTGAAAGATAAAATGATAAAGACGGCAGTGATAGCACGGGGGCCAATCACTAGGGTTGCACAAGGAAAACTAGTTCCAAAGACCAAGTAAGTATATTGAAGGTAAACGATGATACAGGTACTAACCTAGTTCCAAAGACCAAGAGGTCAAGATGGGGAACTAGGTGTCAGCTACTGTACTATATATACAAGGGTTCGGATGAGTAAGCAACAGCGCGGGAAGCCGATAGAAGTGTCTGGAATGTGATGGAAGGTTCTGACAAGTGATAGATGGAAATAAAAGGATATGGAAACATGGAGAAGGGTTCAGGTAGTCACAAAGGTAAAGGAAAGAGGGAATGTAGGAGAAAACAAAGTAAGTACCGTATCCTGTATGGCATGTCATGACAATTGCAGTTCTCAACCCTGTCCAAACACTGTCACCAACTCCATTAGTAAAGAAGAGAACCTATCTGACAGTACTGTGATCACTCCCATCTTTGCCCCTACCCCACCCACTATGTCCAACCCCAAAATTAACACAAATCAGCTCATGGCACAGCTCATCGAGCAGGTGACTCAGCTCACTGCCAATCTCCACAAAGCCTCAGCCAAGTTGAGTATGAATAAGCCTGAGCTTTTCAAAGGCTCCAGTAGCGTGGAAGCACATCACTTTATCACTCAATATCAAAGCTGGGTGTTATGATTGTGCACAAAGGGATCATTGGGAATGATCACGGGATGATCGCGGGAAAATTGCGAAGAGAAATAATTCGTGAGGTAAAATGATCCTAGACAATGTAGTCGGACCTTGACTCCACTATTAGTAGAGTCCTCAACACTTTGTGTGTTTGCAAGAGAATAAAGGGAAACGTGTTCCATTTGCAATGACCATCACGGAAGGTACTGACAGTGAGGATGTTAAAACGATGATATAGATAGGTGATTAATTGGCATCACTATCAAAGTGCTATCAAGGTTGATATTTAAACTGAGGAACTACCTATTTGATACTGTAGCTTTATACTAAAGGTAAGTCAGGATCATGAAGTGATGCCATGCCCGAATGGGTTAGCTTGTAAGTAAAGAACAAAGGAAGGGATATAAAAGGGATAGTGTAATCTGATAAGGATGATAAGAGATAATGATAAATGGCTTTGCATCGGAATTCCTTTGTGAAGTAATTGTATAGTGGTAAAAGGATATAAGCAATATATCTAAGTAGCGGAATGGTTCACGAAGCTTTGTAAGGACTTAGCTTGCATAGATATAACACTGGGCAATGGAACAACCAGATCTGAACAACAATGAAGGGAAGCTGATTAAGGCGGCTTTTGTCGTGACATGCTATACAGGATATGGTACTTACTTCATTTTCTCCTACATTCCCTCTTTGCTTTATCTTCGTGACTACTTGAACCCTTCTCCATGTTTCCATATCCTTTTACTTCCATCTATCATTTGTCAGAACCTTCCATCACATTCCAGACACTTCTATCGGCTTCCCGCGCTGTTGCTTACTCATCCGAACCCTTGTATATATAGTACAGTAGCTGACACCTAGTTCCCCATCTTGACCTCTTGGTCTTTGGAACTAGGTTAGTACTTGTATCATTGTTTACCTTCAACATACTAACTTGGTCTTTGGAACTAGTTTTCCTTGTGCGACCCTAGTGATTGGCCCTCATGCTATCGCTGCTGTCTTGATCATTATCTCTTTCAGCCTTTGTGTGTGGTGCTAGACCCACTCCTCACTTCGGCTTGTGCTTGAGCCTGTGCTTTCCTCCGTGCTTTCTCCCTTCGTCACCACAGCTTTAGGATTCTTCTCAGGAAATGCTGCTGACTGGGCCACACCATATCTTCTGAAATTCAGCCATAACCAACAACCCTTCAATGAACAATGTGTTATATCTATGCAAGCTAAGTCCTTATGAAGCTTCGTGAACCATTCCGCTACTTAGATATATTGCTTATATCCTTTTACCACTACACAATTACTTCATGAAGGAATTCCGACGCAAAGCCATTTATTGTTATCTCTTATCCTCTTTATCAGATTACACTATCCCTTTTATATCCCTTCCTTTGTTCTTTACTTATGAGCTAACCCATTAGGGCATGGCATCACTTCACGATTCTGACTTACCTTTAGTATAAAGCTATGGTATCAAATAGGTAGTTCCTCAGTTTAAATATTAACCTTGATAGCACTTTGATAGTGATACCAATTAATCACTTAACCATATCCTCATTTTAACATCCCTACTGTCAGTATGTTCCGCGACGGTCATTGCAAATGGAAAACATTTCCTTTCTTCTCTTGCGGACACACAAAGTGTTGAGGACTCTACTAATAGTGGAGTCAAGGTCCAACTACATTGTCTAGGATCATTTTACCTCGTGAAGTAATTATCTTTGCTATTTCCTGCGATCATCCTGCGATCATTTCCAATGATCCCTTTGTGCACAATCATAACAGTATATTTAAACTCACACTCGGCACATTTGTCCTCATTACCTTTCACATTCTACTCAACCAATTTTTCTTCCTTCAACAATGGTCTATACAAGGAGCAGAAGGAACCGCACCAACACTGGAGGGTCTGACAAGTTGGTAACAGAGGAACCGGAAACGGTTAATCTGTTATATATATGCCAAGCTCCACTATGCTTTCCGGACCAATTTCCGAGGTCATCAATCACTATATGAACATTCCGGCATTCCGGCTGATCTTCCGGTCAACCAATCATCCTTTCGATCCATTTCATATTTGTTACCAAGTTCAACTTGGATCTTGATCAATTCCGTACTCTGTTCCTTGGCTCAATAACTTCAGAACAACCTCAGATACATCACATGTCACTCAGTCGTCATGACCGATGCATTCCCACGCCTGTCGGCTCTTGGAAAACACCGTTATTGTATTATTTCGAATCCTTCTCACTTATTGTCTTTTATTTAACAATTAGGCAGTTTAGTACTTAGGTCAACTTATTTAGTTTGGTTCCCCAGCTTGAAATAAAAGTTACCTTCTATACTCCTTATCTATTACACTTAATCATGTCTGGATCAATTGATCGGAAGCTTCCAATGCTCCGGAACTTCATTCTTCTTTGCACTTCGCAGGGACACCCAGATAACATGTAGGGAGCATTGCTGAAGTCCCATCACTTCCCAAGGCCCATGTAGCCTTTCCATTACTTCAAATTGCCATTACTATAGTTTCCAGACTTTGAAGCTTCGAACAGGGCTCCGGAACCTCAATCTATTTCCTTCCGGTGCACAGCCTTAACATAATCCTTTTGCATCGAAAGTGACTGTTATATCTATGCAAGCTAAGTCCTGACAAAGCTTCGCAAACTATTCCACTACTTAGATATATTACTTATATCCTTTTACCACTATGCAATTACTTTGCGAAGGAATTCTGATGCGAAGCAATTATTCATTATCTCTTTTCATCCTTATTGGATTTACACTATCCCTGTTATATCCCTTCCTTTGTTCTTTACTTATGAGCTAACCCATTAGGGCATGGCATCACTTCACGATTCTGACTTACCTTTAGTATAAAGCTATGGTATCGAATAGGTAGTTCCTTAGTTTAAATATCAACCTTGATAACACTTCGATAGTGATACCAATTAATCACTTATCCATATCACCGTTTTAACATCCCTACTGTCAGTACGTTCCGCAATGGTCATCATGAACAGAACACGTTTCACTTTCTTCTCTTGTGGACACACAAAGTGTCGAGGACTCTACTAATAGTGGAGTCAAGGTCTGACTACATAGTCTAGGATTGTTTTACCTCGTGAAGTAATTATCTTTGCTATTTCCCATGATCATCCCGTGATCCTTTCCAACAATCCCTTTGTGCACAATCATAACAGTATATTTAAACTGACACTTGACACATTTGTCCTCATTACCTTTCACATTCTACTCAACAATCTTACCTTCTTCAAAAATGGTCTATACAAGGAGCAGAAGAAACCGCACCAACACTGGAGGGTCTGACGAGTCAGTAACAGAGGAACCGGAAATGGTTAATCCTTTTGCATCGAATGTGACAGCCTTCATGCCATTTATAGAATCAATATCAGGAGCCAGACATTCTTGACGTCAAGCTAACATCTTCGGTCCAGCTCCAGAACAACCTGCTAGTTGCGTGGGTTTCAAGTCATCACGCCCTTGGTCAACCTAACCACTCCAAATTTGAGTACCAAGTACTCTATACAGAGAACAATGATCCTGTTACTGTTCGAATGCCGTGAAGAAATCACATGGCGATACCAACAACAGAGATGGAAATCCCACCATCTCCTACCACTTTTACCCTTGCTGACAGAATGTGTCAGCAACTAGCAAACACTCCCAGCCCTTCGCAAGGTCGGATACCAGTTACCATGGTGGAAATTCCGGAAAACATTGAGGAAGCGGAAATTGATGAAGAGGTAGGTCTTGACGAGTCAGGAAATCCTGGAGAACCAGGGGGATCAGATCCCGATAGTCCTGGTGGTCCCGGAGCACCTTGAGGTTCTCGTGTTCCTAGTCATTCTAGGAGTCCAGTGGAATGGGTAGGTAGTGTCCATCTGGACCCTACTGAACAATGCATCCTAGATGTGTTTCATGCGTTTAAGGGTTCACTCAATACCCTTGGAACAGTTCTTGTGGGCATGAATGCTAGCAGCCCCGTGGAATCCGGAAGATTGAAAGTCAAGGATCCTGAAGTATTTGACAGATCTGACTCACGGAAACTGAAAGGTTTTCTAGTTTCCTTATCTTTGGTATTTATTGATTGTCCATCGTATTTTACTGATCAAAAGAAGATCAACTATACTTTGTCTTACCTCGGTGGTTCTGCAAAGGAATGATTCGAACCAGATATTCTGGATCCAAATCTCTCCACGATGCAGGCATGGACGAGTTCTTTCGCGGCATTGGTAAAGGAATTACAGGATAATTTCGGTATGTATGATGCACAGGGGGAAGCTGAAGATAAGATCAGCACGTTTGTTAAGACTGTTCCGGTGAGGTTCCGTGAGGTCTAGTGTGAATAGTATAGTATAGAGTGTTCCGATAGTCCCCTGGGTTTTGAGCGGTAACTACCAATCAGTAGAAAAGTGGAATGTAAAGTCGAACAAGAACCTTAGCACCACTTTCAGTAGTGCTCCCACTATGTTGTAGTGGTTCCGTGGATGTTCGTAGATTTCGGACATCTGGAAGTCGACCGGATAAGTTCAGACAACTATCAAGTTAGACTGGAAAGTCCAGACGGAGTTATAGGGATAACCTCTCTAGATCGGAATGATCTAAGTTGATATTTAAACTGGAGAACTATCTACTGGACACTAATGCTTATATACCAGTAATCCTAATTGTTAAAGGAAGAACAATGAGTATCTGGAATAAAACAATAAGTATTGTAAAAAGTTCCCAATAATATAATTAAAAGATAATAGAGTGGGAATTAAAAGTAATCATATCCGTTAACATCGGATGTTGTCATACGGTCCGGTCCCAAACCGATAAGGAAAGGATAGGAACGAATTACCATTGTCGTTTCCGTAACTTCTGTATGTCCCATATGAGGTAGCGGAAGCATACTCATAACAACGTTAAGGATGAAGGAATCCAATAAGGTATGGAAGTATAACATCCATTTCAACACCCTCGCGGCATCCACTAACTGGGATTTGCATGCCCTTAAATGGGCTTATGTTATATCTATGCAAGCTAAGTCTTTACGAAGCTTCGCGATTCATTCTGCTACTTAGATATTACTTATATCCTTTTACTACTACACAATTACTTCACGAAGGAATTCTGATGCGAAGCAATTACTCATTATCTCTTATCATCCTTATCAGATTTACACTATCCCTTTTATATCTCTTCCTTTGTTCTTGACTTACGAGCTAACCCATTCGGGCATGGCATTGCTTCGTGATCCTGACTTACCTTTAGTATAAAGCTACAGTATCGAATAGGTAGTTCTTTAGTTTAAATATCAACTTTGATAGCACTTCGATAGTGATACCAAATAATCATCTATCTTTATCATCGTTTTAACATCCTCGCTGTCAGTACGTTCCGTGATAGTCATCGCGAATGGAACACGTTTATCTTTCTTCTCTTGTGGACACGCAAAGTGTCGAGGACTCTACTAATAGTGGAGTCAAGGTCTGACTACATTGTCTAGGATCGTATTACCTCACAAAGTCTTTCACTTCGTACTTCCTTGCAATCATCCCGCAATCATTCCCGACAATCCCTTTGTGCACGATCATAACAGCTTATCAATGCGGCTTGGCAAGTCATATCAAAGATGAGATGGCTCGTCTTCCGGAACCAAAGATGCTCACGGAATACCGTTACTGTTAAGATCATGCAACTCCGGAATCGTGGAATAATCGCGATATAATCACGGAATGATCGCAATATAATCGCGGAATTGGTTGGGAATGCAAGGGGATAATTCCCTCGCAAAGGGAGGAACAATTCACGGAGTCATGGAAAGGTAGTTGGACATCGACACTACTATCAGTAGTGCCCTCAACACATTGATGGTCCAATATAAAGGTAGTAGCAGCATCAGTTTGTGAAGGTTGCTTCATGGAACGTCAGAGCTGTGTTGAGAATGTATCACAGATAGTGAACATCTGTAATACAAAGAGAGAGCAGATCTAAGTCAATATGTAACTACAGAACTACCTATTCGATGTTGTAGCTATATACTATGCATTACATAAGTGTTAAGGCCATGCACCGGAAGGAAATAGATCGAGGTTCCGGAGCTCTGTTCGAAGCTTCAGAGTCCGGAAACTATAGTAACGGCAAAACGAAGTAATGGAAAGACTACACAGGCCTTGGAAAGTGATGGGACTTCAGCGAAGCTTTCGGCAACGCTCCCTACACATTATCTGGGTGTCCCTGTGAAGTGCGAAGAAGAATGAAGTTCCAGAGCATCGGAAGCTTCCGATCGATTGATCCGGATGTGATTAAGCGTAATAGATAAGGAGTATAGAAGCTAACTTTTATTTCAATCTGGGGAACCAAACTAATCAAGTTGACCTAAGTACTAAACTGCCTAATTGTTAAATAAAAGACAATAAGTGAGAAGGATTCGGAATAATACAATAACGGTGTTTTCCAAGAGCTGACAGGCGTGGGAATGCATCGGTCATGATGACCGAGTGTCATGTGATGTATCCGAGGTTGTTCCGAAGTTATTGAGCCAAGGAACAGAGTACGAAATCGTCCGAGATTTGAGTTGAACTTGGTAACAAACACGAAATGGATTGGAAGGATGATCGATTGACCGGAAGATCGGCCGGAATGCCGGAATGTTCATATAGTGATCGATGACCTCGGAAATCGTCCGGAAAGCATAGTGGAGTTTGGCATATATATAACAATAAGCGTTGCAAAGCAATACTAACTCCAAATAGACTAGCTTGTGGAGTAAAGAACAAAGGAAGGGATATAATAGGTATAGTACTCATATGATAATGATGAGGAAAGATAACGAAGGATTCCTGAGCTTAGGAACTCTTCGCGAAGTAGGTAAATGGATCACAGAATCACAGAATAACTCAATTCACATACATATGACAGTTATGAGGTACTTTGCATAGATAACAGGTACTGGAGATGAGAAGAAGAGTGGAAACAAGAAGCTGCTAGATCGACAGGTGTTTCCTTGGGAGGGAAAGCATCGGACACATTGAAGAAGAACTTGCCAGGTTCTTCACAATCTCCCACATCTACCACCACCACAACCACGACCTTGACAAATAATTTGGGGAAGAAAGGTAAGGCTAGTGGAGGTGGAAATTCCTCATCATCGACGAGTCCTGCAGTGTCCCGACCTGCATATGTGAGCAACCTCGGCTCAGACAGAAAACTCCTCACGAAGGAGTCGGAACATCGAAAGAAGTTGGGGTTGTGCAGATTTTTTGGCGGGAATCATAACTTTGATGACTGCGAGAAACAAAAGGCTCGCAAAGCTCACGGACACGCCGTGGAAACACAGGAAGCAGTGGCAAGTACCTCTTTGGTATTGGAAAAATAGTCTGCAACTCCTGTACCCCAGTACGAAGCAGGAGTTGCATTGACCAGGTTCGTACTACCAGGGAAGTTAAATTAAATGCATCCACTCTTTCTTATGATGAACAATCTTTTACCATACCTCTTACTATAGAATTTCCACTTCTTGACATTTCTGCAAAGCTTTCCTTTGTTTCATTACTTGATTCTGGTTCTACTGATTGTTTTAGTGATTCTTGATTTGTGTATAAGCATTCTCTCCCTACTTCTTCGATTTCTCCAATCAATCTCCGACTTTTCAATGGTTCTTTATCTCCGAAACCAATTTCCGAGACTACATCTCTTAATGTTTGGTTTCCCTCTGGCGAGCTACTACTACTGACATTTTATGTCACTTTACCAGATTCCTCTTGCCAGGCAGTTTTAGGTTACAGTTTCTTGACCCACTACAATCCATTGATTGACTGGGCATTGAGAAACATTACATTCCATTCCACTAAGCAAGTCGAGTTCCCCTCGACGTCCTCACTTCCACAAACACTCGTTCTGGAAGAAACTGTCCCCTCATGGGGTCAGCCTACCATTAGTCCCGATGAGGTTCCTTCGCGAACTTGTTCTTGCCATTCACCTCATCCTTTATCAGACTCTTTTCCCTATGAACCCATCTACTCCTATCCTTTGGTGGCTCAATTGGCCGCTTCGCAACTTAAAAACCCAGAAATTGACATTGCTCTTGTCAACACGGAACTCTTCAACCGTGCTTGCAAGAATGCCAAGTGTGAACCACTGATTTTACATTCGGTTCACAGTGAAGTTACAGCATGAGCTGCTGTGACAACTTCGGCAAACAAAAGTGATGCCTCATCATTACCAAAGCATTATGCGGACTTTGCGGATGTCTTCGACAAAGTCAAATCCGAAGTGCTGCCTGAGCACCGGCCCTATGACCTCAAGATTGAATTGGAGGAAGGCGCTGAACCACCTATTGGTTGCCTTTACCCTCTTTCTGCCAAAGAATTAGAGGCTCTACATGATTTCATCAATAAGCACCTCGAATCAGGTGCTATTCAACCCTCATCCTCTCCTCACGGAGCTCCGGTATTGTTCATGCCGAAAAAAGATGGAAAACTGCGACTTTGCATAGACTTCCGCAGTCTTAATAACATCACAAAGAAGGATCATTATCCTTTGCCTCTTATTTCTGATTTACTAGATGCTCCGAAGAAAGCTAAGTTTTATACCAAACTTGATCTCACTCATGTGTACCATTTAGTTCGAATTGCGGAAGGCAACAAATGGAAGGTTATGCCATTCAGACTTACTAATGCTCCTGCAGCTTTCCAAAGGTTTGTGAACAATATATTCGCTGATCTTTTAGATATTTATGTTATCATCTATCTCGACGACATACTTATTTACTCCGACAACGAGGCATTACATCGCGAACATGTTCGTGAGGTCCTCCATCATCTTCATAAGCATCAACTCTACATGAATCTCGCAAAATGCGAATGCAAGGTCAATACAGTAGAGTATCTTGGTTATATTCTTTCCCCAAAGGTCTTAACAATGTCAAAAGACAAAGTAAAAGCTATCATTGACTGGCTGGCACCTCAGAAAGTCAAAGATGTCCAGTCTTTTCTTGGCTTTGCCAATTTTGATCAATGTTTTATTTATAATTATAGCGATATTGTAGTTCCAATGATGTGACTCACGCGAAAGGATACACCTTGGAACTGGAACACTGATTGCCAGGAAGCCTTTGAGAAGCTCAAATACAGCTTCACTCATGCTCCTATTCTGGCACATTGGGAACCAAACTGACATCTAATCGTGGAAACAGATGCTTCAGACTATGCATTAGCCACAATCTGTCACGAAACATTCTTTTTCATTATTCTTTTCTTTTCTTTTATTTACTTACCTAATTACCAAAGCGCTTACACTAGCGCTTATTATATTTTCATTATCATTTAGGTTACACGTGTCAACCTTATTGTTCTCGTGTTGTCGTTTCACTTAGGCGCAACTCTCTCGTGCCTGTCAGCTCATTGACAGGACGACGTCATTATTGTTTCGCTTCCATGCTTCTTTTTATATTGCCTTATTGTTTACTCACCGAATACCTGCAGCTTTACTTATGGATATGAGTGACTCTTATTGTAGATCCTCACAGTTACGGTGCGAGACATCTCTCACGGTTTCATATCCCATTTCGTATATAAGACTAGGTATTTTGTAGTTATATTCCTTAGCTCTATTCTCATCTATTCTCCTCGGTAGCTAGACTTGTAGTTGGGTTGTCTTATTCATCCTCTTTTTTGCTTTTTTGCCCTCTTGCTCATCATCTATCGTGTGACGCCTGGTTGTCTCTTGTGAGAGCTAGCGAGTCACTGACACAATCCTCTCGATCCTACTACCTGACGGAGAAATTCATCCTATTGCATTCCTCTCGAGGACTTTTCAAGCTCCGGAACTCAACTACCCCACTCACAATAAGGAGCTTCTCGTGATCTTCGAAGCATTCAAAGGCTGGCTGCATTACCTCGAGGGATCAGGAGATCCTATCAACATCATTACTGATCACAAGACTCTCAAATACTTCTTGATGACAAAGATCCTTACACGACGACAAGTTTGTTGGTCGGAGTATCTGCATCAATTTAATATGGTGATTCGATTCAGACCAGGTAAGCTAGGTGAAAAACCTGACTCAATGACTAGATGCTGGGATGTCTACCCAAAAGAGGGGGATATCAGCTACGCGCAAGTTAACCCACAGAATTTCAGACCTATTTTCACTAATGAACAACTAACCACTTCCCTTCGAGCTACATTCCTAGAAGGACTGGCACTTTGCACCTCCATTGTTATGGATATAGAGGCACTCCATTCTGCTATTCGTGATTCAATTGAAATGGATCCGGAATCAATCGCGGGATTGACATTCATGAAGGAAGGTTCAAACACTCATTGGACAATAGGTTCTGATGGACTGCTACAACTTGAGGATCACATTTACGTTCCTAACATTTCTAATTTACGACTTCAAATTCTACACTACTTTCATAATCACCCACTCTTGGGTCATTTTGGTCAAAATTGGACTCTGGAAGCTATTCAATGACAGTACACTTGGCCAAAGGTTCGCGAATTTGTTTGCAATTACATTAATTTGTGTACAGTGTGTGGATGCAATAAACCTCATCGACATAGGCCTTACGGTCTACTCAAACCACTTCCAGTCCCTGTCCGACCTTGGGATTCCATATTGATGGACTTCATTGAACAATTACCTGACTCTAAAGGACATACAGCTATTTTAGTAATCATGGATTGAGCCTCGAAACAAGGCATTTTCATCATGACACATGACAAAATAACGTCCAAAGAGCTTGTGGAATTATTTGTCCACTGTGGTGACTGTGGTGACGAAGGGAGAAAGCATGGAGGAAAGCACAGGCTCAAGCACAAGCCGAAGTGAGGAGTGGGGCTAGCACCACACACAAAGGCTGAAAGAGGTAATGATCGAGACAGCAGCAATAGCACAAGGGCCAATTGCTAGGGTCGCACAAGGAAAACTAGTTCCAAAGACCAAGTAAGTATATTGAAGGTAAACGATGATACAAGTACTAACCTAGTTCCAAAGACCAAGAGGTCAAGATGGGGAACTAGGTGTCAGCTACTGTACTATATATACAAGAGTCTCGATGAGTAAGCGACAGCGTGGGAAGTTGATAGAAGCATTTGGAATGTGATAGAAGGATGTGGAACAATGTAGATGGATCCAAACAGTAACAGCGATGAGGGAAGGAGGAGATGTAGGAGAAATAAAGTAAGTACTGTATCTTGTATAGCATGTCATGACAGTGACGAAGGGGGAAAGCACGGAGAAGGCACAGGCTCAAAGCACAAGCCGAAGTGAGGGGTGGGGCTAGCACCACACACGAAGGCTGAAAGATATAGTGATCAAGATGGCAGTGATAGCGCAGGGGCCAATCACTAAGGTCGCACAAGGAAAACTAGTTCCAAAGACCAAGTGAGTATATTGAGTGTAAACAAAGATACAAGTACTAACCTAGTTCCAAAGACCAAGAGGTCAAGATGGGGAACTAGGTGTCAACTACAGTACTATATATACAAGAGTCTTGATGAGTAAGTGACAGCATGGGAAGATGATAGAAGGATATAGAATGATGTAGAAAGATATGGAAGAATGTGGACAGATCCAAACCGTAACAAGGATAAAGAAACAAGGAGATGTAGGGAAAATAAAGTAGGTACCATATACTGTGTAGCATGTCATGACATTACCCCCCTTCTACAGTCAATGTCCCAGCGACTATTTCTGTAAAGTTTTCGTAGGGTTGCCAGGACAAGGAGTGGAAGATGGCAGCTGAAATTTTTTGTGGTGCGTTTGGGTGTCTTGTATAAAAATCCGCAATTGTGTCATCACTTGTGCCCACTAAGTTTTCTTTGTGCTCCCAACTGTTGTGTTGTTAAGGCCGTGCACCGGAAGGAAATAGATCAAGGTTCCGGAGCTCTGTTCGAAGTTTCGGAGTCCGGAAACTATAGTAACGGCAAAACGAAGTAATGGAAAGGCTACACGGGCCTTGGGAATTGATGGGACTTCAGCGAAGCTTTCGGCAACGCTCCCTACATGTTATCTGGGTGTCCCTGCAAAGTGCAAAGAAGAATGAAGTTCTGGAGCGTCGGAAGTATCCGATCAATTGATCCGGATGTGATTAAGTGTAATAGAGAAGGAGTATAGAAGGTAACTTTTATTTCAAGCTGGGGAACCAAACTAATCAAGTTGACCTAAGTACTAAACTGCCTAATTGTTAAATAAAAGACAATAAGTGAGAAGGATTCGAAATAATACAATAACGATGTTTTCCAAGAGCTGACAGGCGTGGGAATGCATCGGTCATGATGACCGAGTGTCATGTGATGTATCCGAGGTTGTTCCGAAGTTATTGAGCCAAGGAACGGAGTACGAAATCGTCCGAGATTTGAGTTGAACTTGGTAACAAACACGAAATGAATCGGAAGGATGATCGATTGACCGGAAGATCGGCCGGAATGCCGGAATGTTCATATAGTGATCGATGACCTCGGAAATTGTCCGGAAAGCATAGTGGAGCTTGGCATATATATAACATGTGTCCCTTGTCATACCCTTTCCACTTCACCAGGAATTGCAGCTTTTTCCACTGTCCAAAAACCCGGCTGTCCAGGACCATGTCTACATCGTAGAACTCCTCTCCCTCCACAATTTCGGGTTCTGGTGGTGGTGGTTCAACTCCATTAACATCATTTCCTTTCCAGGGGGTCAGGTGGTTGGTATGGATGTTGTTGTGGATCTTCATCCAGGTGGGTAGGTTTAACCAGTATGTGAGTGGGCCCATTTTCTCTGCAACTTCAAATGGACCTAGGCGTTTGCTCCCCAGTTTTTGGTTCTTTTGCCACACCTTTAATTTGCTCAAGGATAACCAAACCGGTTGTCCTACTTCAAATTCCTGTACTTTTCCCTTTGCTCCCTCTCTGATGCGCTCTTTGCTCATCCAAAGTGCTGCTTCTGCATCCTCCCGTGCATGCTGTAGCAGTTCTAGTCGGCGTTCAATGGATGGGTATTTTGTCTCGACGCCGTTTGGAATGGTGAACTCCGGGGTATAACTGTAAAGTGTTTCGAAGGGGGAGTGGCTGTGTGTGGAGTGGATACGAGCATTCATGACAAACTCGGCAGTGGGGATTAAGAGGTCCCAGTCATCCTGTCGGTGGCTTACATACATGCAAATGTAGCATTCGATTTCCTGGTTAGCACGTTCTGTCTGTCCATTTGTCTCGGGGTGATAGGCTGTGGTCAGGGAGGAGTCGATTCCAAGTCGCTTCAGTAGCTGTCGCATAACGTCTGCTGCAAATTGGGGTCCTCTGTCAGAGATGAATTGACGGGGTAGGCCGTGTAAGCGGAAAATTTCTTTATAAAAGAAATCTGCTACTCCTTCTGCTGTTATCTCAGTGGTGCAGGGGAAACAGTGAACCATCTTTGTGTAGTGGTCCACAAAGGTGATGATAGCATTGTGGTCGTCCTGTGTCATAGGTAGTTCCCCAATGAGATCCACACCAATGTCCTGCCAGGGTCCTTGCGGTACGGGAAGAGGTTGAAGAGGAGAGGGATGGTGGGGGTTCAGGTGTTTGCGCTGGCAGTGGTCACATCCATCGACGTACTTGTCTACAAACGAGCGCATTCTGGGCCACCAGTAGAGTCTACTGACTAGTTCTAGGGTGCCATGCATACCGGGGTGGCCTGCGGTGGGGGCGTCATGACATTGTTGCAGGATTGTTTTCCATAGTGCGCTATCTGGTGGTACGTAGACTTTGTTGTGGTAGTAAACCAAGCCGTTTTCTTCTCTCCACTTGGCTAGACTGCCTGTAAGACTCTGGGGTGCCTTGATGCCTTTCAGACCGTTTAGTACTTCGGCCTCTCATTCACTGATCTGTTTCATGTGGTCAAGGAGGGGGTTGTGAAGAAGGACCATGGTCGCTGCATTAAGGAAATGCTCTGGTTTCAGTATGATTTGCTCCTTGTTGTCCTCTGCATCTGTGACTTGGTGCTGTGCCATACGTGAAAGTGTGTCCGCTTGAGTATTTGCTTTACCAGGGCGGTGCTTAAGACGGATGTCAAACCAGGAGAGCCATAGTGACCATCGTGCTTGTTGATGACTGAGGTCTTGGGCTATCTTCCAGTATTCCAGATTCAGGTGATCGGTCATGATTTCAAATGGTTCTGGGGATCCTTCCAAGAGGCTTCTCCAGTCTTTCAATGCTTCGATAATGGCTAGCATTTCTCGGTCGTAAATTTCGTAGTTCTGCTCAGCTGGATTCATGGAGGAGGAGCGATAAGTGACCGGGTGCCAGAGTCCATCCTCCTGTAGTTGCGAGAGAGTACCTCCAGTGGCGAAGCCTGATGCATCAACTTCAATCCAGCTTGGTTCTGATGAATCCCATAGTGTGAGGATTGGTGCAGAGGTGAAGGTGTCCCTTAATGATTCGAAAGCTTCCTGCTGTAGGGATCCCCAGTTCCATTTGGTATCTTTGCAGGTGAGGTCATTCAAAGGTCGTGCTTTCTTTGCAAAACCTTCAATGAATCTCCAATAGAAGTTAGCAAATCCTAGGAAACCTCGAAGATCACGTAGCATTGTAGGTGCCTGCCAGCTTCTGACCGCCTCTATTTTGACTGGGTCCATTCGCACTTCTCCTTCACTGATCACTAGACCTAGGTATTCAATGGAAGACCGTTCAAATTCACATTTCTCTGGCCGCAGGTACAGGTCATATTGGCTGAGGCGTGCAAGAACATCATTGACTACCATGCGATGTTCCTTGACAGTTTCTGTGAAAACTAGGATGTCATCCAGGTAAACAGCCACCTTCCCAGCAGCAATGAGGTCAGCAAATATGGAATTCATGAGGGCCTGGAACATAGCCGGCGAGTTTGTCAGACCAAAGAACATAACGAGGGGCTCAAAGAGTCCTCGGTTTGTGGCAAATGCTCCCTTCCATTCATCGCCCTCTTTAACTCGCACATTGTTGTACCCCCAGCGAACGTCCATTTTGGAGAAGAGCTTGGCTTTGCGCAGTCGACTGACAATATCTGTAACGAGAGGGAGTGGGTATCGATTTTTTACCGTGTATTCATTGAGCCGCCGGTAGTCCTGAACAAATTGAAGTTTACCATCCTTCTTTTTGACAAAGAAGACAGGCGATGCCAATGGGGATTTGGAAGGGTGAATGTAACCTTTGCATAGATTCTCTTCCAAGAATTGGTCAAGCTCTTCCTGCTCATTTGGAGACATCGGGTAGATTTTGGTGTGCATAGTTTCAGGAGCGTCAGGTTTCAGGTCTATGGCATGATCCCAAGGTTTATGCTCCAGTAGTCATTCTGATTCCTTCTTGGAGAAGACCTTTGCATGTTTCCGATATGCTGAGGGGACCATCTCTTCGAAAGATTTAACTGGCTTCTCTTTGTATGCGGCCTCTGCCAGTTGTTGTGAATACGTGTACCCTGCGGAACACCATAGTTCTTCTGACGTATAGCCAATGATTCCTGCTCAAAGTAACACTCTTCTTCGCTTCCTGTTGCCTATCAGTCGATACAGAGGTGTGCTTTCAGTGTACTCATGTATCTCTGGGTCGGGTCTGGAAGGTGTTTCTTCAGGCAGTCGGGATTGGTCGTCAGACTCCGGGGTGGAGAAGTGAACATGTGGGGTGGATGTGGGGCCCCAGTCTGGGTTTGCTTCTACAATGTGCTCTGTGGTTCCTCCCATGTTACTCTCCTTGGGTTTGGGGACTTCCTCGATGGTCATGGGAGATGGGACTTTTCTAGGGCGGGTGATAGCCAGTCACCCTTCTCTCCAGTCAATGTCCGGGTTGACCTTTCGGAGCCAAGGGAGTCCAAGGATGATGTTTTCAGAACTGAGGTTGGTAACAAGGTATTCAAGGAGCTGGGGTTGGTTTTGGTCTATGGTGGACAGTAGACGTACAGAATGTGTGATCTGTCCTGCAGTGTTAGGAGATCCATCGATGTTATAGAGGGTAATGGGCTGACAGAGACGATGAGGGAGGATTCGATGTTGTTTCACAAAACGTTCATGAATGAAGAGACCTGTGGCACCAGAGTCTATCATTGCTGCACTGTTTGTATTCTTGAATCTGCCTTGCAACTTAATTGGAACGCGGAAGTGAGAAATATCACTAGATTGAGCGGAGCCAATGGTACATGAGGGTATAGATGCGTAGGTAGAAGTAGAGGAAGAATACAGACTAGGGAACCAGGCGGCAGCCGTGGCGGGTTCCCACTTTAAAAATTCGAACGCAGCTCTGCCAACTCCTTTTGTCCCGCAGTGAGCATCTGAAGGATCTTCGTGAAGTCCGTCGCAGGGGCAGGTGTTGCAGCAGCAATGGAAGTGGAGGGCTCAGCGGCAATTGAGGTAGCAGCTGCAGAACGAGGGAGGGGTTTTGGGAGTCCCAAGAACTTCCTGCGGCAGACAGCCGCCAGGTGACCAGTTAGCCCACAGTGATTGCAGATATCACATTTGTGGTGTCTGTCTGCCTTACAGTGTTCTTTGGACCTGCATCCATAACATCTGCCTGCCATGGCCCTATGGTAGTCCTCGGCAGATTGTCCCATAGAGGTGGCATCTACCTCCATTGCATTTGGATCGCGCGCCGGGACGAAGGGAGTGGGGGTGTAGGAGCCAAAGCTGGGAGTGTTCCGGGAGTATTGTTTCCCTTCCTCATCGGCATGTTCATTCTGTCGGTTGTCGATTTGAATTGCTTCACTAATCAGATCGTGCATAAAATCCGTATTGGCCTGAGAGTTGACCAATCCATCCTTGATTCGCTTCGAGAGGTGGTCATAGAAACGATCTCGGAGGTCGGCATCCAAATATCCCATCCTGCTAGCGTACTGCTTTTAGGTTGCAGCATATGTTGCCACACAGTCCCTTCCTTGCCAAAGACTTTTGAGAACACGTTTGGCCTCCACCACCGGGTCCGCTGTTTCAAACCGTTGCCTAAAGGCGCCAGCGAAATCAGCCCAGGTTGGGTAGAGGAGGGCAGGAGCTGGTAGTCCTGAAGCAACTGCTCGAGTGACCTGACTGATATTCTCCGAGGTGGGAGTAGCCCAGATGGCGGTGTCACCATCCAGGTATGAGATAGCCGATTTGATTCTCTCTTGTTCATCACTAAGGGAACGGATCCCCTGAGCCCAGAGTTCAAAGGCGGCAATGAAGCGTTGTGCATCATCACTGCACTTCCTGTCATACGTCTGGGGTTTGCTAACACCTTTATTGGTGCTAATGTTGTTAGCAATACTGGCCACTGCTGTTTGTAGCGCCATCTGTTGTGTTGCAAGTTGTTGAATTAGCACGGCAAGGTCTTGGGTTGTAGGAGGATGGGCCATGATGAGAGTGGTTTTGACAGGGATGGGTTCAGGAGATGGGGATAATGGTTCTGGTGTGACTGAGATATCGATGACAATAGGCTCTGGGGATGGTGCAACAGGGTCGGCTTCAGTTTCTAGCTCAGGTTCTGGGATAGCGGTGGGAATAAGCACAGGAGAGGCTCTAGCAGATGGAACAGCACTGGTAGGGTTTGAAAGTCTACCAACCCAGCTTAGAACTCGGCTTGGAATTCTAGGGATGGTTATGAATCATCCGCTTTCTGAATCGCTTGGAGCGATGGGAGCAGAGTTGCGGTATCGATTGGGACAAGGGTTTTCGTCGCAGTCAAACCAAGTGTCACATTCTTCGTCTGGATTGTATTTAGAATGAACGTCGCACTGATCTTGAGTATCAAATGCGCGCTGAAATCCTGAACAATCGATGTCTGGTGTAAACAAAGGCGTAATGGCAATAGAAGGTGGAGCACCAGGTAAGTCCAATTTCCACTCCTGGTAGGATCAGTTGGAAAGGCTGATGGTACGAGTAGAGATCTTGAACTAATGTGGTGACGAAGGGGGAAAGCATGGAGAAGGCACAGGCTCAAAGCACAAGCCAAAGTGAGGGGTGGGGCTAGCACCACACATGAAGGCTGAAAGATATAGTGATCAAGATGGCAGTGATAGCGCAGGGGCCAATCACTAAGGTCGCACAAGGAAAACTAGTTCCAAAGACCAAGTGAGTATATTGAGTGTAAACAAAGATACAAGTACTAACCTAGTTCCAAAGACCAAGAGGTCAAGATGGGGAACTAGGTGTCAACTACAGTACTATATATACAAGAGTCTTGATGAGTAAGTGACAGCATGGGAAGATGATAGAAGGATATAGAATGATGTAGAAAGATATGGAAGAATGTGGACAGATCCAAACCGTAACAAGGATAAAGAAACAAGGAGATGTAGGGAAAATAAAGTAGGTACCATATACTGTGTAGCATGTCACGACATCCACCATGTTTTCTCAAAACATGGAGTTCCTAGCCATGTCACTTCTGACCGAGGCTTGGAATTCATTTTGGCTTTCTTTTGTGCTTTAGGAGAAGCTCTATCAATCAAACTACACTTCACCTCTAGATATCATCCTGAGGGGGATGGACAAACAGAACGAGTTAACCAGACTCTGGAACAATACATCTGTATGTATTGCATGTATCAACAGGACGATTGGGCAAAGCTTCTGCCTATCGCAGAATTTGCATACAACAACACTCTGAATGCTTCCACTGGTATTACTCTGTTCTTCAGGAATGAAGGTTATCACCCTAACATTACAGTGAAACCTGAAATCAACATCCATTCCAATCATGCAATTGACTTTGTGACGAATTTGGATGAGATTCGTGCTTTTCTCTGCAAAGAAATTACTAATGCGCAAGCTCAATACAAAGAGCAAGTGGACAGAAAATGTATTAATCACCCAGATTTTCCCATTGATTCACAGGTATTCATACTAGTGAAGCACATAAAAACCACTCAGCCTACCACGATGTTCTCCAAGAAGTATCTCGGACCATTCAAAGTTCTTGAGCATGTAGGAACTCTCTTGTACAAGTTACAACTTCCTTCCTACCTTAGTCGTGTCCACCCGGTCTTCCATGTATCCCAACTTGAACTCTATACTCCAAACTCAATTCCACATCACGAACAAACTCCTCCACCTCTGGTGGAAGTTGATGGCAAAGAGGAATAAAACATCATGGAGGTCTTAGATTCAAAATGGGATTGTCAATACAAAAAATGTCCACTATGGTATTACATATGGTGGGCAGGATACAAGGGTACAGATGAAGAGTTCTCCTGGGTCGCCATGAATGAAATTCATGCGGATGAGCTTGTGCCAGCCTTTCATCTTTGTTACCCTCACAAACCTGGACCATCATGATTACCAAATACTTATTTTTACTATTCATTCACTGGCAATACTAATTTTCATTTTTTTTTTTCTAGTAACAAACTCCTCGCAAAATGATCACAATCCATCACAATCACATTCCGTTCTACCCACTTCATTACCTACTAATTCCCGATCCCTATGCCAAGGAGTTCCACAATTCATTATTTGCGAAACTAACTTGAACACTCACACATTCCTTCCCTTCCAAAACCATCGCGATTCTTTCCTCGCAGAACAAAGGTTAACTCCTTACACCATTAAAACTTATTCATAAAACAAAACCCTTACAAATCCAAAATCACCAAAAAAGGCAACTACTTATAACATTAAAACAAAACAAAACAAAACAACAAACAACAAACAAACAAATACTAAATTATATAAAATTAATTACAAGTCCCACTACAACCCTTCACGGGAATCATGTCATGCGTCGTTTCCCCTTGTGAATCCTTCTATGTTTCCTCTCCTCTTCATCTTCTTCCTCTTCCCCTTCTTCTTCTTCTTTTCCTTTGTCAATTTCCCCATCTTCTTCTACCTCTTCCTCCCCAGGTCATGGCTGCACTAAATGAACAAGTTCTTCCATTGCAAAAGCAGCATGACTCACAAAGCCCAGCAGTGAACTAAACTGTTTCTGGAGGTCTTCATTCTGCTGCGTGAGCAAATCCAACTTCTCTCCGAAGCCTACTCCCACCAAACTTCTTTCCACAATGTGCTTCATGGGAACTTGGTACAGTTCTTCATCAGTCTGGGTTTTTTTCTTTCGAGACCTACAGGCTGTGTTATCCCTGGACCAACTGCAACGTTGTCATTGCAGATGACAGGCTAAACAAGCTTGAGTCTGGGGCTTACTGGGTTGAGCAATACAGCTGATAGTATTGCCCTGCATAACACATTGTATGCAGGCCTTGCGGCTATGAGAAGGAGTAGGAGGAGAGGGTTTGTCATTGTCATCGTTGTCATCATCGTCTTCATCATTGTTGTCATCATCCGGGTCAGGAGCAGAACCAACCTATATTGGTTAAGCAACTATATCATCGCAAAGTAAAATACTACTCACCTTAGGAACCACTTGTTTCCTCTTCAACACTCTTATCTCCACGTCTGGGGTATGGCGAACCATGGAGGCCGACTTGTAAAACTTTTTTGTGGAGCTGGAAGGCTCCTGCAAGCTCATTGTGGACCCCATTCTTTGCAATGCTGCACAAGCTGCACACTCTCGTCATTCTTGCAACTCTGTGAGGGCTTGTGCCCTCCGATGATCCTGAGTCTCTTCTTCCTCAGCCAATCTCTTCAATGCATCAGCCTTTGCCTTTGCAATACTCTCCTCGATGAGTCGCTCTTCTTCCCTTCTCTTCGCTGCCCTCTTCTCCTCCTCGACTCTCCTTTCCTCCTCAAGCCTCTTCTCCTCAGCTTCCTGTTCTGCTTCTTGAGCAGCTTCCTCCTCCAATCGCAACAGTTCCGCTGCAAACTCTGCCTCCTGTACATCAATTTCTAGTTGATGAAGGCAGGCTCATTCCACCTGCTCACGAACAAGGTGCGCTCGTCATTCTTGTACGGTTTCAGTGGCAGTGACAGTAACAGACATTGTGGAGTGATGAGGACTTAGGAAAAACCAGAGAAAACCCTCGTGTTTTATATGCGTTCATCGTTGAGGGCAGGTTTGACTTCAAATTTTTTGTTTACTTCAATCATAAATCATGTGGTACTTGAAAGATTTCACTTTTTCTTCTTTTTACTTTTCCATTTTATCTGATTTTAAATTGGTTACTCATTAATGATTGCATAGGCTTTCGAGAGCGAAAGCCTGAGAGGGGGATACTGTTATATCTATGCAAACTAAGCCGTTACAAAGCTTCGTGATCCATTCTGCTACTTAGCTATATTACTTATATCCTTTTACCACTACGCAATTACTTTGCAAAGAAATTCTGATGTGAAGTAAATACTTGTTATCTCTTATCATCTTTATTGGATTTACACTATCCCTTTTATATCCCTTCCTTTGTTCTTTACTTATGAGCTAACCCATTCGGGCATGGCATCACTTCGTGATCCTGACTTACCTTTAGTATAAAGCTATGGTATCGAATAGGTAGTTCCTCAGTTTAAATATCAACCTTGATAGCACTTTGATAGTGATACCAATTAATCACTTATCCATATCATCATTTTAACATCCCTACTGTCAGTATGTTCTGCGATGGTTATCGCAAATGGAACACGTTTCACTTTCTTCTCTTGTGGACACACAAAGTGTTGAGGACTCTACTAATAGTGGAGTCAAGGTCCAACTACATAGTCTAGGATCATTTTACCTCACAAAGTAATTATCTTTGCTATTTCCCATGATCCTTTCCGATGATCCCTTTGTGCATGATCATAACAAACTGCTCATACAAGGACACAGTATGCCACTACTGTGGGCAACAAGGTCACCTAGAATCAGTCTGCTAAGACAAGTTCATGGGTCTAGAACATGGCCAGGTTAAGCATCAACAACCCTGCTGTCAACAAGTTGCTGCTTCCTCTTTGACACCCTTTACCCTCTTTCCCAATGAACCTGTCCAAATCATTGCTTCTACTCCAGCTCCTACCACCCAGTCCCCAGCTACTCCTGACCTTTCCACCCAGATTGCCCAGCTCTAGGAGCTCCTGAACAGAGCCAATGCCATGACCCCAGCACCAGGTTTGTAGGAGGGTTTCTAAAGTGGGTACTTGTCTCAGCCACACTGAGAATACCCATTAACCAATTTGCTATACATTCTACCTCTGCATATGATTCACTTCCCTCTTGTAAAATATCTACTATTTTGGAATTGAACTTCAATTCATCACATTTCTGAATTTACATGAAACTAAGAGGAAGAAATCACAGTATAGCAACTGTGGCCATGGTTGATTCTGGAGCTACTGCTTTATTTCTGAACCAGGAGTTGACACCCGCCATCATGTAAGGACCTTCCCACTCAGGAAACCCATTGGTGTCTTCAACATTGATGGGTCTGCTAACTGGGCAGGGCAAATCATGCATTTTACATGCACAACCTTGACTGTTGATGGCCAATGTTATGATCGTGCACAAAGGGATTGTCAGAAATGATCACAGGATGATCGCGGGAAGATTGCAAAGGAAAATACTTCGTGAGGTAAACAATCCTAGACAATGTAGTTGGACCTCGACTCCACTATTAGTAGAGTCCTCAACACTTCATGTGTCCGCAAGAGAAGAAAGGGAAACATGCTCCGTTCGCGATGACCATCATGGAACGTACTGACAGTGAGGATGTTAAAACGATGATATAGCTAGGTGATTAATTGGTATCACTATCAAAGTGCTATCAAGGTTGATATTTAAACTAAGGAACTACCTATTCAATACCATAGCTTTATACTAAAGGTAAGTCAGGATCATGAAGCAATGCCATGCCCAAATGGGTTAGCTCATAAGTAAAGAACAAAGGAAGGGATATAAAAGGGATAGTGTAAATCCGATAAGGACAACAAGAGATAACGAGTAATTGCTTCGCATCAGAATTCCTTCGCGAAGTAATTGCATAGTGGTAAAAAGATATAAGTAATATATCTAAGTAGTGGAATAAATCACAAAGCTTTGTAATGGCTTAGCTTGCATAGATATAACAGCCAAGAATAGTGGACAGACTTGCTGATAACCAATCTGGAAAGCAAAGACCTAATCCTGGGACTCCCCTGGCTATGTAAAGTCAATCCAGATATTGACTGGGAGAAAGGATGACTCTCAATTAAACCACAACAGACAACCATAGAGGTGGTGGAGGAGCAAGACTGTCATGAAACATGTTAAGACTGTTCCGGTGAGGTTCCGTGAGGTCTAGTGTGAATAGTATAGTATAGAGTGTTCTGATAGTTTCCGGGTTTGAGCAGTAACTACCAATCAGTAGAAAAGTGGAATGTAAAGTCGAACAAGAACCTTAGCACCACTTTCAGTAGTGCTCCTGCTATGTTGTAGTGGTTCCGTGGATGTTCGTAGATTTCGGACATCTGGAAGTCGACCGGATAAGTTCAGACAACTATCAAGTTAGACTGGAAAGTCCAGACGGAGTTATAGGGATAACCTCTCTAGATCGGAATGATCTAAGTTGATATTTAAACTGGAGAACTATCTACTGGACACTAATGCTTATATACCAGTAATCCTAATTGTTAAAGGAAGAACAATGAGTATCTGGAATAAAACAATAAGTATTGTAAAAAGTTCCCGATAATATAATCAAAAGATAATAGGGTGGGAATTAAAATTAATCATATCTGTTAACATCGGATGTCGTCGTACAGTCCGGTCCCGAACCGATAAGGAAAGGATAGGAATGAATCACCATTGTCATTTCCATAACTTCCGGATGTTCTGTACGAGGTAGCGGAAGCATACCCATAACAAAACATTCTTTTTCATTCTTCTTTTCTTTTATTATTCTTTTCCTTTTCTTTTATTTACTTACCTAATCACTAAAGTGCTTACACCAGTGCTCATTATATTTTCATTTTCATCTAGATTACATGTGTCAACCTTATTGTTCTCATGTTGTTATTTCACCTATATGCAACTCTCTCATGCCTGTCAGCTCATTGACAGGACATTGTCACTATTGTCCTGTGTTATGATCGTGCACAAAGGGATCATCTGGGATGATCACGGGATGATCGCAAGAAAATACGAAGTGAAATACTTCGCGAGGTAATACGATCCTAGACAATGTAGTCGGACCTTGACTCCACTATTAGTAGAGTCCTCGACACTTCGTGTGTCCACAAGAGAAGAAAGATAAATGTTTTCCATTCGCGATGACTATCGCGGAATGTACTGACAGCGAGGATGTTAAAACGATGATACAGATAGGTGATTAATTGGTATCACTATCAAAGTGCTATCAAGGTTGATATTTAAACTGAGGAACTACCTATTTGATACCATAGCTTTATACTAAAGTTAAGTCAGGATCGCGAAGCGATGCCATGCCTGAATGGGTTAGCTCGTAAGTAAAGAACAAAGGAAAGGATATAAAAGGAATAGTGTAAATCCGATAAGAATGATAAGGGATAAGGAGTAATTGCTTCATGTCGGAATTCCTTCGCGAAGTAATTGCGTAGTGGTAAAAGGATATAAATAATATCTAAGTAGCGGAATAGTTCGCGAAGCTTTGTAAAGACTTAGCTTGCATAGATATAACATCCTGCCTCCATGCTTCTTTTTATATTGCCTTATTGTTTACTCACTGAATACCTACAGCCTTACTTATGGATATGAGTGACTCTTATTGTAGATCCTTACAGTTATGGTGCGAGATGATTCTCATGGCTTCATATCCCATTAGTATATAAGACTTAGTATTTTGTAGTTATATTCCTTAGCTCTATTCTTGTCTATTCTCCTTGGTAGTTAGACTTGTAGTTGGGTTGTTTTATCCTCATTGTCTTTTTCATCCTCTTGCTCATTGACTATCATGTGATGCCTGGTTGTCTCTTGTGAGAGCTAGCAAGTCACTGACAATGTTGGGGTGATAACCCTTATTCACAAAGAATGATGTAAGGCCCATCACAGCATTTAGAGCATTGTTATAAGCAAGCTCTGCAATGGGTAACAGATTTACCTAGTTGTCCTGTTGGTAAGTGCAGTAGATATGAACATACTGTTCCAATATTTGGTTGACTTGTTCTGTTTGGCCATCAGCTTTGGGGTGGTAACCAGAGGTGAAGTATAATTTCATTGAGAGAGCTTCACCTAAGGCACAAAAAAAGCAGATACAAATTCTGAAACATGATCAAAAGTGACATGACTCAATATACCATGTTTCAAGAATACATGAAGAATGAATAACTCAACTAGTTTCTCTAAAGTGATCTTATCATCTATTGCAATGAAGATACCTTGCTTTAAGGCTCAATTGATGATGACCAAGATAGATGTGTGTCCATCCAACATGGGAAGTTATTCAATGAAGTCCATCAAGATGGAATCCCAAGGGCATAGTGGAACTGGGAGGGGTTTGAGTAGACTGTAAGGCCTATGTTGACAAGGTTTATTGTGACTGCATACTGTGCATGAGCTAATGTAATTGCAAATGAGTTCATGAACTTTCGGCCAAGTATATTGTTGCCATACTGCCTTAAGAGTCCACTTTTGACCAAAATGTCCTGAAAGGAGTTGGTCATGAAAATAACAAAGGATTTGGAGCCATAAGTCAGAATGATTTGGAACATAAACATGCTCATCTAGTCTTAACAGATGATCAGGTCCTAACCTCCATCAAGGTCTGGCAGGGTCTTTTGCTAAATCTAGTCTTGCAATTGATTCCGGGTCTAGTGTAAGAAATGCTCAAAACATGGAGTGTAATGCTTTGATATCCATTACAATGCAGGCACAAAGTGCAGGACCTTCTAAGAAGGTGGCTCGAAGGGACATGGTAAGTTGTTTGTTAGTGAAAATGGGCCTGAAGTTCTGTGGATTGACTTGTGCATAGCTGATATATATACATCCTGGTGCTTTTCATGGAACTTGTCTGTTTCCCTTCAATCAGCACCTCACAACATGCATGCATACCTCTGCTGCTCTTTTCCCCTCCCTCCTTCCCTTTACTTACTCCTGCTTTCTCTGTGCTTTGTGTTACTATTTACATCTTTCTTTTTCATACCCCATAGTCTGTAGTCTTCTCATAGTGGTCTATTCTCACACAGCTATGAGCCCCGTTTCTCAAAACCTTCTCCTTGAAATTTCAGGTGTCTCTCTCGGCCTGTGACCGTCGCTTCAAGCCACCAATGATCATCTTCACCCAATAACAATTCTATTATTTCTCATCTCTTTCTCCATCATGAGGAGGGCGCATAAACCAGATTTAGGTACAGATTTTATTCAGGTGTATCAGTGACGCAGGCCGATGAGACCTTGCTGGCTATCTTTTTCCTCTCCAGATAGTTTTTCCTTCTCTTTCTAGCTCCCCGCCATTCAACGACAGATATTTGTTTCGTCTTGAACAGTCATCGCATTATAGGCAGTCCAGGGGTTGACACTGATTTAGGCCGCTGCTATCTTCTGCGTGATGCTGTGCACTATGTACAATTCCCTTTCGGGCTTACGTGCGTTAGTATCAGAAATTTGCCAGAAGTTGGCTGCTAATACTCTTTCAGGCTCTTTCCTATATAGATACACTCATGATTTTCTTGACACAACGTATGAAACAGGTTGTCAACTTCTCTAACAGCGCAAGAATATTATGAATAAACTAATCTATAGCCTCAAGCGTTCACATCGGGCTTGCCAGGATACTTATATAGACCTCTTGAAAGGGGTAGTAGTATCATCAAGTTATCTCCACACTCGGCTGGTCCGTTCGTTCGTTAAGCCCACTGCAGTACTCAGGTAGTGCTACACTTCGAGTTTGATCTCGCAGATTTTCTGGATTCATGATCTTCATAATGCTTCAATCTACATTCGTTGCTCGGTTCCTCTTCCTCCTTGCTGTCGTGTCTATTGTTATTGCAGCTCCCATTCCTAGAGGCCTTCGAAACGCTCGCTCAATGATTGCTCGGGATGATTCAGACTCAGATACAGCTTCTAACTCTAATTCAGGCTCTGATTGGGATTCGGAATCAGGTTCAAGCTCGAACACCGACAACACCAGTGTTGATAGCGGTAGCAACAGCACCAGTGGCGTTGCTTTCGCAGCAGACTCGTCTATCGACGTCGCTGCCATTCTTCAATCAGTCGAGTCTGCCACATCTAATCCCGTCTCTGACGCTAATTATGGTACGGGACATGATAGCAACAAAGCGCAGATATATGAACTTGATATGGATAGTTCTGCGGGTAGATCGGTTTACGCGGTCGAAGCAGATATGGATGTTGATTGCGATGGTACCGATGTGAGAGCGCTCTCTTCCCCTTGACTGATATCGGTGATGATCCTCTTCATTGCGCTTCTGTTGTCTAGTATCAATGCCAAGTCTGTACTTTCAAAAATCATAATGTGCTGATCTTCCATTTAATTCTCGACTTGTAGGGCAATGATGATGGACAATCAGAAACAAGTTATGGAGCACTTTCTGCAAAGAGAGTACCCTTCTACGTACTACCACAGTCGTTCGTAGACCAGCACAATATCAAGGGGAACTCTCTTGGAGCCATCATCTGCAATAACAAAATGTTTTATGCTATCATGGGTGATACAAAGTTTGTTCTTATTCCATAATGATCCAGCTCAGATGCTGACCGAGCACATTTTTTCCTAGTGGCGACTCTCCAGAGGTCATTGGAGAAGCTTCCTGGCTAATGGCTCGAACGTGTTTTCCCAACGACGATCTAGATGGAGCTAAAGGACATGATCAATCCGATGTTACGTGTAAGTGGTCTTTTATCCTGGAGTCCGTGATTAACGTCTTTGCTTATCCTGCTGGACTTCTTTAATCCTCGTAGACATCATCTTTGGCTCCCTAGTTCCCGGTGGTATCAATGAAGACTCACCTACAATCGATGTTGATTCATTACAAGAGCTCGGGGACAAGACAATGAAGGAGTTCAAGCTTAGTAGCTAAGGAAGACCTAGGCAAATCGTGCGATGTACCTAGCCTAGAATGCAATAAAGAGATAATTCATATACTTCGATTAGTTCAAGCTATTTGACGTTCTCGCACTGGGGAGATTCAAAGATATCACTACGCAAGATAACTAGCTCGCTCTCTATTTGTCCAAGGAATTTCAACTTCTCTAGATCTGCAACGAGTCAAATATTCAAGTAATTAATCCAGCGATAAATTTTACTCTGGAGTAAACCAGCTCACTGAAGGACCTTGTGAATTTTCAGATTATCTCGAGTATGTGTGAATCTCAATGTGCTAAACGACTGTCTCTTATTTGTCCTGACAACTTTTCGTCTGGTAAATCGCATGCTCTCTGTCGTTGCTTCGGTGGGCTGATACAGGTCGATACCTACACAATAACTCGGAATCCCAGCTTCAATGTTATTGTCATTAGCTTTCTTTGATTACCCGGATGCTTTTGGTTCGCGTCTGCCTTACTTGGTTGACCTTAATACTCTACTCAACCCTCAGGATCGCATCATGTTGTCATGTAGTGGAGTACGACGGTCACTGTCGAGCGATCGATGCTACGATTGCGAAATATTGCGGCAACGAAAGCACAGAAAAGAGACTATCGCGATGTACTAAAATACGGTCGATGATGTTGACTTCATTCAGATAGCAAACGAAGGAGAAAGATTGGTTTACGCTGTATGCGACATGCACAACGTGCACTCAATCTATATAATGCTACTAGGATAGTCTCGCAAATTTCTGAACAAACCTGGAGAGTACGAAAGTAAGATATTCAGGGTGTATACAGATATAACCTTTGTGTATGTATAAATGAAAGATGACTGGTACAATATTCTTAGGATCAACGTTCGTTTGGCAGACAACGAAATTAAAAATCATAACTGAGCTCGCGCTCTACAGTCACAGTTGCAAAAGCGAATCGATATCGACGAAGACATACTAACTTTGAGACAGCAAATGACAATGAAGATGGAAAAGGTAAGAAGCCAGACAGTTAAGGCTTGTAATCAGCAAAATAAGGGTGAATCAAAGCGCGCTTTGCTGTGAGCAAGAATAAGTTAGTGACCGATCCTGAACCAGACGAAGAACCCCTTGCCAGAAATGCGTTTCGCAGAGTCATAGACAAGTGTTTGCTACATCAAAAGTCAGGGTCAAGCCGGAGGAATTTAACGAAAGAAGGTTCACCTTTAACATATCAATTCCGGCCTCATCCAACACCGGAACGACTCCAGGGAGATCTTTCGTTGACCATTGCGGGAACGTAGGTTTGTAATCCGGAAGGGCAGATACTCCAGGCCATATCTGTTCGTTGGGTGTGCCCATGATTCTAGCCGGACCTGGGTAACTGAATCTAGTGGAGTCAGACGTCGATCACTCACTTGAAAATCTTGAATATTTGGTCAATTTCAGAATCACCAGGGAACAACGGATGTCCTTGCAAAGCCATTTCAGCAAATATACACCCTACCGACCACATATCGACAGCGGTAGAGTAATGGCGTCCGCCTAGTAACACTTCAGGAGCACGATACCACAGGGTGACGATCTACGGGAAAGAGTAAGCAACAAATTGATGATGACAACGTGAGACAGCACTTCATGGGTGTAAGTTCTCATGGGAATCCCAAACGCGCGAGCGAGACCAAAGTCAGCGAGCTTGAGGTTATCATCCTTATCAATCAGAAGGTTTTGAGGTTTGAGATCGCGATGAAGGATGCGGTGAGAGTGACAATACAAGAGGCCGGCATTGAGTTGCCAGAGAAATTTCTATTCATTGGTGTGAGTAGGAGGAAAGGACACGTGATGAAAAAGCAGCAAGAGACGATAATCGAAAAATATTGGGGTGCAGCCTAGGCGATCGAGCCAGGTTCGCAGCAGAAAACTGGCAAGCACAAAAACACAAAGATTCCATCACCATTGTAAAACACGCTTTGTTATAAGCTATCTGTCAAAAAAATCCGGTGCAGCTTCACGCGTCAAACGCGTGGAAATACGCGCACTTTGGCGGGAAAGACCGGCATGGGGACAAAGATAGTTTGTTGATTGAATTCGAAGAGGAAGACAAATCGCAACTCTTTGATGAAAACCAAGCTTACCTTGACAATCTTCGGAGTAATAGGAGTTCGATTCTGGTTTCCGTTGTCGATATATCGTTTGAGATCCACGTTCAAAAATTCGAAAACTAGGTATAGTTTCTGTTCGACATGAATGATATCTAGGAGCCTAGATTAGAGCGGAGAATGAGCAAAGACTCTCTATCACGAGAGGGCGATATATTACGCACCTGACAATGTGGTCATCATTCAGTTCCTTCAACAAACTGATCTCGCGAATGGCAGTGCTGGGCACTCCTTCGTCTTCTGCCTCCAGTCGGATTTTCTTCAAAGCGACGATTTGGTTGGTACCATTGTCTTTGGCTTTGTATACTACGCCATACGTTCCTATCAAATAATGAAAAAAAGTCTTCTCTTAGAAGCCACAACGACAGCACACCTTCGCCTGTGTGTCCGAACCAGAATTCATAGGCATCACTAATGTAGTCTGTGAGTTCGTCACCTTTACGCACCAATTTTTTCGATTTTCGTATAACTAAGATACCATGCATCAGTACATCATCGAATAGACTAGAGTAGATAGGGCAATACTGACCGATCCATATTGCAACTTTGAATACTCAAGGTGATTAGAAGAGGTTATGGGCGACGTCGGTGGAAAATATGGGCGACGATAGGAGGCAAGTGTTCCAAACTGTGAACGAGGGTTGTCACCAAGACAGTGGTCGATACGAAAGAAGATGAAAGCGGCGGTGAAAGTAAATGAACGAAAATCGGAGACGATGATTGTTGAGGAACAAAATGAATCTCTTATAAGAAAGTTCAAAGACACAGATCATGTGTGACAGAAATTAGTCTGATGCGCAAATATCTCGCCGGAGATCCAGCACCAAGCAAGCTATGTGCCACCTAGTGTAATATCCATGTGTATTAACTTCCACATCTTGTAAATACAGTATAACATAGATAACGACAATGTTGGCAGAGGCACAGTCTAATTACAGAACCGAAAAAGGACTAATAACTTGGAGGGCCAGGTAAGTTACGAAAGCTGGCAGTTGTCGTGGCTTTTGGACGCGTCCGCGTCTGTCCCTTCAATCGCTGTATTCATTGCGCGTTTAAAGTAACATAGATCCTACCAACCGGAAATGAACCGGGAGCGTTGCGGAGATGACTTGATATTCTTTAGCCGGGCCTTGGCCAATGAATGTTTTCATCTCCGTGTCGCTGAGCACGAGTAACATCGATGTATTCTCCAGGCCAACGCTCTTCACCTGCAAAAGAGACTTTGCATCAGCGAGTTGAAGATATATCGAAGCACGGTCATACTTCTATCAATGATGTTGACGTCGACATCCTCATCTTCACCCTCCTCATCCTCCTCAGGATCCCATCGATCTTGCGCCGCCGCCTCAGGATGTTTCGCTCTTTCGACCTCTAGATCTTTCATCATCCTATTCATAGAATCTGCTTTAGCGTCCTGAAGGACCTTTTCTCGGGCAGCACGAGCGCGTTCAAGCTCAGGTACGTATTGTCTGTGAACCGAGGTGGACGTTGAACCGAAAAGTAAATCCCGATGAGAACACATACGTTTCATACTCCTCCCTAGAAGCTTCGACTGCATCAAAGAATTCTTTTATCCCATCTCCCGTCATGCTAGACACACCGACAGCCTAAACATTCCTGATCAGTATAGACCGAGTTAAGCCTGATATGAGTGTGACAGACATTAAGATGTTTATAAAACTCGTCTAAAACAAGGCTCATACTATTCATGAGACTGTTCATGTACGTAGGTTCGCCTTCAGCATCTCGTGTGCCACCATGCGTAGCCAATGCCTCCTGGAACGCTTCAAAGTCGTGCATCCACTCTAACGCGAAATCGTGTGGCTGAACGTCAGTCTTGTTGAACACCAATATGAAGGGCAATTTCGTTTTGTACAAGATACTGCAGGTTGCGAGGATAAGTGGCGTTGCACGATAAGAATAGAGGGGTACGATAACCGCACCTGCACGCATACAGCATATTTGACATAAAGGTGGCCGGTGCTGAGGTTCGAGGTGTATCGATGATGTACGCAACCACGGTTGGGAAAGAGGAAGCAATGGCATCAGTTATGATAGCTCCAGAAGCAGACCAGGTAAAGATTTCGATTTGACCTGGTGTGTCGAGGATCACATAGCTCCAAAAGAGAACTTCAGTTGGGAAAGGTCAAGGAAACGCAGCAAGTAGCACGACTGACTCAACCGTATCCGATCGCTTTTCAACCAGCGATAGAACTTGATCGAACTTGGTAGTGAAAAGGTTGAGAGCCGTTAATATTCCTCCGTTAGGGCCGAGATTATACCTTGAAGGCTGATTCATCACCATGAGGGAAAGATACATGCGATCTTTACACACTGCTTCATGACTTCCTTGTAATTGACAGTGTCCCGAATGTCGATGTTGGCCTCGAAAGGCATGAAGGCCACCGCTGGATCCAGGTTCAACACGTACGGAGGTGAGTCCTTCGAGTGAAGATATGAGTTGATCCGTTGGACAAATGTCGACTTCCCTGCGCCAGCCATGCCGATAGTGATAATGGTCGTTGGCTTCTTCTTTGTCGGCGCATCGGAGCTGGACGACATGATGATGGTTGACGGCGACGAAAAAACAGAAACGATTACAAATCATTATAATGCGTGTTCCTCATGTTTATTGTTATCCTTGAATGGCTGATTTGGTCCCCACACTGCACTTCTCCATTTCTCCTTCACCACCATCTTGTGAATACTGTCACTCAAATTGACTATGAGCGAACGCTTGTTAGTACCGCTTTTCTCTTTCTTATTTATGCAAGTGATATCGATAAGGCCCCTAGGCGAGCCCAGCTACTGAAGAATTCTGATTTCTTCCCCGACCCCCTGGGTAATAACGTGATTGAAGGGCTCGCTGTGGGTACAATTTTCAGCTCGAGGTGAGCAATCTTTATGGTCTTGTCAATGAATATCTCGATTGAAGCGGAAATTTTAAATAGGCAAGAATTATCGAACAAAAACGTTCATCGGCCCACTTATGCCGGGATTAGTGGCACAAAGGAATTAGGTGCAGAGTCTGTGGTTCTTTCAGGACAATACGAGGACGATGGAGACCAGGGGAATGTCATGTACGTTGATCGTATCATATATTTTTGCCTGGCATCTTATCGTTCCTTGGAAACTCCTCCATAGCATTTACACGGGAACAGGTAAGTGACGAGCAGTAACATGTTACCATCTTCTACTCAAAACGCAAACAGGTGGACAGAAAAATTCTTTCAATGTGTGTTCGTTGCTTTGTATATGAATATTCCCCTCATGATTCTTAATAGGGTACTGGTCCTCAAGTCAAGGACCAATCTTTTGACCACCGAATGAACCAACAGCTATACGTACGTCCTCTTCTCATTTTGTCCTGACAAACTTTATAATCCATGTGTTCAGAAATCGTACCAAAACAAACGACCAATCCGTGTCATACGCGGATCAAATCTCGATTCGCAGTATGCTCCTGCAGAAGGTTATCGCTACGATGGAATGTACAGAGTCACTGATGTGAGTGCAACATCTTGTCTCTCTATTGCACAACACGTTCAATCATCAAAACAGGCCTATATGGATGAAGGTTACCGCGGTTATGCCATCTGCAAGTTCAAACTGGAGGTGAGAACCGCCTGACATGTATCCGCAGCCGCGTTTTGAGTCAGTTTTCTAATGCAGCGACTTCCTGGACAACCACCCATTCCAATTGCACGGTGACATTGTTCAGATATTTTCCATCTCAAGACTATTCATTCTGCTTCGAACCGTTTCCTTGCATATATTGCGTTTACCTTTCTACTGCCACCGTCGTCACAGCACCTATAATGCACTGAGTAATCGTCTGAACGTTCAATACGTCTATGATTAGATGTTTCACATTTCGTGCATATAACATGAAATGGGTCCCTTGCACATTTTTGTGATAAATTTACCAGAAGTTCATCGATCATCTACAAGATGCATTCAAAGATATTCAATACACACATAATACAGTATTATCACAAGCTTCATTCCCATTTTTGCACTACTACACTATTCTTCAATCCTGCTTGCTCAATTGTAGCATTTAGATCACCAAGTGTACGATTGGGAAATGTGGTTCCAATGCTATATGGACGGGTGAGATTCTCCGGGCGAGAACTGTAATATACATGTTGAGTTTTGGTATTTCTTGAAAGTATGAGCACTCACGCGTTGATAAAGCTCCTGAGATCAAGCACTGTGTGCGTCAAATTCATTCGGCAGATCATCCTGAGCACACAGGAAATCAGTAAGGAATGATGAGTTAAGAGACAGAATATAACAGACCTCGTTCCATCTGCTAACCTTATCTGAACACTGGTCATTGGCTGACTTTGATCGACTTCGAATTTGGTGTTCACGTTGGTAGGTTCCGCCCGTGTTGACGAGGATGAAGGAGTATCAGCGAAAGACCCAGGCATAATTGATCCGTCGCTGCGACTCGGTCTAGCTCCTGAAAACTCGGGTACGGGTGCGCCCAACCGTTGACCTGCGCCAAAGAAAGCCCCAGGCTTGGGAGGAACAAAATCTTCATTCGTGCGTTTCGCTACACGTAATTCTACGGGTTCTCCTGGACTGACATTCAATAGAGAAGGAGGGGCACGACTAAGTTTGAAAGCAAGGCAAATCAATAATAGGACTATCCGGAAAAAGAAGAAGAAAAAATTACCCAGAATGAATTTCAGCAAGCACAGGTTGGATCGCTGGATCGTCGTAACGCATCAATGGCCCGTCCTCCACAGTGAATCCATCTCTCCAGAACGTAAGATGACGGATAGTGGGTTCTGGTTCTTTGATTGGATACGATGTGGACTTTTCAGCGTTCTGCAGAGCAGATGAGTGTGGCGAAGCTCACCTCGACGTTGGCTAGGATCAGGGACGTATGTGCTCTCGACTTCATCGCTTCCTAGTCTGTGTCCTCCTCCAGAGAAAATGCGCGAAGTTGTTTCCTCAGGAGCTGGAACATCACCTCTACAATTCCAATTCCTTCGCTTAGACGAGAATTATATCAAATGGGAGGCAGAAAAATCGTACTCGGCAGCGCGGCGCAACAAATCCCTAACTATATCTCCTCCAGGAAGTGCATCCCCTCCCCCTCTTCCTCCTGGTCTATCAGGATTTTGTACAGAAATGCCGCTGTGCAATACAGCAGATCAGGAGAATCGAGCTTCGTTAGAAAAGGCAGACAAACCTGCGCTCACCACCAGCAAACCAGCTCTCCCCCTCCTTATCGCCTTCATCATCATCAGAATCAGTGCCGCCATGGCTAAGCGCAGGTGGCGCAGGTGCATTGTTACCACGTAACGTACGAACTCGAGAACCTCTGCCACCGCTTGTTCGACCCGATGGGCTATTAACACAATGAGGATTCAGTTGTACACATTCTCTGGGTACGAACCCAGCTGAGCCAGTTATATCACCAACACGCGCAATCCTCGGTGCTGTATTTGATTGACTCCATCCAGCCGGCAATGGCTCACTGGATGCACCCCCAATAGATCGTCCTCCACTAGAGTTGTTATCGGACATGTAGAAAACAGAAGATATAAATTGGAGAAGGTACGCGTAATGTTGATACCGTGAGACACGCCATTCTCACGGACATGTGCTCTCATCGACTAGGATAAATTTGTGGGTATAGGTGAAGACATTCGGAAATCCTACATAGAAAAGTATAAACATGGTAATATATACAGTGTACTACTTGGCACGTATGATACAGGTGAAAATTCGAATGTTATCTTGCAATTGGGTCCTGTGTCGTTCAATCATAATCTAATGCGCCTCTCTAGCAACACGTACCCATAGCCCACCCTATTGGCAAAAAAGTAGTTCTAAGTAACTGAACAGGAGCTGCCAATTCCTAAGACGAACCTTGACAAACAACGTCAATGCTGCTGCAGGCCAGATCTTTTCTTCAGCTTGTCGACCCTTTTTATGTTTCCATTGCGGAGGAGGTAAAGAGCCATCGGGTTGAACTTCTGGTGCAAGGCTGAATGTATCAAATTGTTGTAAAAGTCGAACCAGGAAGAACGAGGCTTCGTTGTATGCATAATTCTGGCCTAAGCACTAGTTCCACACCGAGAATCTGTTAGTCCATATACATTCTTGAACAAGGTAAAACCACCAACTATTCTGGGGCCCGCACTGAACGGAGTGAACATCATCGGATTCGCCACAAATCGTGAAAGTCTTTCTCCTTCTAGCCATCTGTCAGGATCAAACACGTCCGCGTCTGAGCCCCATAACTCTTTATTCCGCTGTGCGAGTAAAGGCAGGAAGGTGATCGCTGTCGAGCCCGGCATATGAAGCGGACGAGGATCGTGGTCCATCATATTTGCGTTGTAATCAGCTTTGAATGTAGGATCTGAAGGGGGAAGGGAACATCCTCCCGCACGACTTTCACGGACGTTCAGCGGCACGGGAGGGTATAGACGTAGAGTTTCGTTAATCACTGCGCGCACTGCAGGAAACGATCAATTCCAAAGCCGAGCAGTGAAACACTCAGACGTACTATATTTGAGGTTTCTCAATTGCTCGTATGTAATCGAACCGGCAGCGCCACAATGTTCCAGCACCTCCGCCCTAAGCCTTTTCGTTACGTCCGGATAAATAGCCATAAAATAAGTGACAAATGTCAATAAGCATGCAGTCTGAATTCGTCGGAGTCCATTAGCGTTTGAGAGAAAATAGGAAAGCGAGGACGACAAGCTTACAGTATCCCTTGCTGCTAAAAGTAAGCTGAGCAGTTGATCACGAATGATGATTGGGTCTATTCGGGAGTAGATGTCATTGTTAGCCGAAGACGGGAGGAGCTGAACGCACCATCGGTACTTTCAGCAAGATGCTGCAAAAAATTCTTTTCAGCTACCGGACTACAGATTCCCGCTTTCTTCATTTTCTCCTTCTCGCCTAACGCACACCGGACCAGGGGATCAAGCCATTGATGGACCACCTCTGCATTCAGGGCATTCTTATCCCTAAAGAGTTCAAACACCGGCCAGAAATATCCTACTCGGCTTCGAGCAGTAATAACTTGCTGTGCCATCTCGAACGAACTGGCAAAAGATCCCCAAGGATCCTCAGTTGCTGATCCCTTCGGACCCATCTTGGTTTTTCCTGCTACGGGTAATGTTGCTGAGAGTGTGTCCAAATTTTGACCGAATAGGAACTCCGAGGCTGCGTCTAACGCGAATCGCGAGTATAGATCCTGTACATCAATCGGAGTTTTGCCAACAGAGTGGGACGAGGGCGATGATATGATGTTTAAAGTCTGGGCTGTGTATCGCTCGAAGATATCGAAATCAGATATCCTTTCTCGAGCGAAGAAAGGGCGTGTGTTTCCGCGATGCTGATTTTTTTGTGTAACAATAGTATCAGTAAATGCGGAACGTTGACACTTGTCGTGGATTTCACTAACCATACGCCACATCTGGGATGACCGATGTCCAAATCTGTCAGTCAAATTGGAAGAACGACGAGATGAAATGGATGTTCACCTCGTCATCTCTATTGAAGATGCCCTGTCCGAGAAATCGTTCCCTGTTTCGCCTGTGAGTAAATGATGTGCATTCGAGTTCATTTACTCACATCCGCTCCTTCTGCCATCTTCCCCTCCAAAAGTGTTCAAATCCGGTTGATAGAACGAATTTGATATGTTCTTGGTCCATAGTAATGATCTAGATGAGAGGTGTAAGTTGACTGGCATATAACATACGCCACAGCCGCAGCGAACATAGATTTTATGTACAGAAAGATTCTCTTACATGGTCGGTCCACAGGATCCTCGTGTTCAGTGTTGTACACTGGTACTCTTCAAAGAGTTGGAGGTACACATCAAGAATGTAGCTGGTCTTGAATGCACGCAACATCTTTAATAACACATCAACATTTCCCGGCCAAGCCCCCCTTATGCAAGGAATCCTCTTTGCTCCCAGCTTCTGGCGTTCCGCACGTTGCAAAATTCTTGTGAGGAAACTTTTGGATATCAACCAGCAAATGATGAACACGAAATATGAAGGTGGGGTCATCAACAAGTTGATATTCATCTTGATCAGTTGTGTGGTTATGAGGTAGAATACGACTGAAGGGAGGACGAATATTCTTAGGAGATCAAAGAATAGTCTCATGCGATAGTTAGAGGGATGCATATTGCTGAGCGAAAACTGTGGGTTGATCTGTGGAAGGATTGGCATACTTATATAACGGAAAACAGTTTCCATCGGATTGGGTATGTAGAAGACTGTGTTGATGATTACAGTCGCATGTGAGGATGCGCGTAACAGAGTGTGCCTGCAAAATCACACTCCCGAGACCAGCCCGAGACGGACTTGTTGGAGAGATGGTATATGTCAGTCTAATGATCCAGCAAGTGACAGCGCAAAAGAGCTCGACCGCCTTGCTACATTGATTATACTAGACATGATATTCTCCGTCGCAAGGCTTGCGAAATTCTTGTGTCATTTGCCCTTCCTTCTGAGTAGATAAACAGAGGAAAATATCGGTCGTTGTGAAGCACCGACGCGAACCAAGATTGTGCTTGATAAACATACGCAGACGTAATTAGAAAGGTTAGAGGCAAACCGGATTAAAGGGGAAAGCCGGGAGGGGTTACAAGCATTACACTTGGTCCCACAAAGGCCTAGCGCTGGGGAGCGCCTGTAAGCTCGGAGGGCGCTCCCCCTGTTCCTATCAGATGTCGGAGACGGATGGTCGGAAGAAACAGGTGTTGATTCGTGTTGGTAACTGTTAACAATTGACCCAGGTGCAAACAGGTAGTAGATGAGATCCGGTTTTAGTCAACCTCCATAAGGCAGGACACAAAATTCACACTCACTCGTTGTCCGGCAGATACGAGCGCCGAGTATTTCCCATCGGAATTCTGTCAAGAGTGCAGATGAGACGTTTGTGAGGGGCGTAAGAGGCCACAAATCCCTGATGGTGCCGGATGCTATCGTTTCCGGAAAAAGTTGGGATCGTCATATATATAATATGTTCACGCAGTGAATGGTAAACCGAAATTCCGACAATATACCCCGGTTGAAAGTTGAGATAATTTACACCGACCGATATTCTACTCGTACAATCAGTCTACAAAATGAATTGAAACTATGAAAAGAACGGTTACAAATTACGCACGATATAACATATCTGAACTTTCTTCTTGTCGTAATCCCGCATATCTCCCGCTCTCCCCAGTATCACCTTTGTGGCACACTAGCATCGAGTGCAGCTAACTGATCAACTAAATCCTCCATCACGGACTTGGTCTGTCTATGTCCTTGACCGGTGTTGCTCGGACCAATATCTAAGGTAGCATTATCTGGTGATGCGGACAGTGGGACAGTAGCCCTAGTCGGAACAAGCACGGATCCTCTTGGCTCGAACCCAGGTGCAATTTTGCGTAAAGCCTCACGCTTCCTCCATTCTTTTTCGTCTTCCCTCGAACGCAGATATGCTTCGCGTCTGGCTTGATGAGCTGCAATTGTTGAGCGTCGAGAAGATTCTAGAGTAATAACGTGAGGCTCGAGTGTGAATGGGTACACGAACTGCACAAAACCATTTCAGGGGCTATTACTAATTGATTTTAAAAATAATATTACATACGTATGGTGTAACTGAGTCTGGTAGAGGATGTATATCTTCAGGAAGTTCCACGCGAGGGGGAACTCGAAGACTGGGTGATTTGATGAGCGGGACATGGCCAGCCGCAGCGTACGGCGCTTCAATGCGATATCAGATTCATTGGATGCACAGAGTGGAGAGCACTCACAGACATTTGTCTTCACGGAAATTCGTCATGGTCGTAGACAAGAAGATTTGTGGGCGCTTGAATCAGCGTCTGTTTTGCATTATCGTACGAAAGACTTTATCCGTTTACAGGTCATTGTTATCATCGGAGTCAGCCTGGGTTCATCGCCTCCAGCGTATCTTTGACCATCATCTAGCGCACTGATACAATACAACAGTTGAAATAGGCAGCAGTCGACTTTATGCAATTTAAACTCGTAAGAACCTACAGCGACAGTATTAAATTAGCTTCGGCGAACTCTGCTGTTGATCAACAAAGGGGGCCGTCAATCTTTGACAATGCAATACTTCTAGTACATGACGGTAAAGAATCGACACCTGCCTTGGTCCATCTTTGACCTTAACACCGTTGCTAGACACACGCCCTGGGATCCCAACTCCGGCCGCTAATCCCTGCAGCACCCTACAATCCCGGACCCACTGAGACCAGTGAATTGCAGGTGATGAAAACGGTAAGATGTACATGGAATGGAAGAGGTTCGCCTGGCAAACTGTCATGAAGCAAGAGAGGGTCTCTCACGTACATATCGTTTCAGACGGAGAAGCATGAGAGAGACAACCAAACTAAATGCAGAGCGAGCTTGAGTCACAAGGAACTAGAAATAGCCAGGGCTGAACAGATTTTTAAAAAAAAGATAGCTAATGAACCATATCAAGCTACATCTGATCAATTGTATACAACATTTCCTTGCCTTGTCTCGATGAGGGTGTACACTTGACAGCCGATATCAGAATCCTCGAACACATTAGAATGGCAAGTGCAAGGATCTGAGCGCTCGTCTTTCTTTCCACTCTAACCGCCATGGCGAATATTTCCTTATCGCAAATTCTGATTCAATCTTCTCTGCCGATTTCTCAGGGCGCTGAAGCTGCAAGTCGCCCGATATGCTCCTACTGCTTTAGCAAGCCCTAACCATCCGACTTGGATAGAAAGTCTACAAGGCCCAGCTAACCCCAAACTCCCCACCGATACTATTGAAATACCGGTTCCAAAAAAATTACAGGCACCCTATCCTTGATGCAAATCTCACTCGTTCTCGTATTGCGGGAGAAGCTAGGGCGCTTTACAAATGCCTGCGGTGCATATAACCTCATTCCTTCCGAAAGAAATCTCGTTCGGGCTTACTTTTTGTTATCGAACTTTTTTAGCTCTGGCGTCAATGTTCCTGGAATACGGATGGTAGATGTGACCGAGGGTGTACTTGGAATCGAGTGGATTGAGGGACACAGTGTGAGGAAATTACTTCCTGGATGTGCCGAGGACGACGGGTCCGACTATGACAACTCGGACTTTGCTTTGAAAGAGTATAGCGTTTCGGTCGGTACGCTGGTCAAATCATTTCTGGTTGTATCCTTTTTGTTTGACCGACTGTTGGGCCGCACTTAGATGAACTGATGAATTTGGTTGGTATCGAAATTGCCAAAATGCATCGAATAGACGTTATACACGGAGATCTTACAACATCCAACATGATGCTGCGACGTCCCAAATCCTTCACGTCCTTTGATCCTAATGATACCACCGAGTTGGTACGATCTTGACATCCTACTTTCCACCCGTTGATTCGAGGCTAACCAACAAAATAGATTCTGATAGACTTTGGTCTATCGTTTCAATCCACTTTAGTTGAAGACAAAGCTGTTGATCTCTACGTACTTGAACGAGCATTCTCCTCCACACATCCAGACTCTGAGCCAATGTTTATCAAAGTGTTAGCTTCGTACGCTGAGACGATGAGAAAGGATTGGCCTGCGATCAGGCAACGCTTAGACGATGGTTAGCTCATCTCCGACTGAGATATGAGTTCGAAGGCTGATTTCATTGCCCCATCTAGTTCGTCTACGAGGACGGAAACGCAGTATGGTCGGGTGAAATGTTATGCATGGCATAAGTTTACTATAGTAATACTTGTCCGTTCATACATGTACGCTGTTTTACAATTCTATCGAAGAAAATGCACGGCCATGATACGAGCGCTTATCGGATTCGACTTCGCCCCTAATGATCGCAAACATGGTTCTTCATGTATTCAACCAATTCTCATGGCGCTGTCGCCTGTGAACTTCAATCTGCTTCCTCCATCGGCGCCCAGATCCTTCAAGAAGGAGGTAGCGCTGCAGATGCCATCATTGCCACCACACTCGCAGTTGGAACCGTCGCTTCGTATCATTGTGGTATTGGTGGAGGTGGCTTCGCCATAGTAAGGCAGTCTGATGGGGTATATCGAAGTTTGGATTTTAGACCTGCAGCTCCGGTGTGTGTAACGATCCTTTCTTTCTCCTCGATCTTATATATCCTCGTTTTACATTGCAGGCTGCGCTGACTTCCGTGATGTTCATTGAAAAACCTGAAGCAACTAGCGTTGGAGGACTTTCTGTGGCAGTTCCCGGTGAACTACGGGGCTTTCAGGAACTACATAGAAGATACGGGAAACTCCCTTGGAAGCGGTTGTTCCAACCGAGCATTCAGCTTGCGAGAGATGGGTTTCCTTTTACTGAGGATCTTCTGCAGGCAAGTATGCCCTTTGTCCTTCACACATTAACTTTCATGGCTCAATTGTTTCCCAGACGATTAGGAACAAAACTACTCCGATACCAAAGGATGCCTCGTCCGATCGTGACTTGAACCAGTCCTGGATTCTCAAGCATCCTATCCTTCGTGAAATGTATGCCAAAGACGGCGTGTTTCTTCCTATTGACGCTACTCTCACAAGACCGAAGCTTGCTCGTACCCTCGAGCTCATCGCCGAAGAGGGTGCAGACGTATTCTACGAAGGCCAGTTGGCAAAGGATCTGGTAGATGCTGTCGTTGCTGACGGCGGCGTCATGACTTTGGATGATATCAAGAGTGCGCATAATGCCCTACTCGTTCTTTCAGGCTTCAATAGAGCATATTTCTTTGTAGATTACAAGATCAGAGAAACCAAACCTCTCAGTGTCAACTACAAGGGCAAGTTCAAAATCACTAGTCCTTCTGCTCCCGCCTCTGGCGGCGTCTTCCTCCTTGCACTGAATACTCTATCAAATCATTCGAACATTAGAGGGCCTGGGTCGGTCGTGGACTCTCATATGTTAATAGAGAGTCTGAAGGTGTGTTGTTTGTCTTCAGTTCGCGATGATAAAGATAATCAATGTCATTCCGACATTTCTAGTTCGCCTATGCCCATCGCACTCTCCTCGGTGACCCTAGCTTCATTCTTGGTCTTGATGCTGCTCAGGATGAATTTGTGAAACCCGAAGTAGGCAGAGGTATATATTCCAAAATCCTCGAGAATAGCACGCACCCTTCCGAGATGTATAACACGAACGGGTTTGTTGGTATCATACTCGGCGTTCGCTCTGTCTTGATTAAGTATAGCCCCCAGACTCGCAGCTAATATCAAATCCGACCACGGCACGAGCAACGTTGTCGTAGCAGATTCTGATGGTTTGGTGATCTCGATTACAACCACGATCACGCTGTGAGACCTCTGTTTGCATAGTCGTCGTTTAGAGCTGACCCAGTATTTTTTGACTCTATAGCTGGTGGGGCTCTCGTATCGTTGTACCTTCTTCCGACATCGTTCTCAATAATTCGATTGAAGATTTCAGTGTAGAAGGTCAGCAATTTATCCACCTCCGTATAACCTACACAGTATTAATAGACAGATTTATTTAGGACAATCAAATCATTTTGGGTACCTTCCCACCCCAGCTAACTACGGTGAGCGTTTTCCTACTGGTTCCCAACAAAATATCTACCTTGCTCGTACTCGAATTCGACCCCCTAAGTAAGAGGAAGCAAACGACCGCTCTCGTCCTCATCTCCGTTTATAATCGAAGATTTGGAAGGGCGTTTTCGTTATGCGGGGGGTGCAGCAGGTGGAAGTCGTATAATCAGCTGCAATGTCCAACAAGCGCGGAATTTCATGGTAAAATTATATCGATTTCAGTACGGGTGTCTTTATGGGGAACTGATTTTTTGTCTTCTAGGATTACGGATTGACGCCCCTACAAGCACTGGCACATCACCGACTACACGACCAAATAGCTCCTAATGAGACGCATTTGGAAGTGGGGCTTGTCGATGAAGATGTAGCTACGGAATTAGAGAGAATGGGGCATAAGATTAGATGGCTACCTAGTGAGTGTTCCGTGGTAGTTCTGATATATAATGCCAATGGAAATATCTTCTACAGAAGCTGAAAGTGTCGGTTGTGCTATCTCTTATGACCCTGACACAGGTACTTATCAAGCAGAGGGAGAACCTAGGCTTGTTGGATCTGGCGGACGGGTGGTATAGTTGTATTGAGTGTACCTTAGCACAAAATCGGATTACTCTGATTCGCCCTGTAGTATCTTCACAAGCCTTATCTTGTTATCCCAGAGATCATCTCTAGACCAAACGATCTGTTTATCTTTCCCAAGTTTTAGGACTTCCTTCACACTCCTAGATGAGCCTTTGTGCTCCATGTTTTTGACTTCTTCATCAATCCGCTTCAGCCAGTTCTTCGCAACTTTGACTTGATCTGGTTCTAGATCCGGTTCACGAAGATGCCATAGGAAGCTATCACTTGCGTGTGTAACGTATCCTGAAGAAAAAGACGCATTTCAATGATATGACACGGACGGTTCAAAAGTGCACATGAGACGTACCACCTTCAGGACGATGTTGCTCAGGAGTCCAGGCTATCTCGTACCTCAATACCGGAAATCCCGCGCTATACAAGTCTCTCGCGAAGAGCCGTACAGGTAAATGCACTTGCCAATCACTCAAAATCTCCCCGAAAAGTCTTCCACACTCATCCTTCCCCGCATTCTCCTCCAACTTCCGATACATCCCCATCATCCTCTCCACCATATCCATTGGATAATATCGCTCCAAATTGACTGCTACATCCGCTGCGGTGTGGATGGGGTGTGCTATAGAGTATAAGTACCATTCCTCCGTGAGGTCCCCGATTACGATGCTTCTGATGCCCTTCTTCGTGAGATTCGCCGCCAAAGAGCCTGAACGTTGCCAGGTCATCAAGTCAGGAGAGGAGGCCATCCAGGAATTGTCGTCCTCGCAGCCGCGGAATGTACCGTGCTCAGTCCCGAGTGCATCTGTTTCAATCAGCTCGCAGATTTTGGATGCTGGGACGAGGGAGCGGTCTTGTAAAGTCTTTAGAACGTCGGGTGATTGAGGGTCAAGGCTCAGGGCTTGGCATAGAGCTTCGAATTGGGGCCGGAGCTCGGCGGGGGGTTTTGGTACCATCCTACAAATAGTATATAGTTATTAGCCTAGTTAGGGATTTTAATCTACCTGAATCGGAACATGCCCGGGACGTACACAATGGCATTGGACATCAGGATAGCGGATTGAAACGGAGATTGTACTGTCTCTGGTAATCGAGAGACATGGTGCAGAATCTGGTGAACGGAATGTGCACCTGTTACAGGATATGTTCATCCTGGGTTTTTTTTCTTCTCAAAAACATACCAGCAGAAAGGCCCAAAAGCGTAATATTTTCTGGGTCACCTGTACCCGAGATTCGACTTGTTATCCCGGTGGTGAATGAATGGATACAACTGCTTACCGCCAAACGAATTGATATTCTTCTTCACCCATTCCAACGCAAGCCATTGATCTTTGAATCCATAATTCCCATCTAGACGCGGTTGGTCGCTCGCAAGGAAGCCGAACGCCGATAATCGATACCCGATATTGACTCTGACTTCAGAGAATTCAGCAGATACGAATTGATCCTGGCCTCGAAGTCCATGCGGGGATCCAAATTGTAAGAAACTGTGTCAATTGAGAATGAAGTTTAGTATCGGAACGAATAAGGTATTCAATCACCCTCCATGAATATATATCTTGACTGGGAAGATTTGGGTTGTGAACTTTGGTTCGAAGGAAGGTGGGGAGATGATATTCAGAAAAAGTCTACAGTGAACTCATTAAGAAGTGTGGCACAGACGCTGTGCCAGAGAACCTACAGATTCTCTGTAGGCTTACCATATCCTACTTTATCTGCAAAGGGAGTACCTAAGTCGCGCAAAAAAATCAGCTTTCGACAAGGTTTCAGATATGTAGCACATACCACTCGCTTGGCCATCATTGTGGGGCTGAAAGCAGTCTAAAACGTTCAAAGAAATAAATTCACTAAGCACAGATGAAGTGAAGGGGGGATCAGCTACTGACAACTAGACTCTGTAAGATACTCTTTTCCGTGAGGGTATCTGTGATTATCTGGCAGGGGCTCTGCATCTACAAAGCGAACCGGAGGTAATGCGTAGGGTATCTCTGTCAAGGAAATGAGTCGCATTCATCCATTATATCCAGGTCCTGAAACCGTCTGACAATCCCGCCATTCGAATACGAAGGGAGGTGGTAAAGCATGATATGGTCATACGGGGACATACCAAGAAATACAGCCGCCCCATTACTTGCTCGTCCTCCGATCACCTTTCCATACCGTGTATCAACTATCACCCGAGCAGAATTGGCTGCCAGCTCGTCATGTAGATGTGCCATATATCAGTCGTTTAGAAAGAAGATCATCGTGAGTAAAATATCCGCTCTCTTGTACTATATTTTCTAAACGTCTGCTACCATTCAGATTCGGATAAATAATGTATATGTTTAATACTGAACTTGAAGGTTCGCAATACTCAAATCGTTTATACCTCAGTCAATCCTCGCGGCATCCTTGCTCCCTCTACTGGTTTGACCTTAGCTCTAAACTCCTCCGCCATCTGAGCTGTGGTAACCCAGTGGACGTTGTCGTGCGTATTGACCCATTCGATAAATCGTTCCTAAAAACGCCCTTCCGTCAGTTCCGCTGTCACTTGGACAATACCAGTTAGTACTCACCAGCATGAGAAGTACATGAGGCCGCCTTCGATAGGTTCGTCAGTTAGAGATAACATGAGAAATATTGAACGCATTAGGCGTACCCGCTGACATCTGGATGAATGGTGATAGGAAAGATGAATTCCTCCTCCTCTCTACAAAGCCGCACGAATCGTATAAGTATATGAGCATCGATTTTGTAAGAGAACAGACCTATAGCAGTAAGTGAACATGTCCTTCCACAGTTGCTCGACGTCTCGAGTGTTGACCTACACACGAGTGTGGTTTGAAACAAATCTGGAGGTGGATACCTTCGTTAAACTCACCCAACCATGGGAATTGGCACTCGACTTCATGAACCTAGAATGATTCAAAGTTTTAGCTATAAAAAAAAGAAGGAAAGCAAGCCACAAAGTAACAAACATACATCATGGGAGGAAGGTCATCGAGGTACCTATGCAGTAGAACACATTTGAGCAGTCTATCACCAGAAATCAAAAGAAAATGTAGCACACCAGCTCACTGGGATCTGGACTTTGAATGTGCATTACTGTCAGCGCCGTGCGTAACGAGTTGGGGGATTTACAGACCAAGTCCAGTTTCTTTACCCCTCCGTAGGGGTTTCATCCAGGTCGTTGCTTCCTCTTTGAAGTCGATCTTGGTCCAAGTATCCTCGTCTCGCATGTAATACGCCTGGCAGCTGTCGAAATCAGCGCACTGAATTAAGCAAGAGTGGGAAGCTTGATGTGTAAGTTGAACTCAACTCGTGAGCCATCCCAGAATGGTCTAAGGAGATCATCAGTGAGATATGGTGCTTCGGTCAATGAATAGGCATAGTTACCATACTGGATACCCTTTTCGAGCAGAAGATTTACACTTTCTTGACTTTGCTCCCACCAAGGAGCTACACTTCCCTGCATCACATCGACTCAACGCTTGCCTTCGAAAAAAGAATGCAAATACTATACTATAGGAGGTTTACCGTTATTGAAATCGGTCAAAAGCTTGAATGTGTGATCGAGCACGTCGCGTTGCTGTTCTTGAGTCATTGAAACAGGATTCTGGCGCATCGTTAATTCGCAACCAATATCATCAAGTGTCTTTCTCACTTCATGGGAATAGCCATGGAGTCCACTGTTCATCTTTAACTTTGAAACAGCTCCTGTATTGTCGGTTCACTTACACTTCGTGACCTGCATCGCGTACTGCGGCCATTTGTTCTGGAAAAGTCTCTAAGCTATGGCCTGTATGGCGACACGGAATGAGAATACGGATCGAATATCGGCGAATTTAGTTGGTACCAGGAATGAAAAAGGTAGTCTTCATGTTGTACTTTCGAAACAACTTCAAAAGCCTAGGAACGCCGACTTCCCCAGCAAACATTCCCTATGCAATCTTGGAAATCAGTTGAACGGTTGCGTTTACCGATTACGAGTCGTATTCACCCGAGATATGTCTGAGGGAGAATCTAGGGTATGGTTTGATAGAAGGCCATTGTATTGTAGTGTAAGCAAGCTGACCTTCTCCACCATAAGATCCCAGCCTTCACATAAAGATTCGATGAGACGTCGGTCAAAGAGAGAAGAAGTATAATAAGGGTTCACCCACCAACCGGCCACAGCGTCGACGTCCACACCGAAACCAATCAGGGCGCGCTTAGCAGGCATGATGATGGAAGACAAGGGAAAGGACTGGCCTGAACGAAGATAAGGTGTGTCGAACTTGTATAAGAGTCACAGGTTAAGGTACTTACTTTGGCCTTGGGAAAGCAGAAATATTTTCTTCGGCCCCACTTATCCAGTAACTTCGGCCAAGCATCCACATAGGTCACTTGAGTAGATATTCAACGACCGGACCTCCGTGATGCCTGTTGCCTGTATAGAACGGCTTGCAGTAATGCACGGAATCTTCATCTTCGACTTTTGTGATCGGTAACAGACGAATAAGCGCTAGTGATTGCTCATCGGTCTCATCGGTCTCATCGGTCCTCTCATATTCCCACTTCCTGAAAATCGTTCTTGGAGTGGCTGGCGGGAGAATACAGCACTCTCGTATGGAACTGTCTGATGGCTATATCCCCGTTTACTTCATCATTCAATATTGCTATGCGCTATCCTGGCACTTTAAATCCCGTTTTGTGAGTCGCAAATTCTCATGCCCGGTTTTTACTTTATTTATCAGCACACTTGGAATAATTTTACCCAACTTTCCTAATCATGGACTCTCTTAAGAGTGAAAAGAATAGATCTTTAGAAGTGGCAACTGAAATCGACAATGGAGTCTCTCTTAGACATGCGGACGATATGCTCCTTGCACAACTCGGATACAAGAGCGAGTTCAAGCGCGAATTTTCTGTGGGTCGATGGTTTGTACATGCACTTCGCCTGGTGCTTATGCATTGCGCTCTTAGCTCATTGAGACTGTGGCATTTGCCTTTTCTATAATGGGGGTCATCGCGTCTGTATCCTCGACATTGACCTTTGGTTTGGAAAGCGGTTCGTGTTTCCTATGCCGCTGGTGAATCTCTAACAGTAGAATTTTACCTCTAGGCGGCCATGTTGGAATGGTCTTTGGATGGCTGATTCCTAGTCTTTTCGTATTGACCGTCGCGCTTTCTATGGCAGAATTAACATCTGCAATGCCGTGAGTGTTCAGAATTTATTCAGGCTCCAGGCGCCCTCAGTTTACCAGTGTGCGCCTGGTGTTTAGTACGAGCGCGGGACTATACTACTTTGCTGCAAAGCTTGCTCCTAATGAATATTCCGCCCTTGCAAGTTGGATTACGGGTCAGTCTTCGCCTGATCTGTCTACCCGCATTTATATTCACAGTTCGGTACTTAGGCTGGGCCAACATAACTGGTCAAACTACTCTGGTCTGCTCCATTGACTTTACTTGTGCTCAGATGATCACCACCGCCGTCTCCGTCGCGTCCGATGGTTCCATCGTCCTATCCTCCGGAGCCACATACGGAATCTTGCTAGCTATCTTGTTCTCACACGGGATTGTTTGCTCAGCTGCGACAAGCATTTTAGCTAGACTGAACATTTTCTACGTGCTCATCAATGGCGAGTGAAGGTCTCGATTGAAACATAAGTCGCGTTGATCTTAGTTCTAGCGGGTAAACAGTTGGGACCACGATTGCTGCCATCATTGCTTTGTTAGTCATTTCGGACAACAAGGTCTCCACTCGAGATGCTTTTACATTGTTTGAGAATAATACTGGATGGTCGAATAGTGAGTCGGAACTCTCGGAATACGGTTTGGTTTAATCATTCTTGAATCTTCACTTAGATGGCTGGGCATTCATACTCGCTTTCACTGCACCCATGTGGACGTTGACTGGATGTCAGCAACTTCGGTCCTGAATTTCATCGTTCGATTGATCTTCATCGTCTCAGACGATTCTGCTGCACATATCTCAGAAGAAGTAGCTGGTGCAGCTAGAGCAGCACCCATCGCAATTCTCGTCGGTGTAGGTGCAACAGCAGGCCTCGGATGGATTCTCCTGATCGTTGTGTCTTTCGTCACCCCTTCTATCAGCAATCTTTTATCCTCTGATCTACCGTTGCCTATGGGACAAGTGTTTCTGGATGTGCTTGGGAAGAAGGGCATGTTGGCGATTTGGAGCTTGATCATTGTTGTCCAGGTAAATAGACTCTCTGCCCCTGGAGAAACTTGCCTCTTACGCATTCAATAGTATGTCACTGGTGCCGCCCAAGGTGTAGATGCTTCTCGTGTTGTTTTTGCGTTTTCAAGGCAGGCTTTGATACGGTGTATCCGTTGTCCTTTTGTCTGAAGAAAATCGATCACAGGGATAATGCTCTTCCAGGTTCTCGCTGGTGGAAACAGATCAATCCCTATACTCAGACACCTGTGAATGCCGTTTGGCTCGTAATGTTAGTAGCAGGTATATGTGGTGTGCTTGGATTCTCGGTCACTGCGTTGAACTCCTTAGCCGGGTTTGTCTCTTGTTTCCACTTCCGAATGTGTCGAAGGTGTATTGACGTTGGTCTGCAGCTCTGCTGTCATTGGCCTATATACTTCTTATACTTTTCCGATCTTTCTGTCCGTCATCGGTGGTCGGGATAAGATCACACCTGGTCCGTTCACTCTAGGACGATTCTCAAAACCTATAGGGTGGATTGCGGTGGCCTGGGTGTGCTTTATTACCATCATGTTGCTGTTCCCACCTGGTTCAAGCACAACAGGCTCAGATATGAGTACGTACTTTCGCTCCCCTTTGCGAAAAACGATGAAATGTAATTTTAATTTAGATTATGCCGTCGTGATAATGGGTGCAGTCTTCGTTTTCGCGACAGCGTGGTGGATTTTGTCTGCCAAAGAATGGTTTCATGGACCTATCAAAAACGTGGACGGTGTCGACATCGAAGAAAAGGATGTCTCTGTTGGGGAAAGTGTTGAAGGGAAACAGTCAGTATCATGATCAAAAATTGATCGTCTCCACAGAATGCGATCCTATGCAATTATCCTAATTTGTTTACGATTTTCCATGACTACTGTACGCATCGACCTTCATATATTAGTGGAATATGATATAGAGAATAGAGCTAAGCAAGAGACGTTTTCAATATCTAAGAAACTTATACTTCGTCTACGTTTGCAGAACCTCTAATGTGCGCGAGCCTTTTCGCCTCCTCCGAATTGCGCCGTACACCTTTTTCGATCTCATGGTCCCAGTCAGTACCTAGCCAAATGGCAGCATACTCGCTGATTCCCACTACGGTCAAACCAACGACTTGACCGATCCAAAGTCCTCTGAGGCCATAATTTGAGTTGAATGCCAGGAAAATACCAAGCGGGAGGGCGAGTATGTAGTAGGCGACAAAATTAAAGAATGCTCCGAGATGTTGACGACCTTGACCACGAAGAGAGCCACCACAAGACCCAGCCAGCCCATCGGCAATTTGGAATGAAGCGACAAGAGGCATCACTACGCCAACCAGTTGAACAACAGCTACGTCGTCACTCATCAAGAATCCGACGATCTAAAATATAATACTTGTAAGAATTATATGGGATATTCATGGCGGAAAGATTCCAGTACATTTTTTGTGGACATCAAAGTGATCATTACTACAGCTCCCACAACGACGCTGAGAAGAGCCGCAGCGTGAGCAGCATGCTTAGCGCCAATGGCAGAACGAAGGCCGATCAGATTGCCAACACGAGTAGAAGCAGCAACGCCGATTCCGAATGGTAGAGTGTTCAAAACTGTGTCTATAATTCAGCCAGTGGGGGATAAATGAACAGATCTCACGAACTTTGATCCAGTGTCATGATGACAGATTGGGCAGCTAGAGGAAGAGACCCCAGCCTCCCAGCTGCGAGAGCGACGATTTCAAAAGCAGCCCTAGGAACTGTTCGGTCAATAGATTATCTCAGTCCACATTCAGCCTCACTGACCACTCGGTGCCGACCATGAGTATCCCAGGGATCGCCAGTCGGAAGAAGGTCATACAGCTTCTCCATTGAAGAATAGCATGGAACTGAATGCCTCCCCACGTTCCATTGCGACGGTGGGTAGGAGAGACGTATGTCATGACGCCCAGTAAGGCAAAAGCGAGCCAGTAGATCATGGAAAGGGCAATCGGGGATCCGAAGAGTCCAAGCGAAGTATAATGCACCAGCCCGATGTTCAATCCAACGTTCATTGGAAAGACAACAAGAAGAACTATCGTTGAGGCGCGCATAATGCCTAAAAACCCGCAGTGCCAGGTACAACTAAACACGACATACATAAAACACGGGCTTACCTTGGCATTGCAGATATTTCTTCATGCTTTCAAAACCAATGTAACCTGGCGCTCCAATGATCAAGAGACGTAAGAATTTTTGCACATCCCTAGCCAGGTCTTCCTGTTGACCAAGAGCAAGTAACACAGGCTCCATAAAAAACCATAGAACGCCAACAGGGACCAGAAGTATCCATAAAAGCAAGACACAACGCTGCAGATGGATTGAAAGATCAGTGGGGCGAGTACTTCCAGTAAATGCTTGAGAACCAAGCGTGTCGAGCGCCGTCGTGCCCCCGAGTGCGACACACCAGCCTGTCGATTGGGGAAAATACTTGGATAACTCTGCAGAAATATAATAGAAGCACGACTCGCCAGTAACGAAGGCAAGCATGAGCGAGAAGGCCGCGACAGAGAGCTCATGGGGTCCCAAGCGGCCAGTGACGATGATACTGATGGTTTGAATGGAGTTTTGCAAAATGTACGACAGGATGACTGAATTTTGGCTATCAGAGATATCGCAACTAGAGAGTAACTGGGCTTGCCCGGAATGGAGTCAATAAGCAACGAGAAGAAAAGCTTTATTTCCGCTCTTGTGTGACTGGACTGCTGGACGCTTCTTTCTGCTTGCGAACTCGTCGTCGAAGGCAAATTTTCGGCATCCTGGTTTGACGATGACCGAGAGGCTATCGCGAGCAAGGGATCACTTTCGGTTGGCGAAGGAGGCATTACGGGGCCAAAGTGAGCAAGGAATAAATTTGACAGAACTTGACCCGGCTTTTCTGATGGAGAATTCGTGTTTAGCAATGAGCAATATGTTTTCGTGTAAATGAAACCTGCAGGCAAGAAACACGAGTCCCCCCAAAGCATCATAGATAACTCCTCGAGGCATGAAGTCCCAGCTTCGAAAATCTTTCCCGCATTTGCTAAAAGAAACCACACCAGATCCATTTAGTAGATCCTCCATGAATATTCTTCTATACTATGTCGTAGAACCGAGTCGCCTCAAGGCAGAGCACGCTCCAAACTCAACTCCATCGATATCATCACTTCTCCCGGATCCTGAAGTAGGTCATGAGAAGTTCTGCCCACAGATTTATAAAGGAAGGGGCAGCAAGGACGAAAATCTGACTTCACTATGAGGTTCTCAACCAGTTTCGTTGTGCTCACCGCTATTACCTCTGGGCTCGCTCTGGAGTACCACCATGACCATGCTGAAGAGATGCCCTTTGACTATGTAAAATTTCCGTATGAGCAGCCGTTGTATCGAACAAGTACTGGAGAAGGTGTTCTTGCTATAGTTCATCTGTTGTCCGTTGCTAACATATTCCGCAAGTGACCGCAAACGCTATTTTCTCTGGTATCACGACGTTCGCCAAACTTCCCTGGGTGCAATGTCTCACCAGACAGCAGGACGTCCCGATCGATATCGCTTTTTTAGGCGCGCCCTTCGTAAGCTTATCTCGATGCTCCCAATCAAAGAGCCACCACTCACTCAAGCTTTGATTTTAGGATACTGGAACCAGCTATAGGCCCGGAGCGCGATTCGGTCCTTGTAAACCTTACGCTTCTTTGTTGTACTTCCACGGATTTCTGATTCACATCAATGCAGCTGGCATACGAGCTGGCTCTCGTCGTCTTAATCTTTATGGAGGCTACAACGTCCCCCTCGAGGCCAACCCGTTCACCTCGGGTCACCGCATTGTTGACTGTGGCGACATTCCCGTATCGTGAGCAAATTCCTTGAATTGTGTCATCCTATTCTTCGTGTTGACGCGAGAGCACCTTAGACCGTATGATAGTGCTTACGCGGTGAAGCAGATTGAAACAGGCCATAAATCTATTCTCCAACGAGCTGCGTTCTTACCCATGGCTAATGACTCAGAGACAGAGGAAGCCCTGGAATCTTTCGCTCTCGACGGCAAAAACCACCCTCGGATTATTACTCTTGGTGGAGATCACACGATAACACTCCCCCTTTTGCGCTCTATTAATTCTGTTTATGGTCCTATTTCGGTTATCCATTTCGACTCTCACCTTGGTATGATGCTTTGACTTTTGAGTTGCTTCCCTAAACCTTTCCTCTATGCTACCTCTATATAGACACCTGGAAGCCCAAAGTATTTGGGGGAGCTCCGTCAGATACTGCTGCAGTCAATCATGGAACATACTTCTGGCATGCCTCTCAAGAAGGTCTAATAAAAAATGGATCGTCAATTGCAAGTGTTCTTGTCCTCCGTCTCCTCCGTCTTATTTTCCCCATTCCCGTCCTTTCGTTTTACCCTTCCAAAATGCTTTGATCCTAGTTTGTCGTTTTGAACAGCACGGGGCCATCCGGACGACACTTTCCGGTCTTGAAGATTACGAGGTTGACGACGAAGTGGGGTTCCAGCGCATCGAGGCGCGGGAGATTGATACGCTCGGTGAGAACCATGTTTCTAGCTAGTAAATACTAGCTCAACTGAACATTCATCTTGTCAGGTGTAGATGGAATTATCAAAAAGATTCACGAAACTGTCGGTACGCGTCCAGTTTACCTCTCCATCGATGTAAGTCCTGTCTGCAAATATATTTTACAGCTCATTGCATGACTACATAGATTGATTCCATCGATCCTGCCTTCGCTCCTGCTACCGGCACACCTGAGACTGGAGGGTGGACTACTCGCGAACTACGAGCAATCTTGAGAGGGTTGGACGGTCTTCAAATTGTTTCTGCGGATCTAGTGGAAGTTGCTCCGGCTTATGATACAAATGCAGAGCTCACTACAATGGCTGCCGCAGATGTAGGTGTCGATGAAATGTACTTCTGATATCCGTCTAACTCTGTATCATTTCAAGGTTCTCTTCGAAGTCCTCACCGTTATGACGAAGAATCCTTTAGGTAAGGCCAAAGCCCGGATGAACTAAATATGGCTGCCTGGAGATGCGTTTTTATCAATTGTCTTTTGCTACCTGTTTGAAACACGCTGTCATATGTAAAAATACCTTTTAACTCTGCAATGAAAATTTCTCCAGAAATGTTCAGTCCTAATCTGAAAATCCACTGATGGCGCGTCACGCGACGCGCCAGAGACGCACACGTCGAAATCACGTGTGCACGCTTCAATATAGAGGGGGCTCGCAAATTGAAATAGTTTTGTAATCTTCCTTTGTTCGTAACCACTATCCAGCCGCCGATCGATAGCATCACTATGCCAAACTCTTCCTCCAATTCCTCTTCGGATTATACGTATAACTCCACTGGCCACAATTCTCAGGTCGGTCTCTCTACCTTAATCAACGCCGGTTTCGCCGGTCGCGTCTTTTCATGGCACGACGTATCTGAATATCTCTTGTTTTGCAGGGCAACCACTACTGTTCCAGAGACTACGGAAATGGATCTAACTCCTACCATTACTCTAACAGGTGCGATTTGCTGGTTTAACCTGAAGGCCTTGTGTCTTATATCTTTATGCAGTAATGGAAGCTACTACTACGCTAACCCTAATGGATCCACGTATTATAATTCTGGTAGTGGACACTCACAGTACACATCCCCGGGTGGTAACTCATACAGCAGCAACAGTGGAAAGAAGTGATTAGTCGTTTTGGTATGTTGAACCAAATTGCATACCTTGCCTAAACTAACCTGCCTTTCATCACATTAGGCTCTTCTCATAATACGTGTAGTTTAGCTCTAGTCAAGTTCCTTAAATGCAACGTAGTCGTTGAATCTTGATACAAGTGGCACTAATTTTTCTATGAGTGTTCCGGAGTTCTGTGGCCTTTATCGATATTATAAGCGTTTATCCACTAGTACGATTGCTGAAGCTTCAAAGAGACATTTGAGTCGCAAAATGTTTGATTCATCTGCAAACAAGCTAGATTATAGTGGATCAAGTCATAACAAATATGTATGTATCGTTGTTGAACGTTCGGCTTTCTGTCCTCCTGTAATCATTCCTGACTCATTGCTCACTCCGTGACAGGGAAACCACTGGTGCAATCGTGGCGACGGTGTTGGGAACATCTGTCATCGTTCTAGTAAGTGTGTGCATAGCTACGGCTTTTATATTGTATATGTCGACCCAAGCGAATATTCACCATGTAGATACGGCAGTCATTATTACTCTGACAAAGATGGCTCTAAACATTTCAACAGCAGAGGCGTATATGTTAAACAATGTTAATGTGCTCAGTCGGTATGTGTATGAACGACTGAGGGGACTCGATGCGATAAGGGAAACTATATAAGCTACGGATACGCAGGTAAACAATGAGCAACAGTGTCCGGAGGTAAATGATAAGAACGGAGGTATGTATTGTCTGATGGGAGTCGGTGCGCATCAAATGAGGGCACGGACTATGGTAGTATCCTGACAGTATACACCAACTACGGCAATTGAGAATAATCACTCTTTTTCGTGTGGGTACTCAGATGCATATTATCAAAGGAGCTTTCAACTAACGTTCCTCTTTTTCAATCCATTCGGATACATACACAAGCAAATGTACAGACTGTATCAAGATTCTCGTCTATGAAAAGCCACAAATACACCGGGTACGCTACCTAATGGTGAAGCAATCAAAAATGAAAAGAGAGACAGCTGATTACCAAAGAAAGACATCGAGGTATGTATGTTACTGGCGTTTCCGAATGTTAGGGACTCATCTCATTTGATTCTATTCAATTCAGAGATTTCGGATTTCATTAGGTCCGGATTACCCACAGTTATTCCAATAGAACGAAACGTGTTCCATACTAATCCCAATATTACTCCTTCCTCGATCTTTACATGTCTGGCAGTACGTCTGAAGGAATTGCCCTCATTACTGGCGCCTCTCAAGGAATCGGTAAATCCGTCGCAACTCGTCTTGCTTCTGATGGTTTCGAGATCGCTATAAATGATGTACCAGCTCAATCCTCAATGCTAGAAGCCGCGCAGAAGGATATACAGGAATTGACAGGAAAGCGACCACTCATCTGCATCGGAGATGTGTCCGTTGAGGAGGATGTGAAGGCCATTATTGAGAAGGTGGTAAAGAGCTTTGGTGGTTTGGACGTTGCGAGTCTCAATCTTTCCTCCGATAAGCCACGACTTACACCGTACTCGCAAGATGGTAGCAAATGCTGGTATTTGCCCTTGTGGCCCGTTAAACGACGGTGAGTAATTGCTTCCGAGTTATCAATATCTTTTGTGCTTCCTTCGGCTTGATATCTTCGTTGTAGTCACCCTCGATGAATGGGACCGGGCTTTTGCCGTCAACGTTCGAGGCACATTCCTGTGCTACAGATACGCCAGTTTACAGATGATTGCGCAAGGAAGAGGTGGTCGTCTGATCGGCGCTTCCTCCGGTGCGGGAAAGCAAGGCCAACGAATGATGGGTCTATATTCTTCCACGAAATTTGCGATCAGAGGTTTGACGCAGAGTGCTGGTATGTTTTTTTTTGCAGAAAAGTCAGCGATGACAAATGATTGCCAACTTGATCGATCATAGCTCTGGAATATGGCGCACATCAGATTACCGTCAACGCTTACTGTCCTGGTTTGAAAAATCCACTCTACATCGTGCTTTTCTAGAGAGCTAATGTCGTTATTCCCGTAGGCCCTATTGACACTGCGATGGGTAGGCTCTATGTTACTGCTACTGATGAGGCATTTTCCTGACAAGCTGTCCAGTCAGAAAAGCTGCACAAGACGTTGGAGGAGACTCCGAGGCGGTACTGAGGATGGTGAATCTTGTATTCTGTCATGTAGTGAAACCCTTCTCTCCGCTCACAAGTTCTTCACAGTATGCGGCAAAGTCTGCTGTGGGTCGCATTGGTGAGCCGGCAGATGTCGCCAACTTGGTATCGTTCCTCGCATCCAAGCATGCCACGTACTTGACAGGTATGCGAGTTTGCAACAGGCTATCTGTCCCATGTATGCTTACAACCTCTCTAGGACAAACGGTTCGTACCTCGATTTATAGCGAGTCCCTTTTGTTCAAATGATTCTCACCTAAACAGATCATCATCGATGGAGGTCTAACTTTTGATTAAGTGAAAGATCCCTACCTCGGCACAGATCAAGGAGTGTTTATGTCAATATGTAGGCAAAGATCACAAGTCTAACGCACAAATTATATAAGTGCGGTACATATAAGGGAGTGTGTAGTCAAGAGTGGATTTTGTGTCCAAATCAAACGCTTAGACCTTGAACTTCCTCTTTAACAGATCTTGGAGCCTGCCCAAGGAACTTTGTTTTCCTTTGGACCATACCATCGCAGCTCTGCATGTGTCGGTTCAAGCTCGAATCCCTCGATTATATGACATTGCACTTGGGACAGGTTCTACTAAAGGAAGCCGAGATGAGACTTGACATGTCGAGCCATAGTAGAGACTTGCATTGGTTTCGAGGTGCTGCCTTGCCATTGACATTCGATCCCTTTCCAGGCTTCGGGGTTGTGCTTGGCCAAGTGTTAGCTTACGGTACCACGATTCGTGCCGAAAGTGTGGTTGCAGAGGCCATGAAGAGTTCTCCAGCGTTGCCAAGCAAGATGCAAGATAGTGGTTTTTTGGACACAAGTTCAAACCTTCTTCCGACATCGTGCTCGACGATGGGGAAGAGTCAGAGTGTTTTCTGCAAGAACATTACATCAGTACGAGTTGGGTATACAGTAGCAGTGAGTCAAACGACATACGATTCGCGAGAAGAGTACCCTTCGGGACTCGGAGGGTCAAGTAAACGAAACGAGAAAGGAAAATGACAGAAAAAGCTCCAGTCATCCAAAGTTGACTTTTGAGGAAGCAGCTCTTGATAGTCAGAGACATCCGAGATATGGCCTATGAAGGGCGTTTCGCGGTTGTTGCACCGTCCTGTGGTCCAGAAAATTGACAGAAGACGTCTGCGGGTTTGTTGCGAGCCCTTGGTCGAACAACTGCGGAAGTACACCCACGCAGAAGATATCTTGACCAGACATGTAATTTCCACGAAGCCCTCTGAAGATGCCAAGTACGTCGGTCGATATGAGAGAGGAGATCTTCGAGAGATACTCGTGGACACTTTCGTTCACGTGATCGTTCGCGGCCTTCGGGGCTCAAGTGTGGCGCTGTAAGTGTTCGGGGTCAAGTCCACATTGCTACCCGGAAGGACCCCAAAACTAGCAGTCAAAAAACAGGAAAGTGGGGAAAGGCAAATGGGCACAGCAAAGAAACAGAGCAAATCCTATAGAACAAGAGCAACTAGAAGCTCAGGTCGATCTAATGTGAGTCATGCAACTGTATAACTTGTATTTGCTATTGAAGAAAAATACACTAGTTATTAACGTCCGACCCTCTGCAAAACACTGCACAGTTGAATAATCAGCTTCGTGCACTGGGTTTATATGCAGCGCCCACTATTGGAGATGGAAATTGTCTTTTTCGAGCCCTTTCTGACCAATACTATGGGTCCCCCTCACGACATGTCGACGTCCGCCGTGAAATTTGTGACTTCATCGAGGCGCATCCAGAACGCTACGAAGGATTCGTCGACGTCGATGAATTTGGCGATAGTGGCGTTCGCAAAGAGAAGGGCGGTGGGCTCAACGCGTATGTCGCTGGAATGCGACAGAACGCCACATATGGAGGCCACATGGAACTCTCAGCTTTTGCTCACCTCACGAAACGAAATATCAAGGTTGTTCAGCCGGGACTGGTTTATGTGATCCAATGTGATCCATCACAACCAAAAAGTCCAAAAGCGGCGTCGAAGAGGGCAGGAGATTCCCCTTCAAAGTACACACGATCTGGTTCTTCTAGAGAACTAGCCGGTGATAGAGACACGTCTATTTCTCCAGGGGAGGATCAGGATTCGACGATCTACGTCGCGTATGTTTCTTTCTCCTACTCTTTCTTGTTCCTTGGCAGCTTACCTCTCCATATCGTTTTCTTCTAAATTTCCATGTGCCTCGAATACTCGTGGTTCTAATTCTCGGTTCTAGTTATCACGATTGGGAACATTTTTCCTCTGTCCGTAACCTCCGGGGTCCTCACACGGGAATTCCATGCGTGTATGAAACGGCGCCCCCTCCCACAGCGGGATCCAGCTCTAGTGCCTCACCCCCTCCTGAAGGGCATCTCCCGCCTTCCAAAGCGCGTAAAAAAGAGCGTGAACGGAAGGAGAAAGAGAAGAAGGAAGCAGGTCGACTGAAGGCGAAGGAAAAGGCTGCATCTAGTTCTACCTATAATCCCTTCGACAAACCAAAGTCTAAGGTGAAGACTAAACAGGACTCCCAAGCCTCTTCCTCTTCCTCCTCTACTCATCAAACTACTGGTTTCAAGTTGAAGATCCCTCCGAGGTCTCTCCCTGTGCTGCACATGACAGCTGCCACCCCGATATCTGCTGGGGCATCACCGTTGTCAAGTCTGCCCCCTTCTCCGGTCGAAGAGTCCGACGATTTCCTTGACGCGACAACCATACCTCTTCCTACATCTGCACCTCACTCGGTGGCAACTAGTCCACCAATTTCACTGTCACCCTCCCCAGCACCCGCCACAAGCTCCGAGCAACCCTCTTCGGATTCCGAGGATGCTGTCATGGAATCTCCCTCTGTCGACCTTTCTGCAACGATAACTCTTCCGAGGTCTGCAACAGTTGTGGAAACTCTTGATTTCATCAATCCTTACTCTGATGCATCTTCTGTTTCCGCTTCACCATCTACGTTTACATCGAATTTCATCTATCATTCATCTCAAGTGAATCCTATATCACAGGGTACATCAGAATCATCCTTCGGGTCCTCTACCGCTTCGCCGAGTACGCCTATGTATTTTCCTGCTAACCCTTCGGCAGTAGCCATCGACCCTCTATCTAATCTATCACACCTGACGCACCTGATACCTCCGCCCCGCATCCAGCGTAGTCCAAAACGTTCGTTTGAGGAAAGTGTAAACGAAGAAGGGAGCGCAGAGTCCGTAATATCAAGCAGCAGTGCTGAGAGCAAACGGAGTAGGATGGATGCCGTACCTGAGCATGCTTCACAACCTCGCGGTCGGCAGGGTCATAGGAATGAGCCATTGGAAGATTCACCTGAGCCTGTGGAAGTCGGTGTACTTCCCTCTTTCAAAGATGATAAGCTGGAGAGCACAGATGCCGATGATAGACTTTTTACTGATGAGGACGAGGAGAATAGAAGGCTACAGAACGGCAATGTTGATGCTCAGGCAACCTCCAAACTTTCCGCGGGAGGTTTCCAATCTCCGGAAGAGTCGAACGATGAGGTTGATGATGACGACGACGACTACGTGGACGAAGAGGACGGAAATAACGATGAGGATGAGGATGAAGACGATCTGGAGCCTAACCTCAATCATGTTCCCTCCGTCGTTCCTCCCAAGATGGCCAGGAATCGCTACGTAGGCGCCTCCTCGGAGCGCACATTAACACGCCGTCAGCGCAAGAAACTTGGATTACCAAAGTCTCGTGCCATTGTACCGGTGTCTAGCAAGGGGGTGGGGAAGATCGTCGTTCCTGGAGGTAAATCCAGCAAACCGCCTTCCTGCGATACTCCAAGCGCAGCCCAGTGGACTGCCAACGGTAACGGAAGGGTAGATGTAAGGGGCTTCAGAGAGTTGAAAATCTAAATTGAAAAATCTAAATTTATGTATAAGTAGATCGCGGGCCTTTTCATGTTTCTTTCTGGTCAGTGCTGTACAACAACAATCGTCGCATATCGCATATCCACGCATCACTGTTCTTTCTTTACATTTTCGTTCCTCGCCATGTTTCTTCATATCATAGTTGACAAATTTTCATGTTCGCTCGTGCGTATTACTTCTGTCTAGCTGTTCTCGTTCTTTCTTTCTTGAAACTGTATGCTATATATTCCCCCAACATCTTGCATGTCAAGGTGATGGGTACGCACTCAATTCCCTACATACTCTGTACCAACTTCGACACCATACACATCCAGTGAACTAGAAATACACATTTTCATTTCTCATGATAGAAGAGGGACGGCTGGTTCGAACCCGCATGTCGACTATCTTGATCTGCTGACCCAGCTACGAAATACTGTAACAGAGTTGGACCATGTTTTGAAGGAACATATCGGAATAGTCTTTAGGAGATTGAACGCACTTTCTAGTCAGGATAAGGCCATCAGATGCTTTCATTAGATTCCGGACATCCCGGTAGAGACAAATGTATAAATCTCTCAACACTTAAATTGCTCTACGCACATGCAAGCTGCTGTCAAAGCAGGAGAAGGAAAAGTTATCCTCAAGACTGTAGAAGTCCCAAAACCTGGTCCGGGCCAGGTCCTCGTGCAGGTTTTCGCAGCCGCGCAGAACCCATCTGATTGTGAGTTTGCGTTTTCGTCCATCGTGCTCTATGGAAAGAAATTGATACCTCACATTTGTAGGGATGAAACTGAAAAGAGATTGGACCGCAGACACAGTCATAGCTGGTCATGATTTCGCTGGGGTGATTCAGCAACTAGGACCGGATGTATCCACTCAATCTAGACAGGTTGGACAAAGGGTAGCAGGCTTTATAAATGCGTGTAAGTAGTTATTTGATTTTTTGAACGCGTCTGGGCTCATTCTATCCATCCTGTTGGCCAGGTGTATCTCCGGAAGACGGGGGAACCTTCGCAGAATATTGTGTAGCGGACGCAATGATGCTCGTAGATCTCCCAGCTAGCATGAATTTGAATCGACTTGAAAGACAGAGGATATTTGTAAGAGCTCAGTCGCACAACGATGGGAGTGAAACGACTGAGGTACATTCTGTTGGTACGAAGACATATAAGTGAGGAACGGTATAGGGGTTCGATGATAAGGAATAGATAAAGTAAACCGTCGGGCTTAGGTATCATGCGCACCGGGCGCACGGGTCAACTCCAACACGACTTCGACGATTGGTTTGGCTGCATTCACTGCATGTCAAGTACTATGGCAAAACCAGAAACTTCCCACACCTTTAGATATTACGAAAGACCCATTTCCGGTATGTGAAACCGCAGTGTGGAATTCATTTTCTTAGGAAATCACCTCACAGATTTTAGTGTGGGGAGGGGCTTCGGCGGTAGGTCAGTATGTTATTCAACTTGCCAAATTATCGGGGCTGTGAGTCATTACAACTGCTTCGCCCCAAAACCACGAATTGCTCAGGAAATTCGGAGCAGATGCCATCTTTGACTACAGGGATCCACATGTTGTATCCGAAATCAAAGCGTTCTGCGGAGCCACGGAACTGAACGTCGCAATCGATTGTGTGTCTGTCGATGAATCTGTAGCATCCGTTATCCAATGTATCGAAGACCGTGAGAGCTCGTACATTGCATTGGTGCTCCCCGTTGAGGTGAAGGCAAAATACATCAAGTCGGACTTTACGTATGTTTATAGTTTACTGGGAAAGGTGAGCCGATGATGAATATTTTTGAATGATTAAATGGTCAATCTTGTAGCCAATCCAAGGGAAATACCCTTATCCGGCCATCCGTGAGCATTACGAGCTCGGAAAATGGTCCGCGGATATGTTAAGTCAACTTGCAAAGAAGGGTATACTTAGGACTGTTCCAACTCGTATTGTTCCCAACGGGCTGGCGGACGCTCAGTACTGGATTGACTATCAGGAGGAGGGAAAGGTCAGTCAAATAATCAAATACTTGACCACTAGATGCTGAACGAATGTATAGGTTCGAGCAGAAAAGATTATGTATCGCATAAAGTCATCGTAATATATCGGTCGAGACGTTCAGATATAGTTGTAACACACTACTAGTCATTTGCGACTACTATTACCTTGGTGCCCGTTGAATAGAATAAACCCAGGGTACCCTTCAGTACACCGTTAGTGGTCCGGAACTCGAAGCAGACTCCAAGATTGATTCGCTTTCCCCAGTGCTCCTTCCTCCACTGGACTCGGGGCTCGACTACTCTAGCCCTCTACTCAAAAGCGATCGCCATTTTCGCACCTGCCATGCAGGAACTTTTCGGAAACGTATGACTAGATTATACGGAAGACTAGCCGTGTACCCACTGCATGATTGTTTTTGCTTTTATCTGATCCCAATGACATAGCGGCATACAAAGTTGGCAAAAATCCCTCAATACCTAGATTGAACATCGGATCCAGCATGATACATGAAAGGCGTTGTGAAAGCCGGAGAAGGGAAAGTTACCTTTAGAACTTTAAAAGTCCCAAACTTTGGGTCTGGTCAAGTTCTCGACAAGGTTCTCATGTAGCCGCGCAGAATATCTAATTTGCTGATTCACCTCTCATTTATACCGTGTCATGAAGCTTATTTCACCTTTGTAGGTATTAAACTGGGAAGAGGTTGGGCTGAGGGACGGTGGATATTCAGATCTATGTGATCTCCACAGCATCGTGTTGATTTTGACAGGACAGGTATGACACCTGAAAAGGGGGCACATTTGCAGATTAATGTGTAGCGGATACAATAGTGCTCAGGGATCTTCCAGATAGTATGACTTTCGAATCAGCTTCTACAATTGGATTTGCCACGTTTACTACATACTAGGCGCTATGGCAGAACAAGAAGCTTCCTACTCCGTTAGATATTGCGAAAGTCTCCATCCCGGTGAATTAGTCCAGATGTCATGCAATAGCATCGACGTCCAGCTGAGGGGCAAACAAGCTCAACAATCGGGGATCGGTTAGCGGACCGATCGCCAAAGCTCCTGTTAACGACTCAAACATCGACAGTACAACCATCGTTTCATAGCCCAAACGAAGCATATTCGATCTTTGACCCACCCCAATACCCACCGCTATTTGCTTTTTACTTTACAATATCATTTCGCACATGCAATGAGTACACACTATAGCAATGAATAACAAGCAGAATCAGTTTAGTACATAGCCAGTAGAGCAAGTCACACCAAGCAATACCATTAACCAGCTACATACGGACATACATTCAATCGATAGAATCACCTCGCCCGAGAAACGAAGCTAGCAGAAATCCCATCCGCCCGAGCGGCGGGTGCTTTCCTTCTGCGAATCATCCGAGCTAACGCTCGGACCCCCCTAACCCACAGTTTCGTTTCCCCAGTGAACAGAGATGAGCGATGTCAGATTCCCAAGAAGCTCGGAGCATGCGCTATCTTCGACTACAAGATCCCGAAATTGCATCTAAGATCACTGTGGAGGCAAGATATTGAAGGTCGCCATTGACTGCGCCTCCATCAAAATCTATAGCCCTCATTGCGCAATGCGTCCAATACTGCGAAAGCTCAAGCTCATTTGTTGCGTTAGTCCTCCCCATTGAGGCGAAAGCAAAATACATCAAGTTCCACTTCGCCTTCACCTATGTAACATGTTTACACGCTTCTTGGAAAGGCGGGTTAATAATCAGCATCTTCTTGAAATAAGTGAGAAACTGATTAACCTCTCACATAGCCAAGTTTGGATAAGTATGACTATCCAGCCATCCCAGAACATTATGAACTAGGGAAATGGTCTGCGACTTACTAAGTCACCTTGCAAAGAAGGGCACGCTCCGCACTTACCCCATCATGAGTGGTTTCCAGCAAATTAGCAGATGCTAGTACCGGATTGATTATCAGAATGGCGGGAAGGTGTGTTTGAGGTGCGCAAGAAGCTCCCCTTTCTATACCGTAATGGTGCAGTGGTTGTAATGGCCCGAACTAGGGAATGTGAGGTGGCTTATATCAGCGAATTGACCTTCATCCAATCAAAACTAGAGCGGTGATGGCCCTCCATATATACTAGGAGGGGTATCGTTACCTGGGAGCCTAGCCACCGTACACTACGCTCTTAATAGGCGTAGTGACCTCTTGCGCGCTGGTTCAAGGCTGTTCCCTCCAGAAAACTTGGTGTCCATTGCTTCCCGTTCTGGAAAGAGTGGTCTAGGCTTGGAATAATGTGCACCGGTCAGGTCAGGGAAGCAATTCCGCAACCTATTGTGCCGACCTAGTTAGTCTGAGGAGATTAGGGCATGTCGGCAGACGCGCGGTGTGTGCGCGCCCCTTACAAAACTTTCTGTTGTGTTTTTTCGTGGTTGTTTTCTTCTCACTGTTTGCAAGTTTGTGAAAAATATCCATATCAATGGTGCTCAGATCTAATAGGAACCGTAAATTCAGAAGGTCTCGACGAACTTGTAGAGTGCGAAGCGTGTTCAAACATATAAGTAGTCATAATGCATACATAGAAAGCGAAATACTCAAACACTCCACTCCACTTTCTGTGCTCCTTTGATCACCTCTTGCGCCATCACATCCTTCAACGCCGGTTCAACCCAGTCCTTCAAAAAGGCATCTACCTGCTCTGGTGCCCTACCAACGAAGCTCTTCGGGCTAGCAAAGCATCCAATTGGCCTTTGATCGGGTTGGAGTATGGATTCTGCTTCATTCGCTCAATCAAGTCGTTCTCTAACCCCAGCTGCTTGACCTAGTGTAGCACCCGAAATTTCCCGTGAGCCTCTTCGCGGTCCCCACCTGCCTTGACGAGTGTCATGATGATATTTTCCGTGGCCATAAAGGGAAGTTCTTTAGAAATGCGACGACCGATCACCTTTGGTAGGACGACGAGACCTTCCGAAATGTTTTGAAAAGTGAAAAGAACAATATCGGCGGTGAGGAATGCTTCGGGGAGGATGATGCGGCGGTTAGCGTTGGGGATATTCAGTGAACTGGTCGGCTAACAGATGAAACACTATGCAAAGGTACTTATACACCTGTCGTCGAGAGTTCGCTCGAACCACTGCACACTAGGAGTCATCAATGCATTTTGATGTAAAACCATTAAATGTCTGGAGAGACTACAGACACGTTCAGAACGCATCGGATCACGTTTGTACACCATTGCAGAAGGACCAATCTGAGTAGATTCAAACGGTTCTTCGATCTCCTACGGTGCAAGGTCAGACCTTGATTTATCAAACGACAAAACATTATCGACCTTTAAATTCGCCAAAAGGCGGATATCGATGACGATTTTGTGTGCGGTAGCAGCGAGAGAAGCGAGAGGTGCCAAAATGTCAATGTCAATTTTGCGGGAGTAAGTTTGTAAGGTTACTTGATACGCGTAGTCGAATCCAGAAAGCTCAGTCACGAGCTTATCCAGTTTTTCGACCTAGATGATGGATTCGAGGTCAGATGTGTCAACTTCACAATCGATAAACATTACCTGCTCGTGGTCTACATCGAAAAGGGCAAGAAAACTCGCTTGAGTACCAGTCGCGCCCTTCACACCAGGAAATCCAATATATTCTCTGGCGTGTTTGATATTTCGCAAGTCTCAGAGAAGCTCCTACACCTACGCTGTTAGCGAATGCGGTCCATAACGGACTTTGGTGTTCACGGACCTGACTCCACAAGGTAGCACGTTTGCCGACAGACGATATATCAGCACGTGTATTGATTGAATGAGACAGTCCAGGCCGTCCGGGAGGAAAATCAACGTCGGCGTTACTGAAATACGTTTAGGTCAGCTTCAGAGATGGACGAATGGGTACGCGTACTCTGTTCCATAGCAAGACGTAGCACCTAGGCTAGAGACTCAAAATTGATTAGGGTTTTTAGTATGTATAAGAACTAACTGAATCCCTGCAGCAGCTGGAGCAACCATTCCAAAGGTATGAACATGAGCCATGACATCGTGGCGACGTTTTTTCTCTTGCTTGGCTGTTATACCGAATTGCTCTGGAGTTAACTGCTGGGGGTAAGAGTAGGTGATTTAGTATGATGACAAACATATCAAAGGATGCTTGAAACTCACCAAGTTCTTCTTCATCTGCGAAATCGCATTATCAGCTATAGGCAAACCTAATTCTTTCTCTGCAATGGCCAGATTCAACTAGGGCTTTCTCCATGTAAAAAACCGGTTGTATCTCCACATTGGAAGTCGGAGGATTTAAATAGGAAGAATTGGCTCAACGCACGGAAGGAGAAAATAAATGGGCCATTTCTTTGCTCGCATAGCGACTGCCTCCATTCAGTGAATACAATTAAATTTTGAGGGAGGCTTTCACGTGATAGTACCTGGAAAGACGTGTTTGGTATGTGTCGAAAGCTTCCATAGTAAACAGTGAGTTTGAGGTTGAAGAGGAGGGGTTGATGTAAATTTTGAGTATCGCATATCGGATCTAACGATCCGGGGATTTCGATTCATCGGGATTTACCAACTGTCTGATGGACAGGACAGGGTTTCTATATGTTCTAACTACATTAAATTTAACAACGTCCAATACACGCACAAAAGGTCAAAAGAGTACATCCGTAGAAGCTTGGACCCGTCCCTTGGTCAGTTGCGGAGCTTCGTTCCACCCTCCCTTTGTCATGCCAGGTCCGAGCATCAACTTGGTGGCCATTCGCTGGAGACAAAGAGAAGACTTTTCATGTTTGGTATTTGAGCACACAAGAACAATGAACTGTTTGTATCTTGCTATTCTGCCTTGACGTTGGAACTTGAACATCAACCTCTACCTTGAACTTTTACTCGGTTTATCGCTTCCCAAACTCTTCTTGCCATCACTAACACACTCAGACTCAGTCAAACGATGAGCTGCAGTTGCTCTTCCTGCGTTCTCAACAGTGGCGACCGCGTCGAAAACATAGAAAATACTGACCCAGCTTGTCATGAAAGCACCTTGTTTAACGATCCGACGAGGGTATCTCATTTTGCGATAGCGAAGAAGAACTCGGTGAGTTAGCCTTGACCCCTAGCAGTAGTTTCACCATGATTGACCATCCCTAACCTTCAGAGCACCTTGAACTATCACTCATACCCATCTTCACTCTGGAAGAAAGGAATGGATATCAGTGCCACTTTCAGAACTACCGGTGATACGACAAGCCTCCATCCTCACCATCAGGGAGATCTATATGAGAATAACCCTCCGCATCCAGCTGTAACAGCAATGCAACAACACACACATACGAGTGTGGTAGCCTGGCCCAAGAACGTTGGATACCAGAATGATTTTCGGAACGTTCGAGCTAGCCATCAACAGCCTCGAGGTGAAACGCATTGTATCGGTGTTGAACCACCTGCTGTCTTCTCGGAAAACACAGCAGTATTTCGATCTGGCAGGGTTGGAGAATGCAAAACTACGTCCTCCTCCTCCGCATCGTCAATGCTCTATTATATTCGAAAAGCGCAGGAGCGTATCAAGGCACAACAGCCTCTCCGTCGAGCGCGACCAGAAGACTGCGAGTCAGGCTTCCGGAAAGTATCCGATCTAGAGGCGAGAAAGACCACCTTAACTGGTGTAGTACCCGGCAAGCTACACAAGAGTGGTGGAATTAATGAGACGAGATGGCCTCCCCGGGCACCATCATCTTCATTGCTCTCCGATCCTTCGGATATTTTTTGCCGCTCGGACGACGGAAGGTCAGACGACGAGGACAAAAGCAACGTGGATGATTTCTTCCAGTTGTGCGGCTCACCCATAGCCAGTCGCCGTGTGTCTTCCTCCTTCTTGGAAAGTAGCTATCGTTACAAAGAGCCTGCTATCGGTCCAAAACTCGACATAATGAGCAGCGACCTAATGGAGTTTCTTGAACACGAGCATGCGTCTTTGCTACGACGTCAGAGAGAGCATAGCAGCGGGAGGTTCTCTGAAGTAGCAGTTGCCGATTCCAGAAACGAAGTGCGGAACCGGGATACCACACGCTATGCCTGCGAAGTATCGAAGGGCATCGATACCCTTACCCTCGAAAATGCTTTGACAGCTGAGCTTCCGAGGCAACGAAAAACGAAGTCGTTGAATAGTGTTGTTGTCCACACAACAGTGGAGTTGAAGTGCCCTCGTCCAGTACGAGCGATTTCATTTCAGTCTGTGGAAGGTCAGCTTCTCGGATGCTGGCTCTAGATAACACTACACCAACCTCGGTAACGCTGAGCATTAATGTGCCAGTCAATCATCCAACGTTAAACTTCTATCTCTCGTCATCTCAGTTGTCTAGGCCTCATGTTTTATGATAGTCTTGTTCGGGTTTCCCTCTAAAAAGAAAAGAGAAGAGATTGAGCACGGCTTTCTTCAAGAGTTACTTGTATATATACCTCACCTTTGAGCGCTGTACTTTCTATAGGACCTTGGTCGATTTTCTAGAAAAGTTCATCATCAGCTAGGAATATTTTTTTACTGTACCATTGCTTTGAGACTACGAAGTACCTCGTATAATTCCGAGAATGTTCTTCTGATTCACAGCAAGGAAGAGAAGATAAGAAGGCTGCATTTGAATAGATTAGATACGCAGTTCCTAGGATACACTCTCGACTTATTTCCAGTTATTATACCCTTACTTCACGACGAAGCGCCGACATTCACTTGCTCGTCTTTGAGCGCGTATATTCCGGCCTTCGATTTGTTATGGACTCGCAGGACAAATACCTTCGCCGCAGTTCATCGTCTTCCGCGATTGATCTCACTAGAACCCCGGCTGGTATAGCTTCTTCCGCTCCCCCTTCACCCTCTCTCGAGCCGTCCAATAGTAACTCCCGGAGACGTACCAGTTGGGGCAGGGTAGACGCAGGACAGGATCCTTTACAACTTGATTCACTGCCTGGCGCCTCAATTACACCATACTATACTATCAACGACGATCCTTTCGACTCGCCAACGGATGACCGTTCTTTTCCTCGAGTTCCATTCGCTAATACTACACAATACGAGGCCCAGCCAGAGGAAGATTATACCATCAGCTATTATACCAACGCCCACGCAGGGCCATCAACAACTTCGCTGCTTGACATGGACGGAACTAGAGAAGATGATCAGGCAAGGTTGACGACGAATATGTCCAGGAATCCCACAGAGAGATGGAGAGAGGAATATGGAGAGAGAGATATGGAAAGGACAGCTGGAACTCTCTCACCGCGGGCGAAGAGGAGGACGGTCCGTTATAGCGCTTCGCCATCTCCTCTCAAAAAGACTGGAAGCGCATTAAAAACCGTATCAAAATCGTTGCGCCGTGCTTCTTTGCGCGTGGTCAATCTAGGAAATAATGCACTTGAGAACCAGGTCAGACTGCCTGACGACGAGAGCGAGAAGCAAGAAGAGACTGCGGACGACGAGCCACTGCCAGATCTAAGCGCAAGATTACCTATACGTGGACGCACGCTTTGTCTTCTTGGGCCTCGTAACAAGTTGCGGTTATGGTTGTATAATTGGCTCATATACCCGTGAGCAACATGTCCACTGTCATCTTCGAACCAGCTTAAATTCTTCTTCTCTAGATGGACTGAACCTATCATCTTGCTTCTCATCATTGTGAACGCAGTTGTCCTGACAGTTCAGGCTTCACATAGTCTCACTCTCCCCGATGGTGCCAACGTCGGCGACGCCTTACCTCCTCATGTTATTGGATACTTCCATGCATGGGAAGACTATGTGCTCTTCGTGCTCTTCGTTTTGTTCACGTATGTTGCTTTCTCCTCGTCGTTTTGCGTATATTAATTCCTTTGCTCAGCCTTGAAGCCTTTGCTCGCATATGTGTTTCAGGATTCCTCTTTGACCCCGAAGTTCCCGCTTCTACTTTCTTCACGTCTCCTTTGGCAAGCACACCCGATATCTCCATGCCTTCGCAATCGACATCTACCAACAACAACCTCCCCCGCCAGCTTACTTTGTCGAATAATATCGGCGGACCCCTCTCTCGCGGGCTTTCAATAACTGAACGCTTCAATAGACTGAATCGAAATATCAAGAGGCCCTTCGAATTGCCCAACCCAAATAATGTGCTTTCGGAGTCCCAGAACCACATTCCTTCCATATCACAGACTATCCCTGTCAACACTGTCACCGAAAAAATCAAACACGTCACTCAGGCGTCTCATAGCGTTCTCCGAGACCCTCCACAACCCACCTTTTTTTCGACTGTCCTCCGCTCAGACCGAAAGGATCCGCAGGAAACCCTGTCTCTGCCATTCAAACTCAGTATAACCCAATCCCATAACAAAACAGCGAGAAGCGTGCCATATCTGAGGCAAAGTTGGGGAAGAATTGACTTCGTGGCTATCCTTGGGTTTTGGATATCTTTCATCCTCGCGATGCTGGGGTTGGAGGATGGGACACATCACATTGGTGTTTTCAGGGCTCTGAGCGTGATACGGACGGCACGGTTGTTGACCATCACCTCCGGTACTACGGTTAGCCCTTTTGCCCATTTTTGGGTTTGATAAGCTCTGACCATTCTCGTAGACTATCATGCACTCTCTGAAGACAGCCCGTCCTCTGCTAGCAAACGTGGCTCTCTTTGTACTATTTGCTATTATTCTATTCTCGTATGTTCTTGATACGTTCGATCTCTTCCCAGATTTATGTTTGTCCATTGCAGAGTGATCGGTATACAATCTTTCAAAGGCTCTTTACGCCGAAACTGTTTTCTCGTTCCTGTAAACGGCGAAACACAACAACAACTCTCTAACCAGTTCTGCGGAGGTCACATCAACAAAGCAACACTTCTTTCGGACCCTTACATTCTTCTGAACGGATCGGCGTCGGAATACACAGCGAAGGGCTATATCTGTCCATTAGGGCAGATTTGCCAGGTACTTATGCTTTATTATTCTTATCTGTTCTCGTACTCATTCATAGCTACTCTCAGGAGACGGAAAATCCAGAAGGAAATATTGAGAGCTTTGATACCATCTACTACGCGGCTTTACAGATCGTTGTGACTGCTTCCGCGAACTCGGTCTGTGCTTCATGTAAATTTCATTGTGGTTCTTGCTCAACCCTTGTAGTGGTCTGGTTTAATGTACAACATCATTGACTCCGAATACTTCGTTTCATCATTATTCTTCATTGTCTGTGTCATTGTTCTCAACTTTTGGTTAATCAACCTCTTCGTTGCGGTGATCACCAACACATTCAGTGCCATCCGATCCGAGACACAGAAAAGTGCTTTCGGTGCTGCAAGGTATGTACATGAACCCTATGCAAGAATGTCCAATGAATGAGCCACCCTTTTTCTTTAGTCTACCTGTGATCGAGGATGAACGGGACGATGGTTGGGCGGCTATTGATCGAAACAAACCCGTCAAGAAAAACATCGCTAAAAGTATATATGATTACACCCGATGGTGCTGGGTACTTCTCGCGCTCGCTTCGTTGACGTTGCAGGCAACACGCACGGCATCAGTCTCTGCTATGCACGCACAGATATTGTCATTTGGCGAACTAGGTATCACGTTCGCGTTTGATTTGGAGATTGTAGTGAGATTGTTGGCGACCTTACCCGACTGGAGAAGCTTTTTTATCCGTGCTCAGAACTGGTTGGATGTGATCCTTGCGGTCGGCTCATCCGTAATTCAGATTCCAGTCATCAAGGATTCGACGGTGTATCCCTGGTTCACCATCTTCCAGCTTATGAGGTTTTATAGGGTGATTTTGGAGGTACCTCGGATGAAGCCTCTTTTGGTGCGTTATTTCTGTCATGGTATTGATGGCTATATTGATAAAATTTTGTATATAGCTATCAGTGTTTGGGAATATGTATGGGCTTACGAATATGTCGCTCTTCCTCATATTAGTCAATTATCTGGCCGCTTTGGTCTCTTCGCAGCTCCTTCGCGGTGACATGAGCTCTAACGACGCAGTCAACTTTAGTCAGCTCTACAACGCGTTCCTTGCTGTCTATCAAGTGTTCTCATCCGAGAACTGGACTGACGTGCTTTACAATGCTGGTCAGGCTGAGCTTCAACTAGGACAAACGGTTCTTGTTGTGCTTTTCATCAGCCTGTGGCTACTCTTTGCCAATTGTAAGTATTCTCGTTTCTATCATCAGTCAGAAGACTCATTTTATCTTTAGTCATCGTTCTGCAAATGTTTATTGCCGTGATCAACGAAAATTTCGATGTCGCTGAAGAACAAAAGAGGAGCCAGCAGGCCTCTCACTATTGGTCAACTCATCAAGTTCAAGTTGGAAAAGCCACCTGGGTACGACGGCTGAACCCTTACCGTTGGTTCAAAGCCAATCCGGTTAAAGTCAAGGTCGAAAACCTTCCTTCGAGTCTTGTTTTGCCCATGCAGGAAGCTCTTGTGCAAGATTATCGTTCAGGCGCTGACAGCCATCCTGTCCATGTGAGCTCTAACATTGACACCGCGCTGTCCCCACTTATATCTTGACCAGAACAGAGCCAGTGCTGGTACTGTAGGCGCTAAACCTGGTATGCGACATTACACGACAAAATCTCTTTCAGCATTACAGAAACTCTTTGGAGGAGATGAAAAGGTGGATGATGTACCGCTAGCCACTCTCAAACATAACAGGAATGAGACTCTGGGAGCTCTAGGAGACGAGGAAACCGAGCGGCATTTGTACGTTGTTTCCTTATATGACTGAGCTATTTCAAATATCGAAACAGGGAATTGCTTGCCTCTGTAAACCCTGAGACAATCAACTCTAGCGATATCAATGATGCTCTCTTTGAAAGAAGAGCCCAGAAGGCCGATTTTATTCGAGATCATCCCACATACGACAAAACCTTCTGGATATTTTCTCAAAAGGATCCGATACGACGATTCTGCCAAAGGCTCGTACAACCTGCTCATGGAGAACGTATATTCGGTGTACCCACATCGCATGTGGCACATCCTATATTCCAGGTCGTCATTTTCCTCGCTGTCATTGGGGGTATTGTGACAGAAATCATTGCAACACCTGTATATCGCCGTAATTACTATGCTACCAATGGCAGGATTCGGGGAGCGTGGTTCGATCTCACCGAAGCATCATTTGGTTTCGTCTTGGTACTCGAATTCATAATCAAGATCATCGCCGATGGATTGTTTTTCACCCCAAACGCATATATACGAAGCATATGGAATGGCATCGACTTCGTCATACTCTCGGGCATTCTGGTCAATGTCACTACAGGCTTCATTTTCATCGGCGGTCTCAGTCGGTTTACTCGGTCGTTGAAGGCACTCAGGGCCCTTCGTTTGATCACTTTGTTCGATCGAATGCGAAATTCTTTCCAGTCGCTCATTATATCCGGCGCAAGTCGTATCTTTGATGCGGCCTTGCTCGCAATTTTGTATATGATACCTTATGCCGTCTGGGGTCTCAATATCTTTGCAGGCAAGCTAAATACATGCAACGACAGCAATGCGTCAGGCATGGATGACTGTACGGATGAGTACATAAACACCTACGTTAATGATGCCTTTGGGTATCCTGTTCCTCGTGTATGGGATAACCCTGCTCCTTCAACAAAATTCTCCTTCGATAATTTTGGTGATTCTCTCCTCATATTGTTCGAAATCGTCTCCTTGGAGGGCTGGATTGATGTCATGCAGGCGGCTGCTAGTGCTGTGGGGGATGGTTTGCAGCCTCAGACCAACGCTTCACAATGGAATGCGTTGTTCTTTTTGATCTACAATCTCCTCGGTGGAGTTGTTATTCTAACCCTTTTTGTCAGGTGTGTGCCACAGGTTGAGCTCGATGACACTATTCTAATGAGGTTTCAAAATTTCCAGTATCATCATTGGAAACTTCAAATCTAGGACTGGGACCGCGCTTCTTACTCAGCCTCAAAGGGAATGGATTGACCTACAAAAATTATTCAAGCGTCAAAGACCATCGAAAAGGCCCCAGCGACGGCCCGCATCAGGCGCGCGGGCTTGGTGTTTTGACAGGGCGGTCCACAAACACGGGTGGTGGTCAAGGTGTATGACGGTGCTCTTCACTGTTCACGTCATCATTCTCATGTTTGTAACTTCACTCCTACTGGAACGGTCATGAACTGAAATAGATTTTGAAAGGACACAAACCTACACTTCGACGACGATTTCAGAAAGCATGAGAAGTACGTCGTTTTGTTAATTGTAGTCCCTATCTCAAACATCCAATAGATGATTTCTTTCTCGCTATAATCGCTATATATATGATCGACGTGATCGTTCGGCTGTATGGACTTGGATGGAGAAGCTTTCGTGCCAATGGTTGGAACTTATTCGACATCTTGGTCACTTTGGGCAGCTTCGCGACAACATTTATAGCTCGTTTCGGGAACATCGGCTTCCTTGGCCAACAATTACAAAAGTTGTTCTTGGTGCTTCTAGCATTCAAACTAGTGCAACGATCGAATAGTCTTAACAAGCTATTTAAGACCGCTATGTGAGTAACATATACCTGCTTGAAATGCTCTCACAAACATGGGCATGGTCTTCTAGAGCAAGTCTTCCCTCCATTCTGACCCTCCTGCTCCTCTGGTTGATCCTGTTCATGTTCTTTGCGATCCTCGACGTGGAAGTCTTCGGGCTGACAAAATGGCAGTCTGGGGAGGACAGAGACAGAAATTATTCTTCGATAAGCTCTGCTCTGGTCATGCTGGCATTCATGTCTACAGGGTAGGTTTTGACGCCGGATTTCTGTTTTTAGTTCGCTGATCGACAACGTAGAGAAGGATGGAATCAATACATGCATGATTAGTGAGTCAAGCCTTTGGGTTAGAGATATGACCACTTAAGATACAAATTGTAGTGCGCTGGTCTATCCACGTTGCTCAAATTCCTCTGCCCAGGATGTTGATTCAGATTGTGGAAGTTTCGGGTGGGCGTTCACACTGTTTATTGCTTGGAACTTATTGAGCATGGTATAACACATCGTCTCCCATTTCTATGTGCACTAACCCGTCTTTTCAGTACATATTCGTCAATCTATTCACTGGTGCGTCCAGTGTTTGATCTCATCACAGAGACTGATCACCGAAAACTTGTAGGTGTGGTTGTCGATAGTTTTTCCTATGTATTCCAAGCATCAGGCGGATCCAAGGCCATCACTCGAGAAGAAATGCGGGCTTTCAAGAAAGTCTGGGCTGAGTTTGCTAATCCTCAGACTGGATATCTCGAGCGGTCTCAATTCGTCCCTTTCTTCGGCGTACGTATGGACCTAACAACTACTCAATCTCGTCTCAACTGCATCTATTTTAGAGATTAAGTGGCGTTTTCGAAGTCAGAATATACCCGGCGCAATACAACATCCACAATATTGCAGCAGCGTGCAAGGCATCGCCCTATGATAACAGCACAACCATTCTCACCAATGCTCAGCCGTGGTCCTCTCCGTCTTCTAACGTTGTCGAAGGGTTGGATATTAACAAGTTAAATAACGTACTGGATGGAATTGACTACGTCGCTATTCGAAAGCGTCGTGCAGTGTATAATCGACTGTATCATGAGGCAACAATCGCACACCAACAAGGACGAGGAATCTCATTTACCGATATGTTGTTATTACTGGCTCATCATAAGCTCATTAAGGATTCGGAGGCGTTGGTGTAAGTGGCCCTTCCACAACATTCATGGTTCTCAAGAGCTGATCGGACTTCAGATTGCGCGATCTGGTGATACGGACAGAGACGAACAAACTCGTGACGGATCTTGTCAACTTAGATCGTGTGCAATCTCTGTTGAAGATGATATCTCTTCGGCGGAGGTTTTTAACGCATATGGACAAAAAGCGTGCGCCGATGTATGATCCTGGTGAATAGCGTCACGTTCTACCTTTCTATTTGTACGTTAAATGAGTTTCAGATATACCTGCTATCGTTGTCGATACAACGCCTGAAACCCCGCCACCGTTACCATCACCTTCACTTTCCCCTTCGAGACCATCTAGCAGGGATATCTCTACCGTCGGGTTTTCTGGCTGGGACAACTCAGCACCTAGTACACCAACACCTGTTCGTAGGACAAATTTTGGTTCCGTTCAGCTCGATTTTGGAGCCCTGGGCTTCGGTGGCTCACAATTTGCTCAACAGCAACAGCAATTATCATCCTCTCTTCCATCACAAGACTCTTTCTCCCCATCACATTCTCCAAATACGTCGTTGTCGCTGCCCGCTGGGGCAGGAATAGGTGGTGGAGGGTTTTCAAGTCCAAGACGTAGTGTAGTGGGAACGGGAGCGACAGGGCTCCATCGCAGTAATCGACGCACTAGTGATATGAGCCAGATGAGTCGATTGTCCACCGACTTGGGGTATCGGTACCCACGAGATTCGATGGGCGAAGAAGATCCGAGTCTGGTGCTTGAGGGGATGCAGAATTCCATTTGGGGTGATTTAATGGCAGAGGCAATGGATGAGGAAGATGGAAAAGGAAGTGGTTGACTATATGTTTGTGGTCTATCTTTCATTGTCGTGTTGCTTTGAACTGTTTGGGGCACGGACGGACATTATTTTCTGTAGACTTCCTGAGTAGGTGTTAGGACTTGTGTGTGTTATTAGATTCATACTTCATCTTTTCGTGCACTCAGTCTCTTGCTAGAACACGCATTCAAGTATATATATGTACCATTTATTGCTATACTAACACTGTTTTGACTTGGAAGTACTCCTGACCGCACCGAACGTCACGACTTGTCACCGCACGGGATCCCTGTGACTGCATAACTTTTCCCACGAAAACTTGACTTCCACCGCCACCACGACGTCGCGTCAAGGAAGGAGTGACTCCGTGAGTTCGGTTTACCATCTCAATATGTGGATCCTATGCTTACCTAGAGAGTCGAAGATTAATCTCGTCTGCATTGGCCACAAAAGGGTCCTAAAACGATTGTCAGGATCGAGTTACCATTTGACCCACACTCCAGAGTCATCCTATGGCCCGAGGCAGCTCATCTACACAGATGCCCTCTCAGAGAGTCAAATCTAATCGCGCGTCTAGAGGACAAAGTCAAAAGCAACTTAAACGCGGCACACGCACTCAACGTGTCGATTCAGAAGAGGAGGACGAGGATGGTGACAGTGAAGCGGATGTGGATGGCGATGAAATAGAGGTTGAAGGCGGCGGAGTTGGCGGAAGTCAAGAGGTTGTTGATATTAATTTGAAGGCAAACCAGCTTGCTCGATTTGCCCTCTTTATGGAGCACAGACGGATGCCATTGAGAAGGGATGAAATTTCTAAGAAAGGCCAGTAAGATCAAATTAATAACATGTTCTTTCGAACTGTCTTGACTTATAAGAATCTTCATATCCAGTATTTGGTCCATCTTCACGCGTCTCGCGCTCCTTCAATCGCGTTTTTGAGCGGGCACAGTTCATCCTCAACCACACATTTGGTATGGAGCTTGTCGAACTACAATCTCGCGCTGCTATGGATAAGGCTGTTGCTGCTGGCGAACCTTCTAGCTTGGACGAAGAGCAAGATCAAGACGACGAGGGACCTGCCCCTACGCAGAGAAAGGGGAGAGGAAAAGCTATTGGATTGAAAAAGAGAGGTTTGTTCAATGTGCTTAGTCGGACAGAGGTCGGGATTAATGTGTGATCCATCAGCGCCTCCGCCTGGTAGCAAGTCCTATATACTTCGCTCCACTCTTCACCCAACTATAATATCCCTTGCAGCTCTGCCCGATGAGGAGATATTGTCTGCCGAGTTGGACGATGCGCCCGATGAACTAGATGACGATGGTACCCCTGCACCATCTCAAACCCAAGGTGGTCGTCGTCGCTCTCGTCGTTCGCAGTCTGCAAACACGTCTCCTCCGACTTGCACTGGAACCATCCTATCCTTCTCTTCACCTACTCTTCCTGCACTCGAGAATGCTGGAGCGATTGCTATACAATATGTAATCCTTTCCATCATCCTAACTTCTGGACGGCTCATAAGCGACCGTGAACTTCGTGCAGCACTAAGACAATTACATTTGCCCCCGGGTGCCAGTGTCCCTATCGGTCGCAGTGCGCATAATCTTTCGTCTGGAACTGGGGGAAATATGAATATTACGATAGAAGCGTATCTTCAACTGCTCATTAGACAAGGGTACATCGACCGCATCGTCTCCGGTGAAGCTGGTAAGCCTGCCAGGGCAGCTGGCGGAAAGCGGGGACGCGCTTCTACAGCGCTTGTAAATATAGATGGGGAGGATGGCGAAAACAAATACGAATGGCGTTGGGGTCCTCGGGCGCATAGTGAGATTGGAGAGAAAGCGGTACAGGAATTCGTTGCCGAGTTCATGGTGGGGATCGGTGGAAATGAGGATGATCAGGATGGCAGGAATAATAGAGGAGGAGGAGGTAGAAGTGTTGGAGGAAGTAATAGACCTCAGAATAATGTTACCAAGTTGAAGAAGATGATGGATGGGATTGAGAAGGCCGCAGGAGGGAACATTGCTGATTTGAAGTAATGCATGCATGCTTTTCTTGTGTCCACAGTGCGACCATGATTTTGAATTTACCTTACATATGTACTATCTCGTCTTTGTACAAATGCTGCAAATGTATTATTACCTGGTAGAAGTCACAATAGTCTAGTATATACATATATCACACTCTTTCTCGGGCACGCCCAAAAAACACTTTCGACTGGAATCATCATTGAGAAAACACAAGTTCGAGTGTGTTGTGCCAGTGCTCAGCTTCCCTTGACCAGTGAAAGATTATAAACCAATGGCTGTCGGTGAATTCAATTTGGTTCACGTTGGCTACTCCTATACACTATTCTAATGCTGTACATCTATACTCCTCCAACACAATGTAAATGAGGTAAAGAATACTGCATGAGAATGTATATGCCAATTCTGTGACCTTATTTCAGAAAAGGTTCAAAGGAGAGATAAAGCTGATAGGACAGATTGTTGGGCCTTATGCCTCAGGGACCAACAAACGTTTACAGATACCACACAACGAAGACACTGACAGTGCATTCGAGAGATAGAATGACATGACTTTACTTTCAATGATTTCTTCAGGGTTGTTCATCCTAAACCTTCCTTCCTTCCCCCTACCCAGAAGAGATAACGGGAGAACCGGGACTCAAATACTTATGGAGGACCACTGGCGCGGCCAAAATTCACTTGGAGTGATACTTTTTCTGGTGCCGTGGAGTTTACTTTGACAGACTTTAACCTAAGTGAGTACAACGAAACCTCAGAACAGTGCAATATTCTCCATTACCTTTAACCTAAGTGAGTACAACGAAACTAATGGAATCGTAAGTAACTGTAAATAGGACGGAATGGAATAGACATACCCTCAGAACAGTGCAATATTCTGAGGGTCGTCGGAACTGATACAAGTCTATAAGTGAAATAGAGGATTGGAAATGTCAGGTGAAACAGTCCGAGAAAGATAGCGATTACCCCCTCCCTAGAGCGCGAGTTCCACGAAGCGCTTGTCGTCTAACAAAATTTTCAGAGGGTAATTGTGAGGGCGTGTTTTCGGTATCTGGCGGAGGCATAGGGCGGAATAATTCGGTAGGGAATAAGGAAATAGGGATTTCAAGTCGATTAAGGGTGGCGGGTTTGGGTTTGGTCGGGTTCTTGTCATGGAATTCCTTCAATAACTCGGAGGAATGTGTAATGTTGGACCGAGGTTCCCAAGTGTCTTCATGTGGTCCGTACCCTCGCCACCTGACCTTGTACTTGATTCCTTTTCCTACTTTTCGTGAGTTGAGAATCTCCTCGACTTCGAATTCTTCTTCTTCTCCTACGACAATAGGAGGTGGGCGAGTGTTTCGTGGTTGAGAGGGAAATTGCAGTTCTCTATAGGGAGTGAGAAGGACTTCGTTGAAAATGTTATGGATACGTTTCCACGTAGAGGGGATGTCTAGTTTATAGGAACTAGTGCCTATCTTCTTTTGAACTGTAAATGGTCCAAACCGTTTATCTCCTAACTTTTTCATCGGCTGATCTGTCGATAAGTTAGTTCCCTCAAGCCAGACCTTATCGCCTGGCTTGTACTCTACTCCAACTCTTCGCTTACGGTCATAAAACTTCTTCATATCCTCGTTGGCCTTTCCTAAGGCCGCTCCTACTTCGTCTCGAACCTTCCTCATTCCATCTGCAAACGCCTGTGCTGTGGGGTTGTCCGAAGTCATTTGAGGTGCTGTGCCTTTATAGGGATGTCTACCGTTGTCAGCATAGAAGGGGGAAACTTTCGTCGCAGAGTGTACTCGATCGTTATAGGCGAATTCTGCAAGCGGTAACCACTCATGCCAGTCATTTTGATGATAGCTAATGAACAAACGGAGATAATGTTCTATCTCCTGATTTGTTCGTTCTGTCTGGCCGTTGGTCTGTGGGTGATACGCCGTGGTGTAGTTTGCTTCTATTCCTCAAAGACGGTAGAGTTCCTTCATGAAACGAGAATGATACTGAGGTCCTCGATCATGTATGATTTTTTGTGGAATACCGTGGATAGAAAAAATACGATCCCGATAGATCTTTGCCATTCCCTCTGATGTGACTGTAGTGTGTGACGGAACAAGTCGTAATCTTTTGGAAAAATGATTGATAAACACCGATATGGCGTTATATCCTCCCGATTCTGGTAGTTCCCCTATCATATCAGTGCTGATTATCTGCCATGGTTCAGTTGGTACCGCATGTGGATGAAGTTGTCCGACTGGCTTGGTACGATGTGATTTTGTAGCTTGGCATTTCTCGCAACCTTCGACGTATTTCCCTGCATCTCGTGTCACCCCTGGCCACCAGTAGTCCCGAGTGATCAACTCCGTGGTCTTGTACTGTCCTGGATGTCCTGCTAATGGTGTATCGTGGTACTGAGTGATTATTTTGGACCGGAGTAGGCGGTTTTTCGGTACATAAACACGCCCTTTCCATGTAATAACTTTGTCATTTTCAGTCCACTCCGGGTTTTTGGCAGCTAGGGCATCCTGTACGGTTCGATCTACTTGGTTTCTACTCTTTTGGATCTCTGATAACAGGAGATCTTCGGGAGCCGATAGGTCGAGAGCTTGAATAAAAAGTTCCGGTTTCAGGAGAACAATGTTCTCATTGTCCTTGTCCCCCATCTCAAGACCTGTCATCCTCAACAGGGCGTCAGCTTTCGTCATCGATTTACCAGGTTTGTGAACGAGATCGAAATTATACTCCGCTAATTCCAGTACCCAGCGCGCTTGTCGGCGGTTGAGTTTCTGCGGCTTTTTGAAGTACTGGAGGTTTGCGTGATCCGTATAAATCTCAATCTGTTCCTCCGCACCTAGTAAATATTGCCTCCAATCGTCAAGAGAATCCATTATTGCCATTAACTCTTTGTCGTAGATTTCGTAATTCCGTTCGACCTCATTAAGGGAACGAGATCGAAAGGCAATAGGATACCATCTACCATCAACGAACTGGGACAAAACGGCGCCATTAGCATAATCAGACGAGTCAGCTTCCACCCTGAATTTCCTGTGGTTACGAGGAATCAATAAAACGACTTCCTCACAAATACGGCGTTTCAACTCCTCGAACGCCTCCTCCTGACCTTTCTCCCACTTCCAAGTCCCATTTCCTGTGAGCTGTGTTAGTGGCTTTGCTACCAGACTGAACCCACGAATGAATCGCCGGAAGAAGTTGCAGAATCCTAGAAACTGCTGGACGTCGCGTTTCTTTCGTGGAGTAATCCATTCTCGAACGGCTTGTACTTTCTTGGGATCCATGCGAATAGTTCCATTACCAATGATGATACCGAGGTAGTCGATGACCGGTTTTTCGAAAGAACACTTTTCGGGTTTAAGGAATAACTTGTGCTCCCGTAGAATGTCGAGTACTTGTTTTACGATTTGTCGATGTTCTTCTATACCGTCGGTAAAAATCAGTATGTCATCCATGTAAACGATAACATGACCTCTATTGACGAGGTCTCGCAAGATATGGTTCATGAAACCTTGGAATGTCGCAGGAGAGTTAGTGAGTCCGAAGAACATGACGGTCGGTTCGAATAACCCCTGGTTAGTTCGAAAAGCCGCTTTCCATTCATCACCTTCCTTTATGCGGATGTTGTTGAATCCCCATCTGATATCCATCTTCGTGAAGATTTTAGCGCCTTTTAAACGATCAATTAGTTCCTGAATGAGAGGAAGTGGGTACCGGTTTTTAACCGTCATCTCGTTCAGTTTACGATAATCTTGTACTGGTCGTAAGGTGCCATCTTTCTTTTTAACGAAGAAGAAGGGGGATGCCATCTGCGAGGTAGAAGGTCGGATTTGTCCAGTTCGAAGGTTTTCTTCAAGAAACTTGTCGAGCGCCTCTTGTTCCTTTGGGTTTAATGGGTACACCTTACAATCTAAAGGCTTAGAACCTGTCGTTAGATCAATAGCGTGGTCCCAAGGACGTCATTGTGGCAGCTGGTCGAATTCCTTCTGGCTGAAAACATCGGGGTACTCTTCGATGTAGGACTTGGAAGTGTCGAACTCTTGGGCTGTTTCTTTTTTGGCTTGTTTTTCCGTCCACTTCCTCGACTGTACCTGCTCGTGAACATATCTGTCCCAGTCAAACAGGAAAAGCTGTTTGCCTTCCTGTAATGACGCTCTAGAATGAGTATCCTCTGGTGTCCAAAAGTGTGGGTTGTAACCGCATCTTGTTGGACACCTGTTGAAGGTTAGTTCAGATGTCTTCCAGTCAATACTCGGGTTGTGGTGTTGCAGCCAATCTAGTCCTAGAAAGATATTATTCTTTCCTAGGCTTACCACTCCGAACTGTACGATTTCTGAATGATCACCGATAGTCATCCGGATTTCGACGTACTTGTCTATTGAGCCAGAATCATTGAGTGTGCCGTCGGCATTATAGACAGGTGTTTTGATTGGTAAGTTTTCCGTGACAAGGTTGTGCCGTTTGACGAATTCTGAGTCAATGCAGGAACCGGTAGCTCCACTGTCAAGGAGTCCTTCTGTAACGATTTGTCGAGCATCCTCCAGTGTCTCGAGTATTGCCGGAAGTTTCAGACTTTTGCCACGTGTCCCGCGAACATAACTTCTTTTGTTCTTGAGACTCCGGATGGCATTGACTGCTGTTTTCCAGTTCCGTTTTCGTATGTCCATGACGGTTTCTTCAGAGGCTTCTTTTTCCCGGGAAAAGGGCATCCAAGTTCGTAATAATCCTACTGCTCTCGGGATCTGGTCTTCTCTAACTCTCTGAGTTAGCCATTCAGCAGTGTCGGGTTTGTACCGTATAGGTTTTTCGGTTTTTTCGGTTTTGTGTATGAATGTGGACGCGTTTTTCTGTTTAGTACCTGTACTGATTACATAATCAACGCCATTATCAACGAATTCCGAAATGTCCGTGTGCGAAGGCTCCTGCAGACCTATATCTACTGCGGAGCCTTTGGAAAACCCAAATCGTTAATGAAATCTGTACGTTCCTGCTCACTCATGTTCAACATAATACCTCGGACTACCGCCTTTCTCTTGTGCGGGCAGTTCCTGCTCATGTGGCCTGGCTCGCCACAGTTGAAGCACAAACGCTTCTCCCTCGCCTGGTCGATGTCCATCGGCCTGCCCGTTCCTCCGAACGTGGTGCCGGTAGCATCTCTTCTCGGTGCCGCAGAATACTCTGCCTTCGGAGCTGCTTTCGGCTCCTGCCGGTTCTGCTGAGTGGACGACTGTCCACGACTCTGTCCCTGTGGGTTAGCGTTCCACCACCCCGCATACCCGTATCCTCTCTTCTGTTCGGCCCACTGCCGCCTTACGTTATCAGCCCCTGTGACTACCTTCTTCAACTCCTTGTAGTCTTCAAAGGGCTCCGTTCGTCCCTTAATGATGTCGTATAGGAGTGTGTGATCAACTGCTCTCTCCGCTAGGGTAAGGACGTGCGACTCGTCCTTCTTGTATCCGGCATCCTTCAGCAACAATTTGAACTCTTTGAAAAAGTTGCTGGCCGAGGACTTCCCCTGTCAGATATAGGTTAGTTTGTCACGGGCCTCCTTCTCCTTCGCGACGTTCGTGAACTCCCTGTCCATATCATCAATGAGCTGCTTCCCAGTGATGTCCCATGTCCCTGTGTCGATATCGAAGTGGTCATCAGAGTAGACCTGGGCCCATTCGTCGGCCTTTCCTCCAACCAGGAAGGACATAATGATGGTCGTGACACGATGGGAATTGTCGACCTGTTTAGTCTCTGTTAACTCAGAGACATAAGCCATCATTCGTCTTCGCCATGGTCGGTAGGTGGCAGGATCGCCATCGTAGTTCCCTGGTGTATTGACAAACACCCGGCGTGGACTAGAAGTGATAGTAGCAACTTCTGCTGGGTCGGGCGCATGTATCGACCGATCAGTCATGTTGAGTTATGGTAGGGGAGGGGATGAGCGTGTTTGGTAAAAATGAAAATATGTAACGTATCGAGAAAAACTAGTTTTCAACGGTGTGTTGAATCCTAGGCAAGTTTGTAAAAGCTTTGTTGTGACGGGTGGTGTGTGGTAGAAGCTCTATTCTTCTGTCAGCGACTCGCTAGCTCTCACAAGAGACAACCAGGCGTCACACGATAGACGATGAGCAAGAGGGCGAAAAAGCAAAAAGAGGATGGATAAGATAACCCAACTACAAGTCTAGCTACCGAGGAGAATAGACGAGAATAGAGCTAAGGAATATAACTACAAAATACTAAGTCTTATATACTTATTGGGATATGAAGCCGTGAGAGACGTCTCGCACCGTAACCGTGAGGATCTACAATAAGAGTCGCTCGTATCCATAAGTAAAGCTGTAGGTATTAGGTGAGTAAACAATAAGGCAATATAAAAAGAAGCATGGAAGCGGAACGATAATGACGTCGTCCTGTCAATGAACTGACAGGCACGAGAGAGTCATGCCTAAGTGAAATGACAACGCGAGAACAATAAGGTTGACGCGTGTAACCTAAATGATAATGAAAATATAATAAGTGCTAGTGTAAGCGCTTTGGTGATTAGGTAAGTAAATAAAAGAAAAGGAAAAGAATAATAAAAGAAAAGAATAATGGAAAAAGATCGTTTCATGACAGTGAGGACATGTGAATCATTCCTGTTGTAGTTAGCATCTTTTAGTAACAACTCAAACTCTTTGAAGAAGTCGCTAGCAGGAGTCTTTCCCTGTCTAATGTATGTCAGCTTGTCCCGGGATTCTTTCTCCCTGGCGACATTTGTGAACTCTCTGTCCATATCATCGAAAAGGTCCTTCCCTGTAACATTCCAGGCACCCTTCTCAATATCAAAATGGTCATCAGTGTATACCTGCGCCCATTCGTCGGCTTTTCCTCCAACCATGAAGGACATGATGATGGTAATTAGACGGTGTGATCCTTCAACCTGCTTCGTCTCCATCAGCTCAGCCACATAGGCCCTCATCCTTCATCGCCATGGTTGGTATGTAGCGGGATCGCCATCATAGTTCCCTGGTGTATTAACGAACACCCGGCAAGTCGAAGGAGTGGGATTATTGATTTCGGAAACATCGGGGGCAGGAGCATGTATTGACTGATCAGTCATGTTGGATTTATAGTAGGGAGGGGTGAGTGTGTTTGGTAAAATAAAATGTGTAATGTATTGAGGATAAACTATTCTCCAATGGAATGTTGAATCCTAGGCAAGTTTGTAAAATGTTTGTGATGGGTGGTGTGTGGTAGAAGCTCTATTCTTCTGTCAGTGACTCACTAGCTCTCACAAGAGACAACCAGGCATCACACAATAGACAATGAGCAAGAGGGCGAAAGAGCAAAAAGAGGATGTATATAACAACCCAATACTAGTCTAGCTACCAAGGAGAATAGACGAGAATAGAGCTAAGGAATATAACTACAAAATACTAAGTCTTATATACTAATGGGATATGAAGCTGTGAGAGATGTCTCGTGCCATAACCGTGAGGATCTACAATAAGAGTCGCTCGTATCCATAAGTAAAGCTGTAGGTATTAGGTGAGTAAACAATAAGGCAATATAAAAAGAAGCATGGAAGCGGAACAATAATGATGTCATCCTGTCAATGAGCTGACAGGCACGAGAGAGTCACGCCTAAGTGAAACGACAACGCGAGAACAATAAGGTTGACGCGTGTAACCTAAATGATAATGAGAATATAATGAGTGCTGGTGTAAGCGCCTCAGTGATTAGGTAAGTAAATAAAAGAAAAGGAAAAAGAATAATAAAAGAAAAGAATAATGAAAAGATTGTTTCATGACAGGATGGTGCGACAGGGTTGGCTTCAGTTTCTAGCTCAGGTTCTGGGATAGCAGTGGGGATAAGCACAGGAGAGGATCTAATGGATGGTACAGCACTGGTAGGGTTTGAAAGTCTACCAACCCAGCTCGGAACTCAGCTTGGAATTCTAGGGATGACTATGAATCATCCATTTTCTGAATCGCTTGGAGCAATGGGAGCAAAGTCACGGTATCGGTTGGGACAAGGATTTTCATTGCAGTCAAACCAAGCATCACATTCTTCATCTGGATTGTATTTAGAATGAACATCGCACTGATCTGGAGTATCAAATGTGTGCTGAAATCCTGAACAATCAATGTCTGGTGTAAACAAAGGTGTAGCGGCAATGGAAGGTGGAGAACTGGGTAAGTCCAATTTCCACTCCTCGTAGGATCAGTTGGAAAGGCTGATGGTACGAGTAGAGATCTTGACCTAATGTGTTGACGAAGGGAGAAAGCACAGGCTCAAGCACAAACCAAAGTGAGGGGTGGGGCTAGCACCACACACAAAGGCTGAAAGAAAATGGGATCTTAGACAACAGTGATAGCACAGGGGCCAATCACTAGGGTCGCACAAGGAAAACTAGTTCCAAAGACCAAGTGAGTATATTGACTGTAAACAACAATACAAGTACTAACCTAGTTCCAAAGACCAAGAGGTCAAGATGGGGAACTAGGTGTCAGTAACAGACTTTAACCTAAGTGAGTACAACGAAACCTCAGAACAGTGCAATATTCTCCATTACCTTTAACCTAAGTGAGTACAATGAAACTAATGGAATCGTAAGTAACTGTAAATAGGACGGAATGGAATAGACATACCCTCAGAACAGTGCAATATTCTGAGGGTCGTCGGAACTGATACAAGTCTATAAGTGAAATAGAGGATTGGAAATGTCAGGTGAAACAGTCTGAGAAAGATAGTGATACACAGTATTTCACCTACGGAAGTGCATATACATCCATTGGCCACCTCTGATCGGATTGCCTATACGCACAGGGCGCCTACTCATTGTCTCTACTATCTTGAATCTGACACTCCCCCTGGTGGCCTGTATACCGCCAATCAAGTCCTAAGGCTGTTACAATCCGTCTGTGTTTGTCTTTCGAAAGCGACTTCGTCATGATGTCCGCAACATTTTGATTGCTTTCAATTGGATGGATTCGGACGTGACCATGCTCAACAATGTCGCGTATAAAGTGATACCGGATATCGATATGTTTTGCTAGGTTGTGTTCCTTGTTTGTCTCAGTGAGGCTGATTGCACCATGACTATCGCAGAAGATGTCAAGAGGTGTTTCTCCCAGGCCAAGTTCAATTTCGTCCAGCCAACTACGTATCCATAGGGTCTGTTGTATGCCACGCGACATTGATATATATTCGGATTCTGTGGTTGATAAAGCTATAGATGCCTGACGTTTGGAAGACCATGTTACGGGGGCGCCATTGACAAGAAATATGTATCCAGACATTGATTTTCTGGTTGATTTGTCTCCTGCCCAATCTGCATCCACGTATCCTATAGGCTTCACATGTTTAGTCAATCCCGGTTTGTATATGATTCCATACCGGATGGTGGCAAGGATATATCGGCAAAGCTTGATCAGGAGCTCCCAGTGTATACGAGATGGTGCATCCTGTACAGTCGATAGAATGCTACAAGCAAAGACAATATCCGGTCAAGTAGAACTCGCTCCCCACCAACAACATCCCAAGATAGAACGATATGGTTTGCCTTCCATGAATTTGGCGTCGTCATCAGTCCGGGGTTCGAGAGAGGTGAGAGAAAAGTTAGGAGGAAGTGGAGTGTATATAGGATGTAGTTGATCTTCTAGTCCGAAGTAACGAAATGCATTGTGGAAGAAGGGTGCTTGTGAGATAGCAATGAATTCGTCTGAGAGGTGATCCACAGTGAGACCGACAAGAAAATTCCTGTCCTTCACATCAGTGAGATCCCAGATCTTGAATCCTTTCACCATTTCCTCGGCTTCCTGGCTTGAAGATGACCCGCTGTATACATCATCAGTATGCACAGAGGCAATTGAGAATTCGTTAGTTACTGGATCTCGTCTAAATCGAATGCAGGGATCTGCTCGTGAAGATTTGAATCCTAGATGCCGAAATTGACTTTCAAGTTCTTTATACCATATGTGACCAGCTTGAGACATTCCATATAGTGGCTTGTGCATTAGGCAAACCTTCTGCTCCTCTCCCTGTTTCACAAACCCGATTGGTTGGTGCATATACACAGGAGGATCTTTCGGTAACGTTCCATTAAGGTAAGCGGCGGAAAAATCCCATTGCCGAGTTTGTAATCGTTTGAAGGCGCATATCGAAATGAGGAGTCGAACAGACTCGCACCGAGCCACCATAGACCAACTCTTGGTGAAGTCAATTCCAGGAATCTGCATGTCTCCTCGAGCCATGTAATGTGCCTTGCGTTTCAAAATATTACCCTCACCATCAACCTTCAGATCAAATACCCACATCCCACTAAGAATCCTCACATCTGCAGGCTTTTTCACTAACGACCAACACTCTCTATCGACTAAGGAGTCATATTCTTTCTTCATTGCCGGAACCCAGTCATCAGGAGTCTTCATTGCCTCGTGAAAGGATTTAGGAATCCGTATATCTCCTCCCCCTTTGATGGTGCTTGCAAGTGCAATCACATTTGCCCAGTGTTCATTATCCCTTTGCGCTTGTTCTTCATCACGCTCGGATTCTAACGATTGAAGAAGTTGAGCAGATGGATTGCGAATTCGATCTGAACGACGGAGAGGTTGAAGAGATGTAGAGGTAGGAGGGGTAGGAGCCAAATCAGGATCAAGTGCAGGTTCAATGATATGCTGAGGCTCAGCTGTTGATTTGTTGATTCCCTGAGAGGATTTGGATAAGTCCTCAGAGTGGTGTGTAAATTCGGCCTCAGTATTATCTCCATTGATAGCCTGTACCTCATTGACATCAAGAGTCCGACGAGGGATCCCTTCTTCGAAGGTAACATTCCGCACAGCATATACACCTCTCCTCTTTGTATCCCAAATCCGATATCCACGACGCCCAACGTATCCTACAAGACGCCCTTCCCATGCTTGCCTACCGAGTTTCCCTTCTTTGTGGTCCAAGTCCGTGACCCATGCTCGACACCCCCATCTTCTCAGGTGGGAAACGTTGACTTTAATACTGCATGATTCGAACCATTTCTCCCAGGGGATAACACCAGGATGACGATTAGTGGGAATCATACCGCGAATATAGCAGTATGCATTACCAGCTTCGGCCCAAAACCTATGGTCCAGATCAGAATCCTCGACCATGGCACAAACACCAGAGATTATGGTCAAGTTAGCACGTTCGACTTGTCCATTTGCTGCTGACGAAGCCTTAGGTACTTTCTCCAGGATTATACCTCGCTTTGCACACCAAGCATCCATCAATTGATTGTCAAACTCATGTCCCATGTCAATACAAAATGTGCAAAGTTTGCGTCCCATTTGACGTTCTGCCATCTCTGTGAATTCTTGGACAAGTTTTAAGATGGTGGCGGCTTCTTTGTTAGGTGGGTAATATGGAAAGGGTATACCGGTTCCGTCGTCGCATGCTAACAACATGTAGAAGGCTCCCCCTAAACTCCGGGTTCGAGCTCTCCCCCAAAGATCAAGGCTCACTCGTTCGAGAGGTTCGGTAGCTGGAACGACCACATCATCAAAAGGATGATGCTTTGCCTTTGCAAGAAGGCAGACCTCGCACTTTCCGCAGATTCGAAACTTGGTGACCTCCAAACCAGCCACCAACCCTCGTTTCGCCATCAGCTTGATTGTATTTATGTCGGCGTGACCAAAGCGCGTATGCCACATTTCTAGGGAACATGGCTGAGAACGGGAATCGGTGGAGGCGAGCGCAAACGTCAAATCAATACGACGCGAAGATGACGAATCAGAACTTTCTGGTGAGTCCAAATCATCTACTACCTGCACCTGATATAGTCCATTCCTGTTCCGTGTTCCTGCTAGCTGGCCGTCCACAATCACCCTCTGGGAAGCAGGATCTCTAACAACAATTCGTCCATTCCCCCATTCCCCTTTCAACCCCTTTTTGTCCATGCTCGGTAACGACAACAAATTCATCGAGAAGCTAGGAGTATGGGTTGCAGGGAATCGTAGCCGATGGATAGATCCCTCACACGTCCTCACTGTTACTTCAGCTATACCATGTCCTTCGATCACAAAGGAACCAGAGTCTCCTTCAGTCGCCATCCTCCCATTGCGCTTCCTGGGTGTGTACGAAATGAATCGCCGTCGATCCTGAATACACCAGTGCGAAGCTCCACTATCAATAAAGGTAGGAACAGATATATTGCCATTCACGGACTGAATACGCGTTACAGGATATGGAATTACACTACTCAGATCACTCGTCTCACCACTTAGAAGGGCAAGATCTTCTTTGTCTCCCAGTCTAGGTGATGAGTTAACACGAGAGTCTGAGCTAGGTGAGTGTGCATCCATACCTCCGAAATCGTAATCACTGAAGTCATAGATTGTAGCAGCCGCGAAGAACTCCTTATTGTCCAATTCGGGAATGGAGACCACCATAGATGCATTGGCGGTAACGTTTGACGAGAAGGCGGGAGCGTTGCTGCTAGGTTGGACAATGGGTTCCATTCCCTTTGGAGCGCGATACCATCGGGGACCTTTTCCCTCATTCCCTCCTCCCTTTGCCCAACAGTTCTTCCCGACATGACCAGAGCGTTTGCAATTATTGCAAACAACTCCGGGGTTGGAATTCATGTTGGTGGCCAAGGCATTATGGGCGATTGCATTTCCGCTAGATGGATTAGCAGATTCCACCATCATATCATACTCGATAAGAGTACGTTTGAGGTCGGAATATGAACGAGAACCGTGGTTCTGGATGATCCATAAGTGCTCAGAGGAAAGCGAAGTGAGGAAACAAGAGCGCAAGTCCTCATCAGCGACAATACAACCCACGTCGCTGGCAGTCTTACGGAGGACTTCCAATTGCTTGAAGTATTCTTCGAAAGGCGTATCAGTGGTGTATCGGTACTGCTGGATTCGTTCCTTGGCGAGAGCCTGAGCAGCGGCAGAGGAGGTGTTGTATTCGGAGGTGAGCCGATTCCACATCTGATGAGAGGTCATGACTTCTGTGATTCCGATAGACCTGGGATCGCGTATGTTCTGGTAAATAATACCCGCAAGTTGTCCATCGCGGAGCTCCCATTCCTCAACGGAAGGGTTGCGCGAATTGATCAAAGTGGGAAGAACGGCAGCAGAGAGCGGAGTAACTGCAGGAGTAGGGGAAGGGGCTGTGATGGTACCATCCAGGTAGCCGGAAAGACCTGTAGCGCGAGCTACACTCTTCAGGTGATCATGAAAGACGGCCCAGTTACCAATTCCGATGAGTTGACGATCCACGGGGAAGTAAACAAGATTCGTAAGTGCATTAGCAGAGGACATTTTCGATAGACTGTATAGAGAATTTTCGTCGAGGTTGTTAACGTGTCAATTAAGGTTGAACAGGTCAGCGATTCTGACTGCGAATCTAACAGACTTTAACCTAAGTGAGTACAATGAAACCTCAGAACAGTGCAATATTCTCCATTACCTTTAACCTAAGTGAGTACAACGAAACTAATGGAATCGTAAGTAACTGTAAATAGGACGGAATGGAATAGACATACCCTCAGAACAGTGCAATATTCTGAGGGTCGTCGGAACTGATACAAGTCTATAAGTGAAATAGAGGATTGGAAATGTCAGGTGAAACAGTCCAAGAAAGATAGCGATATGCAGTATTTCACCTACGGAAGTGCATATACATCCATCGGCCACCTCTGATCGGATTGCCTATACGCACAGGGCGCCTACTCATTGTCTCTACTATCTTGAATCTGACAGTCAGCTACTGTACTATATATACAAGAGTTTCGATGAGTAAGTGACAGCGCAGGAAGTTGATAGAAGTGTCTGGAATATGATAGAAGGATGCAGAACGATGTAGATGGATCCAAACAGTAACAACAATGAGGGAAGGAGGAGATGTAGGAAAAATAAAGTAAGTACCATATCCTATGTAGCATGTCATGACAAGTAAGAGTTGCTCATATCCATAAGTAAGGCTGTAAGTATTCAGTGAGTAAACAATAAGGCAATATAAAAGGAAGCATGGAGGCGGAACAATAATGACATTGTCCTGTCAATGAGCTGACAGGCATGAGAGAGTCGCGCATGGATGAAACAACAATGCAAGAACAATAAGGTTGACACGTGTAATCTAGATGATAATGAGAATATAATGAGTGCTGGTGTAAGCACCTCAGTGATTAGGTAAGTAAAGAAAAGAAAAGGAAAAGAATAATAGAAAAAGAGTGTTTCGTGACAAGGTCATCCAACTTGTGCAGTTGCTGCCCTCCAGTAGTTCTTCTCAAGTTCAGATCCTCATTCAAGCCCAAAATAGGACCCAGACCTTCCACTCTTTTGAAATGTCTTTGGTGGGGCCTTTGACCACTCCTCTTTTATTAAGCACATTTGCCAGGCTCTCCAATCTGCTGGGTACAAGCAGTCCAAGTTTTCTGGTCACAGTTTTTGCCATGGTGCAGCCATGTCTGCCTTTGCTGCTGGCTGCACAGAATACAAGATTCAGCTACTTGGCCATCGGCACAACAATGCTTTTAAGCTTTGCATTGAGGTTGACAAAGTCCGGCGGCTCCACATCTCTTCTCAGCTTCATTGGGCACACCCTTGTGGTCCAGTTACTTTCGAACCTCTGGTTCTTCCTGCCTTTCCAACTATGGCTTGAGGTTGTTCCCATTCTTGGGCCAGCCTCGAGAGCTTTAGACCCCGTTACATCACTTATTGTGCCCAAAACCCCTCTCGCTTCCCTTCCTTTCGAGGAGATGCAAGCATTGATGTTGGATCTTTTGCCCGTGCCTAAACAAGTATTCAAGACCCCGCTCCATATAGCAAACTCAAGATAGTCCCAGATGAAGGGTTGTATATCAGGTATTGCAGTAGCTTCACATTGCGTTCCGCGCGTCTCTTTGGCTTGGTGTGACACAGGGCCCAGGTGTGAGCGTGACTTCACACCAAGTTCTTGACATTCGAAATCGTCTATGTACGCATGTCATTGCACTGACTATACAAGAATATATGCCCATGATTTTCACGTCTCGATATTTGGATGTGATATTTATGTCCAGACTTTGTCTTCTGCTGCCCTTTCCTGAGATAAATAGTAATCACTCCGATAAACCCAGAGCCCATATACGTACTGGAGCGAGGGCAACAGGACCCTGATTCCATGAGTTCTAACCTGACGTGCCCACGTACTCGAGTTCTGCGAACTCGCTTGCTCGACCTTGCCAAAGAGGAAGGTCAGAAGCTCGACTATCACCGTGGGTGAGGATTTAGGCAAGGGGTTGGCGCGTGGGTCACCAGGATGATTTCGAAGAATTGGGCTGCATGAAATGTAGACAGAATCTCACCATCCAAGTAATTATTGAATTGCATCTAATCCCATTTCATTGCACTCGTAACCCAATAAACCCGGTCATGGACTGTATCCTGCTCGTCAATCCAGCATAATCCGTCTCGAAGCGACATATTCTCCAGCGCGCCTCTAGCACGCTCTCTGATCCATCCCTTACCACCTTTCTCTCGCCCCAGCACTAAATCATCGATAGTAACCCTGCCATACTTCCCTGGTGTCCTAGCCAATGCCAAAATGACTGCCTGATCTTCGTCAAGCTCTTTCGGCACACTCCGAACCATCTTCCGCCCGTCATCAAGCGTGACAATAGTGTAACCTGCCCCCAATGGTGAAAGCGTCTTGACAGAACGAATTATATCTTCCTCCGTAATCGTACCTCTTCCTTTCCCATCTTGGTCATCTGGAACTCCACGAAGCTTGCGTACGAGTCTGACGAGTTCCGACAATTCAATCATGCCTCCGTTGCGCTCTCTGGTGGATACACAAACATCTACAATTTGTACACCCAGTTCATACTGCCAATCTCCCACCGAAGGCAATAACTCGGCCCACCAACCACCTTTTCGCGGTCCAGCGAGCGGATCAACGCCAATGCTTGAACACATCTGCGTGAATCTGTGCCGGAAGGCTGGATCGTGAAGAATGTCTTCGCGGTGGTTGATCGCGAAAGTGGTTAAAGCGGAGCGGAAGGAGGTTAGTTGAGATTGGAGGTGGGTAACTTGAGTTTGGGAAAGAGATGTAGATAGAATATCATAAGATCGTGTAGTAGATGTGTGCCTATCCAATGCAGCGAGACCGACGCCGTTTAGGCGATGCATGGCGTTTGAGAAATACTAAGATTTTCTGTAAGCGCCCATATTATTCGGCTGACAAGCAAACCGAAAATCTTTATTAAAAGCAGACTGGATACCATTCAAAAGACTACGATAACAATGTGCCGAGCTATATCAGCTTGAACAACAGAGTTCTTCTTACATTACAAACTGCACTAACTACTTATCATTACCATTTCCTTCTGTACTAACCCAGCAGTTTTTCGAGCATCCACGAAACCAATGGCCTTTGAGGGTCGCATCCACCCATCGGGGATACGCTCCTCACCGTACCATTGCGCCAGGTAGGAAATGGGGATGAACGATGATGGGGAGCCTGTTTTGGCGAAGAGCAACCAAGTCAACGCACTCTCTCCCAAGGCAACTTGCTCGTGAACTCTATCGAGTGTATCTTGAGCTGATAGTGTTGATTCGCGCGACACGCGGAGGGAGGCGAGGTCGAAGAGTGTTAAGCCTCCATGAGTAGCGACGAGTTTCTCGTCTGACAGGGTTGGGATCAACTTTTGAGACCGGGAGTAGCTAAGTAATCCGTTAAGCATATTGGTGTCAGGCCTGTCGCTGGGATAGTCGGGATGAACTAGCGATGCACGGTGTGCAATCTTCAGACCTGGTCCGAAAGATGCGAGGGATGAAAGCGTGAGAGTGTAGGATATGGATGGCAAGCACCACCTTGACGGTGACTTTAGATGAGACTGAAATTCGGGCTCATTGCTTTCACAAGAGCTTGTAGAGGACTTCCAGTGAATACGAAATTGAGCATAAAGTAAGAAGCCAGGTACAGCTAGCATCAACGCTAGAGGTAACGAAATATTGTACACCTCCATGAGCGCGTGTACAAGGGTAGTGAATGGGATATTGCAACCTGAACGAGGGCTAAAACAATTGAGTCAGTAAGGAAGCGACGATGAATTGAGATTACTCACATATACCCATGATTTGCGAGTGTATTCAGACCAGGACAGGGAGCACGCGAATCCCTAGGGAGGGTGGGACGGATGTACGAGTGATCTTTAGCGAGCAAAGATGTAGTAGAAGTGATGGCAAGAGCGGAAGCTACCGAATCGGAACAATCATTTTCAACATTTAGCAGATTATGCTTCTTAAACTGAGAGGTCGGATTAGATGTTTGAGCGGTTGAGGCAGAGCATACAGCATACGCGGTAGACATGTTAGGCATATGATAGTTGAGCAAGAAGTTCAGTTGAACTGTGGCATGAACCTACGAGGGTTATATACCTCCTAGAAGTAGCCCCTAATTATGAAGTAACTCCCGACTCAGCGCGATATCTTCGTAACACAGGATGTAGGAGGTCAAGTACTCACTTCCAGTCTAGACCAAAATTGTTTCAAGTTCTCAGGGTGTTTTCTTCGATCATTGCTACAGGGAAGTCAAAAAATCCAAAGGGTGGGCAGTCCTCGACGCAGTTGTAACTGAGCATAGAAAACTTGATGAATAGTTATGTCCATGATGTGAGCTCTGAGCCTTTAGAGTAGATGGGCATGATATTCCAAAATATGTCATGGATTGCATTCGAGCTACGAGGACATTACAGAAAAAGTTGATGAATGTACTGTGCGTGTACATTGAGAAAGGTGATGTGAATCGATTCCGCAGAGTTTTCCTTTCTCAATCTGAAGCAATTCGCTTGCCAGTTATGATCGTCGAGTTGTACTAACTAAACTTTTCCGTGCATCAATGTAAGTGTCATGAATGTCTTCGGACTTGTCTCTTAGGCTGCAGCCTTTAGAAGACCCTTTCAGCAACTGAGGAGAATTTCTCGCCGAAGTCAAATTCATAATCTAAGACAGTTCGGTAGAATGGATATTCTGTCAATCCAGACGCGAGGACGACAAGGTCGACGAGCGACTGAAACATAAAAGTGAACCACGGCGGAATTGACTGTCCCAGCTGAGCTGAGGAACCACCTTTCGTATACAATAGCATCGACGTCCAGCCGAGCGGCAAATAAGCTCAGCAGTCGCGTATCGGTCCTGCGGACCGAACACTTCACCTCCTCTCTGCTTAACGACACTATCATCAACAGTACAACTATCGTTTCTTAGCCAAAACAATACATCATCGACCTTCGACCTACCCCAACACCCACCACAGATTGTAATCGATTCACGCAAGCAATAATCACGCACTGTATTTACTATTAGCAGGCAACACCAATTAGTACATAGCCAGTAGAACCAGATTACACCAGACAGTACCGATAATCACCACAGACAAACATTCATTCAATCAGTATACGTCCCAACCGGTAAACGAAACTTGCAGAAATCTCACCCGAGCGGCGGAATTCTTTTGCGAATTATCCAAGCTAACACTCGGACCCCCCCCAACCCAGAGTTTCGTTTCATCGGTACAAAGCTGGACGGTGTCAGACGAAGCTGCAGTCGGTGACGAGTTCTTCATTCTATTCCGTGTAAATTGGAAGATACTGCCTTTGAGGATCCCAAGGTTGCCAATCTGGAATGTCCCACTGGTCCCACTGGGCCCTGATCCATGTATCTGGAGGGACGGTTTCATCTTCTGGAAGTAGGGAGATGGTCAGTCAATTATTCATGGTTTTCCCTGCATGCCAATAATACATACGCACTTATACGAAGACACGCTATATGAAACTGATCTGGATTCTTCTGAGCGCTTTTAGGCAGGTGCATCACACTATTGTCGTGCGAGTGCACAAAGGTGTATTGCTGATCACTGACAGAGAACGAAATCACGGTTGAAGAACTTGTATCATGCTCGCTATATAGCGGCGCCTGGTCTGGGCGTTCATAAACCTGCGAATAGATAATATCAGTCGCCACTGAATCCACGTTGGATGTCAAGATTCTCGCCATTCCATTTTTATTTTTCAACCCTCGCCGCACTTCAGGGAGTGTCACTATTATACACTGGAGAAGAGAATTCGATCAAAAATTATCTTCATTATGCTCCTTACAGTTCGATAGCCCTGTTAAAGGGTAGTATTCAATACGATCAATAAACATTAAGGGTTCTGTGCAAATCATCTACCTTTACTGATCGAGGCCGCTCTCGGAAAAGAAGGAGAGCTCTCTCGCCATCTTGACCTGGAACTTGGAGATCGGATAACGCAGGGTTTTTTACGTTCTGAAAAGTAAAACATGAGTTTGCAACATAGGTCGTAAGTTGAAAGAGCTTACATCGGGAGCAAAAGAATATCCAAAGATTTCGTGGCCTTTGTTTATTAGTAATTCGTCGATAGATCTACGACTACCTGCACCCGTTTGGATACTATGCTGATTTCCACGGCTAACGAGATGCGAGGAAGATGCAACGAGTTTGGCGCCTATATCAGAGGGCGGAATAGGAGAAGCAAAGCCAAGTGCAATAAACGTCGCAAAAGTGGCATGAAGAATGAAAGAAGAACACATCCTCGACGAGGTAAGTAGAGACCAGCTCTGATCTCGAGGAGTGAAGGTGAAACAGTTGTGCTTGAGCTGTTGGAAAGAATTACTCCTGGCCTTTTCAATTGCAAGATTGATGACGACCCACAGATGTGCCCAGTAGCACAATTGGTGCTAGATTATCATCAGAGACTTTAATTCACGCTACACAGGGGTCGTAGATAACCGAGGAGAGATACGTGTTTGGCTGTGTACGATGATCCTTAAGGGCCAGGATTCCTCATTGAAGTGATGATTGACACTTCAGTGGGTCAGCGTCAGATTCTAGGAAGCATTAGATCCCTAAATATATCAGAACAGAATTCGATCAATTCGGAAAGGGATAGAATGTAGGGAGCGTACCAAGGAACCAAAAGCTTGAAACACTTTTGGACGCTTGGTCTCCACACATAGCAATCTTTCCCTATGTCCGTGCATAGTATTCGGTTCTATAGGCTGTACCTTGAACCTCGTTTTCTACCATCGCAAGTGCTGTGTACTCTCCACGCTGTATCATGACAACCAGTATCGTGATGACTGAGAACTTTTTGCTATTAAGCGATGAAACCTATATGGCAACAAGAAAGATGTCGACTTTCGTTGCAATGTACTTGTGCTGACATGATCATCTACAGCTCGAGTGAGCCCCAAATCGGCGGCACCGTTAGCAGTGGGTTGACGCGCATCCCTGTAAATACTTATCCTAGCAAATGAGAGTGAGGATGACTCACCTTTCAGTTTTACGGCCCGATATCCGTATGTACCCTCCGCTCAGAGATTATCATGGAAAGCTAGTCACTGAGCGTGGGTAAGCCAATAATCCTTGACATCGCTCATTCAAAGAGGGGTCATCACTACCGCGCAATCATGCACGGATGTAATTAGCGCAAAAAGAGCGCATCTCTATACCTCTGTGAGAATCCTCTTTAGCACAGAGACAGTGAAGCGGTTCAGACTAGAAACATGAGACTAACCATGCTGCGCTGGTCACTGACACAATGGGTTCACTGCCGAAGTTAATGGGAATCAACTCAGAAACATTAGCTCATCTGATTCCCCTCCACCTTCGGATTGGATACCCGCCTGGTCGTCCGACTCTTCTTTGAGTCCCCCTCCTGCGGCGCGTATTAATGGCCACGGCGGTTACAACGGCCATCGCTCTACGATTGGCAATGGGCGACCCTCATCTTGATATGTCGTAATGTATTCTCAGTACTTCCGAGAAAACTTAGAACCCCAGCCGAGAAGTCCAGCCTAAGCCTACTAATACCAGCCTGTACGATGCGTCCCCAAAAAAAGAGCTTAGTCTTGGTATGTTCGAATATTCCGAAAGGATTGGTAAAGTTCTGTTCGAGTATATTCTTTCGGTCTCTTTTCAATTCTAATCCGTATGTCATCGGTGCCAGTATCCTTACTGACATTGCCTCTTCAGTGTCGATAGCCCCGGGGATGAATGTTGTACAGTGTCACTCTGCTATGTAATAAAACGGCTCCTATTCTCTTCTGTATTAGGGTCAAGTATTAAATTCAAATGAACTAATATCATGAAGTAATGAGCCGGGATTGAAGGTGCTGAAGTGTTGAGTATAATTGTTTTCGGCACTCGTCATTCCCCGGACATTCGTATATAAGAAGGTAACAGAAACGAAACAGAAATGCTCAAGTCCCCTGTTTTCAGATCCCTCACAAAGTTCAGAACTCTACATCCACAATTAACCCAATCAATCTATAACAGCCCCTTACGTCGATCCATGGCTAACATCGTCCTTCCCCAGCTCGCTCCCTGGTCCGAATCACATCTCCAGGCTATCACTCAGGCTACTACTCAGGAGAAATTCAACGAGGCGTTCGATGCGTTTGTTACCAAAGATGAATCCCATTTAGAAATTATTTTCAATGGGGCTAGGATCACTCGCGAGGAGTACAAAGCCCATTTGAAAGGGGAGGCTTTTGACGAAGTCGGTGCTAGTGTACAATTTAACGGGGTTGTTACTGTTCCAGGAAAAGATGGTGATGCTACTTCCAACGTGAGTAGTACTACATACATAGTCCCCGCCCCGGGATATTACTCACTCGAATATTTCTACCTTACTCTAGTTCATCGGAGAAGCAGGGATCTTTTACACAGCAATCATCGCTGAGGGAATCGTCATTCGCGATGCACCCGTGGAGAGGAAGATCGTTTCTTCAGTTAATATCTCGTGAGTAGTTACACTGATTGCTCATGGAAAAAAACTACATCATTCCCACTGCTTACTATCATGCTAATTCCTATGAAACAGCGTCAAGAACGACCCTACGATCCCTAAACCTGCCACTATCGCACATGGCATTCGAGGATTTTTCGATCCCCGAAGGGCATTCAAGATTAATCAGGTTGTTACGGATGGACCGAATACGAGTTCGTCCTAAGTTGACGCAGTAATAGTCCGCTGACAATAGCACTAGTGTTGTTGAGTGCTTGCTTACTGATACTTTCATTTTCATATCTGGATACTCAAATGTTATAACGTTACTCGACTATGTACTGTTCGTACTTACTATTGTGTACTACATGTTCCGAAGTCTGTATGACCTGTATAACTTGTATTTTGTTTCAAGTTTCAAGCATTCAATGGTATCAAACTTTTATCCCATACTAGTCAGTGTTGATACGCCACCGAATTTCTCGGGACAGTAATGCAGTGCTCATCGTTCTCTCTGCTCCCCGTTCAAAGCGGTATCATCTTCGAAGGGTTTCGGGATGCCGTCAACATATGTAGAAGTTACATAGAACAATTTAGTACCACGTCAAGATAGAATGGGCCAAGAGTGAATAACTACAGGTTGATCCAGTCAAGAGCTAGTCAAGACACTAGACACATTATTTGCGAATATAGATATATGGAAATATCATGCATTATCATCATTCCACCATCACTCGTCACAATTTACAAACCGTTACTTACAAATACAAATACATAGCTTCCTCCGACGAGTCTTACCTTCTCGCTCGCTCCGACTAAACCGACTACAGTTAAGTGGAACTCAACCCATTTGTCTCCTTCGCACCATTCACACCCTCTCAACCATCTCCTCCCTTCCCTTCTCATCACTACTAGCTCCATCCCCCTCCTCCTCTTCAACACCTACCTGCTTCTCGATTTTCGCATTTCGCCTTGTCCCTCCCAAAACCTCATCATCCATCAACGCCTCATCGCTCCCTCCACCTTCCTCAAACGCCGCCCGGTGTTTCTCAAACTCGTACCCGTGCTTTTCAGGTCCGAAGAGGGTGACGAGGAGGAGGAAGGCGGCTACACAGCCGATGAGGATGCCTGTGAGTAAAGATGAGTATAGATTAGGGGTCAGGTATGAAGTAGGAAGGCGGGTAAAAATAAGTACCTTGAACAGTAGCATAATCCGGAACGACCTTTACACCTGTGGGGTTTGTAGAACTTACGGGGACGGGGATCGTGGTTTTGAGATTATCTCCGCCAGCTAACAGGGAGGTGTGTCAGTATAGAGAGGGTTACCAACCAACGTATATCCCAGATCAACGTACTAGACTCGATCTGCGCACTCGCACTAGAGACCATATTTCCGACTTGATATGCTACACCAGGGAATGTCGCTCGGAACGCTGGAGGTGACATTTCTGCCAGTTGGATGGGTACCTGGTCAAGCAGAAGAAGAAGAAAAGGGGGAGAGGGATCAAGTGAGTCCAAATTTGAAATTTCATCCAGTTGAGAAACCTATGAGAAACACTAAGAAAACTCACCACCCCCCAAGCACCCTGCACCCCAAATTGTATACAAAACGCTCCTGCAGCGAGTCCAGCGAAATTACTAGGTAGGATCCAGAGCGGTATGAACGCAGCTGTTATCAAGACGAATATGATGATGGTAAATCGTCGACCAAGGTATTGAGAGGCCCAGCCAGCGATAGCGCCCCCTACTATCGCACCCTGTTAGGGAAATAGTTGGTTCGATTATTGAATTAGTTGTTGTGGATGATCAGAACGTACGCAATTTCCTATAATAGTCATCACCGTAGCATCATGTGCGGAAAATCCTTTGGAGGTTTGGATGTATGTTGGGAACAGGTCCTATATAATAACGTTAGTGCTACTATCGAAGGTCTCTACAGGATAATGGAATGGTGATTGAACGTGGGACGGGTTTCGTCTAACGGTGAGAGATAGATTTACACGCAGTCAATCAAGGAACACGATAGTTGACAAGAGAGTATAGGGGAACAGGACCAGTGGAACGGGGACGGAAGGGAGAATGGGAGACGAGAAAGAGAGAATGGAGACACGGAGGAGAGGAAAATGAAAAAGTAGTACGAAAAGAGGAACGGAATCGGCATAGAAATACAAGTCGTGGGGGAGAGCACTATGAATACGGATGAAGGGTATGGGAGAAAGGCATGCGGCAGGGCATGGATTTGACACAGCTGCGTACAGGAGGTAGGTATGGGAGGAAAAAGCCAGGGCAGGAAACTGGAAGGAAGGAAAAGGATGAAAGCATGAGATCACCTGAGATCCGTGCGATAGGAAGTTGAAGCCTATGAGAATAGTCGTAAATGGAAATTCAAACGGAGTCGGACGGCGCGCTCGCAACATACCAGTCATCAACAACACCGCATAGATACAAAGCATCCAATGATGCCTCAACATCTTCCCTGTCTCTCTGAAAAATATCCTCGTCTTCTCCATTCCACCTCTCTTATATCCAAACTCCTCGACCTCTCTCTTCCTCGCATCTTCTCTCGCCTTCAAAAAAATTTCACTTTCCGGTAGACACAACCTCACAACCGCCGCGAACGCGCTAATCCCGGCCGCACACCAAAACAACGCACGCCACGAGTGAGGTTGTTCAGGGACCAAAGTGAGATTGATCACAGCGGCGATGAGATAGCCTACAGCGTAACCTTGTTGTAAAACTCCACTGGCTAAACCACGAGTTTCGACTGGAAGGTTTTCGAGGGCTGTGGAGGCGGCTAACCCCCATATTCCACCCATGCCGATACCGAAGAGTGAACGGACGACGAGGAATTGGGCATATGTTTGTACGAAACCGGCACCGAGCTCGAGGATGGATACGATGAGGAGGTTGACGATAAGGGGGTATTTACGCCCATAACGGTCGGAGATAATGCCGAAGAGGACTGCGCCTACAGAACGGAAAAGAAGGGTTAGGGTAATCGCTTGAGTCTGAGAGAACGTTGGATGAGGAGATATCATATTAAAAAATATCGGAAGAGAACTCACAATTGCGGTTGTGTCTTTTCCGAATTGTGTAGCGAGATTTGTTACACTCAGTGAGACGGAGAAGAAGTCAATCGCGTCGCAAGACCAGGCGAGCCAGCTACAAAGGAGATCGATTACAATTTCTAGTCATGTAACCAAGCCAATCCGTTACTCACCCAGTCCAAAACTCAGCCCATTGCCTCAAATTTAACTCGTATATAGACACCAAGAGAGGTTTCTGCTTTTCGCTCTTTTGGCGTTTTGGAACGAGGTTGTGCGTAGCGTTGTACCGTAGCTGTGACAATGCTTTGGATGCCATTATGAACTAGGCGGGAGGCGAAAGTGGGAGATACAGGGTATCCAATCATTTCGAGGTTCCATACATCCAGATAGATATACTTTCGGTAGAAGTGGCGTGGAGTATCGTGGAGCCTTTCTTCCCAATTTGAATCTTTAATGTCTTCTCATCCCACCACTGGATTTAGATATTTCTTGTCCGTGTTGGAAGGCCCGTTAACGCGGTTTTCCATGATTTAACGGCTTCCTTCGTCCGTCTTTCGCTGAACCGGAGCATAGTATTGTATAAGAACCCGGCAGTATAAATAGCTTGTATTTCGGAGATTCGACGGTAGCGTTTACCACTACTACTTGTTGAGTTTGTATAACCTGTTCCAGATTGTTGCACTTTGCGCCCGAATAACGTCCATTACGTTCTCTCGCAGAATAGGACCAATACCCGCCGACCTCTTCAAGCCAAATTTGAATGCCATCTATCTCGCACTCCGCTTCCGAGTTCCGTTTCACACCACTTGTAAATGGGAACAATTCGAAAAAAAAAACGGGTACAGTACGTTGTGGTAGCTTGCACCTGAAAGACATTCAACTAATAGTGCTTGTGACGTTTGCGCTTGTGTCAACTGCGGGAGAGCGGAACTAGTACTCCTCGATAGAGCAGAGAAGCGTTAACGGAACAATAGGCGACCAGGTGAGTTGAGCGGGTCATTATGCAAGGATGCCGCCGTCCAAATGAACGAGCTGAAGTAGTTAACAACTTGCAAATGAAGAGACAGCTATGCGTCACAAGTTCTTCATCCCAGCCCACGGGAGACTCCAGCCCCAAAACTGTTGCTCGATGTTGATGGCGTTGTGAAAGAGCAAGGTGGTAATCATGATGTTGCTGAAAAAAATCCAGAATACGAGAGGAAATTCATCTTGAGGAGAACGAAAATCAAGCAAGTGGCTGGATGAATGTCAACGAGGCCCGACACTGGAATGGCATTGCAATGTGTTGTAAGCGATATGGCCGGATAATGTTGTCCGGATGATACCAGTCGAATACTGACATCACATCAAAGTGAGAGCTTGGGACACAGGATTGCCAACGACTGTCCACCTGTGCATGTTGTGCAACCGCATAGAAGCAGAAACCCGATTCTGACACTGGTATTATCTTAGAAGGATAGGAGAGATAGATAGATAGATTAGTATACAGCTCTGTCCAAGGACGGGGTACCCCGAGGGAACAGCCAGAGAGAAAGTTTGATTTGGAGATGGCATGATTAGATTTACAGTGCTTGATGCAATAAAAATCGCACGTTCGAATAAAGTCATTCTGGACAACGGAACAACGATAAGCTGTGATTAGACCAACGATTACAGCAGGCACATTGTACATCTTCACTTCCTTTGAAAGATACTTTGCAGATTGCGACTCGGGGTCATGCACCATGATGTAGCAAGGTAAGTTGACCAGAGCGACAGAACTAGTTGAAAAGAGCACCTCATTTGAGCCATATCCTCAGGTAGGAGGGGCTGGAAAATTGGACTATACAGGCTTCAGCGATCCTCAGCTGCTCTTATGCTCTAAAAGCCAATTTGCGAGAAAGAGATAGAGCATCGTGGAGGTAATAGTCAATGTTGAACTTGTCTTAATAGCGCGTAGATACAAACCGGGCTCATCCACAGTTTTCCTGGCCATGATGGTACGACCTTTTTCCCCTTTCTTGAATTCTGGTCGTGATGATTGTCGAATATGAGGTGTCAGAAATTGGCAGCTTTAAATTGGTCCCAAAACTTTGAAATAGTTCATTTCGATTTGACAATATCGATGGACGGTACTCGAAGCAGTGATTCCAACTTGATCAGTAGATATGCAAGAATCAAAAGACCATCTCGTCCGAAACAACAACCCAGGTGTCGGGGGTGTAACGTTTCTTGCACCGTTTAATCTTCGATAAAAATCGGCTCAGATAGCAAGAACCAAGGATACAATGATAAGCCTTAGAATGGGCTGTGCATAAAAATCCGAAACTTTCGGATTTTGTGCATAGCCCAGTAGACAACTCTACATAGGGAACCCCTGTACATTGTGTAATGGTCATAATGTCCAGCTCTGGATCAATGATGAATCAAAACCAATGCTCATTGATCAGGCACAGTGTCTAAAAATGACTATAACAACACTAAAACCCCATCCTGTGTGTAAATCAACTATCCTAAAGTAAGATCCGGGAATAGTACAGTCAATAAAAAGAATTGCCGAGTTATCTGCAGGCCCATTCAGGAAGACTAGAATGATTAGAATAAAAGCAATAACAGCTCAAGGAACATGTGGAAGCACAGGAAAAGGAAAAGCACATGGATTAAATATCTCAAGCATATGGTGTCCCGGACCAAGGGAGTAGTAACCATGTGCAAAGGAATAAATCCCTCAGCACTGCCCAAGGTCCAGACCTTTCCTCAGGGACATAAATAGGACAGGCCAGAGCCAGAAGCAGAAAGCTTTCTCCCCCCCCCCACTTCAGTAGTGATTGCTAGTCCTACTTGAAGGGAGTTTGCTTCCAGCATAGAGAAGTCAGATTTAGACACTTAGTCAGAATCAGACAAAGCACAGAATAGAAAACTGAAGTCAGAAAGAATTGATAACTCAGAAAGAGTGTGTACTAGTTGACTTGAAAAAGAAAAGAAAGCAGGAGTTAGGCAAAGCATAGCTCAGTAAACTCAGCCAGTCAAAGTCCAATTGAAGAATCAGTTAGTCATAACAAGTTCAAGTTTTACAGAACTTGTGAAAGAAAGTCTGTTACAGAAACCCCTACTCTATTAGGCAGAGTTAGCTTCACACAATTAAATTATATATATCTTTTATACACCCCTTTTGAACTTAGTGTTGGACTTGGTTGTGTGTGTGTGTGTGTGTGTGTGTGTTGGTGTTGGTGTGTGTATTGCTACACCTGCATTTTGCCCTCAGCCCCAAGTCAGCATATCAACAATATCAGATAGACTCACCACTTTCTTTCTATCTACAGGATTTGACAGCTTGAAAGTCACAGAGGCACCATAATCACATACTTTCGCTGAGGTCACTTTTCCTCCAGATATTTTGACAAGGGTATTATCAATGTTGTTTTCGCTATTGGAAGTTAAGACCGTCCGAGTCAGTGTCTTTTTCTCTTGAACATACCGATGCAGCATATGCGACCGCTCCGCAATATCTGCTACAGTTTTGCACATCAGTTTAATTGCATCTTCCTTCATCTTCTCTCTCTTCTCGTCAGATGCTCTCTCATATTCCCTTGTATCACTCAACACCTCACTGGATATCTTCACCATGATGATCACAGGTTTATACACCCCACTAATTTGAAGATGACCAGATACCAGGAGTTCACCGTGATCCTTGAGTGCAAGAACCTCTCCCAGTGCTTCACTGCTGGTAAAGTCTTTCATCACTTTCAGGACAGCATCTTTACCTCCGATTTTCCCATGGACATTGTAGACGCCTTCACTATTAAACCCTCTTTCAGATGCAGGTATGTAAGAGCCAAGCCAGACGCCTTTCAGCTCGGAAGCTGGAGGGAAGAGAGAGAGGAAAAAAGGTGCAAGCTCAGAAATGATTCTAGCTTGAATTAGAATCATTGAACTTACAAAATGCATCTTTCACCTCATCATATCTGCTCATGACAAGCTCCATGTAGCTCTGCAAAATCCAGTTTTCCTCTAAATACGTGATAATACCCGCAGTTCCGCATTATCAAACAAATTGGCAGAAAATATCTGAAACTCACCCCATCGGCAGCATAAGCAGTGTGTTAAGGCTGTGCACCGGAAGGAAATAGATCAAGGTTCCGGAGCTCTGTTCAAAGCTTCGGAGTCCGGAAACTATAGTAATGGCAAAACAAAGTAATGGAAAGGCTACACGGGCCTTGGGAAGTGATGGGACTTCAGCAAAGCTTTCGGCAATGCTCCCTACACGTTATCCGGGTGTCCCTGCGAAGTGCGAAGTTAAGCGTAATAGATAAGGAGTATAGAAGGTAACTTTTATTTCAAGCTGGGGAACCAAACTAATCAAGTTGACCTAAGTACTAAACTGCCTAATTGTTAAATAAAAGACAATAAGTGAGAAGGATTCGAAATAATACAATAATGGTGTTTTCCAAGAGCCGACAGGCGTGGGAATGCATCGGTCATGACGACCGAGTGTCATGTGATGTATCCGAGGTTGTTCCGAAGTTATTGAGCCAAGGAATGGAGTACGAAATCGTCCGAGATTTGAGTTGAAACTGGTAACAAACACGAAATGGATCGGAAGGATGATCAATTGACCGGAAGATCGGCCGGAATGCCGGAATGTTCATATAGTGATCAATAACCTCGGAAATTGTCCGGAAAGCATAGTGGAGCTTGGCATATATATAACACAGTGTGTACATGCAGTGGTATTGCCCAAGTCAAAGTCATGGCCAAGACAGTGCCGATGATAACAACAGCAATCATTTGAGGATTAGAAAGCATAATTTCACAAAAAGGTAGGTTTGGTTGATCTCCTGTGATGGTGGAGATCTTTGACTAGCGATGTTTAAAATTCTTTTGAAATATACCTGACTAGCAGAAATAAAAAGGAAGGAGACTCACAGAGGATAATGAAATAGAACTTCAATGGACCTTTGGGCCGCAATGGTATGTCCTTAAATATCTTGTACCTCCTCCTGGGTCCTGATGTTGTATAGCTGAATTTATGGTGTTCAAGCTGCACAAAAAATAAATGCCGCCGCAAAGAGAGAGTTGAGAGGGAATTGCTGCCGCCGCCAAGAAAGAGACACTGAATCACATGACTAATGCATGATTGGCGAGTTTCGTGTTTTTTTTTTTTTTTGTATCATATTTATACACCATTGTGCTGTAGCATATAGTAGTGTACATTCTGCAAAATATATACTATCATCTTTATCTATTATAAATATGTCCATCCAACAAGTGTCGTTCCTGTGAGGGATACATGACGCGAGTGCATCTGACCCAAAGGTCAAGAAGGTATATTTGCCGTGAAGTCCGTATACCCTGAGGTATTAGTTGAGGCTATAGGGTGATATTAGTTGGATATTTTCGTAAGGTATGGTGTTTTTCTTTGCCTTCGTCCTCCCTACTCGTCCTCTTCATCTTCCAGCTCTGGCAGCTCCCCATAGATGTGTCAGAACCTTCCAGTTGTATTGATGTATCTGAACACTGCCGGTAATGCTTTTCTCGATGTAAGCATGGGTCCTATGCCCCACTGTTGGTTGGATAACTCCCACTGTAGTCATTCCCTTGCTCTTCTATGTGCTGGGCATTCAAGTAGGTAGTGTCGTACCATTTCATCCTCATTTTGACAGCATGGGCAGGTTGGCATTTCCGCTTTCCCAATTCGGTTGAGGTGTTTCTGTAGGGGAATACATCCCATTCGTAGCTGGGTGAGGAGGGATAACAGCGGTCTCAGTAGCCATCTCGCAAGTTTCCAATATTGTCTGCTGACTGCAGTAGCTTCGCCTGGGTCGATCCTCTGAAAAGCATTGTATCGAGGGGACTTCTTCCAGAGTTTGTCATGGTGTTTTTCTAGCCATCTGCGAAATGTTCTGATGGCTGCCAATTGACTGTAGGGTAGTGGTTTCCATAGGCACACTGGGAGCTCAGCCTTCCTGCTTGACCTCGTCTCTGCTGCTCATTTTGCCTCCTGATCCACCTGCTCATTTCCTTCAACTCCTAGGTGGCCTGGGACCCATGAGACGGTGACTTTAAGATCCAGTAGACATGTTCTAAGGTCTCGTAGTCATTCATGGAACATATCCATGATGTAGTGTGAGGGACCAGTCTTGGCACTGTTGGTTGCTGTGATGGCTGCCGTACTGTCTGCCCATATGGATAGTTCTTTGATACCTATTTCATGTGCCACCACCAGATGCAGTCCCAAAATCATACCAACGCACTCACCTTCATATACTTCATGATGTTCCTCTTTCCCTAACCTATATCTGAGTGCTCCCCTTTCTTCGTCCCCTTCATAGAGTATCGCTGCCACTCCTACATGATTCTTGTAGCCTGAACCATTGGTGAATATCTTCCAAGGTGTTCAGTCATTCTCAAGTGCTTCAAGTGCCTCTGCCTTGTCCTCCCATATACGGATCTTGAGTTTCGGATCCCAAGATGCTTCGTATTGGACTGCTCTTTTCTTCTCCATGGTTTGGGTGTCAGCCCATATCGGCCCATGAGGTCATGCAGTGGGGACAGGTGTTTGGTCCTCTGTTGGTAACATGCTGCTTCTTGAACTTGTTTGGCTATTGGGTGCTCATCTGGGATGGTCAGGAGCCTTATGGCTGCTCGGTGACATTATTGTTTGATTTCAAGTGGCATGGGTAGCAGCGCTGCATGCATGTCGAGGATGTCCGTCACGGTAGTGGTCATCGCTCCAGTGATTATGAGGGCTGCTTGGCGTTGAATGGATGTGAGTCATCTTGTGATTCCCCTTGTTACCGCTGCTTGCTTCCAGGTCTTCTCTCTTTTTCTAGATGATGGCATGAGAGTAACATCAGCTGCATATAGTATGTGGGGTAGGGCCTTAGCTTTGTATAGCTGTCGAACCAACTGCACCATCATGCCGGTTTTGAGGCCCGTTATACATTTGAATTGTGACACCCATTGCTGCCCTTTCTTGATCATGACTGCATATTGCTCGTTCCACCTAAGCTGCTGGTCCATCAGTACACCTAAGAATTTTGTGTATGGGTCTGTGTTATGATCGTGCACAAAGGGATCATCAGGAATGATCACGGGATGATCCTGAGAAATTACAAAGGAAAATACTTTGCGAGGTAAACTGATCCTAGACAAGGTAGTCGGACCTTGACTCCACTATTAGTAGAGTCCTTGACACTTCGCGTGTCTGCAAGAGAAGAAAGGTAAACATGTTCCGTTCACGATGACCGTCGCGGAACGTACTGACAGCAAGGATGTTAAAACAATGATAAAGATAGATGATTATTTGGTATCACTATCGAAGTGCTATCAAGGTTGATATTTAAACTGAGGAACTACCTATTCAATACCATAGCTTTATACTAAAGGTAAGTCAGGATCGTGAAGCGATGCCATGCCCGAATAGGTTAGCTTGTAAGAAAGACAAAGGAAGGGATATAAAAGGAATAGTGTTAATCCGATAAGGATGATAAGAGATAACAAATATTTACTTCGCTGATACACCTGAAAACAGGCTATGCATAAAAACCCTTAATTTCCGAAACTTTGCACATGCCAGCAGGGAGTCTTTGTACCATGTCTACAGTACCTTGTGCAATACCTGCCCTGTGCAGATGTTAACCACAGATGAACTGGGAGGGTTCTCAGTGGCAAGGCCCAGTCACAGGCAGTAGATAAATGTACTAAAACCAGTTCTTTGTACATATCTTGCTTTTCCTGTTGTTCAAAGAAACAGTATGTATATTATAGAAAACTGCAACCTAACCTAGGATTGCTGAGGAGTGTAGAGAAAGTCCAAGACTGTTCAAATTATCATATATCAGTTGCTACTTGACAACATGATAGGCACAACAGGAATATATGAGGTTCTGTTTAGAAAGGTTCCAGACCAGAATTCTGACAGTTATCATAATAATGTTCTAGAACTGTGGAGCTATTGAGCATTCTAGAACTGCGGAGTAATTTAGGTCCCTAGATCTAGATCTCTGCCCAGGACATAAAAAGAGCTCAATCCCAAGAATGAATGCAAGCTTTCTTCCCCCCCCACTTTTGTAGTGACTGCTAATCCTACAGAAAGGGAGAGAGTTTCAGCATAGAGAGAGAGAGAGAGAGAGAGAAACAGTTCTGAGATTCAGACAGACTTGTATAACAAAGAAAGATTGTACTTTTAACTTAGAAAGAAAGTAAAGTTATTCAAAGTGCAGTTTAGTAAAGTTATTCAGTCAAAGTCAGATTAAGGAACCTGTTAGCCATAGCAAGCCCAAGTTTTATAGAACTTGTGAAAGAAAATCTATTATAAAACTCCTACTCTACTAGACAGAGTTAGATTCAAACAATAAATTTTATATCTTTTCTGCACCCCTCTGAACTTAGTGTTTGACTTAGTTTTGTGTGTGTGTGTGTGTTGGTGTTGGTGTTGGTATTTCTACACTTGCATTTTGCATTCACCCCCAAGTCAGCATATCATCGTGTCAGAAGTAATTGGGTAGTAGTGAAAGGATATAAGTAATATCTAAGTAGCAGAATGAATTGCGAAGCTTCGTAAAGACTTAGCTTGCATAGATATAACATATTCAAAGCATTCAAAGGTTGGCAAAATTACCTCAAGGGATTGGGAGATCCTATCAACATCGTTACTGATCACAAGAATCTCGAATACTTCTTGACAATGAAAATCCTTACGCGACGACAAGTTCGTTGGTCGGAGTATCTGCACCAATTTAATATGGTGATCTGATTCAGACCAGGTAAGTTAGGTGAAAAACCTGACTCAATGACTAGACGCTGGGACGTCTATCCAAAAGAGGGGGATATCGGCTATGCGCAAGTTAACCCACATAATTTCAGACCTATTTTCACTAATGAACAACTAACTACTTCCCTTCGAGCTACATTTCTATAAGGACTGGCACTTCGCGCCTCCATTGTTATGGATATAGAGGCACTCCATTCCACTATTCGCAATTCAATTGAACTGGATCCGGAATCAATCGCGGGATTGAAGTTCGCGAAGGATGGTACAAACACTTGGTGGACAATAGGGTCTGATGGGCTGTTACGACTTGATGATCGCATTTACGTTCCTAACACTTCTAATTTACGACTTCAAATTCTACACTACTTTCACGACCACCCACTTTCAGGTCATTTTGGTCAAAACCGGACTCTAGAAGCTATTCGACAACAATATACTTGGCCAAAGGTTCGTGAATTTGTTCATGATTATATTAATTCATGTACAGTTTGCGGACACAACAAACCTTGTCAACATAGGCCTTACGGTCTTGTTATATCTATGCAAGCTAAGTCTTTATGAAGCTTTGCGAACCATTCTGCTACATAGAAATTACTTATATCCTGTTACCATTATGCAATTACTTCGCGAAGGAATTCCGACGCAAAGCAATTATTCGTTATCTCTTTTCATCCTTATCGGATTTACACTATTCCTGTTATATCCCTTCCTTTGTTCTTTACTTACGAGCTAACCCATTCGGGCATGGCATCACTTCGTGATCCTGACTTACCTTTAGTATAAAGCTACAGTATCGAATAGGTAGTTCCTCAGTTTAAATATCAACCTTGATAGCACTTCAATAGTGATACCAAATAATCATCTATCTTTATCATTGTTTTAACATCCTCGCTGTCAGTACGTTTCGTGATGGTCATCACGAACGGAACATGTTTACCTTTCTTCTCTTGCGGACATGCGAAGTGTCGAGGACTCTACTAATAGTGAAGTCAAGGTCCGACTACCTTGTCTAGGATCAGTTTACCTCGCGAAGTATTCTCCTTCATATTTCCTCGCCATCATCCCGCGATCATTCCTGATGATCCCTTTGTGCATGATCATAACAGGTCTACTCAAACCACTTCCGGTTCCCATCCGACCTTGGGATTCTATATCGATGGACTTCATTGAACAATTACCGGACTCTAAAGGACATATGGCTATTTTGGTAATCGTGGATCGAACCTCGAAACAAGGCATTTTCATTGTGACACACGACAAAATAACGTCTGAAGAGCTCGTGGAACTGTTCATTTATCACATCTTCTCGAAACACGGAGTTCCTAGTCACGTCACTTCTGACCGAGGCTCGGAATTTGTTTTGGCTTTCTTTCGTGCTTTAGGAGAAGCTCTCTTGATCAAACTACACTTCACCTCGGGATACCATCCTGAGGGGGATGGACAAACGGAACAAGTTAATCAGACTCTGGAACAATACATTCATATGTATTGTGCGTATCAACAGGACGATTGGGCAAAACTTCTGCCTATCGCGGAATTTGCATACAACAATGCTCCTAACGCTTCCACTGGTATTACTCCGTTCTTTGCGAATAAAGGTTATCACCCTAACATTATAGTGAAACCTGAAATCAACATCCATTCCAATTGCGCGATTCATTTCACGACAAATTTAGATGAGATTCATTCTTTCCTCCACGAAGAAATTACTAATGCACAAGCTTGATACAAAGAGCAAGTGGACAGAAAATGTATTACTCACCCCAATTTTCCCATTGATTCACAGGTATTTGTACTAGCAAAGCACATAAAAACCACTCGCCCTACTGTGAAGTTCTCCGAGAAGTTGTTAAGACTGTTCCGGTGAGGTTCCATGAGGTCTAGTATGAATAGGATAGTATAAAGTGTTCCGTTAGTTTCCGGGTTTGTACGGTAACTACCAATCAGTAGAAAGGTGGAATGGTAAAGTTGAACAAGAACCTTAGCACCACTTTCAGTAGTGCTCCCACTATGTTGTAGTGGTTCCGTGGATGTTCGTAGGTTTCAGACGTCCGGGAGTTGACCGGATAAGTTTGGACAACTATAAAGTAAGACTGGAAAGCCCAGACAGAGTTATAGTGATAACCTCTCTAGATCGGAATGATCTAAGTTGATATTTAAACTGGAGAACTATCTACTGGACACTAATGCTTATATACCAGTAATCCTAATTGTTAAAAGAAGAACAATGAGTATCTGGAATAAAACAATAAGTATTGTAAAAAGTTCCCAATAATATAATTAAAAGATAATAGAGTGGGAATTAAAAGTATTCATATCCGTTAACATTGGATGTCGTCATACAGTCCGGTCCCGAACCGATAAGGGAAGGTGTTAAGACTGTGCCGGTGAGGTTCCGTAGAGTCTTAGAGGTGTAGAAGTGAATCGAGATGATCCGAGAGTAATCGGGTTTAATCGAGACTATGGTTTATAAGCAAAGTCTCAAAGGAAGTAATCGAAGAGTATTGGTTAGTTCAATTGCAACGGAAGATGATGATGATGAACTAGAACCTTGACACTACTTTCGGTAGTGCCCCCACTTCGTCGTATGGTTCGGTGAAAGTTCAGAATGACGAGTAAAAGAATAAAGATGTCCGGACAACGTTTGGTTATAGTGCGAACATTAGACGATTAGAAGAGAGAGTTCCGGACGGAGTTCAGCAGCAATCTAAGTTGATATTTAAACTGAAGAACTATGTACAAGATACTACAGCTTATATACCTGTAATCCTAATTGTTAAATCTATAACAATAAGAGCTGTAAGTAAAAGACAATAACTAATACAATTCGGTGACATCAATATAATTAAAAGACAATAGTGTGAGAATACTTAGCAATCGAGAACCGACTGCTTTGTATGAGACAATTGAGACAATCGATGTCGGAAAGAATTATAAAGAAACAAGTCAACGTCCAAAGCTGGAAGCTTTGTACAGAGGTCCGGAGGCATACCTGTAACAGAAGGATAGGAATGAATTATAATTGTTGTTTCCATAACTTCCGGATGTTCCGTACGAGGTAGCGGAAGCATACCCGTAACAGGTTTGAGGTTTTACTACCTGAACCTGATCCACCATAATGAGCAGACTCCCGTTTCTTCTCTTCTTCTCTTCGCCAGTACTGGTTGTTGATTGAAAGAACCTCTGCCCAATATTCGGCAAGATTTCGAGGCTCCGGAACATGGGCCATTTCGTCCTTAATTCGGGATGCTAGAGCATGCTGGTAAGCCCACTTCAAGGAACTCGAATTCCAATTGGTGAGAGCAGTGAGTGTATTGAATCAGATGTTAAATTTATGAACTGATTCATTTTCCTTCATCTTCAAGTTTCCGAGTTTATCCTCGGCATCCCCCTGCATGTCATAAAAACCGAAATTATCTTGTAACTCCTTTACGAGCGCTGAAAAAGAACTGGTCCACATAGGAAGTGCTACTGCATTGGGGTTGAGGATATCCGGCTCAAACCATTCGCGAGTGGATCCACTCACATAAGACAAGGTATAGGTGATCTTCCTTTGATTGGTGAAATAGTTTGGTCAATCTAGGAAGACAAGGGATAAAGAAACAAGGAAAGATTTGAGTTTCCGAGGCTCAAGATCATCGAAAACGTCTGGTTCCCAAACTTTCGCTTTACTCGATTTGGACGGCTCTGATCGCAAATTCGTGATCACATGACCCAATCCTTTGAGTGTTCCTCGGAAAGCTTGGAACGTTTGAAGAAACTCCCATTCGGAAGAGTTGTTGTTCAGTGGGAAGATTGGTCTCCTAGGACTTCCCGGTCCACCGGATCCCTCACCACCTGGTCCTTCATCATCATCCAATCCATCCGGATCAGCTGGATTTTCTTCGGCCCCTACCGGATCTTCCTCACCATCTTGATCCTCCCAATTATCTTCTTTGGGATGATCTTCTTCCTGTCCTGCAGGAATTTGAGTGTTGTCCGGTGCATTTCGGGCCAAGAGCTGTCCGAAAATGGCTACTGCTGTTGGGGATGGAGGTATGATTGTGGATGAAGCGGTAGCTATTCGAGTTACCGTCCATGGTGTTCTTACCTGAACCAGTATTCCAGTTGTGGTGTATAGTGTTTGGATTTCGTAGTCTAATGTTTCGGTATTTCCTCTGATCGTGAACTCCAGATTCACCTCCATAGTGGAATGTGCAGTTGACATTGTTGGTCCGAAAACATTTGTTCTCCTTCACCCTCCTAAGGCCGATATAGATTCGGAGTATGGTGCAAAGGATTGTGCATTAGCAAGAAAAGGATTTGATTCTTCAGCCTGATTCGGTACATCCGGATTGTTAGTGGTTCTGGTGAGAGTTCTCATCCGGTTCCTTTGGGCTTGTTGAGTTATTGGAGGTGTTATATATATGCCAAGCTCCACTATGCTTTCCGGACGATTTCCGAGGTCATTGATCACTATATGAACATTCCGGCATTCCGGCCAATCTTCCGGTCAATCAATCATCCTTCTGATCCATTTTGTGTTTGTTACCAAGTTCAACTCAAATCTCGGTCGATTTCGTACTCTGTTCCTTGGCTCAATAACTTCGGAACAACCTCGGATACATCACATGACACTCGGTCGTCATGACCGATGCATTCCCACGCCTGTCGGCTCTTGGAAAACTCCGTTATTGTATTATTTTGAATCCTTCTCACTTATTGTCTTTTATTTAACAATTAGGCAGTTTAGTACTTAGGTCAAGTTGATTAGTTTGGTTCCCCAGCTTGAAATAAAAGTTACCTTCTATACTCCTTCTCTATTACACTTAATCACGTCTGGATCAATCGATCGGATACTTCCGACACTCCGGAACTTCATTCTTCTTCGCACTTCACAGGGACACCCAGATAGCATGTAGGGAGTGTTGCTGAAAGCTTCGCTGAAGTCCCATCACTTCCCAAGGCCCGTGTAGCCTTTCCATTACTTCGTTTTGCTGTTACTATAGTTTCCGGACTCCGAAGCTTCGAACAGAGCTCCGGAACCTTGATCTATTTCCTTCCAGTGCACGGCCTTAACAGGAGGTGCCATGAATACAAATGAATATGAGTCACGACAATAGTGAGTGATAGTTTAAATATACTGTTAAGACTGTTCTGGTGAGGTTCCGTGAGGTCTAGTATGAATAGGATAGTATAAAGTGTTCCATTAGTTTCCGGGTTTGTATGGTAACTACCAATCAGTAGAAAAGTGAAATGGTAAAGTCGAACAAGAACCTTAGCACCACTTTCAGTAGTGCTCCCGCTATGCCGTAGTGGTTCCGTGGATGTTCGTAGATTTTGGATGTCCAGAAGTTGAACGGATAAGTTCAGACAACTATAAAGTAAGACTGGAAAGCCCGGACAGAGTTATAGTGATAACCTCTCTAGATCGGAATGATCTAAGTTGATATTTAAACTGGAGAACTATCTACTGGACACTAATGCTTATATACCAGTAATCCTAATTGTTAAAAGAAGAACAATGAGTATCTGGAATAAAACAATAAGTATTGTAAAAAGTTCCCGATAATATAATTAAAAGATAATAGGGTGGGAATTAAAAGTATTCATATCCATTAACATCGGATGTCATTGTACGGTCTGGTCCCGAACCAATAAGGAAAGGATAGGAACAAATTATAATTGTTGGTTCTGTAACTTCCAGATGTTCCATACGAGGTAGCAGAAGCATACTGTCAGCGACTCGCTAGCTCTCACAAGAGACAACCAGGCGTCACACGATAGACGATGAGCAAGAGGACGAAAAAGCAAAAAGCGGATGGATAAAACAACCCAACTACAAGTCTAGCTACCAAGGAGAATAGACGAGAATAGAGCTAAGGAATATAACTACAAAATACTAAGTCTTATATACTATTGGGATATGAAGCCGTGAGAGATATCTCGCGCCGTAACCGTGAGGATCTACAATAAGAGTCGCTCATATCCATAAGTAAAGCTGTAGGTATTAGGTGAGTAAACAATAAGGCAATATAGAAAGAAGCATGGAAGCGGAACGATAATGACGTTGTCTTGTCAATGAACTGACAGGCACGAGAGAGCCGCGCCTAAGTGAAACGACAACGCGAGAACAATAAGGTTGACGCGTGTAACCTAAATGATAATGAAAATATAATAAGTGCTAGTGTAAGCGCTTTGGTGATTAGGTAAGTAAATAAAAGAAAAGGAAAAGAATAATGAAAAAAGATCGTTTCATGACATTACTCCCTCCCTAGAGCGCGAGTTCCACGAAGCGCTTGTTGTCTAACGAAAATTTCGGAGGGTAATTGTGAGGGCGTGTTTTCGGTATCTGGCGGAGGCATAGGGCGGAATAATTCGGTAGGGAATAAGGAAATAGGGATTTCGAGTCGACTCAGGGTGGCGGGTTTGGGTTTGGTCGGGTTCTTATCATGGAATTCCTTCAACAAATCGGAGGAATGTGTGATGTTGGACCGAGGTTCCCAAGTGTCTTCATGTGGTCCATAACCTCGCCACCTGACCTTGTACTTGATTCCTTTTCCTACCTTTCGTGAGTCGAGAATCTCCTCGACTTTGAATTCCTCTTCTTCTCCTACGACGACAGGAGGTGGGCGAGTGTTTCGTGGTTGAGAGGGGAATTGCGGTTCCCTGTAAGGGGTAAGGAGGACTTCGTTGAAAACATTATGGATATGTTTCCACGTAGAGGGGATGTCTAGTTTATAGGAACTAGCGCCTATCTTCTTCTGAACTGTTAACGGTCCAAACCGTTTATCTCCTAACTTTTTCATCGGCTGGTCTGTCGATAAGTTAGTTCCCTCAAGCCAGACCTTATCGCCTGGCTTGTACTCTACTCCAACTCTTTGCTTACGGTCATAAAACTTCTTCATATCCTCGTTGGCCTTTCCTAAGGCCGCTCCTACTTCATCTCGAACCTTCCTCATTCCATCTGCAAACGCCTGTGCTGTGGGGTTGTCCGAAGTCATTTGAGGTGCCGTACCTTTATAGGGATGTCTACCGTTGTCAGCATAGAAGGGGGAAACTTTTGTCGCAGAGTGTACTCGATCGTTATAGGCAAACTCTGCAAGTGGTAACCACTCATGCCAGTCGTTTTGATGATAACTAATGAACAAACGGAGATAATGTTTTATCTCCTGATTTGTTCGTTCCGTTTGACCGTTGGTCTGTGGGTGATACGCCGTGGTGTAGTTTGCTTCTATTCCTAAAAGACGGTAGAGTTCCTTCATGAAACGAGAATGATATTGAGGTCCTCGATCATGTATGATTTTTCGTGGAATGCCGTGGATAGAAAAAATACGATCCCGATAGATTTTTGCCATTCCCTCTGATGTGACTGTAGTGTGCAACGGAACAAGTCGTAATCTTTTGGAAAAATGATCAATAAACACCGATATGGTGTTATATCCTCCTGATTCCGGTAGTTCCCCTATCATATCAGTGCCGATTATCTGCCATGGTTCAGTTGGTACTGCATGTGGATGAAGTTGTCCGACTGGTTTGGTATGATGTGATTTTGTCGCCTGGCATTTCTCACAACCTTCGACGTATTTCCCTGCATCTCGTGTCACCCCTGGCCACCAGTAGTCCCGAGTAATCAACTCCGTGGTTTTGTACTGTCCTGGATGTCCTGCTAGTGGTGTATCGTGGTACTGAGTGATTATTTTGGATCGGAGTAGGCGGTTTTTCGGTACATAAACACGCCCTTTCCATGTAATGACTTTGTCGGTTTCAGTCCACTCTGGGTTTTTTGCAGCGAGGGCATCTTGTATGGTTCGATCTACTTGATTTCTACTCTTTCGGATCTCTGATAGCAGTAGATCTTCAGGAGCCAATAGGTCGAGAGCTTGGATGAAGACTTCCGGTTTCAGGAGAACGATGTTCTCATTGTCCTTGTCCCCCGTCTCAAGACCTGTCATCCTCGACAGGGCATCAGCTTTTGTCATTGATTTACCAGGCTTATGAACAAGATCGAAATTATACTCCGCTAATTCCAGTACCCAGCGCGCTTGTCGTCGGTTGAGCTTCTGCGGCTTCTTGAAGTACTGGAGGTTTGCGTGATCCGTAAAAATTTCGATCTGTTCCTCTGCACCTAGTAAATACTGTCGCCAGTCATCAAGTGAGTCCATAATCGCCATGAGTTCTTTATCATAAATTTCATAATTACGCTCAACCTCGTTGAGGGAACATGAATGAAAAGCGATTGGATACCACCTATTGTCGACAAACTGTGATAAAACTGCGCCATTGGCGTAATCAGATGAATCAGCCTCGACTCGGAATTGTCCCTGATTACGAGGAATCAACAAAACAACCTCCTCACAAATACAGCGTTTCAACTCCTCGAACGCATCTTCTTGTACTTTCTCCCACTTCCAAGTTCCATTCCCAGTAAGCTGTGTCAGCGGTTTTGCGATAAGACTAAATCCACAAATAAAGCGCCTGAAGAAGTTGCAAAATCCTAAGAATTGCTGAACATCGCGCTTCTTTTGTGGAGTAGTCCATTCTCTAACGGCTTGTACTTTCTTGGGATCCATGCGAATAGTTCCGTTACCAATGATGATACCGAGGTAATCAATAACCGGTTTTTCGAAAGAGCATTTTTCGGGTTTAAGAAACAATTTGTGCTCCCGTAGAATATCGAGTACTTGCTTTACAATTCGTCGATGCTCTTCTATACCGTCGGTAAAAATCAGTATGTCATCCATGTAAACAATAACATGACCTCTATTGACGAGGTCTCGCAAGATATGGTTCATAAAGCCTTGGAATGTCGCAGGAGAGTTAGTGAGTCCGAAGAACATAACAGTTGGTTCAAATAACCCCTGGTTAGTTCGAAAGGCCGCTTTCCATTCGTCACCTTCCTTTATGCGGATGTTGTTGAATCCCCATCTGATATCCATCTTCGTGAAGATTTTAGCACCTTTTAAACGATCGATTAGCTCCTGAATGAGAGGAAGTGGGTACCGGTTTTTAACCGTCATCTCGTTCAGTTTGCGATAATCTTGTACCGGTCGTAAGGTGCCATCTTTCTTTTTGACGAAGAAGAAAGGGGATGCCATCTGCGAGGTCGAAGGTCGGATTCGTCCAGTTCAAAGGTTTTCTTCAAGGAACTTGTCGAGTGCCTCTTGTTCCTTTGGGTTTAGCGGATATACTTTACAATCTAAAGGTTTGGAACCTGGCGTTAGATCGATAGCGTGATCCCAAGGACGTCGTTGTGGCAACTGGTCAAATTCCTTCTGGCTGAAGACATCAGGGTATTGTTTGACGTAGGGTTTGGAAGTGTTGAATTCTTCAGCTGTTTCATTCTTAGCTTGTTCCTTCGTCCACTTCCTCGACTGTACCTGCTCGTGAACATACCTGTCCCAGTCGAATAGGAAAAGCTGTTCGCCTTCTTGTAACACCGCTCTAGAATGGGTATCCTCTGGTGTCCAAAAATGTGGGTTGTAACCGCATCTTGTTGGACACCTGTCGAAAGTTAGTTCAGATGTTTTCCAATCGATACTAGGGTTATGATGTCATAGCCAGTCTAGTCCTAGAAAGATATTATTCTTTCCTAGACTTACTACTCCGAACTGTACGATTTCTGAATGATCACCGATAGTCATCTGGATCTCGACGTATCTGTCTATTGATCCGGAGTCGTTGAGTGTACCGTCGGCATTGTAAACAGGTGTTTTGATTGGTAAATCTTTCGTGATGAGGTTATGCCATTTGACGAACTCTGAGTCAATGCAGGAACCGGTAGCTCCACTGTCGAGAAGTCCTTCTGTGACGATTTGTCGAGCATCCTCCAGTGTCTCGAGTATTGCTGGGAGTTTCAGACTTTTGCCGCGTGTCCCGCGAACATAACTCCTTTTGTTCTTGAGACTCCGGATGGCGGTGACTGCCGTTTTCCAGTTCCGTTTTCATATGTCCATGACGGTTTCCTCAGAGGCTTCTTTTTCCCGGGAAAAGGGCATCCAAGTTCGTAATAATCCCACTGCTCTCGGGACTTGATCTTCTCTAACTCTCTGAGTTAGCCATTCAGCAGTGTCGGGTTCGTACCGTATAGGTTTTTCGGATTTTTTGGTTTTGTGTATGAAGGTGGACGCGTTTTTCTGTTTAGTACCTGTACTGATTACATAATCAACGCCATTATCAACAAATTCCGAAATGTCCGTGTGTGAAGGCTCCTGCAGACCTATATCTACTGCGGAGCCTTTGGAAAACCCAAATCGTTAATGAAATCTGTACGTTCCTGCTCACTCATGTTCAACATAATACCTCGGACTACCGCCTTTCTCTTGTGCGGGCAGTTCCTGCTCATGTGGCCTGGCTCGCCACAGTTGAAGCACAAATGCTTCTCCCTTGCCTGGTCAATGTCCATCGGCCTGCCCGTTCCTCCGAACGTGGTGCCGGTAGCATCTCTTCTTGGCGCCGCAGAATACTCTGCCTTCGGAGCTACTTTCGGCTCCTGCCGGTTCTGCTGAGTGGACAACTGTCCACGACTCTGTCCCTGTGGGTTAGCGTTCCACCACCCCGCATACCCATATCCTCTCTTCTGTTCGGCCCACTGCCGCCTTACGTTGTCAGCCCCTGTGACTACCTTCTTCAACTCCTTGTAGTCTTCAAAGGGCTCCGTCCGTCCCTTAATGATGTCATATAGGAGTGTGTGATCAACCGCTCTCTCCGCTATGGTAAGGACGTGCGACTCGTCCTTCTTGTATCTGGCATCCTTCAGTAACAATTCAAATTCTTTGAAAAAGTCACCAGCCAAAGACTTCCCCTGTCGGATATAAGTTAGTTTGTCGCGGGCTTCCTTCTCCTTCGCGATGTTCGTGAACTCCCTGTCCATATCGTCAATTAGCTGCTTCCCCGTAATGTCCCATGTCCCATTGTCTATGTTGAAGTGGTCATCAGAATAGACTTGGGCCCATTCGTCAGCTTTTCCTCCAACCAGGAAGGACATAATGATAGTGGTGACTCGGTGGGAGTTGTCAACTTGCTTTGTCTCCGTCAACTCGGAAACATAAGCCATCATCCGTCGTCGCCATGGTCGGTAGGTGGCGGGATCGCCATCGTAGTTCCCTGGTGTATTGACAAACACCCGGCATGGACTAGAAGTGACAGTAGCGACTTCTGCTGGGTCGGGCGCATGTATCGACCGATCAGTCATGTTGAGTTATAGTAGGGGAGGGGATGAGCGTGTTTGGTAAGAATGAAAATATGTAACGTATCGAGAAAACTAGTTTCCAACAGTGTGTTGAATCCTAGGCAAGTTTGTAAAAAGTTTTGTTGTGACGGGTGGTATGTGGTAGAAGCTCTATTCTTCTGTCAGCGACTCGCTAGCTCTCACAAGAGACAACCAGGCATCACACGATGAACAATGAGCAAGAGGATGTAAAAGCGATGAAGATGAATAAAACAACCCAACTACAGGTCTAGCTACCGAGGAGTATAGACAAGAATAGAGCTAAGGAATATAACTACAAAATACCTAGTCTTATATACGAAATGGGATATGAAACCATGAGAGATGTCTCGCACTGTAACCATGAGGATCTACAATAAGAGTCGCTCGTATCCATAAGTAAAGCTGTAGGTATTAGGTGAGTAAACAATAAGGCAATATAGAAAGAAGCATGGAAGCGGAACGATAATGACGTCATCCTGTCAATGAACTGACAGGCACGAGAGAGCCGCGCCTAAGTGAAACGACAACACGAGAACAATAAGGTTGACGCGTGTAACCTAAATGATAATGAAAATATAATAAGCGCTAGTGTAAGCGCTTTGGTGATTAGGTAAGTAAATAAAAGAAAAGGAAAAGAATAATAAAAGAAAAGAATAATGAAAAAAGATCGTTTCATGACACATACCCGTAACATATACCCAACTGGACACATAGAACATTTTGATGACCCAGTGAGACCCCAATCACGTTCTTTGATGATGATACACACCAGAATATCAACAGGAAGCTGGACCCAGATTGAAATCCCATGTGTGGACATCACAGCAATACAATTCATGACGGCGAATGGAACATACAGAATATTCAGTATATACAATGACTGCAACAATGATGATACACTACGATGGCTTGATGAATGGATGAGGTCACCAGCAGCAAGGACAAGACTGAGAGGACCACTCCACCACATCTGGCTAGGAGACTTCAATCAACACCACCCTCTGTGGGATGAACCCCACAATCACCATCTTTTCACAGCTAGAAACCTAGATGCTGCACAGCTCCTCTTAGACCTCAACACCCAATATGACATGCACATGACCCTACCAGAGCATCTACCTACGCTATGCGCACACAACTTGAGGAACTACACCAGAGTCAACAATGTATTCTGCTTGGAGGACCTGATGGAACACATTATGATGTGCAGTACAATTCCTTCAAAACGCCCGGTACTTACGGACCACATCCTGATACAGACGTGAGGGTACCTTATGCAGATCAAAGAATGCAATGGAACTGGGCACAAACGGACTGGGACAAATTCAAAGAGAGGACGAAGGAAGAGCTTGAGAAGAGACCACCACTGAAAGAGCCTCACAATATAGATGAGTTCAACAAAGCCCTCAACACATTTGATGATATGTTCATTAGACTCAGGGATGAACTAGTGCCCAAGGCAAAGCCCAGCCTGTATCAAAGACGCTGGTGGAATCAACAACTAATGGAAATGAAGAGACGGATGAGCAACCTAGGTAATAAGTCACACCAAAAACATCACAATGCTGACCATCCAATCCACAGAGAATACCAACAGGCCCACCAGGCCTAAAATGTGGAAATCAAGAAAGCAAAAATCAGCAAATGGGTAGAATACATCGAAAACACTGACACAAGCTCAGTATGGGACATCAGGAGACTGATGGAAAATGGCTACACAGACGGTGGCAGGATGCGAGTGCCGGCACTAAGGGTAACAAATGATGAGGGCGAAGAAAGAATGGCGGAAGATGATGTAGAGAAAGAACAGATATATCGCGGCGCGTTCTTCCCATCACCACCTAACACGTCTAACATACCCACAGACACACAATATCCTCCTCCCAAGTGGAATTTCGCGCCCCCAACGAGCCATCAGATCCTTCAAGTTATTCGCTGACTCAAGAACAGAAAGGCCACCAGGCTGGGAACTATTCCTAACAATGTCTTCAAAGTTGTCAGTGAGCTGATAACACCTTATCTAGGTCCGATATACAGAGCCACCTTTACACTGAATGTGTACCCCAATGACTGGTCCAAGACAGAAACAATAGTACTGAAGAAACCTAGGAAGCCAGACTACAGTATATTATGATCGTGCACAAAGGAGTCATCGGGAATGATCATGGGAAAATCACGAAGGAAAATACTTTGCGAGGTAAAACGACCCTATACAAAGTAGTTGGACCTTGACTCCACTATTAGTAGAGTCCTTGACACTTCGCATGTCCGCAAAAGAAGAAAGGTAAACGTGTTCCATTTGCGATGACTGTCACAGAACGTACTGACAGCGAGGATGTTAAAACAATGACAAAGATAGATGATTATTTAGTATCACTATCGAAGTGCTATCAAGGTTGATATTTAAACTGAGGAACTACCTATTCGATACCGTAGCTTTATACTAAAGGTAAGTCAGGATCGTGAAGCAATGCCATGCCCGAATGGGTTAGCTCATAAGTCAAGAACAAAGGAAGAGATATAAAAGGGATAGTGTAAATCCGATAAGAATGATAAGAGATAAAGAGTAGTTGCTTTGTGTCGGAATTCCTTTGCGAAGTAATTGCATAGTGGTAAAAGGATATAAGTAATATCTAAGTAGCGGAATGGTTCGTGAAGCTTCGTAAAGACTTAGCTTGCATAGATATAATAGTATCCCCCTCTTAGGCTTTTTCCCTTGAAAGCCTACGCAATTCTTAATGATTGATGAATCTAAAATTAGATAGAATGGAAAAGTAAAAAATAAAAATTTCAAAAATGCCACGCGATTTATGATCAAGGTAAACAAAAAATTTGAAGTCAAACCTGCCCTCAATGATGAACACATATAAAATGCAAGGGTTTTCTCTGTTTTTTCTAAGTTCTCATCACTCTATGATGTCCATCACCATTACCGCCACTGAAACTGTCCAAGAACAATGAGCACATCTCATTCGTGAGCAGGTGGAATGAGCCCGCCTTTGTCAACCCGAGATCGATGCGCAGGAGGCCGCCTTCAAGGAGGAAATGGTTAGGTTGGAGGAAGAAGCTGCTCATGAGGCGGAGGAGAGAAGACTCGAGGAGGAGAGACAGGCCGTGAAGAAGCGGGAAGAAGAGAGACTGGTCAAGGAGAGTATCGCAAAGGCAAAAGCTGATGCTTTATGAAAATTGGCTGAAGAAGAAAAAATCCGAACTCAACGGAGAGCACAAGCTCTCCAGGAACTACAAGAACGTCGGGATCATGCAGCTCGAGCTGCGTTGCGACGGACAAGTGATCAGGCAACACGGGAGCCTTCGGGCTCTAAGCAGAAAGTTTACAAGTCAGCATCCATGGTACGCAATACCCCGGAAGTAGAACCATTGGTTTTAAAGAGGAAATGTACAGTTTCTGTGGTGAGTGATAGTTGTTCGCGACTACTTTTCTTTTTCTTACTTAACAACTTGTAGATTGGTGTAGCCCCGGATCCCAATGAAGATCCAACTCCTGGAGACAACAACGATGATAACAACAAGGATGAAGGTGATGATGATGATGATGATGACGATGACGACAAACCTCCCCCAACTCCTTCGTGTAACCGCGAAGCTTGTCTTCGTTGTTTTACGCAAGGTCATACTGCCAACTGCATCGCGCAACCTGGGACGCCTCGTACCCAGGCCTGCCTCCATTGTCATCAGCAATTACAATGGTGTAGTTGGTCCAGAGAGAATACTGCTTGGAGGTCGAGGAGAAAAAAACCAAGGGTCGATGAAGAAGAGATGTATCAGGGTCCCATGAAGTGCGTCGCGGAAAGGAGCTTGGTGGGTTTGGAGTTAAGGGAGCAGTTCGAATTGCTCACAGAGCAGAACCGTCAGCTCAGTAAGCAGATGGAATTGCTTCTGGGTTTCGCAAGTTGATCCACTCTCGCAATGGAGGAAATGGTGCATCTGGTGCAGCAGCGGCCCGAGGACGATATGGTGGTTGATGAAGAACAGAATGAAGAAGAAAGAGAAATGGAAGAGGAAGAAGAAGAGGAAAGGAAGAGGAGACTGGTTTGCGAAGGAAAACGACACGCGACATAATTCCCATGAAGGATTATAGTAGATATTGGGACTTGTAATTAAATATAAGTAGTTGTCTAGTATTATTTGTTTTGTTTTTTGCTTTATGGTTTTGTTTTTGTTTGTTTTTGTCTTGTTTAATTTTATAAGTTTTTTGCCCTTTTTGGTGGTTTTGGATACGTAAGGTTTTGTTTTTTGAATAAGTGTAAGGAGTTAAGATTTGTTCCGCGAGGAAGGAATCGCGATGGTTGTAGAAGGAAGGAAGTGTGAGAAGTTAGGATTTGTTCTGTGAGGAAAGAATCGCGATGGTTTTGGAAGTAAGGAAAGGTGAGAGCTCAAAGTTAGCTTCGCGACGAATGGATTGCGGAACTTCTGGGTGTAAGGAATTGGAATTTAGTAGGTAATGTAGTAGGTAGTTTGGAATGTAATGGTGATGAATCGCGAAGGTTTTGCGAGGAGTTGTTGAACTATAAAAATAAAAATTAGTATTTCCAATGAATGAATGGTAAAAATTAAGTGATTGTTGATCATAATGGTCTAGGTTTGTGAGGGTAACGAAGATGGAAAGCTGGAACCAGCTCGTCCATGTGAATTTCGTTCGCAGCAACCCAGGAAAACTCTTCGTCTGTACCTTCATATCCTGTCCACCGGATGTAATACCGTAGTGGACATTTTTTGTATTGACAATCCAATTTCGAATCTAAGACCTCCGTGATGTTGTATTCCTCTTTGCCATTGACTTCCACCAGAGGTGGAGGGGTTTGTTCACAATGTGAGATTGAGTTCGGAGTATATGGTTCGAGTTGGGATACATGGAACACTGGGTGGATATGACTGAGATAGGCAGGGAGTTGTAACTTGTATGAGAGAGTTCCTACTCACTCAAGAACTTTGAATGGTCCGAGGTACTTCTGTTACGGGTATGCTTCCGCTACCTCGTACAGAACATCTGGAAGTTACGGAAATGACAATTATAATTTGTTCCTATCCTTCCCTTATCGGTTCAGGACTGGACTGTATGACAACATCTGATGTTAACGGATATGATTACTTTTAATTCCCACCCTATTATCTTTCAATTATATTATCGGGAACTTTTTACAATACTTATTGTCTTATTCCAGATACTCATTGTTCTTCTTTTAACAATTAGGATTACTGGTATATAAGCATTAGTGTCCAGTAGATAGTTCTCCAGTTTAAATATCAACTTAGATCATTCCGATCTAGAGAGGTTATCACTATAACTCCGTCCAGGCTTTCCAGTCTTACTTTATAGTTGTCCGAACTTATCCGGTCAACTCCCGGACATCCAAAACCTATGAACATCCACAGAACCACTACGACATAGTGGGAGCACTACTGAAAGTGGTGCTAAGGTTCTTGTTCAACTTTACCATTCCACCTTTCTACTGATTGGTAGTTACCATACAAACCCGGAAACTAATGAAACACTTTATACTATCCTATTCATACTAGACCTCACGGAACCTCACCAGAACAGTCTTAACAGTATATTTAAACTATCACTTGCTATTGTCGTGACTCAAATTCATTTGTATTCATGGTGCCTCCAATAACTCGACAAGCCCAAAGGAACTGGACAAGAACTCTCACCAGAACCACTAACAATTTGGATGTACCGAATCAGGCTGAAGAGTCAAATCCTTTTCTTGCTAATGCACAATCCTTCGCACCATACTCCGAATCTATATCGGCCTTAGGAGGGTGAAGGAGAACAAATGTTTTTGGACCAACAACGTCAACTGCAAATTCCACTACGGAGGTGAATCCGGAGTTCACGATCAGAGGAAATACCGAAACATTAGACTACGAAATCCAAACACTATACACCACAACTGGAATACCGGTTCAGGTAAGAACACCACGGACGGTAACTCGAATAGCTACCGCTTCATCCACAATCATACCTCCATCCCCAACAGCAGTAGCCATTTTCGGACAGCTCTTGGCCCGAAATGCACTGGACAACACTCAAATTCCTGAAGGACAGGAAGAAGATCATCCCAAAGAAGATAATTGGGAGGATCAAGATGGTGAGGAAGATCCGGTAGGGGCCGAAGAAAATCCAGCTGATCCAGATGGATTGGATGATGATGAAGGACCAGGTGGTGAGGGATCCGGTGGACCGGGAAGTCCTAGGAGAACAATCTTCCCACTGAACAACAACTCTTCCGAATGGGAGTTTCTTCAAATGTTCCAAGCTTTCCGAGGAACACTCAAAGGATTGGGTCATGTGATCACGAATTTGCGATCAGAGCTGTCCAAATCGAGTAAAGTGAAAGTTCGGGAACCAGACGTTTTCGATGGTCTTGAGCCTCAGAAACTCAAATCTTTCCTTGTTTCTTTATCCCTCGTCTTCCTAGATTGACCGAACTATTTCACTGATCAAAAGAAGATCGCCTATACCTTGTCCTATCTGAGTGGATCCACTTGCAAATGGTTTGAGCCGGATATCCTCAACCCCAATGCAGTAGCACTTCCTATGTGGACCAGCTCATTTTCGGCACTCATGAAGGAGTTACAAGATAATTTCGGTCTTTATGACGCGCAGGGGGATGCCGAGGATAAACTCGGAAACTTGAAGATGAAGGAGAATGAATCGGTTCGTAAATTTAACATCTGATTCAATACACTTGCTGCTCTCACCAATTGGAATTCGAGTTCCTTGAAGTGGGCTTATCAGCACGCTCTAGCATCCCGAATTAAGGACGAAATGGCCCATGTTCCGGAGCCTCGAAACCTTGCCAAATATTGGGCAGAGGTTCTCCAGATCAACAACCAGTACTGGAGAAGAGAAGAAGAGAAGAAATGAGAGTCTGCTCATTACGGCGGATCAGGTTTGGGTAGTAAAACCTCAAACCCGGGTAAGAAGGGTAATCTAAATCCTTCGAACAGAACTTCTTCTTTGTCGGAAAATCAGTCTAAAGGTACTAATAGCCCGCAGACTACCTGTCACGAAACATCCTTTTTTCATTATTCTTTTCCTTTTCTTTTATTTACTTACCTAATCACCAAAGCGCTTACACTAGCGCTTATTATATTTTCATTTCCATTTAGGTTACATGCATCAGCCTTATTGTTCTCGTGCTGTCATTTCACTTAGGCGCGACTCTCTCGTGCCTGTCAACCCATTGACAGGACGACGTCATTATTGTTCCGCCTCCATGCTTCTTTTTATATTGCCTTATTGTTTACTCACCGAATACCTACAGCTTTACTTATGGATACGAGCGACTCTTATTGTAGATCCTCACGGTTACAGTGTGAGACATCTCTCATGGTTTCATATCCCATTTCGTATATAAGACTAGGTATTTTGTAGTTATATTCCTTAGCTCTATTCTTGTCTATACTCCTCGGTAGCTAGACCTGTAGTTGGGTTGTTTTATTCATCTTCATCGCTCTCACATCCTCTTGCTCATTGTTCATCGTGTGATGCCTGGTTATCTCTTGTGAGAGCTAGCAAGTCGCTGACAGAAGAATAGAGCTTCTACCACACACCACCCGTCACAACAAAACTTTTACAAACTTGCCTAGAATTCAACATTCCGTTGGAGACTAGTTTATCCTCAATACGTTACACATTTTATTTTACCAAACACACTCACCCCTCCCTATTATAAATCCAACATGACCGATCAATCCATACATGCTCCCTCCCCCGACGTTTCTGAAACCAATAATCCCACTCCTTCAACTCGCCAGGTGTTCGTTAATACACCAGGGAACTATGATGGTGATCCCGCTACATACTGACCATGGTGACGAAGGATGAGGGCTTATGCGGCCGAGCTAATGGAGACGAAACAAGTTGAGGGTTCCCATCGACTCATCACAATCATCATGTCCTTCATGGTTGGAGGAAAAGCCGACGAATGGGCGCAGGTATACACTGATGACCATTTTGATATCGAGAAGGGCGCCTGGAATGTTACAGGGAAGGACCTTTTCGATGATATGGACAGAGAGTTCACAAATGTCGCCAGGGAGAAAGAATCCCGGGACAAGCTGACATACATTAGACAGAGAAAGACTCCTGCTAGCGACTTCTTCAAAGAGTTTGAGTTGTTACTAAAAGATGCTAACTACAACAGGAATGATTCACATGTCCTCACCTTAGCGGAGAATGCGGTCGATCATACACTCCTGTATGATATCATCAAAAGCCGATCGGAGCCCTTCACGGATTACCAGGAGTTAAAGAAGGTAGTCATAGGTGTTGATAATGTCAGACGGCAGTGGGCAGAACAGAAGAGAGGTTACGGGTACGCGGGGTGGTGGAACACTAACCCGCAGAGACAGAACCATGGACAATCATCCAATCAGCAGAACTGGCAGGAGACGAAAGCAGCTCCGAAGGCAGAGTACCCTGCGGCACAGAGGAGAGATGCCACCGGCACCACCTTCGGAGGAACAGGCAGGCCAATGGACATCGACCAAGCAAGGGAGAAGCAGCTGTGCTTCAACTGTGGCGAACCAGGCCACATGAGTAGAAATTGCCCACATAAGAGAAAGGTGGTAGTCCGAGGTATCATGCTAAACATGAGTGAGCAGGAACGTCCAGACTTTATTAACGATTTGGGTTTTCCCAAGGCTCCTCAGTAGATATAGGTCTGCAGGAGCCTTCGAACACGGACGTTTCGGGTTTTGTTGATAACAGCGTTGATTATATAATTAGTACAGGTACTAGACAGAAAAACGCATCCACCTTCACACACAAATCCGAAAAATCCGAAAAACCTATACAGTACGAACCTGACACTGCTGAATGACTAGCTCAGAGAGTGTCGTGACATGCCATACAGGATATGGTACTTACTTCGTTTTCTCCTACATTCCCTCTTTCCTTTACCTTTGTGACTACCTGAACCCTTCTCCATGTTTCCATATCCTTTTATTTCCATCTATCACTTGTCAGAACCTTCCATCACATTCCAGACACTTCTATCGGCTTCCCGCGCTGTCGCTTACTCATCCGAACCCTTGTATATATAGTACAGTAGCTGACACCTAGTTCCCCACCTTGACCTCTTGGTCTTTGGAACTAGGTTAGTACCTGTATCATCATTTACCTTCAATATACTTACTTGGTCTTTGGAACTAGTTTTCCTTGTGTGACCCTAGTGATTGGCCCCCGCGCTATCACTGCCGTCTTGATCATTTTATCTTTCAGCCTTCATGTGTGGTGCTAGCCCCACCCCCCACTTTGGTTTGTGCTTCAAGCCTGTGCCTTCTCTGTGCTTTCCCCCTTCATCACCACAGAGAGCTAGAGAAGACCAAATCCCGAGAGCAGTAGGATTGTTATGAACTTGGATGCCCTCCTCCCGAGAGAAAGAAGCCTCAGAAGAAACTGTCATGGACATACAAAAACAGAACTGGAAAACGGCAGTCACCGCCATCCGAAGTCTCAAGAACAAAAGGAGTTATGTTCACGGGACATGCAGCAGAAGCCTGAGGCTTCCGGCAATACTCGAAACACTGGAGGATGGTCGACAGATCGTTACACAAGGTCTTCTCGACAGTGGAGCAACCGGTTCTTGTGTTGACTCAGAATTCATCAAATGGCACAATCTCGTCACCAAGGATTTACCAGTCAAAACAATAGTCTATAATGCCGACGGAATGCTCAACGACGCTGGCTCCATAGATAAGTATATCAAAATACGAATGACTATTGGTGATCACTCGGAAATCGTACAGTTTGGAGTAGTAGGTCTAGGAAAGAATAATATCTTTCTAGGACTAGACTGGCTATGACATCACAACCCGAGTATCGACTGGGAGACATCTGAATTAACCTTTGACAGGTGTCCGACACGATGTGGCTATAATCCACACTTTTGGACACCTGAAGATACTCATTCTAGAGCGGCATTACAGGAAGGCGAACAGCTTTTCCTGTTTGACTGGGACAGGTATGTTCACGAGCAGGTACAGTCGAGGAAGTGGACAGAAAAACAAGCCAAGAAGGAAACAGCCCAAGAGTTCGACACTTCCAAACCCTACATTGAAGAGTATCCTGATGTTTTCAGCCAGAAGGAATTCAACCAGTTGCCACAATGACGCCCTTGGGACCATGCTATCGATCTAACGCCAGGTTCCAAACCTTTGGACTGCAAAGTATATCTGCTAAACCCGAAAGAACAGGAGGCTCTCGACAAATTCCTTGAAGAGAACCTCCGAACCGGACGAATTCGACCTTCAACCTCGCAGATGGCATCCCCTTTCTTCTTCGTCAAAAAGAAAGATGGCACCTTACGACCGGTACAAGATTATCGTAAACTGAACAAGATGACGGTTAAAAACCGGTATCCACTTCCTCTCATTCAGGAGCTAATCGATCGTTTAAAAGGCGCTAAAATCTTCACCAAAATGGACATCAGATGGGGATTCAACAACATCCGCATAAAGGAAGGTGACGAATGGAAAGCGGCTTTCCGAACAAATCAGGGGTTATTTGAACTGACTGTTATGTTCTTTGGACTCACTAATTCTCCTGTGACATTCCAAGGTTTCATGAACCATATCCTATGAGATCTCATCAATAGAGGTCATGTTATCGTTTATATGGATGACATACTGATTTTTACTGACAGTATAGAAGAGCATTGACAAATCGTAAAGCAAGTACTCGATATTCTACGAGAGCACAAACTGTTTCTTAAACCTGAAAAATGTTCTTTCGAAAAACCGGTTATCGACTACCTCAGCATTATCATTGGTAACAGAACTATTCGCATGGATCCAAAGAAAGTACAAGCCGTTCGCGAATGGATTACTCCTCGGAAGAAGCATGATGTCCAGCAATTCTTGAGTTTTTGTAATTTCTTCAGACATTTTATCCGCGGATTTAGCCTTGTAGCAAAGCCACTGACACAGCTTACTGGGAATGGAACTTGGAAGTGGGAGAAAGAGCAAGGAGAAGCATTCGAAGAGTTGAAACACCGTATCTGTGAGGAAGTAGTTCTTTTAATTCCTCGTAACCACGGGAAATTCAGGGTGGAAGCTGACTCGTCTGATTACGCTAATGGTGCCGTCTTGTCCCAGTTCGTTGATGGTAGATGGTATCCTATTGCCTTTCGCTCTCGTTCCCTCAATGAGGTCGAACGGAATTATGAAATCTATGACAAAGAGTTAATGGCAATAATGGACTCTCTTGACGATTGGAGGCAATATTTACTAGGTGCAGAGGAACAGATTGAGATTTATACAGATCACGCAAACCTCCAATACTTCAAGAAGCCGCAGAAACTTAATCGTCAACAAGCGCGCTGGGTATTGGAGTTAGCGGAGTATAATTTTGATCTCGTCCATAAACCTGGTAAATCGATGACGAAAGCTGACGCCCTGTCAAGGATGACAGGCCTTGAGATGGGGGACAAGGACAATGAGAACATCGTTCTCCTGAAACTGGAAGTCTTCATCCATGCTCTCGACCTATCAGCTCCTGAAGATCTACTGCTATCAGAGATCCGAAAGAGTAGAAACCAAGTAGATCGAATTGTACAAGATTCCCTAGCTGCCAAAAACCCGGAGTGGACTGAAACTGACAAAGTTATTACCTGGAAAGGGCGTGTTTATGTACCGAAAAACCGCCTACTCCGATCCAAAGTAATCACTCAGTACCACGACATGCCGTTAGCGGGACATCCTGGACAGTATAAAACCACGGAGTTAATCACTCGGGACTACTGGTGGCCAGGGGTGACACGAGATGCAGGGAAGTATGTCGAAGGTTGCAAGAAATGCCAGGCGACAAAATCACATCGTACCAAACCAGTCGGACAACTTCATCCACATGCGGTACCAACTGAACCGTGGCAGATAATTGGCACTGATATGATAGGGGAACTACCGGAATCGGGAGGATATAACGCCATATCGGTGTTTATCGATCATTTTTCCAAAAGATTATGACTTATTCCATCGCACACTACAGTCACATCAGAGGGAATGGCGAAAATTTATTGCGATCGTATCTTTTCTATACATGGGATTCCACGAAATATCATACATGATTGAGGACCCCAGTACCATTCCCGTTTCATGAAGGAACTATACCGTCTCTTAGGAATAGAAGCAAACTACACCACGGCATATCACCCACAGACTAATGGCCAGACAGAACGGACGAATCAGGAGATCAAACATTATCTCCATCTGTTTATCAACTACCATCAAAATGATTGGCACGAGTGGTTACCACTTGCAGAGTTCGCTTATAACGATTGAGTACACTCCACGACGAAAGTATCTCCTTTTTATGCTGACAACGGTAGAAACCCCTACAAAGGCACTGCACCCCAGATGACTTCGGACAACCCCACAGCACAGGTGTTCGCAGACAGTATGAAGAAAGTTCGAGAGGAAGTAGGAGCGGCCTTAGGTAAGGCCAATGATGATATGAAGAAGTTCTATGACCGGAAGCGGAAAGTCGGGGTAGAGTATAAGCCAGGCGATTGTGGTGACGAAGGGAGAAAGCACAGAGGAAGCACAGGCTCAAAGCACAAACCAAAGTGAGGGGTGGGGCTAGCACCACACACGAAGGCTGAAAGATATAGTGATCAAGACAGCAGTGATAGCGCAAGGGCCAATCACTAGGGTTGCACAAGGAAAACTAGTTCCAAAGACCAAGTAAGTATATTGAAGGTAAACAATGATACAGGTACTAACCTAGTTCCAAAGACCAAGAGGTCAAGATGGGGAACTAGGTGTCAGCTACTGTACTATATATACAAGAGTCTCGATGAGTAAGCGAAAGCGCGGGAAGTTGATGGAAGTGTTTGGAATGTGATAGAAGGATGCGGAATGATGTAGATGGATCCAAACAGTAACAGCGATGAGGGAAGGGGAAGATGTAGGAGAAATAAAGTAAGTACTGTATCTTGTATAGCATGTCATGACATTACCCCCCTTCTACAGTCGATGTCCCAGCGACTATTTCCGTGAGGTTTTCATAAGGTTGCCAGGGTAAAGAGTTGAAGATGGCAGCTGAAATTTTTCGTGGTGCATTTGAGTGTTTTGCATAGAAATCTGCAATTGCCTCATTGCTTGTGCCCACTAAGTTTTCTTCATGCTCCCAACTGTTGTGGCCTTCGTCGTATCCCTTCCACTTTACCAAGAATTGCAACTTCTTCCATCGTCCAAAGATCCGACTGTCCAGGACCTCCTCCACGTCATAGAACTCTTCTCCCTCTACAATTTCGGGTTCTGGTGGCAGTGGCTTGATTCCATTGACCTCATTCCCTTTCCAGGGAGACAGACGGTTGGTGTGTATGTTGTTGTGGATCTTCATCCAGGTCGGTAGGTGTAATTGATATGTGAGCGGGCCCATTTTCTCTGCGACTTCAAATGGACCTAGGCGTTTACTCCCCAATTTCTGGTTCTTTTGTCATACTTTTAATTTGCTCAGGGATAACCAAACCGGTTGTCCTACTTCGAATTCCTGTACTTTTCCCTTTACTCCCTCTCAGATGCGCTCCTTGCTCATCCATAGTGCTGCTTCTGCATCCTCGCGTGCATGCTGGAGCAGTTCTAGCTGGCGCTCGATGGATGGGTATTTTGTCTCAACGCCATTTGGAATGGTGAACTCAGGGGTGTAACCATAAAGTGTTTCGAAGGGGGAGTGGCTGTGTGGGGAGTGGATGCGAGCATTCATGACAAACTCGGCAGTAGGGATTAGGAGGTCCCAGTAATCCTGTCGGCGACTTACATACATGTGAATGTAATGTTCAATTTCCTGGTTGGCGCGCTCTGTCTGTCCATTTGTCTCAGGGTGATAAGCTGTGGTCAGGGCGGAGTCAATTCCTAGTTGCTTCAGTAGTTGTCGCATAATGTCTGCCGCAAATCGGGGTCCTCTATCGGAGATGAATCGACAGGGTAGTCCATGTAAGCGGAAGATTTCTTTATAAAAGAAATCTGCTACTCCTTCTGCGGTTATCTCAGTTGTACAGGGGAAGCAGTGAACCATCTTTGTGTAATGGTCAACAAAGGTGATGATCGCGTTATGGCCATCCTGTGTCATAGGCAGTTCCCCAATAAGATCCATACCAATGTCCTGCCAGGGTCCTTCCGGTATGGGGAGAGGTTGAAGGGGTGAAGAGTGGTGGGGGTTTAGGCATTTGCATTGGCAGTGATCACATCCATCGACGTACTTGTCCACAAAAGAGCGCATCCCAGGCCACCAGTAGAGTCTGCTGACTAGTTCCAGGGTACTGTGCATCCCTGGATGACCTGCAGTGGGTGCGTCATGACAGTGTTCCAGGATTGTTTTCCTTAGCGCAGTATCTGGGGGAATGTAGACTTTGTTGCGGTAGTACACCAAACCATTTTCTTCTCTCCACTCAGCTGGACCACTAGTGAGACTCTGGGGACCTTTGATACCTTTCAGACCATCCAGTACTTCGGCCTCTCGGTTGCTGATCTGCCGAATGCGGTCGAGGAGGGGGTTATGGAGGAGGACCATGGTTGCCGCATTAAGGAAGTGTTCCGGTTTTAGCACAATCTGTTCCCTGTTGTCCTCTGCATCGGTGACCTGGTGCTGCGCCAGACGGGACAGTGCATCAGCTTGAGTGTTAGCTTTGCCTGGGTGATGTTTAAGGCAGAAATCAAACCAAGAGAGCCATAGTGCCCATCGTGCCTGTCGACGACTGAGGTCCTGGGCTGTCTTCCAGTATTCAAGGTTCTGGTGGTCGGTTATGATATCAAAGGGTTCTGGGGATCCTTCTAAGAAGCTTCTCCAGTCTTTCAATGCCTCGATGATGGCCAGCATTTCCCAGTCATAGATTTCGTAGTTTCGCTTGGCTGGATCCATGGAGGAGGAGCGGTATGCGACGGGGTGCCAAAGTCCATCCTCCTGTAGTTGCGAAAGTGTACCTCCAGTAGCGAAGCCTGATGCATCCACTTCAATCCGAGTTGGTTTTGATGGGTCCCATAGTGTGAGGATTGGTGCCGATGTAAAGGAGTCCCTTAGTGCATCAAAGGCTTCCTGCTGTTGTGATCCCCAAACCCATTTAGTGTCTTTGCGGGTAAGGTTGTTCAGGGGTCGAGCTTTCTTCACAAAACCTTCGATAAATCTCCGATAGAAGTTAGCAAATCCTAGGAAACCTCGGAGATCACGTAGCGTTGTAGGGGCCTGCCAGTTACTAACTGCCTCTATTTTGACTGAGTCCATTCGCACTTCTCCTTCACTGATTACCAAGCCTAGGTATTCGATGGAAGGCCATTCAAATTCACACTTCTCTGGTCATGGATATAGGTCGTATTTGCTGAGGTGTGTAAGTACATCGTTGACTATACTTTGATGTTCCTCCAGAGTTTCAGTGAAAACTAGGATGTCATCCAGATAAACGGCCACCTTCCCAGCAGCAATGAGGTCAGCAAATATGGAGTTCATGAGGGCTTGGAATGTAGCGGGTGAGTTTGTTAGGCCAAAGAACATGACAAGGGGCTCAAAGAGTCCTCGATTTGTTGCAAATGCTCCCTTCCATTTGTCCCCCTCTTTAATCCGCACATTGTTATACCCTCAACGAACATCCATCTTGGAGAAAACTTTGGCTTTGCATAGTTGGCTGACAATGTCTGTGACGAGGGGAAGTGGGTACCGGTTTTTTACTGTGTATTCATTGAGTCACCGGTAATCCTGCACAAATCGAAGTTTACCATCCTTCTTTTTGACAAAGAAGACAGGCGATGCCAATGGGGATTTGGAGGGACGGATGTAGCCTTTGCGCCGATTCTCTTCCAAGAACCGGTCAAGCTCTTCCTGCTCATTCGGGGACATGGGGTAGATCTTGGTCTGCATGGTTTCAGGAGCGTCCGGTTTCAGATCTATGGCATGGTCCCAAGGTTTATGTTCCAGTAGTCGTTCTGATTCTTTCTCAGAGAAGACCTTTGCATGTTTCCGGTATGACGAGGGGACCATCTCTTCAAATGACTTCGATGGCTTCTCTTTGTAGGCAGCCTCTGCGAGTTGTTGAGAATATGTGTACCCTGCAGAACACCAAAGTTCTTCCGATGTATGGCCAATGATCCCAGCTCGAAGTAACGCTCTCCTCCGCTTCCTGTTGCCTACCAGTCGATACAGAGGGGTGCTTTCAGTGTATTCATGTATCTCTGGGTCAGGCGTGGGGAGAGGGAGAGTTTCTTCAGGCGATTGGGGTTGGTCCTCAGGCTCCGGGAGGGAGAAGTGAACTTGTGGAGCAGCAGTGGTGCCCCAGTCTGAGTTAGCTTCTACGATATGTGCAGTGGTTCCTCCCACATTACTTTCCTTGGGCTCGGGGATTTCTTCGATGGTCATGGGGGGCGGAGTCTTTCTGGGAGAGGTGATGGACAATCGCCCTTCTTTCCAGTCGATGTCCGGGTTGACCTTTCGGAGCCATGGGAGTCCAAGAATGATATTTTCTGAACCAAGGTTGGTGATGAGGTATTCAAGGAGCTGGGGTGGGTTTTGGTCTATTGTGGATAGTAGACGTACAGAGTGTGTGATCTGTCCTGCAGTGTTAGGAGATCCGTCAATGTTATAAAGAGTGATTGGATGGCAGAGACGGTGAGGGAGAATTTGATGTTGTTTCATGAAATGTTCATGAATGAAGAGACCTGTAGCACCAGAGTCTATCATTGCTGCGCTGTCAGTATTCTTGAATCTACCTTGCAACTTAATCGGTACGCGGAAGTGAGAAACATCACTAGATTGAGCGGAACCAATTGTACACGAGGGTATAGATGCATAAGTAGAGGTAGATGAGGAGTACAGACTAGGGAACCAGGCGGCAGCCGTGGCGGGTTCTCACTTTAAAAATTCGAGCGCAACTCTGCCATTTGCTCTGCCAGTTCCTTCTGCCTGGCAGTGAGCATCTGGAGGATTTTTGTGAAATCGGTAGCGGGGGCGGGCGTGGTGGCGGCAATGGAGGTAGAGGGCTCGGCAACGATAGATGTGGCGGCGGCAGAACAAGGGATGGGCCTTGAGAGTCCCAAGAACTTCCTGCGGCAGACGGCTACTAGATGGCCTGTTAGTCTGCAATAATTGCAGACATTGCGTTTGTGGTGCCCATCTGCCTTTCGATGTTCTCTGGACCCACACCCATAGCATCTTCCCATCATGGATCTGCGATAGTCTTCTGCAGATCGGCCGGTAGTGGTGGCATCCATGTCCATTGCATTTGGATCCCGGGCCGGAACAAAGGGAGTAGGGGTGTAGGAGCTGAAGTTGGGAGTGCTTCGGGTGTATTGTTTCCCTTCCTCATTGGCGCGTTCATTCTGCCTGTTGTCAATGTGAATTGCTTCATTGATCAGTGCATTCATCTGATCTGTGTTAGCCTGGGAGTTGACTAGTCCGTCCTTGATTCTCTTCGAGAGGTGATCATAGAACCGATCTCGGAGGTCAGCATCTGAGTATCCTGTCCTACTAGCATACTGTTTGAAGGTTGCCGCATATGTTGCTACCCGGTCCTTTCCCTGCCAAAGGCTTTTCAGAACTCATTTGGCCTCTACCACTGGATCTGCTGTTTCAAACCGTTGCCTAAAGGCGCCAGCGAAATCAGCCCAGGTGGGGTAGAGGAGGGCAGGAGCTGGTACTCCTGCAGTGTCTGCTCGAGCGACTTGGCTAATGTTCTCTGAGGTGGGAGTAGCCCAAATAGCTGCATCACCATCAAGGTATGAGATGGCCGATTTGATTTTTTCCTGTTCATTACTGAGGGAATGGATACCCTGGGCCCATAGTTCAAAGGCAGCAATGAAGCGTCGTGCATCGTCACTACGCTTCCCATCATATGTCTGGGGTTTCCTAACACCTTTGTTGGTGCTTATGTTGTTGGCAATGCTGGCTACTGCCAATTGTAGCGCCATTTGTTGTGTGGCAAGTTGTTGAATCAACACCGCAAGGTCTTGGGTGGTAGGAGGGTGCGACATGATGGAGGTGTTTTCAGTGGGGATAGGCTCAGGAGATGGGGATAATGGTTCTGGTGTAACTGAGATATCGATGACGATAGGCTCTGGGGATGGGGTTGATGTGACAGGGTCAGCTTCAGTTTCTAGCTCGGGTTCTAAGATAACAGTAGAGATAAGCGCAGGAGAGGATCTAGCAGATGGTACAGCACTGGTAGGGTTTGAAAGTCTACCAACCCGGCTCGGAACTCGGCTTGGAATTCTAGGGATGTCTATGAATCGTCTGTTTCCTGAATCCCTTGGAGTGATGGGAGCGGGGTTACGGTATCGGTTGGGGCAAGGATTTTCATCGCAGTCAAACCAAGTGTTGTGTTCTTCGTCTGGATTGTATTTGGAATGAACGTCGCACTGATCTTGAATATCAAATGCATGCTGAAATCCTGAACAATCAATGTCTGGTGTAAACAAAGGCGTAGTGGCAGTGGAAGGTGGAGAACCGGGTAAGTCCGATTTCCACTCCTCGTAGGATCAGTTGGAAAGGCTGATGGTACGAGTAGAGATCTTGACCTAATGTGGTGACAAAGGGAGAAAGCACAGAGGAAGCACAGGCTCAAAGCACAAACCAAAGTGAGGGGTGGGGCTAGCACCACACACGAAGGCTGAAAGATATAGTGATCAAGACAGCAGTGATAGCGCAAGGGCCAATCACTAGGGTTGCACAAGGAAAACTAGTTCCAAAGACCAAGTAAGTATATTGAAGGTAAACAATGATACAGGTACTAACCTAGTTCCAAAGACCAAGAGGTCAAGATGGGGAACTAGGTGTCAGCTACTGTACTATATATACAAGAGTCTCGATGAGTAAGCGAAAGCGCGGGAAGTTGATGGAAGTGTTTGGAATGTGATAGAAGGATGCGGAATGATGTAGATGGATCCAAACAGTAACAGCGATGAGGGAAGGGGAAGATGTAGGAGAAATAAAGTAAGTACTGTATCTTGTATAGCACATCATGACACTCTTAAACTTAGGAAAGCTCCATGAACTCCATAAAGCCCCAAATTTCATAAAGTCCTTGTCAAGATTCAAGAACTTTGGAAACTCTATGAAACCTATGATTGTTAGGAACTCTAGAAAGGTTTTGAACTTCAAGAACTTCATGAAGTCTCAGATCAGTGCCAAGAAATCTAGGAACTCTATGAAACCCATGATTGCCAGGAACTTCAAGAAATTCATTGAACTCCAGGACTCCATGAAGCTTCAGATTGTCATGAACTCTAGGAACTTCAGGACATCCATGATATCTTGAATTGCCAGGAAATCCATAATGCTTAAGATTTCCAGGAACTCCAGGAAATCCTTGAGCTTTGAGAACTCCATGAACCTCTGGAAGTCAGGGAACTTCATGATATCTCAGAACTCTAAGAATTCAAAGAAGCTCTGAATTGCTAGATTCTCTAGGAAGCTCTCAAATCTTCAAATCAAAAGAGTTATTTGTGATTTAATATAAGTGTATCATAATTTTTGTACATTTTAGCATAACTTTACTATAGTTGTGTTAGGATTGTATTATACTAAAAATTGCAAATATTGATGTAATTTTTAAGTTTTTTGAATAGAAATGACAATGTGTATAACAGCTTGATAAGATATAGATACCAAGAATCTATCATAATAAACCAATTGACGCAACCTTACTCTGAACTTATACTAAATGTATATTTACTATACCCAGATTTAGATTACTGTGAAGTTATGTTGAGATGTACTAATCTATATTACTTATAGTATTATGATTATATCTGCATATTTTCAATATAAAGAAGTGCAATAACATTGTGGTTATTATAATTTTTCTATGATAAATTCAAGATAACTTTATTATATTTATAGCATAAATTCCTTCAACTACACATACTTTATAAGGTAGTTTTTGTTATAGTATCTTCATTGGCCATACTGATATTTTCAAATCAAACTATACAAATACAATAAATTTAATACAAATTTACACCTTCTTCAACATAACCAAACCAAGATTTTGAAATACTTATTCTATTGCACTTATATATTAATTGACAGAAGTTTTACCGTATATAAGTTTGTTTATATTGATTGAATACAGTATTTTCATAAAAGTTATACAGCACCCAAAGCACAAAAGTAAAATAACTAATTAATTATCTCAGGTCAAGTTGTTATATCTATGCAAGCTAAGTCTTTACGAAGCTTCGCGATCCATTCCGAGACTTAGATATTACTTATAACCTTTCACCACTACGCAATTACTTCGCGAAGGAATTCCGATGCAAAGCATTTACTCTTATCTCTTATCATCCTTATCGGATTTACACTATTCCTTTTATATCCCTTCCTTTGTTCTTTACTCACGAGCTAGCCAATTCGGGCGTAGCATTGCTTCGCGATCCTGACTTACCTTTAGTATAAAGCTACGGTATCGAATAGGTAGTTCTTCAGTTTAAATATCAACCTTGATAGCACTTCGATAGTGATACCAATTAATCAACTATCCCTATCATCGTTTTAACATCCCCTCACTGTCAGTACGTTCCGTGATAGTCATCGCGAACGGAACATGTTTATCTTCTTCTCTTGCAGACACGCGAAGTGTCGAGGGCTCTACTAATAGTGGAGTCAAGGTCCGACTAACTAGTTTAGGATCGTTTTACCTCGCGAAGTATTTACTTCGTATTTTCCCGCGATCATTCCCGACGATCCATTTGTGCACAATCATAACACAAGTTTAGAGTAATGATTCCATGTTATTCTGAATTTATACTTGGAAATACTATCTCTTATGAATAACTAGAGAATATTTCAATCAAGTTTATTTTGGAGCTTTCAATAACAACACAATCATCTAACATGTATTTTTCCATAATTAATCATAGTTGCAATAAGTTAGTTTTTTGTTTACATTAAAGTGTATAAAATATCTTCAAAGCAATGATTAAATATATTCAAAACATGTTTATCATAAATTACCATGTACTATGCTAAGTAAATGGATTGTAGATTTTTTTTTGGTTTAGCATAATTTTATAATCAGATTAAAATAACTCAAGATTATTGTGGAAAAAAATTTCCTGTTGATTTATCATGATTTTAACATAGGAATTTGCATGCAGTATCTGTTGCAGGTCCTTCGTCTTTGGTGGCTGCAGTTGCTACCCCAAGTGGACCATGTACATCAGCTTCATTATCCTCTCAGCTCAATGATAACCGACTGCAGTGGTTGAAGGACTCAGTAGGTTATTTCCAAGGACGGAATATCTCTTCTAAGCTTGACCGCCCTAGACAATTCAAGTTTTAGGACATTCAACACTCTTTTCTTCTTTGCTTGCATGCGTGATTCTGACAAAGTATGGTAAAGATGCATACCCACACTCGTTTGATTTGTAGATTGCAAAAACCTACATATTCATGTTTCGTGTGTTGATATTGTAGATTCTTCTATATTCCTGGCCATAATACATACTAATCGTACCAGTAATACCCAAGTGCCTTTGTTTCTGATCACTTTGCTTGCTACTAATAATACACACTCCTTTAATGTATGTTTCTCGATATTTGAAGGACTGAACAGAGATCGAGGACTTGAACTGAATGCATGGCGCAGCAGCCCTGTACTCTTTGCGGCGGGACTAACAGTTTCTTTGCGGCGGCACATATGGCTGCTAAATCTTTGCGGAAATATTAGATTGCGGACTAGGTATTATTTTTTATGCAAAATGAACAGCATATGAATTCAATGAATTGGCGGTGTTAATACCTCTCACCCATCTCCTCCTCTCTTCCCATCTTGCAAAGAAACAACCCCACAACGCAAAACCGGGATGAAAACTGTGCGTAAGCACGGGAGCACTAGCATGCTTGTACGAAAGAACCAAAGACTTCAAGTTTGAGACTAGTCATCCATATTGACTCGGACATCTGAGGTTTCAATCCCAGGCCCGAGATGCGCTTTCTGTAAGACTTTTTCTCATAGTCCCGCCTTCAAGAGGAGGAAAAATGGATATTTTTCCTCCCCCGAGGACCTAGAGGTTGGGCGGGGGAGGTTCGGACTTCGAGTTCTGCATGTTATCAACGGAATTTAGTAATCAAAGCTATCAAAAAAGCTTGAGGATCAGTGATCTGCAAATTTTAATGTACCTCCGCGGAGCGAGCAGTGGAATCATGATGTTATACTGATTGTAAATGGAAAGACTTGGATTAGTTTACAGTGACCATGATCAGTTACACTGACAGTTGATGCACTTACTCACTTTGGCAGCAGACTTGATTTCTTGAAACCCTTGTGAACAAGTCAATGTGTTCGAGTTTCGGGAACGGAGGAAAGGAGAAAGCTGCTATAGTGATTTAGTGTTTACCATCTGCGAGGGAATCAATTTGATACATGATTATTTTTCAACTTGATCTTAGTGCTCGAAGCGCTGGCACTCACATGCCTCGGACGGGGGATCTAAGTCAGAGGCTGGAAGCGCTGACTAGCGGTAATGCTTTCGCATGAATACTTGCAGGAGACAATATGGTAAGATCGACTACGTGTAATATAATATATGTAGCTATCTAGCTATGTTAAGGTCCAACACTGACAACTTTGCAGAAACTATAGTAAATTATAGATAGTGGTAGATAGCGAGTTTTGTGTTTCTGGTGTGGTACCGGGGGCTATACTGACTGGTGCTAGGCTACGTCGAGGAGCACTCAGAATCAGACCATAGAACATTTGCGTGAATTTGTCACGAACACTCGCTTTGGTTCGCCGTGAACGGTTGACTAGAAAATATTTCGGCCCTAGTCACTCAATAATGACTATCACGTAGGTGCCACTTTGTAGACTCATCCTGGACTCATCAGGTTCGTTACTGCTCCTCCCCGAGGATGGGAAGGTCCGCATCATTATCATTCTTGTTCCTGTCTCACGATGGACGCTACGATACTCAACTTGTTGACAGGGTTCAGCTGTTTATCGAAACTCACGCAACAGCGCATGCAGCCATCAAGAGCTTGGGATCAAATATCCGATGAACAAACTACCTCTTGAAAGCGTTGCTCAAATCTTCTACTCCTTCTGTCTCAAGGTGAAATTCTCCCATCAGTGCTGGACCAAAGTGGACAGTCTCCCGCTCAGAAATGGTGTTGAAAATGATGAATCGTTCCGCACAATTCCGAGACTTGGGTGGCACCATTCCTTCATCAGTGCTCGTAGATTGATCTTCGTCGAGCTGTTCACCCTTCTACCTGCACATGCCCCTCACCTTGTATCCCTGAGTCTACAACTAGCAGAACCCCCGATGCTGCGACACGGTTCGGTTCACCTGATGATCTTTGGCTGGCCAAACCTGCGACAATCACTTGGTTACTGCCCAAACTTGAACTTCATCTTTGTGGGACGGATTATCATCACGAGGTTGCTCCCGTTCTGGAATTCATGTACAAGAGTGGAAATATCAGCTCTTGAAGAGATGAAGCTAGAAACTTGTCTTGCTCAAACTGGATAGTTTATCGGGACATGCTAATCATCTGTGATCCAAAGGACACCGTGAAATTAGTTGATGGATTCGAGGATAGCATTGGGGATCTTCAGGGGCTTCTTCCATCTCTACTCTTAATCACATAGAATTACTAAGATTTGAATCCAGTTCACCCGTTCTAACACTTGTCTCTCGATAAGCTAAGTATTACATCTATATTGGAAGACCCAATGGTAGAAGGATCATGGAATACCGCCTAGACTGAGGCAGCTTACAGTGTGGACTGGGAGTTTGATAAAGATGCGTCGGAGCCGATGAGGATATTGGGATGTGAATTTGTACCAACAGTGAAGTAGGGAGAACATGAAACAGAACCCCTTGTTGATTAAAAGTTTTCATTAGCTTGATATGTATCAACTATGTACACAAGGTATCATTAGATAGATCCGAAAAATGACCACACACTAGATCCCTGATTATGAGCTACACAAACTCTTTCTCTGACGATTTAGGTACATCGCTCCTTGACCTGCCTGGCGAAGAGAGAATAAAGAAAGGCCTGTTATTCACGGTCCAAGAAAAAAGCAAAAGAAGACTCACCCTCAAGGGTCAGAATCAGTGTCTCTTCCACTATCATAAATCGTTCTTCGTTGTATAGCCAAATTTTGACGGGCCCGCTTCGTAGTGAACACCCATTAGAGGGGGGCGAAGTTCGTGTTTGTGGCCTACGCATGACGCCACGAAGCTGAGAGGGAGCACATTTTCGGATGGATTATCAGGCCATTAAAACGTTCTGATCTTCACTGTCCATTAAATTATCTTCAGCCTTTCCTCCTGTGTCATTTAAAGGGTCTGTATCATCCGCCAACCTCTCGTCGACCTCTGTCAACATCGATCGGAGAAGCTCAGTTACTTGCGCGTGAAGAGTTTCTGAGAAGACGAGGAAGATAAGAGAAACAAAGGAGACGAGTGGCTGGGCACTCACTAAGTCGATCGACGGCTTGAATATACTCTGCATTGACCAATTGCATCTCATCCTCGAGTTGTTGAAGTCTTTGGGCCTGTATTGAGAAGAAGATTGTATCAGTCCCACGTAGCTTCGCGGTGCGCCTTCTACGCGCATCCATGAACAAGAAAACACACCTGAATTTCTTCTCGTTCTGGCTCTGGTAAGGAGTTGATAAGATACTCTACTTGCTTCGCTTTACGGATAAGATCTGTGACGAGTTCTTTCTTGTTCGCTAAGGAAACGAAAAAAAAATCATCATCATCAACATAGTTAATAGTAATTGGGTTCGCTCCACACCTTCAAAAACGTCTGGCGTATCATACTTCTCTGGGTTTCTTTGTTTCGTAATTGGTATCTCTTGAGAGACTTGCATGAAGTTAGCACGGTTGGTCAAGTACGCGATGCTTGTGGACATTATCATGAGGAGCTAATCTCATTTATATGAAAGTTGGACGCTGATGAATTGGATTGATTACCTGCTGAATTTCATCTTGAAGCTGCGTGATACGGTCCATATGTGACAATTCTTGAAGCATTGGGACCGAGATGGTGGTCCAGTCCAAGAATTACAGACGATCACTTGACTTGAACATTCCATACATTTCCTTCAATGACCGCGCCCAAATTCAACCGGTTCAAAGTACAAAGGTGTGTCCACTGTGACTGGTACATTGTCTCTACTAACGAAATATTGTAGCACAGATGTTCTACAAGACGCCCGTATTAATGTTCTAGAAGAAACTTCAGAGCAGATTATCTGGTTCAAAGAGAGATTTCTAGGGGACGATGAAATTATTGAGCATCTAGTCGTATGTTCATCCATTTGCATAGTAATGTACAATTAAACCACTGTAATCACGCTATATTCCAGCACAATCCAACAAGCACAGTGTGCTGGATAATCCACCGACCAAGCCAGAAAGGCTGGTACATTCGAATTCGCTCACCAGCATTCCCCCCTGGTGTCTTTATTCCTCTCGTTCCTCTGCCATCCAAGAGTCCACTGCACTCTGACGGCGCTCTATCGTTCAAGTCACGCACCATTCTACCTAATACAGCACAAACAATATCTGAATATCGGCCACCTACTACTCATCCAGTAGCAAATGTCAGTACCTCTTCCATTCATTCATACCCACCAACTCCGCCACCAATACCAGTAGTAGCATTGCGCCCGCCGACACCAGACACAGCACCGACATCGTTATCCATATCGGCTTCGGCGTCTTCCTCAGCGCTATCGGAGTCAAAACCGAATTCTATACCCAAGTCTACAGTCCCATCTTCAATAACCGAATTTATCCTTGCTCCCACAACTGTGCCATCCTCATCCCTAACGACGACCACGGGTGTAAGCTTGATCTCACGTGCGATGGAGGCGTTCAGGTTTTATGAGAAGGACATCTCGAATGGGTACTCGTTTTCACTTGCTAGAGTTGTCGTACAGTCCCCACCGCCATATGCCGTCGAGGTCCCAAACAAGTCGGTTTCTCCTACGGTATCTCTTCCAACGACGACGCCAATATCATCAATAACTACACTTTCGTCGTCATCTGGTTCAGATACATCTATACCGACATGTATCAAAGCCCTTCCGGTCCTGACATTTACCGATCTCACGTCTACATTTACGGTTGGGTCGCTGAACGGGATACTCCAGCTGGACAGACTTGAAGCAGAGATGCTTGGTGTTGATACGAGCTTTTGGGTCGCCATAGCCTTGACGTATCTGGATTTCTTAGAGGAGCGAGGAGTGAGTGATTTATCTTCGTGTTGTGTTCACGCCATTCAATACTGACATTGCGCCTGCCTATCCTCATTTAGAGTTATTTAGCGAGTCTCGGGGACTAAGGACATGCACTGGTGAAGCTTTGGGGTCTGTGTTTAGAGTGTCTTCTATTTTTTTCACATCAATGGGCCATTTGACGATCGGGTACGTACCACATATACTGTACTACTAGCATGACTATACAACTTGAATCATGACCAACGCCTACACTGTTACACCACGGACACTGGCTCAACACGCTTCTGCCAAGGTTTGGTGGACTACAATACCATTCAGCATGTTTGGAAATCGAGCTGGACTAACTTTCCGTGAATGTGTAGCTTAAACCGGGCAAGATTGTCATGTAACAGATTGAGGGTTCAGGAAACAAAATGGTGCGTGGGTAACAATGCTCGAAGTGCACAAACAGGGATAGCTTTGTGTATCGCGGAATGATGAACAACCTACAACCTACAACATACTACTCAGAATTCCTAAGACCAAATGGCGGAAGAACAAAACAAATAGCTACTAAAACACACAACAGTCGACAACAGCAGGCAAGAAATCATGCTTTTCCGGTGACCTCCTGAAGCCTCTGGGTCCTCTTAGATTGCAGTCTCGGCAGCTCGTAGAGGGAGGTGGAATGGTGCGCGAGACGCTTAAATCGTCCCACCGTATCGAGGCAGGATGTTTCCTTAGCATTCAACGACTGCTCCAGTGAACGCCGTCACAGTGCCGTAGGAATCGATCTTTCGTTCGCCTCAACTCCACGAATCCCGGCGTTTCTACCATGCCTTACTTCTGTTGACACATTATTGTGACCATTGGAGTTATGATAGGTGACAACCTTACACTTGTCAAAATCAGGGGGCGCATTAGCTCTATGCCGATGGTCGACGTCGGTGAACGAGGCAGAGTCCGTATCATGGAATTCCCTCTCGGCACGGCCTGTGCTGGGAGAGTATTTTATCTGGGTACGTGGTGCAGAACCTCGTGTTAGACTGTGCATAGCGTTCCCGTTATCGACCGACTCTGACTCCAATGGCGTCCTATTTAGCAACCACGCCCATTTCTTGCTGTCAATGCCTTGATGTTCAATCGCCAACAGCGAAGTCGCGAAAAGGGAAATGATGATCTCTCGGGCTTGTCCGGATGTTAGCGTATACCTATGGCGCTCGACAGACTTTGGAACGAACATATTGACGTGCAAGCCAGTGAACACAGCTTCTATGCCGCGTTTAGATATGAAAAGTGAGGCATGGCGTTCGCGGAATAAACGTCCCCACGATGGTACATTCACTGCATTCTCAGTCCCAGGTCGAGATAACCTCAGTTCGGCCAAAACAATATCACCTATACGAGCAGTGTCCCTGCGCTCGTATCCTGTGCAATATAGCGTACTCAGCAGACCCGAATGGCCTCGACTATGCGCATCGAAAAGGAGATACCCGCCTCCAGAATATGGCTTCGTGAGGGCGACCGGGATTGATTTTGATCTGTGCTGACCAGGCACTGTCAAGGGTTGCTCGAAATCGGTAGTATGCAGAGGAAGGTAGTGATATCCCAAGCCAGTTCTCGGCTGTGAGGCGCGACTCCGCTGAGGATCGTATGAGCCACAATAAGGCGTAAGGCAAATGTTTCCGCCCCGAGCCGTGCTATAGAGTACCATACTCTTTGTAGGAACGAGGGAAATATGCCGCGGATTCTGGTCGATTGATTGGAAGAGGACAATGTAACCTTTGCCGGTCTTGGATGAATGTGACAGTATCGGCTTGGAGTGAATCGGATCCCAACTTTCCAGCCTAGAGATGAGTATGTCGAGGTTTTTCTTGCCTACTATGAAGTGGCCATGCGTCTGTTTTTGAATTTTGTACATTGGTCTAGTGAGCGTATGGGATCGGGCACGGACAAGAATGTCCTTTTCCTAGACAATGTAAGAAAAAAACGTAGGGAACGTGTAAGTTCGTACTTTCCGCTCGCTATCATACACCAACTCCAGGTCGAGAACTTCGAACTCATCGTCAAGATTCAGCGGAGGGAAATATGGCAACTGCCAGATTTGGATCTGGTCACCACCAGCTTCACCGAGCTGAGTGTTGGAGCCATTACCGATGATGTTCGACGCGTAGTACGGATTATCGATGTCAGTGCTACTCGTCCTTCGTTGGCTATTCATGAGGAAGAGATAAAGAAGAAACAAGACAGAAGACGTGGCTGCCACCAATAACAGCCAATAACTCGAACCCTGCACATATAGGAGGTTCCAATCAAGCCTCGTCCATCGTCTTCCGATACTTGGCAACCGATAGCCTAAGAGCTCCTAAGAGTGAGTCGAGTCTGTGTCGTGCCTTGGTCGTGCCTTGGTCGAGATGTTTATCTTATGGTAAGATTTCATCAATACCGCCGGTCCCTGCAGAGGTTTTATGTCACTGCATACTTTGATCATACTTTCTCTTTGTCTACGATATTCATGGGTGGATGTAGCGGTGAAATAACGTTGTGTATGTACTTATGTATGACTTGCATCCTGGTTCGGTTCGTTTCAATGTCTCCTGAGGACCTCAAACCTATTATATTCTTCCTTTCGCCCTCCACTTTGAAAGACGGCAATCGACTTTATTCTGAGAGGTGTGCATTTATCCGTGTTACATAGTAAGATCATGAACACAACGCCGAAACTCGACCATTACTTCTAAGCAGTAAGATATTCATATATGTATGTATATGCAGACTTTCTCCGCCTCCCGCCTGCAAAGACTTACAGGGTTTTTCTACCAGTCATTTCCATACGAGTTCGATCGCCTCATGTTCCCAGAACGGTTATCGTTTGGTTTCGGTCGAGGTTTCGAAAAGAAAATGTTTATAGTATGGCCATCGGGAGTCTGGGTCTGGTCAAGAGCTTCCTTGGCAGCTGTGGCTTCTTCAACACTGCTGAACTGGATGATACCATTCCGGTTCTTCACTGTTGATACGTAGTCAGTTTATTGATGGAATGTAGTGACGACCTCTCGACGCACACATCAAAATATCTGATACACCCGATTGATTGCGAAGTGCAGCCTCCATATCCTTCAGAGTACCGTCAAATTGACTAAAGTATAGCTTATTGCTAGGCGGGTCTGTGTTTCTGGGTTTCGGTGGCGCAAAGTCCAAATGTATATGTTGGCCAAGAATAGTGGTCTCTGAATTGTTGAGAGCGTTCATGGCAGCCGACGCTTCCTCGATGGATCCGTACTCGATGTGCCCGAACCCACGTCTAGCTCCAGAAGGATCCTTAGCTATGAAAGAAATAAGAGGGAAGCAAAAAAAAAATACAAGTGATAGAAACTTACCAATACTTACCCGTTTGACGTCGCCAAAAGGACTGAACGTGTCATGTAGATCCGCGTCTTCAACGTCAAACGGTATACGACCGATGAATATCGTTTTCGAGGGAGGAGACTGAGTCTTCTGTTGCCTACCCCTCACAACCTCTTTTTGAGGCTCGTCGAAAAGTTCAACTCGGGCCTTTCGACCCTCGAAGGAGAGTGAGGTGTCAAGTGCAGCTCTATAGAAGCTGTCGGCATCCTCCGGCGAATCGAATTCGATGTTGGAAAAGCCGGCAGGACGACCATTCTCGTCGGCTAGGTAAAAGAAAACTCAGCAGTCAGGGGAAGTAAAAAAGCAAGAGGAACAACATACGCATATCTATGGATGCAAGAGAGCCAAATCTTTCTGCCTTTTCTTTTATATCCTCAATTTCGAGTGACCACGGCAGGTTGCCCAAGTACACGAAGCGTGATGACGGCCCATAATTTACGAGCGACGTGGACAATGACCGGTACGTGAAAAGGGATGAGGTTGGTAGTCTACCAACATTTTGGGCTCGTAATAAAGAGGAACGTAAAAGGGAAGCGGAGCGGAGACCCAAAGACAACATTTCGAAATTGACCTGAACTGGAATATGCTATAGGCTGCTATAGGATAGAAGGAGGAATAAAAGGTAAACGCAGAAATTTTTGCGCACCTATGTCTCCGGAAATTCCGGGCCGGCAGTTTTCTGATTTATGTAAGTATATTCAAGTAAGTATATTGAACACGGTTACTGCTCAGTATTGAGACTGAAATCTATGTATATTCAACGCTGTGTCACTGCTCAGTATTAGGCATGTTCCAGTTTCTCTTCGTCCGAATTAAAATCTTTTCCTAAATCGGGTTCGACCGGAATCACTGGAGGATAATGCATGTCCGCCGTGGTACGCCCTCCCTTGCTACTCCAGACTCCTCCAGTGATGCCACCTTTCTCGAAGATGTGGTCAATCTCTTCCAATTCCAAACCTCGAGTTTCAGGGAAGAACTAGGACGTATACTGATAAGTCACCTCTATACAGGCCGTTATAGCAACTACTCACAAAGTAAACAATCGGAACCCAGCAAGCGTTAAACACGGCGAAGATAATGAATACTCGCCAATCGATATTGGCTATGGCCGGGGGGGTCATTTGAACGACGGCAAATACACACCTGCAACATAAAGTTTCAGTCAACACCAGGTAGTGTGACAGGCCAAGGGCGCATTTTCACATCCAATTAAAAAAGCTGGAAATGGCGGAACCTCTTGCCCTGATACGCGTTGTGCTGATCTAAACACTTTTTGAACATAAGCACAAGAGCACACTCGGGCGAAAACTTACTTCCGCAGGATAAAGCCATGGCTGGGAAAGAGTGAGCGTTTGACTTTGATTAGGTCTAAGAAGTCAACATACAATTGGTAGAAATCCAATGCCCAAGAAGATTTGAAAGATAAACACCATAGCGGTGGCAGCAAATGCAGCAGGCCTTGTACCTATTGAGAGCAAAATTGAAGCCAGGATGAAGCACACTGAAAGTCCAGTCGCGGATATCATTAGCAGTGGCCGCCGACCAAACCGATCTACAGTCTGGATTACACAAGTCATTACGGGAGAGCCTAGTGTGGACTATGGAGAAGCCTTACTGACCCATAGCGGAATGAAGGACGCAAACATGTACGTGATGGATGTACACCCTCCCAAGATGAGGGAAAGGTTTCGAGTTAAACCCATAGTATTCTGATAGACAACTGGGGCAAGGTAGCTGAAGCGTCAACCCTGTAAGTATACTTACCAAAATTGACTGCCTAAACGCTCACTTAATCATGTTTGACCTTGGAAAAAGAATGACTTAAGGACGATCAACCTTATGGTCCCGTAAAACGTACCCAGTAAATTGTTGCATCACATTGACTGCAACACAAAGACAGATCCTTCGAAAGTTCCCAATCGGACCACCATGAAGAAGTTCACTATAGCGGAAGGGTCCTACGAAAATGACATGAGCACACCTTGTAAGTTCGTAGCAATACAAAGTACGAACCCCCCTCGCTTTCTTGCGCTAATGATTTTTCAATTTCTTTCCTTGCTTGAATCACATCAGGATGGTCAATAGAATCATGATCTTCGAGTAGTGCTATCACTTTTGAAGCTTCCTGCTCGTACCCGTGCGCGAGTAGCCAACGGGGAGAGTCAGGCAACACCGCTACCTGTAAAAGAAGGCACAACGCGAAGACTGCTTGGAACCCAATAGGTAGCCGCCATTGTACAGGACCTATATCGACATGGAATTAGATCGTGTCGTATGAAGGTAAAATCATGCTCACCAGAGACAAAGCTTAAGCCATAATCCAACCAATACGCCTGTACTAATAATGTCAGCGCCCGAAGGTCTATCCCAGAAATAAGAAGTTCCACTCACAATGACTAATCCAACGATAGTTATCGTAGAGTTCAAGCAAACTAGAGCACCACGGATAGCACCACCACAGGTTTCCGATTGGTATACCGGAATGGAAGATGAATTGAAACCATTTCCCTGAAGCGATTGGTCAAATTATTTTTTTGAATCGGGGAGGTATGGTACGTACTATTCCAGTAACGATACGTCCGACATATAACTGAGCCCTGGTTGTGGAACTGGTGAGAATCGCAGTACCAACGATCATGGTTGCAGCTCCCATCATTATCATTCGTTTCCTTCCAATACGCTCGCCCCAAAAGAAGACAATGAGACTCCCAACGGCGCATCCAATGTCCTAAGAGAAAACAAGTGAGATAAAAGCCGGGCGATGAGATACACACATACATATATAGCAACCTGGTCAAAGATTATGAAAAACGAAGTTGAAAATGACATAGGAAGTGAATTCGCACTATAAGTCCTTGAGCCGTCGCATCAGGATTTCCGAAGTCGTGCCCAAACTGGTTGTCAGCACCAATCTGCAGCAGTATATCAGTGAGCCTGACGCATTGCATAGCCTGAGATGACACACGATGCCAGACATTACACCTGAGCAAGAAATTTTCAGATCTGTTCTACTTTACAGTGGATTGAGAGACTTGCCTTGATCGTACCCAAGAAGGAGAAAACCTTGACAACAACAGGCTGTAGTCCCATTTAGGTTTGCGTACACGAAGACAACAATGGTTACTCACCAGTGATAGCCCAGACCATAGCCTTCCCTCGCATAGGAAGAATCCACATCCTTGCGGAACGTCTGACAAGTTAGCACTACTATTTGAGCTAGTATGAGTTAGAGACGGGAATTGCAATAAGGATAAGGCCATCATACACTTGTTATATACCCGCAGATCAACATATGTGAGTGCTCTGGGGCTCATTTCGGTCAAATGACCCTCGAAAATTGTCAGCGGAAGTCGTGGAGAAAAATGAACTGAAGGTTGATAATTGTATCTGCGGAATAGGCGGACCGTTAGATTCTGGTGAAAGCTTTCCCTTAATTATAATATGGGATGCGCGGGTGTGCGCTCTATAGCATATCAGTGTCACAGGACTCAAGATGTTATCTACCTTTTGAACGAGCATGAATGATTGAAAAAGCATGGATAATGCTGTCGATATCAAGATAAAAAAACAGTCCCTTGGACTGTACAAAACATGGTTCCATTTCCAGAAGGATAAGGGGTACAAAGTCCCGTTGTGGGCAAGGATGTCGTGAGCTTTCCAAATGAAGTGGCATAAAGTGGGTAACTGGGTTCGAGTTTCTTTTCTGCGACTTCTCCTGACGTAGTCTACAGTCACTGTTGGAGATGAGGATCAGATGCGAGCTTAACAGCGAACACAAACAGTCAATCACTCACACAACACAGGTCTGGGCAGTTGATATCGATGCAACAATCCGGGCAACGTATAGCACAGGCAGCAGGGCAAGCACGAACAATCATCTCGCGACGCTGGAGTGTATCCTTGTTCTCTGGTGCAGCACTGACGGCAAAGGAGAATAAAGCAACGAGAACAATGTGAGTTGTTCGCATATTGGTCGGCGTAGAAACTTGATCCTAGTGGAGTTGGAAGAGCACTACCTAAATACTTCGCAGGCTCAGCCTTCAGGCACATCAATAAATCAAATAAGCATTTCCCCCTCAGTCTAGAATCTGCGAAAATGGCTAACCACGCGTGGACACACTGCACACCTTCTTACAACAGGTGGTCCGATTTTATCTATCTGCGATGTTTGCTCCCTCAGAGGCGGTCCAGCGGCAGTCCACAAGGGAAACAGATAGGCACGCATTCGGCGACATGGTTAGGATCACTCCTGCATGGGCCAGTCATTTGTAATTTCATCCAGGATAACTACATCCAAACCAACATTTTTGAACGGAGTAATTATTGCTCTAATACGTTTCATGGTATCCATTACTCCAGGGAGCTGATAGACTATGATAAGAGCTACATGAGACATATCCAAATTACGAACCACTGACCTCGTAAACTTTCACTTCTGGGCCAGTGAGGTAAGAGGCAGTAGCCGCAGTCTCTTCATATTTTTCAATGACATCTTGAATAGAATACAAAATAAAGCCTATTCTGTCCTAGACAGTGAAGAGCATATTAATTGACTAGTATTCAATACTAGAGAGTTCACACCAGGTACTTATGAGCGCCATTCTCATGTATGTCTACCTCCGGATCGAAATCCTGTAGCGATTTGAGGTCTTCCTCCAGATCATTCAAGTCATTGACTAGTATGAACGCTAACAGTGGTCTAAATTAATATCTATTCTCGACCATGTCGACTCACTCACAGGTGCTAATAAGCTCTTTTTGCATGTGGCTGGATGCGGCGAGATTGAGGTAAAATTCTGGAGGTTTGGATAGCATAGCAATTACTTGCAGTGTCACCACGCTGCGATAGATAGTTTTGTGCATGTGTCGAAAAAGCGCGGGCGTTGAAGGGACTTTCATGATCTTTCGCATTTGAACAATAGACAAAAGAAGAAGGTAGGATTGCAGAAATTGAGTTTTAAATGTTTCTTCATCTAAAATGATAGGTTTGAAGTCGTAAACATCTCGTCTGGCAGATTGTCGCAATAAGGCCAATCTCATGTTCGCTGATTGTACTAGGCTAGGATGAGACTGCCTGAGTGATTTGTTTCGAGCGATTCAAGGACACCGACTTTTTTCCCCCATCAGGATAACCGTACATCTTCTGACAAATACTGGCAGTAATATCTTGGAAGTTGCAGGATACGCAAGAAAGAGTCGATAAAGCGTTGAGCTCCCATTTCAAATCCATATCAGTCGATTTTGGAAAGGTCACTTCATGGACAGAGTCTATGAGAACCCTAGTCAGAATGTCCACGTATAATTCGTTTGGCAAGGCCCCCACCATGGATCGAACTTGTAAAGAAATTTCGGGCCGGGCTTCGCCACGTGCGAGAGTCACAGATGGTGGCTGTGTCTCGGTGGCTTTGACTTTCCATTTCGGACTTGAGCAATATCACCATGGACGGTCACAAAGCTGCTAAGTATGCATTCCTGTTTCTATGATTACTCTTCTGTGCTTAGACCCATGCAGGAGGAGGAAACTCACTGATAAAACGCTTCCTAATGTCATTCTCCAAAATCCGGATTTTGCAGAAGATTCGCAAATGTACCAAAGCCTACTCGAGATGGAGCGAAAGCTCGACTGGACGATCACTAGGAAACGGATGGAGATTCAGGATACATTATCGCGTAACCCTACTGTGAGTCACATAACCCTTACTGAAAGGGTAAATTTACTCGACGAACATAGACTACGCGAACGTTGAGGATATTCGTTAGTCATTCGGTTTCTGGACAACCATGGCAGGCCGGTACGGAAGGTGACAACTTGACCAACCCAGAGACGGGCGAGAGCATTCCAGCATGGCAAGTCAAAGTCGAAGGAAGACTACTAGAGGCGCGTTATTTTGATGTTCTTTTGTGCGATACACACTCAAGCTATCTTGCTCACATAGCTTCCTCAAAGAGGTAAGGATAAAGGTCCTCAACGGAAATTTTCAACATTCATTAAGAGAATGATGGTGGAATTTGATCGAGACACAAATGTATATCCCGAAAATAATATTGTCGAGGCGAGTACACCGTGATCCTATCGTCCCCGGTCCCGTTACTAGAACAACCTCTATCGCGCAGTGGCCACGGGCAACAGGGCACCACAATCCTCCTTTGGACGGATTCACCATCCGACGCACGGGTGATGTACCTACTAACATCCGCATTGTCCTGTATCTCGACCATTTCCCTGAACAGTATCGCCTTAGTCCGGACTTGAGTTTGTTTATTCTGTCCTTTGTTTTCTTGATCAGGACACTCAAGATCAGTCCCAGGTAGCGTGCTTGGGATTAAGGAAGAAAGTCATCTAGGTGTAGTGCAGGCTCTGTGGAATTACATCAAAATCCGAGGCCTTCAGGACAAGACCGACAGGCGGGTCATCCGTTCGGATGACAAGCTGCGAGTAGTATGTGTAAAATCAGCACTCACTCTATTTTCACTCATTTGCATCTATTGCCAGGTTTTCGGTAATGACACGGTACAATTTCAAAAGCTGCCGGAATTTGTGAAGAGACACCTTGCACCCCCCGATCCTCTTATTCTGCATTACTCGTTTGACCCCTCTTTACCGATCCCTGAACCGGAGCGTCCTAGAGCATGGGATGTAGAAATAAAGTTGGAGGACGCGGCTTTGAAAAATAGGATGGGGGTGATGTTACATGCAAACAAAGAAATTTCTACGACTTTGGCCAAGATGGACGAAGAGGTACGTTATTCATGAAATGTGGCAGGAATTTTGCTTACATACTACCTCGAAGATTGCTCTCCTTGCTCAGTCTTTGCATAATTCTCACCTTAAAAGGACTTTCTTGCAGTCTTTCGCCAATGACCCAGCAAAATTCATTCAGACATGGCTGGAATCTCAGTCTAGAGATTTAGAAAGTGTGCTGGGCGCTGGCGCTTCCGAAGGGCTTTCTCTTCGTCAAGAGGAGTTACGTCGGAGTGAATTTTTCCGCTTGCCCTGGGTTGAAGAGGTGTGATATTCATGTTTTAATCACTGTTATTAATTGCTTACCTGTTCATTCACAGGCTGTTTCTGTCCAAGAAGGTCTTCGTTTGGCTTCAAAGGGGATGTAGTAATATTGTAGGACATTGTATTAGTTCAGAATGTAACTGTAAGTTATATTTGTCATTATAACTTGCTCCGACGATGTCACCAGGCTCCAGATGGCTCTAGGCTCCAGATGGCTCTGAGTCTCCTGATGATATCCGTGCGTTCCCATTTGGTAGGAAATCACCCGACCTGGTAAAATCGACGACCTTTTATATGTTTGGTACTTCATCAGGTCAGCCGCAAGTGTTTTCCAAAACGTGCAGCAGGGCGCTCTGACGAAGTTACAACAGAAAATCATATATGAATTAATATGATAACGAAGAAACGAGATAAAGAAGTGCGGGCACGTAGTTTGCTTCTCTTATATTTTTCCTCCAATTTAAGCCCATCTTCAATGAGAACGAATCCACGACGCTCGTTATGCTCTTTCGCCCAGTTGGCCCCCAGCCCTTTGTGAGAACCAGAGGTGTCGAAGCTAGGGACGTTTGACTTCTCTGCGATAGGAGTAGCGTCTAGCCGAGGTGTGATATTTCCCACAGTGGAAGACTGCTCGAAGCTGTTCGAATTCGCTGCGCGAGTTCTTCAAAAAAAGTTTCTTTCCTCCGCGCGATTTCTTCCCCTCCTGCAAGCCCGAATGGAGCTGACCATCGGTAGCAAATTTTCGGTAAGGGGGGAATGAGCAAACACAATGCCTGGTGCAAGAGGCACAGATGTGGGGCTATTGGTGCAAAATGAATGAGATTGCACTCCGAGGCATATGGCACATAGAAACTAGCAACATTCACAATGGGGTTCTAAAAGAACTGAAATGACTGCGGCGTCGACGGTGCCGAGCCCCGAAAGCAAAAGGACGAGAGCGAGAGCAGCAATAGCAGATTTAGGCGTGTAATCTATACTGGTGATGAATAGGAGACCTAGAATGATTGAGTTTCGTGAATGAGAAGGGGTGGTTATTATTTCTGACAATGTATAGACGACCAGCACTTAAGAATGATGCGAGAAAGGATGATCCCAGCTGAGGAAAGGTCTTATAGAAAGGGATGGCTTTGAAACTCGTTACCTTGAGCACATCGGTCGAGGTGCGGATGTCTCGTGGAATGCGGCCTGGTTGATCATGAGTGTACTTGTTCAAGGAAAACACTCTTTTGAGCCTTAGCATCGAAGGATCGGCCATGATACCCTCGTTCGAATACTCGTTATCGTCCTCGTCGTCACCTTCGTCAGCGCCCCGTCGTGACTCAATAAACTCGGTAAGCAGTTGTGCTCGCAACGGTATAATTGACGGGGAGCAGAGAGCCACACGAAAGCCTTCGTGGTTTCTTGTGATTGCAACCAAAGGATTGAACATAGGTACGCAATTATATGTCAAACCTAAAAGATACAACTTGAAAGGGCGGGTCGACCAAGAAGAGTTGCCACGAAAATAGTATAGAGAGATAGATTGCGTCCCTTAACGTTACATACAGCTACAATCAGATGAGTGCATAGTACGGCTCCATTGGATACTCTGTTTCATTCCCCAGACTCAGCGTTTACTAGAGAGTTTCTGTTTCGCTTCGAGATCAGCCTTCTTGGCTGGAAGGGATAGATTAGTGGCACTGGGCGTACAAGAAAAGATATGGATGTAACCTTCCGCTTCTGCTTTTCTCTTTTCGGCTGCGGCCTCGCGATCTGCACGGATCTTAGCTAGACGTGAAAGGTCAGATTTTGCTTGATCAGTCTTTCCTGCAAGGTGAAGCTACGGTGAGGCAGAGAATATGTATTTAGCACAAGATACGACGAACAGTGCACAATTTCATACCTTCCAATGTCTCTCTTGTGCTTCCTTCTTCTCTTTTGCCTCTCGCTCTTTCCGACTGAGTTCTCGTGGCGCGCTGAGGTCAGAAATGTTCATCTTGTTCTTGACATGATTCGGATTAATGAGATCAGAATCATCTTCTGAGTCTCCATCGCCTCCACCGCCAGCCTGTTTCTGCTTCTGTTTCAACTTTTCTGCAGCTTGTTTCTTTTTGAGCTCTTTACGCTCAGCCCGAGAAAGCTCAGGTTTATCAGCTCCTTCTTCCCCTTGTTCCTCTTCTTCCTCTTCAGATTCTTCTTGTTCTTCCTCTTCCTCTTCTTCGTCCTCGTCAGATCCTGAGCCATCGGCATCCCTGTCTTGCCTATTGTCTTCTAGTCGATATCCAATGTCATCAGAGTGCGAGATTTACCTTCTCTTATCTGTCGATACAGCGATTCCATTTTCATCAAGGACCATATGTTTACTTTAGAGGCTCACAAATGTCAGTTCAAAGGTCTATTATACGATAGCATACCTGAATTGACGTCCTCCGCCACGCTTTGTCTTGTACTTGCCTTTGAAAGACAGACGACAGATCGCAGAGATCGTGAATAAAACAGAGTCATCTCTGGAAAGGATAGCAGTGCAGACCTGTTCCACGGACCATTGCTCGAGACTTATCAAAATAAAAAGTATGAGATGAGTGTAGACGAGAGAAGGAAGAAATACTAGTCACACATAGTGAAGCGATATCTCCGGCCCGGAATACCCGCGGACGTGAGAAACATTTTGGCATCCGTCCGTCCTGTCCTCGTCTGCCTTTCAGTCGCTACAAATTCAATTTCATGAATACCTTCACCATACCCGCTCGACTGGCACGTCCGGCGACAGTATCCGAGACTCACGCTGAGGCCAAGAAACGGGCAACTCAATTATATCGAGAATGGTATCGTGGAGTGAGTATGCAAAAGAATATGTACAATATTCTACTAATGTCTGGCCAGGCCCCAGAGATGATCGCGGTATATTCACTGAACTACTCGCCGCAATACGTGCGCCATCTATTAAGACAACGCTTCGAAGCGAACCGACATGTCACGGATCTGCGCGCCATTAATGTGCTGCTACTCAAGAGCAGACAAGATTACCAGGAAACGATGAATGCTTGGAAACTCCCCGACCAAGTTATAGGTATCTTGTTGAAGCCAAAAGAGACGCAGCAAAAGACATTCTTGGAGAAGTTTTATACTGGTCAGTGACAATAACTGCCTTTAGAATGAATACTCACGTAGAATGTTGCAGGTAGAGACGAAGAAGCAATTAGACCCGCTGCTTCAGGCGTTGTATAAATTGATAGTAATTACGTCCCAATCATTCTTATCCCGCTTGATTACTGCAAGCATCCAGGAAACTATTCGGATGTTCTCTTCTGCACTTTTCGTCCTCCGAATTTCTTGATACTCAACGACAGAAACTGGTACATTCGAAACAGCTGTAGGAATTGGTACGTGCTACAACCAGTCATGACGGTGATTCACGTCCTCTCCAAGTGGAATAAGGAATGTATGTTTTCTACCACTGGGTTGTTGTCCTCGGACGATACCCCGTTACTATAGCGTTGTCCGCCCCGTGTCAATACATTTACTGATCTTTCATCCACCACGAAATCTGCTCGAACCCGATCCGGTGTGCTGAACTAAGCACCGCCCGTTGTTGATCTTCTCAATCAAAATTTTCTGTTATACATATGTTATGCTATAATCAATTCGAGTATCTCGTTTCTTTCTTTTATTCTCTCACTTTAAAATTGGCTCTTATCGCTGGCGAGCTCACATTGCGAACTATATATCCCAAATTCGTTGTCTGTCCTTCCGTCCAAGCATCTTCCAAACTAATCAATGTCTAGTCGTAAGTGTGTTAGTTTCCAAGTTGCGATCACTCATTCCGTGGGTTTGGCATGTAGCTCCTACTGAACGCGAGTCGTCCACAGCACTTATCACTACTTTCGTTACAATGCACACCTTTGCTTGGACATGCTGTCTTATCATCATCACGACGGTCGTCTTTTCTCCCGAAATTCATCGCCAGTCTACTTGGATTAACCTCACCATCAGCTGGATCATAGCGTGCTTCGTTTACGCGTTTCTGTACGTGCCTATGTCTTCAGTCGAGCACCCCCACCTTCATTACAATAGGTTGACCACCGGGGAACTTTACAAGGCGAATCCAAACCCAGGCATCTGTTTATTTCAAGCTGTCTTGGTGGACGCTGTTTCGTCTTTGTGCGTGGATTTGAATACGCTCCCTACTGCGCTGATATCCTCAAAGAGTAGCGGGAATGATGCTGGCACTTTCTCTTCAGGTATGAACCATTGATGTCGAAGTCCGAGCAGCTGATAGATCTTTTTGTCGCTTCTTAGCTGTGGTTTAATCTTCGTTCAAACCCTTTCAAGTCAACAGGCACACCCCAACGGCGTGATACTCTCGTGCGTCCCGTCGATCTTTGATGGACTGACGCTGGTGACACAATCACAGTTGATCGTAGTGCCATACGTAGTTCCTTTTATCGAATTTTTCGCAACTATTGGGGTCAGTCTTTCCCGCTCAAACTTGCCAATGGTCGGCACCATTATTCACGAATCACAACACAGTATGCTGTACAACATCCTCAGGAAGTCGCCCTTACCAAATCTGGCATGTTCTGCGGTCTTACCAATCCAATCTTGTGTGTATCGACGTTCTTTGCGGTTTTCCAAAGATCTATGTAATTCTGATATCTCATGCTTTTCACAGCGGCAGAATATCATTCATCTACTCAGCCATCCTGATGGTTCCCACCGCCTCCGCGCAAGCTGTCTTGTGGCATTATAGCTATTGGAATTGGTACAAGCTCTCAAAGAACAACAGAAACGCATTAGCCACAATGGTTCGACTTGGATTGTTCACTGTTTTTGGGATAGTTGGTGTACTGTGCGTATCTGCTCGAAATTATAGAAATTCTGCTCATGGTCTCAATTCAAACCAGTGTCAGCCTCTTAGATTTAACGAATCAAGTCGATCTTTCGGTGGTGAACATCTTGGAATCACTACGTGAGTAACTATCGAGTACACGAAAAATCATCGCTCTCAGCTTGTTCATTCGCGATACTACAGCACCAGTGTCTTTTGTGTTAATATTTGGTCTTCAACAGGTTCGTCAATTGCTTAGTCCTACACCACACTGCCCTACTTTTTTCGTTTGCAGGATCTTTTCCGTGCATGGATATTCTGGCTCACATGTTCATCAGTTCCCAAGCCTGCGAGTGGCATGTGGAGCAGAATTCGATCGATTGGTACTGAAAGCTACTCTACGGAGAATGAGCAAAGACGTCCTCCCTCGTCGTCAGAATCGACTATCATTTAGTTGATTGTGAGCGGACTGACTTGAGCTTAAGCTTGGGCTTGTGTGTGGGACAGAGAGGCATGAGAAGAACGAGCTTTGCTAGTCTTTGGTTTCGATTGGGTACCATTCGTAGAATAGCGCTAATGGTCCTGACACCTTCAACTCTTTGGCAATATATTCAACAGACCAGAACATGCACGACTTGAATTCACTCCAGAGGATACCGGAAGGCATGAACCATAATGTACCTAATTTCGCCGCGAGATTGCGAGGGATGAGGAGAAGGTGATTTCGGTGGTAAAAAAAAGTGCTGTTACCATTGGTGAGGCTTTTGATGTTGTCGATTTTCTTAATGGAGAGGTGGTGGATGGATCCGTGATTAGGATTTGGGAGAGATTTACAGGCACGCACAAGTTCGGAGAGGAATTCGGTCAGAACGACGAAGGTTTCATCGCCTTTTCTAAAAAGACGTGGAATCTTCTGAGTCACAAAAGTGGTGGTCGTTATCGCGTTAAGACTGGATATCACCTGCTCGGATTTACTATCTAGACTTTGAATCTGCCACTGCCAAACAGAAAAACTGTCCCGCTTTATGTTGTGATCGACATGGAAAATCGCTTTCGTTCGGCTGAGTGAACGGCCAAGCGAGGGTTTCTTCGTTAAATGGCCGGATGGCGGACTGGAATTTTGAACCGCTCAGCAGATGGAAGGCTCACAAGTATTATGATCTCTTCACCGGAACTAAGGCTGTCCAGAAGACTCATTTCTGACGTGCTTTCTTCTGTGGTTGTGAAGGCGGATTAATGCAACAGTGTCTACAACACTGTAGCGTTCGACGATCTCGAAGCTCAGGCCTTATACTTGGACAGGTTTTTTCCTCAGGATACATGGCAGATCTCTGAGCGCCTTCGAAATAGAATAATGTACTATTGGTTGAGAGGCAGGCAAGTCATGGCTTGAGTCAAACTATATAGTGTGCTGATTTGTATGCTATTAGTACAGATTCAGTGTAGAATACATGTCCCTTGTGTTACAGTGCGGATATCAAGATGTGCATCAACTCTTGGATCGATACATACGTAGTGTAGCCGGCTTTCGTCCCGCAGATTTCGAGAATCTGAAGAAACACTACTGCCCTGAACGCCCTACAAGACCTCAAATCAAAGGATCCGGCTGCAGGTAGATATGGTATCATAGGCATTATTTGCGGCTTTCCGGTCAGAGTTGCAACAGATCAAGATGGTGATCATCCAATGGGAGAACTCAGGACAGCTTTGTTAATTTCGATGACGGGGAATGAGGAGTATCCAGCAGATATTTTGGATGTCCCCAGACAGAGTGCGCTTGGAGGTAAAAGAAAAGGAATGAACTTCTTAAACGAAAACATTCCTGCTGCTGTAGGCATTGAGCATATGGCGGAAGACGCCAGCCCCAATGACAGAGACCAGCCGTCGACTGGGTAGAAACCGAGTATGCTCAGTGGGGATTGCATACTGGACCGAAGCGTAAAAGCAATTAACGTACAGAATCTAGAGACGGGAAGCTCGGGGAGGCGCATAGATCAAAGGATTTGGAGGCTCTCGATAGCATTTGCGGTGCGTTCTATCCCTCTTCGATGCAAGAGGATTCTAACATCTGATCAGCAGTTTATCTCAAGCGAAATGCATTGCGGTTTCATCCTCGTTTGGAGAAAGTGAACAAACTGATTTACACGATCTTTTCCAACGGGAACATAGAGGCGAATGGAAACGACCGTTTTGGATTCCTACGGACCATGCCGCTTATATAGATAACACAACTCACATTGAAAGCCTGCGCCTTCCCTTAGGGAGCGCGAATGAAGGCATACCTCTAATCATACTTTACCATAGGGCCATTTTCAACATGATTCGAAACTCAGGACTCGACTGGACCGAATATTCCATTCAAACCACACGTGAAAGACTTTCCTTTTCCCCCGAAAAACCACGCCATTTACCCTATGATCTAGGTTCCTTGTGAATACATCGGGTACAGGGAAAACCAGGCTCCCTTTCGAAGGATTGTGTCTACATTGGGGTTTTTATCCGACGTGTGCCATTGATACATCGTATCTCGGAGCAGGAGATCTTCCTTCTGTCGTGAACGAGATAGATTGGGATAGTGAATGGAATCCTCGCCTACCTTCCACCTCTGACGCCCATTATACCTCATCCCTCCAAGGGAACTTAAGACTAGTGTATCGTGCAGTCAGTCTTACGCTCTTGGCCCCGTTAATCGTTTTCAAGATGTACCTAGATGCTTGTGCAAAGGAAGGTTTCTGTCTTGAACAGCGGCAACGTTGGTTGGAATCACAAACCTTCCCAAGAAACATTTTACCCTCATTCGACTCGTTTGGCATGCTCAAGTATACCATAGGCAAAGCCCGTCCGAGTGCCGAGGATTTAGACGAAGCCATCTTGCACTTATTGGACGAGGTTCAGAGCTTATGGGAAATGTCTGCTGGTGATTATTTTTACATTGCATTGGATGAAGCAAATGTAGCATCGCGGAAGCACAGCCTGGCCATTTGAAGACCAACACGGCCATTATCCAATCCTGAAAGAAATCTTACGCGGCTTGCGACGACGAATGGGACATCTGCCTGTTGAATTTGTTGTCGCTGGAACTATGATACCTGAAGATCACTTCCAATCAACGGTCAGCGAGTGGGATGATTTTCGCTGGTGCTCCGATACCGGGTCTTTGGATAATCCAGAGGAACACCACCGCTATGTTTCCCAATTCATGCCTCCTGAATTTACAAGCTCAAGTACAGGGCAGGCTTTGCTAGACCGAATGTGGAATTGGTTGCGTGGAAGGTTCGGTCAGATACAGTCGCTATATGCCATAGTCAGGCATCGTTATGCGGCGTCCTTCCTCGCTGTTTTGCTACATAACAATTTTCACAGTCCTTATCCATTGCTGGGTAGTTATATTGGAAGGTTCACTGAGTATATTCCACATGATAATGTGAAATATCCGGAAGGGGAGGGAGTTCGCTACAATGATTGGGATTCACCACTAGGTTCCAAGGGACTTGGTCTATGTACGTTGGCAATGTTACAATATCATTACAACGTACACTCAGTCCTTTCACTGCAGTCCCTTGGCACAATGGAAATGCACCGCACAGCCACTTCCTTTCTGAGCGCTTCAACGGGCTGCACTGACTGCTTAACTACCGACCGAATCCTTATCACCGAAGATTATGGGTATTTCATTGACCCCGACTGCGCCCAAATTGCCCTCGATGAACCTCTAACAGTGACCTACGGCACAGGTTGGCTCAAGCAGAATTTGTACTTTGGTTTTGTAAAATTCATCAGAATCTTCTGCAAGAGAAGCGAAGTTGACATCCATCCTACGCATTTTGCTCTATTTCTAGCATTATCCTTTGCCTCCCTCCTAGACCATCTCTGCAAAACTTCATATGCTTTCAACATCATGGGACTATCCTCATCATTACCTCAAGTCAAGTTTGTCACTTTTACAAGGGTTGCGAGTCGACTAGAAGCGGTAGACGTTCATTTGTGGGAAGACGCATATGATAAACTGGTTCTAATGGCAAGTACGCCAGAACAAAAGCTCTCCTGGTTCAAACACAAGCGTAACGAACCGTTTTGTGCCCTACTATCTTCATCGAGCACCAGTGTGATCCTCGTATTTTGTCTGCAACTCGCCGATGCACGATGTTTCTGGGTTTTTGTACTGGTTTCATCAAAATCCATGAAAGATGCAAATCATGATCTCGTGCAAGATATCCAAAATCTTCACCCCAACAAAGTCTTTCGTGACCAGGTACGTGGATTGTTTAGAATCTTTCTCACAAGTAGCTGACTTCACTAGCCTGAAATACTTCCCCTTCTCAGCAATTTACCGAATCCTTGCCTTAATGTGGGAGCCTTTGGGGTCCTCCGCATTTCAGGATCTTGGTGGCCTGAAAAAGCGACTGCAGACAGTATCCCTGCAGAACATCTTCCCGCTGGAGTGTTGAATATTGCGGGATTGGCCGAGGCCGGAAAAAAGGTTTCTCGTGAAATGCTCATGCGCCGTCTCTCTCAGATTATTGCGCAGGAGCAGAAGAAGAAGAAGAAGCCTGAACCTGCGCCTCTACCGACGACAATCGGAGGTAATCACCCTAAGAAAGGTAGGAAACGTGGTAGATCTCAAACGATAGCCGATGACACTGGGGCACGAAAATCCAAGATCGTAAAATCCGCGGAGGAGGATGCTACAGTTGCAGGTTCCAGTCGAAGAAAAAAGTGCACGAAGTCTACCAATGTTGATACTGTGCTCGGCTCTAGTAGCCAATCTGGGAAAACCGATAAAACTTCACGTGGAACTCTGCGGGTTGGCAAGGTTGCTACGGGACGTGCTTCAACTGAAATATCTCGTTCCGATCGGATTGAATCCACTGCTTCGTCGTCCTCGACTTCTGCATATAATTTGCGCAAGCGATGACTCGTATCTTGCTCGCCCTATCCTGTATTCGCCTTCTCATCTGGATTCAATCTATTCCACTCTCGTTCTACTCTGTGTTTTCCTATCATGTATTGAGAAAAAAAATTGTAATCTTGTTTTGTGAGGTGGTTGTATGGCAATGCCGCCGACCTCTAGATGAAGACAGTCAATTTTATTCAGTTCTCAGTTCTCAGTTTGTATCCATTGTAATGTACTTGAGGTAGCTCACATAAGAGCTTACTATTGTGAATCGCAGGTTACTTGAGTAATACGAAAGGACAACCGGAGAGATAAAGAAACGAGTGTAAATATCTAGCAAGTATCAGTACCTTGGGTATAATGGATAATAACGATATTACTCACATCCCAGTGGTGGTTATGCTTCGGCTAATAGAAAAGAATTAAGTGCATGAAATGTAACGTAATTGTATAGTAGTATACTATGCCTTTAGCTTGGCGGGAGCTTAGAGGCTTGTACGTTCAACAACTATGTACGATAATGTGGGATGTAGCTTGAACAGGTATCGTAAAAACATTCAACAACTTCACCTTCCATATCGGCAGCGGACTCTTCATCAATCATCCAGCTCGTCTTTCCCCCCTTCTCCACATAATAGATCCTGCTCGACCATCTTGATTAGACTGAGACAACAAGAGTATGGAGTTGATTGATTGTCGATGTAAAATCATTTGTTATTGTAAGATAGAATGATACTCTTGAACATTGGGTGAGAGTAGGGCAGTATAAGACGGTATAGACAACAAGATATTACTGTACAACAAGAGGCTCCAAAAAATGATGATTGTATGTACTTCGGGAATATGGTCTACTTACTGAAAAATGCATTCTGAGTTGCACGTTCATGAAAGGAGATTAAGCTCATCCGGTTCATCGTCAACGTCGTGAACACCATTCACAAGTGCAGATTTCTTGATACGATCGAGAACACTCTGTGGAGGTCCTCTCTTCGCTGTTTCCTTGGAGGTAGTGATGACTTGCTTCCTCGACTGAGATTTCGTCACTTTTTTGGTAAGAAGTCCAGAAGTGTCTGCAAATTTCGCTGATGGAGCAGCAACTGAGGCTGCAGAGTTTTCTTTTTGCTTTCTGGAAGCAGTTTTTAGCCTTTCAGGAAAATGAGGTTGAGTTGAGACATGTAAAGGAAGGGCAAAGAATATTCAGGGAGAATTACTCACCTTGGCTTTGGTGGGGAATGCAATTCAGAATTGACATCTAGCCCTCGAGTTGCCTTCCGAGCGTCAGTTCCTTCTTTCTTCTTCTTCGATTTAGGCTCTGGTTCATCAACTGCCTCATGATCGTCAGCCTGAGCAATCACAGTAGCTCGTTTGCGCTTGTTCTGTATAATCTGTAAAGCATTATCACCACTTGTACAGTCGCTTTTCTCTGTTACCCGGGTTGCTACATCGTCTCTCTGAGATTGCGAGTGTTGTATTTTGTCTTTGTTTTTCCTAGACCTCGCAGTCGAGGTGACAGTGGATATATCGACTGTAGATTCTTCAACTGTCTTTGGCTTCTTCCTCTTTCGCGACGAAGTCGCATCGTTGACAGATCCTGGTTCGACGGCTGGCCTTGCACGTTTCAAAGGTCGCGGTGGGGATGACGAAACTGAAACTTCAGCCACCTGTAAGTCTGGGGCATCGAGGTTCGTATTATCAGTAATATTGGTCTTCATCCGTCCTCGACCCTTCCCACCTCTCGTAGCTTTAGCATTTCCTGCGTCATCTTCTCTATCTACAACATGTCCTTTGCTTTTCTGCTTGGTTTGAGTCGAAATTTTTTCGTCCTTCCTCGAGATCTCCGCTTCACCACTGACGATGGTACCCTTAACCACACGGCTCTTGCCTTTCACTTTCGAGGGAGCCGCAGTCTTTCCTTTCTCCGTTTGCGTCCCTACAGTAGAATCCTTGTCGTTGTGCTTATCAATCGTCAAATTGACCCTCGAAACAGGAGCAAAATTTTGTACTGTTTTGGAAATAGCAGCGGCAAGATCTTGAGCTAGGCAATCGGCAAGTGTTCCGTGTTCAGCTTCGGATTCTGGCTCAGATTCCTCCGGAACAGGTGTGAGCGCTGACCGTCCTTGCTGTTTCGCTGTCTCTACCTCCACCGGCTTCTGATCAGATTGTTGTTTCTGTTTTGCGGGTTTTTTCGATGGTTTAGAAGAGGTGGGCTTTGCTTTCGCTTTGGAGGTTTTTCTCTGCGGGTGAGAATCCTCCTCTTCGTGATCTGTTTCATCTTCGACATAAATTTTAGACTTGGTGGCCGCACGCCGTTTCCCTCTGCGAGCGAGAGGGGAAGAAGGGTAATCAGATGTAGTATCGTCCACATCATGATCCTGAACATTGCCGCTTGATATCGTGGAGCTGAGAGCTGCTTTACGAGTAGTCTTGGTCGCTTTCGATCCAGTCTGTGTTGCCCTCCTATCATTTTTCTTGGGTTCCTCAGCGGCTGTGACGGCTGATGAGCCCCAAAATTAAGACAAATGTATATTTGTACGAACCCGGTGCTTTAGATTTTGCCGCTTTCGCTTTCGTTCCATTCTTTCCTGTAGCGTTGGGTTCTTCTTGATCTTGAGTCGCTTTCTCCTTCCCTTTCCTATTCGTTGGAGGAATAGTTTTCGCACCGGCAGATGACTTTCTGGAGGTACGAACATTGGAAGGAATGATTGACTTGTCATCAGCAAACTCAAAGTCAGCTATCGGGTCGGGTACCGATTTCTTGGCGGTTGACTTTTTGGTTGCTGCCGTGAATTCCAAACTTGTTAGCTAGGAGTCATCAATGAGACCAACGGAATATCCACCTGAAGCTTTCTTCTTCGGCTTTCGAGCTACAGCTACATTCTTTGGCCTTGAGGGACCTAAATTGAGAAGTTGGAATCTAATGTGAATTCAGTGAAGAAAGCGAGCTCGTACCAGCAAGTGACTCCTCATCATCATCTACCACCTCTACAGCTGACTTTCGACCTTTCCTCGTTCTCGACAACACAGGAGGTTCAACATGACCACCCGCAATGCCTTTGCCACTAATCCTTCGCACCGGCGAGTGAGATGTACTACGCGATCTTGACCGTCGAGCAGTGGCATGCTTCAAAGTCGTTTTGCCGAGAAGAATGTCAAGAAGGGCTGTTCTCTGTTGTGGAACGAACACACTGTAGAACCATAGATGTGAATTAAACCAAGCCCCATATACAATATGAGGACCACGTTACCCGCCGCGATCCCTGAAGCGAGATTGTTGATGTGCTAGGCGTTTCTCTCGGCTTTCCTGTGCACTGAGTGGTGGTCGATTGAGTGGAGTATTTGTTGCGGGGTTGCTAGTAGACTGTGCCCTGATAGTAGTAAGAGAGTGATCCATGTGCTAAAACGCAGCTGATGTACTGTAACCCCAAGGCGCTCTATTTGGAACAGGAAACAAGTTAGAGAGAGGTTTGCCGCCTCTAGCGGCATGTTTCTTGTGGCTGCTGATATTGTGCCGGGATCAGTAAATCCCGGCTGAGAAATTAGCAGAAATTAGTGAACCGGTCAAAGCAAGTTGGCCGCGGTCTATGCAGCGAGCACATCACTCTTTGGCAAGCCACAATAGTCATAGGCCACGCTAGCCACAGGCCACACTCCCTTTGACCTCTGCTTTGTTTCCCGTAGTATTTAAGGACGATCTCGTCGTAGTGTCCTTTTTTCTCTCTCACATATCTCACAGAGAGCTCAATAGCGAGCTTTTGGTTTTTTCTCATCCCACCCTCGTGTACCTCTTACCCTACTCTTGTTCTTTTCTTGTGTTGTTCTGTCTCATGTATCTACATATATTCACCAGTGCTGGCTTGAGCTAGGCATCCCTTTCGGGACCCTCGCGAGAGAGCATTGGTGACCAAACAAATCAATGTTTGTTCCCAAAGTTATCTCTCATCGTTCTCTTTCCCTCTCCTCTTCTCGCAGCAGACGAGCACGCATAGAAAGAAAATATTTCCTTTACCCACAAAAAGCATATAAATTTTAGGCGTAAAGTTTTATACATATCATTTCCTTTCTCGCTGTGTAGGATTTATAGTGGTGATACTTCACTTTTATGGCAGAAAGAATATATCTCCTTGTTATTCAAAGGGAGACAAGAATTGGCATTGTCCTAGAACAATTTCCAAATCGCCTTTATTGGTTAGAGTATATTATTGATATACTAGATTCTGTTTGTAGGAACAAATTGGGCGAAAGGCGGGATTTCGTTTACGATTGGGAATGCCCAACGTACAAGTACCAAGCTTTTCCCATCGAGCACAGTATGGAACAGACCATTTTTATATGAGGCAGTTGAGTAGAAAGAAATGACCACAACTTTGAGATGCATAGGAGAAGTCATCGGAGAGTTAGAGCTTTTTAGCATTAATCTTCGTAATGATTAAATTGACTGACAGGAACTCCAACCCATTTTCAATCAATATTCAGGTTATCGTGCAGTGCAGTTCACTCCAGAATCTAATTCCAGGCAACCAATTAACCATTACAGCTATACATCTACCGTTAAGGGTTCTACAAGCAACTGCTCCATTTCTGCATCGTTTCCAACTCCTTCAGGGTCAAGCGCATTTCGATTGTACTCTGCTATACGGCGTCCATCCTCATCCCTATCCATATTGGCATCATCGTCCTCTTCATCAGCATCGTCAGATTCAGAATCCGTGTCCATGTCCATGGATTCATCCAGAGCCACTGCAGCCAAATCAACCTGGAGAGCTGTCGATGTGGGTGTTCCTATGGCTGAAGACGGTGATCCAACAAGTACTGAGGGAGTGGCTGATGCAGCCGTGTGCACGGAGGCTGAGGCAGACGATGAAGGTTTCCGATGACCATTCTGCTTCTCCATCCTATGTAGTAGCTTATGGATGTACTCCTTGGCATATTTCTTCATTTTCGCAGCCTTTTCATCTGATAATGCGTCTAGTTTGTTCTGTTGGTAAGCGGTCGACTTCTTTTCGCGCTCAGCGATCTTCTCGGTCAGCTATACACAATCAAGTCGTTGAGTAGGTAGCTATGGAATGCCGAATGAATCGTACCTCCTTAGCATGTCGTTTGAACCGGTCATGTCCAAGCGCAGAGGCGTGCTTGGACATCGACTTCACGACGATAGGACTGATAAGTTTCAGCAGCCTCTTCTCTTTCAACGCTTCCTTGTCAACTTCCTTCTCTGTCTTGTCTGTTCGCTTGTCTTTCTTTTCCTTGTGCCGCTTCTTACCATTACTAGTACTGCTAACCTCCGTCTTCGTTTTCTCTTTCTTCTGCCGTCTTTCTTCCTCTGCCTGCGCCCTGGCCTGAGCTTTGGCTTCTGCATCGGCCTTGTCTGCTTTGGCTGCTGCGATGATAGCTTCCAGCTCGGCGTTTTGTATCGCGCGGAGCTCCGTATGAGAAGGTCCCTGTGCAACAGGCGGCGGAGGTGATTCTTCAAGCGTGACGACAGGCACGGGTGTTGTCCGTGGTCGTTTAGGTGCGCGCCATATTGCATCATCCCAAGTCGAAGAAGGACGGTGGTTGCGAGGCCGCGTGGGCGGTGGCGGCATCAAGGGTAAAGTTGTTTGAGGTTTTTCTTCTTCTACAGCCTTTACGGACATTTGGAGTAAGATTTGAGGGTCCTGTTTTGGTAGTCGCGGTATTCGATAACTAAGCTCCAGGGAATCCCAATGTGAAATAAGCTAAACAGGTACTTGTTAATTCATAAAAAATAGCAGGAGGAATAAGTAGAAACCTTGTCTGCCCATGACTTCACACCCTCGTTTTCAGAGTCCATGCATTGCTTAACCGGAACAGACACTTGTGAGTCTTCAACCTTGTTTCTAGCGATGAGAGGCCACGAAAACATGCACTCCATAGCCTAGCGGGCAAAAGTCGAAATTCAAAGAGATTTTCTTGGAGCATAACGTGAAGTACTCGCCAATGCAAGAATATCGGTATCCTTCATGTAATCCTCTAAGATGTTCTTCATGAGACTGAATCCACGCAGCCGCATCACCTGACGCAAAGCAGACTGTTCCTGTGTGATCTATGAACCGAACGACATGAACGACATTGTCAAAATCAGTCATGCAAGGCAATACCTTTAAGCGCGACAAAAGTTTATACAACATTTTCTTGCTTTGAGTTTGCCGTATTGCTTGTACTACTTTATGAACTTCTTTCTCGGTGACAGGCTTCATTGTAGGCATAAAGTCGGGATCGTCAATCTTCTTTCCTTTCTTTTTCTTGGTTCCCTTGTATTCTTGAAGCTCATCATCGTCCGTAATACCAAGGGCTGTAGAATGTTTAGGTTCTCTGATTGAAGATTGTGAACCGTTAGACCGTACCGTCAAGATACAGTTCATCCATGGTCGATACATCTGCCTCGGTCTGGGTCTTGCCACCAATAAAGCCGACACAGTTTGGTTCTCCACAATAACAGACTTGCGCTTGATGGCTACAAATGTATGCGTGAGCGTGGCATCGAGGTACACGAAAGCTCCTCCTTCTCACCCATAGCGATCTACATTGTAATTGAATGTAAGCTCCTCGTCCTTGCGAATGTACCTCTTCGCAAATATGCCCATGCGAACATGTTGATCTATCGTCCATTTGGCCACGTAGCAGTTGGGATTACAGCTGTGATTGGCAAAACGACCGATTCCTCCGGACTTTGTTGCGTCGATGAACTGAAAAAAAAAAAAAAAAAAGCATATCATTATCGTGTATTTACCGACAGGGAAGGGAGACACACCTGATCCTTCTGTAGCATCATGAAATAAAAATGTTTAATCCCTTCAGTAGCGTAATCTCGCATCCGCTTCTTGAAGGAACTGTTATTGACTACATCTCCGACATATTCGTAGATAAACGAGTCCCTTGTGTGACGAAAATGCGTTCCCAATGAATTCACAGGTTATTGTGAGAGGTCAAGGATGGAAAAGACGAAGGATGAGCCAGAAAACTTCAAATAAGAGCTTTGAAGACGTACTTGGGGAGATCATCTTCTGCTCTGAGCCCGAACCCCTTCTTTTCCGTCAGGACGATCTCTATAGGTGCATATTGCTTCGCTTGAAACCTAAATTGGAGATGAAAAAATGAGATTTGGACCGGAAGCGACGTTTGTACGAACCGTTGATTCAAACAATGCTCTTTACACCTGCAATATCCAGCAACGCACTCAATCTGGGTCAGTCGATTTATGCAGTCAGAACCAGCCCCACAGGCAAGTTCCAAGTCATCGTACTCTACTCGAACAGTCAAGCAAGGCTCTCAGTCGAACTACTCAGCCTTGCAGCTCACCTGGATCGAATGTACAGTCACAAGTCATACTCTCTTCGAGTTCTCTGACACGGCCCAGAGATTTATACTGGTAACAGTTGTCAGAAATCTCCGTGAATGTTTTTAAGGCATCCTGCCGAGCAACAGGAAGATGGTCTATAAACTGGATAACAGCACCCGTTGCACTCTGTTTTCTTGAGTTTGCGGGAGGTGCCGGTGGAGGAGTAGACGTCTTGGAAGAAGACGCACTAGGTGTCGACGATTCTGCAGAATGAGAATTAGGAGAATTAGGAGTGGCAGGAGAGCCCTCCGATTTGGGTGAATCGTGGTCGGAGAGAGACATTGATGATTGACAAGCAAAAGGGCGGTTGTTTAGATTAGAAGAAAGGTGCCCACATCGATTTTAGTTCAAGCTACTGAAGGGATGGAATGAATACGGTTAAGAAGAGAGTATAATGCTTGACTTCGTGGGCGTCAGGGAAAAGAGATGGAACAAATCGAGCTCAATTTCGACCTGTACCACCACCACTAAAGGCATCCTTCAATGCCCTCAAATGCTCCGTCGGCCTCGAAGAAAAGAAAACGCGATGATCCACTTCATGAGAGCCTTTCATTTGAATTAGATACCTCTTCGTCTACTGGAACAACAGGTCCATTACTGGGCATGTAAAATTTTTCCCTGATTTCTTAAAGACTACTGTGCTCATGGGCCAGCAGTCAGCTTTCCAGCTCTTCGAGCTCCAAAAGACACACCTTTCAAATGTTATGGTCGAAAGAAAACGAAAAAAGATTACCAAAAGGACAAAGATGATGGCGGAAAGTACGAACATACATTGGTCGTAGGGGAAGCTCCAGCTGTCGAATTCATCTCCAACGAAGAGGAAAGTAGACGAGCTGCTGACTCTGGATGCAGGTGCGCATAATATCTCCTTCTCTGTCATTGTCCTCTCCTCACGGTTACTTTCAAAGTTATCTCCTAGCTGTCCGTGATCCTCGAACTTCCAAGGTCAAAATTCTTCCTTCACCAAAGACTCCCTATATCCTCACGCGAACAGTCAAAGCCCTCAAATCCATTGCACCGGCTGATGCTCCGTCGACTTTGGCATATCGAGAAGCTCGGACTGCTCTCGGAGAAACTTTCGGGACTAAAAAAGCAAAAGCTGCTATCCGTGCCCAAGAACGAAATCGTATCGATGCCGGTAGCATGGAAGGTGTCATGCAGCATGTAGTAGACGGCATTGACGGGAATGTTGAAGGGTTGTTGACTAAAGGTAATGAACAGAACACCCAATTCACGCTGTCGAGACTAACGTTGTACATAGAGGAAGGAAAGGACTTGGCGGACTCCGCACGACTTGTGCCCCCTTTCTCTGCCACGGCTACAGACCCTGGAGATGTCTATGCGCTGAACGACATCATCCCAGATGCTGAAATGAAAGCTCTAAACATCACAGGCATAGAACAAAAACCCAATCATAATGACCGTGTCGCCATGCTTCCCTGGAAGTATTGCAATTGGGTCAACAATCATCTGAGGCGTATGGGTCAAGAAGACAAGAGCAAGGCTCGGAAACACAAAATGTAAGAGTTGTGTTGAATGAATACTCGTGTTCCATTCTTGACGTTCTAATGATGTTCCTACAGAAAAATGTTACTATATGTATCCACAATGTTTCTCTTCCGTCGAGTAATGAGCCATCCGAAAGGTCTGGACAAGGCTACAATCTGCGACAAAATGATCAATGTTCCTCCCGTCGTCGTGGATGGACTTGTTTCAAGATTTACTGAAAGTACGAGAGGATCTTCTGTGTAAGCAACTCGTTGTTACTTTTGCCACTTGTGATACTCATGCACTTTTAGCCACATGCTCACTTCAGCAATGTCCACAAAATTATTGGCCTACTTTCTAGCACTCTGCCTTCGAGTAGACGATTTCGTCTCCAACCCGAAAACATTAGCCGATGATCTCAGTTTATCTGTGGCCAAGTACGCGCGCTTTTTATTCCTTTTCAGAAAGTGAACAGCAATCCCTCACGAACGTTACTCTAGTGTTCAGGCCGCTTTTCGCAGTCTGGGTTGTCAGCTAAAGACCCTTGGAGACCGTGAACGTGCCAGCCGTGGGCTCTCGGACAATCTCGTTGATACCAAATTCGCTGTGCTAACCGCCCCTGTTCAATTTCCAAAGGTTAGGACAAGGAAGAAGAGAGCATAGATCTTGCGTGGCGTGTGAAAAGTATGTACATAAAGATTTCGGAATAAATTGCTGCACTGTCCAAAGTTCTCTAATAACCTGCCCTTACTCTCAAAGTCATTCGTACGTGTCGATGATCACTTCATTACGTCGTTTCCGCAGATCACCATTGTACTCCCATATACACGATGATCTCATAGGAGTGAATACTACTTACCTTGAAACTCAGGGTTTCTGCCTGAAAAGTTTTCCTGTATCTGACCCGAGTTTGACATGTCTTCATCACCCAACCCAAACAACGACGACGCGGTATCTGCTGGACGTCGTCAGCAACAACGACGACAAGCATCTGTCCACTCTCGCTCCCGCTCCCGCAGCAGCAGTGCTGGCCCTAGACCGCGTGGAGAAAGAAAACGTCCTAGTCGGGGAAATAGGTTGCCGGGTATACATGAAAATGATACCAAAGACTCCGTTTATCGCCCAGGAGGAAATTCTGAGCCCACGCAGCAACCTCGCCAGCCGCAACAGCCCTCTCAGAAAGGCTCTGGCGAAGAAGAAGGCAGTGGTGGAGATAAGCCGTTGAGATTGAGGCTTGATCTGAACTTGGACGTAGCAGTGGAAATAAAAGCTCGAGTACATGGTGATCTAACACTATCGCTTCTGTGAGTGCAATATCGGATATTGCGTATATGACGCCGATAAACAATTGTCCGTCTATCTACAGGCGATAATCACTGCTTCCGTGATATCCTGAATCCCTTGAACATTTAATTGCCCATTTCCGTGTATTTTATTATGTAAATCTTGCGTAAGTACACTATTTTGGTTGCAGTACATCCGTCTGATTTCCAATCTTCTCGTATATCCTATAGTAGTATGTGCTACGTTTTGTTGTTGGCATTGAAAACATGGCTATCAGCTTATTAGCAGCAACTTTCACGACCAATATGATTGGCTTAGAGAGTTCCAACCCTTTGCATTTGAGTGGGTCGGAAAATGGTTTGCTAGTAAGCTCCGTTCCTGACTGTTCAAAGAGGCCTATATTTTATAGCGTCGTTATCACTTGTGGAGTGAACAAAAGTATTCGAGTACAGCAAAGTTAAGCTGTAAACCTTTCTCATCCTTCCCCCGTTCTGCGGCGAATAACATCTACCATGGCTTCCACACCTAACGCAAACCCCAATAACCCTGCATCCCGTGAACCATCTGCTGGACCAGCTCCAGCTCTGCAGCAACAACGAAATAGTTCAGTGCATTCCCGCTCCCGCAGTGCGACTGGTAGCTCTGGCCCTCGTCAACGGGGAGAGCGAAAACGTCCGGGTCGAGGGAATGGGTTGCCAGGCATAGATCAAACTGATAATAAAGACGCTCTGCAGCTTTCAGGAGAAAATGCTGGGCAGCCTAGGCAGCAACAACGTCAACCTCTTCAGTCTCAAAAAGGCGGCGACGAAGAGGATGGAGGGCGAGGGGATAAACCCTTGAATTTGGACGTGGCTGTTGAAATCAATGCTCGAGTCCACGGTGATTTGACATTGTCACTTTTGTAAGTGATGAGTTAAGATTGTACGCCATATAATTAACGATTTGCCTTCAGGAGATGAATATTTCCATAACATGCATTTTATGTCTTGGAGGAATATCATACATATAAATCAGTTCCATGGATTTTTAATTCAAATTTATTGTGAGTGAAGTATACCATGTCCATACTCCTATCGGACTTGCATGGACACCTTGAAGTTGTACATATTTACACATAAAAATCTGGAACTTCGAGGTTCTTGACACGAAAAACCTCTTTCGTGCCCCGACCATCGTTAACGTGTCGCGTGTTGCGATTGTGAACGTTCTTGACCCGTGCACGTACATATTCTGAAATCAAGAGGTGACGTTTGAGCATTATCAATAGGATGAACACAACTTGTGTACACACCGAAACCTTTGACTGCATCCGCATTTTGCTCCTCTGCAAGCTTGGCCTCATCTTCGGACAGATAGCCTTCACGGACAAGAACAGGACTAGGTGCAGGGACCATAGGAACACTGTCTCCTGGACGTACAAAGTAAAAGAGACCTAGTCGTTCATAATCCACTTGGTCGACAGGTGGGCGCATTACGCGGTGGATTGTGCTTTTGATATATCCCTGTCCAATCACGTGTTGGTGAAGGAACATCAACAGAAATTATGGATGTACCTTGGTAAGAAACGATAACGTATCGGCTGCGTTGCAAGTTATACCTCCTGGGACGTGTTTAACCCATTTCCATTCGTTACTTGGAGTCCGAATTTGAAGTCTGTGAGATTACGACAAGGACGATTAGAGTGACGAAACGATATGAAAAAAAAAGACAATATACATACGCTGCTACAGATTGAGAAAATAGGAGAGTCATCGACCCTGTGCGGTAGTTATTAGTTGATGTGGTTTCCAACCCTTTCCAAAGTCCTTACCAAAATCTGTGGAACGCAAGTAAATCAGTAAATAAAATAAAAAACCAACTCGGCACACAAAGACAGGACAGGAATTGAGCACCAACCAGTATGGCCTGCACTCCATTGACCTCCAATTTTCGCATCTTCTTCAGCGGACCTGGGGTGATAGATCATCTGAATTCAAGTCAACTGTGACCTGAAGACTCAAGAAATATTCACATACATAACGGAGATGATCCTCAGACGGCTTATCATAGTGATGCCTCTCCACGAAATATTCCTCCGGAAGCTCGAGGATGATAGCGAACAAAACGAAAAGTTTGCGAATTACGTTAGTCCAAACGAGTCGATGGAAGGGCTCTATTTCATCCTTGAAAGCCTGGACCAAGGCATGGCGTGGATGGGACTCGTAATGTGGAGTGTATTTCGGGATGTTCAACTACGTAGTAAGGCAGTATTTCAAAAAAATGTGATAGAAAAGGTGAAAGGAGGGGGGAAGATACATACCATTTCCATGTTTTCTTTGATATTAGAGTTACCGATGAGTCGATAGGGTTCTCGGTATCCAAAGTAACTAAGTAGATCAAAATGAGTACAGGACTTGAGAGAAACAAACAACATACTAAGGTGCAACTTACTTTCCCTCAGAAAAATCACAAGAAACTTTCTTTTTCTCCGCCAACGGTTGTTTGAAGAACGTGTAACCGATATCGAGTTGTCGGCTTAGCTGTTCTTGGGATATCCCGGTATTGATCACTGTCCAGAAGCCCCAGAGCTTGACTGCATCTTTGAGTTCATTCGCGAGCTCCTGTTTGCCACCTGGTTGGTCAAATTTGGCCAAGTCAATGATGACTAGAGGTGCCCAGTCAAGAGACTCGGTGGTCACCGGGTGCTCAGTCCACGATAGCAGACGCGGAGTGGTGTTGATGAGAGTGGGCATAGTTGGGAGAGAGAAGGTAAGATCTACAGGAATTAATTGGAAGCACAACTTCGGGAAGCTATGAGAGCTTCAGACCCAAAATTCGTGCGAGCCGTTTCAGTTTTGGAATACTTTGATATTTGTAGTGCAAAATTAGGCGTACATACCAGCAGACCCTGGAATTTTAATTTCAGAAGTGCAACTGCGGAGACAATAGACAAATATTCGCACTATATCTGCATCGATGAGGACATGGAAGACATGTTCCATGAGAAATAACACCTATGAGACCTGATTGCGTCAGGTCGACGCAAAATGGTTTGCTCGAGATGAAAATTGGATATTTTTTAACTAAGTTTCACTTACGATTCCGCTTGCACTTATCTTTGAAGGTTGAGAGGGGACTGAGGTTGAGAGGGAGCTAAGTTGTTTGACAATGTAGCGCATGTCTTGAGGGCGCATCAACGAAAGAGGCGCGTTGGCTTCCGGGCCGGTATTGTATCCCCTATGCTCCGGCTGAGTACTTTGTAGCTTCAACGTAACGCGTCCTCGTCGAACTAAAATTTCACTCCCGCCTCGCGTTATGGGCCGCCGACGTTAACTTGCTCCATTCAGCTCGGGCCCCCGGTATAAAATTTCAACAGAAAACATCATCTAAGGCTGCTTTTGGTATCCAGAAATATCGTGCTTTGTTTACGGTATGAGACGATATATTCCGGCTGCTTCGTCAGGCGATTGTTTTATCATTATATCAAAAGGATGGATGCCTTGGGATAATCGGAAGGGAGAACATTTTCTCCTTCTTTTGAGTTTATCTTGGCTCTATCATGTCGCAAGAACCACCGACTACACCTACTAGTACACCTACCAGGGTGGAGGAGAAACGCTCAATTCCTGAAGGAATTGACGACGGCTTCAAAGGCAGCAGGATGGACCTCGGCATCGCACCAAAGTCAGAACAGCTCCATCCCGTAGTATCCCCAGAGGAGCTACGCAAGATACATCGAAAAATAGGTACATTCATTCATGGGCATCCTTGAACCCTCCTCAACCGCATCGGTCGGCAATTAATCTACCACACTATTCTATAGACAAGCGAATACTACCTTGGCTTTGCATAACCTACCTTGTCATGCGCATTGATGTCAACAACATTTCCAACGCCGCCATCTTGAATGAAGAACAGGGAGACGATATCAAAACTCAGCTAGGGTTGACGGCGCAAGATTGGGCCTGGGCCATTGCGTGTTTCTATTATCCCTATGGTTTCCTCGAACCGTTTTCGACTATGTTGATCAAAAGCACGACGTGAGTTTCAGCTCATCACTCTATTTAGGTGTAATTCGTGGAATCCAACGAGGATTTATAGACCAAGCTTTTGGATCGGACGGATAATGGTTACTTGGGGAATCATCGTCTGCTGCATCGCAACTGTACAAAATTATGCTGGTTTGATCTCAACAAGGGTTTGTAAGTGTTGTCCTCTGTCGTACATATTACCAGTCATTCAGTTACGACGCGTATAACTCATTCGATATGATGTCCCTCAGTGCTAGGTGCCGCAGAAGCGGGATACTATCCTGGAGTCATATACTATCTCGCCTTCTGGTTCAAACCAGAGGAACTGGCCTTACGAGTAGCTATATTCTATTCGTTCGGTCAAGTAAGCGGATTCGTAGGAGGATTTCTTGCTTACGCGGTATCCTTCGCTGATGGAGTGTTACCTGGGTGGCGGTGGCTTTTTATCATCGGTGAGCACCCAATAAATTCCTCGCACTTGGCTTGAATTGAGTAGAATGTAGAGGGTATCCCCGCCATCCTAATGGGCATCGCTACATTCTTTATCCTTCCAGACTTTCCTCAAACTGCGAAATTCTTACATGACAAAGAACAGGCTATAGTTATTCAGAGACTCTCGGAAGACGCTCCTACGAAGGTTGCTAAGACCTGGGATAGAAGACAAGTGGTTGAATTGTTTTTGGATCCGACATTTTGGACCTTTTCTGCGACGTGGTTTTGTCATGCGATCGGAGGATTTGGGCTGTCGTATGTTTTGCCTACGGTTATATATGATCTTGGTATAATGATTTCTGTCTTCAATATTTGTGCTCTCTCTTACTGCGAACAGGTTTCACAACGACCGCGTTGAGCAATGTGCTTTCCATGCCACCCTCGCTTGCAGCGTTCGTTCTATTGAACATCCTCGGATGGCTGGTTCAGATGAGAAAATGGAACCCATATTGGGTTGCTATCGGGCGTGAGTGCTGTCTCCGAATAGTTATACTACTGCTGACGGTATATGTGTTTAGTGGAAGTCGTGAACATCATATGCTATGTTCTACTACTAACAGTCGATGTCAGCGCGATCACTCAACCCATTGGTCGACTCACTACATGCTTACTGCTCTTCATAGGCCGTTGCCGTCCGATACCTAGCTCTGCTCGTCTCTACAGCGACAGCTGGCTCTGTTTACCCGATCTTGTGGTCAAACCGAGTTAAAGCAGCTCACGGTACTACCGCAGCTGGAATAGCGATCGGTATAACGAACGCTTTGGCACAATTTTCGGGGATCCTTGGACCGCAAGTATTTTTATGTGAGTACATAAATCAAAAGCCCCAAGTAAACTGACAATTCACGGACTGTCTTTTCGTTCATTTATTCAGCTATATACGGCCCAACGTACAGAGTATCATTTATAGTTTGCGTTGGACTTTTGGCTGCGGCGGTGGTTTTCATAGCGACGTCAGGAGCTTTACTTGGTGAACTGGGATTCCGAAGAACCGAAGACACAGTGATTGAAGATAAGGAGAATTCTTTATATTCGAGTTGAATATGAACGAAGCTATGTATGTACATGACATGAGCATTGACCGTGAATAGACCGTAAAATTTGAATCATGACGAGTACATTTCGTACACATAAACCGTGGTTGCTATTGAGATACCACACTGGTAGCGAACAACGGACGCGTCTGCACCTGTCTGCTGCGGAGAGGAGCCGAACATAGACGCAAAGACATAGCGTGACGTTGTACGATGCACGGAGCTCGTTAAAGTACTGAACGCTCATCCTGAGCAAATAACGAATATTGTTCAACAACGAGGGAGTCCGATGATAAATGCACGGACAGGGAGATTGTGTCAAGATGCATGGAGTTGGGGTGTCTTTGATGACAGAAACGAAGACAAAGCTGCATGGTCTACTCCTCTAGGCCTTCTGGTATGACTTCCAAGTCGGAGAGACGTCGCTGATGCGACGGCTTCAATGGGCTGCGAATGGATTTGGTCGGAGACAAAGGGGAACTACTGCTATAGTACGCAGCTGGTGAGGAATACTGTGGCAAAGGAGTCGAGTATAAGATGAAAGGTTCCTCTTCCATTTCTGCTTCCTCTGTGATAGATGAGAGGTTGGACGAGTCTTTAAGCATACGACCAAGCATAATCTCGTCTGGTACCGTTTTGGAAGTAAGGACAAAGAGGCTTTGACGACGAGTAGCACCTCTCGTATAACATTTGACCTTGTCGTTCTTGGATGACATTTGGATCGTAAATGCACTCTGTTGGACCTGCTCCCGAACCCAGCTTTCTACTCTCTCTACCACCCTCTTGCCTGCTTCTCGATTCTCTTTCCGCAGAAAGGCGACACGAGCACGACGCTGGGCTGGCGTTTCAACAAAGGGCTTCTGTCGATACGAGGTCGGGAGAGAGGACTCGTGAAGAATAGCAGGGGTAAAGGTAGATTTTGGAAGAATGGAAGAATGATAAGAAGTCTTTGTAGTAGAGGGGGACAAAGCGAACAAGTCACGGGCAGGAGACAAAGCGAGCATTCTGTATTTGGCTGAATCGGGAACGGTCCTTTGAGTTAGAATGCCTTTGAGTGTTGAATTTATATACCTTCAATGAGGGACTATGGAGACCAGAGATAATAAAATAGCTCTTTATAAAGGTTTGCCATGACTGCGTTGTCTGCGGAAGCGCGGTTACGCGACACACGCGTTGTATTTTTCCCGATGAGTCAGCGATCTTATCAATCTCCCGACAACCGAAGGTTTTATATTATTCATTCCTGTGCATAGCGACTTATAGCCAGAGAACATTCTGCATGTATTGACTTCAGCTGACTGTACACTGTCGAACGATGTCGAATCTTCCAGCCACCAAGACTTGAGACACCACTCGCAAATCAAGCAAAAACTGCGAACTGCGCTTCGGTCTGCTGCATCTAAATTTGGTCTTCACCATTGTGGCTGCGGGCTGTTCTTACAACATAGTACAAATTTACCAGACTACGAAGACATTTCTAAAGGGAAAGAAATATCGGCATATACATGAACCAGAATGTGGGACTAGGAGGAATGGTAGTGGTTGTGGACATGATGATGGTGGTGATGGTGGGTATGATTATACGTGATTTGAAAGACAACAGGTTGAGTGCCAGCCGACGACGAAGGATTTGACGTGGAGGGTTCGGTTGAAGGCGCGGAAAACGCGAACGAAGTTGAGGTAGATTTGATGGTTGAATCCATGAGACATGGAAGAGATATCTGGATCGACTGTCGCAGGTTCCGTTTCGTCAATTTGATTATTGGGAGAAGACAGTCCCAAAGTATTGACAGCGGGCGCCGACTGACCAGAGGATACGCATTCCTCCTCAACGTCATTCTCTTAAGAGGATTCAGCAGCGTTGAGATTCATATCTTTCTTCGAAGGTTTTGATTCGACAGGTTTGGAAAGAGTCGAAGCAGAGCGAAATATCGGCTTGCTTGCTACGGAGTTAGAAAGAGACGGTATGGCAGAAGCACCAATAATAGCCAGCTGCGGCGCTCTTGAGGAAATCGCTGGTTGTACTGTATCGGGACAGTCTTTCACATCAGGAGCAGAGACTCATCCGGGAGATGACTCGAGAGGAACGTTGGACATCGCAGTGGTGGCAATAATAGAATCCATGAGCAGCAGTGGATGATAGGGTTTCAAGTGTTCCAGACACGTATGTCGAATGTTCTTCATTGACATAGGGTACATTACTATCACTTCGACGTCGTCCGATATGAATTTTGGGACCATCATCAGCGATATAAACAGCATGGCGATGCGAATTGGTAACAGAGCGTGAACGACGTCCAGCTTGAGGTCGACCAAAGGAGCGATTAGCTTGTATTGCAGCGAAGCTCATTTATGGAGGAAGGCTAATTTGGTTGCTCTAACGGTCCAGCGAGTTAAATAAGACAAGAAAATTAAGGCACAAGCCAAAGTTAGCGAGGAACCTCGTTCTTCGGCAAGCGGTTCACGATGGGAACTACTATTCTCTTTTGGCTTCACCTGTAGATAAGATGTATTTAGCATGAAGTCTGGAATGACAAGGATGGTGAGCTACAATCACCTCCAAATATGCCTTTCAAACCAGTTGCTTTCCTTCTTGCTATGCCTTCCGCCGAGTCTCCTGAAGACCGCTTTGCATTCTATGATAACCTGGTCAGTGGTGGAGTAATTTGGAAAAGGAGAGAATGCGACCCTGCCCAAGCCGCTGTAAGTGGGTGCTTTCTCCGGGCCATGCGGGAAGTCTTTGGGCGCAAGCATTACCATTGCGAGTCCAGATCCTGGGAAAGTTAAGTTGTGGTTCCAAGTTATGCTGACGGGGAGAATGACAAACCCGAAGTACCTTGCAATTTCTTTCGTTCCCGACAAAGAGGATATAGGATAGAACATCAAGGCAGAGGTACGAAGACACTCACCGTTTGAAAACCCCCGCCGTGCCGTCCATCACGACTCGTACCAAGTTCTCTCACTCATTTTCATCTAATGAACACTGAGCGCTGTGACCCATGCTATCAGCTAATCTGTGCAGCCATTTGGCGACAGTTTATCGAGAACCGATTTCGAGCCGAACGCCTTTGTGGCTATCTGATGAATAGAGCGTATGTAGAAAGATTAATAGAGAGCGAGAATGAGGGAGCGTACGGCGATGTCGAAAGAATCAATAAGTGCTCGGACCTCTGAACATTGCTCAAAACGTTCTGAGAGACTCTCGCAATACGCTCTTTTCTAGAGAATGTTAGAAAGGGCGACGACGTTGTGTTATCGATATCAGTTTTATGATGTAGCAGTGATTGTGCGGGGCTTAGTTTCGACGCGTTGAGGATGTCAAGGTCTAGGATACTCTTCGACGCATTGAACGAATATATGGTAGAAGTGGACATGATCAAGATAGTTGAAGCTAAGATCAAACCAAGGATATTCTTGGTACCTACAGTAACTTTCCCCGGTTGGGGCGCAAATGATCCGCTTCTACGGCTGAGTGAAGCATATACCTATATTATGTAATAAGCATGAATTTGAAGCAAAAACGATACCCATAAAAATACAACATCAGTATGCATAACTGGCTCAAGATCACCCCCATTGAACCGGAGCCTGCGTTTCACCTTGCGCTAGTGTGACCCGTAGACTAGCATATACCGGATGCTCCAGAGGTACTGGAACGAGGGCTTGTACTGGTCAGATCAGCTCCCCCGGGTGGAGACAGTGTTTCAACGGCGAAACCACGAATTGCCTAGGTTCGCGGAATCATTGTATCAGCAGAGCTCCTGTTGACTCATGAGCACTCGTTTCCGCAAGGCTACCTTGATCATTGGCCAATCCTCAACTACTATGCATTGCCTAGGTAAATCGTAGTTCAAGATTGGCCAGTGACCAAGACGACCCGCAGAAGACAGTACCCGTTCCCTCGAGTCAACGGCGACAATGCAGGCAGACCTAAACAACCAGGAGTTGACTAGTCTGGGTCCCTGCACTTGGTGTTCTACTAATTGTCCGCAAGCGTAGCCTTCATCGCCACTTGTAAATAGCATGTATTGTTCTCCTATGGGCAGTAACAGGTTTGATTGAGAATAATGAGTTATACATGATATATTTATGGTCTCACTACTGTTGTCTTAACTCAAGTTACTTGGTGACCATAAACGACAGCCCTGCTATTCTTAGGTGTAATCTAAATATTCCCATCGTACCCCCCTCGTACTCACCTCCGCTACTGTTTTACCATATACATGGGCAGACAACTTAAAAGTATGACTGTAGGCAGATATGGAGCAGAGATAATATAGTGAGACCGTTTCGCAGGGTTTCAATTGCCATGTTCGAGATTCTGATATCTGTTGAGCAACAGAGAGTCGCGAAAACAGGAAGAACACCCGAGACAAGAAATATTGAGCCCTTTGCCAACCAACTATCACAGAGACAATATAAGCTTTATCTCTTTGTCCAATTAGCTCAAAGGCTAACGCTAGGGAGAGCAGGAGACCTTAAAGTACTTGAAATTGCTTCAAGAGTGACACCCAATGACTGAATTCAGCCATCCGAATGAGCAACTACGGAAAATTAGTCACCTGTCTGACCATCCATTTTCTGTTGTTGTGTGCAGTAACAGGGATGAGGGTATCTGTAGGCGTAATCAATATATCGGCACAGGGCATAATCTAATCTCTCAAGAGAAGACAAGCGCCAAATCTTCGAAGATGGTGTAGGTGTAGCGTGAAAGAAATGAAGAGAGACCACCCTACAGGCATAACGTGAGGCCTTATGTACAAAGGTTTCTAATGCTGCTCAGCTCTTCCTTTGAGTCCATCAGCCATCGCCTTAACCCCCAGCTTGAGCTCCTTCCCCACAAACCAGCGTACAACATATGCCAGGATCCCCTTGAATACTTCATACGACTCGTACTTGCATTTCACCTCTCCTTCTCTTGCGTCTTCCTCAACAGTAATCATCTGCCACCGTTCAGCATCCAGCATCCATCTTGGCAGCATGTTTGCAGTGCGCCAAGCAACCCGGTGGGTTTCGTGGTCCAACACGGTGACTTCGACGAGGGTAGAATTCTTTTGCAGGAAACCCACGCTTGCATCATCCATCGTTGGAGGAAGGTGGACGGGATATATTTCTATGCGGTGTCCAACAGAAAGGGGTGCTGAGTTGGGATTCTTCAGAATCTTCAATGAGCGAACAAATGGATTCCTATTAGGAAAAGTTGACGATCAGGTTCATACACTCAGCGTAAAATAAAAGCAGATAATCACCATTCCCTATACGAGTCAAAATCTAAGAGAGTTTGCCATACTTTTTCTGGAGGAGCAGAGATAGTGGAAGAACCAGAGACGGCAAAAACAGCGGAGGAGACAGGGGGAGGTGTAGATGTTCCCCAGACCCAAGACATCGGGAGTACGAGTCAGCCAACCAGCGCTGTAAGTGGAAGATGAAGCGCGAAAAACGCAGCCGCTTGATGAGTTTGGCTTACACTGACAGCTGCGACGGTCCAGGCAGATATTTAGAGTAAATGAGAGTAGTGGGACGATGGGGTGAATAAGCGCGCTCACCATCATTTTTGCCTGCCGGTCAAAACTTTTTTGTTTCCTTTGCAACTCGCCCAAAAATTCTGGCTGAGCATGCCGACTGCTTTGGCGTCGCAGCTCGCGTCTCAAGCTTCTCAAAATGCCCAACTGCTCATCGATCGTAGTCGCACTCGTGGAAAGCACGCTTCGGTTGAATCCTACCTCTTTGCAAATGCACGAGATGCCTCAGAATACGACCTCGATTCTATATTCGCTCTTGGACGCAGCGGATTCGAAGCCTTAAAAATTTTAAATCCTCGGCTGGGTGCATATGAAGAAATGTTATTCTCTTATCGCGCAAGGAATATAGATCGAACGCTCCTTGCGACAGAGGCTGTTCGGGAACTGGACACGGCACTAGAAGGATGTTTGCAGGAGATGGGAGCATATTTGCTGGAAGGAGCCGCATCCAAGGTGTTAGAATGGCTCGTACGCAGGTTCCGTGTCAACGAATTCAACGTCTGCGCCCTCGTCGCCTTATTTCTGCCGTACCATGAGACACAGAATTGGGGAAAAATCCTTATTATCCTTCACCTTACCAAGGAGCCAATATTCAAGTTTCTTATCCCACACCAAAAACAGGCTCAAAAACCCACATCTGAAGCCGATCTGGTCCTTCCCAGACGGGCTCTAGTTCAGGCTATGCTTCGCCATACAGATGTCGCGAGACTGGTGGTGCGACTTTTAGGTGAAGCATTGAAGGAATACAAGGACTGCGCTTTCTCGGGAGGCAGATTTTTCAAAACGTTGGTGGCATTTTGGGCTGCGACAATGCATGATTTCATTGTCGCGCATGGGTCCAACGAAGCGAAGAGCATGTCGGACGGCACGTCTGCATTGGTGTTCGCCGCGGTCATCGAACCTCTATCTGTAATTTCGAAACTCAAAGTAAAAGCAAACTCGAAAAATGGAATGAGTAAAACGTATGACAACGTCGAACGGGACACCGTAGTAAGCTCATGAAAACCCATTTTTCAATCCTAAAAACTTACGGGCCACGCAGCTCACTTCGTACATCCTTCTTGCTACACTTTCATCTCAAGCACCTCGTTCTCTCACTTCTCCTGCGTTGAAGGTCATCATCACCTCCATGATCAATGCTGCAGTATCAGGGACTGGAATCAGCACGCAACAGTTAGTGAAGACACTTGTTGCAGTTTGCGCCGCTCAGAACGAGCTCATAGAATCTGAAGTATCAGATGACATGCTCAACAAGATGCTGAGCCTCCCGTAAGTTATCATCGTATTTTGAATATATACCCTTGATTTCGAACTTCAGTGACTTCACTACGGAAATTGTGAACGCACTTGGTTTATGGGATGGCGCTGAGAAAGTTTTTGGGCCATTTCTAGCACTATTCGTCGAAAGGTAACTGCATATACTACGCAATCTCGATATCCGAATTTACTTCACCCTACAGATCAACCTCGTCAGATACTGATCAGGCTCACCTCACGCTTGAAAGTGCCCTCGTCTCTGTGATTCCTCCCCCAATAACATTCATCCAGCGTGTTACTTCGCTCCTCATTCGTTGCTATTGTCAGACCTCCTCCAGCCCCGCCGGCATACGATCTCTGCTATCGGCAATTCACCAAAGGTATCCCGAGGTCCTTAGGGATATACAAGACAATCTCAAAGGGGACAGTGATATTGAAGAAACTGACATAACTAAGATCGACGAACTCGTTTTGTCATTGTCTTTAGGCACCGCTATTGCTTCCTCAAAATCATCCCCCAAGCTCCGTGACGCGTTACTTGCATCCTCTAATGCTGACGCCGGCGTTCGCTTGACCGGAGTCAGAGCCTTGCGGGGTCTCCTTCACAATGCAGACGTGGATGCCGACTTAGACTCAATATCTGAAGCCCTGTTAGCTCGAGTGGTTGATTCCGACATTGGGGTGTTGGAGGCTCTCTACGACCACACTAACGGGCAGAAGGACCTCTCCAATATTCTTCTCTCCACGAAGGGACATGCTTCACAATATCTAGACTCAGTTAGCGCAGTCCTATTCCCTCCCCCGGGAACTCCCGCATCCGAAACCGTTAAACCACCTAAACGCGCCGTTGTCAAAGTTCATTTGACATTCATTGTGAACCGGTTACTATATGCGAGCCCCCTTTGGAATGCGGCTTGGACAGACAAGGTTTTCCATCGCCTTATATTTCCTTACCTTCTTCACTCAAAGCCAAAAGGAAAGACCACTGAAGCCATCTGGAATTTAGTCAAGGAATCTGGGAAGACTCATCCATGGATTAGTGGATGTGCAGAAGCTATGTCCTCTGTGGCCGAAGGAGAGGAGGTCGAGCGGCTCCAAGCATTGAACATTATTCTGACAGCAAAGATCGCAGGTACGTAGAAAGATCGCGGTGCTACCCTCAGTTTTGTGATGTCTTCCCCCCTCTTTAGGCAACATTGAGTCTTCGCAAAACAAGGACTCCGACTACCAGGAACTCATTAGGAAGTTAACCGACGCGAATCTCCACGTTAGAGTGCTCAGCCTGTTAATCGTCTGCGAGCTGATAAAAGCCTCTAACACTGCCACAGTTCTTGCTTCCCAGATCCTTGACGTCCTGTCTAGCCAAAAACATAATATTCAACTACTTCCGGAAATGGAAGCTGAGCTCGAAGACATTCTAACTTCGAAACTTGCTGCTCATTTGGTGAACAAACCGAGTAGTCGTACGACCGAAAGCCTCCTCTACCTTGCTCTAATATCTGGTATCGCTGCGCTCCAACCTTCTGGAACAAATGCAGAAGAAGCTGTCAATTGGGTTCATCCAGGATCCAAACCCGATCCCTATGTTTCTCTCATGCAGCAGTTATATCTCTGGGCAAATAGTACGAGTCCCCTTCCGGTCAGAATGCATATCATCCGCACGCTATTTGCCAACTTGGGCAGGGAGGCGGGTGTCTTCCTGATAAGTGTCTGGCTACAGTTTAGTTGCAAGTCCGACTCGAGACACGTTGAAGATGAGGAGATCCTTTCAGCTTCGAGCTCTTCGACTTTGTACCATCTTGCGGCATTCCTACAAGCACATACTACACTTCCATCCGGAAAGGCTAGCTTAGACTTCCAAACCCTACTTCCTACAGCCGTGGTCGCACTTTCGTCTTCGTCGCAGGAAGTGAGACAAGCGGCAATGGAGTGCTTGAGCATGTTGAAGGAACTAAGCGTCGGTGATACCGTGAAAGGCAAGCGGTTTGATGCTGTGTATGCTTTTGATAGAGTTTATGGTATGTCTCATCATTTTTTCGGTTCGATTGGATGAGGTCGAACGTTCATATACTTCTAAAAACGCAGGAAATGGGAGAAACGAAGCAGATTTGCAGTATCTTTCTCCAGCCGACCTCGCTGCATACGTCTCCGCGCTCTATGGAATGAGAGAACATTTTGTGGCTGATGGATACTATATTGGCGCTTGGCATGCGGAGCATCTTGCCTCAGTGTGAGTTTCCACCGTTTCTGACATTGCAATCTCATTCATCGATATGCGTTGCTCTAGGGAGGATAATCAAAACAAAGAATCAACCAAATACCGCACACACATTCTATGCTTCCTTCTCTCCCACGTCAACGCCCTCAGCCCACTTCCGGAAGCACAAGCTGTACTACTACGAATCGTTACGCCTTGCTTTGTACCAGCTCAGCAACGGCCTTCAAGCAAGGCAACGGGTGTGTCGCGAACCAACAGAAGGGCATCCCCAGAAATCACAGCAGCATTGCTTCTACTTCCTTTCCTGCACAATGTTGTGGTTACTAGTCAAAACGGAGTTTCCACCAAAACAACCAAGGGTAGGAAAGGCAAGAAAATCTTACCGGGGTCAATTGACGCGGCGAAGTTAGCCGTAAAAGTGGTTTTCAGTGATCCAGGTATACTCAACTCAGATGATGCTGAGTACCAAGGGATGAAACCTTGGACTTTGCTGTGCGGAATTTTGACAAAGGCGTTCGGGGGAGATGGTATGTTCTCTTTCAACATCCCATCCTCTTTGTTCTGTTCATGCTTATATCACCTGTTCTCAAATTGCAGACACACTTACGGCGTTACGTCCGGTGCTTTTTGAATGTACGACGAGGATATGGAGTTCCTCAAACATACAAAAAGGCGAACGGGTAGAGCTGGTGGGTGTTGTGGTTGATGCTGTTGTCTCTGCAGATAGCAAAGCACAAACTGGCGACGAGGTATGTCTGCGTTTATTTGTTCTGTATACCTTTTTGCTAAGTAACGATGGCCAGACTATCCCAGTCAAATTACTACTTGAGAGATTACTCGGTGCTTCAGTAGATGAACAGGCACAGATCATTATAGCCACGCTAGATCAATACTGCAAAGCTCTAAGAGAAGTTGTTGAGGGTGACGAATCAATGTCGATGCCGAAACAGAAGAAAGCTAGGGTCGATACTGAATCGTATGTTTGCGATCTTCTCCGTCGAGTCTTTCATCACTTAATATCACCTTCAGCACTTCCGAGCCATCGACTGGGGAGCAAACTAGTTCCTTCCAGCGTTTAGCCATCCTCGCTGAAGTGTTGTCATCGTTATCGGTCACAACTGCTGCAAATTCGACATCAAAACCTGAACATGAAACTCTGCCTCATTCGTTTGATCTCATTACACACTTATTGGAGACTTTGTCGCAGATCGTTCGGTTCCATGCCTCCGCAGCTTCCATCGATAGCTCGGCGTCAGTCGAATTTGCTTGTCAAAATATCATGTCTACCATTGACGGTGTCGCTGTTGGTGTCCGGGATCTACCAAATCTGACTCCAACCCCAATCCGGCTGGATGTGCTCGTCGAAATTATTCGCGTGTCTGTTAACCCGCAAACCCTTCATCAGGCCCTGCTACTCATTGCAGCGCTGGCCAGGTTGGCTCCAGAGAGTGTGCTGCGAAACGTCATGCCAGTGTTTACTTTCATGGGTGTCGGTGCGGCTGCTATGACCGGTGGAGGGTCTACAATAGGAATCGAGACAGGTAGGGGAGCGAGTATGTTAAGTAGGGATGATGGGTATGGATGGGGGATTGTTCAAAAGGTAAGAGAAGATCTGATAAACGGTTATGTCCAATATCAATCCATTGCTTTCAGACTGTCGATAGTATTGTTCCTGTGATGGTTTCCTCGTTGAAACAATCACACCCTTCTGGCGGCTTGGAATTGCATATCGGGGCGAGAGACTTTTTAAGGGTGTTCACAGATGCTGCTAATCATATTCCACGGCATCGTAGAACAAAGTGAGCAGTTCGACTATAATTTTCGACAGGATTCCCTGAATGCGATCGTGACAGCTTTTTCTCTCACCTCATTACTGTCCTGGGTCCGAAGGACTTCCTTACGCCGATTTGTCTTTTGTTAATAGAAAAATCGGCGAACAAGATTGTGCGAAGTCAGCAATATTTCCTTGGAACCAAGAACAAAGGAAAAGGAAAAGAGAAGGATTCAGATGCGCAGAGCGCGTTAGGTTTACCCACTGCCCTGTTACATCATTTTGAACCGTGGCTGCAAGTCCAGGTAAGTAACATTGAATGCGCATACACACAGTGTACAGAGCCATTAATGATTAATTAGGCTCTTGCGGAAATGCTTCGCGAAAGTGAACGCTTGGTAGAACGGACAATATCACCCAACAATGCAGCGAAAACATTCTTGGACGATTCCTCGTACGCGAATCTATTTCATGAAGAAAGAGAATTAGTCCTTACTCATGTCATGTCAGGCTTGAAGAACATTCCGTTTCACCAATCGTTGTGTTCAGGCGACGTGCCCAAGCCATCATCACCTTTGTTGGATTTGCTGCGAAAACATTCCCTACTTCCAAGACTTCTAATTCTCGAGGCACCAATGCCATGGATGTTGCTCATCCGGAAGGCAGCAACTTTAGCGATGTTGTTTCCATTTTTATTACTCTCTCCACCAAAAAGACTTCCGATGATAGCACTGAGGCCAAGGTTGAAGATATCGCAAAGAGTGCCCGATTATCGCTGACCCGTGTACTCGGGGTCATGACTGCGGTCAGCTTCATTGACACAGTTTTACTGATGCTGACGCACGATGATGATCTGGTAAGATCCATTCTCGTTACTGTTCCGTGTTGTTTACACTCTTTATTAGATACAGGAAGGCGCACTTTCTCTCCTCAGCACACGCTTGCCGCGTGTTGCTGCTTCCGTCCGTTCAGGCGTCGTCTCTTCTATCGTGAAGATCTGCAACCTCGTAAAAAAGATCCTATCCAGACAGCCAAATCAAGCCACTACGACATCGGCATTGAATGCAATTCGAGCTATCGGGATGACCTTATGCTCGGGAGAGGAAAGTGCTATGTCAGCATTGGTTCCTTTCCTGGTGGGTGTTATGAATGCCAAATCGAACCCAGAAGTTGTATCTGCCGCTGTCCGAGCCTTAGTGACACTTCCGTATGTTGTCTTACTCAAACATTACAATTCGTTGACTTACCCTGAGTTAGTACCAAACTAGGTCCTCGTCTTATTCCGCATTTCCGAGAGATAATCTTTCAGGCCGTGACGGTTCTTCGAAAAGGTCTCGAAGGTTATTACTTCCTCCGCCAGGCTTTGCATGTTTTGTCCTGACTCAGCCCTGTTTTTCGTAGGTCTCACCGAAGACACAGTACAACTCCTGCAAAATCTATTGATTGCGATTCCTACCTTCTGGAGTACGACTGAACTTACATCGGTCATCAAGCTCTACGTTGACCTTTGCCTGCCTACTTCCAAACCTCCGGTTGAGCTTTCAAACTTCATGAAATCCGTCGCTAAAAAGGCTCCCAGCAAGGTCCTGTTGCCAACATTATGTGGCATGTGGCCGTCTTTGCAAATCGCGCCCAACGCTGTAAGTAACGCCGAAGCACTTGCTTTGTGAAGTTGGCTGAAGCTGCTTTTATTTTCAGGGTGCTTTGGTCGGGTATTTTGATCTTCTCAAACGTTCTCTCCGCAGTGCCGCTCGGTCTGAAATTCAGGACAACCTACGCGCACTGTTCAATGTCTTCCTCGATGCATTCGGGGTAGTCAAAGGCTCTGCTGCAGAGCTTGCCACGGTAAATAGCGACATTTGAGTGTGAAGTGTTTCCAAGTTCTGACAGATTGCCAGGCAAGTGCCCAGATGGTATCTGCGTTCATCGAGCTCGTGGTGAAGCTGAACGAACCCACATTCCGACCGCTTTTCAGACGGCTGTACGATTGGGCCTTTGCGGGAGAGACTGGTAAGTGGTCATTTAGTATAACATGCCAAATTGTGGTCCTGAGTGTCTTTTCCAATTAGATGTGGATACAAAGATTATATTTTGTCGTGTCTATATTGGACTTCTTGATTACTTCAAGGCAAGGACTTTCTCTACAGTGCCTAAATGCGACTCACGTTGACTTCTAGGGCTTGATGAATCCTTACATGACGATGCTATTGCCGCCACTTGTTGAGATTCTTAAAGGTTACAGCAATGCAGAAACAGACGATAGGAGGCTCCTACCACCGGTGCTAGAAACACTTGCCAAAAGCCTTGTTTGCGATGACGGAAGTATGTTTGTTTTCTCCATGAATAACCTCATCTCTACTGCATTGCTAAGTTTTTTTCCAGGTTTTTGGCGTGATGACAAAATCAAGCAGCTCTCCTCAATGCTCAATGTCCAAATTCCAACTTGTGTAAGGCTAAATATTTCTGAGGCCAAAACATTACTTCAAGATTGTCTTGTCGCCTCCGTGGAGACTGTCACCGATGATAGTGTGCTCAAGACCATCAACCTCGATGTTTTGATGCACACGCGTTCTGAAGATGCAAAAACAAGGTTGTTTGCTCTAACATGTGCAGAAACGCTCTGGCGTGTGCATGGGAGCAAGCTCTTAGGTGGGTTGCTCCATTTTCGGTGTCGCTTCTTGGACTTAATAGCCTCTCTAGGTTTCGTGGCCGAAACCGCTACCTTCGTTGCGGAATGCTGTGAAGACGAGAATGATTTAGTTACGAGAGAATCGTTCAGATTGAAAGATACAGTAGAGAGCGTAGCAGGAAGCATTTCTGGGCTGTGATATTACATTATATGTTTACTTGTGTTGCAGAGAAAACTTGAGTGAAACGTACTTGTACATCTAGGTGGAAACCTGTCGCAATACGACAGGAAACACTAAGAGAGACTCACGAGGGAACCGATACACCAGCTCTGTTAGGGGAAAGAGTCGAACTGAGAGATTATTGTAGAGGTGAAAGATGGATGGTAAAGGTAAAGGTAAAAGTAAGGAAACTATGGGACTTGGTTGGTGTGAATATATGCGAGTGAACAATATGTTTACATTAGGGGTTCGACATGTTTTGCTGAACAGAGGAGTGATTTGTACAGAGCAGAAAATCAACAGACTCAATGGAGACTGTAGAGGCCCTCGCAAGGACGAACACATGACGGAGAAAAAGAAGAAGGCATTGAGTAAAGAGACGAAGATAGTAACGGGCTGAGGCGGGTAAACTCGTAAGCTGAATTTATCGTATCAGATAAGATTATAAAGAATCTGCCGTTAACACGTCACTTTCAATAGCACAGTGCCAGTTCCGTTGCACCTCCGCAGTTAACGAGCGTCGAAATGGCTCAAGAGCTCCTAATCAGGTTCGGAACTAAAAGATATAAAGGTTCTCTATCTCTCCCTTTCCATTCGTCAAAAGATACCCACAAGTTTCGTCCTCCCAGTCTCTCCTCTCTTTCACAGTATTTAACTTTCCCAAGTTAATACCTTCCAAGATTCTGCGACTTTCGACCTTCGTGGCGGGCCTTCCTGCAATTAGCCGTCGAGTTATTTGCCAAACTCCTCTTTGGAACTCATCCCAGCCTTTCAGGACAATATCAAGAACATACGTTGTTCACCCTCAGGACGCCAGTATGACCGTTTCTTATACGAATAATGACAAACCGAACGTGGTAATTGTTGGTGGAAGCTACGTTGGTGCGTGTTATCGTTGTGTGCTCCCATTACTAGCCTGAATCTGAGGTATAGGTAACAAAGCGGTTGATGAGATAACACCTAAAGTCTACAAAACTCACAACGTCGTACTCATTGAAAAGAATTCACATTTTAGAGTAAAAATACCCATATCACTGGTAAAGTTTCGCTCATGATTGCTTGCTTTTTTATCTAGCATCTTTTTGCATTTCCTCGAATACATGCTGTCACTGGTTTCGAACATAAGGCTTTCATCCCGTATACTCAGCCTGGATCCACAAATGCGGCGCCGTTTTTCGCTTCAGCGAATGCTGTTGTATCATCCACAACTGAGGCTACGGAAGGATATGCACCACTTCCATCCGATTCCATTCAAATTGTGCACGAAGCTGTTACATCTATCCTTCCAGATAAAGTCATGCTTGGTAACGGAAAGGACTCAATTCCCTATGACTTTCTTGTTTTGGCGACTGGAACCGGACGACCTGGACCAGAAGGGTTGGTAGGACAGGATAAGAAAACTGGCGTAGAAATTGGGAGATTTCATCAGGAAAACGTGAAAAAGGCTAAGAACATCGTGATCGTAGGTGGCGGGGCATACGGTATACGTGAGTTTATTATCAATATATGAATATTTGGTTTATCGTAATGAATTTGGTGCCTCGTCAGAACTTGCCACAGACCTCAAAACACACGAGCCGACCAAATCGAAAAACGTTACTGTCATTCATTCTCGTCCCCACCTCCTCAACCGATTCCATGAAGGCCTCCATGAAATCGCATTGGCAAGATGTAAGGAACTCGGTATTGACGTTGTGCTAGGAAAGCGTGTTATCTTCCCTGAAGGTGGATACCCTTTGGGGACGACGGACGAAGAATTTGATATTCAATTCGTTGGTGGTGGAAGTGTACGAGGGGATCTCGTGGTACGTCTTTTCCTTCGTTTCTTGATATACACAGAAACTTTTGATACATGATTGAACAGATTCTCTGCACCGGCGCTGTCCCTCTTTCCGAACCTCTCAAAACCCTTGCTCCTTCCGCGATCGACAAAAACGGGTTCATCCGCGTGAAACCCACCCTACAGATTGATGTTCCTGGAGTTTCCAATGTGTTCGCATTGGGAGACGTAGCGGATACTGGGGCACATAAGGCTGCAAGACCAGCAGTAGTTCAGGCTGAGGTTGTTTCGCGGAACATTGAAAGAATTATTCGAGGGAGGGAGGTTGGACAAAATGAACCAGAAAAGTTAGACCAATACCAAGTTGACGAGGCGGGTATTCATCTTAGTTTGGGTTTGGTGAATGCATTTTCAGGTTCCTAATCGTTTCAACCTCTGACAACATCAAACAGGATAAATCATTGAAGTTTCGAAACCCTTCTGCGAGCAATCCCAAACCTATGATTATGTGGGATAAACCTGGTTCTCAAAAGGCTGATGCGGGATGTGCAAAAGTGTGGACACTCAGAGCTCCTTGGGCTGGCAAAGAATCTTACCATCTGTGAACGGCCCGGAAGATATGCATTTAGAGGATACCCAAAGGCACGCGTAGATATGGTATACAATACAATTTTACATTTGTTGCGATCATCTATCAACCAATTATGCGGGTTCCCCTCGAGCAGCAGCTTTTCCACCTGTCTCCCTCAATTCTCCCTTCTCATGCATATCTGGATTGTGGGCGGCTTTTCCGATGATCTGAATGAAGGTTTTGAGTATCGAAAGGCGTAACGAAGATGTGGGCTGTACCTTCTGAGTCTTACCAACAACCTTATCCATCACAGATGCCTTACCCTCAGGCAAATCTGCATTTCCGCCAACAGAAACACCGCCTACAGGCGGAGGCTGAACGTCCACTGGGCGTTGTTCTCTAGAGATACCGTTGCCTTCGCCATGTGATTGCTGGAGACTATCGTGATGTGGGTGTTGAGCAACCTCGCGTTGACCAGTCATTTCGGGATGGGCACGAGTAAATTGGTTCTCCATGCTGTCGTTCCAAGTGCTTGGAGTACGCTCCATGGTCTCAGCACTGTAGTCGACGGTGTTTACGCCGCGCTGTGCACCGGGAAGAGGATCGTCAGAGCTGTGGACGTGATGAGAAGGACGGAGAGCATCGGCAGAAGAGAATTCGTTAACGTTGGACATCATGATAAGCAGTTGACGGTGATTTACAGACGGGTTGAGTGAGTTATATATAAGAGCCGAGGAAAACGGCGTCATGTGTCCGTCATTGGAGGCTGGAGCAACCCAAGTTGAATTATGTCATCGTGTCAAAGCTATCCATACGATCCAAATTGGGAAATTTCTACAAATTTTCAGTGGCCTGGTACTATATCTGTAAATAGACGTATTATTCCACCCTTTTCCCCTCATTCGCTGACAGGATCTGAAAGCCCGCTTTCGGATTTGGCCGGCATTCAGGCAACATCACCGTTTCTGGTCTTCAACGGATTCCTTATCGACCAGCCTTCCTAGCAGTCAGGCTACCCTACTTTGACTCCCAATCTTTATAATACATCACAAATCCCCTCAAGATGCACAAACACAACCGAATCAAACTTTTGACTATGGCACTACCTTCAACTGGGGAAAGTTCACAGAGGATTATCAAGACACCTTGGTACATCTTAACTGGAAGGATTGTCTCCGACTGCAGAAAGCTGACTAGTATCCTAGACCTCGCTGTACATTGATTATATGCCAGACTTTTCAAAATGGTCACACTCTATCGGATTGTCGTACTCGAATCAGCCAGCATATAACTTTCGTCTAGATACTGCTGCTAGCGCCGCTATACCAGACACTCCCGAGATCGAATCGTTTGGAATCCCGACCCTTGACACAGCTCGGCAATTCACCGGAGGAGTCCATCTAGGTAATCGCAATCTATTCTGTAGTGAAATTGGTGCTCGTGCCGGAGAAGCAAAGTCGATGCGTATGGCTGAACTGCTGCTGGATGTGAATAGTCAATATGCAGGTGGCGTGAATGTAGTAATGCTACATGGCTTTGCGTATTCAGGCAGTTATACAAACACGACATGGCCAGGCGTTACTACTTTCGGGTGAGTGCTAGCTAACTCACTTTCTACACTACTAATTCTCATGCACGGGCCGCGCACGGTATCATTACAAGGAATATCTAGATTACATGGCTCGATCGCAATATGCTCTTCAAGCAGGAGTTTCCAAAGTGGACCTTGCAGTCTACCGGAAGGGATATGATATCACTCTGATACCTCCTTATACAGGCACTTCCCTCCTCGTGAGTAGTGGGTACTCGCACGAATATATTAGCCCCGAATATCTTGAACTTTCAGGGGTGACAGTCTCCGACTCCCGTCTTGCACCTTCCGGTCCTGCATACAAAGCTATGATCCTGAGCCGTCAGGGAAATATCACTGTCAATGCCGCTCAGAAGCTTGTCGATTATGCTCAAAAGGGATTTCCCATTGTGATTGTAGGTGACGTGCCGAGTGACATACCTGGGTTCGAACTGGGCAACGCGTTGATGTTGCAGGTTTAATCGCTGATGGGTCAGCTCACCGCGGAGCCTACCGTTATTGTAGTGGACGACGAAAGCGATGTTCCCTCTACATTAGTCTCATTGGGCGTTTTCCCGGTGGTCTCAGCTGATCCACCTTCGGCGACCTTGTACAGCGTTGTTCGAGAGGTAGACGATACTGATTCGAAGACTGCATACTTCTTCCTCTTCAATTATGGTGATTCAGCGATCAACTTTACGCTTACACTTAATCCTGGTTTTATTGGTTCACCGTTCGTCTGGCAACCATGGAGTGGAGAAGTCACTCCAGTTGTCCTCTATTCCAACCCCTCTGAAGGAATTATTTCGATCCCTGATCTCTCACTTAAATCTAACTAAACGGCTCTGTTCGCTGTAACATTAGGCGAGTCTCTGTTCCCGTTCAGACCAGCCATCTTGTTTCTGCCGATTCTGGTATCATGGTGGTTGCTTCCCCCTCTTCTCTCTCAGAGCTTGAGCTGCGCTCGTTCGATGAAGGGTCCAAGCAATTCATCACTGCAGGCGGACATACAATGACAGCTAGTTTCTCCCTGGAAGGCGAAAAAATAAAAGTTCTGAACGGAGTGCAATTAAACGTTACGGCATGGACACCTCCCTCAGATATCAGCGAACCCAAATTATCCTTGTACCACAATATTCTATTCACCTTACACAGGGACTGGTTCTTTGGAATGATATCGAAGGTTATGTCAACATCTCCGGTGTAGGAACTTACACCACTTCCTTCGAATGGGGTCATGCAGACAATGGTTCTGTGGGTTTAAGGTTAAGGTTTAGAGAAATCTTCCACTCAGTGAAGGCGTGGTTGAATGATCAGCAGGTTACGACGGCAGACCCGACACACCCAGTGGTAGATATATCAAAGTTGGTAATCAAGGGAACGAATACGATTAGAGTGGACGCGGCAAGTACATTGCTGAATGCTGTCAACGCGGTGAGTTTTTGGTGGTTTAAATATAGCACGGTCAACTAATTACTCTGGATCAGGTTCCCCAAGTCAAATCGTTAGGACAATTACGCCTTTTGACTGAACCAGTTCCGCCGCTGAATCAACAGTATGGTTTGGATAGCGAACATTACGCTCATCCCCTATGCTTGGGTTACAATGTCGATGTCTCTGTAATTCTTTACAAGGAATAGAGTGCTATGTGGGGACAACTGTCAGACGATATTTAGTCGAAAAATGAGTTGATTTGAGAGTAGGTATAACGCCGCGTGCCCTGGTGATTTTGAGATCTCTGGAAAGGGGTGATTGAGCTCATTTCCCCGCCCCGCCATTACGCATCAAATTCACACGCCTCCAATTGAGCCCATGTGATGGGAATTTCTCCTTTAATCTCACCAAACAAGGACAATCTAATCTCATTCCTTGAACTCAAACACTCATCTAGTCTATAAGTTTTACCATTCTTCAGGTTCGTGTTTGAACATGTGCTCAAGCACTTTTCCGTTGGTAGAGAACTAATTTTTTGCGTGCGGCCTTTTTGCTTTCCGACTTGACACGCTCCGAAACGCGTCGCGCTGTAAGTGAATGTCTAGTTTGATCTGGAACGCGATGCTTATATGCTATCGTGCTTCCCATCAAAACATAGTCACATTTTACGCGTTTCATCATCATACCTCTACCTTAGAACCATTCACTTACTCCAATGGCCCCTCGATCTAAGACTGGTGATAAGTCTACTAAGGGAACCTCCGATGGTCAAACTAAGAGCGTAGTAACGAGGAGTCAGAAAGCAGGATTGCAAGTGAGATAAACTGCTCACTCATGATTGACCGGCGAGAACTAGTAAATCCGTCTAATGCCAGGAGTAGTTTCCTGTAGGCCGTATACACAGATATCTCAAACAACGAACACAGCACAACGTTCGTATCGGCGCTAAAGCTGCAGTTTACACTTCGGCCATCCTCGAATACCTCACTGCAGAGGTACTGGAACTTGCTGGTGAGTATATTCAATCTCGACCGTTCCAATTGAACGATGTTTCACTGACTCGGGATGCACGATACGACCAGGAAACGCTTCGAAAGACCTACGTGTTAAAAGAATCACGCCTCGACACCTACAGCTTGCTATTCGAGGGGACGAAGAGCTTGACACACTTGTTCGAGCAACAATTGCAGGTGGAGGTGTTCTTCCGTTCATTCACAAGAGCCTCACGGCCTCAGTATCCAAAAATGCGGTGGCTGCGGCGAAAAATCCTGGAGAAAGTTAAAACTTGGGCTGGACCTTAATTGCATATTACCTATGTAGGCAGCTGCTCTATATCATTATTTGCCATGGTTTACTTTACATTATCTCGTTGCCCCTTCTACTTTGTACATATTTAAGACGTGGCAGTAGTGCTCCAACACACCCAGTGATCGGCGCCGAGAGAGAAATCGTGTCTGAGGCCTGAGGCCTGTGCGCTGAGCGCTGAGCGCTGGTACGATGCTTAGAAGGTTCTGGAACGAAAGGAAGACGAAGTTTGATAAACCGACAGAGCAAACTAATACTCAATGGGGATCTGTTCATTGTGGCTTCTGAAAATCGCGGAGAAAATAGTCGCACAATCTCTCACTAACTTCCCGGCTGTGAGGAGAATGACAAGCAAGTTTTGAAAGTCAACTGTTGCCAAGCACGTGCTTGAGTTGTTAACCGCCGGTCACACTTTACTTTTAACCGTCAACAACATTCTTATTCATCCTTCAACTTGTCATCGCTCCCGACGGCCTACTCAGAGATGGCGGGGTCAGTAAGCCTCCAAATACCAACTACGGACTTACCAGCAGGTCCTTCTCGTCAGCAATATGGCTCTTCATCCGCATCTTCCAGGCCTGTTTCCGTCAATGTTCACCCGTCTTCTGCTGGATCAACACCGTCTTCCTCCAGAAAACAACGGGCCTCACACACAGTTGTGACATCTACTAGTCAACAACAGTCGCAGACTAATGGGTCTAGCAATGGTCGTCATGATGGTGCTTCACCACCGTATACGGATATTTACAATCATCCTGCAGCAGTAGCTTACGCTTCTGCCCATCCACGACGAACTATTCCAAAATTCGGGCCTTATCTGCTTTTACAAACTCTCGGGGAAGGAGAGTTTGGCAAGGTCAAGCTCGGTCTTCATAGCACTTGGGGAGAGGAAGTTGCTGTCAAGCTCATCAGGCGAGGCAATGTCGATAGCGCTGTCCGCATGTCCAAAGTCGAGCGTGAAATTGAGGTTCTTAGGGTACGTAGAATACTTCACTTTTTTCCATGGTCCGGCGTTGGCACTTTGCAACCATCAGAGGCTATTTTACCAACGGATATCTCACGCATTTTAAGCACATAAGAAACTGACTCTCGCGCTTCTGGTTTCTAGACCCTCAAGCATCCCAACATCGTTCGTTTATACGATGTCATTGAGACGGACAAATACATAGGAATTATCATCGAATTTGCTTCAGGCGGAGAGCTTTTCGATCACATTCTCGCACATCGCTATCTGCGTGAGAGGGATGCAGCAAAGCTCTTTTCCCAGCTGATATCCGGTGTGTGGTATATCCATCAAAAGAAAATCGTTCATCGAGATCTCAAACTCGAGAACCTCCTACTTGACCGTCATCGGAACGTTATCATCACCGATTTTGGTTTCGCCAATCGCTTTGAACATCGTGCAGACGATCTTATGCAGACCTCGTGTGGGTCTCCATGTTACGCTGCACCTGAGCTGGTCATCAGCGATGGTCTTTACGTAGGCAGCGCCGTGGACATCTGGAGTTGTGGTGTTATTCTGTACGCCATGCTCGCTGGGTACCTTCCTTTCGACGACGACCCTGCAAATCCGGATGGTGACAACATTAATCTCCTGTATAAATACATTGTCAATACCCCTCTCTCCTTCCCCGACTACATAAGTGAATCCGCTAGGGATCTTTTATCCATGATGCTCGTCGCTGATCCTAGCAGACGGGCTAGTCTCGAGAACGTCATGCAGCATCCTTGGTTGGCCGCATATCGTGCTCCTCCCACAGATCCTAACAACGGCCAACTGACTGCCTTCGGACGTACGGTGGAGGAGCTAGAGAGATCCGCCATGGATCAGCACCTTCAAAAGAGATTGGCTTACCAGAAACAGATGAAAGCTGCTGCTGCTCCCGCCGCTCAAGCTACTGCTGTTGAGAGAGGTACACGCTCTCAAAGCTACCGTCAAGAAAGTTACAGTAATGGTGTGGCCGCGGGCGCTTTGATTAGCCCACCTCCTGCTCGGAGCCAATCTATCGAACCGACTGCGTTGTACGAGACTCCGAATGACCATTCCAATCAGATCATCTCGTCGCCAGCATCCGCCTCTGCGCCTGGACGAGGGCCGAAAAGTAGTTATGGTGTGGATGTGGATGATCCATTTGCTGCTCCCCCCGGTACCATTTTGCCTATGTCTGCTCCTGTGGAAAGTCCAGCTGAGAAGAAAAAGGCCCGGCACACGGTACAACTTGAGTATGATTCCCGTCCTTCGAGGAAGGAGAAAGAGAGACAAGAGGAACCTCGAGAGCGTCGGAAACAATCAGACCGTTCCCGCTCACCCAGCCACCGCCAGCAGAGCAGCTCGCATGTACAGACGCCTACGAATTCTGGCTCGGAACGAAGACGGGGCTCACAAAATAGCTATTCAAAACCAGCTCCCATATCTCCTGCTCCTGCTACTCCGTCTAGAAGAGGCAGTGAACATCGATCTCCCACTACTCCACGCTCCAAACCCCCGCCTGTCTCCACGGTAGATCCTCCTAGTATCACTCTTGCTAGCCCTCCTGACACGCCCCTCAAGTTCGCCCCCCATCTTTCTGAGACTGATGGCGAAGCGGAGGTGACGGATAAGGATGTACCTCAGAGTGGATCGCAAAGCTCATCTGGCAGCAAGCACAAGAGAGGGATATCCTCTGGTGATCGGTTAGCGAGGATATTCAATGGACCTGACGGGTCCTCTATGGAGCCCAATTCTCCTTCTCCCTCTAACGCTCCCAGCAATACCTCCGGGTCTCTCTTGTCCCCTTCTACTGGCAGCGACAGGGATGTATCGTCGGCAAATTCAAGTGCTAAAAAGAGTCGCCGAAACACCCTGACCGTCATGGTAGAGCCGTTCAAGAGCACTATCAAAAACAGGAACAAAGGACGGATGATATCAACACCCGTATCTTCTGCGCCGGATGTCGACGAAAAGCGGGGACGGGATACTTCCCGGAATGCTATTCCCTCTTCGGCTATGGACTCATCTGATTATCAATCCCCGAACGGTCAAAATCAAGGGATGCAAGCGTCGACTAACAAGGCTGTTAAAGTCATGGAGTGGTTCAGAAACAAGAGCAAGGCCCGGGACTCTGTCACTGTTGGTGGCGCCATGCGTAGCACTGGTGCCTTATCTGAGGATGAGGAAAAGCTTGCATCTGCCAGGGCAACCACGCCAACGCAAGCGAAGTACGGTCAAAAGAATGCCATCCTAGGTGGTACTGTGAACCAGGCTCATCCCCCTCCCGCAGTTGTAACCACTCCCCGCTCCGCTAGTCGTTCGTCAAACCGGCCCACCCGAACAACGTCCTCAGATACATCGACCACTACTCCTAGCTTTGTCACTAGATTCCGAAATTCCGTTACTGTCGGAGGAGGAAGCGGAGCTAATAGTGAAAGGACTCATGCCAAAACCCCAGGAGGCCAATTACGTACCCATCACGGCGCTGTTGACCAGTCGACGGTGACTACCAGACCTCCGCCAGAGGTAATGAAGCATGTACATGCGATTTTGGTGGCTATGGGCGTAGAAGTTCAGATCGAGAGCGAGTTCAAGTTCCGCTGCATCAGGATTAAGCGAAAGAAATTGCCAGGTGCTCCAGGTAGTAGCAATGTTGGTTTCATGGGTGGTAGTGGAAATGGTCTGGCGGCGTTTAATATGGTTGGAAGTGCAACCCTCAATGGAGTGAGTCTTGCGATTCCTAGTTGACTCTACTGTTACAGAACCTCAAACATCTTTGCTAGGTCGATAAACGTGGGTTACCAGTTCCTGCCCACCAGAATTTCTCAGGTTCCACCGGGATGCTTCGCGGTTTGTTAATGCGTAGACAATCATCACAGGTTTCAGCTGGTGTGGGCTCCTCTTTTGAGGATGATACCCCGAACAGTAGCCTCGTCATAACTGAGGGTTCCGGGCCAGAACCTCTCTATGGTGATTCTACCGAGGACGTCGGTGACGAAGTCAAGTTCTCCGTAGAATTGACCAGATTGTCTGGGTTGAACGACACATACAGTCTAGACATTCGACGATTGAAGGGAAATTTGCGCAGTTACAAATTCCTATACGACACTATCAGAGTGTATGTGTTTTTTTTAATTTTGTTCGTTGCTGAGGGTTGCTCAACTCATTCTTCTTAGGCGTGCGGAATTGTCTTAGAGATCCAGAATAGTGTGATAATGTTGCCTTTCATATGCTCACCTTTTTCTGCTGTTCTTTCCTTGTTGTTCATTGGTAGATACTTAGCTCTCGCTCACTCTTCGATCACGCGATATATCCTAGTTTTCTTTTAATACCCTTTTCACTTTTTACATCGTCTGGTTGTTCAATATTAGTATCAAGTCTCGGTGGATACACATGAGTTTTAACTCGTAATCCAGTCCAGTCCTCTAAAGGAGGACATGCATTTCTGCCATTGTCATTACTACGTTTCCTTCTCTGATACAAATCATTCTGTGCCTCACTGTTGTTATTTGGGCTTGACAGTTCACTGTACATATATCTTCAACCTAAGGACCACAATAGCTGTCCAATATGAACAATTGCCTTTTCTTTTCGAGCGTTCGAGGTTATATCTTGAGTGTTAGTGGACGTGAAGGCTTTCGGCGTCAAGAGGCCTGCCTTGAGAATGGACATATAGAAGTAGTAACGAAGGAAGATATCACAGATACTAAGCGTCAGTGCCAACTTGTTTTCGCTTTCAGGCAATAAAAAGCGGACATCCCTCCTCCTGTAGCGCCTTTTCAGTAGAAGCTCCAAACTAGAGGCGGGGACGGAACCAAAAAAAAAAGGAGAAAACGGCGCATCAATTTTCTAACGTACGTGGGATAAATAAACGATGTCATTTCAATCTTTCGTAAATTCCCTGTCAACATTTGGCCACAAGGCAGCCCTCCTTACGACTATTTTCACTGCTATTTCTTGAAAATTTTACACGCCCAGCATGTCACGAATGTTTTGCATACCTGGAATTATCTTCCTGTTCTGCGCTTTTGTGCTCAGTATACTCGTGTCTATCTCTTTGCCATTCTTGCCCGCCTTGGATATCGCCAGAGCTCATATGAATGGAAATGCGTTGATCAACGGAGATACAGTCAATGAAATTCGAGTATGTGTCTCCGACTCCCTTTTCCTATTTCCCAATTTTGACCAGTCGGTCTTTCCAGTTCGGAGTTTGGTATGCCCGTTCTAATACAATTGCCAACCAACCAACCTTTCTGATAAAAAAACTAGGGCTGAATGCACATACAAGGATGATGGTTCCCGCATCTGTGGAGACGCGGGCCACGGCTACTCTACCTCTATTTCTGACACTAACAAGGACGCAAATGTCATCATTGGTAGCTCTTGGACCCGTGGATTAGCAGTCCACCCCGTTGGTCAGTCTCTTGAGCCCAACGCGATTTGTTGTCTTTTCTAAAAAAAATTATTCCATTATCATGATAGCTACCGCCGTGACCTTTATTGCCTTGCTTTTCTCCTTCTCAAGCCATGTCACTGTCACGCTTATCGCGTCCATACTGTCGTTCCTTGCCGCCCTCCTTACCTTGATTGCGTTTGCAATTGACATCGCCCTTTATGCGTTCCTTCACCATGAGGTTGGGAAGATATCTGCAATCGAAGGTAGCACAGACACTGCACCAGGTGCGTTTTCCTGCGCCACCTTCTAGCCGCTTTAATTTCAACCACGTTCCATACACTAATTTCTTGATGCGTAGGTTTCTGGTTGACATTCGTTTCACTGATCCTGCTTCTCCTCGCTGGTTGCACCGTGTGCTTCGGCCGTCGAAGGGATCGTATGTCTGGTGCTTCTTCATACCCTTCCTATCCAATGTCTACAAAAACACCCTTCTGGAAACGGTTCCGCAGGACCTAAATTCCTCATAGTGCGCGCGCATGACTTACAATCGTTATCAAACGATGGATAGTAGGAGGGCATGTTCGACGTGTTGTATACAAGCGTTACGTCCCGGTTTCAAAGCTACTTATATTTCTTTCTCGAGAAACTACACCGTCCGTCTATCTTTCGGAGTGGTTCATGTCCGCTGTTCCCGTCTTTAATTTTTCCTTCCCGTTCTAAGTATGTATACTCATTTGCCTATAGCCTTTCTTGTTGATACCCTATGGAGATCGCCTTTGATTAGTTTTTTTTCTAGACCTTTTGTGCTCATTGTACGACTTACGCCTCTGTGTAATCCAGGCAATTGGTGCGGGAGAAGTCACACAGATCTGGGTTTTTTTTTCGACATATCGTTTTGTATCTCCTTCTTTCCCCATTGTACTCATTCTGGTCCCACATAATGGCCAGACAGAGCGCGTAATGATATCCCTGATTATGTACTCAGTACTGTGAGCTCAGGCTGTAACCCTGTCACGGACTGCCACCTAGTGCAATAGGTAAGTCGACGTCCGATGGTTGATCGCACTGCACTGTCCGCTCACTGTGATGAAAAGTTATGCAACAAGTCCAACTTGAATGTCTCGTCGTCAAATGCACAATATTCCGTGAAATTTAAAATGCAGGATTAGCGGACTCTGATCGCACAGGATTTCGGAGCGCATAAACGGGTGTTGAATAGTACCAAGTACAGGTGTGGCATGGAAATGTATCTGCGGTTACACGTTCCTGCACAGGATACACACTCTACTCGTTGAGAAGCGAGGCCTCGATGTCGTGGAGCTAGGGAATCAAATACATGAAAAGGGAATTGATCTTCGGCCACAACCCGAGTTTCCTAAACACGGTAGTCTGGTTTTAATTGATGTCTTCCCGTTGAAACCTACGAGTGCGCAGAGGACCGGACATTTATACACGGCGCTTCGGACTGGTACAAAAGAGAAGCTGACCTATGTCTTGCAATTCCTGACTTTTCCCGCGCAACAAGGCCGCCCCCTAGTCCCGTCGAAAGCCTTTCTCGTGTCAAAAATGCCCAGTAACGGCTTTCCCTTACACCCAGGGTACAGGCATGGCCCTCCGCCTCCACCGGGCCTCGCGCCACTCGATGAAGACGTCAATGATCAAGGCGCGATAGAGATGCGAAATGTGCAGGACGCAGAGAAGAATGAGAAGAAGATGCCTGAGCCGGAGGTGCTCGAAGTTCCCAACAATGAGCCGATCGCTGTTTCATGGGATGGGCCGGACGATCCTCGTAATCCACAAAATTTTTCAAACACGAAGAAATGGGTTATCACTGCTGTTTGTTGCGCGTTAACCATCAATGCGTATGTTAATTCTGTTGTCTGGTAGTACATTTGGAAACTGATTCACGAATCGGATCACATCCAAACAGAACATTTGCTTCTTCCGCCCCTGCTCTTGCGTCTGGTCGGTTGATTGCACGATTTGATATCAGTGAAGAGGTGTCCGAACTAGTTACTGTTCTCTTCCTGATGGGATATGTTCTCGGGGTAAGTGGCCTTTTTGAACGCACAAAACAAATACCGCGTCTAACCCTCCTTTGTGTTTCCATAGCCCGTGTTCTGGGGATCTGGAAGTGAGATGTTCGGGCGTAGATACGTTTTGATGTTTGCCATGTGTTCATACACTATTCTCTTCGTTGGGCAAGGTGTAGCCACCAATATCCAGACTGTCCTCATATTACGGTTTTTTTCCGGGGCATTTGCTGTTGCACCTCTTATCACAAGTGGAGGTACGTTGCTAGTCTCATCGGGCTCTCTGAATGACTTGAAACTGACTCATCATCTTCAGGTATTCTCGCTGATGTATGGAATGCACAAGGTCGTGGATATGCAACAAGTCTTTTTGGCGGATGTGTATTTTTGGGACCTTCTTTAGGACCCCTCATTGGTGGTTTGTAAGTATCTTACGCAAAGTACGCAGTGACGATGGAATATCTGACAGGGTTTCGCAGTGTCGCCGCTGACCCGCGCTTGGGATGGGAATGGATATATTGGGTTATGATGATTTTTGCCGGAGCATGCACTCTTTTCGCCATAGTGTGTTTACCCGAAACATACGGCCCAGTCCTTCTCACACGCAAGGTTCGTGCAAGTTTGTTGCGCCACATATATGAAAATTGAACATATTGTCATTTCTCTGTCCAGGCAGTACGTATGCGGAAAGAAGATCCCATTGGCAACAGGAATGCAATCTCTGACCATGAAAAATTGGATTCATCCTTCCACGGTATTTTGGAGCGCACATTATACCGTCCTTGGAAGATGATGGCCAAAGAACCAATTCTAATGCTCATCACCGTTTACATGTCCGTCGTGTATGGCATTTTATATGCCTGTAAGTAATCGTGTCATCTTGAAAACGTTAGCTGATGTTTTTTTTCCAGTATTCGAAGCGTTTCCTGTTATATTCGTGGAAACGAGAGGTTTCACCGTCACGCAACAAGGACTTTTATTTATTGGAATCGGAATCGGCAGTGTATTGACGACGTTCATGAATTTGTACTTTGCAAAGCAAGTTAACAAGATCGTTCCAAAGTGGAAAGGTTTTCCTCCTGCGGAATTGAGACTCTACAGTGCTATGATTGGCTCAGTTATGCTGGTCATCAGCAGCTTCTGGCTTGGATGGACTGGAAACTATGCGAGTGTACCTTGGTATGTGCCAGGTATCAGCACAGTCTTTGTAGGGATGGCCATCTCTGCTATCTTTACTTCGCTTATCGTGAGTCTATCATCAATATTCATGTCGAGCTCTTTGCTCACGAATAACGTAGACTTACATTGTCGACACTTACTTGTGAGTAACATTTGCAACATATCCCTTGTCACTCTGCTAATTTCGTATTGTGTATGTCAACACAGGCTGCTCGCTGCCTCTGCTCTTGCAAGTAACACCATGATACGGTCTTTGGTTGGATCTGTCTTCCCTCTTTTCACCGTACAAATGTATCACAACTTGGGTATCAATTGGGCTTCAACACTGATCGCGTTGATCTGTCTGCTCCTATCGCCGATTCCATTCTTATTCTTCAAATACGGTGCACGAATTCGGCAGCACAGTAAATTTGCCCCGTGTTTGGTATGTTTATTTCTCCGACAATGGCTTCATGTCCTTTATCTGTAAATTTTCAGGATCTCAAGATTGCGAAGCAAATCCAGGAGCAAGAAGAAGTACAGGTCCGAATCCCATTGTATCTGACACGCGAATTCAACCTAAAGTATACAATTTTCAGTCTCGGAGGTCACGGTCTCCTTCCTCGAATGCGACTGTTAATCCAGCCCACGTCGAGGAAGCAATCGAGCCTGAAGACTCTCGTGCTATCAACGCGGCGTTACTCGAGAATATCCAACAGCTTACCAACACCATAAGCGAAGTTCAGTATCTTCTAAACGAAGCCATCTCAAGTCAGGCAGCTTCTTCACGATCACAAAGGGAACTTGTGGATGCCATCCGTCAACTTCGTAGCTCCGTACATTCCCGCAGAGACTCAGTATACAGTATTGGCCAGGATCCGATAACTCCACTGACGGGTGGCCAAATGCCACCAATACCTGAATCTTACTCATCACCGCTGCAGGCCCCTGCACCTACCAAACGTCCGACAACTCATGAATGGAGTGTGCGCCTGGGTCCCATTGATCTTTCAGCAGTCACCGATCTACATGGTACTGCGCTCAGCTTTGCCCGTATGACAAGGCGCGGAAACCAAATTTCCCCGCAGGTCCGAGGTCGCAAGGGTGGTCCCCATGTCCTGATCATGTCGTGGAAGACCGAAGAAGAAGCTAGAGCGTTCTATGAAGCTTGGTCGGAGGAGCCTCCCGTTGATTATGCCACTCTCTCGGTGGTCCCAAATTTTTAGCAGCGAATCGATTAGATAGATAAATCCAACCATAGGTCAGTTGGCTTGCCCTTTCGTCCTCGTTGCGGACTGTCACAGTCTACTATAATGATTTGTTAGTTCTTACTTGTTTTCTCAGATGTATTTAATTATCTTACCTTTCCATGAATCTTATCATGGTACTTCTAAATTAAGTAGTTTTAGTTGTTATGATGAACTGGAGACGCCTATGGTTAGAGCGTTCTCTATTAACCTGGATAGCTGCTTGTAGGTTCGAGGAAGAGAATTTCGTTCTGGTACCAAGGGTATTGTATGAGCGAACCGTACCCTTGGAATTCCGATCTTATGTTCCTTACTCCCGAATAATGCAGAAGACCTGCAGCTTGTTTTGAACATTCTCCTACCAGAGAGATAACAAAATTCTTGAAACTCAGAGGTCAGAGCTTTCTTAATGTCATGCACGAGCACGACGTTTGAGATTTCGCCGGCTCATGCTGACACAGCTGTATCAGCTGATGACTTTGAGGTCTTCGGGCCGGTCTGTTGCCGCTTCGCGAATTTTTACAATTTCGTGGACGGCCCCATTCCCAGTATGATACCATGGGCAGCAAAGAGACTGGAGACGTCTTCACTGTTGTCTCGTCAAGGCCTTCCTCGACCAGCGCGACTCTACTCCACTCCTTCTAGAAAGTCCAATGCACCTGCAGCAGCCACTCAACAAGTCCCTCCAAACAATTACACTTCTTTCCATCCTAGCTATTACAGGACTGGGGAAAATGCCGCTTCGCAAAACTTCCCTACCGACATGGAAAACTTTCTGAAGAATCCACCACGATATACTCTTTTACCCACCCCACTTCCATCCATAAGCTCAAGCGCTTCTGCCAAAAACTCGTCATGGCTGACGGACTCTGCAACGCAAGACTCTTTAGCCGTTATAGATGCCTGTCTATATCAGTTATTCGATGTCCCTCGCGCTAAAGGTATCTTTGACCGACTTAGAAGAGATACCCTTGGTAAAATAGTAGACGTACGGATGTACAATGCTTTCCTAGAAGCGTACGTCAATATGGCGATGTCAAAGGCTTCGGATAATAGGGAATTCTGGATAGAGTGTGCATGGGAGCTGTTCACAACCATGGAAGCTGGCCAGGAGAAAGTAGAGCCATCTGCTGGAACTTATGCCACCATGCTCAAAGCTTGGCTTCGGTGAGTTCGAAGAATCTATCGTTAACTGTAGAGGCTCACAATTTGCCAGATTTGGTCCTGATTCACTTCACCACGTATCTGACGCTGGAGCTGTGCGCCCAACCGATATGCTCCCAAGTATACTCAGCCGAGATATACCCATAGAAAGTGTCGTCGCAGATCGCATCTTCGAAACTTCTGATGAAGCAGCCGAGGTCATCAAACTGTTATCGAAAGCCGCTGCAGACTTGGGCCATACGGAGGCTATCACTCAGCTAGGTCAGACTGAGGCTATAGGCGCACATTACGACGACGTTCTCGCTGATGTCCCGGAAGTTATGCCTGTCATGCGTGTTAAGGTAAATTTCATTCAATTATTCCGATTCCTTGAATCCGAATTGTGACGTTTAGAAAAAAGAGTCCTCCGAAACATCGATTGAGGACGAAAAGCAAGAAACTGAATACGAAGTGCCCTTCAATCTTTCTAACTTACGTCGCCATCTCTCACGAGTATGTTTTGCTCGACGAGTGCTTCCAGAAGATGTTGCAGCACGTCAAAAGCTTCTAGAAGACACCGTTTATGAAACTGCTATGGACCGTCTCAAACATGAATCCGATATCTTCGAGCAGCTCGGTCTTGACCCAGGCCATTCACGACAGCCCGACATCCGCCGCTGGATGTGGGATTGGCACACAAAATTACAAGAACGACTGAAAGAGGAAATCAGAAACATAGAGCTTATAGAGGACAACAAAGAAGATCGCCTGCAATTATCACCATATCTTTCCTTGGTCCAACCCGAACGGTTATCACTCATTACCATTTTCGAAATTATGCGGCTACAGGGTTCCGGCGGCGTTTCTGAAGGTATGAAGACTACACGGGCACTGATTGCTGTTGGCAAGGCAGTCGAAAACGAATATAAAGCACAGATCTGCAAAAAGAACAACATTACGTTGCCTACTGTCGGTAGAGTGGGTGACAACGGGTACTTCTCCAACCTTGGATATAACAGTTTGCTGGAAAGGCGGATAGTTGCTGCTAGACATATGTCTGATGGGGAAGCATGGACTGCAGCTTGGACCCAGGCAACGCGAGCTAAAATTGGAGGCATTTTGGTCGAATGTCTCATGGATGTCGCAAAAGTGACAAGAACTGCGACGCACAAAGTCACAAATGAGGTCCTGTATGTATCCAACCCGTGCTTTATGTGTTGTGCTGATCTTCCCTCCATAGCACCGAAGTTCAGCCCGCATTCCACCACACTTATGAACATAGTCGTGGACAGAAACTTGGTGTTATCCGGCTTAACCCTGTGGTTTCAGAACGACTAGCAAATGACAATATGCGGGATACCATACACCCTCGTCATTTACCTATGCTTGTGAAACCTAAACCTTGGTTAGGCCTCAAAAAGGGTGGTTATATGTTCAGTGAAGGTAAGCTTTCACCGAATATCAATCTCTCCAACCTTTGAAGTTGAATTCCGCAGTCTCGGCTATGCGTTTCAAGGAATCCGTAGAGCAGCAAAGCTATCTCAACCATGCCTCCGAACTGGGCAATGTCGAACTTGTGTACGCCGGACTGGATGTTCTTGGAAGCACGCCGTGGCAGATAAATCGCAAAGTTTTTGATGTCGTACTCAAAGTTTGGAACTCTGGAGAGCAACTAGGCAAGCTCCCGCCCGCAATATTTGCAGATCCAGAGCCTGTACTTCCTGAAGGTGCTGACGTCAAGACCCGTACGACCTATATACATCGTATGAAAGGATGGACGCAAGCGAAGGCCAACAATCATTCTGACAGGTGCAGCGTGAACTACAAGATTGAAATTGCCAGGACTGTAAGTCTTGCTTGTGTTTTCATAAATGTAATCTTAAAACCCAAATCCCCCAGTTTCTTGGGGATACCATCTACTTTCCTCATAATATCGATTTCCGGGGCCGCGCATATCCAATTCCTCCGCATTTAAATCACATCGGCAATGATCTCAGTCGTGGACTTCTGATTTTCGCAGAATCCAAACCTTTGGGCGAACGTGGTTTGCGATGGCTTCAGATTCATCTGGCAAATCTGTACGGCTATGATAAGGCTAATTTTGACGAGCGTGTACAGTTTGTTAAGGATAATTTGGACGACATCTTCGACAGTGCTACTAAGCCACTGGAGGTAAGTCTTCATGGGTGGCCGTCTGACAAGGTTCTATCTAACATTAAGACCAGGGCCGACGGTGGTGGACTCATGCGGACGATCCCTGGCAATGCCTCGGTACATGCATAGAGCTTCATGCTGCCTTGACATCTGAAAATCCCATTGAATATGAGTCATGTCTTCCGGTACACCAAGATGGAACATGTAACGGTTTGCAACACTATGCTGCGCTAGGAGGTGATTCTCGCGGTGCTCAACAGGTCAACTTGAGTGCTGGCGAACGTCCATCGGATGTCTACACCTATGTCGGGAACATGGCAGAGGAAATCATCAAACGGGACATTACCAAGGGAGAAAAGTATGCGGTTATGCTTCAGGGTAAGATTACTCGTAAAATCGTTAAACAGACGGTGAGTCAGTCTGCTAGCTGTCTATCAGTTGAGACTCATTTGTTTCCTAGGTCATGACGACTGTGTATGGTGTTACATTCATCGGAGCTCGAGAACAGATTGAAAGGCAACTCAAACTCACGAAACAATTCGCAGAAGAGGATGTCTGGGGTGCTTCAGCTTACCTTGCCAAAGTGGTATGTTGAATTACAGTCATCTATGTAGGCTCGAACTGAGCATATTATCGCAGGTCCTTGGTTGCATCGGAGATCTGTTTACTGGCGCGAAAGACATCCAACTTTGGCTTACCTTATGTGCTCGTCTCATCTCTAAAGCTATTCCGGAAGATCGTATTGCAGAAGCTCTGGCTGAATACCGTGTTCGCAAGAATCGAAAGACAAAGTCAAGGGGCAGGAGTAAGAAACCAGAACTTCCTCACGAATTCTTGCGTAAGGAACAAATGACCTCGGTTGTTTGGACAACACCGCTTGGGCTTCCCATCGTGCAGCCCTATCGCAAGCCGAATCGCAAACAAATTGTCACCTCCATGCAAACTGTCTATATCTCCGATCCCAATTCCTTGTCTGAAGGTGAGTTATCCTTCTGTCCCATATGTCCCATATGAACACTCTGAGAACGCTTTCAAAGTGAATACCATGAAGCAGGCTAGCGCTTTCCCTCCCAACTTCATCCACAGTCTCGATGCAACTCACATGATGCTCACTGCTCTCGAATGTCGGGTACGTTTCAGCATACTTTTAGGAGTTTTCATTGTCCTCATGTCCCTGCGTAATTGCAATAGACTCAAGGGTTGACCTTTGCCGCCGTGCACGACTCTTATTGGACCCATGCTTGCGACATCGACGAAATGTCCGGTATTATTCGTGACACTTTCATCGCTTTGCATTCATCGGATGTCTTAAGGAAACTGTACGATGAGGTATGGACCAACTCGTTTTTCGTTACTCGCTTTTCGTTATTAACCCCTCATTTTCTTTCACAGTTCATAGAGCGTTACCGAAATTACAAAGTTCCGCTCGCCAGTGTTCACAGCGGAGTCCTCGCCAAGGCGTTGAAACAAGCTGGCACTCGTATTACGGCCACTCCGGAACAAGCCAAATCATTGCAATCCATTGCCAACCTGGTGGAGGTATCTGATACCAGAAATTCTAGTATCCAAGAGAACGCAGACTCCGCAGACCTGAGAGCTTTACTTGTAGATTTGGCTGAGGAGCGTAAAGCAGCCAAGCTTGCCCGTGAATCCAAAGGCACCGAGGAGCATGAGGAGGAGGAGGAGGAAGAGGAGGAAGAGTCTGAAGATGATTGGGAATCTCCTCGTGCAAAGGCTGCTCGATTAAGGAAGGCGAACGAAGACCTCCAGTCTATCGAACTTTTGGGTAAATTCGTCGACCTGGTTGATTTATTGCCTCCTTTGCCCAAGAAGGGTGACTTCAAGGTCGAGGCGATCAAAGCCTCGCAGTATTTCTTCTCATAGTGCATTGCACGAAAACAATTTTGCTTTCGTTTCCAATATCTCTGCTTTTATTACATCCAAGCTTACACTCATAACGCAGCGCATCGCTATTCGCATATCTTATTATCATATCTCGTAGTTCCTGCACTTGCATTCGCACTGTATTCAATAGGATAGCATAGTTATCCCAAATTCTGTAATGAACCATTTTTTGTAGAATGGTGCATTTTGTTAATGTAGTGGAATGGAAACTGACTAGAGTTTAAAACGACGGTGCACACTGCAGATAATGTCTACGTTTTCCATATCCAACCCAAATGCTACTGTAACCTTCTTCATGTGAGTCCTTAGTGGTGGTGCGCCTCTGGTTTCGGTAGGTCCTGTTCAAGAAAGCTGAGGTACGCATCCGCGCCGCTGACAGTTTCTTCAGTCACTGAAGAGGACTGGGGTACAGATTGGAAGGCTGAAGCAGGCTCAGAGGCATCGTACGCAGCTAGTTCAGACGCGATGTCGAAAGGAAGAGAAGGAGCTTTTGGTGCAGGTGGAAGGGAGTAGGATTTGACAACACCGACGTGTGCGTCCTTCGGCTATAAACAATACCTCAGCATCCAAAACCATCAGATAGAGCGTATAGTATACTCACTGTGGGTGGAACCTTGTATCCTTTGATTTCCTTCAAGTAAAGATCTTGAACAAGGTCTACGGAGACATTCGGGATGAAAAACTACGTGTGAAATGAGTCAAACAGAACTACCTTTTCGCGCAGCGACAGAGGTCGAGAAGAAATGAGTGCGGGAAGCGTTTTGAGCCTGTAGAGTCAAAGATCAACGCGACAATTGCGGAAACAAAGGCAGCAATTACAGCGGTAGCAGTCCGTCTAAGAATGGTGGACATGATGGTGTATGGTATAGAACAGAGTGTAGGTTAGGGTTACGGTTGAAATCGTGCCGTGAGTCTCGGCAAGGCCTAGTTGACTCTTTTACCACCATGTTTTCTCGTCTTGCTGTTCGCCGTGCACCCAGGCTGGCATCTATGTCAGTTCGCTACAGCTCCAGTGTCAAGGAAGGCTCTGTTGCTCAGTCACGAGGCTTCAAGTACGTTTGTCGTACTTTCCGTCTCCATAAACTCATTCCAAACTCACAGAGAACGAGAAAGCGCCGTCGAAAGTAAGCGATATTTCAGATCACAAAAGCTGTAAAACTCACTATGCACCCAGGCGAATATGTTCACAAACAGGAACAAGCATATCTTAAGAAATTGAAAGCAGATGTGTGTATGTGTGTTCATAAAAGCTCACATAGTCTCATCTTTTTTTTATTAGATTGAACTGAAGAAGATCGAGCTCGTACGTGCACAAAATCTCCAAAATTTAGTTATCGTGCTTATATACTGCGCAGGAGAAGTTGGAGAAAGAGCATGCGGAAGCCGAGAAGAAGTAAATCACCGATTGAATCCTGTATGGCACCGTGTTCTTTTTCATGTACCCATTTGACGCTCATTCTTCTACGCAGGTAGCTTGGAGGTTTTCTAGGTCCCGTACTATCAATTCAATTTACCCTTCGAATCTCCTTTGCTTCTATATCTATCCTCTTCTCGAGAGGTGTTCCTACAACCACGGTGAAACTGGAAGCTTGAGAACATGAGTTTGAGCGATCATTCCCGCTGTTCAAACAGCCGGAGGGCTATTCATTTACAACTGCTGTTATGTGCTATCGGTCAACAGACCAACAAGCGTAAAATAACATCATTTCTATTTGTGATGGTTTTAGGTATTTTGCACTATCACATATAAGGAGGCTAGTCTTATCAGTACCAGTGTTCATGTTCAAAAGTGGCATTGGGTACGTATGGGATAGTCTCGAAATCATCGAAAATGCCTTTAACATTGTGGAAAGTATCTCGAAATCGACATTCGCTGTCTGCTCAGTTGGATATGCCCATAGGCAGGAACACATATATCTCAAAGGCTGGAAGCACCGGAGATGTATGTACATGCACCCTTGTTCGAAAAAGGTGACAATTGCCTCTCCTTCTTTACCTTTACAGATGATCGAGGCTCGTACGTGCAAGAAAGTGCGAAGATTGAACAATCTATGTATGTACTTGTATCTTGGTACCGTACGCAGGAGAAGTTGGAAAAAAGTGTGTGCGGAGAGAATGTATGTGTTTGTTCATGCACAGACGCTACTTCATAGCATCTAGACTAATTGCTTTGAACATGAACATGAACATTCAGACTACTGTACCATTTCAATCGCTTCGTCCTGCTTTAAATCAAGGCTGGTGCTTCGGGATTGCTATAAGAACAAAACTTTGTTTGACCAAGGGCCCCATCATATTCGACAATGTCCGAAAACGCTGCAAACATCAGCATAATGCTTCTCATTGCCCAAATTCCAACGAATGTGGCCCCCAGTGGTGTCAATAATCCTGACTATCGTCTTTGCCATTTTTAACTGCCAGTTTGCGCTTATACCAACCTTGGGTAGTAGTCTCGAAGATATCGAAAACACTATCAAGGCCATCGAAAACAGCGTCCCAGCATCAATATATCCAAACGGCGAGAATTCATACCTAGAACAGCTACACCGGTCAGTTTTTTCGTCAATTCTGTAGTTTTCAATGCGCCCTCAAGCCTTTCGAGCTAGTCTTCGAAATCAGCATGACTCTCTTAAAACTCGTCACAACCTATGGCGGTGTATCAAATCTTACACGATCGGTTCGTTTTGGGTGCTTTTACGGGAGACACAAACTGTAAGGGCGCAGACTCAGGATTTGCAATATAATTTGCTTGTGGGTGTTTCGTATTTGTATACGATTCCGTGTACAGGTACAGTGACTTGGGGGACTGTTGATTTTTTTTCTTGTAGAAGAGCATGGAGAATGAGTACGGGAGTCGATTTCATGAAAATAATTCGAAAGATGGAGATTCCTATACATAATTTGTTTACCTTCTTATAATACTTACACATTTGTAAAAGTTGTATATACGTAGTGTAGTATCAACACAACATCCATCTCGTCTCTCAAGATTTACTTCTGCTTTTGACGATTAATATCTCTTAATCTTCAAAGAAGTAATCACTTATGGTGCATTGGAAATCGGAAACTACACAACAAGCATCGCCTATATTTCACATATACCTACACCTCGATGACCATCCCTTAAACAACCCCAACTACATACATACATATGATGTCCATTACGCCGTTTTTGTGTCTTCACCATCTGTACCTTTCCCTCCACCATTGCTCTTTATGGCCCGCTTCCTGCTTGTTGGAAACAACGAATACTTGCTGCCTCGCAGCTGGGATGAGCTTGAACTTCTGTTTGCTCCCATGTTCGAAATATCTGGGATATTCAAAGATGGTCCTGGAAGATTCAACGGTGGGAGGGAGGGAACGTTCTCCATGCCCTGTATCAAGTGAGGCGGAAGGTCAAATTTTCGATTCCTGATTAGTCAACCGTGCTAGTACGAACCTCCGGAACGACCTTATCATTCACTATCATCACCAACTTCTCCTTCGACGAATCATCATTCAACACCCCACTAACAATCTCATACAACGATTGTTTCGGAACACCAACTTTAGAATTCCTTGGAACAAGCTCGATAGTCCCACTAAACTTACTCGTCTTTAGACCCCATAACCGTTCTCGACCGGATCTTCCAGGCCAGTTCTTGAGTTTGATCTGGAAAGAGAACTTGGAGGGGGTAGCGAGGGTGGGTCCCCAGGATTGGATGGTTAGTTTGGGGAGGTTGGATTTGGAATTGGAATTGATATAATTTCCAGCGCCAACACTAGACCCAACAGCACTGACGACACGGAGACTAGTTCCGATACCACGATGATCCGAATCAACGCCAGAAGCCAATTCCAAAGCGTAGAGGAGAATCTTTCTCACAGCATCTTGAGCGAAGGGTTGGTATGATGCTCGACCAGACGAGGTCTTGGAGGGGGAAAATGTTACTTCGCCCCTGATTTCTTTGGGTACGACGCCTTGAGTTGAAGTCGCAGTGGTCGACGTCGCGGTAGGGATAGGAGAAGTTGAGGTTGGGGTGCGGTCGTTCTATATCACGACAAAGTATGATATGCCCGAAAATTAGAAAAAAGACAAAATAAAACAGTTTTTTTTTTTTTAGCAAAGTGACTTTCGAAGTTTAGAGATGAAGAGATCGCGAAGTGGTTTTAGATAGCAAACAAACAAACAAACAAATAAATAAACGAAAGAAATGAAAACGCCAACCAACAACAACAACAATAACGATGCGGGGTAAAAAGAAGGGACTTTGGAATTTTAGATTGAACTTTTGAACTCACCGGTTCTACTATCGGCGAAGGAGAATTCGTAGGTATGGATAGAGGGACAGCTGCCGTCAACGGGACGATGTCGATGAAGGAAAGCAGTAGCACCAGCAGTAGAAAGCAGAATGGCAGTGGAAGGTTGGTTCTGAGTCTGAGTCTACTACGTACTCCCAGGCTGACACGACGTGTCTGAAGAGTCTGCAAAGAGTCGAACTTGTACTTGTGACTGATGATAGTGTTATTATCATTATTATCAGTCTCAGTCAAAATCCTCTGACTATCGGCCTGAGTGGTCACGATCACAGCTACGGCAGGGGATTTGGTGGTGGGAACTTTCATGATATGTATTGCAAGGCCAGCTGGCATTGTGAGGTAACGAGTCTGTCTGTCTGTCCTCCTTTTGACCAGCAAAAGGATGAAGGGGACGAGGGAAATGAGGGAGATTAAAAGAGATGAGGGGGGCTGTGAATCGCGAGAACTGGAGGCGATGAAAGTGCGCTTTCGGATCAAAATGTAATTTATTGCAGTGCCTTTTTTATGATATATAATATACGTGTGTATGGAGTGATACGATGTTTAAATATTTAGATGTCAATATCTGAATATGACTGGCAGGGGGGAGGGGAGAGGTTTTCGTTCGCAAGTTCTGCTTTCGCTTTCTGGTTTTTCCTTTTGCGAAACAGAAGTGTACATACTACATCTCTTTGATGCTCGGATTGGTTGATCAAAGAAATCATGATTGAATGGAAACAGAACAATTCTTGCAACAACAGCAACATGATTTCGGCAAAGGCTATGGTCGACATAACCAACTTCGAAAACAACATTGCTTGAGCCATAAAAGTCAGTCAGGATAATAAGACAAAGGAGAGCGTGGGTCAGTCCTCAACGAGGTTTATGGATTGTTTTTTTGAAGTTAATCGTGGACATTCACCATATACTGTGTTGAAGTGCTGTTTATATGAATCAAGCCTGCACGCGAGGTGATTGAGACAGGCTGAATTGAAGTATTTACTTTGAATCTAGATTCTATATTGTTCATCAATTACATATTCATCAAGCAAGTTGCCCGTGTAAACGAGCAACAGCGTCCACCCGAACGTAGCAAGGATGACCACTGCCTTCGTACCTCTGCAGACGGCCGTCTCCCTGGTAGAAAGTCGAGAGGACAGCTAGTGAGACGGATTTAAGCAACGGTTTCGAGCCTGCGAAAGCTCTCATCAGGGGGCTACCGCTACCCCTACCGTCTGCACTTCTTACCCCGTGTAGGGCTACTACCACTCAGCCTTTATACACCCAGAAGGAGTCCGGACCGGGTCTGCAGCTGCAGTCCTCATGACCAGCAAGTCCCCACGACCTTGACCTTCTGAGAGGGTGGTTTACGGTTGGGGTGAGATAATTTTGCTAGAGGGAGGCTTCCACTCGGTTCATGAGCCGAACCATGCAATCAACCGTGTTACACACTGCCATTGACCACAGTTCAACCTCAGAACCCGAAGACAAAATTGCCTGTACCTTGGCTGACAGGGTTTCCCTGCCAGCAAGGATTTTGTTTGTGTCCATGCGGCGAAGACGAGGATGGACCTGTGTAAGGCCTATATAAGTGGACACTTGTCCATCATCATTTCTCCTTCTGTTTTCTCTACCATGAATGAACTAATAATTCACTCATGCTATCATTTCTTGTAATTGCAGAATCCAAAGTGCAAAGTAAGCATAAATATTCCAACATATCCAACAACTAGTGAAAATTCAACATTCACAAAAGCTTCTTCCCAAATGCCTCTAACTTTGACATCAGTCATCTCACCATTAATTCAGCTGGAGGAGATATCAAATATTGTCTTTAGTGCTGACCATCATCTTTTAGACAATCAAACTTCAGATGATAAAGTATCAGGTTTTACCTATCAAGCATTTTGTCAAATGTTTTTTCAATATAACTTGCGTCCTTTTGTTGATATAAGCGAAGTTTTCTTTTACATATGTTATGTTATGGAGGTGTTGGGATTTTTTTGAAGGGTTAGGATTGTTTTGGGATTGGGATTGTTTTGGAGTGATTACACGATTATATATTCTATATGATATACATTCTATACATTCTATACGAAATACACGAAATACATGATATACATTATACACGAAAAACAAGGGTCAAGAGTTAAAAATTGAGAATTGAAGATCCAAGGGTGAAGATTTGAAAGTAAAAAATTGAGATTGAAGAGTAAAGATACAAGAGAGGTAGTAGTATTACAAGAGGTGTTAGTACTACAAGAGAGATATGGGAAAAAGATACGAGAGAACGATAAGAGAGAAAGAGGAGGATACAAAGCAAGAAAGAAACAAGAGGCAAAAGAGAAATACAAGAGGGACGATACAGATGGTATAAGATCAGATGAGAAATCTAACGAAAAATCTAATAAACAAACAAAAACATCAAATGAAAACAAATCATATAACCATCGAAAGAATCATATAACCAGAACTCGAACCATCCGGTTATGAATCAAAAAAAAAAAATGACCATCATAATACGATGATGATACGATGATAGAAAAGCTTGTTTGAAACAAAACCACAAAATCGAATCTCAAACAACACCGAATAAAAGAGCTTTTGCTTTAATTTTAAGGAAATTCGGTTTCGAGGGTGGTTTCGAGGGTAGAGGTGTTGTTTTCGAAGTCGAGGGTGTTGTTTTCGAAGTCAGAGGTATCGTTTTCGACGGACGTGTAGTCGGTGATGAAGGCGACAGAGGTGTAGATGTCAGAGGTGGAGGAGAAAGAGGTGGAGGAGTAAGAGGTGGAGGAGTAGATAAAAGAGGAGAAGGATTAAACGAGTCCTCGAATTGTTGTAATTGAAGCGGTGCAGGACGACGACGAGTTCGTTTGTTTTTATCGGTATGGGAAGTTTGGGTATGGGTATGAGTTTGGATTTGTGTTGAACGATGAATAGTAGGATTTCGATTTCGACTTCGATTTCGTCTTTGACGAGCTGCAGCTGCAGCTGAGAGGGTTGTTTCCGTAGTAGGAATGACCTCTGTAGCACTGATACCCTCCATACCAGGACCGAAATTTCCAGTAGACAAAACAGGTAAAACACCACGTAACAAATACATCGCACGAGCAGTTGATTCGATCGGGGCTGGTGTGATCATGTTGTTTATTGAAAGTGATAGGGATGGGGAGGAGGGGGAGGGGGAGGAAAGGATCGGACTGGGTTGATTGTTGAATAGGATCCAGGTACTGTTTGGAGTTACAGGAGACGAAGGAGATTTGGGAGAAGAAGGAGACAAAGGAGATTTGGGAGACAAAGGAGAAGAAAGAGGAGGATTCAGAAGAGGTTGGTATTCAAGAGCTTCATCTGCATCCCACCATATTAAACCTCTTTCATCACGATATACAGTGCCTACACCAACACCTACACCAATACCATTACCAATACCATTATCATTACCTCCCCTATAACGAGTGCCTGGACCACCTCTAAAAAACGCCTCAGGAGAAGCATCCGAAGCTTGTTTCTCCATAACCCTTTTCGCATGTGTGGAGAGAGATCCGCCGCCTATGAATTGCATTAGGAGGAGGTCGTTAGTTAATGGAGGTGGGTGGGCAGTTGAATGGGAGGATGGGTGGGAGGATAGGTGGGAGTGGAATTTTGGAAGGGAGGAAGGGAGAGGAGGAGCTGCTGCCGCTGCTGCGTTCTTGGCTTTTCTGAAAGTGGTACGAGAGGGAGGAGGTGTTGGGATTGGTTTGGGATTCAAAGTGGGAAGAGTGTTGGAGTTTGAATTGGGAACAACTTGGTCTACAACTTGAACTTTGACTTTACCTGACTTGACACCGTCCTTGGGTTGTCGATGATGGTTTTTTAATATCCCGAACGATTTGAATCGTGTGAGACGTTTTGTAGAAGCAGGAGCAGGAGGAGGTGCAGGTGAAGAAGTAAGAGCAGCAGGAGCAGCAGGAGAAGAAGCAGGAGCAGGAGAAGAAGCAGTGGGAACAGTCACGGGGATCCAAAATGGAGTAGAAGGAGTCAAAGGAGTATGTGGTAAATGTACAAAAATAGAAGTATACCCTAAATTAGTCAAGTCGAAATTGTTGGTAGGTGGTATTTCATGGGTAGAGGATAATGTTAATCCTAAAGAAGGTCGACGGGGTAACGAGGGTCGATGGGATTGAGAAGAAGGTTGGGAGGAAGGCCAACGTGGAGACGAAGCCTGTCGTGGTGTAGGTGCAGCTGACACTGCCACTGCTACTGCCAATATAGGTGAATTCGGCGCTGGAGATCCAGGTTGAACGGCTTTCGCCCAGGTGGTGATGGTTGTGAAAGGGGATGTTGGGGATAGAGGGACTGGGGCTGGGATTGGGGTTGGTAGATCTAGAGAGGATGGGGAGGATAGAGCAGTCTGTAGGATAGTCATAGTGTACAGACCTATAAACGAAGAAGAATGTTAGTTAGCTAGTTCTTGAGTAAGAACTATACAAGGGGAAACTAACCTCGACTATTATAATATGTTTTATAACAACAACAACAACGAATCGAATATCCTTTCGATTTCGATTCCGGTTTTGATTGCAAAGTGAGTGAAAGAGTAAAAACACACACCTTTGGTTTTATAAAGGAATGAATCAATTTTATTTAAGAGGACAATAAGCGCTAGATACAATAGGCGCTGAGGACAATAGGCGCGTTTTGTGTACAGAGCGTTGTACAGCGTTGTCTGGATTTGTACAGCTTTGTATGGCTTTGTACAATGTTACGTGGAATTTGGTTGACTTTGTAGTTGAATTTGTACGTGACTTTGTACGTGACTCATTGTATCACTCATTGTATCACTCATCGTATGACTCATGATTGTCATGCCCATGCCCGTTCCCTGCTCAAAGCCAATAACAAGTACTACTTCCACTGCTGCTGGTACTGCCCAAGGAGTATCAGTGAGGAGTATTAGTGTGAGTGCTACAACTACCTGAGTAACTACAACCACTTTCCGTAATCCGTTTAAAACTTTTCACCTTTAACTTTTCACCTTTAACTCTTCAACTCGTTAGCTGATTATACTTGTATACCGGATACTCAGGGAGGAAGACGATGGATGAACAGAGGATAGATACTGCGACTACCGCTGCTGCTGGTGCTACGATATCGAGTACAACCAAGACTACGACGAGTACGACGGGTACGACGAAGAAGAATAAACGAACGTCTATCCCTGCGTTTACCGTATCCGCATCCGCATCCGCATACACACATGAAATATCTCTCAAACGAAAAGCTCTTTCGAGGTTGGGGTTGGCTGAAGTTGATATAGAGAGAGAGGAGGAGAATAGTGATAATATTCCAAGGAAGAGGAGAAAGAGGGATACACTCCCTCCTACCCTCCAATCACTCGTAACGCAAACACTGAAAACAGCCTCAGGTAAAAATATCACACCATTAGATGGGAGATGGGTCAATGTCCGTAGGGTGCTGAAGCTGCGGTGTACGTTGGGAGGTGGGTACAGGTGGCTTGTTCCGTATGTGAGAGAGGAGGGGGAAGAGGAAGAGGGTATCAAGAAACACCGTATCTGGGCAGACGAGGTATACGAATTATTGAAAACAGAATGGAAAACATCGATACTCGATAAAGCTCGAAATATCAAAACTTTAATGAGATTGTTTGAACGATGGGTTTTAGAGAGTACGAGGGACGGGGGTACGGAGGTTAAAGAGGTTTTGGGGAAGCGGAGGTTGGTGTTTGGGGGCTTGGAGATGTTTTTGAAGGAAAGGATAGGGAGGGAGGAAGAGGAGGGGATGGAGGAAGACGGGAGGGTGGATGAAGAGGAGAGAGTGAAAGAAGACTGGATAACGATGATTAGAGAATATTTCTATCAGGATGGTGTTGTTCCTTTTCCTCCTCCTTCCGCCTCTATTGCTTCTAGACCAGAACCAGAACTTGGACTCGGACCAGAACCTGCTCCTGCTCCTGCTCCTGCTCCTGCTCCTGCTCCTGCTCCTGCTCCTGCTCCTGCTCCTGCTCCTGTGGGTATCACTGCCCCCGCTTCGAAAGAACACAAGGAACTTGAAAGAGAATTCATTCAAGAAAAAGTCAAGAATTGGCAACAGAGCGTTCTTCATATCGATGTTCACTCCCAGGTTCCAATACCCAAACAAAGTTCCATCGAATTCAGTGTTTCGAAGAGTTCTGCTAGGAGAGTTGGTGTAGTTGGTGGAAGGAAATTGGAAGGTAAACCATTTGGTGAACGTGAACGTATATCGGAATTGGGAGAGGAAGAAGATAATAACAATGTTCGTATGTGTTTTGTATCTCTTTCATACCGCTAACGTTTTATCTACTCTATTCTCAAACCCCTCTGAACTCTCAACTCTCAAAAGCCATTATCATTCCGATCGTCTCAGGTTAAACATTCTACTCCCAAGGTTAAGGATAAGCATGAGGAGGAGGGGGAGGAGGAAGAGGAGGAAGAGGAGTTAATCGCACATGCACCCGTACCTGCGCTTTCATTCTTAGCATCAGCATCAGCGCATAAACCAAATCCCACAACCGAGTTGAATAAACCAGGACATTCGTCGTTTAAACGACCTGGATCACTATCTGATTATGGGTCATCGAGGGTGTATGTTGCGGTCGACGACGACGAGGGTAGAGAGGTCGGTGGGAATGCAAATAGCATCGAGAAAAAACGTATTCCAACACTTGTAGAACTTCTTTCTGCGAAGAAGAGTACTGCGAAGAAAGAGAAGAGGGTTGTAGTACCTGCTGGTGCTGGTGTAGTAGAGGCAGTAGCGGGTCCTAGTAGACCGAGGGAAATGAGTAAACACCCTCTTGCTCCTCCCCCCATCCCCGAAACCCAAACAAGCACCCACACAACCCATTCATATCCACATTCACAATCAACATACAACAACATCCAACACCAACCAGAGTATACATCTTCTGGGTATGCCATTGATCTTCCGTTGTCTGTTATCGATGGCTTTGTTGCAGGCTTTGATGGGCATGGAGGGGGTTCCAATGGTTCTGGGACAGGATGGGTTACAGGGGAAGACAGGGAGGATCAGGAACAGGAGGGGGAAATAGGAAAAGAAAAAGGGAATGAGAAAGGAAAAATCAAAACAAAAAAAAAAAGAGGTTATTTCGGAATAGACGATGTCGATTTAAGTTCACCTACGAGGTTGAAACCTCGTGTTGTTCGTCCGTTTGCAGATGAAGATGAAGAAGGAGAAGGAGGAGGAGAAGAATCCCTCCAACTCCCAGATTTCACATTCGATATTGATGCGTTTGATCCTGATTTGGTTTCTACGCAGCAGAGGGGGAGTGGGAGAGGGGGGTACGGATGGGATAGACGAGGGAGGGTACAACGAGGATGGGGGGTAGGACTGGGAGAAGGAGAGCGAGAGGGAAGGGGAAAAGGATTCGGAGCAGCGCCTTGGGCGGATGGGCAGGGGATTGATGATGGGGAAGAAGGCGAAGGTGGAGAAGAAGACCAAGATTTCGATACTCCTCACGGACTTGGACATGGACTTGGGTTACATGTGTTGGAATCTCCTACCTATACGCATGGGAAGAGGAATATCAAGAAGGGGGTGAAAACCAAGAGTATGAAGAGGACAGGTCAATCAAGCGGAATCAGTCAACCAAATGGATTACCCGACTTCAACGCATTCGGGTACAGCTCTCAACTGGATGTAGATACAGATGTGGAGATGGTTAGTAGGTTTATTGAGAGGGATTTGGGTTGTTGAGTTGTTGAGTTTGGGGAGGAGGAAGGGATAAATGTCAAAATAACAATGTACAAATGTATACACTGTGTAACATCTATAACACCTGTAACACTACAATGCAATGTACTATAATGTTCCTATAAGGTACTAGGTGCTGTTTCCTGGACAAGCAGGTAGATGCTAGGTGTTATATCCTAGCCTCTTATTCATCTTTTGTCTAAATCAATACCTTTAAAAAAAATCCATACCTTTAAAAAATCCACACCTTACAAAATCCATACCCAAAATTCCATAACCAAAATCCATACCTAAAAATCAATACACACAAGTACAACCCATAGAATATCAAACAAGTCCTGTAATAGATTTTAATAATTCCAAACTCTTTGTGTTTTTTTTTTTTTTTTTTTTTGCTGTTTTTGCATAATAGCTGTTATGAGATGATGTCATATGTATGCGAATCGAGTTATTCTGTGATTCCGCGATCCAATTACCTACTTCGCGAGGAGTTCCTAAACTAGGACTCTTTAATTAATTACTTCGCAAAGTAGGTAAATGGATCACGGAATCGCAGAATAACTCAATTCGCATACATATGACAGATGAGGAATGTCAAAGGGTTCTTTTAAATTATAATGTAGGCTGATAGTATAGTATAGTATGGCATATATAGTTAACAAGCACAAAACAAATTATTAAAGTGAAGATAACACTGAATGCAAAAGTCACCTTTTGGTAAGCTTACAGGAGATTTACTAAAAACTTATGTAGGAAATAGTAACATAGTGTAAAACTTGTGTATATATCCCTGTAAGTTTTTAGAAATGTTTACCAAAAGTTACCTATAAGTAGTATAATTTATTCACTTTTGCACCCTATCAGTGACTTGCCAGCTTTCACAAACAATGACCAGGTGTCAAATGATAGTCAATGAGCAAGAGGATGAAAAAGATAATGAGGCCGGAATATAACCCAATACTGGTCTAGTTACCAAGGAGAATAGATGAAAATAGAGCTAAGGAATATAACCACAAAGTATTCTATCTTGTATATGGATAGTAAATGAAACCACAAGAACTCTCTCTCACCATAACTGCAAGGACATATAACATGAGTCACTCATATTCATAAGTAAAGCTGCAAGTATACAATGAGTAATTGTTAGAGAACGTAAGTCTACTCAGTCGATGATGAATGAATGACTAATGTATTGGGTACCTGTTAGAGAATGTGTCATGACATGCTACACAGTATACGGTACCTACTTTATTTCCCCTACATCCCCTTATTTCTTTATCCTTATTACGGTTTGGATCTGTCCACACTCTGCCATATCTTTCTACATCATTCCATATCCTTCCATCAACTTCCCGCGCTGTCGCTTACTCATTGAGACTCCTGTATATATAGTACTGTAGCTGACATCTAGTTCCCCATCTTGACCTCTTGGTCTTTGGAACTAGGTTAGTACTTGTATCTTTGTTTACACTCAATATACTCACTTGGTCTTTGGAACTAGTTTTCCTTGTGCGACCCTAGTGATTGGCCCTGTGCTATCACTGTTGTCTTGATCATTATATCTTTCAGCCTTCGTGTGTGGTGCTAGCCCCACCCCTCACTTCGGCTTGTGCTTTGAGCCTGTGCCTTCTCCGTGCTCTCTCCCTTCGTCACCACATTAGGTCAAGATCTCTACTCGTACCATCAGCCTTTCCAACAGATCCTACGAGGAGTGGAAATTGGACTTACCCGGTTCTCCACCTTCCATTGCCATTACACCTTCGTTTACACCAGACATCGATTGTTCAGGATTTCAGCATGCATTTGATACTCAAGATCAGTGCAACATTCACTCTAAATACAATCCAGACGAAGAACGTGACACTTGGTTTGACTGCAACGAAAACCCTTGTCCCAATCGATACCGCAACCCTGCTCCCATCGCTCCAAGCGATTCAGAAAGCAGATGATTCATAACCATCCCCAGAATTCCAAGCCGAGTTCCAAGCTGGGTTGGTAGACTTTCAAACCCTACCAGTGCTGTCCCATCCGCTAGAGCCTCTCCTGTGCTTATTCCCACTGCTATCCCAGAACCTGAGCTAGAAACTGAAACCGACCCTGTCGCACCATCTCCAGAGCCTATCGTCATTGATATCTCAGTCACACCAGAACCATTATCCCCATCTCCTGAACCTATCCCTGTCGAAACCACTCTCATCATGGCCCATCCCCCTACCACCCAAGACCTTGCCGTGCTAATTCAACAACTTGCAACACAACAGATGGTGCTACAAATGGCAGTAGCCAGTATTGCTAACAACATAAGCACCAATAAAGGTGTTAGCAAACCCCAGACGTACGACGGGAAGTGCAGTGATGATGCAAGACGCTTCATTGCCGCATTTGAACTCTGGGCTCAGGGGATCCGTTCCCTTAGTAATGAACAAGAGAGAATCAAATCGGCTATCTCATACCTGGATGGTGATGCTGCCATCTGGGCTACTCCCACCTTGGAGAATATCAGTCAGGTCACTCGAGCAGTTGCTTCAGGACTACCAGCTCCTGCCCTCCTCTACCCAACCTGGGCTGATTTCGCTGGTGCCTTTAGGCAACGGTTTGAAACAGCGGACCTGGTGGTGGAGGCCAAACGTGTTCTCAAAAGTCTTTGGCAAGGAAGGGACCATGTGGCAACATATGCTGCCACCTTCAAGCAGTACACTAGCAGGACAGGATATTCAGATGCCGACCTCCGAGATCGTTTCTATGACCATCTCTCGAAGCGAATCAAGGACGGATTGGTCAACTCTCAGGCCAATACGGATTTTATGCACGATCTGATTAGTGAAGCAATTCGGATCGACAACCGACAGAATGAACATGCCAATGAGGAAGGGAAACAATACTCCCGGAACACTCCCAGCTTCGGCTCCTATACCCCCACTCCCTTCATCCCGGCGCGTGATCCAAATGCAATGGAGGTAGATGCCACCTCCACGGGACGATCTGCCGAGGACTACCACAGGGCCATGGCAGGCAGATGTTATGGATGTGGGTCCAAAGAACACCGTAAGGTGGACAGACACCATGAACGTGATATCTGCAATCACTGTGGGCTAACCGGTCACCTGGCGGCTGTCTGCCGCAGGAAGTTCTTAGGACTCCCAAAACCCCTCCCTCATTCTGCAGCTGCTACCTCAATGGTTGCAGAGCCTTCCACTTCCATTGCTGCTGCAACACCTGCCCCGGCGACGGACTTCACGAAGATCCTTCAGATGGTCACTGCGGGACAAAAGGAGTTGGCAGAGCAGATGGCAGAGCTGCGTTCGAATTTTTAAAGTGGGAACCCGCCACTGCTGCCGCCTGGTTCCCTAGTCTGTATTCTTCCTCTACTTCTACCTATGCATCTATACCCTCATGTACCATTGGCTCTGCTCAATCTAGTGACATTTCTCACTTCCGCATTCCAATTAAGTTGCAAGGCAGATTCAAGAATACAAACAGTGCAGCAATGATAGACTCTGGCGCCACAGGTCTCTTCATTCATGAACGTTTTGTGAAACAACATCAAATCCTCCCTCATTGTCTCTGTCAGCCCATTGCCCTCTATAACATCGATGGATCTCCTAACACTGCAGGACAGATCACACATTCTGTACGTCTACTGTCCACCATAGATCAAAACCAACCCCAGCTCCTTGAATACCTTGTCACCAACCTCGGTTCTGAAAACATCATCCTTGGACTCCCTTGGCTCCGAAAGGTCAACCCAGACATTGACTGGAGAGAAGGGCGACTGGCTATCACCCGCCCTAGAAAAGTCCCATCTCCCATGACCATTGAGGAAGTCCCCGAACCCAAGGAGAGTAATGTGGGAGGAACCACAGAGCACATTGTAGAAGCAAACCCAGATGGGGGCCCCATGTCCACCCTGGAGTCTGATGACCAATCCCGACTGCCCAAAGAAATGCCTCCCAGACCCGACCCAGAGATACATGAGTACACTGAAAGCACACCTCTGTATCGGCTGATAGGCAACAGGAAGCGAAGAAGAGCGTTACTTTGAGCAGGAATCATTGGCCATACATCAGAAGAACTATGGTGTTCCACAGGGTACATGTATTCACAACAACTGGCAGAGGCTGCCTACAAAGAGAAGCCAATTAAATCCTTCGAAGAGATGGTCCCCTCGGCATATCGGAAACATGCAAAGGTCTTCTCCGAGAAGGAATCAGAATGACTACCGGAGCATAAACCTTGGGATCATGCCATAGACCTGAAACCTGATGCTCCTGAAACTATGCACACCAAAATCTACCCGATGTCTCCAAATGAGCAGGAAGAGCTTGACTGATTCTTGGAAGAGAATCTACGCAAAGGCTACATTCACCCTTCCAAATCCCCATTGGCATCGCCTGTCTTCTTTGTCAAAAAGAAGGATGGTAAACTTCGATTTGTTCAGGACTACCGGCGTCTCAATGAATACACGGTAAAAAATTGATACCCACTCCCTCTCATTACAGACATTGTCAGTCGACTGCGCAAAGCCAAGCTCTTCTCCAAAATGGACGTTCGCTGGGGGTACAACAATGTGCGAGTTAAAGAGGGTGATGAATGGAAGGGAGCATTTGCTACAAACCAAGGACTCTTTGAGCCCCTCATTATGTTCTTTGGTCTGACAAACTCGCCAGCTACGTTCCAGGCCCTCATGAATTCCATATTTGCTGACCTCACTGCTGCTGGGAAGGTGGCTGTTTACCTGGATGACATCCTAGTTTTCACAGAAACTGTCGAGGAACATTGCATAGTAGTCAATGACGTTCTTGCATGCCTCAGCCAATACGACCTGTACCTGCGGCCAGAGAAATGTGAATTTGAACGGTCTTCCATTGAATACCTGGGTCTAGTGATCAGTGAAGGAGAAGTGCGAATGGACCCAGTCAAAATAGAGGCAGTCAGAAGCTGGCAGGCACCTACAATGCTACGTGATCTTCGAGGTTTCCTAGGATTTGCTAACTTCTATCAGAGATTCATCGAAGGTTTTGCAAAGAAAGCACGACCTTTGAATGACCTCACCCACAAAGATACCAAATGGAATTGGGGATCCCTACAGCAGGAAGCTTTCGAATCATTAAGGGAGGCCTTCACCTCCGCACCAATCCTCACACTATGGGATCCATCAAAACCAAGCCGGATTGAAGTGGATGCATCAGGCTTCGCCACTGGAGGTACTCTCTCGCAACTACAGGAGGATGGACTCTGGCACCCGGTTGCTTATCGTTCCTCCTCCATGGATCCAGCTGAGCGGAACTACGAAATCTACGACTGAGAAATGCTAGCCATTATCGAAGCATTGAAAGACTGGAGAAGCTTCTTGGAAGGATCCCCGGAACCATTCGATATCATGACTGATCACCAGAATCTGGAATACTGGAAAACAGCCCAAGACCTCAGTCGTCGACAAGCATGATGGTCACTATGGCTCTCCCGGTTTGACTTCCGTCTTAAGCACCGCCCTGGTAAAGCAAATACTCAAGCAGATGCACTTTCATGTATGGCGCAGCACCAAGTCACAGATGCAGAGGACAACAAGGAGCAAATCGTACTGAAACCAGAGCATTTCCTTAATGCAGCGACCATGGTCCTTCTTCACAACCCCCTCCTTGACCGCATTCGACAGATCAGTGAATGAGAGGCCGAAGTACTAAACAGTCTGAAAGGCATCAAAGCACCCCAGAGTTTTACAGGCGGTCTAGTTGAGTGGAGAGAGGAAAACGGCTTGGTTTACTACCGCAACAAAGTCTACGTACCACCAGATAGTGCGCTACGGAAAACAATCCTGCAACAATGTCACGACGCCCCCACTGCAGGCCACCCCAGTATGCATGGCACCCTAGAACTAGTCAGTAGACTCTACTGGTGGTCCGGAATGCGCTTGTTTGTAGACAAGTACGTCGATGGATGTGACCACTGCCAGCGCAAACGCCTGAACCCCCACCATCCCTCTCCTCTTCAACCTCTTCCCATACCGGAAGGACCCTGGCAGGACATTGGTGTGGATCTCATTGGGGAACTACCTATGACACAGGACGGCCACAACACTATCATCACCTTTGTGGACCACTACACAAAGATGGTTCACTGTTTCCCCTGCACCACTGAGATAACAGCAGAAGGAGTAGCAGATTTCTTTTATAAAGAAATTTTCCGCTTATACGGCCTACCCCATTGATTCATCTCTGATAGAGGACCCCAATTTGCAGCAGACGTTATGCGACAGCTACTGAAGTGACTTGGAATCGACTCCTCCCTGACCACAGCCTATCACCCCGAGACAAATGGACAGATGGAATGTGCTAACCAGGAAATCAAATGCTACATTCACATGTATGTAAGCTGCCAACAGGACGACTGGGACCTCTTAATCCCCACTGCCAAGTTTGTCATGAACGCTCGTATCCACTCCGCATACAGCCACTCCCCCTTTGAAACACTTTACGGTTATACCCCAGAGTTCACCATTCCAAACGGCGTCGAGACAAAATACCCATCCATTGAATGCCGACTAGAACTGCTACAGCATGCACGGGAGGATGCAGAAGCAGCACTACGGATGAGCAAAGAGCACATCAGAGAGGGAGCAAAGAAAAAAGTACAGGAATTCGAAGTAGGACAACCGGTTTGGTTATCCTTGAGCAAATTAAAGGTGCGGCAAAAGAACCAAAAACTGGGGAGCAAACGCCTAGGTCCATTCGAAGTTGCAGAGAAAACGGGTCCACTCACATACCGGTTAAACCTACCCACCTGGATGAAGATCCACGACAACATTCATACCAACCGCCTGACCCCCTGGAAAGGAAATGACGTTAACGGAGTTGAACCACCACCACCAGAACCCAAAATTGTGGAGGGAGAGGAGTTCTACAACGTAGACATGGTCCTGGACAGCCGGGTCTTCGGATGGTGGAAAAAGCTGCAATTCCTGGTAAAGTGGAAAGGGTATGACGAGGGACACAACAGTTGGGAGCACAAAGAAAACCTAGTGGGCACAAGTGACGATGCAATTGCGGATTTTTATACAAGACACCCAAACGCACCACGAAAAATTTCACCGGCCATCTTCCACTCCTTGCCCTGGCAACCCTATGAAAACTTTACAGAAATAGTCGCTGGGACATCGACTGTAGAAGGGGGGTAATGTCGTGACATGCTACACAGTATACAGTACCTACTTTATTTCCCCTACATCCCCTTATTTCTTTATCCTTATTACGGTTTGGATCTGTCCACACTCTGCCATATCTTTCTACATCATTCCATATCCTTCCATCAACTTCCCGCGCTGTCGCTTACTCATTGAGACTCCTGTATATATAGTACTGTAGCTGACATCTAGTTCTCCATCTTGACCTCTTGGTCTTTGGAACTAGGTTAGTACTTGTATCTTTGTTTACACTCAATATACTCACTTGGTCTTTGGAACTAGTTTTCCTTGTGCGACCCTAGTGATTGGCCCTGTGCTATCACTGTTGTCTTGATCATTATATCTTTCAGCCTTCATGTGTGGTGCTAGCCCCACCCCTCACTTCGGCTTGTGCTTTGAGCCTGTGCCTTCTCCGTGCTCTCTCCCTTCGTCACCACAGAACATAAGTCTACTACGGGTACTGGGTAAGTGTAATAGTGGTAAGAAAGAGCATTGATACTCACCTCAGTCAATGATGAATGAATGACTGAGGGAGCTCGTTGCAACAAGGTGTTAAGATTGTGCAACTCCGGAATCACGGAATTGGTTGGGAATGCGAGGGGATAATTGCCTCGCGAAGGGAGGAACAATTTGTGGAGTTATGGAAAGGTAGTTGGACATCAACACTACTATTGGTAGTGCCCTCAACACGTTGATGGTCTAATATGAAGGTAGTAGCAGCATCAGTTCATGAAGGTTGCTTCGCGGAACATCAGAGCTGTGTTGAGAATGTATCACAGATAGTGAATATCTGTAATATGAAGAGAGAGCAGATCTAAGTCGATATTAAAACTACAGAACTACCTATTCGATGTTGTAGCTTTATACTATGCATTACATAAGCATCATGAAGCGATACTAACTCCGAATAGACTAGCTTGTGGAGTAAAGAACAAAGGAAGGGATATAATAGGTATAGTACTCATCCGATAATGATGAGAAAAGATAACAAAGGATTCCTGAGCTTAGGAACTCTTCGCAAAGTAATTAATTAAAGAGTCCTAGCTGAGGAACCCTTCGCGAAGTAGGTAAATGGATCGCGGAATCGCAGAATAACTCGATTCACATACATATGACAGTTCCTTCGTGACCATCTTCGTGAGCTCGTTCTCACCATTCACCTCGTCCTTTATCAGACTCTTTTCCCGATGAACCCATCTACTCCTATCCCTTGGTGGCTCAATTGGCTGCTTCGCGACTCAAAAACCCAGAAATTGACATTGCTCTTGTCAATGCGGAACTCTTCAACCATGCTTGCAAGAATGCCAAGTGTGAACCACTGCTTTTATGCATGGTTCACAGTGAAGTTACAGCATGAGCTGCTTTGACAACTCTGGCAAACAAGAGTGATCCCTCATCATTACCGAAGCATTATGCGGACTTTGCGGATGTCTTCGACGAAGTCAAATCCAAAGTGCTGCCTGAGCACTGACCCTATGACCTCAAGATTGAATTGGAGGAAGGCGCCGAACCACCTATTGGTTGTCTTTACCCTCTTTCAGCCAAAGAATGAGAGGCTCTACGTGATTTCATCGATAAGCACCTCGAATCAGGCGCTATTCAACCCTCGTCCTCTCCGCACAGAGCTCCGGTATTGTTCATACTGAAAAAGGATGGAAAACTTCGACTTTGCATAGACTTTCGTTGTCATGACGTGCTATACAAGATACAGTACTTACTTTATTTCTCCTACATCTCCCCCTTCCCTCATTGCTGTTACTGTTTGGATCCATCTACATCATTCCGCATCCTTCTATCACATTCCAAACACTTCCATCAACTTCCCGTGCTTTCGCTTACTCATCGAGACTCTTGTATATATAGTACAGTAGCTGACACCTAGTTCCCCATCTTGACCTCTTGGTCTTTGGAACTAGGTTAGTACCTGTATCATTGTTTACCTTCAATATACTTACTTGGTCTTTGGAACTAGTTTTCCTTGTGCGACCCTAGTGATTGGCCCTGTGCTATCACTGTTGTCTTGATCATTATATCTTTCAGCCTTCGTGTGTGGTGCTAGCCCCACCCCTCACCTCGGCTTGTGCTTTGAGCCTGTGCCTTCTCCGTGCTTTCTCCCTTCGTCACCACATTTGTGGTCTTAATAACATCACGAAGAAGGATTGCTATCCTTTGCCTCTCATTTCTGATTTACTAGACGCTCCAAAAAAAGCTAAGTTTTATACCAAACTCAATCTCACTCATGCGTATCATTTAGTTTGAATCCCAGAAGGCAACAAATGGAAAACAACATTCAGAACTCATTGGGGTTCTTACAAATGGAAGGTTATGCCATTCGGACTCACTAATGCTCCTGCAGCTTTCCAAAGGTTTGTGAATGATATATTCGCTGATCTTTTAGATGTTTATGTTATCATCTATCTCGACGACATACTTATTTACTCCGACGACGAGGCATTACATCACAAACACATTCACGAGGTTCTCCGTCGTCTTCGTAAACATTGACTCTACATGAATCTCACGAAATGCAAATGGGAGGTCGATATGGTAGAGTATCTTGGTTATATTCCTTCCCCAGAGGGCTTAACAATGTCAAAAGACAAAGTACAAGCTATCATTGACTGGCCAGTACCTCAGAAAGTCAAAGACGTCCAGTCTTTTCTTGGATTTGCCAATTTTTATTGATGTTTTATTTATAATTATAGTGATATCGTAGTTCTGATGATGCGACTCATGTGAAAGGATACACCTTGGAACTGGAACACCGATTGCCAGGAAGCCTTTGAGAAGCTCAAATACAGCTTCACTCACACTCCTATTCTGGCACATTGGGAACCAAACCGAGATCTAATCATGGAAACAGACTGTCACGAAACATTCTTTTTCATTATTCTTTTCTTTTCTTTACTTACCTAATCACCAAAGCGCTTACACTAGCGCTTATTATATTTTCATTATAATTTAGGTTACACGTGTCAACCTTATTGTTCTCGCATTGTCGTTTCACTTAGGCACGACTCTCTCGTGCCTGTCAGCTCATTGACAGGACGACGTCATTATTGTTCCGCTTCCATGCTTCTTTTTATATTGCCTTATTGTTTACTCACCAAATACCTACAGCTTTACTTATGGATACAAGCAACTCTTATTGTAGATCCTCACGGTTTCATATCCCATTTCGTATATAAGACTAGGTATTTTGTAGTTATATTCCTTAGCTCTATTCTCGTCTATTCTCCTCGGTAGCTAGACTAGTATTGGGTTGTTATATCCATCCTCTTTTTGCTTTTTCACCCTCTTGCTCATCGTCTATTGTGTGATGCCTAGTTATCTCTTGTGAGAGTTAGCGAGTCGCTGACACAGATGCTTTAGACTATGCATTAGCCACAATCCTCTTGATCCTACTACCTGATGGAGAAATTCATCCTATCACATTCCTTTCAAGGACTTTTCAAGCTGCGGAACTCAACTATGACACTCATGATAAGGAGCTTCTCGCGATCTTTGAAGCATTTAAAGGCTGGCGACATTACCTTGAGGGATTGGGAGATCCTATCGACGTTGTTACCGATCACAAGAATCTTGAATACTTCTTGACGATGAAAATCCTTATGTGACGACAAGTTCATTAGTCAGAGTATCTGCACCAATTTAATATGGTGATCCGATTCAGACCAGGTAAGCTAGGTGAAAAACCTGACTCAATGACTAGACACTGGGATGTCTACCCAAAAGAGGGGGATATCGGTTATGCGCAAGTTAACCCACAGAATTTCAGACCTATATTTACTAATGAACAACTAACTACTTCCCTTCGAGCTACATTCCTAGAAGGACCGGCACTTTGCACCTCCATTGTTATGGATATAGAGGCACTCCATTCTGATATTTGCAATTCAATTGAAATAGATCCGGAATCAATCATGGGATTGAGATTCGCAAAGGATGGTTCAAACACTCATTGGACAATAGGTTCTGATGGACTGTTATGGCTTGACGATCACATTTATGTTCCTTGTCACAAAGAGGTGATGATGGCGGCACGGCGGAGCGGAGGCTTAGACAGAAACAGGCAGCTGGTCCCAACGACAAAGTTATATTGATAATAAATACAAGTAAGTAAGTAAAAGACATACCTGGTCCCAATGACAAAGAGGTCAAGATAAGGGACCAGGTTGTGGGGGCTGGCTTATATATACAAGGTGGAGTGTGAGAACTATGATGTAATACTGTATAGCTCAGGCACAAGGAATGGAATGGAACTGACAGAATGGAATGATTATTGTAGGTAGGGGAACTCGGATGGTGTATCGTAAAGAAAGGAAAATGATAGGGGTAGCTCACTTCATGACATTACCCCCCTCCTTATGACCATTGCCCTCGAAGGTCAAGCTTTTGCCACCTGGGGGTGCTTTTTGTGGAATTTTCGGATCGTGGTTGGGGCATGTTCAAGATTTGGTGCAGGCTCCCATGAGTTGTGTCCTGCATCGTAGCCTTTCCACTTTACCAGATACTCTAACTTCTTCCACCTAACCCAACTATCCAGGATGTCCTCAACTTCATCCTCCGGCTCATCCTCATCTTATCTTCTAGGTATACTGGTTCTGGTGGTGTTGCAATTTCACCGTTGACGGTGTTTCCTCTCCAGGGGTATAACTTATCGACATGGAACACAGGGTGGATGCAGTCCAGCGACAGTGGGAGGTCTAAATGGTAGTCCAAAGGGCTGACCTTCTCCAAAATCGCATATGGTCCTAGCTGTCGGTCCCCAAGTTTCTTGCTGGAAAGCTGGAGCTTGATGTCTTCTGCGCTTAGCCAGACCTGATCTCCCACTTGGAACTGATGTGCCTTTCATTTTCCCCATTCATAGTTTTCCTTTTGTTGCCTTTTCCCCAGGTGTAGTGCTGCCCCAGCATCCTGTCATGCATCCCACAGTATTTGGATGTGATCATCCACTGCCAGAATTCCACTCCATTGTCCAACTGGAATATTAAATAGGGGAAGGTAACCATAGGTGAGTTTGAATGGGGATGTTCCAAGTGCAGAGTGGGTGTGAGAGTTAATCACAAACTCCAGCATTGGCAAGTGCTCTGCCCAGTCATCCTGTCGGCATCCCACATATAGCCTGAGATACTTCTCGACTTCTTGGTTTGCCCATTTGGTTTGCCCATTTGCTTGGGGGTGATATCCCGATGTGAGATTTGATTTGATTCCTAGCCAGGAGAGTAGTGATCACATAAGTTTTGCTGCAAACTGGGGTCCCCGGTCTGATACAAAGCAAAGGGGGAGACCATGGAGGCGGAAATTTTCACGATAGTAAATGTTGGCCATGCCTGCTGCTGTGATTGACATTGTACAAGGAATTGCATAGATTTGTTTCCCATAAAGATCAGTGCAGACTAGGATAGCATCATACCCTTGTGAGTTGGGCAGCTGTGTGATCAGGTCAACTCCCACTTCTTCCCACAAGCCTGCTGGGACGTCTAGAGGTAGTGTTACTGCTCATGGGTGTCTCTGTATCTTCTTTCTTGTGCAAGTCTCACATCCTTCCACATACTTTTCTACAAAGGATCACAGGGTGGGCCACCAAAAATGGGTACTAATGAGGTCGAGGGTATTGTGAAGTCCTGGGTGACCCGCAGAGGGGTTGTCGTGACATTGTTTGAGTACTTCTGTCCGTAGGTTGTCATCTGGTGGGACATATACCCTACCTCGGTGGTACACTAGTCCATTGTCTTCTTCCCATTCTGCTATTCCATTGGCCAAGCATTTGAGACCCTTCTTCTTAAGCTCTTCCAGTCCTTCCAGTACCTGGGCCTCCCTTCATGATGCCTTTCGGATACAGTCTTCCAATGGGTTCTGTAGTGAGGTTGCTGCCACTTGCATAAAGTGGGCTGGTTTCAGAACGGTCTGTTGTTGATTGTCTTCACTGTCCAAAACCTGATGTGCTGCCATGCGAGAGAGAGCATCAGCCTGTGGGTTTGTCTTGCCGGAGCAGTGAGTGAGCTGGAAGTCAAATCGGGATAACCATAGTGCCCATTGTGCTTGCCGTCGGCTGAGGTCCTGAGCAGAGCGCCAGAATTCCAGGTTTGCATGATCAGTGAGGATATCAAAGGTTTGTGGTGATCCTTCCAGGAAGCTTCTCCAGTCCTTTAGCACTTCAATGATAGCAAGCATCTCTCGGTCATAGATTTCGTAGTTTCATTCTGCCAGTTGCATAGAGGTGGATCGGAATGCCACTGACCATTGTCTTGTTTCTGCATTAGAGCTCCCCCTGTAGCAAAGCCTGATGCATCTACCTCGAGTTGTGTGAGCCTGTTGGTGTCCCAGAGTGCCAGTACCAGTGCTGTGATGAAAGCTTCCCTTAGGGTGTCGAATGCTTGTTGCTGATGTGTTCCCCAGTTGAAGCCCGAGTCTTTCTTGGTTAGGTTGTTCAGAGGGCGCACTATGCGGGCAAAGTTCTGTATGAATTGACGGTAGAAGTTAGCAAAACCTAAGAATCCCCATAACTCTCGCAGATTCTTTGGTTTGGGCCAGTCACGAACTGCAGCTACTTTTACCGGGTCCATGCACACTTCCCCTTCTGATATCACCAGTCCCAAGTACTCGATCTGGAGCTTCTCAAATTCACATTTCTCAGGTCGTAGGTAAAGGTTGTGTTTCTCTGGCCATTTGAGTACTTCTTGCAATACCTGCCGATGTTCTTGTATTTCATTGGTGAAGATGAGAATATCATTGAGGTAAACTGCTACTTTTCCTGTGGCCACTAGGTCTGAAAAGATGGAGTTCATGAGCACTTGGAAGGTGGCTGGGGAGTTGGTGAGACCAAAGAACATTATGCTGGGTTCAAATAACCCTTGGTTGGTTGCAAAAGCAGCTTTCCACTCATCACCCTCCTTAATCCGAACATTGTTATAGCCCCATCTAATGTCAAACTTGGTGAAATACCGTGCCCCCTGCAGACAGCTAATAATGTCAGCAACCAATGGGAAGGGATAGCAATTCTTCAGGGTTACTTGGTTAAGTTTCCTGTGGTCCTGTACAAAACAGAGCTTTCCATCCTTCTTCTTTACGAAGAACACAGGTGATGACAGCAGTGACTTTGAGGGACAAATATAGCCTTTTCAGAGGTTGTCATCCAGAAAGCAGTCAAGTTCACCTTGTTCATTTAATGACATTGGATAGACTTTTGTATGCATGGTTTCAGGTGCACCTGGGATCAGTTCAATGGCATGATCCCAGGGTTGGTGTTCCGGGAGGCATTCTGAAGCAGTTTTGGAGAATACCTTTTTGAAGTCACAATAAGGTTCTGGGACCATTTCTTCAAAGGTTTTCAGGGGTTTCGCTTTGTGGGCCTGTTCTGCTAGCTGTTGCGAATAGGTGAATCCTGCCGCACACCAGACCTCCTCTGTTTGTTTGTGTAGGATGCCTGACTTCACCCATGCACATTGGGTTTGTTGGTTGGCTCAAATGCAGTGTATGGGCGATTCCTCTGTGTCACGAAACAATCTTTTTATTATTCTTTTTCCTTTTCTTTTATTTACTTACCTAATCACTGAAGCACTTACACCAGTGCTCATTATATTCTCATTCTCATTTAGGTTACACATGTCAACCTTATTGTTCTCGTGTTGTCGTTTCACTTAGGCGCAACTCTCTCGTGCCTGTCAGCTCATTGACAGGACGATGACATTATTGTTCTGCTTCCATGCTTCCCTTTATATTGCCTTATTGTTTACTCACCAAATACCTACAGCTTTACTTATGGATACGAGTGGCTCTTATTGTAGATCCTCACGGTTACGGTGCGAGAAGTCTCTCACGGTTTCATATCCTATACGTATATAAGACTTGATATTTTGTAGTTATATTCCTTAGCTCTATTCTCGTCTATACTCCTCGGTAGCTAGACTTGTAGTTGGGTTGTCTTATTCATCCTCATCACTTTCCCATCCTCTTGCTCATCGTTCATCATGTGATGCCTGGTTGTCTCTTGTGAGAGCTAGCGAGTCACTGACACTCTGCCTCCTCTTCTGCTATGCTTGGTGGGACTTCAGGAGTGATGATTGCTTCAATTTCCTCTTCAGTATCTTGCTCTTCCACCTCTTCTGTCATTGTCCATTGTGGTTTGACCAAGAGCCATCCTTTCTCCCAGTCAATATCTGGATTGGCTTTGCATAGCCAGGGGAGTCCGAGGATTAGGTCTTCACTTCCCAGATTGGTTATTAGCAAGTCTGTCCACCATTCCTGGCTATCAACCATCAAGGCTAGGCGTGCAAAGTGTGTGATTTGCCCTGCTTGGTTAGCAAACCCATCAATGTTAAAGACATCAATGGGTTTCCTGAGTGGGAAGGTCCTTACACAGTGGCGGGTGATAAAATCTTGGTTCAGAAATAGAGCAGTGGCTCTAGAATCGACTATGGCTGCAGTTGCTATACTGTGATTTCTTCCTCTTAATTTTGCATTAATCCGGAAGTGTGATGAATTGGGGTTCAATTCCAAAATAATAGATATTTTACAGGAGGGAAGTGTGGTGACAAAGGGTGTGGTGACAAAGGGAGAAGGCACAGAGGAGGCACAGGCTCAAAGCACAAGCCAAGGCAAGGGTGGGGCTAGCACCACACACAAAGGCTGAAAGAAATAAGGATCAAGACAGCAGTGATAGCACAAGGGCCAATCACTAGGGTCGCACAAGGAAAAGTAGTTCCAAAGACCAAGTAAGTATATTGAAGATAAATGATGATACAAGTACTAACCTAGTTCCAAAGACCAAGAGGTCAAGATGGGGAACTAGGTGTCAGCTACTGTACTATATATGCAAGAGTCTCGATGAGTAAGTGACAGCGTGGGAAGTTGATGGAAGCTTTTGGAATGTGATAGAAGGATGTGGAATGATGTAGATGTATCCAAACAGTAACAATGATGAGGGAAGGAGGAGATGTAGGAAAAATAAGGTAAGTACTGTATCCTGTATAGCACGTCATGACATTACCCCCCTTTTACAGTCGATGTCCCAGCAACTATTTCCGTGAGGTTTTCATAAGGTTGCCAGGGTAAAGAGTTGAAGATGGCAGCTGAAATTTTTCGTGGTGCATTTGCGTGTTTTGTGTAGAAATCTGCAATTGTGTCATCACTTGTGCCCACTAAGTTTTCTTCATGCTCCCAACTGTTGCTGTCATGACATGCTATACAGGATATGGTACTTACTTTGTTTTCTCCTACATTCCCTCTTTTCTTTATCTTCGTGACTACCTGAACCCTTCTCCATGTTTCCATATCCTTTTACTTCCATCTATCATTCGTCGGAACCTTCCATCACATTCCAGACACTTCTATTGGCTTCCCGCACTGTCGCTTACTCATCTGAATACTTGTATATATAGTACAGTAGCTGACACCTAGTTCCCCATCTTGACCTCTTGGTCTTTGGAACTAGGTTAGTACTTGTATCATCATTTACCTTCAATATATTTACTTGGTCTTTGGAACTAGTTTTCCTTGTGTGACCCTAGTGATTGGCCCCTGCGCTATCACTGCTGTCTTGATCACTATATCTTTCAGCCTTCGTGTGTGGTGCTAGCCCCACCCCTCACTTTGGTTTGTGCTTTGCGCCTGCACTTCCTCCGTGCTTTCTCCCTTCGTCACCACATTAGGTCAAGATCTCTACTCGTACCATCAGCCTTTCCAACTGATCCTACGAGGAGTGGAAATCGGACTTACCCGGTTCTCCACCTTCCATTGCCGTTACGCCTTCATTTACACCAGACATTGATTGTTCAGGATTTCAGCATGCATTTGATATTCAAGATCAGTGCGACGTTAATTCCAAATACAATCCAGACAAAGAACACAACACTTGGTTTGACTGCGACAAAAATCCTTGCCCCAACCGATACCATAACCCCGCTCCCATCACTCCAAGGGATTCAGGAAACGGACGATTCATAGACATCCCTAGAATTCCAAACCGAGTTCCAAGCTGGGTTGGTAGACTTTCAAACCCTACCAAACCAGAGCTAGAAACTGAAGCCGACCCTATCGCATCAACCCCATCCCCAGAGCCTATCGTCATCGATATCTCGGTTACACCAGAACCATTATCCCCATCTCCCGAGCCTATCCCCACTGAAAACACCTCCATCATGTCCCATCCTCCTACCACCCAAGATCTTGCGGTGTTGATTCAACAACTCACAACACAACAGATGGCACTACAAACGGCAGTCGCCATTATTGCTAACAACATTAGCACCAATAAAGGTGTTAGCAAACCACAGACATATGATGGGAAGCGCAGTGATGATGCATGACACTTCATTGCCGCCTTTGAACTCTGGGCTCAGGGGATCCATTCCCTTAGCAATGAACAAGAGAGAATCAAATCGGCTATCTCATACCTGGATGGTGACGCAGCCATTTGGGCTACTCCTACCTCGGAGAACATCAGCCAGGTCACTCGAGCTGTTGCTTCAGGACTACCAGCTCCTGCCCTCCTCTACCCAACCTGGGCTGATTTCGCTGGTGCCTTCAGGCAATGGGTTGAAACAGCGGACCCGGTGGTAGAGGCCAAACATGTCCTCAAAGGTCTTTGGCAAGGAAAGGACCGGGTGGCAACCTATGCTGCAACCTTCAAGCAGTATGCCAGCAGGACGGGATATTTGGATGCCGACCTTCGAGATTGCTTCTATGACCCCCTTTCAAAGCAAATCAAGGACAGATTTGTGGTGACGAAGGGGGAAAGCACAGAGAGAGCACAGGCTCGAAGCACAAACCGAAGTGAGGGGTGGGGCTAGCACCACACACGAAGGCTGAAAGGTAAAATGATCAAGACGGCAGTGATAGCGCAGGGGCCAATCACTATGGTCGCACAAGAAAGACTAGTTCCAAAGACCAAGTAAATATATTGAAGATAAACGATGATACAAGTACTAACCTAGTTCCAAAGACCAAGAGGTCAAGATGGGGAACTAGGTGTCAGCTTACTGTACTATATATACAAGTGTCTAGCTGAGTAAGCAACAGCGCGGGAAGTTGATAGAAGCATGCGGAACGATGTAGAAGGATGCGGAAGAATGTAGCTGGATCCAAATAGTAACAAAGATAAAGGAAGAAGGAAATATAGGAAAAATAAAGTAAGTACCGTATCCTGTGTAGCACATCATGACAGGATTGGTTAACTCCCAAGCCAACACAGATCTGATGAATGCACTGATCAGTGAAGCAATTTGCATTGACAACCAACAGAATGAACGTGCCAATGAGGAAGGGAAACAATACACCCGAAGTACTCCCAACTTCAACTCCTATACCCCGACTCCTTTTGTTCCAGCTCGTGATCCAAATGCAATGGATGTGGATGCCACCACTACCGGACAATCTGCGGAAGACTATCGTAGGTCCATGACAGGAAGATGCTATGGGTGCGGATCCAGAGAACATCGCAAGGCAGATGGGCACCATGAATGAGATGTCTGCAATCATTGTGGACTAACTGGTCATCTAGCAGCTGTCTGCAGCAGGAAGTTCCTGGGACTTCCAAGACCCATCCCACATTCTGTTGCTGCCACATCTATCACTGCTGAGCCCTCCACCTCCATCACTGCTGCCACACCGGCCCCCGCTACTGACTTCACAAAGATCCTTCAGATGCTTACTGCGGGACAAAAGGAATTGGCAGAGCAGATGGCGGAGTTACGCTCAAATTTTTAAAGTGGGAACCCGCCACAGCTGCTGCCTGGTTCCCTAGTCTGTATTCCTCATCTACTTGTCAGCGACTCGCTAGCTCTCACAAGAGATAACCAGGCATCACACGATGAACGATGAGCGAGAGGATGGAAAAGCGATGAGGATGGATAAAACAACCCAACTACAGGTCTAGCTACCGAGGATTATAGACGAGAATAAAGCTAAGGAATATAGATGAGAATAGAGCTAAGGAATATAACTACAAAATACCTAGTCTTATATATGAAATGGGATATGAAACCATGAGAGATGTCTCGCGCCGTAACCGTGAGGATCTACAATAAGAGTTGCTTGTATCCATAAGTAAAGCTGTAGGTATTCGGTGAGTAAACAATAAGGCAATATAAAAAGAAGCATGGAAGCAGAACAATAATGACGTCGTCCTGTCAATGAGCTGACAGGCATGAGAGAGTCGCGCCTAAGTGAAATGACAATGCGAGAACAATAAGGTTGACACATGTAACCTAAATGATAATGAAAATATAATAAGCGCTAGTGTAAGCGCTTTGGTGATTAGGTAAGTAAATAAAAGAAACGAAAAGAATAATGAAAAAGAATGTTTCCTGACATTACCCCCTCCCTAGGGTGCGAGTTCCACAAAGTGCCTGTCATCTAATGAAATTTTCAGAGGGTAATTGTGGTGGCGTGTTTTCGGTGTTTGCCTGGGGCATAGGGCGGAATAATTTGGTAGGGAATAAGGAAATAGGGATTTCGAGTCAATTTAAGGTGGCGGGTTTGGGTTTGGTCAGGTTCTTGTCATGGAATTCCTTCAACAAATTGGAGGAATGCGTAATGTTGGACTGAGGTTCCCAAGTGTCTTCATGTGGTCCATACCCCCGCCATCAGACTTTGTATTTGATTCCTCGTCCTACCTTTCGTGAGTCGAGAATTTCTTCAACTTCGAACTCTTCTTCCCCTACAACAACAGGAGGTGGACGAGTGTTTCGTGGTTGAGAGGGGAATTGTGGTTCTCTATAAGGGGTTAGGAGGACTTCATTGAAAACGTTGTGAATACGTTTCCATGTCGAAGGGATATCTAATTTATAGGAGTTAGTGTCTATCTTCTTCTGAACTGTAAATGGTCCAAACCGTTTATCTCCTAACTTTTTCATCGGCTGGTCTGTCAACAAGTTAGTTCCCTCAAGCCAGACTTTATCGCCTGGCTTATACTCTACCCCAACTTTCCGCTTTCGGTCATAGAACTTCTTCATATCGTTGTTGGCCTTACCTAAGGCCACTCCTACTTCCTCTTGAACTTTCTTCATACCATCTGCGAACACCTGTGCTGTGGGGTTGTCCGAAGTCATCTGGGGTGCAGTGCCTTTGTAAGGGTTTCTACCATTGTCAGCATAAAAAGGGGATACTTTCGTCGCGGAGTGTACTTGATCGTTATAAGCAAACTCTGCGAGTGGTAACCATTCGTGCCAGTCGTTTTGATGGTAGTTGATAAACAGATGGAGATAGTGTTTGATTTCCTGATTCATCCATTCTGTCTGGCCATTAGTCTGTGGGTGATATGCCGTGGTGTAGTTTGCTTCTATTCCTAAAAGACAGTAGAGTTCCTTCATGAAACGGGAATGATACTGAGGTCCTCGATCGTGTATGATTTTTCATGGAATTCCATGTATGGAAAAGATACGGTCGCGATAGATTTTTGCCATTCCCTCCGATGTGACTGTAGTATGCAATGGAACAAGTCGCAATCTTTTGGAAAAATGATCAACAAACACCGAAATGGCATTATATCCTCCCGACTCCGGTAGTTCCCCTATCATGTCGGTACTGATTATCTGCCAAGGCTCCGATGGGACTAAGTATGGATGTAGTTGTCCCACTGGTTTGGTACAATGAGTCGTTGTAGCCTGGCATTTCTCGCAACCTTCAACGTACTTCCCTGCATCTCGTGTAACCCCTGGCCACCAGTAGTCCCGAGTGATCAACTCTGTGGTTTTATACTGTCCAGGATGTCCCACTAACGGCGTGTCGTGGTACTGAGTGATTACTTTGGATCGGAGTAGGCAGTTTTTTGGTACATAAACATGCCCTTTCCATGTAATAACTTTGTCGGTTTCAGTCCACTCCAGGTCTTTGGCAGCTAGGGCATCCTGTACAACTCGATCTACTTGGTTTCTACTCTTTCGGATCTCTGATAGCAGGAGATCTTCAGGAGCCAATAGGTCAAGAGCATAGGTGAAGACTTCTAGTTTCAGGAGAACAATGTTCTCATTGTCCTTGTCCCCTGTCTCAAGGCCTGTCATCCTCGACAGGGCATCAGCTTTCATCATCGATTTACCAGGTTTGTGAACAAGATCGAAATTATACTCCGCTAACTCCAGTACCCAGCGCGCTTGTCATCGGTTGAGCTTCTGCAGCTTCTTGAAGTACTGGAGGTTTGCATGATCCGTAAAAATTTCGATCTGTTCCTCTGCACCAAGTAAATATTGCCGCCAATCGTCAAGTGAATCCATGATCGCCATGAGTTCTTTGTCGTAGATTTTGTAATTATGCTCAACCTCGTTGAGGGAACATGAACGAAAAGCGATTGGGTACCACCTATTGTTGACAAACTGTGATAAAACTGCACCATTGGCATAATCAGAAGAATCAGCCTCGACTGGAATTGTCCCTGGTTACGAGGAATCAACAAAACGACTTCCTCACAAATATGGCGTTTCAGCTCTTCGAATGCATCTTCCTGCACTTTCTCCCACTTCCAAGTTCCATTCCCAGTAAGCTGTGTCAGTGGTTTCGCTACAAGACTAAACCCACGAATGAAGCATCTGAAGAAGTTGCAAAACCCTAAAAATTGCTGAACATCACGCTTCTTGCGGGGAGTAATCCATTCGCGGATGGCTTGTACTTTCTTGGGGTCCATGCGAATAGTTCTGTTACCAATGATAATGCCGAGGTAGTCGATAACCAGTTTTTCGAAAGAACATTTTTCGGGTTTTAGGAATAATTTGTGCTCCTGTAAAATGTCAAGTACTTGTTTCATGATTCACCGGTGTTCTTCGATGTCATTGGTGAAGATCAGAATATTGTCCATGTAGACGATACCGTGTCCTTCATTAATGAGATTTCGCAAGATATGGTCCATGAAACCTTGGAACGACGCAGGAGAGTTAGTGAGTCCGAAGAACATAACGGTCAGTTTGAATAACCCCTGGTTAGTTCAAAAAGCTGCTTTCCATTCATCACCTTCCTTTATGCAGATGTTGTTGAATCCCCATCTGATATCCATCTTCGTGAAGATTTTAGCACCTTTTAAACGATCAATTAGCTCCTGAATGAGAGGAAGTGGGTACCGGTTTTTAACCATCATCTCATTCAGTTTACGATAATCTTGTACCAGTCATAAGGTGCCATCTTTCTTTTTCACGAAGAAGAAGGGGGATGCCATCTGCGAGGTCAAAGGTCGGATTCGTCCAGTTCGAAGGTTTTCTTCAAGAAACTTGTCGAGCGCCTCTTGTTCCTTTGGGTTCAGCAGGTATACCTTACAATCTAAAGGTTTGGAACCTGGCATTAGATTGATAGCGTGATCCCAAGGGCGTCGTTGTGGTAACTGGTCAAACTCCTTCTGGCTGAACACATCGGGTGTTAAGATCTAACAATCTGACACTCCTCTGATGAATCATGTTTATAACTATCCAAGAGTCCCAAAAGGCATAATGTAAGACCACGAGGCAAAAGTAAGTCCTCCAGGCAAAGTTGTAAGACCTCAGTAGTTGGGACATGTGACTTGGCTCTAGTGCTATAAACCTCTGTGTTCATTAATTGTACCCATGGCCGGATAGCTCAGTGGTTAGAGCATCTTGGGATTTCACCAGTGGTCCTGGGTTCAATCCCCAGTCTGGTCACTTTGTTTGTCATCATGACTTTAACATCGGGATACTCTTTGACGTAGGATTTGGAAGTGTCGAACTCTTCAGCTGTTTCTTTCTTAGCCTGTCCCTCTGTCCACTTCCTTGACTGTACCTGCTTGTGAACATACCTATCCCAGTCGAACAAGAAACGCTGTTCGCCTTCCTGCAATGCCGCTCTAGAATGAGTATCTTCAGGCATCCAAAAGTGTGGATTATAGCCACATCATGTGGGACACCTATCGAAGGTTAATTCAGATGTCTTCCAGTCAATACTCGGGTTGTGGTGTCGCAACCAGTCTAGTCCTAGAAAGATATTATTCTTTCCTAGGCTTACCACTCCGAATTGTATGATTTCTGAATGATCGCTGATAGTCATCCGGATCTCGACATACTTGTCTATTGAACCGGGGTCGTTGAGTGTGCCATCAGCATTATAGACGGGTGTTTTGATTGGTAAGTCTTTCGTGATGAGGTTGTGCTGTTTGACGAAGTCCGAGTCAATACATGAACCAGTAGCTCCACTGTCGAGAAGTCCTTCTGTGACAATTTGTCGACTATCCTCCAGTGTTTCAAGTATTGCCGGAAGTTTCAGACTTTTGCCGCATGTCCCTCGAACATAACTCCTCTTGTTCTTGAGACTTTGGATGACGGTGACTGCCGTTTTCCAGTTCCGTTTTCATATGTCCATGACGGTTTCTTCCGAGGCTTCTTTCTCCCGGGAAGAGGGCATCCAAGTTCATAACAATCCCACTGCTCTCGGGACTTGATCTTCTCTAACTCTCTGAGCTAGCCATTCAGCAGTGTTGGGTTCATACCATATAGGTTTTTCGGATTTTTCGGTTTTGTGTGTGAAGGTGGATGCAGTTTTCTGTCTAGTACCTGTACTAATTATATAATCAACGCCATTATCAACAAAACCCGAAACGTCTGTGTTCGAAGGCTCCTGCAGACCTATATCTACTGAGGAGCCTTGGGAAAACCCAAATCGTTAATAAAATCAGTATGCTCCTGCTCACTCATATTCAGCATAATACCTCTGACCACCACCTTCCTCTTGTGTGGGCAATTCCTGCTCATGTGGCCTGGTTCACCACAGTTGAAGCACAGCCGCTTCTCTCTGGCCTGGTCGATGTCCATCGGCCTACCCGTTCCTCCGAACGTGGTGCCGCAGGGTACTCTGCCCTCGGAGCTGCTTTTGGCTCCTGTCAGTTCTGTTGAGTGGATGACTGTCCACGACTCTGTCCCTGTGGGTTAGCATTCCACCACCCCGCATACCCGTAACCTCTCTTCTGTTCAGCCCATTGCTGCCTTACGTTATCAGCCCCAGTAACTACCTTCTTCAACTCTTTGTAGTCTTCAAAGGGCTCCGTCCGTCCTTTAATGATGTCGTACAGAAGAGTATGATCAATGGCTCTCTCCGCTAGGGTAAGGACGTGCGACTCGTCCTTCTTGTACCCAGCATCCTTCAGCAACAATTCAAACTCTTTGAAAAAGTCACCGGCCGAAGACTTCCCCTGTTGGATATAAGTTAGTTTATCATGAGCCTCCTTCTCCTTCGTGACATTCATGAATTCTTTATCCATATCGTCGATGAGCTGCTCTCCAGAGATGTCCCATAACCCTTTCTTGATGTCAAAGTGGTCATCAGGGTAGACCTGGGCCCATTCGTCGACTTTTCCTCCAACCAGGAAGGACATGATAATGGTGGTGACATGATGGGAATTGTCGACCTGCTTTGTCTCCGTTAACTCGGAAACGTAGGCCATCATTCTTCGTCGCCATGGTTGATAGGTGGCGGGATCACCATCGTAGTTCCCTGGTGTATTGACAAACACCTGGCATGGATTAGAAGTGACGTTGGTGACTTCTGTTGGGTCAGGCACATGTATCGACCAATCAGTCATGTTGGGTTATAGTAGGGGGGATGAGCGTGTTTGGTAAAAATGAACATGTGTAATGTATCGATAAAACTAGTTTCCAACAGCGTGTTGAATCCTAGGCAAGTTTGTAAAAGTTTGTTGTGACGGGTGGTGTGTGGTAGAAGCTCTATTCTTCTGTCAGCGACTCGCTAGCTCTCACAAGAGATAACCAGGCGTCACATGATGAACGAAGAGCGAGAGGATGGAAAAGCAATGAGAATGAATAAAACAACCCAACTACAGGTCTAGCTACCAAGGAGTATAGACAAGAATAGAGCTAAGGAATATAACTACAAAATACCTAGTCTTATATACGAAATGGGATATGAAACCGTGAGAGATGTCTCGCACCGTAACCATGAGGATCTACAATAAGAGTCACTCATATCCATAAGTAAAGCTGTAGGTATTTGGTGAGTAAACAATAAGGCAATATAAAAAGAAGGATGGAAGCGGAACAATAATGACATCGTCCTGTCAATGAGCTGACAGGCACAAGAGAGTCGCGCCTAAGTGAAACGACAATGCGAGAACAATAAGGTTGATGCGTGTAACCAAAATGATAATGAAAATATAATAAGCACTAGTGTAAGCGCTTTGGTGATTAGGTAAGTAAATAAAAGAAAAGAAAAGAATAATGAAAAAGAATGTTTCGTGACACTACTTCTACCTATGCATCTATACCCTCCTGTACAATTGGTTCCGCTCAATCCAGTGATGTTTCTCACTTCCACGTACTGTCACGAAACAATCCTTTCATTATTCGTTTCTTTTATTATTCTTTTTCCTTTTCTTTTATTTACTTACCTAATCACTGAGGTGCTTACACCAGTGCTCATTATATTCTCATTCTCATTTAGGTTACACGCGCCAACCTTATTGTTCTCACATTGTCATTTCACTTAGGCGCAACTCTCTCGTGCCTGTCAGCTCATTGACAGGACGACGTCATTATTGTTCCGCTTCCATGCTTCTTTTTATATTGCCTTATTGCTTACTCACCTAATACCTACAGCTTTACTTATGGATATGAGCGACTCTTATTGTAGATCCTCATGGTTACGGCGTGAGACATCTCTCACGGCTTCATATCCCATTAGTATATAAGACTTGGTATTTCGTAGTTATATTCCTTAGCTCTATTCTCGTCTATACTCCTCGGTAGCTAGACTTGTAGTTGGGTTGTCTTATTCATCCTCATTGCTTTCCCATCCTCTTGCTCATCGTTCATCGTGTGACGCCTGGTTGTCTCTTGTGAGAGCTAGCGAGTTGCTGACATGTACCGATTAAGTTGCAAGGCAGACTCAAGAATACAGACAGTGCAGCAATGATAGACTCTGGTGCCACCAGTCTCTTCATTCATGACCATTTTGTTAGACAACATCAAATTCTCTCTCGTCATCTTCTCCATCCAATTACCCTCTATAACATTGACGGGTCTCTTAACACCGCAGCGCAGATCACGCACTCTGTATGCCTGTTCTCCACAATAGATCAAAACAAACCCCAGCTCCTTGAATACCTCGTCACCAACCTCGGGTCTGAAAATATCATCCTCGGACTTCCATGGTTCCAAAAGGTCAACCTGGACATTGACTGGAGAGAAGGGCGATTGGCTATCACCCCTCCCAGAAAGGCTCCACACCCCATGACCATCGAAGAAATTCCCGAACCCAAGGAAAGTAATGTGGGAGGAACCACTGCACATATCGTAGAAGCTAACTCAGACTGGGGCACCACTGCAGCTCCACAAGTTCACTTCTCCATCCTGGAGCCTGACGACCAACCCCAATTGCCTGAAGAAACTCTCCCTCTCCCCATGCCTGACCCAGAGATACATGAATACACTGAAAGCACCCCTCTGTATTGACTGGTAGGCAACAGGAAGCGGAGGAGAGCACTACTTCGAGCTGGGATCATTGGCCATACATTGGAAGAACTTTGGTGTTCTGCAGGGTACATGTATTCTCAACAACTTGCAGAGGCTGCCCACAAAGAGAAGCCATTGAAGTCATTTGAAGAGATGGTCCCCTCATCATACCGGAAACATGCAAAGGTCTTCTCTGAGAAAGAATCAGAATGACTACTGGAACATAAACCTTGGGACCATGCCATAGATCTGAAACCCGATGCTCCTGAAACCATGTGGACTAAAATCTACCCCATGTCCCCAAACGAACAGGAAAAACTGGACCGGTTCTTGGAAGAGAATTGGCACAAAGGCTACATCCGTCCCTCCAAATCCCCACTGGCGTTGCCGGTCTTCTTTGTCAAAAAGAAGGATGGTAAACTTCGATTTGTGCAGGATTACCGGCGACTCAATAAGTACACAGTAAAAAACCAGTACCCACTTCCCCTTGTCACGGACATCGTCAGCCAACTGCGTAAAGCCAAGGTCTTCTCCAAAATGGATGTTCGTTGGGGGTACAACAATGTGCGGATTAAAGAGGGTGACGAATGGAAGGGAGCATTTGCAACAAATCGAGGACTCTTTGAGCCCCTTGTCATGTTCTTCGGCCTAACAAACTCATCTGCTACATTCCAAGCCCTCATGAACTCCATATTTACTGACCTCATTGCTGCTGGGAAGGTGGCCGTTTACCTGGACGACATCCTAGTTTTTACTGAAACTCTTGAGGAACATCAAAGTATAGTCAATGATGTACTTACACGTCTCAGCAAATACGACCTATATCTGCAACCAGAGAAATGCAAATTCGAACAGCCTTCCATCAAATACCTAGGCCTGGTAATCAGTGAAGGAGAAGTGCGAATGGACCCAGTCAAAATAGAGGCAGTTAGTAACTGGCAGGCCCCTACAATGCTACATGATCTCTGGGGTTTCCTAGGATTTGCTAACTTCTATCGGAGATTTATCGACGGTTTCACAAAGAAAGCTTGACCCCTGAACAACCTTACCTGCAAAGACACTAAATGGGCTTGGGGATCACAACAGCAGGAAGCCTTCGATTCACTAAGGGAATCCTTTACATCGGCACCAATCCTCACACTATGGGATCCATCAAAACCAACTTGGATTAAAGTGGATGCATCAGGCTTTGCTACTGGAGGTACGCTCTCGCAACTACAGGAGGATGGACTCTGGCACCCCATCGCATATTGCTCCTCCTCCATGGATCCAGCCGAGCAAAACTACGAGATCTATGACCTGGAAATGCTGACCATTATTGAGGCATTGAAAGACTGGAGAAGCTTCCTAGAAGGATCCCCAGAACCCTTTGAAATCATAACCGATCACCAGAACCTCGAATACTGGACGACAGCCCAAGACCTCAGTCGCTGACAAGCACGATGGGCACTATGGCTCTCTCGGTTTGATTTCCGTCTTAAGCATCGCACCGGCAAAGCTAACACTCAAGCTGATGCACTGTCATGTATGGCACAGCTGTTACGGCCGTGCACTGGAAGGAAATAGATCAAGGTTCCAGAGCTCTGTTCGAAGCTTCGGAGTCCAGAAACTATAGTAACAGCAAAACGAAGTAATGGAAAGGCTACACGGGCCTTGGGAAGTGATGAGACTTCAGCGAAGCTTTCAGCAACGCTCCCTACATGTTATCTGGGTGTCCCTGCAAAGTGTGAAGAAGAAAGAAGTTCCGGAGCATTGGAAGTTTCCGATCGATTGATCCGGACGTGATTAAGCGTAATAGATAAGGAGTATAGAAGGTAACTTTTATTTCAAGCTGGGGAACTAAACTAAACAAGTTGACCTAAGTACTAAACTGCCTAATTGTTAAATAAAAGACAATAAGTGAGAAGGATTCGAAATAATACAATAACAGTGTTTTCCAAGAGCCGACAGGCGTGGGAATGCATCGGTCATGACGACCGAGTGTCATGTGATGTATCCGAGGTTGTTCCGAAGTTATTGAGCCAAGGAACAGAGTACAAAATTGACCGAGATTCGAGTTAAACTTGGTAACAAACACAAAATGGATCGGAAGGATGATCAATTGACCGGAAGATCGGCCGGAATGCCGGAATGTTCATATAGTGATCGATGACCTCGGAAATTGTCTGGAAAGCATAGTGGAGCTTGGCATATATATAACAACAGCACCAGGTCACAGATGCAGAGGACAACAGGGAACAGATTGTTCTAAAACCCGAGCACTTCCTTAATGTGGCAACCATGGTTCTTCTCCATAACCCCCTCCTTGACTGCATTCGGCAGATTAGCAAATGAGAGGCAGAAGTCCTGGATGGTCTGAAAGGTATCAAGGGACCCCAGAGTCTCACTAGTGGCGTAGCCAAGTGGAGAGAGGAAAATGGTTTGGTCTACTATCGCAATAAAGTCTATGTTCCCCCAGATATGGCGCTAAGGAAAACAATCCTGGAACACTGTCATGACGCACCTACTGCAGGTCATCCAGGGATGCATGGCACCCTGGAACTAGTCAGCAGACTCTACTGGTGGCCTGGGATGCGCTCTTTTGTAGACAAGTACATTGATGGATGTGACCACTGCCAGCGCAAACACCTGAACCCTTACTACCACTCTCCTCTTCAACCTCTTCCCGTACCGGAAGGACCCTGGCAGGACATTGGTGTGGATCTCATTGGGGAACTACCTATGATGCAAGATGGCCACAATGCTATCATCACCTTTGTGGACCACTACACAAAGATGGTCACTGTTTCCCCTGTACAACAGAGATCACCGCAGAAGGAGTAGCAGATTTCTTTTATGAAGAAATCTTCCACTTACATGGCCTACCCCATTGATTCATCTCTGATAGAGGACCTCAATTTGCAGCAGACATTATGCGACAGCTACTGAAGCGACTAGGAATCGACTCCGCACTGACCACAGCCTATCACCCTGAGACAAATGGACAGACAGAACGCGCTAACCAGGAAATTGAACATTACATTCGCATGTATATAAGTCACCGACAGGACGACTGGGACCTCTTAATCCCTACTGCTGAGTTTGTCATGAATGCTCGTATCCACTCTGCACACAGCCACTCCCCCTTTGAAACCCTTTATGGTTACACCCCTGAGTTCACCATTCCAAATGGCATTGAGACCAAATACCCCATCCATTGAGCGCTGGCTAGAACTGCTCCAGCATGCATGTGAGGATGCAGAGGCAGCACTACGAATGAGCAAGGAATGCATTAGAGAGGGTGTAAAGGGGAAAGTACAGGAATTCGAAGTTGGACAACCAGTGTGGTTATCCTTGAGCAAATTAAAGGTATGACAAAAGAACCAGAAACTAGGGAGCAAACGCCTAGGCCCATTCAAAGTCGCAGAGAAAACGGGTCCCCTCACATATTGACTACACCTACCCACCTGGATGAAGATCCATGACAACATACATACCAACCACCTGTCTCCCTGGAAAGGGAATGAGGTCAATGGAATTGAGCCACCACCACCAGAACCCAAAATTGTGGAGGGAGAAGAGTTCTATGATGTGGAGGAGGTCCTGGAAAGTCGGAACTTCAGACAGTGGAAAAAGTTGCAATTCCTGGTAAAGTGGAAGGGGTACGATGAAGGCCACAACAGTTGGGAGCACGAAGAGAACTTAGTCAGCACAAGCAATGAGGCAATTGCAGATTTCTATGCAAAACACTCAAACGCACCACAAAAAGTCTCAGCTGCCATCTTCAACTCTCTACCCTGGCAACCTTATGAAAACCTCACGGAAATAGTCGCTGGGACATCGACTGTAGAAGGGGGGTAATGTTGTGACATGCTATACAGGATATGGTACTTACTTTGTTTTCTCCTACATTCCCTCTTTTCTTTATCTTCATGACTACCTGAACCCTTTTCCATGTTTCCATATCCTTTTACTTCCATCTATCATTCGTTGGAACCTTCCATCACATTCCAGACACTTCTATTGGCTTCCCGCACTGTCGCTTACTCATCTGAATCCTTGTATATATAGTACAGTAGCTGACACCTAGTTCCCCATCTTGACCTCTTGGTCTTTGGAACTAGGTTAGTACTTGTATCATCATTTACCTTCAATATACTTACTTGGTCTTTGGAACTAGTTTTCCTTGTGTGACCCTAGTGATTGGCCCCTGCACTATCACTGCTGTCTTGATCACTATATCTTTGAGCCTTCGTGTGTGGTGCTAGCCCCACCCCTCACTTTGGTTTGTGCTTTGCACCTGTGCTTTCTCCCTTTGTCACCACAGTTGTGGCCTTCGTCGTACCCCTTCCACTTTACCAGGAATTGCAACTTTTTCCACCATCCAAAGATCCGACTGTCCAGGACCTCATCAACGTCATAGAATTCTTCTCCCTCGACAATTTCGGGTTCCGGTGGTGGTGGCTCGATTCCATTGACTTCATTCCCCTTCCAGGGAGACAAGTGGTTGGTATGGATGTTATTGTCAGCGACTCGCTAGCTCTCACAAGAGACAACCAGGCGTCACACGATAGACGATGAGCAAGAGGACGAAAAAGCAAAAGAGGATGGATAAAACAACCCAACTACAAGTCTAGCTACCGAGGAGAATAGACGAGAATAGAGCTAAGGAATATAACTACAAAATACTAAGTCTTATATACTATTGGGATATGAAGCCATGAGAGATATCTCGCGCCGTAACCGTGAGGATCTACAATAAGAGTCGCTCGTATCCATAAGTAAAGCTGTAGGTATTAGGTGAGTAAACAATAAGGCAATATAGAAAGAAGCATGGAAGCGGAACGATAATGACGTCATCCTGTCAATGAACTGACAGGCATGAGAGAGCCGTGCCTAAGTGAAACGACAACGCGAGAACAATAAGGTTGACACGTGTAACCTAAATGATAATGAAAATATAATAAGCGCTAGTGTAAGCGCTTTGGTGATTAGGTAAGTAAATAAAAGAAAGGGAAAAGAATAATAAAAGAAAAGAATAATGAAAAAAGATCGTTTCATGACAGTTATCATGGATTTTCATCCAGGTAGGTAGGTGTAATTGATATGTGAGTGGGCCCGTTTTCTCTGCGACTTCAAATGGACCTAGGCATTTACTCCCCAGTTTCTGGTTCTTTTGCCGTACTTTTAATTTGCTCAGGGATAACCAAACTGGTTGTCCTACTTCGAATTCCTGTACTTTTCCCTTTACTCCCTCTCTGATGCGCTCCTTGCTCATCCATAGTGCTGCTTCTGCATCCTCACGTGCGTGCTGTAGCAGTTCCAGTCAGCACTCGATGGAGGGGTATTTTGTCTCGACACCATTTGGAATGGTGAACTCAGGGGTGTAACCATAAAGTGTTTCGAAGGGGGAGTGGCTGTGTGTGGAGTGGATGTGAGCATTCATGACAAACTCAGCGGTAGGAATTAAGAGGTCCCAGTCATCCTGTCAGCAACTTACATACATGCAAATGTAACATTCAAATTCCTGGTTGGCGCGTTCTGTCTGTCCGTTTGTCTCAGGGTGATACACTGTGGTCAGGGCGGAGTCAATTCCTAGTTGCTTCAGTAGCTGGCACATAACGTCTGCCGCAAATTGGGGTCCTCTATCAGAGATGAATCGACGAGGTAGGCAATGTAAGCGGAAGATTTCTTTATAAAAGAAATCTGCTACTCCTTCTGCAGTTATCTCAGTTGTACAGGGGAAACAGTGAACCATCTTTGTGTAATGGTCAACAAAGGTGATGATTGCATTATGGCCATCCTGTGTCATGGGCGGTTCCCCAATAAGATCTACACCAATGTCCTGCCAGGGTCCTTCCGGTATGGGGAGAGGTTGAAGGGGTGAAGAGTGGTGGGGGTTTAGGCGTTTGTGTTGGCAGTAATCACATCCATCAATGTACTTGTCTACAAAAGAGCGCATCCCAGGCCACCAGTAGAGTCTGCTGACTAGTTCCAGGGTACCATGCATCCCCGGATGACCTGCGGTAGGTGCGTCATGACAGTGTTCCAGGATTGTTTTCCTTAGCACGGTATCTGGGGGAACGTAGACTTTGTTGTGGTAGTACACTAAACCATTTTCTTCTCTCCACTCGGCTGGACCACTAGTGAGACTCTGGGGACCTTTGATACCTTTTAGACCATCCAGTACTTCGGCCTCTCGGTTGCTGATCTGCCGAATGCAGTCAAGGAGGGGGTTATGGAGGAGGACCATGGTTGCCGCATTAAGGAAGTGTTCTGGTTTTAGCATGATCTGTTCCCTGTTGTCCTCTGCATCTGTGACCTGGTGCTGCGCCATACGTGACAGTGCATCAGCTTGAGTGTTAGCTTTGCCTGGGCAATGTTTAAGGTGGAAATCAAACTGAGGGAGCCATAGTGCCCATCATGCCTGTCGACGACTGAGGTCTTGGGCTGTCTACCAGTATTCGAGGTTCTGGTGGTCAGTTATGATTTCAAAGGGTTCCGGGGATCCTTCTAAGAAGCTTCTCCAGTCTTTCAATGCCTCGATGATGGCCAGCATTTCCTGGTCGTATATTTCATAGTTTCGCTCGGCTGGATCCATGGAGGAGGAGCGATATGTGATGGGATGCCAAATTCCATCCTCCTGTAGCTGCAAAAGTGTACCTCCAGTAGCGAAGCCTGATGCATTCACTTCAATCCGAGCTGGTTTTGATGGGTCCCATAGTGTGAGGATTGGTGCCGATGTGAAGGAGTCCCTTAGGGAATCAAAGGCTTCCTGCTGTTGTGTTCCCCAGGTCCATTTAATGTCTTTGCAGGTAAGGTCATTCAGAGGTCGGGCTTTCTTTGCAAACCCTTCGATAAATCTCCAATAGAAGTTAGCACATCCTAGGAAACCTCGGAGATCACGTACCATGGTAGGGGCCTGCCAATTACTAACTGCCTCTATTTTCACTGGGTCCTGTCACAAAGAGGTGACGACGGTGGCACGGCGGAGCGGAGACTTAAACAGAAACAGGCAGCTGGTCCCAACGACAAAGTTATATTGATAATAAATACAAGTAAGTAGGTAAAAGACATACCTGGTCCCAACAACAAAGAGGTCAAGATAAGGGACCAGGCTGTGGGGGCTGGCTTATATATGCAAGGCGGAGTGTGGGAATTATGATGTAATACTGTATAGCTCAGGCACAAGGAATGGAACAGAACTGATAGAATGGAAGGTTCCGGAATGATTATTGTAGGTAGGAGAGCTCGGATGGTGTATCATAAAGAAAGGAGAATGATAGGGGTGGCTCACTTCATGACATTACCCCCCTCCTTATGACCATTGCCTTCAATGGTCAAGCGTTTGCTGCCTGGGGGTGCTTTTTGTGGAATTTTTGGATAGTTGTAGGGGCGTGTTCAAGATTTGGTGCAGGTTCCCATGAGTTGTGTCCTGCATCATAGCCTTTCCACTTTACCAAGTACTCTAATTTCTTCCACCTAATCCGACTATCCAAGATGTCCTTGACTTCATACTCTGGCTCATCCTCATCCTCTAGGTATACTGGTTCCGGTGGTGTTGTAATTTCGCCATTGATGGAGTTCCCTCTCCAAGGGTACAGTTTATCGACATGGAACACAGGGTGGATGCGGTCTAGCGACAGTGGGAGGTCTAAACAGTAGTCCAAAGGGCCAACCTTCTCCAAAATCGCATATGGTCCTAGCTGTCAGTCCCCCAGTTTCTCACTGGAAAGTTGAAGCTTGATGTCTTCTGCGCTTAGCCAGACCTGATCTCCAACTTGGAACTGATGTGCCTTTTGTTTTCCCCATTCGTAGTTTTCCTTTTGCTGTCTTTTCCCCAGGTGCAGCGCCGCCCCAGCGTCCTGTCGTGCATCACGCAGTATCTGGATGTGATCATCCACTGCCAGAATCCCACTCCGTTGTCCCACTGGAATGTTGAATAGAGGCAGGTAACCATACGTGAGTTCAAAAGGGGACGTTCCCAGTGCTGAGTGGGTGCAGGAGTTAATCACAAATTCCGCCATGGGCAGGTGCTCTGCCCAGTCATCCTGATGGCATCCCACATAGAGCCTGAGGTACTTTTCGACTTCTTGGTTTGCCCATTCAGTCTGTCCATTCGCTTGGGGGTGGTATCCGGAGGTGAGGTTTGATTTGATTCCTAGGCGGGAGAGTAGTGATCGCATGAGTTTTGCTGCAAACTGGGGTCCCTGGTCTGATACAAAGCGGAGGGGAAGGCCATGGAGGCGAAAAATTTCACGATAGTAGATGTCGGCCACCCCTGCTGCTGTGATTGAGGTTGTACAAGGAATTGCATGGATTTGTTTACCATAGAGGTCAGTGCAGACTAGAATCACATCGTACCCTTGCGAGTTGGGCAGCTGTGTGATCAGGTCAACTCTCACTTCTTCCCACAAGCCTGCTGGGACGTCTAGGGGTAGTGTTACTGCTCGTGGGTGTCTCTGTATCTTCTTCCTAGCACAAGTCTCACATCCTTCAACGTATTTTTCTATAAAGGATCACAGGGTGGGCCACCAAAAGTGGGTACTGACGAGGTCAAGGGTATTGTGAAGTCCAGGGTGGCCAGCAGAGGGGTTGTTGTGGCATTGTTTGAGTATTTCTTTCCACAGGTCATCGTCTGGTGGGATGTATACCCTCCCTCGGTGGTACACTAGTCCGTTGTCTTCTTCCCATTCTGCTATCCCATTGGCCAAGCATTTGAGACCGCTTCTCCTAAGCTCTTCCAGTCCTTCCAGTACTTGGGCCTCCTTCTGAGATGCCTGTCGGATACGGTCCTCCAGTGGATTCTGTAATGAGGTTGCTGCCACTCGCATAAAATGGGCTGGTTTCAGGATGATCTGTTGTCGATTATCTTCGCTATCCAAAACTTGATGTGCTGCCATGCAAGAGAGAGCGTCTGCCTGAGTGTTGGACTTGCCCGGCCGGTGAGTGAGTTGGAAATCGAAGCGGGACAGCCATAGTGCCCATTGCGCCTGCCATCTACTAAGGTCCTGAGCAGAATGCCAGAATTCCAGGTTTGCATGATCAGTAAGGATCTCGAATGGTTGTGGTGAACCTTCCAGGAAGCTTCTCCAGTCCTTTAATGCTTCAATGATGGTGAGCATCTCTCGGTCATAAATTTCATAGTTTCGTTTGGCTGGTTGCATGGAGGCTGATCGAAATGCTACTGGGTGCCACTGGCCATCGTCTTGTTTCTGCATTAGAGCTCCTCCTGTAGCAAAGCCTGATGCATCCACCTCGAGTTGTGTGAGCCTATTAGGGTCCCAGAGTGCCAGTACTGGTGCTGTGATGAATGCTTCCCTTAGGGTGTCGAATGCTTGTTGCTGGTGTGTCCCCCAACTGAAGCCCGAGTCTTTCTTGATCAGGTCGTTCAGAGGGCGTGCTATGCGGGCAAAGTTCCATATGAATTGGCGGTAGAAGTTAGCAAAACCTAAGAATCCCCGTAGCTCTCGCAGATTCTTTGGGATAGGCCAGTCGCGAACTGCAGCTACTTTTACTGGGTCCATGCTCACTTCACCTTCTGATATCACTAGTCCTAGGTATTTGATCTGGAGCTCCTCGAATTCACACTTCTCGGGTCATAGGTAGAGGTCATGTTTCTCTAGCCGTTTGAGTACCTCTCTTACTATCCGCCGATGTTCTGGTATTTCGTTGGTGAAGATGAGAATATCATCTAGGTAGACTGCTACTTTCCCTGCCGCCACTAGGTCTGAAAAGATGGAGTTCATGAGCGCTTGGAAAGTGGCTGGGGAGTTGGTGAGACCAAAGAACATTACACTGGGCTCAAACAACCCTTGGTTGGTTGCAAAGGCAGCTTTCCACTCGTCACCCTCTTTAATCCAAACATTGTTATAGCCCCATCTGATGTCAAATTTGGTGAAATACCGTGCCCCCTGCAGATGGCTAATGATGTCAGCAACCAATGGGAGGGGATAACAGTTCTTCAGGGTTACTTGGTTAAGTTTCCTGTAGTCCTGTACAAAACAGAGTTTTCCATCCTTCTTCTTTACAAAGAAGACTGGTGATGACAGTGGGGACTTGGAGGGACGAATGTAGCCTTTTCGGAGATTGTCATCCAGGAAGCAGTCAAGTTCACCTTGTTCATTTAATGACATTGGGTAGACTTTTGTGCGCATGGTTTCAGGTGCACCTGGGATCAGATCAATGGCATGATCCCAAGGTTGGTGTTCCAGGAGACGTTCTGATGCAGTTTCGGAAAATACCTTTCAAAGTCACGGTAGGGTTCTGGGACCATTTCTTCAAAGGTTTTCAGAGGTTTTGCTTTGTGGGCCTGTTCCGCTAGCTGTTGGGAGTAGGTGAACCCTGCCACACACCAGACCTCCTCTGTTTGTTCCTGTAGGATGCCTGACTTCACCCATGCATGTCAGGTTCGTTGATTGGCTCGAATGTGGTGTATAGGCGAATCCTCTGCCTCCTCCTCTGATATGCTCAGTGGGGATTCAGGAGTGATGACTGTTTCGATTTCCTCTGCAGTATCTTGCTCTACCACCTGCTCTATTGTTGTCTGTTGTGGTTTGACTGAGAGTCGTCCTTTCTCCCAGTCAATATCTGGATTGGCTTTACGTAAGCAAGGGAGTCCCAGAATTAGATCTTCGCTTCCCAGGTTGGTTATTAGCAAGTCTGTCCACCGTTCTTGGTTATCAACAGTCAGGGCTAGACGCGCAAAGTGCATGATTTGCCCTGCTCGGTTAGCAGACCCATCAATGTTAAAGACACCAATAGGTTTCCTGAGTGGAAAGGTCCTTACATGGTGGCAGTTGACGAACTCCTGGTTCAGAAATAGGGCAGTGGCCCCAGAATCAATCATGGCCACAGTTGCTATACTGTGATTCCTTCCTCTTAGTTTCACATTAATTTGGAAGTGTGATGAATTGGAATTCAATTCCAAAATAGTAGGTATTTTACAGGTGGAAAGCAAATCGTATGTGGAGGTAGAATGTAGTATAGCAAATTGATTAACAGGTACTCTCGGTGCAGCCGAGATGGGTACCCGCTTTAAAAACCCTCCTGCGAACCTTGTGCTGGGGCCATGGCATTGGCTCTGTTCAGGAGTTCTTGGAGCTGGGCAATCTGGATGGAGAGGTTGGGGGTAGCTGGGGATTGTGCAATAGGAGCAGGAGCCGGAGTAGAAGCCGCAATTTGGACAGGTTCATTGGGGAAAAGAGTGAAGGGCGTTGAAGAGGAAGCTGCAACTTGTTGATGGCGGGGTTGTTGATGCTTACCCCGGCCGTGTTCTAGACCCATGAATTTGTCTTGGCAGACTGACTCTAAATGACCTCATCGCCCACAATAGTGGCATACTGTGTCCTTGTATGAGCAGTTCCTCTTCTCGTGACTCTGTGAACCGCAACCGTAACACCTGCCTCTCATCTGAGCCACAAAGCTTTCTCTACTGTTGCCACTGGTATGTGTGGCATCAACGTCCATAGCGTGGGAGTTGGCAGGGGGAGAGGAAATGTGAGAGGTGCCCTGATTACGGCCTGTCATGGTGGGGTCATGCAGGAATACATCCACCGAGATTGCTTGCCTGATTGCCTCCTCCAACGTAGGGGCTAATCCCTGCGCTATGTTGACCACGATGAGATTTTGTCGAATCTCTGGGTTGAGGCCACTGTGAAAGCATTCTCGTAGGTCAATATCTGAGAGCCCAGTTCGATCGCTGATGTCCTTGAAGTTCTGTGTGAATTCTGCTACCATTTGACCTTTTGCTTGCCTGAGATGCTGGATTGCATTCCGGGCTTCCATGCCTGCATCAATGGATTCGAATCGGAGAGTGAAGGCAGTTTTAAAGTCTTCCCATTGTCCATTAAATGGTTGTTGGTGATGACTGAATTCCAAGAGGTATGGGTGGCCCAATCAGCAGCCTTTCCCGAGAAGAATCCTGGGGCCGCCTTAATCAGTTTCCCTTCATTGTCCTTCAAATCCAGTTGTTCCACTGCCCAGCTTTGATACTGGGCAATGAAGCGACGGGCTTCCACACTACTCGAGCCTTTGAAGAGCTCGGGTTTATTCATGCTTGACTTGGCTGCAGCTCTGTGAAGGTTGGCTGTGAGCTGAGTCACCTGCTCGATGAGCTGCGCCATGAGCTGATTTGTGTTGACTTCGGAGGTCGACATAATGGATGGGGGTGCAGTTGGAGTAGGGATAAGGATGGGTGTGATCATGGTACCATCAGAAAGGTTCTCTTCTTCACTGATGGAGTTGGCAACAGCGTTTGGACAGGGTTGAGAACTGCAATCAGCCCAGGAGCTGCTTTTGCTGCTGTGGATGTGGGTTTGGTCTTTAGTATCAAAAGTGTGCGGGTAGGCAGAGCAGTTAATAGCTTGGGCGGGCAGGCTTGGTGCGGCGGTGTCTGTAGATGTGGTGAAAGCGGAGCCTGCAAGGATAACCTAATCGGTAGGCTATCAGTGCAGTAAGGGATCTTGACCTAATGTCACAAAGAGGTGATGACAGTGGCACGGTGCAGTGGAGACTTAGATGGAAACAGGCAGCTGGTCCCAACGACAAAGTTATATTGATAATAAATACAAGTGTCACAAAGAGGTGATGACAGTGGTGGAGTGGAGCAGAGACTTGAGCAGAAGCGGGCAGATACTGGTCCCAATGACAAAGTTATATTGATAATAAATACAAGTAAGTAGGTAAAAGACATACCTGGTCCCAATGACAAAGAGGTCAAGATAAGGGACCAGGCTGTGGGGGCTGGCTTATATATGCAAGGCGGAGTGTGGGAATTATGATGTAATACTGTATAGCTCAGGCACAAGGAATGGAATGGAACTGATAGGATGGAATGGAAGGTTCCGGAATGATTATTGTAGGTAGGAGAGCTTGGATGGTGTATCATAAAGAAAGGAAAATGATAGGGGTGGCTCACTTCATGACAGGTCCATTCGCACTTCCCCTTCACTGATAACTAGTCCTAGGTATTCAATGGAAGACCGTTCAAATTCGCATTTCTCTGGTCGTAGATACAGGTCGTATTTGTTGAGGTGTGTAAGTACGTCATTGACTACCCTCCAATGTTCCTCAAGAGTTTCAGTGAAAACGAAGATATCGTCCAGGTAAATGGCCACCTTCCCAGCAGCAATGAGGTCAGCAAATATGGAATTCATGAGGGCTTGAAATGTAGCTGGTGAGTTTGTCAGACCGAAGAACATGACGAGGGGCTCAAAGAGTCCTCGATTAGTGGCAAATGCTCCCTTCCATTCATCGCCCTCCTTAATGTGAATGTTGTTATACCCCCAGCGAACGTCCATTTTCAAGAAAACCTTGGCTTTGCGCAGTTGGCTAATGATGTCAGTGACGAGAGGGAGTGGGTATCAATTCTTTACTGTGTATTTATTGAGCTGCCAGTAATCCTGAACAAATCAAAGTTTACCATCCTTCTTTTTGACAAAGAACACAGGCGACGCCAATGGGGATTTGGAAGGACAGATGTAACCTTTGCGCCGATTCTCTTCCAAGAATCAATCAAGCTCTTCTTGCTCGTTTGGAGACATGGGATAGATTTTAGTTCACATGGTTTCAGGGGCATCAGGTTTCAGGTCTATGGTGTGGTCCCAAGGTTTACGTTCTGGTAGTTGTTCTGATTCTTTCTCTGAGAAGACCTTTGCATGTTTCCGATATGAGGTAGGGACCATCTCTTCGAATGATTTTGATGGCTTCTCTTTGTAGGCTGCCTCTGCAAGTTGTTGCGAATATGTGTACCCTGCAGAACACCATAGTTCTTCTGACGTATGACCAATGATTCCTGCTCGGAGTAATGCTCTTCTTCGCTTCCTGTTGCCTATCAGTCGATATAGAGGTGTGCTTTCAATGTACTCATGTATCTCTGGATTGGGTTGGGGAGGCATTTCTTCAGGCAATCAGGATTGGTCATCAGGCTCTGGGGTGGAAAAGTGCACATGTGGGGTAGACATGGAGCCCCAGTCTGGGTTTGCTTCTACAAGGTGCTCTGTGGTTCCTCCCACATTACTCTGCTTGGCTTCAGGGACTTCCTCAATGGTCATGGGAGGTGGGACTTTTCTAGGACGGGTGGTAGCCAGTTGCCCTTCTCTCCAGTCGATGTCCAGGTTGACCTTTCAGAGCCAAGGGAGTCCAAGGATGATGTTTTCAGAACCGAGGTTGGTGACCAGGTATTCAAGGAGCTGGGGTTGGTTTTGGTCTATGGTGGACAGTAGACATATGGAGTGTGTGATCTGTCCTGCAGTGTTAGGGGATCTGTTGATGTTGTAGAGGGTAATTGGCTGGCGGAGACGATGAGGGAGGATTTGGTGTTGTTTCACGAAACTTTCATGAATGAAGAGACCTGTGGCACCAGAGTCTATCATTGCTGCACTGTTTGTATTCTTGAATCTGCCTTGCAACTTAATTGGGACGCAGAAGTGAGAAACGTCACTAGATTGAGCGGAGCCAATTGTACATGAGGGTATAGATGCATAGGTAGAAGTAGAGGAGGAATACAGACTAGGGAACCAGGCGGCAGCCGTGGCGGGTTCCCACTTTAAAAATTCGATCGCAGCTCCGCCATCTGCTCTGCCAACTCCTTTTGTCCCGCAGTGAGCATCTGGAGGATCTTTGTGAAGTCTGTAGTGGGGGCAGGTGTTGCAGCGGCAATGGAGGTAGCAGCTGCAGAACGAGGGAGGGGTTTTGGAAGTCCCAAAAACTTCCTACGACAGACAGCTGCCAGGTGACCGGTTAGCCCACAGTGATTGCAGATATCATGTTTGTGGTGTCCATCTGCCTTACGGTGTTCCTTGGACCCACATCCATAGCATCTGCCTGCCATGGCCCTACGGTAGTCCTCCGTGGATCGTCCCATAGAGGTGGCATCTATATCCATTGCATTTGGATCACGCGCTGGGATGAAGGGAGTGGGGGTGTAGGAGCCAAAGTTGGGAGGGTTTCGGGAGTATTGTTTCCCTTCCTCATCGGCACGTTCATTCTGTTGGTTGTCGATCCGAATTGCTTCACTAATCAGGTCATGCATGAGATCAGTATTGGCCTGTGAATTGACCAATCCATCCTTGATTTGCTTTGAGAGGTGATCATAGAAATGATCTCGAAGATCAGCATCTGAATATCCCGTCCTACTAGCATACTGCTTGAAGGTTGCAGCATATGTTGCCACCCAGTCCTTCCCTTGCCAAAGACCTTTGAGGACACGTTTGGCCTCTACCACTGGATCCGCTGTTTCAAACTGTTACCTGAAGGCTCCAGCGAAATAAGCCCAGGTTGGGTAGAGGAGAGCAGGAGCTGGTAGTCCTGAAGAAACCGCTTGAGCAACCTGACTGATGTTCTCTGAGGTGGGAGTAGCCCAAATGGCTGCATCACCATCCAGGTATGAGATAGCCGATTTGATTCTCTCTTGTTCGTCACTAAGGGAATGGATACCCTGAGCCCAAAGTTCAAAAGCGGCAATGAAGTGTCATGCATCATTGCTATGCTTCCCATCGTACATTTGGGGCTTGCTAACACCCTTATTGGTGCTAATGTTGTTAGCGATGCTAGCTACTGCCATTTGTAGCGCCATCTGTTGTGTAGCGAGTTGTTGAATTAGCATGGCAAGGTCTTGGGTAGTGGGAGGATGAGACATGATGAGAGTGGTTTCAGTAGTGGATAGTGGTTCTGGTGTAATGGAGATATCGATGATGATAGGCTCTGGAGATGGTGCGACAGGGTCGGCTTCAGTTTCTAGCTCTGGTTCTAGGATAGCAGTGGGAATAAGCGCAGGGGAGGCTCTAGCAGATGGGATGGCACTGGTGGGGTTTGAAAGTCTACCAACTCGGCTAGGAACTCGGCTTGGAATTCTAGGGATGACTATGAATCGTCCATTTCCTGAATCACTTAGAGCGATGGGGGCAGAGTTACGGTATTGGTTGGGACAAGGACTTTCATCGCAATCAAACCAAGTGTCACGTTCTTTATCTGGATTGTATTTAGAATGAACATCGCACTGATCTTGAGTATCAAATGCGTGCTGGAATCCTGAACAATCAATGTCTGGTGTAAACGAAGGTGTAGTGGCAGTGGAAGGTGGAGAACCAGGTAAGTCCGATTTCCACTCCTTGTAGGATCAGTTGGAAAGGCTGATGGTACGAGTAGAGATCTTGACCTAATGTGGTGATGAAGGGAGAAAGCACGGAGGAAGCACAGGCGCAAAGCACAAACCAAAGTGAGGGGTGGGGCTAGCACCACACACAAAGGCTGAAAGATGTAGTGATCAAGACAGCAGTGATAACGCAGGGGCCAATCACTAGGGTCACACAAGGAAAACTAGTTCCAAAGACCAAGTTTAGTATATTGACTGTAGAGAAGATACAAATACTAACCTAGTTCCAAAGACCAAGAGGTCAAGATGGGGAACTAGGTGTCAACTATGGTACTATATATATGAGGGTTCGGATGAGTAAGTGGCAGCGTGGGAATGGAAAGCTTATGGAAAGCTTATGGAAAAATGAAGTAGGTACCCATATATGTCACGACAGTGTGATCTGTCCTGCAGTGTTAGGAGATCCATCAATGTTATAAAGAGTGATTGGATGGCGGAGACGGTGAGGGAGAATTCGATGTTGTTTCATGAAATGTTCATGAATGAAGAGACCTGTGGCACCAGAGTCTATCATTGCTGCGCTGTCGGTATTCTTGAATCTGCCTTGCAACTTAATTGGTACGCAGAAGTGAGAAACATCACTAGATTGAGCGGAACCAATTGTACATGAGGGTATAGATGCATAAGTAGAGGTAGATGAGGAATACAGACTAGGGAACCAGGCAGCAGCTGTGGCGGGTTCCCACTTTAAAAATTCGAGCGCAATTCTGCCATTTGCTCTGCCAGTTCCTTCTGTTCCGCAGTGAGCATCTGAAGGATCTTTGTGAAGTCAGTGGTGGGGGCAGGTGTGGTGGCAGCAATGGAGGTAGAGGGCTCGGCAATGATAGATGTGGCAACGGCAGAATGGGGGGTGGGTCTTGAGAGTCCCAAGAACTTCCTGCGACAGATGGCTGCTAGATGACCAGTTAGTCTGCAGTGATTGCAGACATCGCGCTCATGGTGTCCATCTGCCTTTCGATGTTCTCTGGACCCGCACCCATAGCATCTTCCCATCATGGATCTGCGATAGTCTTCCGCAGATAGTAGTGGCATCCACGTCCATTGTGTTTGGATTGCAGGCCGGAACAAAGGGAGTGGGGTGTAGGAGCTGAAGTTGGGAGTGCTTCAGGTGTATTGTTTCCCTTCTTCATTGGCACGTTCATTCTGCCTGTTGTCAATACGAATGGCTTTATTGATCAGCACATTCACCTGATCTGTGTTAGCCTGTGAGTTGACCAGTCCGTCCTTGATTTGCTTCGAGAGGTGATCATAGAACCGATCTTGGAGGTCAGCATCCGAGTATCCTGTCCTACTGGCATACTGTTTGAAGGTCGCAGCATATGTCGCTACCTGGTCCTTTCCCTGTCAAAGGCTTTTCAGAACTGGTTTGGCCTCTACCACTGGATCTGCTGTTTCAAACCGTTGCCTAAAGGCACCAGCAAAATCAGCCCAGGTGGGGTAGAGGAGGGCAGGAGCTGGTACTCCTGCAGCATCCGCTCAAGCAACTTGACTAATGTTCTCTGAGGTGGGAGTAGCCCAGATAGCTGCATCACCATTGAGGTATGAGATGGCCAATTTAATTTTTTCCTGTTCATTACTGAGGGAACGGATACCCTGGGCCCATAGTTCGAAGGCCGCAATGAAGCATCGCACATCATCACTGTGCTTCCCATTGTACGTCTGGGGTTTGCTAACACCTTTGTTGGTGCTTATGTTGTTGGCAATGCTGGCTACTGCCGATTGTAGCGCCATCTGTTGTGTGGCAAGTTGTTGGATCAACACCGCCAGGTCTTGGGTAGTAGGAGCATGAGCCATGATAGGGCTAGATTCAAGGGAGGGGGATACTGGTTCTGGTGTAATGGAGATATCAATGACGATAGGCTCTGGGGATGGTGTGACCAGGTCAGCTTCAGTTGCTTGCTCAGGTTCTGGGATAGTAGTGGGGATAAGCACAGGAGAGGATCTAATGGATGGTACAGCACTGGTAGGGTTTGAAAGTCTACCAACCCAGCTCAGAACTCGGCTTGGAATTCTAGGGATGTCTATGAATCATCCATTTCCTGAATCCCTTGGAGCGATAGGAGCAGGGTTACAGTATCGGTTGGGGCAAGGACTTTCGTCACAGTCAAACCAAGCATTGTGTTCTTTGTCTGGATTGTATTTGGAATGAATGTCGCACTGATCTTGAGTATCAAATGTGTGCTGAAATCCTGAACAATTGATGTCTGGTGTAAATGAAGGCGTAGCGGAAATGGAAGGTGGAGAACCAGGTAAGTCCAATTTCCACTCCTCGTAAGATCAGTTAGAAAGGCTGATGGTACGAGTAGAGATCTTGACCTAATGTTGTGATGAAGGGAGAAGGCACAGAGGAGGCACAGGCTCAAAGCACAAGCCAAGGCAAGGGTGGGGCTAGCACCACACACAAAGGCTGAAAGAAATAAGGATCAAGACAGCAGTGATAGCACAAGGGCCAATCACTAGGGTCGCACAAGGAAAACTAGTTCCAAAGACCAAGTAAGTATATTGAAGATAAACAATGATACAAGTACTAACCTAGTTCCAAAGACCAAGAGGTCAAGATGGGGAACTAGGTGTCAGCTACTGTACTATATATACAAGAGTCTCAATGAGTAAGCGACAGTGTGGGAAGTTGATGGAAGCTTTTGGAATGTGATAGAAGGATGTGGAACGATGTAGATGTATCCAAACAGTAACAACAATGAGGGAAGGAGGAGATGTAGGAAAAATAAGGTAAGTACTGTATCCTGTGTAGCACGTCACGACAGGAAGAGAATCATATGCAGATGTGGAGTGTATAGCAAACTGGTTTACGGGTACTCTCAATGCAGCCGAGATGGGTACCCACTTTAAAAACCCTCCTGAGAACTTGGTGCTGGGGCCATGGCATTGGCTCTGTTAAGGAGCTCCTGGAGCTGGGCGATCTGGGTGGAAAGGTCAGGAGTAAGTGGGGATGGAGCAGTGGGAGCTGGAGTGGAAGCGGTGATTTGGATGGGTTCGTTGGGGAAGAGGGTGAAGGGTGTTGAAGAGGAAGCAGTGACGTGTTGGCGGCGGGGTTGTTGGCGCTTACCCTGGCCACGTTCTAGACCCATGAACTTGTCTTGGCAGACTGATTCTAGGTGGCCTCATTGCCCACAGTAGTGGCAAACTGTCTCCTTGTATGAGCAGTTCCTCTTTTCATGACTCTGCAAGCCACAGCCATAACACCTACCTCTCATCTGAGCCACAAAGCTTTCTCTGCTGTTACCACTAGTGTGCGTGGCATTGACATCCATAACATGGGAGTTAGCAGGGGGGGAAGAGGTATGGGAGGTGCCTGGATTGCGACCTGTCATGGTGGGATCGTGCAGGAACACATCCACTGAAATTGCTCACCTAATAGCCTCCTCCAGTATGGGGGCTAGTCCCTGGGCTATATTGACCACAATGAGATTTTGTTGGATCTCTGGGTTGAGGCCGCTATGGAAGTGTTCTCACAGGTTGATGTCTGAGAGCCCGGTCCGATCACCAATGTCCTTGAAGTTCTGTGCAAATTCCACTACCGTTTGGCCTTTTGGCTGCCTGAGATGCTGGATTGCATTCCGGGCCTCCATACCTGCATCAATGGATTCAAATCGGAGGGTGAAGGCTGTTTTGAAGTCTTCCCATTGTCCATTGAAGGGTTGTTGGTTACGGCTGAATTCTAGGAGGTACAGTGTGGCCCAGTCAGCAGCTTTGCCTGAGAAGAATCCTAGCGCTGCCTTAATCAGCTTCCCTTCGTTGTTGCTCAGATCTGGTTGTTCCATTGCCCAGCTTTGATACTGAGCAATGAAGCGACATGCTTCCGCACTACTAGAGCCTTTGAAGAGCTTGGGCTTATTTATACTGGACTTGGCTGAGGCTTTGTGGAGGTTGGCCATGAGCTGTGCCATGAGCTGATTGGTGTTAACTTCGGGGGTTGACATAGTGGGTGGGGATACAGCTGGAGCAGGGATTAGGATGGGTGTGATCATGGTACCATCAGAAAGGTTCTCTTCTTTACTGATGGAGTTGGCAATAGCATTTGGACAGGGTTGAGAACTGCAATCAGCCCAGGAATTGCTTTTGCTGCTGTGGATGTGGGTTTGATCTTTAGTATCAAAAGTGTGCGGGTGGGCAGAGCAGTCAATAGCTTGGGCAGGCAGGCTTGGTGCAGTGGTGTCTGTAGACGTGGTGAAAGCGGAGCCTGCAAGGATAACCTAATCGGTAGGCTATCAAAGCAGTAAGGGATCTTGACCTAATGTCACAAAGAGGTGACAACGGCGGCACGGCGGAGTGGAGGCTTAGATGGAAACAGGCAGCTGGTCCCAATGACAAAGTTATATTGATAATAAATACAAGTAAGTAAGTAAAAGACATACCTGGTCCCAATGACAAAGAGGTCAAGATAAGGGACCAGGTTGTGGGGGCTGGCTTATATATATACAAGGTGGAGTGTGAGAACTATGATGTAATACTGTATAGCTCAGGCACAAGGAATGGAATGGAAGGTTCCGGAATGATTATTGTAGGTAGGGGAACTCGGTGTCATGAAACAATCTTTTTCATTATTCTTTTCCTTTTCTTTTATTTACTTACCTAATCGTCAAAGCGCTTACACTAGCACTTGTTATATTTTCATTATTATTTAGGTTACACGCGTCAACCTTATTGTTCTCGCGTTGTCGTTTCACTTAGGTGCGACTCTCTCATGCCTGTCAGCTCATTGACAGGACGACGTCATTATTGTTCCGCCTCCATGCTTCTTTTCATATTGCCTTATTGTTTACTCACCTAATACATACAGCTTTACTTATGGATATGAGCAACTCTTATTGTAGATCCTCACGGTTACGGCGCGAGATGTCTCTCACGGCTTCATATCCCATTAGTATATAAGACTTAGTATTTTGTAGTTATATTCCTTAGCACTATTCTCGTCTATTCTCCTTGGTAGCTAGACTTGTAGTTGGGTTGTTTTATCCATCCTCTTTTGCTTTTTCGCCCTCTTGCTCATCGTCTATTGTGTGACGCCTGGTTATCTCTTGTGAGAGCTAGCGAGTCGCTGACACTCGGATGGTGTATTGTGAAGAAAGTTAAATGATAGGGGTAGCTCACTTCATGACATTCCTAACATTTCCAATTTATGACTTCAAATTCTATGCTATTTTCATGATCACCCACTCTCAGGTCATTTTGGTCAAAATCGGACTCTGGAAGCTATTCGACGACAGTACACTTGGCCAAAAGTTTCGTTCACGATTACATTAATTTGTGTACAGTTTGCGGATGCAATAAACCTCATCGACATAGGCCTTACGGTCTACTTAAACCACTTCCAGTTCCCATCTGACCTTGGGATTCTATATTGATGGACTTCATTGAACAATTACCCGACTCTAATAGACATACAGCTATTTTAGTAATCGTGGATCGAGCCTCGAAACAAGGCATTTTCTTCACGACACATGACAAAATAATGTCCGAAGAGCTCGCGGAATTATTCATTCACCACATTTTCTCGAAACACAGAGTTCCTAGCCACGTCACTTCTGATTGAGGCTTGGAATTTGTTTTGGCTTTCTTTCGCGCTTTAGGAGAAGCTCTCTTGATCAAACTATACTTCACCTCCGGATATCATCCTGAGGGGGATGGACAAACAGAACAGGTTAACCAGACTCTAGAACAATACATCTGCATGTATTGTATGTATCAACAAGACAATTAGGCAAAGCTTCTGCCTATCGCGGAATTTGCATACAACAAAGCTCCAAATGCACCCACTGGTATTACTCCGTTCTTTGTGAATAAAGGTTATCATCCTAACATTACAGTGAAACCTGAAATCGACATCCATTCCAATAGCGCAATTGACTTTGCGACAAATTTAGATGAGATTCATGCTTTCCTCTGCAAAGAAATCACTAATGCACAAGCTCAATACAAAGAGCAAGCGGACAGAAAATATATTAATCGCCCAGATTTTCCCATTGATTCACAGGTATTCATACTAGTGAAGCACATAAAAACCATTCGACCTACTGCAAAGTTCTCCGAGAAGTATCTCGGACCATTCAAAGTTCTTGAGCATGTAGGGACTCTCTCATACAAGTTACAACTCCCTTCATACCTTAGTTGTATCCACCCAGTCTTCCATGTATCCCAACTCAAACCCTATACTCCGAACTTGATTCCACATCGCGAACAAACTCCTCCACCTCCAGTGGAGGTCGATGGCAAAGAGGAATACAATGTCGTGGAGGTATTAGATTCGAAGTTGGATCGTCGATACAAAAAATGTCCACTACAGTATTACATATGGTGGGCAGGATATGAAGGTACAGACAAAGATTTTTCCTGGGTCGCTGTGGATGAGCTGGTTCCAGCTTTCCATCTTTGTTACCCTCACAAACCTGGACCATCATGATCTAATGAATACTTATTCTTTACTATTCACTCACTGGAAAGACTAATTTTCTTTTTTTAATTTATTACTAGTAACCAACTCCTTGCGAACTATTCGCGATTCATCACCATTACATTTTGTGCTATCTACTTCATTACCTACTAATTCCAAATCCCTACGTCAAGTAGTTCCGCAATCCATTATTCATGAAACTAACTTGAACTCTCACGTTCCCTCCCTTCTAAAACCACCGCGATTCTTTCCTCGCGGAACGAATTTTAACTCATCTTATTCACCAACAAAACCTTATGAATCTAAAACCACCAAAAAAGGCAAAAAATTATAGAATTAAACAAGACAAAACAAAACAAAACAAAAACAAAACAAAAAACAACAAAGAAACAACTACTATATTATACAAAATTCTTTTACCAAGTCCAACTAACTACTACAAAACCTACGCAGGAATCTGTCATGATGTGCTATACAAGATACAGTACTTACTTTATTTCTCCTACATCTCCTCCTTCCCTCATCGCTGTTACTGTTTGGATCCATCTACATCATTCCGCATCCTTTTATCACATTCCAAATGCTTCCATCAACTTCCCACACTTTCGCTTACTCATCGAGACTCTTGTATATATAGTACAGTAGCTGACACCTAGTTCCCCATCTTGACCTCTTGGTCTTTGGAACTAGGTTAGTACCTGTATCATTGTTTACCTTCAATATACTTACTTGGTCTTTGGAACTAGTTTTCCTTGTGTGACCCTAGTGATTGGCCCCTGCGCTATCACTGCTGTCTTGATCATTTTATCTTTCAGCCTTCATGTATGGTGCTAGCCCCACCCCTCACTTTGGTTTGTGCTTCGAGCCTGTGCTTTCTCTGTGCTTTCCTCCTTCGTCACCACAGAATCATGTCGCATGTCATTTTCCCTCACGAATCCTTCTCCTTTTCTTCTCCTCTTCATCTTCTTCTTCCTCTTCTCCTTCCTCTTCTGCTTTCTCTTCATCAGTTCCCTCATCTTCTTCCACCTGTTCCTCTCCAGGGCATTGTTGAACAAGATGAACCAATTCTTCCATCATGGAAGCAGCACGACTCACGAACCCAAGCAGAGCACTCATTTGCCTTGTCAGGGCTTCATTTTGCTCCACAAGCAAGTCTAACTTTTCTCCCACATCAATCCCTCCAATTCTCCGCTCCACGATGTGCCTCACGGGACCCTGGTATAAACCGTCTTCATCAACCCTCAGTTTCTTTTTTCTGGACCTCTGGGCTGCATTATCCCCTGCCCAGCTACACCTCTGTCATTGGAGGTGACAGGCCAGGCAGGCCTGAGTCCGGGGCTTCCCGGGTTGCATGATGCAGTTCAAAGTGTTACCTTGGGTAACACAATGAATGCATCCTTCGCGGTTACACGAAGGAGTGGGAGGAGGGATGTCAGCCTCATCATCATCGTTGTCATTGTCATTGTCTCCATCATCTGGGTCAGGAGCCGAACCAACCTATGAAGAAAATTATTACTCACCTGCGAAGCTACCCGCTTCCTCTTCGAAACTCTTATTTCGACATCTGGGGTATCACGAACCACAGAAGCTGACTTGTAAACTTTTGGTTTGGAGCCCAAAGGCTCCCGTGAGCTCATCATGGTTCCGGTTCTCCATGATGCAGCACAATCTGCATGCTCTTGACGTTCTTGTAATTCTGTAAGGGCTTGGGCCCTTCGATGTTCCCGGCTTCGTTCTTCTTCAGCCAATTTCTTCAAAGTGTCAGCTTTCACCTTTGTGATGCTTTCCTCAACCAGCCACTCCTCTTCTCTTTTCCTCACAGCTTGCTTCTCTTCCTCAAACTTTTTCTCCTCTTTGAGTCACTTCTTTTCTGCCTCGCGCTCAGCCTCACAAGCAGCCTCCTCCTCCAACCTCACCATCTCCTCCTCGAAGGCAACCTCCTGTGCATCGACCTTGAGCTGACGAAGGTGGGCTCATTCTGCCTGCTCCCAAATGAGGCATGCTCGTCATTCCTGTACAGTTTCGGTGGCGGTGACAGTGAAAGACATCATAAAGAGATGAGGACTTAGGAAAAAACAGAGAAAACCCTTGCGTTTTATACATGTTTGTTGTTGAGGGCAGGTTTGACTTCAAATTTTTTGTTTACCTTCATCATAAATCACATGGCATTTTGAAAATTTTACTTTTCCTTTTTACCTTTCCATTCTACCTAATTTAGATTCGTTAATCATTAACAATCGCATAGGCTTTCGAGGGCGAAAGCCTAAGAGGGGGATACTGTTATATCTATGCAAGCTAAGTCATTACGCAGCTTCGCAATTCATTCCACTACTTAGATATATTACTTATATCCTTTTACCACTACGCAATTACTTCGCAAAGGAATTCTGACGCGAAGTAATTACTTGTTATCTCATTTCATCCTTATCGGATTCACACTATTCCTTTTATATCCCTTCCTTTGTTCTTTACTTATGAGCTAACCCATTTGGGCATGGCATCACTTCGCGATCCTGACTTACCTTTAGTATAAAGCTATGGTATCAAATAGGTAGTTCCGTTGTTTAAATATCAACCTTGATAGCACTTCAATAGTGATACCAATTAATCACTTATCCATATCATTGTTTTAACATCTCCACTGTCAGTACATTCCATGACAGTCATTGCAAATGGAACACGTTTACTTTCATTCTCTTGCAGACACACAAAGTGTCAAGGACTCTACTAATAGTGGAGTCAAGGTCCAACTACCTAGTCTAGGATCATTTTACCTCGCGAAGTAATTCTCTTCGCTATTTCCCATGATTATCCCATGACCCTTCCGATGATCCCTTAGTGCACGATCATAACAAACTCTTTGCTTCTTATCATAAAACCTCTTCATGTCCCTGTTGGCCTTCCCTAAGGCTGCCCCTACTTCCTCCCAAACCTTCTTCATTCCATCCACAAACACCTGTGCTGTGGGTTTGTCCAAAGTCATCTGAGGTGCCATACCTTTATAGGGATGTCTGCCATTGTCAACATAGAAGGGAGAAACCTTCGTCGCCAAATGTACTCGGTCATTGTAGGTGAACTCTGCAAGTGGTAGCCATTCGTGCCAGTTATTCTGATGATAGTTGATAAACAGATGGAGATAGTGTTCAATCTCCTGATTTGTCTGTTCTGTCTGGCCGTTAGTCTGTGGATGGTATGCCGTGGTGTAGTTCGCTTCTATTCCCAATAGTTGGTAAAGCTCCTTCATGAATCGGGAGTGATACTGAGGTCCTTGATCATGAATAATTTTTTGTGGTATACCGTGAATGGAAAAGATATGGTCTCGATAGATTTTTGCCATCCCCCTGATGTAACTGTAGTATGTGACAGAACAAGTCACAATCTTTTGGAAAAGTGATCGACAAACACCAATATGGTGTTATATCCTCCTGACTCTGGTAATTTCCCTATCATGTTGGTACCTATTATCTGCCAAGGTTCTGTCAGTATTGAGTGTGGATGTAACCATCCTACCGGCTTAGTACGATGATGCTATGATTGTGCACTAAGGGATCGTCAGAAGGTTCATGGGATAATCACAGGAAATAGCAAAGAGAATTACTTCGCAAGGTAAAACAATCCTAGACTAGGTAGTTGGACCTTGACTCCACTATTAGTAGAGTCCTTGACACTTTGTGTGTCTGCAAGAGAAGAAAGTAAATGTGTTCCGTTTGCAATGACCATCGCAGAATGTACTGACAGTAGAGATGTTAAAACAATGATATGGATAAATGATTAATTAGTATCACTATCGAAGTGCTATCAAGGTTGATATTTAAACTAGGGAACTACCTATTCGATACCGTAGCTTTATACTAAAGGTAAGTCAGCATCACGAAGTGATGCCATGCCCAAATGGGTTAGCTCGTAAGTAAAGAACAAAGGAAAGGATATAAAAGGAATAGTGTGAATCCAATAAGGATGAGAAGAGATAACGAGTAAGTGCTTCATGTCGGAAATCCTTTGCAAAGTAATTGCATAGTGGTAAAAGGATATAAGTGATATATCTAAGTAGCAGAATAGATCGCAAAGCCTTGTAAAGACTTAGCTTTGCATAGATATAACAACTATATATGTCAACATTTCTATCTAAAGTAGTTTCCTGTTCTTGCTTTGGAGGTTGTGGAGAAAAGTATTACTCCTTCCTGTCATGAAATGCTCTTTTTCATTATTCTTTTCCTTTTCTTTTATTTACTTACCTAATCACTAAAGCGCTTACACTAGCACTTATTATATTTTCATTTCTGTTCAGATTACATGCATCAACCTTATTGTTCTCGCATTGTCATTTCATCTAGGTGCGACTCTCTCGTGCTTGCCAGCTCATTGACAAGATGACATCACTATTGTCCCGCCTCCATGCTTCCTTTTATATTGCCTTATTGTTTACTCACTGAATACCTACAGCCTTACTTATGGATACGAGTGACTCTTATTGTAGATCCTCATGGTTACGGTGCGAGATGATTCTCATGGCATCATATCCCATTAGTATATAAGACTTAGTATTTTGTAGTTATATTCCTTAGCTCTATTCTCGTCTATCCTCCTCGATAGCTAGACTTGTATTTGGGTTGTTTTTATTCTCATTGCTTTTCATCCTCTTGCTCATCAATTCTTGTGTGATGCCTGGTTGTCTCTTGTGAGAGCTAGCGAGTCGCTGACACTTCCTCAGCTTCAGGAGTAACTGCAGAAGACGCTTTGGAGCAAGATACAGATTTTGAGTATAATGAGAACTCTTATTATTTTGTGGCATGACTATTCAAAAAAAGATGTTAAAAACACTTTCAAAATAGAAAATCTTATGGGGTTTTGCACCCTGTGTGATGTAAATGCCAGGACACTTCAGTAAAAGAATAATAAAAGAAAAAGAAAAAGAAAAAGAAAAGAATACTAGAAAAAGGTTTCTTTCATAACACTTGGCTACTGTGGTTGGTTCTAAGCATGTCTTGTTTGACATGACATTTCACACTATTCAAGGGTAAGCTTGCTAATGATTCAATTCCAGTGGTACAGGAGATTATGGGCAGGATGGAATTGATGAATACATAAAAGTGCATGAATGTGTCAACCATTGTAAACTATTGGGTTTAAAGGGATTGGATAATGATTTTGATGAAGAGGAGGAGGAAGGGTCTTAATTAGGGTACAATCCAAGACCCCATAAATGAATCTCTGATTTATTTTGTGAAAGATATCTACTGGTAGTCTTTTTGCCATTGTATTAACCAACCATCGACAAGTTAAAACAATGCCGGAACGAACCCGCCGGACCGAAAATCGGATATCAAAAAATATAAAATAACAAATCAACCATGCCCTTCTCGAGTGCTTTATAGCAAGATAACACATAGCCGCGGAATTTCTCGCGCCGTACCTACCGCCGACGCTCAATCTGTGCATAATGCTTTCTTCGGACACTTGGCCTTCCCTTTCCAAGATCCTGGCTTTATCACCATGCCTGAACAGGTTTTGGGCTACGTTATGCAATGGAGTTGGTATTATTCGGGACAGACACTGGGACACGTAAGTTTAGCAACGAGAGACAGGAACGTAGACCTCTTTGACTCTACGGTGTTTTGGGGAAAGTTCTTAGACCTTCCTGGTAACGGAGCATCTTTCAAATCGTAGGTCGAGAAGTCAGTTGAAATCCTCATAAAAATTCAAATCATGCCAGTTTTCTTGTGTTGACCACTAGTCCTGGAAAGGTACCACGAGTACTTATTTTGCTGTCCTTGTCAATTTTTGCCAGCGCACGTAAAAGCTAGTCTTCTATTCTTGTTATCAATGCACCACCAGCTTAGTACCTCAAGTTCTCTCAGCACCTCCCTCCACAGGTGGTTTTCGGCTGTTATCAACGATTGCATGAGAATCCCAATACTATTTATGGCCTCTTCCTTGAATCGAATCTCGAGGGTCTTGGTCGGTACGAGGGAAAATCGCTTTTTCCGGAAGTATTAGGGACAAACCCTATGGGGTATAGGGTATTAATCCGGCTTCTGAAGAGGTTCCACGATAAAACCGGTCTTATCTTTCTCTCTCGTTTCCTCCTCTCCTCTTTCCCCTTGGTGTCCGATTATCTTGAGACTCGGTGACATTCCTACACACGTTATGTCCAGCAATACACAGACGGTCGTTGCAGCTCGTCAAGACAGCGGGCTCATAGACGATATCGAAAAGAAGGATCTTAATACCGGAACTCCTTCTAGCAACGAGAAGCTCGATTATGTCGAGACGATAGATTCTGATACCACGGATGATCGTGAAGAGCAGTTGCGTTTGAAGGAAGTTGAGGAGCTCGAGGTCAGTTATCTCAAGTTCTCTTCGCCTCTTCGCAGCCCCGGTTGTTATATGTAACTCCTGAGCTTGTGTATTAATTGATTTACGTTTTCGAAGGCTCGACTCGCAGCTGGGACAGCGGATGATCAAGAATATCTTGTTCACGACGCTCATGATCTCGTTATCAAAGTGTTGAGTACTCGGTGAGTTGCTCTGACTTTTTCTTTCTACTCCTCCCCGTTCAGAAAAAAGTACTGAAGAGGAAACCTTGCAGCGATGATTACGATCTCCCAGTGCTCACCTTTCGGATGCTTTTCCTCGGTCTTGGATTCTCTGCTTTCGGGTACGTTCAATTGACTCATGCATAGGGGGTTTATCTCTAACAAATTGTTCTCTATCGTGACTTTTTTTTCTACTCAAGCTCGGTTTTAGCGCAATTGTATTATTTCAAACCTCAGACTCTTTCGGTTTCACAAGGCGCGTTGTTAGAAAGAAACCTTAATTGATTGATTGATTGATATACGCTGGATTATGAAGGTTTCTTATTGATCATCCTATACTTCTTCGGTAAAGCATGGGAGAAAGCACTCCCTTCGCATGGTCTTTGGTGGTATCTCAATCCTGGTCCATTCAATATCAAAGAACATGGTTTGTGCACATTCCTCAAAGTTCAAAGTGTTGCCTGCATACTGAATTATTATTTATTGTTCAAGGTGCCGCTCTGATCATGGCATCCACATCAAGCTCTTCAGCAACAGCTATCCAAGTTATCTCTGTTCAAGACCTCTACTAGTCAGTCTTCATTTCCTTGAGAGTCGAGTTTATTACGATGTCCTAATGCGTGAGACCCCTAGTGGAAATAAGCTGAACCCAGCAGTGGCGATATTCACACTCTTGTCTTCTCAATTGATCGGCTACTCATTCGCTGGATTGCTCATTGAGGCTCTGATATACCCGTCTGTGACGTTCTGGCCATCAAGTATAACCCCAGTAGGTTGTTTTTCCTTCGTACTTGCCGTCTTTACATATACTGACAAAGTCGTTCCTACAGGCTAACATGTTCCAAGCGTAAATCACTTTTATCCACTCCCCTCCTATCCCGCTACTCTTCATCTCTCATGCTAATATCCTTTTCAATAAAGGCTTCACTTCGACGGTGGTCTATCAAGTAAACGGACCAAAATATTCTGGCTAGTCTTCACAGTCATCTTTTGCTATGAAATCATCCCCCAGTGGATTTTCCCGCTTCTAACTGGTGTCAGCATCTTCTGTCTGGCAAATAATTCTTCGGGTACTTTTCGCAAGTAAGTCTCCGAGTTCATGAGTTTTGGGTTCCGTGTTCTGATGGGTATTCCATATGGACTGATGATTGTTACTGATACTTGTTTTTTTTAACATCACAGTATCTTTGGTGGTGCAAGTAACAATGAGGGAATGGGGGTAAGAAAGGATTCTCACCTTAGTCCGAGGGAATCCTCATCACTGCGTTACTATAGCTCCTAGCCGTGTGCTTCGATTGGAATCTTATCGGATCCCCGTGTTTATACACTCCCCTTTGGTACGCAACTATCAAGAGAAACCGAACAGCAAAATTCAAATACTTAATCTTACTAGGACACAGTTGAACCAGAATATCGGTATTTGCCTAACCGTAAGTGACCCTTCAGAAAGGCCCTTCCATAACGCAATAATAGTTCTGACAAGTGGAACGTGGATACTCCTTTTTACAGTACATACTCATGTCGGCTGTCTACTATGGCAATATCTGGCAAGGAAAGAGGTTCCCGTTCATGTCTCAAGCTATTTTCGATATCAATGGTTTCTGAGTAGTCTCCTTGTTTGTTCTTAGACCCCATTCTCAACCGAAAGTCCACAGGGAGCCAATACAATCAAACTGCTATCTTAACGAATAACAAGTTTGACCAAGCCAAATTTGAACAAATTGGGGTGGGTCATATACGCTGGTGGCTTATGGTTGACTTTCTTCTCATGGAGTTATGGGGTTCATTTCTCATAGCCGGCGTATTTTTCATCAACGAATGCGTTGTATTTTATCACCGCTAATCTTGCAATGGGCGCAACACTAGTACACGTCATTCTCTTCTACCACGATCAATTAATGCCGTTCATACGGACCTTCAATCCTTGGAACAAATCGTTCAATGTGGTGCATGATGAACATTACATTGTAATGAAGCGGTTAGTTAGTTTGTTGGAGGCTACTTATACCGGGTGACAAGGTAAACTGATTTCAGGTTTTTTTTTCTCACACCTCAGATATGAAAAGATACCCAAATGGTGGTTCTTATGTATGTATGATGCAAACATCCTATAACGGAAGGGTATTGATACATTCACGTTCTAGGTCTTCTTGTAATCGCTTATGCGATTTCGCAGGCAACCGATTACACCGGTGAGAGGAATCCAATTGTGTTCCTCAAATAACATTCTTAGCTGAATCATCAAATATCAGGAAACTCGCATTTCACTTGGTGGCAGCTTACAGTGGTATGTGGCATATCCGTCATACGAGTCACAGTTCTCTGACTTTGAGAAACGTAGATCTTGATGATATCTTTGGTTTTCGTAGGTTTTCAAATGAATTATAGAATCTTGACAACAGCTCATGGTCAATTACCTATTTTGCAGACGATGGCCTATTGTACAACATCAGCCATTCTTGGGTTCGCTCAGTTTAGCACGCAGTTGGATGGTTTCTACTCTATGTATGTGGCACCACCCGTCCCCTCTCCCAAAATGTAATCGCCAACCCCCCTTCTTTCCTAACAACAGGATTGCTTCTTATATGGTTCCCGGGGACCCAAGTACTATTTTTGTTCAATGTTAGCGTCCTCGACCGTTCTAACGAATCCACTTTCTAGTCGCCAACATGTATGCTGCGCTTTATGGCAGCCAGCCAACCGTACAGGGCATTATGCTTTTGGGCGATTTGAAGCTTGGACAGTATCTGAAGGTGAATCATAGTTTGTGTTTCTGCAGATCACCATCTTCACACTCGATGTTCTAGATCCCACCCAAAATTAATTTCCTCGTTCAAGTCCTTGGATGTGTTGTCGTGGGTGCCAAACGTATCACTCTCTAAAGTGTTACTTCTTGACGAAGAAAATACAGGGCGCACTTCTCAACTATGTCATGGAACTTTCTATCGTCGCAAATCAACGTGCCGCATTGCTTACTATAGCTGGAACCCGTTTGTGGTCAGGCCAGAATGCTCAGTCCTTCAATTCAAACGCAATTGCTTGGGGTGCTTTGGGTCGGGAAATGTTCAGTCCGGGAAAGACATATTACATGGTTCCAGTTGCACTAGCACTTGGTGCACTCATGCCAATCCCGCAATACTTGCTTCATCGTCGATTCCCCAAGAACAAATTTTTATCAAACTTCAACACTGGGATTGTCATGCAGTATTCGTGCTTTTTGTCGGGTAAGCCACCGTTCTTTTTGCAGAACTTTGTTATCTCAACAGATGGTACATGTAGTCGGTATCAATACGTCCGTGAATACTTCCAGTTTCCTTGGAATAATGTCACAATGGTGGATGCGGACGAGGCATCCAAGATGGTTCACAAAGTGTAAGTTCCGGGAATTCTCACTTGTTGCTCTGGATTATTGACCATTCCTCGTTGTTGTTTAGACAACTACATCATCTCCGGCGCGCTTGACGGAGGAACGCAGGTTATCTCTTTTATTCTCAATTTGGCTGTAAGTATTCCCTCTCTCTCTCTTTCTCTCTCCCGCTTGACAATGAGCCATGATTTTTTGACATCATTTCTTCTGTAGGTGTTCGGTGCAGCAGGAACAGAGGTTGACTTCCCCCAGTGGTGGGGCAATAATTTCAATCTCTCGGCAGACCGCTGTGCAGCCCCTGCATAAAGGATCAGAATCCTATTGTGGGCTAAGAATAACCTTAGCTCTGATCTGTTGTTTCCGTACCTGTACGTCGTTAGTAGTGGGCTTGTTCTTTAACTTTGTACATAACCCAGCGGGAGTCACCATCGATAAGCTCTTGTCCGTGTCGAAGAGATGCCGAAGCTACGCTAGCCAATGAGGAAGTCACGAACTCTTGGATCTTGTTTCCGCAATTAGCCGTAATCCCGTCATACGCCCGCCCGCACTCATCTCTCTCAGCGGTGTCGTGACAAGATCAGCAATCAAAGCTGCAAGCAGATGAGCTAACACGCCTAATCTATCTATCTTATCAGTTGACGCTTTCCTGCGTTCTATCAATAGTCGAGGTAGAAGAGCACCTGCACTATAAGTAGAAAGTGTGGTCAAAGCTAATCCTAGCACCCCTATTTCCATTCAGGCATTATTACGAGTATCCTCAGGCTTAAGCCGCCTTGTAAATCATTTAGCACTGGTAGAAAGAACCCAAACGCCGTCTGCTGTGCTAACTCCCGAGAGAACAGAGTCCTTCATTTTACCTACCAGTTTATTTACCGGAACTGGCACGTGGTGAATGCATCGCATGTTTCCTCCCTCTTTTGTCTTCTCTGAGTCTCCACCACGAAAGGCTCACTTCAACAATTGCAGATCAACATGACTTTCGAGTTGACAATACATGATCCGATATACTACTAAGTACCTGTAAGCATTTTATCTCTCATTCATTTACCAGCATTATGCCTGCCCTGCAAGTACATACCCTTTGAATAGCCATTAATTTACATAGTACGTTTTGGTGCTCAGTACTCGGCCCCCATTCACGGCTGATATCCATGATAGGAGTTTATATGGCTAGGTTGAATGACTTTTCTATCCTGGTACAGCTCTCGCGGTCTACAAGAATGATAGCAATCACAGGTGATGAAAGTCTCGGTGCGCCGGGGCCAGGTTTTTGTCCTTTTTTTTCATGAATGAAGCTCAAATGGGTTAGTGCAGTTCTTGGGTAGATTTTTTCCGACATTCCGCTCAGAATCGATTGAAGCTGATAACAGCGATTCTTCCTGGTTTCTGTGGATGGCTTTTGCAGTGCAATCGATTGATTCAATTAGGATCCACATATTCACCTTCTGGGGTCTTCGAGGACCCGAAATCCTTGCTGTAATCGACCCACATGTGATAGGGAAGTGCAAGGCTCTGTATGTGTCTTTCATCTTTCGCCCTTTTAGCACTGATTTCTCCTTATCGAGTGTTTAGCCTGAGTTGGATGTGTCCAGTGAATCGATTGCCACAAAAATTGAGGATATATAAGTACCCTTGCACTCATGAGCAGAATGTCCCACCTCTCAACCATAACCGATGTTGTCCGACATAGTCTCTCCCTTGCCTACTCAGTTCCTGATTGTTGTTTCCCTTGCTTATGTTGCATACCACTACAGTGGATTGTCTCCACATCAGAGGAGGTTTCCTCCAGGTCCCAAACCTGCGTTCATAATTGGGTTCAACAGATCAAGCATTTCCTCCCAAATTTTACTTACCAATAAATTATACAGAAACGCCCTTCAAATACCTTCGATATCTCCTCAAGAGACGTTCGCCAAATGGCTCCATGAATACGGTAGGCAAACAGAATTCACGGATGCATTTGAAAGATCCGTCTACATTAATGCATAATTTGTTGACAGGAGACGTCGTATATCTCAAGTTATTCCAGCAATCCCTGGTAGTCTTGAATTCGCTAGACGCAGCTCAGAATTTATTGCATCAACGAAGCTCTATTTATTCAGATCGGCCCAACTTTGTATTATTCAATGACCTGTGAGTAAACGAAAAGCCTTGATTCGGTTCCTACTGTCCATACCAGAATCGACAGAATGGGATGGCAGAACGCCTCCACTCACGTCCGATAGCAAGTCATTCTTTACTTTTATTCCTGGAATCCAAAGATTGAGCATGGAATTAGCGGTCCACGTTTTCGGAGGCACCGTCGGTTCATCCATCAGACATTTAATCAGCGTGCAGTCGAAACCTTACGAGGTGTTCAAGAGAAAGAAATTTGCCATCTGATCCAAGGTTTAATGGACGAACCCGAACAAGTCACTCAACACTTACGAAGGTGGGGTGGATTGTGTCATTAGTATTCACGGTCTCGACCTTGTCGATAATTCCCTTTCCAGATTTGTCGCCGCTACAATTATGAAGGTCACCTACGGAATCGATGTGAAGACGAAGGATGACCTTGTAGTCCAACTGGGTTGGTCATCAAGAACATTCAATCCGAGATTGATAACGCATGGTTGATACCTATTCTGATAGCTCACCGTGCTGGATCACTCACAGTTAGATCGGGGACGCCAGCGGCGATGTTGGTAGACTATATTCCTGTCATGAAGTACGCCGTGAGGCACTGGTCTTTTTGCCTAGGACTGAGTCTCGTCTCTATTTCTAGATACATTCCTACTTGGGCTCCTTTTGCAGGCTTCAAACGAAATGCACGAATAGTCAAAGAAGCTGTCGACAGCATGTTCAATATTCCTTACGAGATGGTCAAAAGTCAAATGGTAAGCCTAATACCAACCATCACGATTCCTTTTCGTTTCTGATGCAAAAATGGCGCAAGGCGTCTGGGACTGTTTTTCCCTGTATGACCTCTAGGTTGATGAAAGCATGTAGCCCTGCTGGGGTGCACTGCTTATCGTCGGATGTCGAAGAAGATATCAAAGGGGTTGCAGGCACTATGTATGCAGGTGAATGCAGACGCAACCTCAATAACTCCGAGTCTCAGGCTAGTCTGTTGTTGGCTACTGATCATTTCTCACTCAATACAGCTGCCGAAGACACAGTAAGTTTCGCTGTGCTTCTTCTGCCACTCTAATGTAGAGAATGCCGTAGACTCTCTGTATCCTGACAACTTTTATCCTGGCCATGGTGCTACATCCTCAAGTCTTCAAGAAAGCCCAAAACGAAATGGACAATGTTATTGGTATGGACCGACTGCCCAGCTTTGAAGACCGGAGTTCGCTCCCTTACCTAGAGTGCGTTCTCAAGGAAGTATGTAGGTACGAAGATTTTTTCTCGCCTTATCAAGCTTGTCGCAATGCTTATTATATAGTCTCCTAGATGGAACGTTCCGGTTCCTCTAGGGTTGCCTCATAGGTTAATGGACGATGACATGTACAAGGATTATCATATCCCCAAAGGCACTACTGTTGTGAGTGCTCCCTCGCTAATAATATGAATTGCTACTAAATGAGCGAAGATGGCCAATATTCAGTAAGTCTTACCCCATCGGTCAAAGCGATCTTTGTTGATCTATCTAGTTGCATGCTGCAGAATTGTTCACAGCCACAGGTCTTCCATCCTGAACGATACATCGAAGATCCAAATCTTATTGATCCGGGAGACGTAATCTATGGGTTTGGTCGTCGGTAAGTCGAGTATATCTTAGATCCCAACTTTTCACTCAAGTTCGAGAGCTTTCAGTCGTTGTCCCGGTAGACATTTCGGCGATCGCAGCGTTTGGCTAGCTGCAGCCTCTATAATTTGCACAATGGTCATATCCAAAGCTAAAGACGATGCAGGTAAAGAGCTTACCCCTAAAGCAACATTCATCGATGGTTTTGTTCAGTAAGTGATTATTCGCGAAATATAGTCTGGATATTTTTTGATAAATGGCTTCATTAGCCATCCAGCTGAATTCCCTTGTAGTGTACGGCCTCGGTCGGAGAAGCTTTCGATGATGACCGCATGTACTGATATGGATCCATATTAATCGACAAATTCAAAGTTGTGTATCGTGGTAGGCTGGATAAGTTGAAGAAGGGCTGATTGATATATGAGCATTAGCTTGAGACGCCAGAAACGGTCACAAATGCACCAGAGTTAAAGCGACCAGCATCTTTCTCCGTTAGTGAACGTAGAGTCGTCGAGGATCTGGGAGATGTTGAAGTCTTTAATGAACTTCGCAATGGGCTCAGATTCCTGCTACCAGTTTTCTCTTTCTCAGTGGTCAGCTACATCAGTCGAGGAGGTATTCTAAGGCATCATGGAAGAAATTTTCCCACAATTCTTGCTCAAACTTACCTTCCTCCATCTTCTGTTTTTCGTCAACACTCCTCCATGCGGTATCAATGCGACCATCAACAAATCCCCTATCAACCTACCGCCTATTATACAGCACTCATCGATTAATGTTTGTCTCGGACATTCTCGAACATTCTTCCATAACTCACATGATGTGTAGGCTTGCGAATTCAGAACTGATCAACGATTAAGCAAACCTTGCCATGTCCTCTCAAGAATCATCTTCATCTTCACCGGTGGGCTTGCTTCCTGCTCCGTCAGATGTAGCTACAAAGAAGCTAGACGTGGAATCTGGTCAGAAAGTACTTCTAGATGAATTAGGCCCAATGGTGGTTAATTCCGATGGTGTACGTTGTGCTCTAATCTTTCAATATATACAGGGAACAATTTTCTGATTGAATGGTTGTTTCAGACTTTATCTAGAATTGCTAGTATGTATCATATTATGCCTTCTAATTATCCCTGAACGGATTTCCCGCCGACAAGACATCTTGTACACCACGCTCACTGACTTGAACTGTTTACGCCCTTCATAGATTGGTCAACAATGACAGATCCTGAACAGAAGCGGACCTTGAGAGTTCTCGGAAGCAGAAACCAGTGAGTACTTGTACATATTTACGATATACACGTTGATTTTTGTGAACTTTTTAATTCACTCTTTCTGATTCTTCCCTTGCCCCTTATAGACTTCGTCTCTCTACGAGACTTGAAGCGGAAGTGGACCTGGGCTCAGAGGCTTAGCACACAGCTCGAATACAACTCTCTTTTAATCAAAGCCAGTTTAATTAATGATACTAAGTTCATGGTTCATTATGTACGCCACAACGCTCTAAACAGCTTCCTATGGGTGATTCCGATATCGTATCACGGATAATAGTGCTAAGGGAAGATTTTGATATACCGACCCCTGTGTGCCACAGCTAACCAGTCCTGTATTTCATTCGTCCAATGCTACCAGATCATTGACCATCTCAGTATTCAAAGTTCAAGGGCAATCTCGAGTGTAACTCGTAGGTGTCATTACAGAATGGGTATTTACACTCTCCTTTCTGTCAAGAGATGATCCTCTCTGTGCCTTCCCATTAGCTCTGCAACCTCTCCGATGTCGTGAGCATGGTCTAGGAGGTGTAGTGCGCTCACTGAGATCCTGACTGATGTGTTGAAAGACCATTGGAGGGTGTCCCAAAGCGGATGTAACTCTCGGGTACCTTTGAGAATTTTTTTAATGTCGTTTTTTTCTTCTTCTCTACCGTCTAGAAGCGCTCTAAGGACTGGGACTGGTAACAAAGAAAATGAGCGCTCGCTTACAACTACAAGCTCTATCTATAGTTAATATTTTTCTATCTTGGAGACTCGTTTATATCATATTCTCCCGCCCCGGTCTACATCTCCAATCCTTTTGTTCAAACCAAATATTTTCCGGGAAGCTCGAGCATCAATTGAACCCCTCGATTCCCACTTACTACTGCTAGCAAATACACACACAGACGGGTACACTGCAGTATAGTTGAGGCTTCTCTATCGATATTACAAGATGCATGATGGTTTAGACAGTCTACTGTACTGCCATGCACCTGCAACGGCAACCTGGGCGGGAAGAGCGAGGATCAAAATTTTGAGCGGCTTGAGCACTGGCATCTCATTCGGTCCCAGAAACTAGGGAAGATCGGAAGAATTGCTGAGCCTTAGTATTCTTACAATCTCACACTTCTTGATATGGCTCGAGATTATGCTGTCTTTTTTTATTAGGAGATCGCTCACTCTGACGTCTGGCCAGGACTGCCCGGCATTTAGGTGCGTTGGATTTTGACAGGTGTGATTGAAGGATCACAACGGATAATTGTCAGGGGTCCTGGTGAAGATGAGCTCAAGACCTTTGCTTCAATTGCGTCGACCTTTATGCTTGCCCCATTATACATACTCTGTTATAATACTAAAACTAGCCGGCACAGCTTCTCATCGCACACCCCATATGTTACTTGGTATTACTTGTGCTTGGTACATAGTATCCCCCTAGCATCCTCCACTCTTGGCTCCCTAATGGTAGCCGTACAGCGTTCATTAGAGTCTGATAGAGCCAAGTACAACTACGCTTGACTCCAACCACATTGACGATGATGAAGCCACTAGTCTAGTGCGAGTGCGATAAGACCTTATCATATTCTTTCCTAAAACCTTCTGTTGTAGAGTAAGCTCAGTTGAGATAGGACAACTGAGGGAATAAAACTACTACTCCTTGCAGGTATATAAGCCGATCGCTTGGTCGTATGTAAGCTGCGGAGTGCGACCGGAATGAAATGATAAGTAATTGTCAAATATATCGAGATAGGAGATGTCAATGCTGGTCTTACGGGGTACTGCTCAACACCTTCTCCGATGTTCGTAGTGTAAAAGATCCGGCTCTTCGAACAATTGTTCTCCCCCAACGGCGGAAAATGAGCCGGCCTCGAAGGTTCCGCCTTCACAGATGAAGTTTTCAGCCCACATCAAGACGTTAGGTTCATGTCTTTGATGTGCAGAGCCAATGGCACTATGGCTTCCGGGGGCGTAAAAAGAGCCAGTGTGAATACGACTGGCAGGCGGTAGTCGGGATTGATTGTGAAGTACATCTGACGAATTAACTATACGAAAGGAAAGTATTGGCGGGAGCGAGAAGCACTTACTATCGCTATCGTTGAGCGAAAGCTTCCCCTCTCTTCTGGTGTAGACGCTACGCCTTGAGACAGCGCTGTAAGAGCCTTTACCAAATGTGACTCCATGGGCTGACGGGTTGGTGTTATGTCGATGAAAAGCATACAAGACACTGGGAGTTGGACTGTTGGATGTTCCATGAGATAGAGAATCATCATCGGCTGGAGGGGCGATAAATTCGCGACGATGATAAGGGGTCTGTTGTCTATAGATTACTTACGAAAGGGAGGTAAACAAACATATGAACGTACAGGAACGGAGGCTCTTCTAATGCTTACATTGCGGGAGACAGCAGAGAATGCCCCTTCTCCAATGTCAGCCCATTCGACCTTTACATTACGAGCTCCATACCCAACAATAGGGTTCCTAGCTGGAATACCAATTGTCAAGGATCCATTTACAGAGTAGAAGAAATGAATAAGCGTACGTCGTGAATTACGGGTGTGTGTCCGACCGTGGTGTTGTGTGGCGGAAAATGAGTGGGTAGACGAGTGAGAATTGGAAGTCATTGCAAAATAGTTGGCTAACTCGGATAGACGATTTAAGTATATATAGTGGTTTTTTGCCCTTTAACCTTTTCTGACTCGTAGCGGACAAGTCATTATTAATCAAAGAATGCCAGTGTCAATCCAACAAGCAGGAGCACATTCTGCAAGGTTCACTGATTGAGCTTCCCCACTGATTCGAGAAGGACAAACCCAATTGTCCTAAGAAACCTGCGATGAAACCGGAAAACTATGTATAGGTAGATGGCCCCGTCGAAAGCCTCGGCAATAGCGAATGCTAATGTCACACACAACTAAAGGGAGGCAATTAGAGAAGCTAGACTAGCATGTACTGATACGCCAGTAACAACGTCAGATAGATAGAGATCAAACCCTTAAGATGAAACCTGCTGAGTATACGACAGCGGTCATCAGCGACTGGAAACAATTGTTGAATTCTCTGGGGCGTACGGTGAAGCAAGTACACATCATACATACCCAGCCTTCTGAGCGTAGTACATTTTCGGACCTCCGCCAATGCTTCCGATCTTGATTCTCCTTCACAGCCTTGTAGAACAATGTAAAGCTGTTGTCCTATCTGGAGCGAGTGTGGTATCAGGAATCACTCCGGCCCTCCAAGGAAAGAGGCAAATCAACACATGCGAGATGAACAGACGAAGTATTCAAAGGAAGATCAAAGAAGAGGAGGACACAAGAATGTAGTTGGATGTGTCTTTACCTTGTGAGATCCAATGCATCCGTGGAATAGCTCTACTCCGAAATCAGTCTGTTCTGCGAGGCCCTGTGATCCGGTATATCAACCTAAGAAATTTTACACCAGTTTTACTATGATTGGTGACGAAAGAGTGCGAAACGATTTCCTTTGAGCAATTCACGAATCACCAGTTATCTTAGATTGCATAATGCTATCTATACCTTGCTTAACTCCCGAACGTGAAACACCGAAGGGAGGTCAGTAAGTTGGTCGTCGGAAGAGAGCATTAGGAAACGGCTCGCGGCTTTCAAAGGCTTCTGAAGGTCTATGCTTATATGTTTTAAGGACCTAAGAATGCTCCTTGATCACTTGAAGATTGAGGATCGGAAGCACGGTCGGACGACTGTTGTGAGTAGTAAACACAAATTTTCTATGCTATCTACTATTCCCCTCCATCTTCTTGTGCCACTATCAGAAAGTTTTTTCCTTGGGTCACATTTTATCCAGCCGGTAACCAAAACACCAACGCGTCCTCAAGGGAAAAGGGTTGGAAGTTCATCGCGATGTTGGAGTGTACAATGATAAATTGACTTTGATAAGGGTAGACAGGCTCTGAGGGTGATGTCGTTCAATTTATAGGTGCTCTGGCTGCAGGTCTGGGAAGCGTTAGATCGGTGAATGTGTTTATATGTAGATTGTTCACGCTAATGTTGTGCACGGCTGAGACTGGCTGTCCCAGATCTACTTATGGAAAGAGTATGCCTCCAAGTCCATAGTGGTTGAATGGAGAAAGTGACGCTGCGAGCCATATACAAGTGCTTTTGCCGCAGAACGATTCCGCGTCGAAGAACGAATTGAACACCATTGTGATGCATGACAGGAACATATATTGAATGATAAGAAACAAGAAAGGCTGATAGATCACAGTGCACGATAAGCAACTGAAGATGATCAGGCGAGTTCTCATGAACTTACAATGCATTTTGACCCATTTTCATCTCCGAACTCGATCGTCATCTATGCTTTCCTGTAGGCGCTATTCCATAGGACCTTTCGAAAAACTCGTCCAACCAGCTGAAGAATACGTCCTTGTCTTTTTGAGTAAGATTTGCCCAGTCAATTTGTGGCTCTGGTTCCGGCACGTGTGCTTGCCGATACGATGACGACGATGGCGTCCGCGAGGGTAAAGATGGCTGCAAGGAGGGGGCCCGAGACGGTAAAGATGGAGGTCTAACGCTGTTGACGGAGGGTGTACGACTAGGCGAAGCCGAATTGGGACTCGGAACAATACTTGCAGGTCCTGGTGGACGAGTAGCTCTATTGATTATTGGAGGGCCGCGGCTTGGAGGGACAGGAGATCGGGAGAGTAAAGGTGATACGCTGTGTGGCTGAGGTGAGCTAGAATTAGTAGATGAAGATGTATCCCTTCGAATAGGAGGTGGAGGAAGTTTCGGAGGTTCAGGTTTTGGTGGTTTGTTCCAGGAATTGATTCGTGGTGCAGGAGGAGGTGGGGGACCATTGCCGTCGTAAGGGTTCCAATTAGTCTTCTTCAGAGGAACGCTGTAAGTTCAGAGGATAACATAAGAATGTAGGTACTTTTGTATGATCGTACTAATTAGAGCGCACCTGGTATGTCGATCTTTGGTATTCTGAACAGAAGTAACAGTGGCATCTTTGGCTTTCACGGCCTTTTGTTTGAGCTCGGCGACTATTGATATAGATGAGTGCACCTGCGTATGTTTTAACGATGGATTACTGACACGAAGGCATTGGTTAAAGGCCTCTGGAGGGTGCACAATTCAGGAATTTGCCGATAGATAGCGGCCGAACGCGCGTTAGCGCAGGTTCGGCAACTTCAATTCGGTGCTTGCCCCAATGTCCCGTAATGCATGATCTGCAGGCATAGTTTCTCATAGTTTACGTCCAAGACTCTTACCAAAGAAATAACCCTTTCTCTTCCAAGTTCCATCTTCATTCCCCAATGGCAAGCGTAAATCAAATCGCATCTGGGTGGCCAAAACGCACCTCCTGCCGCCAGTGGACCTTTGAGTGACGAGTTGAAAATTGCTCTTATAGGTAGACTGTATGCGCTTTCAGGTAGGATGTCAGCAAATACAGAAAGAAACTAGACAGGTAGCAGAACTTGGGATGAAATATGCCTCCATAACTAAAATTAACACTACCTTATACCCTTATGCATTCATGCCTTACAAACTAGAATGACTTCCAGCGGAGTCTATCTTAGTTTGCTTGATTGTCAAAAACTATTACCGTGGCGATACTTTGAATACAAAGGGAATAACTCAGAGCAGAATTCTAGGCTAGTAAAATTTACTGATGATCTCCCTTTGCCAATTCTACGACTAACGGTAACTGCGGGTGTCTGGAGTCGTCCCCTTCAACGACAATAGGGCTCGAGATTCCTGACATCTGCCAGAATATTTCCTTGTTCGGTGAAGCTGAAAACTCGAAGTTCTCAACTAGCATAGATATAACGACCTCTGAAGTCACACCCACCGGTGAGCATAGATCTAGTGGATACACAGGGATATAACGTACTCATTTCTAGCTGGGAAAATTTAAAACCTCTGAACGAATAAAATGGAAATATTCAACATCGTTAAAATGCAGTATCAGGGTCTTACATGCACGAGTGATTTCCACCATTGAAAGTCATTCTATGTGTGGCGTTGTACAGTAGCGTAAGCTTGGATCCGAATGTATGAATATTTAATGGAGTCTTAGCTACTTACAAGTGGGAATAGACTCCTGGCATCTTGGAATTCATAATAGCCTCGGGAAGGGGTGAGAGCCAACGTTCAGGTTTCCACTCTAGCACATCTAAGGATAAGATTATGTTAGGAGTGAAATCTTAACAGATCATTGAAGCGAGCTTTGACTACCCGGTCCCCATAGCTCGGGATCCCTATTCGCATTTAGGATCTGGGTTAAAAGCATGATCAGTTTCATATATAGGAGGGAACTTCTAAGAAATCATCCACAGATATCACCACAAGTGTACCCTTAGGAATGAATATTTCTGTCACTTCATTCCCATTGATGCTGCGGACAGGTAGTGAGAGGGGTACTATCGTATCTGCGGTGCAACTAGATCTTACGATTGAGATCTATATTGAAGAGGTTAGGAATTCCTGAACACTCACTCTCGTATCAAAGTGGACACCGGAGCATATCTGTCGGCGCCAAGAGCAGAAGTGAGCAAGGTACAAATGATTACGTGTGAACGAACACCATACAGCCGCAAGGTCTCTCTGCACACAGATACGGAAGCCCAACCAGTTCATCGTAGGATAGTTGATCGCCTTCGCATTCCCTTCGAGCCGCCACGGTTTCGTTTCGCATTTTGTCCTGAACTTCGGGATGAAAGGTTAAAAGATGGAGAATGCGAGACAAAGCATTCTGTTTTTGAGATGAGTTTGATTGGAGTGCGGGTATCTGAAGTTACACTTACAGATGTGGTATCCATTGCTGCAAATGTAAATGTCCTGGATCAAAATGCGTGAATAGGTTAGGTAGTAGACCAAATGTGGCACCCCAAAACTTACGTTAACTAAAAGGAGAGTTAGAGAGTGAAAAAAGTGTAGTTGAAAATATGTACTTGGCCGATAATTTCAGCTTCGTCTAACTTGTCCTCGATATCAGCTTTCATGTTTTCCTTCACTGGGGGGAAGATTGCCGTTGAATGCAACTGGAATGATTGACAACCCACAAACTCACTCATGATACTAAGCAGATCGTTCCCTTTTCCGATTTGCCTAAGCACAGCTTCATCTCCTTCTTCGAACGCGCACTTCTTCTCCTCATAGATCTCCTCAGATAATTCATGCATATAGTTAACCATGTCCCGAACATCATGTAGAACTTTCCAGGGGATCAAGTTCATGATGCAAGTGCGGATATTTGTAGGCAAGATCTTCAACGGCAAGGGGAGTAAGTATGTCCTTGCGAATTCTGATCGAGTTAACGCTGGTCTGGAAAGGTTCCATGGATATGCCAAAATAAAAGCTAGGTATGGTTCAAAGAAACGTACACGAGATCCTTGATGGCAACACTATATTTGTGTCTTGGTCCATCGTCCATCATGCTGTCGAAAGAGTACCCAAAACCAGATTGACCGATGAGCTCTAGGGCGGTGCGGGCCATCCATCCTAGAAGATCAATCTACAAAACAGGATGGGCAATGGTGATCATGGATTCACAAAGGGTGAAATTTGCACTCACTTCTCGAGGACCATCTTGTACTCGTTGAAATAGAGCGTTTCGCAACTAAAGAAACAATTACTGGAGGCCAGGGCTTATGGGTCAAAATTTCTTCTTACTTGATCCACTACGTCGTGAAAGATAGGCACTGTCCAAAGATCAATCAACTCCAATATAATTTGTGAGAAAGATATGGGTGCAGCCTCACTCATGGAACGCATATGAGCAATTGAGAAAACTGGGTTGAGCATCTTTCGTTGTTTGCGGTGCTGTTCTACAGTCAATTCGCTCAACAGACCATTTCCGAACAAGAGGGCACCGCTAATGACAACTATTCGGTCAGCGCTGGTGATGCAAAGATCAGCAACAAGCGTACTCGGCGCGATGAGGTTTGAACAAGGTCCCATCCTGTTTACCTATTAGTCCACGTTCGCACTCAATCTAGATTACATACCTTGACTAGTATATGATACAGGGCTTTGGGGTCGAACGTGTAAAATTCCTTTCTCTATCAGGTAATATCACGGAGTTGATGGGGAAATTGAGCTCTACAAAAGCACTAGTGCGCACCCCCAAAATGCCCTTTATCTGGACAGCAGACCCATCTGTGCAGACATTCAAGTCATGTCACTCGTGCGCCAACTTGAAGGGAAGACGGTGTTGGAAAGGACATACATTCATCTGCTAGCATTCTTTGATACTCCCACCCTTGGCTCAAGTTGAAAATCTGAGAGTGATGACCTTGTATAACACTCTCAGAACGCTTTGGATCAGCAAACACCTTCAAGTCAAGCACCCACCTGTAAACCACGATCGTGATCGTGGACCTCGAACTTCGCCTAAAGACGAGACGCCATGAAGCGTACGCCGATTGCGAAGTATTGACCAAATGAATGCTGAAAGCGCAACGACGACGACGCTTTGTAATAGACTAGAGTAGTTGAAATCGAGAGCGCTGGCATTTGTTTGCTTTGCACGGGAAAGGAATTCCAACATCTTCGTGAGGAGAACTGTCCAGAGTCACGGTCGTCTTGGACAGTGGCTTATATACGTAATTCAGAGGCATTATAGTATCAGTAGATGATTCTGAACGAGTGTCACCTGTGCAACCGCAAATAAATGTACATGGATGATAGGAAGCTCGATGGGAGATAGAACAAGGTCCATTGTGACTGATTCGCTGTTGCCATTTGACCACCTTGAATGAGGCTTTAGCGGATACATAGGTAGGATATAAATCATGATCTTTATCACGACTTAAGAAGCTAAAGTTGGGATGACAACTCGCGGATTAATTAACTGTAAGCGCTTGCCTATGCCAATCCTACTCTCGCCCTCACTTCCAACATCGTGGCCTCTGATTTTGACCGCGCCTTCTCGGCACCTTCGCGAGCAACTTGCTTCAAATAATCCTTTTCCCTTCTCAAAATTTCAAAGCTCGCTCTCGGTCCTTTCAACAGTTCTTCTACAGCATCTGTCACGTCCTTCTTCAAATCACCATGATTCTTCCCTTTATATTTCATAGCTGTCTTCCGCACATCTTCGTTGTTATTGCACGCAGCAAGAATTCTCAGGAGGTTCGCCGTCCCAGGACGATTGACTGGGTCATAAGTGATACCAGGAATAGAATCAGTTACTGCTGAGCGTATTTTTTGAGCAATAATAGTGGGAGAATCGGTGAGGAGGATGCGGGAGGAGGTGTCGGGAGCAGACTTGGACATTTTGGATGTAGGGTCACGGAGAGAGAGGATGCGGTTTGAAGATGCTGTATAGATAGACGGTATCATACAATGCTTGAATGGATAAGAAAAAAGAAACACCAACTGTTGAGCTGAGTAGGTAATGGAAATAGTGGCTGTTTGGCTTTGAAATTCCGATTGAACTGTTCTGCAATGACACGACAAAGCTCTAAATGTTGCCTCTGGTCGTCTCCTACTGGGACATGTGTTGCCCTGATAGAGATTAGTGTTCATTTAGAACATAGTAGAATCGAAAATCCAAATATTCATGAAACGCAACTTGTAAGCCAGAATGTCCGCTGCTTGCAGTACTGGGTACGCGAACAGACCAAGGTTGAGCCCAGCCTCGCTAATCTCAGCATCATCTGCCTGGTTCTTCGACACCGCAAGACGCGATTTCCACGTTGTCATCCGTCGGAGCTTGCCCATTGGCGTTATGCAGTTGAATATCCATGCTAGTTCGGTATGATTGGGGTTCTGATATTATAAGGGTCAATAAGTTTTGTTATAGACAGGATGAACGAACGTGGTCCTGGTGAAAAACGATAGATCGTTTGGGGTCTATACCAATTGCAAGTAAGACGGCTAGCATGTCCATCCGAGCTTCTGATAATTGTTGAGGAGCTTGGGGTAAGGTCAGTGCGTGCCATCCGACAATGGAGAATAATAGTTCATCTGATGGACTGGCAGTATTTTGGAGTTTGACCCAGTTGGCGAGGGCACCGAGGTAGTTACCTAGCTAGACAGATAGATGAGATATGGATGCAGGAGAATAAATAGGTCGAAAAGAATATAAAAAGAAAATTAGGAAGACTTACGTGGGGAATGCCAGTTGGCTGTATCCCAGAGAAAATCACGCGGGATCTGGTGTCATTATAAGTATCTGACTCGGGGCTGTAGTTTTGGTTATGCAAGATGAGGGAAGTGGAGAAAAGTCGGCGACATCGAACAAGTCGTTTGGTGAGAAGCATGAAAGAGCGTGACGATGGACGCGACATCACGCGACTACGTGACGAGTTTCTTTTGAACTGTCTCCAACGTCTATAACAATGCATAGAATCTCTAGGCCCCCGCACCGCCAGTCCAACCTCAAGCTTCGTGATATCTGGGTCTGGGCATGTGAGTCAAAGTCATTATATTCGCTGGACCGAAACTTACTCTACTGTATTCTAGCACCTGTCCGTTCTTCTGGTCTCCGAATTCTCGAACCGATCCCTGTTGAACTCTATCTCATGATCTTTGACTACATTAAACCACGCAAAGACTCCTATGAATATGAAAGAACCATCTTGAAACGCATGAACGACCTTAGAAACATGTCGTTGGTATGCCGCTATTTTTGCGCTGAAATTCTTCCTTGGCTCTTCGAATCCCTTGTCTTCCACCCAAACCTGCCCAAAGGTGACACTGGGCGGAATAGCATGAGCTATATTCCCTTTTGCAGGTCTCTCAATCAGGGCGAAATTTTAGCCAAATCTCTTGCTCTTCAAGTCAAACAGTGTGTCATACGTGATTGGCTTGACGTTTTGAACGCAAATGCTGCCGCCGCGAAAGCATTTCTCAACATCCACATGAGCGCCTTGCCTTATATGACCAACCTCCACACCATTTCGCTATCCCGGACGCGCCTTGTACCATCTCTACTTGCGCATATACGACGTCTTCCTAACCTACAGTCTCTCACCATTAATTGTTGTGACTTTACGGAGATACTTCCCAAGCATGCACAGAAATATGCTTCGAGAAGCAAGTTGAAATCATTTCGTCTTTTTCTCGGAGATAAGGAAGAGGATACTGTCCATCCACCCGATGATCTCGTCTTGAAGGAATTCCTTCCATTGGTTATGAAACTCTCCAAGTTGGGCACGGATAGCTGGCTATTCATGAATGCCTTGTTCTCCAGCGATGCTCTTCCCTCAACTCTAGAAACTCTAGAAATACTATCTGTCCGGGACCTGTCAATCCTTTGCGAATATCTTTATCGGTTACCTGCTCTGGCATCATTGACAATAGACTGCGGTCATTTGGCAACAGAAAATCCAATCTCTCTCTCCCATCTGACAAGTCTTCGTCATCTCACTTGTCTTCTTCGCCTGAACTTCGCTGGTTCGCATGAGCTAGACAGTTTGACTTTGTTGGCGAGCGACACAAAGAACATATCCCTGGCTCTGGTCAATAAGGCTTGGCCTCGTGTTGGCCGGCTCATTGAACTATGTTTACCTTGTATGTTAGTAATCAGTATTTTCCTTGACCCGAATTCGTTTCTTGCTGGGATTAGACTCGAGCGGCTTCGGCAACTCACTGTCATCTCTGATGACCCCTTCTTGGATCGGCGCGAAATGGATCATTCTCAGGGTAGTATTGGAGTGCCGGCCAAGAAGGGCGGGATGATGATACCTGCGTATCTAGAGGTGTTGATGAAGAAGATAGAGTTTCCGAGTCTTGACTGTATATCGTTCCGAGATGGTAAAAATAAGGACTGCATTTGGAAGAGAAAAGACCTTGGTAACGAGTGGAAACCTGTGGAGCAGGAGGAGTATTAATCAGTGGTTTAGTGGTGTTCCACTTTTTTGTATGCAGGGTGCAATTCGAAAAATCAGTTTGCATTCCTCGAGGCAAGTTGGAAACAAAAACTGAATGAAGCTGAGGATGAAGCGGATATATTGTACTTTATATGGAATACAACACAGAATACCGGAAGAAAGAGAATCATTATGCAAAATGTATCCCAACCTCATGGAAGGCGTAGAGCAGTCTATCGTAACTCAGCATCTTGCTTATATGAGATATTGAAGGTGACTTACTTTAGCAGATCATCGACATCCATCTTGGCAGCTCGATTTTCTGCATTCCCTGTCTCCTCCAGAACTTTTTCAATTTCGACCTTCATGTCAACGCTATCCTCGACCATCTATCAAAGGGTTTACTCCGTGCAAGACAGTCCGATGAATACACCTTACGAACCTGATTCGTTTCAGAACAATACGTTCTCCAATTCTTCTCCAACATCGGTATAACCCCCTTCGCCATGAAATTCCCATGTACAGTTTTATTCCTCCTGCTGAACAATATCCTCCCGAGCCCATCAAACTCTTCAAACCTCACAGGCGGGGGAGGATCCCTCGGAGCAACCCTTACGACACTACTCTCCACCTTTGGTGCAGGTCGAAAGTTATTTTTTCCAACGTGCATTAGATAGTCAACTTTAGCGTAAAGTTGTACGTTTGCTGATAGACGAGACCATAGTGTACTTCCAGATTTGGCCACGAGACGCAGGGCGAATTCTCGTTGGAACATAAGGATACATACTCGGGGGAGTGGCCGATGGGAGAGGAGACGGAAGATCAGAGGAGATGATATTTGGTAAGGGGTATTGGAGATGCAAACGTCGAAGTAGGGCAAGTCGGCTTTGACGAAATCACCGATTATAATATCGAGTTTGCGTTGTTCTGGTCTAAGAAGTGTTCAGAATAAATATTGTGCGAGTGTGATAACGCACTTTCCCTGAACACGCTTTGTAAGTTCAGCAGCCATCCGAGGATCCATCTCTACCGCGGTAACATGTTTCGCTTGTTCGAGTATTTTCACTGTTAGATTACCAGTACCAGGACCGACTTCAAGGACTACATCTGTTGGTTTGAGATTTGCCTTCGTTCATTGGTGTCATTCAAAGTAATCGGAGTCAAATCAATTTTAATACCTTTTCAACAATTCTATCAGCCTATGAGTCCATTTTGACAAATTTAAGCGCGAGCAGCACGTACGTTTGCGCAACCTGAGGATTTTTGAGGATATGTTGACCGAATTGTTCGGTATTAAAGATAGGATTTCTTGCTGAAGACGATGATGACCCCTCTTTGGATGTTGATGAGGACGCTTTTGCTGAAGGTTGATGTGCTCTAGAAAAACGGTCGGAAGTTGCTCTAGGCATTGAGCTGGTGAAGCTGAAAAACGAAAAAAAAAATATTGTGATAAGCGCCGGTTCTCCCTGATCTATCGATTACTTGAAATTCGTTGTCTGTTCGTGAGCATCATGTTCAAGAAGCCTGTGAACGATTGGAAGACCTCCTCACCACTGCGAACCTCGGATAGGAAGAAGCTCAAGCTGAGAGTCGTTTCGACGTTCTCAATCAGCACAGAAGAAGCAGATGTACTAGTTCCAGAAGGAATTTTATCCATTAAATTCAAATCTCATCTCAATGAGCCTGGGGTGAGTATGTTCATTGTGCATCCGCATTTTGTCTACTTTAGATTGACTCTGATATGACTTCTCTGGAGGTCGCGTATCTTGCACCTGACGGTGATCATGATCCTCTGTGGTTCACCTTAGGAAAAGGCTCAGATCTTCAACAACAAGACGCGCTCATTCCAACTGTATACACATTATGGAAGAATTACAAACTACTACCGTTCTTATCGACACCAAAGGCAGTTATACCTATTCTCAGCGGTGGTGCTGACTTGATGATACCTGGAGGTAAGATGGCTTCAACAATTGTCCCTGTCATTCAAAACTGATTCTGACCCTTGAAGCCAGTGGTTCACTGTCCTCAGTCCTTGAATAAGGGACAATTAGTTTCGATACGCAAATATGAGCGTGTAGACATGAATGGTACCGTGAGCTCAATGTTGTCTCCGCCCCTTGCTGTTGGTCGAATGGCTGTAGGAAGCGACCAGCTTGAGGACAGTGGCCAAGAGAAGGGTAAAGCTGTTTTCGTTTTGCATGCGTGGAAAGATCATCTATGGGAGTTAGGGTCGAAGGGAGATGTACCTGCAGATGTACCAATCAAGATTGAGAATGATAAAGAGGCAGAGGACCCGGGAGAGGAAGCCGATGATGGAAGCACTACACCTACAGATGCTCCAGAGGACGCAGATACGATTGAGGCGACAGAGTCTACTTCGAATGTGACCGCTCAAGATACGAGTATAACCTATACTCCAGACGAAGTTAGTCAGCTTCTTCGCATGTCTTTAATTCAAGTCATTGCCCAATCCCTCGGTTCACTACCCGCTCCCACTTTTCCTATCCCCGCCACTCTCTTCTACACCAACCACATCCTTCCCAATCGACCTACCTCTCCCGAAGCTGTCATCCTCCCTTCATCTTCATCTGCTCCAGAAGACGATTCTCCATCGAACGAATTGCCCAGCAACCCCGACCCCTACACTATAACAATTAAAAGCTCTTCTTTCAAGTCTCTAAGTGCATTCTTGAAATATGCCGAGAAATCTGGCTTAATCACCACCAAACCTCTGCAAAAACATTCAGCACAGACAGACATGTTAATCACGGCAGTGAACGCGTTGCATGCTGATGTGCAGACTCATCGTCCGTTCCCAACGATTGGTGAAGCCGAGGCGAAAGCTGCGCGGAAGGCGGCAAGGCAAGAGAAGGAGCTGCGCTCTGCTGCGAGCTTGGAACTTGAGATACGAGAACTGTGGAAACCCTATTTAACTAGTGTTGAGCTTTTTGAAGCGATGGGCGAAAGGTTCGTTTCTTGGGAGATTTCTTAGGATTTGTCGTTACTGAACCTCGTGCGCATGGTTACAGTCCTTCAAATTTGTACACTTCTCCAGAAGTTCGGTCGCTCCTCAACTCGTATTTTGCTGTCCATCAGCTCGTCAACCCTCATGACCAAGCCTATATCAACCTCGATCGGGTATTAACTTTGTGTGTAGCACCGAAATCAAAGTCCAAGTCGTCAAAGAACAGACCTGAAGCAGAATTAGAACTTCAGCAGGCCCAAGTGGAATTCATGAGACGGGATGAGGCAATCAACAAAGTTTTGCAGAATATGCAGAATTGGTACGAGGTGAAAAGTGCGGGCGAGGATGGTGTTACCAAGTGCGTTTGATAACTGAACATTTCTTCCTTTCCCTGACCATCCGTCTGCCCTGTTTTCACTCAGGAAAGGGAAAATTTCTCCAGTGCAAGTCAAGATGAAGACGCGTCAAGGACGTAGGGTATCGACATTGATTACGGGTTTTGAGCCCTTCAATATTGACCCGGATGTTTTGTCTGAGGATCTCAGGAAACTTTGCGCCGGTGCAGCATCTAGTGCGTTTTCCCCTACCTGTCATTTTACTTCGTCATACTATCAGTTTTTCCCTTCTAGTCTCACCTGTCCCTGGTAAACCTGCTGGCTCTGGTATGGAGGTCCATGTTCAAGGTAAACAATCCAAAGCTGTTGTAGACTATTTACTTGGGAAAGGCGTACCAAAGAAGTGGATTGAGGCGCACGGCATAAGTAAGGGTGAGAAATGAAAGAGTAGCGGGCGCACTATTATATGTACATAGCGAGAGATCTGACAAAATTTCAATTCTGGTTCTCGGACTTGCAAAAGGGGATGCTATGTCAACCAGGATCGTCTTTGGGCACATTTGGGCGGAAGACGAGTGATTCAAAGAGCACGAGAAGAATCTCGGCGTAGAAAATGGCGGCATACCAATGAAATGTTTCTGAGCTCAAGGCAGGTTTCAGAATCATCTTTTCGACTTGCAGTGTATATTCGTTGCGTGGTTTTACGTAGTCAAAGGTCACGAAATGAAGTTCGACAGGGATTGGTGCAAGACTATGGTTAGTTTGGCAACGCGGTAGCTTAGAGATTCTATGCATCGATTGGACCTGCGAGCTAGATTGGCAGAAAGATCATCGCGTCACGTAGTCGCGTTATGTGCCATGCATGCTCATCGAAGAACTTACCTACTCGCCTTGACTCTTCTCCTGTGCTGGAACAGAAAACCAGTCAACATCTTTCGTGACTTGAAACCGAGCATACAAATTAACGCGTGCATTCTACACTAGCCAACGCAAATTTACCATTGGGTATCAAGTTCTTATCGACTTCTCAAGATATCAATAGCTAAGAATTCCCTCGGCGCGAGAAGAGGACTTATCTGGGTGTCGTTGCTTATCTTTCCATGGCGTGGAGCCGTGCACATTCCATAACGCCATCCCGCGAGTATATAATGGATGCACGAACTTTGCGACTCAAAACTAAACTACGCACAGTTCGACAGTATGTCGACAGGTACCTCTGAGTTTAAACCTTTATTAAGTAAGACCCTCGTTATTAGCAAGTCTAACGCTGCTTTATCGGCTCTTGATAGGTCAAAGTGTCGGGTATGGCGTCGTTGTCGGTATGAATGGAATTGTCTGATAATGTTTCTTGGCACTGAAGCGCTATCTTTTGTAGGAGTTGGATTTTTTTTTGCGGGAGTAATGCTCATCCTGACATACTTGCAATCACGATACACGAATATGTCCCCTGGGTCTTCTGAGGAGTTCACGGTCTGTGATAAGTCTCAACGATATACGAAGCCCTCTGACCAAATTCAGAGTGCATCTAGGAATGTAAAGGTTGATTTTTCCGCCCTTTCTGCCATCAAGAATCCTTGTTTGACGCCTTTCCAACGTAGCCTGGGCTAGTATGCTGTGGCATGTGCGAATGCAGTATCTGATTGATGCTTTCCGCGAGTTTACGACGTTATCACAGTGTAAGCGCCTGGACATGGAGTGCGACGCTTTTACAATCAAGCACAGCAGCATATACTTTTGGTGTCAGCGGGCCTTGGTACACCATTATCATTCCTCCTCTTTTCGCGCTCTATCTTATTTCATTTTCAGGTGGTATGGTGTCGGTGGGACCATTCAGTTAGCAATTTTCGGCATGGTTGCAGCAAAAGTCAAGATGAACGCAAACGGCGCCCACACGTTCCTTGAAGTGGGTCCCATTCTCTTTGTAAGGCTGTGATCCTAGCTAAAAACTCTTACACGGTACTTTTCCAGATTGTTCAAGTGCGATTCGGGACGGGACCTCATCTTCTGTTCACCTTCTACGGATTTTTGTGTAATCTTGTCGTATGCGGGTCCTTGCTACGTGAGCATTGCCCACCGTGATCAATGATATCTTCTCTCAATCTTCACATGTACGTTAGTGGGTGGGTCGGCTACAGTTACTGCTCTCACAGGAATGAATACCGGTGGGACCTTTCTACCTTTTGCGGCCTTGTTCTAAACTACTCTTAGATGCTGCGTGTATGCTGCTTCCAATCGGCATCGCTGTATATGTTCTTGTGGGGTTAGCGGACCAACAACGATTGTCTCATTTTTCGACTGATCGTTGGTATGATTGTAGAGGCTTGCGAGCGACATTTATCTGCGATTGGAGCCACACTGTGATTTTATTCGTCGTTATATACATTGTAAGTTATGCTATTCTTTCGAAAAGATTGTTCTCCGAAAATTCACGCACGGATTTAGTTCGTTTTCAAAACCTAGTGTGTGCTTTTCCTATAACAAACTCGCACCTCTGAAGAAACCTCAGTGGCACTTCACAAGAAACTGAGGGGGTTTCAGGTTTATATGACCTCCTTCAAGCCGCAGCGATCACTACACCTGTCGAGGGTAACCAAAATGGAAGTTACTTGACTATGAAGAGTAACCAAGGACTGGTATTCGGAGCAGCAACCATTCTCAGTGGTTTTGCAGGGATATTCTGCGATCAAGGTATCTAATTTGTCCAGTAAATTTGACCCCATTTTGAGATTGATGTTTGCCAATTACAGGATATTGGCAACGTGTACCTATTCACAATCCATGAAAGCATTTTTGCGTTTGAACTCATCTCCTTCCAGGCCATCGCAAGTCATCCTACGTCGACTACAAAAGCATACGTACGTGCAATGTGTTATGGGTTTTGATCAACCTGAACTAGTTATTTAGATGCTAGGGGGTCTATCTTGGTTCGCTGTACCATTTGCTTTCGCTTCCTGTTTAGGTTCTGCTTAGTCTTTGCATCGATTAGATCAGAATTGACGAAGCAGCTAGGTCTCGCTGCACGCGGACTCAGCAACAATGTGCGCCATGTCCGTCTGAACACATATATATTTTGAGCTAACTTTCGCGCTTCCACTAACAAAGCCAAAATTTCCCACGTACCCTAGTCCGCTATCTGCTTCTCAGACGAGTGCAGGGCTTGCTGCTCCTGCCGCCGCTGCAGTCCTAATGGGAAAAGGCGGAGCCGTTGCCGTCTTACTGGTTGTGTTCATGGCAGTCACATCCGCCGCCAGTGCGGAATTGATCGGAGTTTCGAGTCTTTTGTAAGTTTTTCTCTGTACTTTCATTACTCCTGAACGCTGATAGATATAGTTCATACGAGTATGTGCTGTCAATTATAGGTCATACAATGCATAGACATACTGTTTTCACAGTGTATACAGAACATATTTCCGGCCGAACGCGAAAGGACCTGAAATTGTCAAGGTATCTCACTATTTCATCTGTTTCTGGGCAGTCTGGATGGGTGCATGGGCCGTGATTGTATGCTGTTTCCTTAAATCAAAAGAGACACGACCCTGACCTTCCATATATCTAGCTTAACAAAGTGGGAGTGGATCTTGGATGGGTAAGTAAGCCTTTGTAACTTAGATCTTCTCTTTTACCCCAAGTCGCCCTTTTATCAGCTATTCTACGTCCAGTATGTCTTTTTTTGGTCAGCTCACACATACCATCTCACAAATTTCGGCAGAGGAGTTGTGCTCAGTCCTGCAGTCATTCCCGTTGCGCTGACAGTGTCGTGGAGTAAACTAACTAAGCCTGCTGTAATTTTGGGTCCTATACTAGGAGCCATACTTGGAATGGCAGCATGGATGGTGGGATGCTTACAGATTCTTGGTTCGTTCTAGAGCTGTAGGTGCTCAACTTTTGTGGATTCATGAGTCCTCCAGGTAGCATCAATATCTCCAATCTCGCAAATCCATATTCTGCTGTATGTAGCGGGCTAACTGGATTGCTATTCTCTGGAGTCATTACAGTTGGGCTTTCACTTTGGCGTTTGTTTTTTTCCCGCTCAACTTCATCAAGATCCTGGCTCATGGGTGTATACAGAACCGGACAATTATGACTTCAAAGGGACCCGAGCAATCGCAGACTTGGATAGTATAGAAGGTGTTGTGAGCAGACCTAGATCGAACAGCTCAGGTGACGAGAAAACAGAAGAGGGTGAAGTGACTGGTCTTGATATTGCCAACCGTGAATTTGTGCTTTCAGTGGACGGGGACGTGGTTGATGTCTCTGTCCTCAAAGGGAGCTTCAAGCGAGCCGCATGGTACTCTCTGGCGTTGACCCTCATCGTTACCATAGTAGGTGAATATCATCATCTCATCCTTGTTTGATGTGTCAATTCAATTCACGTTGGACTGTCAAACAGTGCCTCTGGCAATGTTTTTCTCCCATTATGTCTACAGCAAACCTTTCTATACTTTCTGGATGTCGATCAGTATGTGAGTGCAAATATATTCGAAGATTATATACTAAGTGCTCTAACTCTTGTCAGTATCTGGGTTCTGTTGAGTGGGGTCTTCGCCGTACTTCTACCCGTTTGGGAGTCAAGGCAAGAAATGTTTGTCATCGTTCGAGGTTGCTATGAATCTCTACATAATGTTTAGTACAGTATCATACTGTGTATAGGTACAAAGCTATGAAGTAAATGATACAGATTCATGAAGTCGTAAAGTTGTTCTGCCCAAAATCAACCCCAGCCTATCATCAACGATCTTACTGGAAGAAATGGAGAGGTCTCTGTATACCATCTGTTTCCGAATATAATGCGTAAGATTCCGATTCTTCATTGGTGGCATTGAGTGAAGTGTCGGGGGCTAACCGGAGTCAGCGTCGTTCTGGTACCATAGAAAAACAGACTTACCGAACCACCATAATGTCGTGACCCCCACGGGAAAAGTATATGACGCCTAGCTTGAAATTAACGTGACTCAAAGTGAACAGGATACTAAACGGACCTGCATTCCCCGGAATTCAATGGTTGTAGGTACTGCCACTGGATCCCAAGATCCATTATTCGTGTCATCCCCTACAATGTATATTAGAATGTTGACAAAACACAGAATGGAAAGCACCTCACAGTTCAGCACCACGATAGAGTATCTCAACCAATCCGTAGGATTCACTCGACCGGTGACATACGCTCCAACAATCAAGGCCCAGCTCAACTCGCCGCCAATAGTGACACCAATGCGTTGACCAAAAGGGCCTCCCACGTCTTTCGGGATGATAGCTTTCGAAGCTTGAGCCATGGAATAAACTGCATGTGCAAGTCATTGGAGATATTCTTCCACTTTAGACTATGCGCTAGCAAAACGACTTACATTCTTGATTGACACTATAGGTTCCGTCACTGTTGATTTGGACAATCCCGCGACAGCCAGCATTACAGCTATCTGAACCAGGAAGAAAAGGGTTCCCGTTCCCGTCAAGTGCAAGGTTCCACATGAGCCCAGTTGATGCACCATATGAAAGAGCACCTTCCAAGATCTCTGCTAAGCCACAGAAACAGCGGCTCTAGGATATGCTCACCGATGAAGCTGAAACGTGATCATGATATCAATGGTCAAGTACATGCATGAGGGGGACGACGCACATATTGTCCATATACCACTTGAAAATGCATCATCATTTGAAATTTAAGCTCGTGAATATAAAAATGCCCTACCTTGATATCACTCCACCAATCGCTTCCAATTGTGCCAGTACATTCTTAATAATACACCTGAGATCTCTTCTGTAAGAGTGACTCATATAGATACTTACCCGTGAAATAAATCTAGTATCGAGTAGAATGTGAGATCACATTTGTCGGGGAAATATATGAACCGACCTCTTTGTTAGGAAATGCAGCCTGGAAAGCAGCTTGCTCGCTCACAGTGCCCTGAGAAGACAGTCATATATTGATAAGATCGAGGTTGATACTGATGGAACTCACCTCGTAACAATGAAAGGCTACACCGGCGAATGAATTTGGAGCAGCCTGCAACAGCGGGATCGCATAGGAGGAGACGCCTGACCAGTTGTGGTCAAACCCTTGGGGGTCGTCAATAATCATATCGATGAAAGACAAAAGGCTTGGATACCAATAATTTTCACAGCACCAAAACCGTTGTTGTTCATCATACTCCTTAGAGCCATGCCGATTTGCGCTTCGACAGCAACAGACATTGTGCAAGAGGGATAAGTAGAATCACTGTTCTGAGGCTCGTTCTGGATAGAAATAGCGTATGGAGTTAATCCCTCGTTCTGAAAGCCCTGAAGACATTTGAATAGGTATGTTGCGTCTGCATCAAGTCCATGAACAAATGATTTCTCTTCAAGCGCCGAATAAAAGGAGACCAACAAAAGGTGACAAAATCTGATGACAACGATCCGCCATCCATGGATCCAGAACCCTTCATCCATCCTGGCTTTAGAGGAATGAGGACCACTTCAGCGGTCAAAAGACAGAAATCTTACGGGAGACCAAGGAAGCACGTGGATTTTGAGATCTGATGAAACTTGAAAGGTCAGTGATGTGTGGCGTCGAAAAGCAGGGAAACTTGCAGCTGTTGACAGAGTGGATATCCTGGAGAACAGAGAAGACATATGACGGAGCAGCATTGATGTTGAAATTATTAAAAGATGTGTCGCCACTTGTCTCGTCATAATTATAGACTGGGACTGGAATTAGTATCTGCGATATGAGCTGAGTAGGTCGAATGCTTCACCACTTGCAGAGAAGTCCGAAGCACCAAGAGGTACTCGGATATAATTGAGGCCAGCTGCATTCGCGCCTACACCATTAACACTTGATAAGCGGACATACATATAACCAATGATCCAATTCTTACCATCGGTCGGTGAAAATAGATAGTCTAGCAACGCCCAATAATTATTTGAATTTTGTGTCTACGCCCAACAGATTATTCCCATCAGAATGATATTTTTCGTTCAAGGCGAACCTTTAAGTTGTTCAAGAGTTCGGCCGCTGAATCAGCTGCATTTGATCCGAAATTAGAAGGTTTGGAAAGGAATTGAACGCAAGAATCACTCAGAGAGCCCCCAAATCCATACACGTTTTGGAACACTGACGTATCGTCCACGACTATATCAGCACTTCCTATCGCGCCGGGTGTGACGAAGTTGATGGGTGTAGAGGGCGCCAGCGAAGTGAAAAGACCTGAGCGATCCCATGTAGTTTGCCACTGTATCAAAGGCTCGCAAGGCGATTCAACGACAATATAAGCATTAAATTCTACTCACTATGTCCCAGATTTGTTGAGAAACTACAGGCCCGGAAAACAGAAGTAGGAACGAGAGACAAGAGGAATGCATCTATAACTGGGGTGCGCACAGCCAAAGGTGTGTCCCAAGTTATACCTGGTGCAATCACAGCCAATTACAGCGATGATGTCCCGATACTTCTCTCGCGGATGCAAAAGAAGAATATACTGTAAAGCGAACTGAGCGAGCGTATTTTCAACCACCTGGTAGAAGTTCGGCGTGCTATAAGTAGAGGGGTTGTAAATGACACCCTTTAAAGTCATTAATATTGCAATGTTATGTTCCATGTGGAAACGCTGATATCACTGAATAGATGTCCTTCAGAAGAGGAGCACATATCATTGCATATTATTGCGTTTCTGCTTCGTTGCAACCGCGTTCTGGTTAAATATTCACATCATCTGACCACACGAAGCTAGTGGACAGTTTGAACCCAAAAGCAAGTCAGATATCGATGAGATCAGGAACCTTCGTTTCCTCGCTCAGAGATGTCAAAATGTACAGTCCGTAAATGATCCAAACCAGTGAACGAATCTGCTCGGGCTGTATCGGCTATGAAGAGAATTCTACGACCTAAAATAATCCCAGAAGGTCCTCCTGAGGCTGCTGTGGCGGAACCGCAACTGCGGGAGATTGTACAGCCGGAGATCCGAGCGAGCCTGTACCACCTGAAGAGAAAGCTGAATTCACGCCTAGGCCACTAAAAATATCATGTGGATTGGCAGAAGGAGGTGCAGGAGTGGCAGGAGCACCGAAAATCGATACAAGATCGTCCAGTGGATTGCTTGAGGTGCCCGCAAGGAGGCTTGCAGCTGCAGGTGTATGGGAAAGTACTTCGGTTGCGGCGAGACCAGATGGCCGACCCTCCATGGCAGGCGTATCGTCAAAGTCACTGAAAGTGAAAATCATTTGAGTGACAAGAACTATAGCAAGTAAACTTAGGGAAGCATACAGTAGGTTTTCAGCCTGCTGTCCGGCAGCAACTGTTTGCAAGGCTTTCGACGTAGAGAACCGATCGTCCGGCGTACTGTAGGACATAATATATATGTTAATATAAGTTGGATAGATTTCCAGACACCACTTACTCTGTTTTCCGTTGTAATGAATCAGCTCCCACCCTACCTTTACCAACGAACGTCTCTTCCGGTTTGTGATAAACACTAGCCAAACTCGATACCTCTCCGAGGAGTTCTTCCAGTAACGCTGGTGCTACTGTTGTTCTAGGGATGGAAATAGGCGGTCTTTGTGCTAACACTACAGCCTATCAAACGGCTCAAAGTCAATCTGATCGTTATTCAAAGGAAAGAACATATCGAGACGTTGGCGCAATAGGATAGCAGGAAGAAGGAAAAAGATAGGCCCAATTACCTTGGCTGCTCCAGGGTCTGTTGACAACAGACGCCAATAGATATATGCTCGATCACGAACATCCGGAGAATCACAGTCTTTCGTAGCTGTATTCAAAATTCGCTGAACGATGCCCTGAGACGAATCCGGCTTCTTCAAAAACAGCTTCACCACGGCTGTAAGCGTCTGCAATTGGACCTACAAAAGGATCATGGTTTGATGGGCGAAGTTGAAGCGCAAGGTGAACATACAGGGTAAGACTCTTCAGTGAAAGTATCAACGAAGATACCCAGAAGTTCGTCTGCGTTATCGATCTTGTTTGCGTATTCGCCGATAATCCAGATCAAGGAAGCTTTCGCCTCTGGTTCGTCCAGTTCATCAAGGTTTGCGCAAAGAGTGGGGATGATACCCTCATATGTGGATGGATATTTTCGGAAGATATCCTATAAATATTCTTTTTAGTGATTTGGCTCCTGATAGTTGATTAAGACTAGACCAACTTTCATCACTACGACAGCCTCTTGGACAACGTAACTCACTCGAGTGTCTATGAGCTCTAGAAGTACATGAACACATCGTTCAGCGGCAGCATCGATTTTGACAGCGGTCTGGCCGATAGCTTTGATGCTCTTGCGAACGAAATCCACATCTACTTCCGAAGCATATCTGCAGAAAAATGCTGGGTTTGAGAGTAGGATACAAGGGTTAACGTCGACTCACTCCTTTAGTTCACTCAGCAGCGCGTCCACGTTGTTCTCTCCGGCTAGCCTGACCATGATATCCAGCTTCTCAACTTTGACATATAACGGATCGTTATATTTGCAGAAGAAGACGCGCATCTCATTTGACAGAATGTCAGGGCGTTTCTGGAGTAAGAGGTTGATGTTCCGCAATGCTACCCATTGGACTTCGGGAGGCGAAGAAAGAAGCGTAACTAATGGAGGAGCCATCTTGCGAACAAGTTGTTTGATAAGGTCTTCTCTCCGGACGCCTCGCATATGAATCATGATAACCTAGTCGAAATAATTGAACACAATGTTCGGGAATATTTAGTAGATCTATTGACCTTGACTGCAGCTAGTACAACACTTCCATTTACATGCTGGAATTGTGGTACCACACGTTCGCATATATGTTCGCTTTCTTTGTCGTCCTTGGCGACATATCGAGCCAAGGCGTTCAAGATAGCAACCCGACCCCATTCTGAGCATTCGTTCAGCGCGATCAGGAGTTTGTTAAGGATAGAGGCAGATATAGGGAAAAAAGCGGGATCATTAGGGGAGGCAGATGGTTGGGAACTTGCTGCAATATGTATGTCCGTCAACGCAGCTACAGTGTTGGCCACGACCTAATCAAAGTTAGTTTTGAAGTGATTGACCATGAAAGACACGAAAGACACGCCATAGGGTTACTGTCTGCAATCATCTCATGTAACTGCTCCAGAAATCCATTGTCAATGACCAGTTCCGGCTTCAAATCGTAAAGCTTTGCTACACATAGCGCTGCAGTTTTTCGGACATATGGATTCTCGTCTCTCAAACATTTCTGAAGTGGGTCACAGAGATAATCGATTATCTTTTCTGCTCGCAAAACGCCCATAGTCCGTATTGCCAACGCTCTGACGAGAGGATTAGGATCGTCGCTGTCTTTCACAAAGGTGTTGACGGCAAGGATGACCAGTTCAGGCTGAGTTTTAGCGTAGTTCATGAGGTAGAGGTATACGAGTTTCTTTTGTTCGAGATCGTCTGTTTGCATGTTCTTGAGGACGTCTGGGAAGAGGCCGCTAACATCTACAAAGATTGGGGAAAGATCATTTCGGGCAATAGCAGAGGACTTACCTTTGCCAACGGTCATAGAGGCTATGACTCGCTTGATAGCATCTTTGCGCTTCTCGCGGTATTCGCTGTTGAGATCGACGCTGAGCTCGTAATTTTCACCCTTTCTTGGAGCTCTGATGCTCATCGAAGTGCAGTGAAGTTAAAGAATATGAATTGCCGCCGGCGACATTCGAACAAGTTAGAGCATTTACTGCACACATCTCAATCCAAAATATAGCCTACACTGTACTTTATACTGAGAAAATGTTACACCAGCGCGTCTACAACTGAGAAGGCACAAAAATACCACTTGCACTCGAAGCTTCAAAACTTTGGTCCAAGGATTTACCGCAACAATCCTGCAACAATCCGATCATCTCACTTGGATGTGAACTTTGCGACGGGTGCTTAACAGGTAGCCATTGGAGGGGTCGTTAATCTATAACGAAGGCACATTCGAAGGTTATGCCTAAACGAGAACGGCTAGACTTGCGGTTGGGATTGCAGATGGGCAATAGGAAATTGAATTGAAGGTGAAAGGCACGATCCTTCAAGAAGTATAGGAGCATAGAAATGTTAATAGGACATGTACAGTAAGTATTCACAAGATGAAGGGGACTTCAGCTTTCACCTTCAAGTGATAAGCCCTTAATTCTAACGGCTGAAGTCAGTTCTAGTTGTGTCAAATTTGCAGCCAGCAGCTGCACTCACAGAGTTGCATACTCAGAGCAGCTTCCATGAGCTCAAGTATCCGCTCTGGTCATCTCTGTCTTCTGATCCTCGATCGCTAATTTCCATCCACCGTATAGTTGGTTAACAATTGCGCTTCGCCGAAGGACAGCAAGTTCCCGGGTAGCTTCAGAGTACAGGTTTTGTATCCTTGCTGGATCTGACTCCGACTACAAGTTATGCAAGAATTTAGATGTTAACAAAAATCAATTTGAAGAGGTGCAGACCTTTATAGCCCGAAACGTGTCCTTGGCACGGCGAATGAAATAGTTTCGAAAGTTGTATGAGCTGAAAGATTTAGATGTTCGGAGAGTGGAGTGGTAAAGGCTCAAAATTGCGCGACGGCTTGGTGGGTTGGACATGGTTTGGAAGAATCCAAGGATACTCGTATTGATGCTGACGCAATCACAATCGTCCGATCACCGAAGTTTTAGCGGCACCTTGCGCTCTGTTACCTTCAGTTGGCTTGGGGAAACCTTTTCTCCAGCTGGAAGCCGTATCGTATGCTCGCGGAAGTCACCAGCTGATGGAACACACATATTTGTCTTCTCGTCCTCGTGGAAACGCATTTAGACCGATTTTGAGTCCATATAAGTAGGATAGATTTATGGGACGAGTCATCTACTTGGGGAAATACCATGCTACAAACTCTCTCTGTGTTTTTCTTGCTTGCTGCGCTCGCAAAGAATCTCGTAGGAGCTTCCCCTCAGAAAGTCATACTCTCCTCTCGAGTTGCTCCCCTCGGAAAGTCTCTGAAGCGAAGGGCCTTATCACCGTCAAATATTCCTCTTGCTGATTTCTTCAAGGGTACAGATCTACAGTCGGTATCCGTTGTTTGTTGATTGAGAGGACCGATGCTTACAGTTCGCAGGTGGTTCGGTAACATTACCGGTCGGTATCGTTTCTAGTCGTTCAAGCACACTACTGAGCGTTCTTTATAATTAGTCGGGACCCCGCCACAGGACGTGACAGTGGGTATAGTTACCATTCGAATTATTGAACCTGGTCTTATCTTTCGGTTTGAAGGTCGTTTTCGATACTGGAAGTTCTACTTTAGAATTCGCGAGCGCGTTTCATTCATCTTGTTTCATGCTTTGAAAGTTATTGTTTTTCTGTAGGTACACTATGCTCCACCTGTGCTTCTCAAATTCAATTTGATTCGTCCTCAAGTTCGACATTTGTCGATGGTGGTCGTACCAGTACTATCACTTTTGCAACTGGAGTCGGCGTGGATCCTGTTGTTGGAGACAACTACCAACTCCATCTGCGTAGTGCAACTGACACTGTGTCAGTTGGTGGCCTATCGTCGCCGAACGTTTCGCTGTTTTTGATCACGGAGCAAACTCCCACTTTTGATATAGATCCTTTCAGTGGGATTCAAGGTACAGATATATCATATTACTATACTTGTTATAAACACATTGACACGATAAATTTCTTCTATGATTGATAGGAATGGGCGCAAGAGCGCAGGGATTCTTTGCCGCTCTAATTGCCGGAGGACTTCCATGTAAGCTATACTGATTGATGTTGAGTGAAATCTAAGGGAACGCGTTTTAGCGTTGTTTGGCCTGTTTCTCACACCGTTATCTGTCGGCAATGCGGAGCTCACCATCGGAGGCATTGACGAGACAAACTTTAGTGGTAATGCTTCCAAGATTTTCTAATGATCGTGCCATTTTTAACTGGAATTGCACACAGGCAACCTTACGTTTGCCTCTCAAGTTGGGACTGGAGCTGCATGGGAGCTTAGCTCGCCTGGTATCTCGGTGAACGGAAAGACCACATCTCTTCTAGACACCCAGCGCACAATTATCTTTGATAGTGGGACAAGTAATGTCCTATTCGATACAGATACCGCTGAGGTGCGTGTACTCGCATTCTGAAAATCAACACACCGTCTAGAGCTCTTTCTGTTCACAGGCAATGTATGCTCTTATCTCTCCCGATATTCAGCCCAATCCAGCAGAACCAGGCACCTATGGAATTGCCTGTGACCTCATTCCAACGCTTCCAGCAGACATCGATATCACATTTACTAGCCAACAGGGCACACCGTTCAATCTTACAATTCCCAGCAATGAACTTAGTGTTGGACCCTTTGCTAGTAATTCGTCTTTGTGTCAGACGCTTATCAACGCATTTGATGGCTTGGAGCTCGTAGGGGGCAGTTTGTTGAAGCACTATTATAGTGTTTGGGATGTTGGAAACCAGAGAATGGGCTTCGCTGCTATCTGAAGCATACGAGCTACACCAAGCTTGATAATGAATACCTGCTGATTGATTTACCTGTGTAAGGATGTTTGTTGTACAGGCATCAGGAGTACGCGTGCCTACATTTTTAAAAAATATCGATTGGGTTGTAATTTTACAAGATGATATTCATCTGTGTCTTGGTTCCATGCTCAAGCTCATAAATCCCTTTCCATGCAGCCCCCAATGGTGTGTTTCACCGTCGCTGCTTATGTTTTGATATCTCTCTTTTTCATCTGTCTATTTAGTACTTTTGTCCTTGTGAAGGGTACATGCTCTACGGCTACGCCAGGACCTCTGATGAAGTAGTGACACAGACTGAGAATCCAAGAATAAGGTAAGAAATCAAAACGTGTTTACGGGTTGCTGTACATATCTTCACTACTCCTACAAATGCCAGCGTCTCTGCCCTTACCTTCGCGGCGCTCAGCACTAACAGTCTCGTTCTCTAGATCCCTGTTCTTCACTCTATTTCGAGGACACGTTATGCATTAATTCTTGTAATGTACGAAGTCTTTCTCGGAAGATCGGAGTCCGGACTTTGGATGAAGAATTTTGTTCAAGCCCTCATAGTCTAACCAGGTTGGTCGGAGTCCCTTGATTTTACATCCCACATGCAGCATCCTATCTGCGGCGAATTCCTGGCGAGTTGGATATAGCGCACATGCATCAGGTCACGCACGAAGTGGCAATACTATAGCACTCGCACTTGTAAGTATGAAATTTCATTTCCGTTTCGCCTTACACTGCTCAAACCTTACTTTATTTCTCGTAGAAGGTCTTCTAGATGTTAGAAGTACTGCATCCCTTCCTAGACTGTACCCTTTGGCACTCAAAAGGTGGCCATGATTACTATTGTCCAATTGCCCTCTCTGAACCATGGTCCACTCAGTTGCTCATCCACTGGAGAAACCTGACACTGGAAACAATTCTGTTGGAAACATCTTCAGCCAATTCATTTCTCGACGTTGGACCTTCATCGCTCTTGTCATTGCCTTGAACTTGGCTACCTTCATAGTACGTCACTGTTATGTATTTCCATCTACTTGCGTTAACCTCTAGTTAGGCAGCACTTGATAACACGATTGTCGGTTAGTGCAAGTCTTCCGGATTTAGCTATCGTCTATTATTTTTTTTTCTGAGAAAACCCTCTTCAGCAACAGCAATCCCAACTATCACTTCTCAATTTCATTCCATTGGTGGTCAGTCTCGAGGAAAACAGCTTGATTGAGTTCCGTTGACTATTAATAATCCCTAGATGTAGGCTGGTATGGTAGCATCTACAGTATGCTCCAACGCAACGTTTAATTCACATACATATTCACTCACTCGCCGCAATACTGGTACTAGTGCTGGCAATGACACCGCTACAACCAATTCTGGGGAAAGTGTATAACATGTGCAAGTACTTACATTGGTTATCAATCTCACCTACGTTGACGGACGATCTAGTCAACACGAAATATGTTTATATTTTGGCTATGTGGATCATTTTCATTTTCGTCGTTGCTGCAATGACTTACACCTTTTGTGTATTTAGAATCATCTTTGAAGGTAAGAAAATTAAATTTACTGCTGATCTCGGGGCTGAGCTGCGTATTCCTTATAGTGGGGTCCATTATTGGAGCTTCCGCGCCTCAGTCGTCTGTTCTTGTCATTGGCAGAGCTGTCGCCGGAGTAGGCGCAACAACAGTCTTCGCAGGAGGAATGGCGATTGTCACAAATATATTTCCAGAAGACCAGCGTCCGTTGCATATTTCTTTTCTACAAAGTATGTTCGGAATAGCGAACATGGTCGGACCGCTTCTAGGTCCGTCGTCGAACTGATTATAGGTTAGTTAATCAAGTCAACATTCTCTCATAGGTGGTCTTCTTACAGACGCCTTATCTTGGCGTTGGTGCTTCTGGGTGAGTATACTGTTGATTAAAATGATCCACTTCTGAACAGAAAATTTTTCTTAGATCAACGTTCCATTGGGGTTTATCGTTGTGTTGATCGTTCTCTTCTGTTATGACGACCAGAACAACCAGCAGAAGATATCGCTCACTATTCATGAAAAGATCCGTCGGTTGGATATACTGGGATCAGCACTACTGATTACAAGTGTTACCTGTCTCCTTCTAGCACTCCACTGGGGTGGAACAACCTATAGCTGGGATAGTCCCAGAATAGTGTGTCTCGTCACCTTGGCCGCTGTTCTGATTTGTGCGTTTGGAATTTCACAGTATATGCGCCCTCAAAGCGCGTCCATCGTAAGTGGCAATGATAGCACAAGAGCATAATCAAAACATTGAACTCATCGTTAGCCCATCCGACTTATCTCTAAACGCCAGGTATATGCAAGTGCATTGTATATGTTCTTTTTGACCATCGGTCGTTTCACGTAAGTGGAGTTTCCATGTTGTTCCACCTTATACCCCCTCCTATTCTTACAACGTCGATAGGCACATATATTATCTTCCGTTCTATTTCCAGGTAACGAGGGTCAACAGCATATTTCCAGCTGTACTGAATGATCCGCAAACTTAGATCTGCAAGGGAGTCTCCCCAATCAGTTCTGGTCTGCGCTTTTTACCATACTCCATTACTGCAACTCTGTCTACAATACTTCTGGGCGCTATAATCAACGCTAACGGGTTTTGCACCCTTGTTCAGTTGACAGGCGCTGTACTTTTCACAGTAGGTGCTTTTGTTACTATTATATTTTCTTCGGGTCTCTGAGCGCTCGCAATAGGTCGGCTCGGGTCTGATCGCTTCCTTTCGGCTGAATACCTCGGCGGGAACGTGGATAGGTTACCAGATTCTAGCAGGAGCTGGTGCAGGAGCAGGCGTTCAGACGCCCTACATTACCGCTCAAACTGCTGTAGCTTCTGAGGACGTACATACTACTAGTGAGTTTTTACCATCTTGATGCTTACATGTGTTCCTTATCTTTGCTGAAAATGACAGACGCGATCATTATGTTCATGACGGGTCTAGGTGGGGCCCTCTCGATATCAATTGCCCAGAATATTTTTGCTACAGTCCTCCTTGAGGAACTCCCAGAGTATACAATAGCGGAAATCAACGGGGGAGAGATTTTGAATTTGGGAGGTACTTTATTCCTTAGCCCCACTGAAAGTATACCTTCAGATCGGAGAGAAGAGGTTCTCCAAGCTTTTGCGCATGCTTTAGATAAGACCTTCATCGTTTCGATCGTCGCAGGGTCTGTCTGTGTCCTCCTTGCATTTAGTGTGAGTGGTTGTTCCGAGTCCGACCATCTGACAGATATTGATAGGTTGAGCAATGCCATCCAGATTGTGCGCAAAAGAAGAGAAAATACTGATAGATGCGACAATTATGGACACAGCCTGGACACGACAAGGCAGGATCATGATTGAGGACTTGGTACATGGGATTCTTGCACATAGCGTGGAGGGAAAGCATAGAGGTTGAAACAGAGGAAGAGACATCCCATCAACAGCTGATCCTAGTTATGGGACCTGTTGATATGCATACAAAGAACAACACTAGGGCGTTGAGTGGCAAGAGACCATTGGTGAAACAGACCGGTTGTTAGGATGCATTGGAACGATGTAAAATGTAAAAGACTTGGTGAAGACATGATCTGAACCATGACTGAGTGCTACGTTCCGAGCCGCTGGGACAGGGAAGAGGAATATAAAAATAGGATTTAAATATTACTGGTCTCCTCGACGGGCTGCAAGGATTAAATATGGATGACACGTGGCAAAATTTGATAGATCCAGGGACAGTGGAAGTAGTACGGGCATGAAATTCTTTCGATGCAAAAGTCGATAAGTTTCACCCCTTCTGGTAAGCTTACGGGAGTCTTTGTATAAATCTCTGGTAAGTTTTTAGAAGCTTTTACTAAAAAGTATCTATAAGTGGTATAATTTATCGACTTTTGTACCTAGTGTTATGAGGGTGTGGAGAGCATTCGTGAACTAGCAGGATCTCCGCAGGTCTTTCGGGACAGCTTGAATTGATGAGTGAATCAGGAATCACTGTCACAGTTGAGTTCGAAAGTTAGTCGACAAACAACACGAATCGGAATAATTTTAGATCAACTACATAACGACCAGGAACGGAAATTTTTGACTTGAAGGGCAGCTTGCAAAAGGCGATTCTTGGAGAACGAGGTCTGTCGAAGGAGAGAGCTTGAAGAGAACAAAGAGGAGTAAAGGACAATAGCAGGAGTTGTTTGCCAAAGGAAAGGTGTGCTTTGACTAATATAAAAGCCTGAGCAGGAACAATGAAGACAAGTAGTCGGGGAATTGATTCGGATCAGCCGAGCCGAAGCATGTTTATAAAGACCATCATGGTTTCGACAGGTTCATTCTTCTTTCCCCTCTTTCCCCTTCATCTCACCTTTTGCTCCTTGTTTGCCTCAAGGTCGTCGCCCAGCGCGTCATTACAGGACTTTCCTTCCGACACTGGTGTCGTCTCGTTTACTGGTATTCTAACTTCGGTTCATCTAAGCCCAACGTTCTTTCTCCAACCACTTGATACTTTCTTTACATTCTTTCAACGGCGAAAATGTTCTCCAAATCTTTGTGTCTTGTCCTGCTCGGCATTTCTATGTCATCTACTTTGGCTGCCCCTACTATCAGAGCCAACGAAGCATCTTGCGATGTATGTACTTTTTCCTGATCTTGCTCTTGTTTGCAACTGACTTGCCCTTTTTCTTCTTCTTCTTTTCCGTAAGGCTTCTGCTGTTGTGAGTACGAAAACTGTCACAGTGACTGCGTCCTCTGTTGCGACCAATGTCGCTATTGCTTGTGTGTAGTTTCCTTTAGTCGGTCAATCTGATGCTTATTCAAGCTTCTGCAGCGACTGGTGACAATACCTCGAGTTCAGGTTCTGGTTCTGGATCGTCCGCAAAAAAGTCTGGCTCAAAATCAGGGTCTTCCAGTTCTTCATCTAGCTCTTCTGCAGATGCGGCAGATTCTGCTTCGACATCCACCACTGCGAGCAGCGCTGCCGCATCTACCGACAGTGCTGCGACTGGTTCTAATAACAATGCATCGAGTGGCTCCAATAATAATGCCGCGACTGGTTCAGCGACCGGTTCTCTTTCTACTACCGACATTACCACCAATGCAACGGCTGACAGTACTGATCCTCAGTCGTCGTTAACTCTCGACCCACGAGTGATTGCCACTGGTTTCTTGAACAACGGTCAAGGTAAGAAAAGTCATGGACAATATCTCATTGTATATTGACTGACTGTTCTTTTAGATGTCCAGGAAGCTGGTCAGGTCGCCTCGATCACGTCGAACAACAATTTCATCAACTACTGTCTTACTCAAACTGGCATGCCTATTACAAGCAAGCTTATTCGTTTTTCTCCCCTCAATCACTTTTGATCTGGATTCGTATTAGACGGTCAGCAGATTACAACTGGATCATGCAATCCTGCCCCGATTGGTACTATCCCTAGCGTTGACAACATGCCGAGCGCCAAATTTGAGTTCCCCACCAACATGGGCAGCGTTACCAGTAATACGGAATTTACGATTAAACTCAACATGAATAACTTGGACACTGGGAATTTTGTGAACGCGAATGAAAATTACTTTGCTGCCCCACAGCAACTTAACTCTAACGGATTAATCATTGGTCACACTCATGTCGTCATCGAAGCAATCAATGGACTAGACGATACCACCCCGACCGACCCCCAGAAATTTGCCTTTTTCAAGGTCGATTCTGCGCCACTTCTCTTTCCTTGTGCACTCCTAAATTTCCTTTCTCTTTGTTTGTTGTATAGGGAATAAACACAGCTGCCGTTGACGGTCAGGTCACTGCCGATGTTACGTCTGGTGTCCCCGATGGTACCTACCGCGTTTGCACAATCAATTCATCGTCAAACCACCAGCCGGTCATTGCTCCGATTGCCCAGCATGGAAGTCTCGACGACTGTGTTTACGTGAGTATTCATTCTGCAAGTTACATTCGATCCATCCTAATCTGCAATTTCTTAGTTCACTGCTTCTGCTACAGGTGCCGCCTCGACAACTGATACAGCTACTGCCGCTGCTTCTGCCACAGATGCCGCCTCTACAACTGATACAGCTGCTGCCGATGCTTCTGCTACGGCTTCAAAATCAGGGAAGAACAAGAAGAATTAGAAGTCCGACCAGTTCATTTTGTAGCTGATGATTCCTATACCCTGTCATTTGCATCACATAGATATCCATGAGTCCACGTCCTCTTTCCGCACTTTCGTCGTTCATTTGTTGTATTCATACTCACTGCACTGTGGTTGTGCGTTTCTCCTTGGGCCTTTCTTTGATGGTACCGCTTAGTTGTGTTAGGTGTTCTCTTGCCGTACCCGTATTCTTGCATTGTTTTCTCTTCTTCAGATCACATACGCTACATCTAGTCCTTTCACCCCCTTGTTCATAAGCAATACAGAGCGTTTGGTGTTTGGTGTTCTTATAGGTCACCGGTAAGATGTAACATGCTTACAGCCTAAGACTATAACCTATGTGTGAGTACCAGTCTAGCTTTCCGTTGTAGTTTCTCGTCTCTTCGCCATCAAGTCCCTGATCTCATCACCAACGGCGACAGCACGTCTGGCTTCCAGCCAGAGTATTGCATCTCTATATGTCTTTGGCACCACCTTTCTCAACTTCTGTGACTCGATACCGTCTCCTGTAAACTTTTCCTCACCACGCCAAGTGAACCGGAATTCATTAGTGGTTTTCTCTGTGCCAGTTTTAATATCGATAACGTTCGCTTTGACTCCTACGTGCTAAGAAAATGAAGTGGGCATAATGCGTGTCAGACATTATAAGGTTTATGGAAAGACGAAATATGACCTTACCACTAGCTGATACACATTCTCTTCTCCGTTTCTTTCTATTTGTCTGACGAGATCATCATAAAGAATAACACTATCCAGCCTTAGGATACTCCCAATCGGTACCGGAAGTTTGAATGAAATCTCATCGAGTGCAAGGAAACGAACACGACCGCGACAGAACATGGATGCATTCGAGAACCCGAGCTGTTCAAGTACTTAGCCAATAACACATAAAACAAGAGATTTAGAGTAACACACCTCATACGCCAAACGCATCAAGTACCCTCCGAATATCTTCTGGTGCACGTTTCGCTCCTGAGGAAACATAAGCATGCATCTCTCGGTGCGGGTTTCATCCATGGGTACTAGTTCTGCGGTGTAGTCCAGCCCAGTAGAAAGATCTTGGGAGGCACTCGTGAAGTCAGAATGGACGAATTTGATTTCGGGGCTTGTTTCTATGAGAGTGAGCAGAAAGCATTACTGGCTCCAATCAGAAGGGTCACCCATGCTGCACTTACTATGATGTCCATATGCATGTTGGCTGATAGCTTCTCCGAATTTAAGGTAAATTTCGTGCAGCGCCGCAGCTTCTTGGCTTGAAGGTGGGACGCGAGAAAGTGAACGTTGCACGAGAGAGGCTCTTCTTTGTTTTAATTCTACGTAAACTGAAATTGAGGAATTTCTGCGATTAAATACGATACCAGAGATAAACATGCACCTTGTCCAATCGAGAACAGGGCCTTGTCTTCCTTTGTCGAGATGATGAGGGGACTGACAGGGTATGCTTGATTGGTTCGGGCATTGCGGCAAACCATGGAGAATCTTCCTAGAGTGAGATTTTTGAGTATGGATGCTCTGTGGTAATGAGTATCAAAACAAATTTACCTAGCAGGATGGTCTCGTCCTTCTCTTGGGTCTCTTTGGAATGAACTTTCTCTATCCGAACGACTACTTCCATCGAACTGCGACCAGTATAGATCACTTGTCCGCTTAAGCGAAGATCATGGCCAGGGGTCAGTGGGCGCAACATATCGATTCTATATTGAATCGTTAACAAATTTGAAGTCGCATACATGCAAACTTGCCTTTCAACCCCAGCGGTAACGATATATAGACCCATCTCCTCGACTTTAAGCTCAGACTTTGTTGGACCAAGTACATGTTTGTACGATATCGAGCCTGCGAGGGAGTCCAGGTGTTCCATCAGCCTAAAATCCCGGCGTTCATGAGACACGGATACACACAGTTTGTTAGTCAGAGAAGCCCACTTTCCAGTCCTTATTCCTCCGGCCGCATTCACGTATTCTTCCAAAAGGTTGGGATCTGACGCGAAAGGCAGGACAAACTCCGTGTAAGAATCGTGCATGTTTCGTGGAGGCGGCTTATCAGAAGAGGAATCTACAACACTACGCGAGCTTCTCGCTATCAATGACAGCGATTCTTCCTCTTGTCCAATCGCGAGACGAGCTTCGGCCCATAGTGAAGGTATACGCATTGGCATGATGGAACCGAACCGAGGGTCTACCCGCAGTTCTGTAAAGTGTGTAAGCGAGAACATCAGCAACAACGTCAGCAACAAGTGAACAAAGCCAATTGGAGAGCTGGATACTTACTAACAATGCTCAGCAAAGAGTCAATGGCGGTGACATCTTGCGTTTCTTCTTTCACTGCTGCCGAAGAAAGTTGATGCTGAACCTGCAATGAATTGTAGACAGGAGGACTCGTCGTGAATCGGGCGCGCCTAGCAGCACATCTATAATGCAGAGAGGAAAAATGTCGAAATTGAGATAGATACATTGAAGATCACGATGATGGTACTGAGAAAAATAACATACGCGACATAAGCGCCAGATCAAAATGACCAACACTCTTCCTCTACCAACACTTTTTGCGCAGAGTCTTTCTGCTGCTTCAAAGGCGTTCAATTTGCCTACTGCTGATGCAAAAGCTCAAGTCAGTCTTTATTCTAGCGCTATACTGTTGATCTTCGATATTGACAATTGATTTCAGAATCTTCTCCAATCCAGTCTGAACGATATTAGGACGTTACAATCACGTATTGCGGGTCTTTCGCTCTTCAGTCCCAACGAAATCCTCGAAGATATAGCAACTGCAGATCTGGTTTATCTCTTAGTCCCTTATGTTTGTGCCCAGGTGCAGGATCGCGTGAAGGCGGTAGAAAGAGACGAACGGCTGGCATCACTTACTTTGTCGAAGGTGAGTTATAGTATTGATTACGCTACAAATCCTGATCTATGTATATGAATTTAGCACCATCTCAAGACGTTTTTGCACTACATAGACAGCTATGAAATCATTTCGGAGGACCAAGTCGCGTTGTACGACGTGAAAGTGTCAAACCTAGCCAGCCGAAGGGAGCTCAAGATTAAGCAATATCAGGCGGAAAAAAATTTACGAACGAGAATTGAAACAATCCGTAAACGCAGAAATCAACGTCCTGCGACGAACCCCTCCGACAGCCCAACCGATTTTGACCTACTTTCTTTCCTCCTTCCAACCAATAGCAACGACGAAGAAGAAGACTCTTTATCTACAGACGACATTCTTCGCGAGACAACTCTCCTTCTTATCAGACTTTGCTTCGCTCAAGCACATACACAGCTTCAGAATATAGATCAGGAGTCGGAACTGTTAAGGAACGCTCCTCCACCCGCTCCCCCACTGATGTCGCGACAAGAGGAGGATGATCGGCGCGGAAAGCGCAAGGAAAGCGAAGAGAATATGTGGAAGCTTGATGCTCCTACATCCAAGACCGGTGCTAGTGGACCGTTGTTAGATGAGGCGGGTAAGGTATGTGTTTGAATCCAATTCATCCCAAAAAAACACCATTGAACTCATACATTGTTACATATCACCCAGCCTCTACAACCATTCACGATTCTTCCCTCTGGAGCAGCAGACCGAGCCCATTTCCAAGCCCAAGTATTTGGTCCAGGACATAATCTCCCTACTATGTCTGTCGATGAATATCTAGAGATTGAGCGACAAAGAGGGAAGTTCATTTCAGGCGGAGGGTGAGATTCCATTGCTCGTACTTCGTAATCCCCTAATGATGTTCTGATATGATGCTACTATATCCCTATTCCCAGTCCTGCATCCCAGAATGCCCCTACGTCCTCTGAACAGCTTGCTTTGGACGCGGAGATAGACGGAACTGTCAGTGGCGAGGACAAAGCTGAACAGAAACGGATCAAGGACGAAAGCTGGGCGAGGTTTACGGACGAGAATCCAAGAGGGGCCGGGAATACCATGAATCGAGGGTGAGGAGAAGTCTCTATTGTATGTATTTGCGTGATGTAATTCTACGGAAATTCCCCGTCTTTCTGTTATTTGGTGCTTGTCTGGGCTTGCCATGTCATCAATGGACTTTAGCGACATACTTAAATCGAGCGGATATGCAAACTGGTGCAGGACAAGTCTTTTCAAGAGAAACTCCTATGAACTGGGAATACACTTCAAGAAAACACTCAACCTATTCAACACTGCTCCCTGTGTCGCAGCATCTACATCCAACAGTGTAGTCGCATCGAACACACTCACGCTCGCAAAGCACCCCTCGGTCGCCACGACATCAGACTCTGCCGGAAGCTGCGTCGTACCACAGGTCTCCACATCAGTTGCACTAGAGTCCGCAATAAGTCGGGTCAAGACAAATTGAAAGTCTATCTCGTTCGGACAGTTGGTGATCGCAGGATAGTTCACGTTGAGACTTATTCCTGGGGGCAATATAGGTCCAGGGATAATGTCGGACAAGAGGGCATCAAGGAACTTCAGGGTAAGTGTGGCGTAGATATTTGATGCATTGGTGTTCGTGGAGGTTGGGTCAGAGTCGAGGGTGGTGTACGAGACTTGGGAGAGGGAGTCGGAGGACCCGGAGAATGCGGCCGAGGGAATTCCGGCTCTGGAAGCAGCGCTAGCGGCACCTCTAAGGAACAGCTGAGTTACTGAGACTTGGGTAGGAAATGCATTGAGGCTTACACTGTTCCTGACGTTATTAGAACTTCAAGATTGTCTGGAGAAAGTGTCACGATTTATTTATTTTCAATGAATAAAAAAGCTGACTTACTCCCGACATTTGGCCCGCTCACGACAAAGTCTGGCGCACTTCCTAGTAATTCTGGGGCCAGTGTGCTGATCCCAAATTCTATCGCATCGACAGGGAAACCATTCACATAGTTGAGCCTCGCTATGCCATACGTTGATTCAGCAAACAAGTATTAGCTACTGCAGAAATAACTAACGATCGGATGCATTAGATCCTTCCGCGGGAGAAAGAATGGGACAGGTATCGAATTCGCAGGGAATTAATACAATCATAGGCGGCGAAGAGAGAGATCCAGTCCCTGATAGATTGATAGCTGGGCAGGATAAGACGACCTGAGTAAGATGATTGATTTTTTACAAGTCCTCAATCAGCCAAATACACTACACACATCATATCCGGTATTTGCAAGGGCGTTGAACTGGGCTCTGATAGCAGCTACTGCCCAGCCATCATCGTTTCCAATCAAGATTTTGTTCTGCCCCAAAACGAAGCGCGGAGAGATCTGGAGCGAAGTAAATAAAGCGAATGGGAGAGTTAACAGCTGCATCATTACTAGGGAATAAAGGACAGGACCCGGTCGATATATAGAATTTGTGCCAACGTACCTTTGTCATTCAACCGTTTGCACGCATGTGCCAGGGACATAGGAATGGCCCAGTGCGTTCGGAAACGTATGGTTCTGGCTATATTTTCACAAGCATATACAAGTCGTACAAACGTTGGCTTAAAAAACTACTGACTCATGATGGCTGAACAAAATCAAGGAAGTCAAAAATCAAGGAAGACACGATAAGAAATCGCCCAGACGATTAAGCACGAAGGCCTGGGTAGTAGCATCGACGTCTGCTTTCGTCGTAGCATTCATAACGCTGACACTAGCAAAACATCCATTCATCGCGACCACGCTCGATTCTCCAGGAAGATGATCTGTTCCACAAGTCTCGACATCAGTCACGCTGTTACTCGGCGCGATTCTAGTAAGGATGAAGCTAAACTCGGACGGCGACGTGCAACTCGAGCTAGTAGACGCCGGGTAGTTCACATTGATGCTGATTCCCGGAGGGAGGAAAGGAGGAGGACTGGCTAGCAGTGCGTCAACAAAATTGACAGACAGTTGCGAGAACACAAATGCGGCTGAAGTGTCTGCGTCGGGGTTACTCAAATCGGTGAATGAGACCTGAGAAAGACCTGCTGCAGAAAATGCAGTCGAGGGAATGCCTTCTTTCGCGGCCTCACACGCCGCTCCCCTTTGATAAATGAAATCAACGAGAATATTATATTGAAATGGAGGATGAGCCTACACAGTCCCAGAAATATCCACAGTGCCCGTTCCAAGATTATCTGTTCAAGTTTTCATGAAGTGAAAAAGGTCGAGCTGTTTGAACTCATACTTACTTCCAACATTAGGACCGCTCACTACAAAAACGGGGACACTACCGAAAAGCTTGGGTGCAAGAGTCTGTATACCGAATCGAACAGCATCAACAGGAAAAGAATTGACATAGTTGATACGTGCTAAAGCAGGCGATATTGAATTAGCAGGATCAACGGAAGAGATAATACGTACGGTCAGAAGCATTGAAGCCCTCTGCTGGAGACCCGGTCGGACATGTGTTGAATTCACAAGGCTCTTCCAGTTCGGTAGGAGTAGCAGTCGAGGACCCCGTTCCCGATTCGTTCTCTGCTGGAGCTGACAGAATAACCTGTGTACATTGAGGCAATATCAACTTCTAAGAGAGCAAAAAGGCATACATCATATCCTGCTTCCAACAGCGCCGAGTTCTGTGCACGTATCATCGCAACGGCCCAGCCATCATCATTTGTTAGGACAATGTTCGTCGAGCAAACGAGATTGATACAGGAAAGAAGAGCTACACTAGATGTGAGGAGATGCATTGCAAACCCAGCATATAGTTGACGTCTGAAGGCTTTACATAGCATGCCACCTGGTGTGGTCCGAAGTCAAGATGTACATAGAAGGCATGATCACAGGTAATGGAATCTCTCGTTGGTCGAGAACGTGCGTGGACTGGCTCTCATTACCACACGAACCGCGTGCAATGAGCGTCCCAGCGTTGATCACCAGACTGAAAGGACTTGACAGGAGCATGGTATAGTAGCTAAAGAACGTTCTTGGGAAACCATATGCTAGGCAAGAACAATTATCGTCGCGAACACAGTCAAGTTGGTGAGCAACATGATGATTTATTTTACCGGCAATGAAAGGAAGAAGCGCCTAGCACTTCAATTTATTTTGCCAACTTCCACAGCTCCTGCCTGCCTGCCTATTTTAGCCCTGCAACAGCAAAATCAAAGTTCGTTCAGAATTTCGCCAACCATGCACGAGGGTTCCCATGGAATCGTTTGGCTAATAATCAAGGCACCATTTTTCTTTAACCTGGATGCAATCGAAGTTGTTGTTGGAATGTAAAAAACCCCTTTGTGCAGCTTTGCGGCGCTGATTTCTTCTCTAACTTCCTTTCACTTGTCTATCCTGAACAAAGGCGGGACAAAGTCGGTTTGGAATCGCATCAAGCGGCGTCTCCTTCTATGTTGGTTTACAATGTGCTTCATAAAGGCGCTCTACGTGAAGCTCAAGTCCAAGTCTCCTTCCAATAACCCTTCCAACCTACCCTTTCAAACCTCTGCACCATGATGAGCACCGGAATTGTCTTGAATTCGATGGCTGGTTCACTTCAAGCTACGGCGCCTCACTATCCGCAGGTCTTGGATAGATCTATGGTGCAACAAAGCGTTTGTCCCATGAGTTATCTCGAATCTTTTTCGGTAGGTAATGTACACGTCCCCAACAACTATATGCTGATGAAGAAACGTTTTCCAGAGCGAGACGCAGATGCTTCCCGTGTCATTTCTCCCTTTAGGGCATTCATCGAATCAAATTTCTATCTCAGTCCCGAGGTTGAGCGATAACTTCGCGGACGACTCGAATGAGATAACGATGATAGCAGCTATCGATGATTTGCCCCCATCACACCTTCTTGATGAAGCGATGGATGACTGGGAGAATACTATGGATGTAGACGAGGTGTATGGAGGGACAGAACGGTCTGGAACCGCTGGTGCAGGAATATTCGTCACTCTAGAGGATGTGGAATTGGACAACTCGGATAGGATGGTGGTGGATGCTGGACATTCCTCGCCGTTCGATGTTTTCGTGGATTACTTCGCTTCAGTGATGTGTCCTGGTTCTTGGATGGATATGGATCCATCTGAATGTCGGTTCCAGTAGGGTGTCTTGAGATTGACGGTAGCTGAATTTGGAACCGACGATGACCACGTCGAGAAAATTGACCAAGATCGACTCAGGATTCAGAGCGAAACTTACCCTCGACACGGCTCGACACTACACTATCTAGTGATCCAAGTTAGGCGTAAGCCGAGGAGCCTTGGACGTCTGGTTCAATCAGATCTTCGGGGAATGATGCAGATTAACCAAGGCGGCATGGCGTACTCAATCTGAGCGGGAAGTGATTCACCGGGAACGATACGGGTGTAACTGTGCCAAGGCCCGCGTACGAGGCTCAGATCACAGCTTATCTATACCCAAGTATGCGATTTATTAGTCTTTCCATGTTTTAGTCTTTCCTCATGTCTTAGTATGTACTTTAATTATTATTGTATGTCTTCGGTGCTACAAGCAGCAGAACTGTTTCGACCATTGGATTATGGTCGTGGTCTATGACACAACGACAACTCGTGCCCTACACGTTATTCCTTTCATCTAGCCTTCCTTTCATCGTACTCGTTCTATATAGAGCTGCGAGCGTGGCGAGGCTTCCTTGTCCTCTCACCATCGCTCGCAGCGTGTATCGTATCGCTTTAGCTGATTAATTTCACCCTCCCTCCTCCTTTACACATGATCTCTTACTACATACTACACTCTTCGTACATTTGTCTCCTGTAGCTAGCTTGAGTCTGTTCCCATTTCTGCGCCAGTCTCGAGAGCTTTAGACCCCAATAGACTGCTATTGTGCCCAAAAACCTGCTCGGTCCTTTGCCTTACTCTTCCTCATCCCTCAAGGAGTTGTAGGAATGGAGATTACTATATATGTATAGTAAATAATGAAGATCCGTGACAGTTGTTTAGGTAAAGTGTGTCGGCAACGCGGCGCGCGCCCCAATCATTCAGAACTGTTTGTTCTCGTCCAACAAACAAACGTTTATGAACGGTAAACATACCGAACCTAAAAGGAGACGGCTCCAGAATGCTTGCTCTCGCTGTCGTCAAAGGAGAGGTGTGCTTGTCTTTATCGAAAAGTAATGTTTTCACTGATAAGAAGGCACTTTTCCAGTTCGCTGTAAGCTCTCAATATCTTTTGAGCCCCTACCACTCATTTTCTCTTATTTTCAGGCGACAGCGAGTTAATGCCCAATTCCATATGCTCAGGGTGTCTGAACGCGGGTGTGGAATGCACACACAACGATACGAGAAAGGTAGTTTCGACAATTTTCTCTCTGAGAGTAGCAGTCTCATGTTACTTTTATAGAAACGAGGTCCAAAATCTATGTAAGGACTCGTCCACTAACTCTGATCTCATACCCATGTTCTATCTTAGCCCAAAGAGTGTGATTGAGAATCATTTCGAAGCCGCTCACACCTTTGTCTCCTGCATACTAGCGGAGCCAGAGGCATATCCGATACCAGCAGGTGCGGGCGATATACGTGCACTAATCGTTGATATCTCTCGATATGCCTACTTTCTACAAAAGGAATCGAGTCTCCAAACACAATCATCTTTGAAAGCCAAATCTACTTCTATTGCTTCTACTGGGTCGTCTCTTCCAGCCACTCCCTTGGTAGCAAATCCACCCTCTCTCAATGTTTTCGCCAGTCCGTATTTTGATGTCAAACTGTCTCAAACTGAGGACCATGCCGCAAACGAAATCTGCGAGAGAATGGAAGGACTGACAATTGGTCGACAGTATTTTGGAACGTCAAGCAGCGCGCTGCTGATACATACCGCCCTGCATTTCAAACGAGAGGCCACAGGGTACAAGCAGGACATACATCAGAACTTCCGAAGACCTGAATTCTGGCATATATATCCGGTCAGTCATCATCTTTTTTCACTATTACCGTATTTCAAAAGCAGCTTATTAAATGCATGTAGTGGCAACGAGATCCTCGAATTAACATCCGTTCAACTTTTACCTTCCCGGAAGATGATCTACTGCACAATCTCATCGATAATTATTTTGTGCATTTCGAACCTTACATCCCGTTACTACATCGCCCGACGTTCGAAAAATTAGTCGCTGAAGGATTGCACCTCCTTGACGTCGGATTTGGTCAAGTAGTTTTGGCGGTGTGTGCTGTAGCTTCAAGATGTGGTAATGACCCTAGGAACAAACCTGAAGGAATTGACTTGGAGCATTCGCTGGGGTGGCGCTGGTATAGCCAAATATCACTGAACCCATTTTCCCTCATCGAGACACCAAGGTTGTATGATTTGCAACTCTGCGTTGTAAGCGTGAAATCATATTTTGAAAATATTTGCCTTTCATTGAGGATAAATTCAGTTGACGGTCATATATTTGCAAGCTTCAGCGATTTCTGAGACTAGCTGGTTCGTATTGGGGATTGCAATGCGTCTTGCACAAGCAAATGGTGTGCATCGAAAACAACCCGGTCAAGCCAGAACCATTGAAAGAGAGCTTTGGATCCGAGCGTTCTGGGCAATCATAGTTTATGACATAAATACAAGTATGTTTCTTGGACGGCCTCGCGTCACGACAATGGATGAGTGAGTGTATGTTTCCTCTAGAGTCAATGTCTTGCTTGCAAACTGATGGGGATCAGTTTCGATATCGAACTACCAATAGATTGTGACCAGGAATTTTGGGACACCACAACCGAAACAGATATGTTTGTTCAACCTCCTGACAGGCCCTCCAAAACATCCTTTTGGATTCACCTCATCAGACTGATGGAGATTGCAGGCCTTGCCTGTAAACTGATAGTGAGAATCATGTTATGTTGTTCAGGCTGTTTGTAATGATTCTGATTCCCCCCCTTTAGTATCCAATCAGGAAAACGGAGTGGCCGAAAATTTTGGGTGTCGAGGAAATTTCATTCAACCAGAAGACTGTGATGGAACTTGACTCTGCTCTCAATGCATGGGTGAGTTCTATCCCTGATCATGGTCAGTTTTTCTATCAATTTCTATGGGTTTTAATTGTGTAACATGGATAACTTCATTTGATACTGTACAGTGAAATGGGACCCCAAGCAAGCCGACACCACATTACTCCTCCAGAGTGTCACGCTCTACACCTCATATTACTGGGTGCAGGTATGTTGATTGGGACACTTGTTTTCTGGTCTCATTCACACGGCATGTAGATTCAGGTGCATATCCGGTACTCTGAATCAAACTGAAGGAAATATCAACCAGGCACCATTAGGTTCACAAAAAGTTTATACCAGGGCCAGGCCAAGATAACGTATTACATGGGTTTCCCTCAATGGCGATCTGCGCAAATGCGGCACGGACTTGTATTCGTATAGCGGAAGCATGCGACTTAAGCCAACGGGCGCCTACGATTCTGGTACGTCGAGGTTAATTCATGGCTTGCATCATAGGCTATAGCTCAGGGTATCTATCTATATCAGCCTTCGGTATTCATCTCAGCCACTATGCTCCTCATAAATTTCTGGCGGGAAAATAGGACTAACGTTTCGTTAAGTTCTAGAACTGAGTTACGTGATGTGCGTAAATGCTTCGAATTAGCAAGGCCGTTTGAAACACGGTAGTCAATGTATTCTATCCCTGATAACTCATCTACTTAACCCACTTTTTGTTTTCCGCTGCAGATTTCAAAAAATCGGTCGTATGATGTACGTTTGTTGCGTATCCAGTATCTTCCAATGCTGTGCTTATTCTATTTTGTAGTGATATCCTCAACGGAATCATATGTGTAGGACACATAGATGTCCCGTCAGAATCACCTTCCTCAATGCACTCGACTAATGGTTGGGTCGCTAATCCGAATTCTGAAATTTCCCCAGAACTAGTTGGATATCCTAGCTCAAGTCTGGATACCATTGATCCTCAGCACTTCCCAGATCAAGGCCGTGAAGAAACTCGAGAAGTTAATCATATTCCCCAACCTTCTCTTCCACTCTATAGCAATGAGCTTGGGTTACTTAATCTCTGTGCTTCCAACTCAACCACTCCCCAGCTTGCAGGTTCAAATACCTTATCTGCGTTTCCCAGATACACTGGTTCATACATATCTTCCGAACATATGCGTGATTCAGCAGGTTCAAGCCTTTTTGGAGTCAATGTCAATCCTGCCCCATTTTTTGTCAGTTCTGGGGATGAGAATGCGGTGATTAATTCTCAGTCAGGTCCGAATGAGTCTGGTATGCCAGCCTGCATCAAGTAGAAGGTCGATTTCTTGCTCATCTATTTCATAGGAGCATTTATCTCTGCATGGGGACATAACACTGCCAACCATAGCAATCAGGCTCATGAAAATCCAGAGTACATTTTCTTTTTCCTATCACTTTGCTGATTCTTATACTTGATACTTCCTCATAGAAATGGGCCTGACGAAGATTGGACACTATTGATGCAGAACATTGACAATCTTTTGCAATCCACTGCTGATTTTGGAATGTTTGTAGATGCTCCCTGATTGTTTAACTTTACTTGTTTTGTCTCCTGTTGATGTCCACAGTAAAGTTCTTGCATTGGGTACCATGTTGTGTGATAATATAATGCCACCTCTCCTCTGAATTCTGATACTTAGGGCTTCTTTGTTGTTCAAGTACTGAGTGTCATTCTTGATTCAATCCAACCAAGAGCTGTATCATTATTATCTCTATCTCCTGCGTTCCTTGCTTCTGACCTGTCCTTTTCATATCTTTTCTTTCTTCTCACTTATTTTAGTGATTTCTTCCTTCACATTTATCATCCCATTCTACATTTTGAATAAACTTTGACATTGTCTGACCTCCTTCCCAACATGTCATGAAGAGATAGGGATGATATTACATTGGCAAGTCTGACCAACACATTGTTTGTTGTGATGAATTATCTGAATATGGTCACTAGCTCTGACTTCCCCAAATATGGGTTACTGCTTCATCTATGACCTTCGTGTCATCAGGGTAAAACATCCAAGTTGAGTGTGTCCGTATTGATACACCTTCTGCAGCTTTATTGGGATGGACCCCTTCTCCTTTCGAAACAAACAGTTCACTACTTTCTAAACAGTCCGATTTGGAAGAGCCTCAAGCAAATTCCAATGAAAGCACTTCAATCATATATCTCCGCTTTCCTTTAACACTCAAAAATGAAACGCGGATACTCAGTGGCAATCAATCTTTGTGCTTGATCTTCTCGCTTGGTTTTTTTTTGATTTATCTGGCGCGCTTACCGGTTTTAACAGACTTTAACCTAAGTGAGTACAACGAAACCTCAGAACAGTGCAATATTCTCCATTACCTTTAACCTAAGTGAGTACAACGAAACTAATGGAATCGTAAGTAACTGTAAATAGGACGGAATGGAATAGACATACCCTCAGAACAGTGCAATATTCTGAGGGTCGTCGGAACTGATACAAGTCTATAAGTGAAATAGAGGATTGGAAATGTCAGGTGAAACAGTCCGAGAAAGATAGCGATACGCAGTATTTCACCTACGGAAGTGCATATACATCCATCGGCCACCTCTGATCGGATTGCCTATACGCACAGGGCGCCTACTCATTGTCTCTACTATCTTGAATCTGACAGGTTTTGTGACTGAACTTGACTAAACGGTGCACTTTTTTGCTGTCTGGAGTCATTTACGTACAATGGAAAAAGGATATCGTGAAATGAAAAAGTTCTGACCAACAGATGAAAACCTGTCCTGATATGACAGGAAACAGGAGGGAAAACTCACGAGATAAGTGATATTGGAGTGGAACCAATTTTGGAGCAAGGTTCAAAGGGAGAGAATATTCTAAAAGGTAAGAGATAGTAGTAGTAGTAAAGGGGAAGGAGACAAAGAGCTTATACTATTATGTAGTGATAACAGATTGGTGTGTCAAAACTCCGTAAACAGTATGTTTACAGTAGGTGGGATCTGGTGAAATAGAGACCGAAAACTCTTAAGATTCAAAAATAGGTAGCTAGAAGCTTGACAGACCCCAACGTTAACATTTTGTATCTTCAACTTGGGTGGGCAACCTAGTATCTCGACAAACTAGCTCGGAGATTGTCTACGCCATCGATATCAGTAAGTATCATTACAACTTCGAATGTAGGTGACCCCCTTCATAATTAAATAGTCCTAAGTGCAGCTGTGACTGGAGAAATGAACGTCACGGTATGTTTATAGATCCTTGGGAAACGACTTATCCAGGTTATTAATATCCGTGCTACAGTTATAAACAATGTGACTTTATTCATCAGTTATTCTCGACCCTGAGGACATTCCATGAATACCCTTTGGAGCACAAATAGCCTCCAACACCATGGATTAGACCACCATTGTCCTAATGTTTCTTCGTATCTGACTGGTCTTCGCAGTGCTTTTTTCAATCAAAGTTCTGTTGCGCCACAATTTACGATCTCATACGATTGTCTCCGTCCCATTTCAAAATCTCACGAACTCCTTCCCGGGACGAGAACGAAGATCAGACAAATGCTTCAAGAAGGATTAATTCTCCCTCGGCCGAGATAGCTGTAGAGACAGACGCACACTCTTGTTAGAGGTGTTTCAACGACTCTCAATTACAATGTGTAGGCCACGCAGGAGGTAGGAGCCAAAATCACCGAAGAAGATCGGAATGGGCGGTACAACGCCACGGCCACTCAATCCAAATTTCAAGGGAACGCCAGGATTCAAAAAAATCCTATCCTACCCTAGTATCACATATCTACCATTTTCAAGGCTCAGCGCTCAGTACTCAGCTTTTATGTACACATTCCAAAGTTCCGTTAGGTACTTGGCTTCAAATTTGCTTATCGCTTCCCCGCATTATACAAAAATTCATCGCGTACATACGCGTTGCATGACAATGACAACTGGGGTACTCTCCAATCGGAAGAGGTTCACTGATACAATACAAAAATTTACATTCAAGTTCATGGCCAAGTTCCCGGCGAATTCCAAGCTCTGCTAAGTTAAATTTCAGTGGGCCTCTGAATCCATCTCGGTCCTCTTTACGTGGTATTTTACCAGAGTTGTTGAAACTGAGCAGTTGAGACCTGTTGAGACGCGTATTGTCACACAATGTCACGAATGTGACTGTAGGTATCCACCTCGCTCCACTCATCAATTCCGCAGCTCCAAAGAAAGCCCCAGTGTCTCCAAACCCTCGTACCCAATGATTGGACCAATGACGTTTCCGGAAAAACATAAATACTGACCCTCGGGAAGGGTTGCTTCGCATCTTTTTCAACTTTTCCTCAACCACCACATAATAACAACTCTCTCGTCTTTTTGCTCCTAGAAATTATCAATCATGTCTACAGCCACGATGACTGAGGTTGGCGTTCGCGACGTCGCGCGTCTTGTGTCAGTCGCATCTCTTTTCGTTGTCGTTATTTCATCGAGCTCTGACCTCGCCGCCGTGTTCTGCAGTGGCTCCATCGATCTCAACTCTCTCGGTGAAGTTGAAGCCAGAAAAATCATGTCCTACGAGCACAAAGCCCTCGGATATAGACCTCCTCCTGGGTCTTTAGCCTCTCAAGCACAAGCGGAGGCTGCCAAACACCCTAAAGGCGGGCCCTCTCCACCTGATCCCGCTCTCTTGAAGAAGGCTGCTCTTAGTGATGCTGCCAAGATCGAGAGCGAACGCGGACACCCTATTCCAAAGAGCACTGTTGTTGACGGAATTGATTTATCAAACATCACTGAGGGTATGTCCTTCAAACGGAGGCCCTATCATCGTTGCTCATTGTAGTGTTCAGCGGAAGCTCGCAAACTCATGTCTGAAGAGCACAAAGCCCTTGGATTCCGACCGCCTCCTGGGTAATTCATGCTACAACACCGTGGTTGACATTAAATCTCACTGGGGTTTATCTTGATAGCTCGATTGCAGCCAGTGCTCAGGCCGCCGCTGCGAAGCACCCCGAGTCAAAGGACGAAATCAAGATTAACCCCCACGTTTTGACTGAAGCTGCTATCAAAGACGCTGCGCGTATTTCGTAAGTAATGTATTCTCTTACAGCATATCTTATCTATATAAAAAACGTTCTAGAACTGAACGCCGCTCCCGATCCAACTCGCCTCCTCAAGTTGACGTTAACAACATGTCGGTTGAGGAACAGATGAAGCTACAGTCACTAGAAACGAAATTGTTAGTACTTGTGATGCCTCCTTTTGAGTATCTTGTGCTCATGTGGCACCCTTTTCAGACTGGATTCGACCGCTGGCACGGTTTCCGCTGCTGCTTAGTCTGCTATTGACAAGAAAGAAATTCACTGATGGTCCGGACTTGATTGATGCCTTCGTCATCCTTGATATCCACCTTACTTACATTCTCAATTGTACAATAATCGCTCACATAGACTTATCGCTTTCCTGTTCTAGCAACCAAATCATGTAACATGTACGTGACGCAATGACTGTATCTTTATTTATTGTGTTGTGTGACGACCGCTCATGTAAATGAGATTTCATGTCAGGGAGTATCAGGTGAGTGGGATCGAACCAATTCCAATTTCTCTGTCGAACTTATGGAAATACTGTTCTTATTTTTATACCGAGTACATACAACACATTATTTTTGTACGAATGACTCAATGTGTACAGATAGACAAAAGATATTCAAAGAAATAGAGGAGATAAACATTAACCACATAAAGATCCAGGCACGCTCCCATTTTCAAAGGTAGAACATCGTGTCCTTGAGTATCTGATGAACGCCTGTTCCCCACAGTTCGGCGGCTTCCCGGGCAACTTGTTCCTCCGCATTGGTGGCATTGATGTTGACACGAGTGACTCCTTGGAGTAATTTGTGGATGTAACAACGTCCTCTCTCACACGCAAGATCAGCTGGAGGTTTGTTACTCAGTGTATCGATAATGGACTCGATAAAAACCTACCAAAGTATGCAGGAGAGACTAGGCTGACGGCTTTGGTGGCACGGGAGAACATATAGCTGACTGCATTGGTGAGGGTCTGCAGTTCGTCAGCAATGAACCCAATTTCGTCGTGGACGACGTAGTAGTGTGTGGGTCGAGCTGTTCCCTGAAGCGAACCATGGGCTGGGAGAAATCTTGTTTGAGTAAATAACACATCGAAAATATGATGGTACATACCTTGAAGGAAAAAATCAAAGTTATACACTGCCGTAACACCTTGATCTACAACAGTTCCGGGCTTGGGATTACCATTGTTGTCAGCGTTTTTCTCGTCCATGGGATAGAACCGTGTATGATGTCGTTTACCGCAAATGACGATGGTCAGTTTGGGATTGTACGGAGCATTGGGTGTCGCAAATTTTCTAAAAGCAGCCTGAATTGCGGGCATTTCTTCAGAGACGACAGTGTTAAATTGGCCCTAAAGTTTTACCGTGTTAGAGCAAAAGGAAAGCGGATACGATTTGAAGTGAAACTCACTTCCGAAACGCCGTCTCGGTAGACCAGTACCCTCGCTGGTAATCTATTTCCATTTCGGCTACTGAACACTTTTAGACGTTCTACCATCATACTCGCCAGGTTAGTGACCATCTGTAAAAAAATGATTGTTTGATCAAGATAAGAGTCAGCATACGCGTACGAACCTCCTTTTTCGATTCTTGTAGCTCCATGCTTGTAGAATACTGTGCAAACTTTGCATCCACGCTCGCTACAACAGCAGCAATGGAGGGAGTGCCCTTGATACTACCTGGTCCGGGATGTCTAGGACACGGGTAGGAAGGGAAACAAGGAATTGAAGATGTAATACATACGTGACGTCGATACCGACGAGCATGGTTGGAACTTGGTTTAGCGCACGCATGCTTTTGGTATCCAAACCATGGCTAAAGAGGTGTGAGCTATTGTAGCGTTTACTAGCAATTAGAGCCGCACTTGACCCCTCCCATCTTCATGTTGATCTTGAGCGCAACATTGCCGTAATACTGGGGATTTTCTGGACAACTAGATTTAAAAAGACGCTTCATGACAGGAGGAGAACAACATACGTTTAGCAACCTGGAATGATTGAACGCACACAGTTGGGATGCCCAACACAACATCGCAAAGATGCTTGAGGCCAGAGTAGATATGCTTGTCACTACTCGACAGCATAACCAACATAAACGAAGGCTTTCCTGGCAGAGTCCTTATCGCGTCGCTGATCTTCCCAATCGCTTTTTCTCTAACCGGGTCGGATTTTAACTTTTGGGGAAGCTGGCACGCGACAATCATCGGATCTTGCTTTCCCTGGCTGACAGTCATTCCACTGGTACTGCACATTCTCACCAACCCTTCGACAGTCGCCCTTAAGTCAGGGCCATTAGCACTTTTAAAATCCGACCGACTATTGTCTTGCAGGACGAGTACAGCCCATCTGGAGATCTTGGCGCCCACAGCGAACTTGACGCCCCTAAGGTTCCAACTGGCCTTGTCGTTGATCATGGGACTAGGACCCCCGCCACCATACTGGAGTGTGGGAGGTTCTAAAATTCGACCGGGGACAACTGTCATTTCGGTCCCAATGCTGACACCGAAGGTGCCGAGAGGACTGGCTTGCGAACGAAAACCAAGTCGGTCGAGTCCAGCACCGTTAATGTCGTTAGCGTTGACATTCGGGGTCCGCGCGGCGATGGAAAGCATCTTGTCAGTTTGGTCCGTATTCAATTTGAGCTTGTATGGCTGGTTGGGAAGGATTTCGCATACTTCCGGTGGGAGCAGATTCTGCTTTTGACCTCCCACATCGACTAGAGGAAGATCAGGATAATTTAAAGTGATATTGTATTCTGGTGGTGATATTACTGAGATTAAATTGACGCGAAAGGAGCAGAAAAAGGACGAACTTCGGCGAAAGTATGTTGCAACATCAACCTCTCCCATATCTTCCAAAGTGAATTTATGCTGTCGCGGTGTCAGGTTGGTAACAGACTTGATGGATTTCCTGTAGCCTAAGTGGAGGGTTCTAACCCGAAGACCTTTGACGAAGGCAGTTGGTTGAGCACCGAAACTGCTCGCCAAGAATATCTGCAAGGCATTTGCAAGGTTGTCCGCTTGATAAAAGGCCGTTGTGCAGACTAGCAGGAGAAGAGTCTAAGTATTATCTCGACCGATTTTAAGGCAGAATACATTACCATTGACGTTGACCATGAGTTGATTATAACTGGGTCGTACCGATGAAAAGAAGCCTCGCATAGCTTCCACACCTCCACCTAATGGTAAGGGACTAGCGCCGGGCCAAAAGAATTTATTTCCACCGACCATGACCCCACCATGATTGGGTCGACTAGGGTGTGCATAAAGGATCAAGTTCAAAGCGGACACGATTGGCATTATGTCGTAATCCTTGTACTGAGGCTTTCCAGCGAGATGCCTGGATGGATAACATCAGCACAAATCGTGGAAGTGTAAATATTGGACTTACTGGAGAAGAGACGAAGTGTCGATGTCTTGGATGAACTTAATATCCAAAGTATAGACTTTCCCTCCTTGGGCAGGTGGACCCGGTTCGCCTTCCTCATAAAAGGCAACACGAATCGTTAATGGATCCGGAAGCTTCATGGCAGCAATCAGCTTTGAAGAGTAGTCGTGCGCCACAGAACCTGCAAGCCCCTGTCTGATCCAATCAGTCGTTTGCTCAGCAAGCTGAAAAATGCGGCGTTTGACACGCTTCGGAGCAGTACCGGCAGCAGGAGAAATGGTGACATTGTATTCGTACAACGGGCCTTTCGGGACTTTGACGGGATAGAAATTTGCCCGTAGTTTGATAGCAGTCCCGGATGTCCCGAAATCGGGTCGAAGAGGGAGATCATTGGGTTTGATGGACAATGTTTTAAACGATCTGATAAGGGCTTGCTGAGAATTGGCCGAAAGCCGAAGATCGATGTTTGAACTTGCGTTAGGTGGAGAAAAAATTCTAGTGTATGATCAGTTTATGGAGGTTCATGTATCTCATAAGTAACTCACCCTCCACCGCCTCCGCCTCTGCCTCTACCTCTACTTCTGCCTCGGTCTCCTCCACCCCCTCTAAAGTCTCCTCGGGGAGGTCCGCCTCGACCACGATCGCCTCCACGACTATACCCACGGCCTTCACCGCCACCTCCTCGATCTCCACCGCCGCGATAACTCATGATGGATTTACAAAATGATTGAAGGTGATGAGTTGCTGATGTTGCTTGTCGAGCCAGTACAGATATACGGATGTACGGTTCACAGCACACAACTAGATGATATATCCTTGTATAAAGCTTTAGGGATATACAACAAAGAGAAAGAAAGACAAACGTTAAGACCTGTCAGCAGAAACTGTTTGCACTGATGGCAGAATTCAACGTCGGTTAGTCGAGGCAAGTGCACAAGTGACCAAACTATATACTACAGCGCTTCGGCAATTGCCGAAATAAAAGACAAGCAAATGACTCAAGATGGCGGCTCCGGCTCTGTGCTCGAAAAAGATCTCGCAGGTTTGGGGCAAAAGTGGCAGCCACGTTGTCAGCGGTATTCTCACCATTCCTAAAGCTTGAGACCTAGCTCAAACCACCAGGCGATTAAAAAGAATCTCGAATATCAAATTCATGCACATACTAAGCGCTGGATAAACAACTCAGTGAAGAGACTCAAAGATGATGTAAACCTTACTACTATTCCTCTTGATCACTCTCATTTTCATCAACTGTAATCTTTCTCTGATCTCTTCGAAACCCTTTACCATTCCTCCAGCGCTCGTTCACAACATCGATCGGGTCCAGCCGTTTCCTCTTCAGTAAGGGAACATACTGGTGTAACCTCCTCGAGGCTCCACCGCCGAGCGGGGCTTCTATCATAACCTTTCCGCCGTATCTAATGCCCACAGTACCTTCTTTGGTTGGCGTCCATGGTTCAGGGAATAACAACGAGGCAGCGTCGAGGAAATGCTGGTTCAGAGCCAGATAGATCTCGGAACGCGATCTAATTGTATGGAGGAGATGATATATGCCTCGTCCATCATCCGAGGTATCAGCGGATTGAGTGTTCCGAGGCTCGTGTCCATCCGTGCGCCAGTCGATATCTTCGTCAGAGTAGCTACAGTCCCAAAGCATTAGCGGCAGAGCATCAGCCATTTGGTATTCCGGTTTACGGTCAACAACTTCATGCGATTCTCCTGGCGGGGATTCCTCTGCCCCTGCTTTAGTATTGAGCAAAGACGTGACCACAGAAGGATGTTCTAGTCCCCGACCGACGAGGAATAAAATGGCCATAATGTGCCGTACTTGATGATATAGAAACGCGGTCCCAACGAGGTTTAAGACATACATAGAAGGTGAAGAGGAGGTAGATCGGTCTACGGGATCTATGTCTGCACGGAGGATTCTCCGTTCAAAGATTGTGATTTGCTTTGCTGGATCCAGTTTGCAAAGGTTACGAAAGTCATGTAATCCTAGCAATCGCGAAGCAGCGTCTCGCATTTTGGGTAAATCAAGATGTTCTGAGGAGAAAAAGTACTTGTAGTGTCTGCATTTACATGCAAACCGAGCGGAGAATGCAGTGGTAACTGGCGACCATGCTAAGATGCGGATTGTATGTGGAAGAACGCGGTTGAGCATAGCGACGTAGTCAAACTCTGGTCTAGAAGTCTGGGTTGGTGATGATAATGGAGCTGGGATATCATCGTCACCATCATCCAGGCTCAGTGATCCAAACTCATCGTCAAGCATTGTAGATTCTTTTGCAATTCTAGGTTCTTCAACAGATTCTGCTGAACTGGTGGATTCTTTCATGACCGCTCCGTCCATATTCTCCTCCAAGGCGCTCCTAACCCATAATGATATTACTTGTCCCCCAGCACTAACTCCTCGATCTGTTCGACCACATTTCTCCCAGTCACAACCGTCATACCCTGCATCTGGATCGATGAGTTTTGTCCGTGTCAAGGCTTCAAAGATGACACCTTCCACAGTTGGTAATGGTGTTGGTTTGAGCTGATAAGCAAGTCCGTTGTATTCCCATCCAGAATAACAAAACTTGAGCGCAATTTTGCGGCGAGGGTAGGAGGCAAAGTCGAATTTGTTGGTTTGGGGTGCAGAAGAAATAGACGAAGGGCCTTTAGCGTGACTTTTCGCTGAAGTATTTGGTCGCCGTTCTAGTTCTTTGATACGAGAGATGAGCTCTTGTCTAGACCAATTTTCGTATGATGATGAGGACATGGCGCGAGAGTACTGGAAAAAAACGCGTGAAGGTGTGGAAAGGGAGATACGCATACAGTTAAACCATGGGGTTTCTATTCGCAAAATAAGCGCGCACGCTTGAAAGCCTAGATTTCGATTTGGATGCTCATACCAAGTAGTATCACAGGATATCAGAGTCTACGTCTGCATCATCCAGCTCAGTCGTATAAGCTATAGTGTGCGCATGAGCTTATCTCTAGGTGTTCTCGTGCCACTACGATTGCTCTCAAAAATTTGTAGTCGCTTCTTCACATGCAGCACAGGCTCACAAGCTACAAAGCCCATAAGACCGTATGCTTCTTTGTGCGAAGAAATTGATGTATTCTCACCCCGACAAAAACAAGGGACTGCGATGGACATCCTTATCTTCAGGTAGTGTCAGGGTACTGTTCCTTCTCATGCTATCATGGCCTCTATCCGTGACATGGAAAAAAGCTCCTTTGAACAGCAGGAACTCACTAGACACTCTCCAATTCAGCTAACTTCAGAGCAATTTGAACGGCTCCTCGCTCCTCGCGGTGGGCCCGGGGTGCAAAATTTCGGGAACCCCACTCCGCTTGGACTTATTGCCTTCCTTCTTGTCCAAGCACCGACCGCGTTCATACAGATGGGGTGGGGTGGCTCTACTACAGCGGCCAATGCTGTGCTCACAGGACCTTATTACTTGCTGGGTGGGCTGGCGCTAGTCATCTCTGGTGTAATGGAATGGGTACATGGTGCTCCATCGTCCCTTATCGATCCACTCAATGTATCTGTATCAGATCATAGGCAATACGTTTCCTTCTGTCGTGGCTATCACATTCGGTGGGAACTGGTGAATATATGTTTGCGATTCGTTCCATCCTCATCTCATACAATCCACTATGGTTTTGTCATTTAGGCTGGCTCTCGCCACCATCATGGATCCTGCGCACGGAATTGCTTCGACATTTCCTAGTGGTACAAGTTCGCCAGATTACAACAAAGCACTGATGTTCTACTTTGCTTTTTGGACTTTTCTAACAGCCGTCTACTTTATAACGAGCTTGAGGAGTAACATTGCGCTTGCGGTGACTCTCTTACGGTGCAATTACTGTTTGTACAATTGCTTGATCATATTATTCGACAGGGGGTGTTCTTCAATATTTCCTTCGCAAACGGGCTTAACGCTGCGGGATATGGAGAACTAGGCATGGGAAACCAGACTGTTGCAAATGCCCTTTGTGAGTGTTGTCCTTTTACACCTTCCTCGTGGTGACCAACGATTCTACTGCAACACAGTCAAGGCGGGAGGTGCATTTGAGTTTGTGGTCGTTTGCTTTGCGGGGTATCTCTTCGTAGCATTGATGCTTGAATCTGTGAAAATGCCCTTTGGATTGCCGCTGGGTGACTTGTCGAATGCTTTGATCAACAAGAAGAAATTGTCATGAAGAGGCTTTGGTTTAAGAGGTAAGCTGCTTGAATGTTCTGGAATTTTCTATCAGATCATCAACTTATCTTGGGTTCTATTAGAGGGATGGGTGTACATGTCTAGTTACCTTCTAGTACGCTTCGCAAGCGAATACAGTGGGACCACAAATACACCGAATCTCAGTGGCCATTCAGTGAACAGAGCCTTGTCCTGAAAAGGCTTAACACAATAGGTTATCACGCCATGCTCCCTCACCTTTTGACAAGGTCGAACAATCTATAATTCGCACCACACCATGACACTGCATGCAAATTCCTATAACTTACCTCACCTTATGTTAAAATCATGATAAATCAACAGGAAAGTTTTTTTCCATAATAATCTTGAGTTATTTTAATCCGATTATAAAATTATGCTAAACCAAAAAAAAATCTACAATCCATTTACTTAGCATAATACATGGTAATTTATGATAAACATGTTTTGAATATATTTAATCATTGCTTTGAAGATATTTTATACACTTTACTGTAAACAAAAAACTACATTATTGCAACTATGATTAATTATGGAAAAACACATGTTAGATGATTGTGTTGTTATTGAAAGCTCTAAAATAAACTTGATTGAGATATTCTCTATTTATTCATAAGAGATAGTATTTCAAAGTATAAATTCAGAATAACATGGAATCATTACTCTAAACTTGACCTGAGATAATTAATTAGTTATTTTACTTTTGTGCTTTGGGTGCTGTATAACTTTTATGAAAATACAGTATTCAATCAATATAAACAAACTTATATACAGTAAAACTTCTGTCAATTAATATATAAGTGCAATAGAATAAGTATTTCAAAATCTTGGTTTGGTTATGTTGAAGAAGGTGTAAATTTGTATTAAATTTATTGTATTTGTATAATTTGATTTGAATATATCAGTATGGCTAATGAAGATACTATAACAAAAACTACATTATAAAGTATGTGTAGTTGAAGGAATTTATGCTAAAAATATAATAAAGTTATCTTGAATTTATCAAAGAAAAATTATAATAACCACAATGTTACTTCACTTCTTTATATTGAAAATATGCAGATATAATTATAATACTATAAGTAATATAGATTAGTGCATCTCAACATAACTTCACAGTAATCTAAATCTGGGTATAGTAAATATACATTTAGTATAAGTTCAGAGTAAGGTTGCGTCAATTGGTTTAATATGATAGATTCTTGGTATCTATATCTTATCAAGCTGTAATACACATTGATATTTCTATTCAAGAAACTTGAAAATTACATCAATATTTGCAATTTTTAGTGTACTATAATCCTAACACAACTATAGTCAAGTTATGCTAAAATGTACAAAAACTATGATACACTTATAGCAAATTACAAATAAATCTTTTGATTTGAAGATTTGAGAGCTTCCTAGAGAATCTAGCAATTCAGAGCTTCTTTGAATTCTTAAAGTTCGGAGATATCATGAAGTTCCCTGAGTTCCAGAGGTTCATGTAGTTCTCAAAGCTCAAGGATTTCCTGGAGTTCCTGGAAATCTTAAGCATCATGGATTTCCCGGAGTTCCTGGAGTTCCTGGAAATCTTAAGCATCATGAATTTCCTGGAGTTCCTGGAGTTCCTGGAAATCTTAAGCATCATGGATTTCCTGGAATTCCTGGAGTTCCTGGAAATCTTAAACATCATAGATTTCCTGGAGTTCCTGGAGTTCCTGAAAATCTTAGGCATCATGGAATTCCTGGATTTCCTGGAGTTCCTGGAGTTTGTCGTGACATGCTACACAGTATACGGTACCTACTTTATTTCCCCTACATCCCCTTGTTTCTTTATCCTTGTTATGGTTTGGATCTGTCCACACTCTGCCATATCTTTCTACATCATTCCATATCCTTCTATCAACTTCCCGCGCTGTCGCTTACTCATCGAGACTCTTGTATATATAGTACTGTAGCTGACATCTAGTTCCCCATCTTGACCTCTTGGTCTTTGGAACTAGGTTAGTACTTGTATCTCCGTTTACACTCAATATACTTACTTGGTCTTTGGAACTAGTTTTCTTTGTGCGACCCTAGTGATTGGCCCTGTGCTATCACTGTTGTCTTGATCATTATATCTTTCAGCCTTCATGTGTGGTGCTAGCCCCACTCCTCACTTTGGCTTGTGCTTTGAGCCTGTGCCTTCTCCATGCTTTCTCCCTTCATCACCACATTAGGTCAAGATCTCTACTCATACCATCAGCCTTTCCAACTGATCCTACGAGGAGTGGAAATTGGACTTACCCGGTTCTCCACCTTCCATTGCCATTACGCCTTCATTTACACCAGACATCAATTGTTCAGGATTTCAGCACGCATTTGATACTCAAGATCAGTGCGACATTCATTCTAAATACAATCCAGATGAAGAACGTGACACTTGGTTTGACTGTGATGAAAACCCTTGTCCCAATCAATACAGCAACTCTGCTCCCATCGCTCCAAGTGATTCAGAAAGTGGATGATTCATAACCATCCCCAGTATTCCAAGCCGAGTTCCAAGCTGGGTTGGTAGACTTTCAAACCCTCCCAGTACTGTCCCATCCGCTAGAGCCTCTCCCATGCTTATTCCCACTGCTATCCCAGAACCTGAGCTAGAAACTGAAGCCGACCCTGTCGCACCATCCCCAGAGCCTATCGTCATCGATATCTCAGTCACACCAGAACCACTATCCCCATCTCCTGAACCCATCCCTGTCAAAACCACTCTCATCATGGCCCATCCCCCTACCACCCAAGACCTTGCCATGCTAATTCAACAACTTGCAACACAACAGATGGCGCTATAAACGGCAGTAGCCAGTATTGCTAACAACATTAGCACCAATAAAGGTGTTAGCAAACCCCAGATGTACGACGGGAAGCGCAGTGATGACGCAAGATGCTTCATTGCTGCTTTTGAACTCTGGGCTCAGGGGATCCATTCCCTTAGTGATGAACAAGAGAGAATCAAATTGGCTATCTCATACCTGGATGGTGATGCTGCCATCTGGGCTACTCCCACCTCAGAGAATATCAGTCAGGTCGCTCGAGCAGTTGCTTCAGGACTACCAGCTCCTGCCCTCCTCTACCCAACCTGGGCTGATTTCGCTGGCGCCTTTAGGCAACGGATTGAAACAGCGGACCCGGTGGTGGAGGCCAAACGTGTTCTCAAAAGTCTTTGGCAAGGAAGGGACCGTGTGGCAACATATGCTGCCACCTTCAAGCAGTACACTAGCAGGATGGGATATTCGGACGCCGACCTCCGAGATTGTTTCTATGACCATCTCTCGAAGCGAATCAAGGACGGATTGGTCAACTCTCAGGCCAACACGGATTTTATGCATGATCTGATTAGTGAAGCAATTTGGATCGACAACCGACAGAATGAACATGCCGATGAGGAAGGGAAACAATACTCCCGGAACACTCCCAGCTTTGGCTCCTATACCCCCACTCCCTTCGTCCCGGCACACGATCCAAATGCAATGGAGGTAGATGCCACCTCTACGGGACGATCTGCCGAGGACTACCGTAGGGCCATGGCAGGCAGATGTTATGGATGCGGGTCCAAAGAACACCGTAAGGCGGACGGACACCATGAACGTGATATCTGCAATCACTGTGGGCTAACCGGTCACCTGGTGGCTGTCTGCCGCAGGAAGTTCTTAGGACTCCCAAAACCCCTCCCTTGTTCTGCAGCTGCTACCTCAATGGTTGCTGAGCCTTCCACTTCCATTGCTGCTGCAACACCTGCCCCTGTGACGGACTTCACGAAGATCCTTCAGATGCTCACTGCGGGACAAAAAGAGTTGGCAGAGCAGATGGCAGAGCTGTGTTCGAATTTTTAAAGTGGGAACCCACCACGGCTGCTGCCTGGTTCCCTAGTCTGTATTCTTCCTCTACTTCTACCTATGCATCTATACCCTCATGTACCATTGGCTCTGCTCAATCTAGTGACATTTCTCACTTCCGCGTTCCAATTAAGTTGCAAGGTAGATTCAAGAATACAAACAGTGCAGCAATGATAGACTCTGGCGCCACAGGTCTCTTCATTCATGAACATTTTGTGAAACAACATTGAATCCTCCCTCATCGTCTCCGTCAGCCCATTGCCCTCTATAACATCGACGGATCTCCTAACACTGCAGGACAAATCACACATTCTGTACGTCTACTGTCCACCATAGACCAAAACCAACCCCAGCTCCTTGAATACCTTGTCACCAACCTCGGTTCTGAAAACATCATCCTTGGACTCCCTTGGCTCCGAAAGGTCAACCCAGACATTGACTGGAGAGAAGGGCGACTGGCTATCACCCGCCCTAGAAAAATCCCATCTCCCATGACCATCAAGGAAGTCCCCGAACCCAAGGAGAGTAATGTGGGAGGAACCACAGAGCACATTGTAGAAGCAAACCCAGGTGCTAGCCCCACGTCCACCCCACATGTTCACTTCTCCACCCCGGAGTCTGACGACCAATCCCGACTGTCCAAAGAAACACCTCCCAGACCCGACCCAGAGATACATGAGTACACTGAAAGCACACCTCTGTATCAACTGATAGGCAACAGGAAGCGAAGAAGAGCATTACTTCGAGCAGGAATCATTGGCCATACGTCAGAAGAACTATGGTGTTCCGCAGGGTACACCTATTCACAACAACTGGCAGAGGCCGCCTACAAAGAGAAGCCAATTAAATCTTTCGAAGAGATGGTCCCCTCGGCATATCGGAAACATGCAAAGGTCTTCTCCGAGAAGGAATCAGAACGACTACCAGAGCATAAACCTTGGGATCATGCCATAGACCTGAAACCCGACGCTCCAGAAACTATGCACACCAAAATCTACCCGATGTCTCCAAATGAGCAGGAAGAGCTCAACCGATTCTTGGAAGAGAATCTACGCAAAGGTTACATTCGCCCTTCCAAATCCCCATTGGCATCGCCTGTCTTCTTTGTCAAAAAGAAGGATGGTAAACTTCGATTTGTTCAGGACTACCGGCAGCTCAATGAATACATGGTAAAAAATCGATACCCACTCCCTCTCATTACAGACATTGTCAGTCGACTGCGCAAAGCCAAGCTCTTCTCCAAAATGGACGTTCGCTGGGGGTACAACAATGTGTGAGTTAAAGAGGGCAATGAATGGAAGGGAGCATTTGCCACAAACCAAGGACTCTTCGAGCCCCTTGTTATGTTCTTTGGTCTGACAAACTCGCCGGCTACGTTCCAGGCCCTCATGAATTCCATATTTGCTGACCTCACTGCTGCTGGGAAGGTGGCGGTTTACCTGGATGACATCCTAGTTTTCACAGAAACTGTCGAGGAATATTGCATGGTAGTCAACGACGTTCTTGCACGCCTCAGCCAATATGACCTGTACCTGCGGCCAGAGAAATGTGAATTTGAATGGTCTTCCATTGAATACCTAGGTCTAGTGATCAGTGAAGGAGAAGTGCGAATGGACCCAGTCAAAATAGAGGTGGTCAGAAGCTGGCAGGCACCTACAACGCTACGTGATCTTCGAGGTTTCCTAGGATTTGCTAACTTCTATCAGAGATTCATCGAAGGTTTTGCAAAGAAAGCATGACCTTTGAATGACCTCACCTGCAAAGATACCAAATGGAACTGGGGATCCCTACAGCAGGAAGCTTTTGAATCATTAAGGGACGCCTTCACCTCCGCACCAATCCTCACACTATGGGATCCATCAAAACCAAGCCGGATTGAAGTGGATGCATCAGGCTTCGCCACTGGAGGTACTCTCTTGCAACTACAGGAGGATGGACTCTGGCACCCAGTCACTTATCATTCCTCCTCCATGGATCCAGCTGAGCGGAACTATGAAATCTACGACCGAGAAATGCTAGCCATTATCGAAGCATTGAAAGACTGGAGAAGCTTCTTGGAAGGATCCCCGGAACCATTCGATATCATGACCGATCACCAGAATCTGGAATACTGGAAAACAGCCCAAGACCTCAGTCGTCGACAAGCACGATGGTCACTATGGCTCTCCCGGTTTGACTTCCGTCTTAAGCACCGCCCTGGTAAAGCAAATACTCAAGCGGATGCACTTTCATGTATGGCGCAGCACCAAGTCACAGATGCAGAGGACAACAAGGAGCAAATCGTACTGAAACCAGAGCATTTCCTTAATGCAGTGACCATGGTCCTTCTTCACAACCCCCTCCTTGACTGCATTCGACAGATCAGTGAACGAGAGGCCGAAGTACTAAATGGTCTGAAAGGCATCAAGGCACCCCAGAGTCTTACAGGCAGTCTAGTCGAGTGGAGAGAAGAAAACAGCTTGGTTTACTACCACAACAAAGTCTATGTACCACCAGATAGCGCGCTATGGAAAACAATCCTGCAACAATGTCACGATGCCCCCACCGTAGGCCACCCCGGTATGCATGGCACCCTAGAACTAGTCAGTAGACTCTACTGGTGGCCCGGAATGCGCTCATTTGTAGACAAGTACGTCAATGGATGTGACCATTGCCAGTGCAAACGCCTGAACCCCCACCATCCCTCTCCTCTTCAACCTCTTCCCGTACCGGAAGGACCCTGGCAGGACATTGGTGTGGATCTCATTGGGGAACTACCTATGATGCAGGACGGCCACAATGCTATCATCACCTTCGTGGACCACTACACAAAGATGGTTCACTGTTTCCCCTGCACCACTGAGATAACAGCAGAAGGAGTAGCAGATTTCTTTTATAAAGAAATTTTCCGCTTACATGGCCTACCCCATTGATTCATCTCTGACAGAGGACCCTAATTTGCAGCAGACGTTATGCGACAGCTACTGAAGTGACTTGGAATCGACTCCTCCCTGACCACAGCCTATCACCCCGAGACAAATGGACAGACGGAACGTGCTAACCAGGAAATCGAATGCTACATTCACATGTATGTAAGCCGCCGACAGGATGACTGGGACCTTTTAATCCCCACTGCCGAGTTTGTCATGAACGCTCATATCCACTCTGCACACAGCCACTCCCCCTTCGAAACACTTTACAGTTATACCCCGGAGTTCACCATTCCAAACGGCATTGAGACAAAATACCCATCCATTGAACACTGACTGTCATGAATCGATCTTTTTCCATTATTCTTTTCTTTTATTATTCTTTTTCTTTTCTTTACTTATCTAATCACCAAAGCGCTTACACTAGCGCTTATTATATTTTCATTATCATTTAGGTTACACACGTCAACCTTATTGTTCTCGCGTTGTCGTTTCACTTAGGCGCGACTCTCTCGTGCCTGTCAGTTCATTGACAGGACGACGTCATTATTGTTCCGCCTCCATGCTTCTTTTTATATTGCCTTATTGTTTACTCACCGAATACCTACAGCTTTACTTATGGATACGAGCGACTCTTATTGTAGGTCCTCACGGTTACGGTGCGAGACGTCTCTCACGGTTTCATATCCCATTTTGTATATAAGACTAGATATTTGGTAGTTATATTCCTTAGCTCTATTCTCGTCTATTCTCCTCAGTAGCTAGACTTGTAGTTGGGTTGTTTTATCCATCCGCTTTTTGCTTTTTCATCCTCTTGCTCATCGTCTATCGTGTGACGCCTGGTTGTCTCTTGTGAGAGCTAGCGAGTCGCTGACACTGACTAGAACTGCTACAGCATGCACGGGAGGATGCAGAAGCAGCACTACGGATGAGCAAAGAGCGCATCAGAGAGGGAGCAAAGGGAAAAGTACAGGAATTCGAAGTAGGACAACTGGTTTGGTTATCCTTGAGCAAATTAAAGGTGCGGAAAAAGAACCAAAAACTGGGGAGCAAATGCCTAGGTCCATTTGAAGTTGCAGAGAAAACGGGTCCACTCATGTACTGGTTAAACCTACCCACCTGGATGAAGATCCATGACAACATCCATACCAACTGCCTGACCCCCTGGAAAGGAAATGACGTTAACAGAGTTGAACCACCACCACCAGAACCCGAAATCGTGGAGGGAGAGGAGTTCTACGATGTAGACATGGTCCTGGACAGCTGGGTCTTTGGACAGTGGAAAAAGCTGCAATTCCTGGTAAAGTGGAAAGGGTATGACGAGGGACACAACAGTTGGGAGCACGAAGAAAACTTAGTGGGCACAAGTGACGATGCAATTGCGGATTTCTATACAAGACACCCAAACGCACCACGAAAAATTTCAGTGGCCATCTTCCACTCCTTGCCCTGGCAACCCTACAAAAACTTTACAGAAATAGTCACTGGGACATCGACTGTAGAAGGGGGGTAATGTCGTGACATGCTACACAGTATACGGTACCTACTTTATTTCCCCTACATCCCCTTGTTTCTTTATCCTTGTTACGGTTTGGATCTGTCCACACTCTGCCATATCTTTCTACATCATTCCATATCCTTCTATCAACTTCCCGCGCTGTCGCTTACTCATCGAGACTCTTGTATATATAGTACTGTAGCTGACATCTAGTTCCCCATCTTGACCTCTTGGTCTTTGGAACTAGGTTAGTACTTGTATCTCCGTTTACACTCAATATACTTACTTGGTCTTTGGAACTAGTTTTCCTTGTGCGACCCTAGTGATTGGCCCTGTGCTATCACTGTTGTCTTGATCATTATATCTTTCAGCCTTCATGTGTGGTGCTAGCCCCACTCCTCACTTCGGCTTGTGCTTTGAGCCTGTGCCTTCTCCATGCTTTCTCCCTTCATCACCACAGAGTTCCTGGAAATCTTAAGCATCATGAATTTCCTGGAGTTCCTGGAAATCTTAAGCATCATGGATTTCCTGGAATTCCTGAAGTTCCTAGAATTCCTGAAAATCTTAGGCATCATGGAATTCCTGAATTTCCTGGAGTTCCTAAAAATCTTGAGCATCATGGATTTCCTAAAGTTCCTAAAGTTCCTAGAAATCTTAGGCATCATGAATTTCCTGGAGTTCCTGGAGTTCCTGGAAATCTTAGGCATCATGGATTTCCTGGATTTCCTGGAGTTTCTGGAGTTTCTGGAGTTCCTGGAAATCTTAGGCATCATGAATTTCCTGGAGTTCCTGGAGTTCCTGGAAATCTTAGGCATCCTGGAGTTCCTGGAGTTCCTGAAAATCTTAGGCATCATGGATTTCCTGGAGTTCCTGGAGTTCCTGGAAATCTTAGGCATCATGGATTTCCTGGAATTCCTGGAGTTCCTGGAGTTCCTGGAAATCTTAGGCATCATGGAACTCCTGGAATTCCTGGAGTTTCTGGAGTTTCTGGAGTTCCTGGAAATCTTATGCATCATGAATTTCCTGGAGTTCCTGGAGTTCCTGGAAATCTTAAGCATCATGGAGTCCTGGAGTTCAATGAATTTCTTGAAGTTCTTCGCAATCATGGGCATCATAGAGTTCCCAGATTTCTTGGCACTAATCTGAGGCTTCATGAAGTTCTTGGAGTTCAGAACTTTCCTAGATTTCCTAACAATCATAGGTTTCATAGAGTTTCCAAAGTTCTTGAATCTTGACAAGGACTTCATGAAATTTGGGGCTTTATGGAGTTCAAGGACTTTCCTAAGTTCAAGAGCTTCCTAGAGTTCCGGACAATTATTGGGCTTCATAGAATCCTTAGATTTCTTGGTATTGATCTGAGGCTTCATGAAGTTCTTGGAGTTTGAAACCTTTTTAGAGTTCCTGATTTCCAGGCTGAGCTTTCTGGCAATTAGAGTATCATGAAATTCCTAGAGTTCCTGGTCCGAATTTCTAGGTTTCATTAAGAAAGTTGTATGGGATTATCAGAGCTTCCTAGATTTTCTAGAGTTCCTAGGATTTCTAGGCCTCTTTGGGATTTTCTAGAGTTTTTGGCCCAGTGCCTAAAGTCTCATGAGATTCACAGTGTCTCAAGGCTTCATGAACATTTCATAACATACATAGAATTCCTAGACTTAATAGGTTCAGTTTGAAGTATCAGAGCTCACTGTATTTCTAGGCTTCAAAAAATACATAGAGTTCCTGGACCTCATAACATTACCATCCTTGAAGTTCCTAGGCTCTGGAAAATTTCTGTTCTACTCCATGATGCTCCAGATTTCCAGGATTTCCAGGAACTCCAGGAAATCCATGATGTTTAAGATTTCCAGGAACTCCAGGAACTCCAGGAAATCCATGATGCTTAAGATTTCCAGGAACTCCAGGAAATCCAGGAAATTCATGATGCCTAAGATTTCCAGGAACTCCAGGAACTCCAGGAATTCCAAGAAATCCATGATGCCTAAGATTTCCAGGAACTCCATGATGCTTAAGATTTCCAGGAACTCCGTGATGCCTAAGATTTCAAGGAACTCCAGGAACTCCATGATGCCTAAGATTTCAAGGAACTCCAGGAACTCCAGGAAATCCATGATGCTTAATATTTCCAGGAACTCCAGGAAATCCATGATGCCTAAGATTTCCAGGAACTCCAGGAAATCCAGGAATTCCATGATGCCTAAGATTTTCAGGAACTCCAGGAACTCCAGGAAATCTATGATGTTTAAGATTTCCAGGAACTCCAGGAATTCCAGGAAATCCATGATGCTTAAGATTTCCAGGAACTCCAGGAACTCCAGGAAATTCATGATGCTTAAGATTTCCAGGAACTCCAGGAAATCCTTGAGCTTTGAGAACTACATGAACCTCTGGAACTCAGGGAACTTCATGATATCTCCGAACTTTAAGAATTCAAAGAAGCTCTGAATTGCTAGATTCTCTAGGAAGCTCTCAAATCTTCAAATCAAAAGATTTATTTGTAATTTGCTATAAGTGTATCATAGTTTTTGTACATTTTAGCATAACTTGACTATAGTTGTGTTAGGATTATAGTATACTAAAAATTGCAAATATTGATGTAATTTTCAAGTTTCTTGAATAGAAATATCAATGTGTATTACAGCTTGATAAGATATAGATACCAAGAATCTATCATATTAAACCAATTGACGCAACCTTACTCTGAACTTATACTAAATGTATATTTACTATACCCAGATTTAGATTACTGTGAAGTTATGTTGAGATGCACTAATCTATATTACTTATAGTATTATAATTATATCTGCATATTTTCAATATAAAGAAGTGAAGTAACATTGTGGTTATTATAAATTTTCTTTGATAAATTCAAGATAACTTGATTATATTTTTAGCATAAATTCCTTCAACTACACATACTTTATAATGTAGTTTTTGTTATAGTATCTTCATTAGCCATACTGATATATTCAAATCAAATCATACAAATACAATAAATTTAATACAAATTTACACCTTCTTCAACATAACCAAACCAAGATTTTGAAATACTTATTCTATTGCACTTATATATTAATTGACAGAAGTTTTACTGTATATAAGTTTGTTTATATTGATTGAATACTGTATTTTCATAAAAGTTATACAGCACCCAAAGCACAAAAGTAAAATAACTAATTAATTATCTCAGGTCAAGTTTAGAGTAATGATTCCATGTTATTCTGAATTTATACTTTGAAATACTATCTCTTATGAATAAATAGAGAATATCTCAATCAAGTTTATTTTAGAGCTTTCAATAACAACACAATCATCTAACATGTGTTTTTCCATAATTAATCATAGTTGCAATAATGTAGTTTTTTGTTTACAGTAAAGTGTATAAAATATCTTCAAAGCAATGATTAAATATATTCAAAACATGTTTATCATAAATTACCATGTATTATGCTAAGTAAATGGATTGTAGATTTTTTTTTGGTTTAGCATAATTTTATAATCGGATTAAAATAACTCAAGATTATTATGGAAAAAAACTTTCCTGTTGATTTATCATGATTTTAACATAAGGTGAGGTAAGTTATAGGAATTTGCATGCAGTGTGAAGCAATGGCGAATACTTGTATATGTAGGCTCACTCCCGATTTCTCATACGTACAATACACAGAATGTCCATCGCACCATGGAAGCTACACATTGTTTTATGTTGTGAATCATCTGGTCTGTTCTGATGCCGTACCCTAATTCTAGGATATAATACGACAGGTGACGGTTCTTTCTCTACTTTCTCTGCTGAAATCTAGTGCAAGCATTCACACAATGACTTCAGCTCCAATTGACGAGTCCATAATTGACGTAGTAGAACCCAGGAAGGACACACTGGGACTTCCGGAGCCTGCTCTGGCACGCCTGAAAAGGTCAGGGGTTGATTTGTCTAATGGATATCCGTACCGTCCTTAGAGACCGCTCTACTTGGACGACGTGTACAAGATTCGCAGCAAGGAGTGGAGACATGATGACGCAGGTGCTCGGGCGGACAAGTCCAAGAGCGCTTTACTTTCGGCTGCCACCAAAGTGACCGATTTAACCACCCATATTGGAACTGAGATAGAGGGACTCCAACTTAAAGACTTGACGGACCAGCAGAAAGACGAACTCGCCCTCCTTATCGCCGAACGAAGCGTCGTGTTCTTCCGCAATCAGGATATAAGCCCACAACAACAGCTGGCACTAGGAAAATATTATGGAGAGGTTGAAGTTCACGTAAGCCCGGAATAACTTACATCTTTCGCTGGAGTAGTGGCTGAACGAAGATATAGCCTCAGGTCCCTCAGGTCCCCGGTAATTTAGGCGTAACTGTGATTTGGCCCGATCTCCAAGCCACCGAGCGGACTGTCAACTTTCGTCAACCAGGCGGTGCGTCTCGGTGGCACTCGGACCTAGTCCACGAGCTTCAGCCCGCCGGGATTACACACCTCCACAACGATACAGTACCCCCAGTTGGAGGTGATACTCTGTGGGCCAGTGGTTATTCGGCTTATGAGAAACTATCACCCGACTTCCGCAAGATCATCGACGGAAAGCTGGCCGTGTATCGTTCCGCTCATCCGTATCTGGATCGGAGGAATCCCGAGGGTGGCCCTAAGCACATTGAACGGGTCCACCCCCTAGTTCGAGTTGATCCATCTACTGGCTGGAAGGCGCTGTGGGTCAACCGAACTTTTACAGACCGCATCGTCGGACTTGATTGAGGAGAGAGCGATGCCATTCTGAGTTATTTGTTCAGTGTGTACGAGGGCAATGTTGATATTCAGGTGCGGTTCAAGTGGACGCCTGGTACTTCTGCACTCTGGGACAACAGGTCAGAGCATTTTATGACTTTGAAGATCTGAAGACTGATTGAACGCAGAATCACTATTCACAATGCGAGCTGGGACTACGGTGGCAAATATCCCAGACATGGAACTCGAGTCACGTCTCTGGCCGAAAAGCCGTATTATGACGCGGCTGCGCCAACTAGGCGCCAGGCGTTGGGTCTATTGGACGAGGGAGAGCTGCTAGATTACGGACAGCAGGGCGCGGAGGGCTTGACACAAATGTAACTCTTGATAGTAAAGAGTCTTTCTTGAATATCATTTTGTCAACAAATAAAGAAAGTAAAGATAGCTTGAGACTGTGTCAAGGATTTGCAAACTGTGAGCAGAAGGAAACACGTACAGCCGAAATCTCGATTCAAGATGGGCGTTTGATTGCCCGTTTTATCTTATCTGTCTTGCCACCTCACCACATTTCACCGCATCTCACCACATCCACGCGTTTCCAACGAGCCAGATCATCATTGCACCTCTGTACGTTCAATTGCAGATGATAGCCACATAAACTTGCTCCGTACCCCCCTCAGGTTCCATTTGAAGATGAGTCCAGAAATAATGTTTCTAATTATCCTTGATCAAATGAGATTATGTGGAGTCAATGCGTACTGGTTGATGGCCTCAAGTACGTACAATAATTGTTAAAGAAATACCTGGACCGATGCCCTTTCGCGTGATAGATAATATTCTGACAACTCAAAGATTGGATCCCATCGTCAGTCCGGGAGAAGTCTCATCCCATGTTCATTCAGGCAAGTCTACGACTTCACTTTTGGAATCAATCAAACTTATATTGTGAGTACCTTGTACTTAGTTCTTGGTGGGAGCGGGTTCGGCTTGAATGTCAATACGTCGATCTTGCAAGGAAGCGATTGCACGTCACTCCCAATCCAGGAGGACAAGAGCAACTATTGGTTTCCGGTAAGCTTCCAACATCACTATCTTCCTCGATAAATTAGCCTCCACACGATTAGCAACTGTATTTTCAGTGAGTGTTCAGCTAAACGATCGTTGGCGAAGCAGTGCAATGACAATCAAATCAGAAAGAACGATGGATCCTTCACTAGCGTGAGCGGGAATGCGGTTATGTATGTACTCAGGCCTCGTCACTTTCTCCGATGGTGACACTCTACTCGCAGATGTAAATCGCCCTTATACTCCATCCTATGTATGATGTATTGAAGCAGCTACGTTCGCTCTAGATTATCTGTTCAGTGACAATCCAAATTCAACCACCGCTTTCCCAAACGATGTCAGTATTCCATCTATCTCTTTTAGACTTTTGGGAACTCAAACAGGTGATTCTTGAGTTTCGCATGCTTTCGGGTCAGTTGAAGTCTGGGGCCGTGTTTCTGCTGAGTCATTGACTTTCATTGCAGGAGATACAACACTCCGCACGTTGAACCCCTCAAGCTTCGCTCAACAAGCCATCACTTTCCTTTGTCTTCAATTCAGCGGTACTTCCAATCGATACAATGAACTTCCAATCGGACTGAGCTGTCCAGCAGGCATTCGGTCGCAAATTGTTCGTTTCTTTGTTTCTTTGTTCTTTTGCAAGCCTAAATAATCCTGACTTCGCCAAAGAATTTTCCCAGCTGCTGGGATGGCACGGTCAGTCTTCCAGTGGGACAACGCATACCCCTTTTCCGCTCACGCTCTAAGATACTTAGAACATTGATTCTGAGGATCACAAATCGCATGTAGCTTTCTTATCGACTGGCCCTGATAATGGAACATGCGATGATACACGCTATCCAGTAACACTACCTCGCATTTTCATGGAGGTGAGTATTTGTGAGCTCAATGAATTTAAATAATCTGATACCATGGTAGGTTTACTGGATAACTCAAGCCTTCGATGATCAACGCGAGCAAGCCCTGACGCCTAGTCAACCATTCGTGTAAACTAATCCGTTTCGTTCGATCTCCATTTGACTCACGATTGTCCTCAGCTTCGCTAATGGGGATCCGACGGGATATGGGTATCATGCAGGTAAGGAAGCTCTGCATTGCAAGCCATCAACTTCAATACCGAGTATAAACCCAGATTTTGTGAACGGGTGGAAGGACGGTATCCTACAAAAAGCTATATCCGGATGTAATTGCAATCCCTACGGCGATCCCACCTGCTGCGTTGACTCCGGTATATTCACCTTTAATCAGACACAACAGTGCTATATATCTGACACTGTCAATGAACCTGTTCTGGGTAACCTATCTACGCTCCCAGGTGCTAATCCAGTGCAGGCACCCTGCTTTGAATCCTACGTCGCCACCTCTACACCTGCGATATTAACTCCAATTTACACCTATACTGCCACAGCTTCAACTCCACTTCTATCCGGGACCATTGCGACATCAGCTACTGTGACCGAAGCTACACAAACCGCTTTACGTACGTGTATCTGGAAGGGGGCAGCGTCTCGGATTTGGGATATGTCGATGTCCCTTTGTGGAACTGTCGCTTTGGTTCATATGTTGTGGTTCTTGGTCTAACAGAACTGCGGATAAATCCTTCTCTACTTCTATACTGTTTTGAGAACTGCTGCTATTTATAACAATCCCAACGTAGAAAATGTTATCCATCCGGAATGCTCAAGTTACCCAGGCGGATTACTCAGGAATATTTGCGGGATTTCGCGACATATCATCGGCTCGATATAAAGAAAGCGCGCGCCTACCGATTAAAAAGGCGCTCAAAGTCGAACGAACTTTATACAGCAGTTAACATATGTAGCACAGGGTATGATACCATTGGGCAATACTAATAAAGTACTAGCACATACAGTACAATGTGGAAATGAAAGAGGTGAAGTGCGAATAAAATAGAAATGCTGTCGACGGAGGCTATGTCATGTCTCGTGTTACTGAAGAGACGTCGAGCAAAACGGAGTACGCTAAGGTAGGAGAGTCAAAGGGAAGAAAGAGATGAGAGTACAGACATTTATAATGAGCGAGGACAGTGAGAAAGATTTATAAAGTATCAAGGGTGACTGTACAATGGGTTTACTCCTCGTCTTCCTCTGCTTCCTCGCCACTGCCACCACTAGCGGCGCCATTCTTCTGTTTGTTCTGTGTGAACGAGGGTTAAAAAAACATCAAATATTGCCACATGTTAAGACGACAAAACTAACATCGTAGGCAGTTTTTTCCTCTTCTGCTCGCTCCTTATCTCTAGCAGCCTGCTCGACATAAGGCTGAAGTCAATACGTTAACCGACCAGCCAAACATTGAAGATACTGCAAGACGAACCTTCTTCTCTTCTTCATCGAGCTCCTTCCATTTCGCACCGAGCAGCTTTCCAACCTCACCTAAACAACATTGTCAGCTACGTACCATGAAGGGAGATATGTCATACCAAAGCCTGCATCCGGATTCTCAGCTTTGATTCGTTCACGCCAGTCTTGGCTGAAGAACATATACGCAGATAAAGCACGTTTTGGCGCCTTCGGATCCCTCTTGACTTTACTGCGAGTACCTTTTTCGGACTTCGGAGCAGTCTTGCGCTATAGAAAAACAACATGAGAATCAACAAACCCTGAAATGTAGTGTTGAATGCATGGTAAGATAGACAGCTTCACGCCGTGCAGAACCTCCTACGATAAGTTCCAACGACGACGATGAAGCAAGCGCATCGCTACGCGCGATGGGATACAAAGGAAGAAGGGCAGATGTGCAACAGTTCAACGAGGGATATACATTTGTGATCATCGTTGATGACGATGAGCGCCGACGGACAACCACGGTAACGCCAACAACGTACAAAGGCATTTATAACCGTCGAAAGAGGAATAGAAGGTGCTGACACGTCGAAAAGCATTGCATCAACCACCACTTCCAAACCGGGAAATAATCAACTTTTTCAACATCGGGGGCACTTCATTAGTTCCAGTAAACAAGATCACGCCCCAGACTCGTGGAACAGCTTGGACTGATGTTGAAGAGACATAATTTCAAGGGAAAACAAGAGGGAAGGCCGAGAAGATAAGCTCACTTTGGCTTTAGTTTCCTTGGGCATCTGTTGAACGAAAAGAAGAGACACGGTAATCAGCACGAATCATCTTCGTAATAACCCGTAATCATCGCCCACGACCGAATTTTTGAAGGAAATTTGACGATTTCCAGTGAGCGAGGTCAACGAAGCATATACGCGACGCGTCTCACAGCCAAACAAACAACGCGCTCACTGATGAGGCGTATAGGATGTTGTTGACCGTCAACGACGACGACGACAATAAATCAACTTGGTCGCGGGCGATCTGAGGTATATAGAGTCGTAGAATACTCACTGCGAAGAAAGGAGAGACGAGGAAGAAGGGAAAATTTTATGTGCAAGGAAATTTGGCTGGCACGGCCTATACAGTTAAACTGGGCAGAGACAGAAGAGAGGCGAATTCTGGCAGAGTTTCTCTCCCTATTACTTTTGCAGGTGGGAAATTCCTGCCTTTTGTGACTGGCGCACGGTCCACCGGCCGATAATTTACCGCAATCAATTCGTCATACCGCTTACTCCGCTTAGTGGTGCGCTAACGGCCTCTAACGGCCAGTTCAAAAAGCAAAAAAAAACCTTATGGCTTTCATGTATTGCCTACTCAGGCCTAGTCTAGGTTAGCAGGAAAGCAAGTGTGAAGTAGTTCACTGAAGAGAGGATAAAATGCTTCGTATACCAATTGAGCGGTCACGGTAGCTGAATAATTGATTAGGACTCCACCCAGTCACCAACCGTCAAAAAGGATCTCAAAATGTATTACAGCACCTCATCCGACTGTACTAAAGACAGATTATCTATACACCGGCATGATACAGGGTACGGCCAACAAGTAAATTACGTGCAAGATAAACCCTTTCCATAACAGCTACTCAAACCTGAGAGCACGAGTTTGGAAAACCTCACCCAGGATTGTCACCGGATGCAGAAAAAGTGATCGCAAGGTCCTGGATGCACCCCCTTGCAGTATTCCGGAGATATATGCAGTTAAGGCACATCGGTCGTAAAGCACCAGCCACTTTCAAGACTTCTACTACGTCTGTGAGATTGGTGAGCAATGGTATAGTGTATACGGGAATGGTGTCTGTCCCTGGGATGACACAAGTCATGGCCTTGACGCTCAGGGCTAGCGTGCTGAGGGGTCGACCTGAGGTTATCGAGTGATGCATTCTGCAAAGAAGAGACGATTTGTATGCATCCTAGTACTTTCGGATGGACACGTACGAAGGAAAAGAAACGCTTTCTCCGCAATGACCCCAAGGTGTTCCGAAGAGCTCCGCAGACGATTCAATTGATGAGTCTTCATACCCAATTCCAGTGGCAGCATGAGCTCTTTGAACAGGCGTCGGGTAGAGCAGAGGATGTCGCCATACAGATTGAAGGGCTGAAACGCGACTTTGTCTGACATCCTCACGGCATTCACCTTTTCCTGCAGAAACACTGGACGCGAAACTGAATCTCAGTTTGTTTCTATGACCATACTGGGCCATGGTGCGAAATGAAGGACACTCAGATGAGGAGGGATCATCTAATAACATCTGTACGACAGTGGGCGTGTTGATATCCAGTATGGAAGAGGAAACACGGCACCACTCGGCGTAGCAACTGAGTAGATGGATGAGTTGGGTGAATGAGGCGGTTGTGGTCGCGTGAGTAAGAATATAACCTAGACTCTTGTTGAGACGATGGACGATCTTACAGGTCAAGCTTACCGAGAGCAGAGAAGTAGTCTGAGATTTCCATTTCCCTGTGCTCATGGAAGGGGACCCGGACAGAACGAGGTTGACCGTCTGTCCCGCTTACATAGTGTTTTCCGGAATTTAAGCAAGGGTGCAGGATGCCTTCGTATATACGACCCGTATAACTTTGAAATGGATTTTTTCGATAGAAACATAACTCCTTGAGATATGAGGATATCTATGGATAATGAGTATATTAATGGAGGAAATTATCATTCCACGGCGTACCAGTGGAGCAGAAATCTTTGAAGTTGAAGTTATCGATGCGAAAAGTTGGGGAAGCATGAAGGGCCCTGGTTCCCAGCTTCTGTAACTCCAAGGCCATACTAGAGGTTAAGCACAGTTCGGTCAAAAAGAACAAATAGGCGCCTAATTTTTGAGAAAATTGCGCGATACACGTGGCAATCTAGCTTGAAACTTGACGTGTCGAACGAAATTTCTCCGTGAAACGACCACGTAGATGCTCTGTAACTTGCTCTTTCTTCGACAATAATCTCCGCTATGCATATCTTATATCTGTGGCATCTTCTGTCTCTCTTCCTGTTAGGATTACCTTCAGCTAATCTCGCTGCTGTGCTTGCAATCGACTATGGATCAGACTGGATAAAAGCCTCGTTAATGAAACCGGGCGTACCCTTTGATGTCCTATTGAACAAAGACTCAAAAAGAAAGATTCAGTCGTCGGTCGGATGGAAAAGAGATGATCGTCTATTCGGTGGTGACGCTTTCAATATGGTGAGTATTACTATCCGACTGTAAGCATACGAGCGAAATACTCAAGGATGATTTGAGGCTTCTCGGTTCCCCTCCGACTCGTTCTCCTCCTTGAAGCTCTTACAAGCAGCTCCATATGACTCTGAAGCCGTCTCATATTACACAACTATATCTACTGCCCAGGTCACAGAAACAATACGGCACACAACCGCTTTGAAGCAAAGCAGCGGTACAGAATGGAGCGTCGAAGAGCTTATCGCAATGCAGCTTGCCTACGTGAAGAATCTCGCAGAAGCTGTTGCAGGTGAAAAAGTGTACGATGTCATTCTGACCGTGCCTGCGTACTATTCTCAATTCGAACGCGATGCGGTCGCAGACGCGATTGAGATTGCTGGATTGCGCACTTTGGCTCTTATGAATGACGGTTCGGCGGTCGCGGTAAATTACGCCATGACAAGGACCTTTGCAACACCGGAGTTCCACATCATATATGATGCTGGTGCTTCTTCAATCCGTGCTACATTGGTATCGTTTAGCACAGATAGCAAAACACCAACTACCCAAATCACTGTACACGGAGTTGGTTACGACCGTGGAGTAGGTGGAACGGAGCTTGACAGACGCGTGCGGGAAATTTTAGCAGATCAGTTCGTCTCCAAGTATGGGAAGGATATTTGGAAGGACAAGAGAGGCATGGCTAAACTCTGGAAAGAGGCAGGACGTGTCAAGTCAATCTTGAGTGCTAATACCGAAGCAATATCGCATGTGAGTCCTCTTTTCTTGCTCTTGACTTTCTTTGCATTAAATAGTCACCAGGTTGAAAGTCTTGCGTTCGACATTGATTTCCGATCCAAAGTAACCAGGGCCCAATTCGAAGACGCTTGTGACGACCTCAAAAGTCGCTTTGTACAACCTATTATTGATGCTATGACCAATAGCAAGATTTCTTCGGTAAGCATTGCGACTATCTCATGTAACTACTCCTGATCGCTTGTCGTTTTAGGATAAACTTGTTTCTGTGATCTTTACTGGTGGAAGTACTAGGGTCCCCATGGTTCAGGCAGCAGTCAAAACTCTTGTCGGAGAGTGAGTGCATGCGCTTTCAAAGATCCAATCATCATTGCTCATGCTCTTGCAGAGATAAGATTGCCTTGAATGTGAACGCGGATGAGGCTGCCGTTCTAGGTGCTGCCCTCCATGGTGCCAGTCTTAGTCGGCAATTCAAAACCAAAGATATCAAGTTGGCAGACATCCTCGCCCACGACGTTCAGGCATCATATCTCGCTGCACCTGCTGCTGAGGGCACTAAAACGCGGACCATTACCACGTTGATATTCCCTGCTGGATCGAAAGTGAATAGCAAGAAGACACTGACGTTCAAGAGGAAAGAAGACTTTTCAATTCATTTTGATTATAAGAGTCCAGTTGCGCCGTGAGTCTTCTTTGTTCATACATCATGGAATAATAAGAGATATCTTATGTTGTAGTGGTTTTCCTACCCAGCTTTTGGAGGTCGAATTCACTGGAGTCGCAGAGGCTCTTGGTAACTTGACCGAACGTGGAGCCATAAATAATGTGGTTAAAGCTACTGTCCAGCTTTCAGAATCTGGGTTCATTTCAGTCACTGAAGCCATCGCCACCGGAGATATTACAGACGACTCTATCACAGGTCTGTGCTTGTTATGTTCCATCATGTCTTGTGTGACTGAACGGGTAATGGCAGGCAAATTCAAGGGATTTTTCGGTGGGGGCCTAACGGATTCGGTCGATGAAGAGACCGTATCTGCAGGAAGTGAAACGCCCATCGAGTCAGATACTAGCTCGTCTTCCACCTCTATGTCTTCGTCGGCCTCATCGCCGACTGAAACGTCGTCAATCCCCATCAAATCTGCCGATCCCAAGGTTCTTAAAGACCTCGGAACCATCAAGCTCAACTTCACGTCGCACTTACCTACGACCACTCCAATGACTGTCGAGGAAAAAAAGAAGGCTAGAAGCAGGTTTGTGTGTTTATTGCATTGTTGAGATCAGTCTTGTTGTAACAATGCCATACATAGACTTCGTGCTCTGGATTTAGAGGAGGCGGCGAAAGTCCGCAAAGAAGAGGCTAGAAATGCCCTGGAGAGTTACTTGTATCGGTTACGCGATTTGCTCGATGACGAGAACAAGGATACACCGTTCAAGAAGTGTTCTCGGCCGTCAGAAAGGCAAGCTATTGCAGAGAAGATGGAGGAGACATTTTCGTGGTTGCACGATAGGGGAGATGACGCTGACACTTCAGTTCTCCTGGATAAGAGGATCGCTCTGGAGTACTTGCCCTTCTGATCGAGTTTTTTGATATGTCTAATTGATTTTTTAGGACATTGGAACGACCTATCCAACACCGATATCAGGAAATTGAGGCCTTCCCCCACGCTTTGAACAATAGCCAAATGTGGAATTGGAGTACCCGTTTATTCCTCACCGAAGCGCGTCAAAATATCACTCGGGAAATGGAAACTAATTTACCGTCCAAGTGGACTGAGGAAGAGCTTGATGGACTCGAGAAAGCCCTCAAAGAGCATGAGACCTGGTTGAACATCTGGGTAGAGAGACAAAAGTCTGTCAAATCGTATGAAGATCCAGTCATTGAGACTACAGAGATGAAAGCGAGGGCCAAGGTGCTGGAGACGCATTTGCAGAAATTGGCCAAGAGAAGGGTGCCGAAACCAAGGAAAACGACGACGACTTCATCGTCATCGGCGTCAACTACTTCATCGACTGCGCGTACTAGTGGGACAGATGTTCCGACCGGCGAGACGAAAGAGCAGGAGATTCCGGTGGATGCTTCGGAGCAGGTACCTCTACAACAGGCTCACCCAGAGGAGATTAGAGACGAACTATAGTACAAATAGAGAATTGGTACTTGCTCTTCCTTATGATTACAAGTAATGTAACGTCGGCAACGTGCCCTTAAATATTTATCTATTTATTAATTCCCAGGTGGAGGATGGTTCGTGTTTAAATTGTACATGTCGAGCGAGACTGTCTGTAGTTGATCCTGGGTAATTACTCTTTGAATTACTTGTCTTCAGATGGGGGGTCACGTAATGTGACATGTCACATTCCTGAAATTGTTCTTCATTGTTCTCTAGTTATTGTATCCTTTGTAAAGAACAATGACACCCTTTTATTTCGCTTGCCGGAACCCTGTTGAATGCAAGGGGCAGTTAAAACGTGGTGTATCATTCTTTCCCTCGTTCCACCACCATCTTCCCCATCTACCGTTCACGTCGACTGAGTCGCGTTTCCTTGCTCCTTTCACGTTCACTCTACGCTCGTTAACGATCGATCTTGAACTCTTCCCTTGACTAGACTGACTGCCCTTCTCGTGCTTCTGCTGTGCTTGCCTGGTTCCTTGCACTCGTACTTTTGATAATTCCTCTCAAGTTCTAATATTCCACTCGCATAACAACACGTTTCGAACATAAGTACCTGACTACGCCAACGATGCTTCCTCCCCGTGCCTGTAAGCGACGTTCTGGTCCTATAGCTCTGGATTCTCAATGGTTTTAAGACTTCTTCATCGGCCTGAACATCATTCGCGCTCTGAGTATCATCGCGTTGATCCTCGTCTTTGCCAGTAACATCGTTACTTTGGTGCATGATATTGAAGCTGTCAATCAATTCATAGCAGCCAAAGCCACTGATGCTTCTTCGAGCAACTCCACGATAACAGACATGCTTAATTGTGATTATATTGAGTGCGTTTCGCATCTCTAGTCTAATACCGACATCAGTCTAACATCAATCTCTCGTGCAGAGACAGTACTGTTCCCAATCAACCCGCTGGGATATTCTGGGCTGTCCTCAATAGGTTATTGATCATCGGTCAAGCTGTTGTTCTAGTGTTGTCGGAACTAGGCTGGCCTTCGAAATTTTTTGACCGCTTTTTCCCTGTGCTGGGAAAAGACTTTGGATTAGGTGCTTTGGGTATCATTCAATGCTTGTATGTGTTTTTCTATCTTTCCAATTTTCGATATTGATTGCTACCCAGAATCGGTGCCGCCATATTGTCCCATTTTGTTGATGACTTTACTCTTGTCTCTGCCTTCTTCCTCTTCTCTATCGGCTGTCTTGACATATTTGTCGGCCTCATCTTTCGTCAAGGCGCCAAAACCAAACGTTCTTTGACTTCATGGCGGGAGCATGCAAAGAGTGCGCTTCCAACACATGCAGCGGGAGTGCCGGTAGCTCCGATTGTGTCCCATGCCAAGTCGTTCGTGTCCAACGTCTTTGGGAATGAGAAAGAGAGGCATTCAACCGCATCGGATGATTCCGAAGCTACTACTGCCTCTAGCAAAGCTGGTCTTGGGTTCGGAAGGCAAGGAGAAAAGGCTGCTGCGATGAAAGGTTTGTCCCCAATTGTGTCGTGCAGGATCTTACACTGACAACTTCTTTCGTAGGATACTTTATCACGAAGCCCCTCGAGTCTCTTCCCCGTTATGCACCCAAATAGTCGACTCAAAGCGCTTTGGTAGCTTATAGCCTCTTATTGGAAGCTGGACTTTCTGAGTCGGACTTGTGATTTCTTCATGACCACTTACGATTGTATCCATTCGAGTAGCTTTAGTACTAGTACTTCTCCATATTAATCCCCCTGTAGCATTAGACACATTTGCTCTGAATGTATGTAAGATCCGAATTCTCACATCATTGAAGTTGGCTCAGTATGGTTTCCTCTGGAGATCTTCATCACTGTCTACCTACATCAACCTCCGACCAATTTTTTCAACATCTGCTTATAGCAAAAAAAGCATTTTGTAATTACTGACTCCGGTCGTTTGTCGGAACGAAACCAGGAAATCTGTACGTATATCCTACAACTGCCCGAGAAAATCGATTTGTATCAAACCCCGTTATCATGGAGCAGTCAGCCTTATACTGGAAGAAGACCTGTGTTCGTGGTACCGAGAAGGTGAGCAATCCTTTCTTTGTAAAGTTATTACTGTTCACTTAGACTTGTTTCCCTTCGACAGTTCCTTCAGAGGTGTTCTGCACTTAGATGGCTGCAGAAGGGTCCAGGTCTCGACCAAGAGCAAATACAGCGACCGCTTTTTCGTCATTCTCATGGCGCAAGCCAAAAGTTGAAACTCAAGTCACATCTTATACAGCTCCGTTATCGGTTGACGAGCTCATCCAATCGCTGCTGCCTCCTGCCGTTCCAGGCCTGGCTAATGCTCGTGCTCTAGCCAGTGCGCTGTGTACATATTCTCCTCTGCCTCGCCATACAGTCCTCATGCCAGTCTTGGCTGCACTGTGTGCTTCAGACGCTCCAGTGCCGCTTCAGGCAGCTGGATTCGATATACTCTCTGCATATTGGGAAAACGGAGAAGCGAAAAGTCTTGAACTGGCCGATCGTATGTCTTATTTCGCCCTCTTCACCGGTCAGGTGGCGGCAACATGGACTACAGAGCTATGGGAGCCCAAGTTCAAGGCATTGAGGGCCATCACCAAATTCGGTATAGAGATTTTGGGCATTGAAGTTCAATTCTTCAATGTACTCAAATCATGGATCATGGATGCGTTCGAACATCTCTTCGTACTGGATCCCAATGAACGCGCTGAAAGGGCTGAACGAGAACGAAGTATCGAAATTCTCTCCGCTTTTCTGAACTCTGTCATTGACAAACCAGAGGTCATGGCACGAATAACAGATGAAGAGTTTGTGGGTGTATTAGAGTTTTACGGGAGCATGGTCGACCGATGTATCGACCTACCTTCAAGACCTACTTCGCCAGGATCAGCTCCCGAGTCCAGGCCCTCTCTTACACATCACAGACAGCAGTCATCTATCTCAATCGCATCGCTACCGTCTCCTACATTCTCCAGCCCTCCTTTATTGACGCCGAAACCCGCCGTCAAGCAACCGGTTGACATTGCTGTCTCCCTTTATATCAATCGCCTCACCAAGCAAATCAAGCAACTACCTCCTACAACTCTGGATGTAATACTCCCTCTGCTCTTCCGTGCTCTCGCAAGCTGCGCCTCCCCTCTTACTCGACTTACCGTCACGTCTTCACGCAACATCGGGAAACGTTCCTTCGTCGAAGACTGCATCAGCGAAACATTAAATACTATCCTCTCTGGCCCATACGCGTCCACCTGCTTGCGCATACTCCAACGCAACTTATATCCCTCACCAAAGATCGACGATAGCACTCTCCCCAAAGAAGTACAAATGGCAATTCAGACGTCGCTCGGTGCACTACGCAGTTTACGAGAATATATCAGGCGAACCCTATCAACTAGACTCGCAAGAGCGTACATCTCAAAAGAAAGCGCGATTGGATACTCTCATTCCGGAGCGCCTGCCCATCTGGACCTTTCGAGGGATATGTTGGAGCGTGCCTGGCCCAAGGTCGAGTCTTCGTCCTCCTTTTCTGCGGCAAATTCGAATGGCTGGGATGCAGCAAGGTTCAGAAAGTCATTAGCTGGTAGTACGCATGCTTGGGTGGAGTTTACGTATCGAAAGCAGAGTGACGATGGCACTAGTGAGAATACGAGTGCAATAGCGACCAGGGATGAAGGTGGAAATGGGATTGGAAATGACAACGATACGTGGGTGAAAGAAGGAAAAGAAAGGGTTCTAGAGGAAATTGCTGGAATTCTGAAGGATGTAGTCCATGAGATCGAGTCAAGAGAAGAAGAGAATACGAAACTTGATGAAGAAGAAGCTCGAACTGTCGGAGAGACGTTATTTCAACTAGCTGGGTATGTCTTGCTACTCAGGTGTGTCCCATTTCCGTCGTCTTGTTATTCCTAGTTTACTTAATAGACTTATAGGAATCCCGACGCTACCCCCTATTTAATGCCACTCTCCCAACCATCCACCGCCGCATCGCCATTCCTCCGTAGCCTTTGCTTCCTTTTCGCCCTCGACCACACGATGACGCTCACACCACCCTTGTCCACAACTCTACTACACATATCCTCCCACCTCTTTGACTCGGACACTGCAAAATTGCCACAAATTATGCGGGAGGAGCTGTCGCCTACTACTCCGCAGTGGTTGGGGAATTGGAAGACGCTGTTGGAGAGCCCGTTGGCGATGAATAGTCGAAAGGCACTGACGAGGAGGGCGCTGATGAAGGTACTAGAGTGTACATATGAAGACGTGAAGGATTTGAGGGGATGATTCTGAACAATGTATGCAACGTTCCAACTGGAAGCGATATAGTCGATGATAATTCCACTTTGCAATTCCCTGTCACGGGCTGTCAAAACCTAGTACTCACCACACCAGTTTTGCTTCTCGAATTTGGGTTGACACAGCCCATATGGAGCCTGCGCACGAACCGAGCTAGAACCAATCACTTCTGCGCCTTCAATTAGCCATGGTGCTAGCTGTAAATTAGCATCAGCGTCCAACCGAGCGTAAGCTAGGCAGACCACTGACTTTTTACTGCTACAGTCGGCTGTCTCCGAAGATAAAGTCCTTACAGTTATCGGAGAGGTCAGCTAGTGAGGTGGTTTCGAGCTTGCGAAAGCTCTCATCAGGGGTTACCCGCTACCGCTACCACCTGCACCTCTAACTCAGTTTTAGGAATACTACTACTGAGCCTTTATACCCGAAAGGAGTCCAGAGCCGGACCTGCAACTGATCGTGATAACACTGCTATCAGCCAGAGTACGTTACCCTTTAACCTTCCGCGAGGGTTCCAGCTTCGTTTAGCGCTTTCCAGCTCTAGGGCTCTGTGAAAGTGTGAGTTGGGGGTTGCCGAGCGTAGCGAGAGAGAGAAACACAGGAAATTCCGCCGCTCAGGTGGGCGGGACTCCTTGCTAGTTTCGCGATTGGACTCAAGAGTTGGAGGTGACTGTATTTACGATTACATTTGAATGTACGGTATCAGATTGAAAACTAGAAACAGGTTTCATTCATTGCGTAATTTTCTACTGGGAATTTATTAAAATTGTGCTTTGGTCCGTAAACAGATGGGGTGTGAAAACTTAATGACAGTGTGCAGATGGTTTGCTGGGGAAATTGTATGTAACCTCGGGCAACGTACGTGTTGGTTATGAAAGGAAGAGTGCAGACCAACTATCCAATGTGTTTGCTGGGAACTGCTTGCCACTCAGCTGGACGTCGATGCTGACTGGTCATCTGAACTGATAGTTTACACATTGGGGAATGAATTAATCTTCCCCTTGGTCCGAAAACCTGGATCTGCAAACGACCATGTATTAACACTGCTGCTGGTCATCACCCTGTCTTAGTTACCCAAGGCAAAATTAATCACAAACAAGATGTGGCATGGGTTCCCCTGCTGATCTTGGTTTCTTCGGGTTCCATGCAGCCGTAAACGAGTCTGGAGCTATAAAATATGCCATCTTGAGTCAACCAACAACTAATTCGCATGCGAATAATTTTGCCGGTCAAGTTTTGCTCTCGCATCTTCACAGGAGTGGAGTTTTTAGCTTGGGAAGGTACTAGAGTATATATATGTATACATGCAATGCCCGCTCTGTCCCAGCTGAAAATATCTGCTACTACTACCACAAATGTGCTCCATCTGGGAGGTATCATGGTTGGCTACAAACTGGCTAGAGACAGATACGATTCCACCAAGCCAACATCTGTGCTTGCAAACTCTATGTGTACCACAGTGTCGCTGTTCAGCGAGATGTTTGCCAACAACAAACTTATAGATACAATGAATCTTCTAGCCATAGAGCCCTTGGGTCATGGCACAACAAGGTGCCCCACGGAACATTTCACCTACTGGGACAGTGCTATAAATGGCCCTGCAGGTGATGGACAATCTAGGTATCAAGGAGGCGTTCGCATTTGGCGCAAGCCAAGGCGGGTGGACCGTTGTCCGAGTGGCATTGATAGCGCCGGATAGAGTGAGTAAAATGTTGTGTATGTCAGAATGACTCAAATGAATTCTCGAATTAGATCCTTATGCCAACAGGAACTTCAATGGATTATGAGTCCGCAGACTCGCGCAGCAAAGGCGCCTGTGATTCTAAGCTGAGGCTAAACCCATTCTATCAGAAATGGTCCAGCCTGGCCCCTACACCAAACTTCATTCTTGACGATGTTTGGTGTGAAATGGTCGTTGATCTTGGGTTCCCAAAAACTGTTTCGACAGCACAGATCAATTTCTGGAACTCGACAATGAAGTCCGTGTAGAAAGCAGACGAGGGCAGGAAGAAAGTCAGAGGGGCTCTACTCTGTTTACTCGAAAGAGATGGCCTTTCGTTGAGATTGAGAAATATAAAGTGTCCCGTGAACTGGCTGCAGGTTGGTCTTGTTTCGATTTGTCATTCGTGCAGAGATCCTAAATATTGCGAGGGAAATCAAGACATGCCCTTTGGCGCAGTACTCGCAACTGAACAGATCAGACTATTCACATCCTCAGAGGAGGCCAAGCTGCAAGTTATCAAGGGTGGTAGTCATTACCTCAATGCATCAAATCCAATTGAAATTGGGGATGCATTACTGGCAGATGGTCAAAAAGTATGCACCAGCGAAACTGATGTAGTATGTAATGTACTTACATATGCCAACGTAGAATGTCAAAGTTGAATCCTCCGCGAAGGACCAATACACGTAGGAACCAAAAGTAAGATTAAAACTCTTTATTTGATGATAGACAACTAACTGCCAAAGCTTGTCAACGCCAATCCTCCAACCCACACCATTTCCATCACGGCACTACCGATTGGTGTTAACTTGACTGTCATCAATTGGTCCTCTTTTTCTCCCATCTCCATGGCAGGCGGCCTGTTCCCAAGAGCATTTGCATTCTCCTTGCTGCTCAAAACCCTGCATAACCCCAGTTCTATCAATGCTTCTGGGTCAAATTCAAGCCCGGCATCACGTGAGTAGGAAGAGGCAATTACACAGAGTTGAGCAGTGGAAGGAGAATTAGAAACAGGAGTTGTCGTAGCGATGCTAGCCTCAGAAACAGTATCATTTAACCTGGGCCTCTGCGCGAAGGCACTTTCTAACGGACCATTCACAGAAACACCCTGTTCTGGAATTCGAATGCCTGTGCCCTGCAGCTCTTGATAAGAGATCAGCCGGGCAATAGCACGGAAACTAGGGAGAAGAACCTTCAATTGGGAATCATAGATAGATGAACCCTTTGAAGATTCTCCCATTTGCAATGACTTGTAAAAAACTAGCAGATATGTCCGACTCTCTACTAAGGTCGGAGGAATTTGAAAAGGGAAAGAACGTTGAGAATATACGTCCGTCTCTGCTGGCCAAAGAGGGAGGAGCATAAAGAACGCATCTGCTGGGACAAATGACAGTACGTCGTTCTTTTTATGCAGCTTAGGCATTATACCTCTGACTTGGATCTCATGCAAACGGTCTCTCTTTATAGCATTGCTATTCTTTGACCTCTCGCTGTCCTTATCTCTATCCTTAGCCGGCAACAGACCAACATACTCAAATGAATCCTCCAGTTGGCCAAGTACGTTCCGTTGGATTTCTTGTTGTTCCCTGGAAGTAAAGGTAACCCAGGGAGGGTCATACGGGATCGATATATCTGAGCCAGTGGAATGAGTCGGTGTGGTATCTCCAGTACTGACCGACTGAGCTGTGGTTGCGGTACTCCCCGTGCTAGAAGTAACCTTCGAGTTGGAGCTATGACCGGATGTGGAAACTGATGACAAAGATAAATCCCAAGGTAAGAATCGTTTGAGGATTTTCGCCGGTCTCGATGGAGCTGGAGGTATTGGAGACAAAGTACCGAATGAGTGAGGAGGGTGATCAAGGGTTCCGTATGCGCGTTTGTGGTTTTCTCTAGACTCTAGTTTATTCTGAGCTTGGACGCGGATATGTTGACCTTCGCTGACACTACGCTCAGGCCCAATGTCATGACTTCTTGTGAACTCTGCTGATTTGCCATAAGCTGGAGCTGATTGAGTGCCAACCGTGTCTTGCACAGTTCTGCTATTTTTAGCCAATGCTAAAGGCATCGAGGCGTTTTGTCTAAACCCTCTGTTCTCTACGCCACGTTGATCAAGCTCAATTCGACCCTCAGATTTTACTGGGCCGACACGGTAACTGGAACGTTGTTTCCCCCTGAATGAAGAGATATAGAGGCTGGTTTGCTTCTTCACCTTGGTCTTTCCATCTTTCTCTTTAATGGTCTGGTCGTGCCCAGGTGAAAATGCCGCCCGTGCCGCCTCGTGGCGGTCTATGACCGTCCCCAATTTTTTTGTTGTCGCAGTATTAGTAAATGCCTCCTGGACATCTCGAGGTGCAAGCATTACAACGTGAAATCGCCCAGATGCAGATTCTTTGTCCTCTTTCGAACTTGCTCGATACTGCCGGCTGATTGAGAATGCAGCAACCCTGGAGTGTTTGTGTACCAAGATAGAGGGGTGTTGAAAGTCACGGCGATGCGAACGAAGGTTGGAGGTAGCAGAATCTACAGTGTCAGAATTAGGCACCGGAGGATCGCTGTGAAGCTCTTGGTCAGGTGCAGAAGATGAAGATGGGTCTTCCGGGGTAGTGGAATTTAGATGTTTGATTTGGCGATTAGAGGAGCCTATGGTGACTTATCATATCGAAACAAACCTATCTTAGAGAATATAACATACTGGTTGCCACGACTTGAATTTTGTCCTCTTCCCGTAAATGCTTGATGATGAGCCTCTGTTGCGGTGGTTTTCCAACCGGAACGCGAAATCCTAGAATCATTCATTTATCAGAGTCCGAAAAACCGAAGTTAACACTGACCTAACAAATTCGTGTTTAGACTTTGACTTCCTTCACCTCGGCTGTTGGCGTTGACGGTAGCATCAGCAGAAGTGAGATTCCCTCCAGATCTAGGAGACACATCATCTCTCGCGACAGTAAATTTACCCAATAAGAAGTTCTCCCATACTTCTTCAGCGCCCACTGACATCCCGGTCCAAGTTGCATCTTTCTCTTTGTCTTTCTTTTGTTCACCGGTGCTATTTATACTACTATTCTTCTCCATCTTACCAATCTCTGTCCCCTTCCTGTCCGAATGCGACAAAAAATTTCCCCTCTTCTCCTTGCGAATGACCCATTCCCGCCTCATACCCGCGTAGTCAGGCCCGCCCCAGACCATTAGGGAGCGGGCGAAAGAATCATCGTAGGCAAAGGAGCGGATTGAAGCAGATAAGTCCGTCGACGGGGAGGAGACTATAGCAGGGTCAGTAACGGGATGGGCAAAAGGGGCATCAGGCGAGATGGGAGAAGACGAGGGTAGAGATGTAATAGGGCTAGAGGTGAGCGGAAAAACTGCCGAGTCCTGTAATTCCCACGGTAACCGTTCTGCAGCAGGCTCTGTTTCTGTGTTTGTTCTTCGTACTTCTCCTTTAATGGTCCGCGCAGGTGAGACTGGCGACATTGATTGCAAAATCTCAGCCTGTGCTTCCTTCGTACGTGAAGGGGATAAAGGTAAACTCGATCCGATTCCCAACGCTCCCAAGTTCGCGAAAACACTGCGTTTACGTCTCACTGTACTAGAGGATAGTGATGGCGTTGATTGAACTACATTCGGCATCCCATTTGCTGAGTTAATTTCAGACTGATCAAGAAGGGCTGTTAGATCTTTATGTGGAGAAGCACTGCGGTGTTTGTGTTTGCCTGACGGGAAAGAGGATCTGGGCTGTAATATGGAGTTCTCCGAACCAGCCTGAGCTAAACTTGACTGTAAATAGTTCGTCCTTGAAATGCCTGTTGTTCCAGTACTCATTGGATGGTTTGAAAACGTGTTTTCACCAACACTAAGTGCAGCTGTTGTCGTAGCCGCTCTCGCTCGCCTTCTCTCCGGAATTGCATGAGAGAAAGGTGCCGGGATTGAAAGATCGTCTTCCCATCCCATTGGAACACCACGGACATGGTCGTCTCTTTCTGCTCGCTCCATACGTGCTCCTCGTTCTTCGTCTTCAGCTCGTTTAACATCCACATCAGGTCGATCAATACTCGAGCCCTGTACAAAGTGTAACTTCTCCAATACTGCATAAGGCATAGGAGACGTTTGAGAGATAGTGTTCCCACCTAGAGGTAAACCGGAGGTGATGTACTTCAAGTCATAACCAGCTAAGGCATTCTGTGCAGCAGATGTGGAAGTCGGTGAAGGAGCACGCGCAGCAGATGTGGAGAGGGATCTCAGCCTACCCCTCGGTAAAGGAGCAGCCACATCAGAGGGAGAGGTAGAATATGGCCTAAGAAAATGATGCGAACCAGATATGGGGCTGATGCCAACGTCGTTGCTCATATTAGAGGATTCCATACCAGGGGAGTCCAAAGTTAGACTACGAGTCAGTGTTGGATTTGATAGATCATGATCACTGATGAGGTTAGAGACGGCATTGATGTCCTGGGAAGCCTGATGTTAGTATCAGATCAGAACCAAGACAGTGCCAATGCGCCAATGAGCTCAAACCCACCTCTGGTTGCTCATTTGTAGTGACATCCAGTCCATAGTCAAAACGCAACGAGCTAACGCTCAAATGCATATTTGAGGAGGCGGCCGATTCCAATGATATTCGCCCCGGATTTGCATCAGATGGGCGTGGCGCATCATCATACACGAACACGCCCTTCGCCTGCTCATACTCTTCATCGTACGAGGAAGACCTTCGAACAGAGGAAATAGATAGATCGTCGCTATCATACGGTCGATCTCCATCTAAAAGAGGACCTACGCCTGATGCAGCGGAGGAAGCAGGGCGAGAAGACGATATGGATATGGTCTCCGCATCTGCATCGGCGCGAGTCCGGGCATGGTCGGAAGTGTATGAAGGAGCATACGAATGACTTCTAGAGAGATGGGAACTCGCTGCATCGTACCCAGTGTCATAGCCTGAGTATATAGAAAAATCACTTCTGCTTTCAGGTCGCCTTTCTTCGTCATTGACCCGCTCGCGCAACTCGGATGACTGATCCCGATCATTCATTTCTCTGATTTTGTTACCGAAATTACTTGGTCCACGTTGGTAATAATTAATTTGTTGTAATTGCGATGGATGACTGCGTAGGTGAGTGTCAGGTTGGTCTGAAAGGAGAAGATTGAACGAATAGAATGGAGAGAACAAAGACAAAGAGCTCACCGACCGGGTCGTCCAACGACACCACACTTGCTCTAGGTGTAACGTCTCTTGATCTTCCCCCTAGCCTTCTTCTACTTTCACCGTCGTCCGAACTACTAGAGCTCGTCTCATTCTCTTCCCTCCTCGCGATCTTCCAGCGTTTATCCTCTTGATCGACAACATCTGAAGCCGGATTACCAAATGAGAATGCCTTTAGGTCCTCGATCGTCGATAGATAGTTTTTCTGCCAAGCATCAGGGTGGGATTTGTAGGAGGCATAGGTTGTTCTCATGGAAGTTGAAGACCAAAAGCCGGGATTATCGGAAGGTCTGTATCCAGAGCCATTGTTTGGATTCGACGAGGAAGGCATGAGCCCAGGCATATTGGAACTGGGACCGGCAGTGGGTTGGCCATGGTACTGTTTTTGTTGGGAACGTGTTGAAGGATAATCATCCATCCAGTATTTGTCAGTCCTGATTTATTGGTATGTAGGTAGCGGAAAGCGCTAAAGTTATCCGAATGAGCAAAGTATGAATATGAATTTGAGGTTATACCACGAACTATGTTTGGTGTTTTGACACGGTACAACAACCTGTATCGTCCCGTGAATCTGCTTTGTATGATTAGATCAAAAGTGAGCTGTGTAAAACGAGGAAACAAGTGTCACAGACTCACTTTGAAATGAATGTGCAACTCCTAATAATGACGATCTGAGGCTTTGCCGTCGTACAGATAATGGTACAGCCAATCAGCATCCACCGTCACAGGAAAGAAACAAAGAAATGGACTTCGTCGTGATTCAAGTTCCGTAAAGGTATGGGAAAGAATCAGCAAGAGAAATACACAATTCGTTCGTATATATTCCGTGGTATATCGTGAGTGTCCAAATTCCCAGCTTACAGTTCTCAGCTAGCCCCGCGTCCCCGAGTTCTGTTTCCCAGCTGCTCAAAGCGCTCAGCAATAGCAGTAGATCCTTGTACAAGTTGTTGGCTTCCGTGCACCTAGACGTATGGACTTCCCAAGCCAAGTACAAGCCAAGAGTATCGGATGGTATAGTGTTACAGTCACTGATAACGAATGAGGTTGGTGGAGTTGGTGGATTGAAAAAAGCGAGAAAACAGATAGATTTAGAAGAAGAAAGCCAGATTCCAAATGAAATAGACGCAGACAAGATCAACGAAGGGGAAAGAGGATGCGGGATTCGAAGATTGATTGCAGGATTGATTCTGTCACTCGAGCACATGGAAGCTTTCGCGCGGAAAAAAGCTTCCGTCTCTTCCTATTGATCGATCTAAATGACACGTGGTACTCCTTGCGATGAGATCTGAATTTACAATGAACCCTGAGTGAACCAACGCTCTCCATGCAAATTCAAAAGAGAACGTAATGTAAGATGTCCCTGGCGAAAGAGCAGTAAAGAAAGCGACAGAAACAAGAACAAGGCAGGTATACAGGGTAAATAAGGTATCTACGTATATTAGATGCGTCGTGGTCTCATGATGGTAAAGGGGGAACGGGAGGAAGGTCTGCATTGTGTCTCTTTACACTGTTATTCGGCCTAGTCAGCTTGCGGGCCTCGGCCTGTTGAGCACGTTTGTCCTGGTCCTGCTGTAACTGTGTCAGGATTTGTAGCTGTTGCGCGATAAACTCTGACGTTCCCGGTCTGGTCAATGAAGAGTCAGTGGTATTGTAGGAACGGAAAAAATTAAATATACCGCATTCGAAGAATTTGCATGATAGTCTGTCCATTGGTAATTTCTTTCTCCTGCTGTTTCTCCTTTTTCCGCTCCTTGATGGTTCCAAGGTTACGCTGTTGATATACACTCTTCGCCCGCTTCTTGATAGTTCCCGCCGATGAGCGAAGACTCTGTTGCATCATGCGAACACATTCCTCCATGAGCTCGTCGCTATCAAAATCAAATGTCATTATTAAAGAAACCTTCAACAACTGGGAACGTACGTGGACCAATCGTAATATAGCCGTATCGAAACGACGTCTCGATACTTCTGGTTTTGCAACACTTCGAGGGGAACAGGTCCTTCACCACCAGCGTAGAAATAATCACGCAGGAACTAGGTGAGAGAGAGGTGAGTAAGCAATTATCAGCTTTCATAGTGAGTTAACTGACTTTCAACCATTTAAACACGATGTCGACCTCCTTGTCACTAAGAGGTTTCATATCGCTGGATACTTCTGACAACGGAGGGACCAGAAGACTTTCCAGTACAGTCAAAATTTCTTTCCATACCCGGGTCATGACTTTCTCCTTCGCTGTTTCGCTGAGATATGTGTTGAGAGTTTGAAGGTTGGCATCAAAGTAGTCAAAAAGAGGCAGAATGGCCTGTTCAATCTCGACATCGGTGAGCTCTTCAGGACGAACTCGTGGTTTCTCTCCAGATGGGAGCGGTATTTGTACTTCACTGGCGGAACTGCCCAAAGCTGACCGATACAACGCAGTGACATTACCCAAAGCTTTGTTGACGTCTAAGCCTAGACTATTCGCTTTGAGGAGAGTCTTAACGACGGATCGCGAAAGACATTGCCGTATAAACGGAGTCATCTAGATGTAAAGTATATCAACCAGTGAAGCCACAAAGGATGTATATTTACCTTGTCAATAAATATACGAAGCATGTCTGATTCTGCTCTCTTCAAGAAACGGAATGCACGTCCGAAGTAAAATTGAATGTCATCTTTTTCACCTTCCATGCTTACTCGAACAAGCACCCGTCCATTAGAATCAAGGTCCATCCATAGGTCGTGCGTCATTAGATCACCGAAACGACGTGGATCCAGACACAAGTATGCTCTCCCTACGGTGTCGTGTTTGCCAACTAATGCCCGATCGCGAACACTGACCATAAGCCATAACGGCTTCTCTACAGAGATATCAAAAGTCTCGTCCCCTGAAAAAATCAGATATATGGCAAACGGAAGAAGTATTACCAACGACTCACAACGGGGCGCAGCGCTTTCGTATATAGTTCTTGTTTTTGCAAGTCTGTTACCGCCTTCATCGCTTAGCGTGACAAAAGTGTCCAACTTGCTAGTGAGGGAAGTTTCACTGGACATTAACCCTTCAGCCAGCACGACTTTGACACTAAACAAGAATCGTTCTCGTTCCACCTTCTCCGGGACAGGTGGGCCAGAATCTGCTACGACTCCAGCTAATTTATCAACCTCCACCTGATTGTACATATTGTCTAGTAATTTTCGCGCGGCCTCGACGTTGTTCAACTTGACGCACGATTCCGGTTGAAAATTGAAGGGTTCGACCTTCTTTTCGCCCTGGATAGCAAGTTGCCTCGCCTTTTCTAGCCAAGCGGAAGATTTTTGAGGCTGCAGGTAATCGTTTGGCCGAGGAAACATTTCCGCAAGGAACTTGGTCTCCACGCTTCGACAATATTGTTCAACGGCCTTCGCAATCGTCTACAAAAGATATTCATATCCAAGCGATTTGAGAGACAAAGACGAGAGTGCTACCTTAGACAGTGCAGTGAAGAATCGAGCATTCTGATACTCATCCTCCCACTCGAGATCTTGTAGGAAATTGATAGGACTTCGTAGAGAGTCGAACAAATCTACGATTGACGAGCTGTGACCTTCGCCACCTTCGGCTTGAAACTACTAGAGGGTAAGATAGAGCAATGTATAACTATACTAGAGTGTACCTTGTCCGCGGCTATGGCCTATTTAAGAATACGTCAGTCGACGGCGACGCAGAGCAAACATTATCTCACAGCTTCTACCCAATTAGATGTTTTGTCGTCTGTATTGGTTAGCCACTGAAGTACGTAAGGCTCGAAGAAACCAGTGAGATTGAAGTCAACTCGTTGACTAGAATAGCATCAATATTTGTGGTGTTTGATTATCAAAAAACATACTCTGGAGCAAATGCCGCCAGCATGGAAAGCAAGGTCTTCGTTCGTCGGTATAATGCAAAAATATCCTGGATGGGTATGTCTGGCGTCGGACCGTTCATTGAGGACTCAAAAAGGCGCTTTTGAGACGATTGTAGCTCAGTCACAAACATAGGGATTTGCACTTCCACAACCAGCGACACTAGATCAAGTTTGCTAGAAGTAAATGAGACTCGGAAAGAGAAAGAGACTGAGTAGAGATTAACCTGAGAATTGGTTCAGGGAAACGCTTGTCCAACGTTTTTGCAGACTTCTCTAGCTCATCAGACAAGAGAAGTAATGGCAACGCTCGGTTAACGCCTGGAGCTGATTGTAACTCGCGCAGCTTGGAATTAAAGCTCTCCATGGCCACTTGTCGAACTCGATTCTGAACGTCCGACACACGAGCACTGACATCCACGTTAAATCGATCCAGAAATCCACTATCTCGGACATGCTCGAGAATGGACAGGTACGGTTCGATTTCGGAAGGTTTGAGATGTGGTATGGAGTCCATAGAATGGTATAACGAGGAGAGGAAAATATTGAAAAGGCTTCCATATATATTGCAGACGTAGTCAACCTGTGAAAACCAAGTAAAGATAACAAAGACATGATGAAAGTATGATAAACGTACATCTATGAGAGGCCACTTATCCAACTCCATGTCGTGCATAGCGCGCACAATATTCTGCAGAGCTTCAGGTATACATTCAAGAGGTACGTCATTACGCTCGTAGAATTGCTTCACTAGGTCAAGGAAGCATGACGCCCGATATGCATGCCCTATCCGCCATCGGATAGCACATTCGTTTAAGAGGTCGATGTGAGGAGCGGATAAGATACCCAGTGAGACTTCGTCATTGTCGTCAACTTCGGGACTGAGCATGAGTTCCAAATCTGCGATGAGACATAGCTCCAGTAGTCGTTTGTAAAATCGCTTTGGATTGGGAGGAATGTATGTGAAATGGTGTCCAGCCTCGATGTCGTCTTCATCGCCATCTTCTGGTGCTGTTACGTCGACGAAGTCACCGCCGAGGCCGTGTAAAGAGAGCCGACTACTAATTGAGCCTTGCCGGGAGGTCTGTGTTTGAGAGTACATGGATCCAGGACGAGCAGAAGACGAAGATGCCCCGACAGAAGGCAATACATCTGATGGTGTGGATTTAGCCAATTCTGGATTGAATTGCACCATGGCCACCATCATCTGCTGGAGTTGAGTCGTTTCCAATGTCTTCCAATGTTGCCAGGCATCTTCGCTTTCGAAATCTTCTCTTCGTCCAGGAAATGGAACGCCTGCGTTGATATTTTTCAAGCAGGTCTACAAGACATTGAGTTTGTTAGCCATTTTTTGCGGGATGGAAGACAGACCTTGAGATCAGCAAGAGCAGCCTTTAGCCCAAAACAATCAACAAAAATTCCTCTCCATGACACAGAACACTTACTTTCTCTGTACACAACGCTCTTAGTTGATCAACCTCTTTCTGAACAGAAGATATGGAAAGCCTGAATAGAGATGCGACCGTCTTCACCAGTGCCATGTCGGAAACATTGCCACTTATTGTCAACGAAGCGACCGGATCACGATCTCTAGATGTAGACGATGAATCATAGCCAGAGTCAAAAGATTGAGCTGGGCCGAGTTTTGCCGTATACATATCCAGTCTTCCCAGTAGCTCTAGGGAGACGTGATTCAAGCCTCGGAGGCTTTCCCTGAGAAGTTTGACAAATAGAGCTATATGATTGTTGAGCTCAAACTTCCATGAATCACCGGTGAGAGTAGGTTCCTTCTTCAGTACACCGGTGGCATGTGTCGCAAACATTAGAATAAGCTCCTCAATCTTTCGGTTTTCCTTCATTTGACGCTTGAAGCTATCCACCATGAACTGCCCATAAAACTTGCCCATCGTTCTCCTTACAAGCTGGTCCGAGTATCTGTAAGAGTGTTTCCAGTCAGCCGAAGGAAGTGATATCCAAGATCACGCACGCAGAATCCTTGCCCATTGCAATATCCTGCAGCTTTTGCTCCAACACTTTGATTAATTTATCGGGAAACTTCACGCTTTTGGAATTGGGTCCATCTCTCAGATCCTTGATCATGTCGCCGATAGAGAAATTGGACAGAGCTGCCAATCTGGACGAATGCTCTCGATCCTTTGAGTCGCTAGATTTCATCTCTGCAGTCGTCGTGGGTTTGGGGATCATTAGATAGCTCAGAAGGCTGGATTTCCAGAGGCTGATTAGAAACTGGATAGATAGTCATGAAATAGGAAGCTCACGCTACTCTGAGAACATAACTGGGCGAAAACCCGAAATAAGCTGCGAGACGAGGCATAGTAACTACTACACGCACTTGAATAGTTCATCATCTGTAACGCGGTATTTGGATAACCGTTTTTCATGCGCGAAACTGCCATAACTCCTCCTTGACATGGGCTGTGATGAACTGTCTGTTTGTACGAAGACTGGAGAAGCCTTGAGAAGCGTTGCCTAGAGAGACGAGATTCCGGAGGTCTCTTATGATAAAGTTGGAGGAAAGTCAGCTGGAAGGGAAGAACAGAACAGATTAAACCCTCCAATTACCGGAAACAAGGGAGAGACGGAAGTATTATTATTAGTAAGCAAGCGAGCCGGGAGGCAAAACAGGTACAGATATACATGCTTTTTTTTGAACTCTTTTATTCCGCGTGTGTGTCAAGTGAATACTAAGGCGCGGGGAGTGATAGCAAGTTATTCCAGACAGATATACATGCAACTCCTGATGATATACAGTATTGTTAGAATGAGGAAGTAAAGTCCCGGAACGCTTCTTGTGCTAAAATACCATCCTTTTGCCCCTTGTCATCAACAGAGTCAACTACAGAGCCGTTCTCTTTCGTGTCAGATCCACTCGCCTTGATCTGTTGATCCTTAAATCTCCTAATAGCAGACAGCCGTTCTTGCCAGTTTGTCCGTACATCCACCCGCAGTGTATCGCCGTCCGTACGCGAAAAAACGTATGCAAACCAATCCGCCAGTAGACTGAGTTGTCGCACTAGCAGTGGAAGGTTTTCCGCACTAACTAACTTGTAGTGTCCAACAGGCGCAAACTCTATCATACCATCTGCCCGTTGTACAACGACTTTGAAATACTCGGTTTCATGAAAGCTGCTCGAATATGCAGAGATGTGCCCGACCGAATGCGGTTCAATTACAATGTTGACGAACTGAAACTGTGTTGCCAGTGTGTCAAAGCGATACGGCATCCCCGAGTCATTCCAAACAATGCGAACGAAATCGTTTCCAATATGACGTTTCTTGAACGTCGAATGCTCGTCGTGAGGGTGTGAGGGCATCATTGTTGCTGTGTGATAGAGAATCTGACCAATATCGTCCCACCATGCATATGCATATTCACCATCCTCGTCAGGATTTAGTCCTCCGGCATACACATCGATCTGGCCGCGTAGGTTAATTAAGCGCCCAATTCCTTCGAGAAAAGTGGTGTAAGCGGGAGATCCATGGGTATTGCGCAGGATCTCAATTTCTGTCGCTTGACCTGGGGCAACGTACATTATTCCGACCTTGTGGGTGTCAATGACAGGCATTCGGTCGAGATTGGCAGTGAATTTGGGTACAGCAGCCGAATCTACAAGCATACGCACGTTGGAAGGTCCGAGGCGATCTGGGTATGAAGAGAGCTGAAGAGCGAAGAAGGAGGGATCAATAGCAACATCTTTGCGCCTCTGTGATGGTGCAGTCCTACTCCATACATATCCAGCTAACGGATCTGGCCGATGAGGCTCCTCCTGATTGGTCTGGGGGCGACCCAGGAGATCATGTACTAAATGCCGTTGTTCTCCGCGATCCTATGGATCATCTTCACATTCTACCCAAAGAAGAAGGAAGAAAAAACTCGCCTCTTCTTTCCCATCTTCATCCGCATCTGGTCGATGCGCTTGAGAAAACTCACGATCCATTAGATGAACTGCTGGTATTGTGAACATGTCTGGATCTACATCTCCTGGACCAACTAAAGGAACGTTCTCTAGCCTGCCTAAGAATTTTGTATACCCTGAAGGTCGCCGAGAAAGTAGCTCAATCCAACCAAGTTTTCTGAGTGCGCGAATAGTGACAATGGAGTTACCGAGAAGCCATGTCTTCTCGCTTGTCGCTGTATCTGCAAGAGAACGAGAAATACCTTGCCCTTCAGTAGCAGACGTAGAGTTGATGACAATGTCCTGAAGGAGAGAATTAGCTGGTCGTGGGTCTGCACTCGCATAAGTGTATCTGGCCAACCAGTCGAAGCACACTTCGGTAGGATCATCAACTTGGTCGTTCCCTTCGTTGGCAAGGAGTAGCTGCCTAGTAATGTACCGGAGATATTTTGGTCTATCTGGAAGTTTAACGGCTAGAAACCAAACGTAGACCAGATGATAAGATAATATCCTAACGTGCTGTGATAGGGCCCATGATTTCATGGGGGAATCAGGCGAATCCGCCCTGGTCATCCGATTGTGGTGTTGAAGATATTGAAGAGCAACGCCGAAAACCATTTTGTAATCATTTTCCACAAAATTGCTGTAGAGCGGAGGATGAGAGCCAACAATTGAAAGAAAACTCAAGATGTGAACAGCCATATCAGGATTAGACATGATCTGTGAGAGCTTTTCGAGTATGCTGGAAAGATAACGTATGACGGAAGGCTGTAGCTCAAAGACAGATACGGACAAGGCATTGAGACAACACATGATAGTTGCCGGTTGACCACTCAGGCCACCAAGAAAAACTTCGACCAGCGAATGCCTCTGCTTTATATCGAAGTACCCTTTGTAGCTAACAAGGACGGACAAGGTGTGATAGCACAAGCCATGCGCATCCCGTATCTTGATACCAAGTGGCCATCGTTCAATACTTCGAGCAAAAGTGCCACCTTCGAGTACTCCCAAACACAAGATAGTTAAGATTTTGGATATTACGACCCGGGACTTGGGCCCACAAAAGAGGTGTTTATTGGCGAGTTGTATTGGGAGGTGGCAAAGCACATAAGACAGTATGTCCCAGCTTTTTTCTGACTCTAAGATGGTAAGAAGAGTAGAAAGGTATTCCGAGATGGGCAGTACTACCACACCGTCTGGTCCACTGGGATCATAGGTGCCTAATATTTCACTGGGGGTGTCTACCGTGTCCACTGAGAACAAAAGTTGTTCGGGAACCCTCCACAAGGCAGTTCTGGTGCGTGATCTAGGCACAGACCCTGCTAAAACTGGACCACCAACGCGAGAACGACTTCGACTGGTTGCGTTTCTGCTGAAAGATTGGGACAGGCGTCCGCCTCGGTCACGAGAAGGCATCATATCACGCTCAGATGGAGGTATTCTAGCGCGGGCTCGGGCCTTGCGAAGTTCTGAAACGGCATCGAGGGTAGGGGGAGGGGGAGCATCTGCATTCTCAGATAAACCGACTCGGTTGATTAGAGCTGACAACGAGATAACTTGGGCCTCAGGGTCATAGCCCGTGTCACTGAAATAGAGCCTATGATCACGGTCGGCACGCAGACGCATTAAGAATTGGAGTGTCACTAGACGGACACGAACCGATTTCCCTTTCACAGGCAGAAGCGTAAGACTCTCGAAGACACGAAGAATGTAAGCAAGAACATAGTCGTAGTCAGCTGGTGGGGCATGAGGAGTGAAGCAAAGTTGAGAAAAGATAGATATGAGGGCTGACAGGGCTTGTATGGGATATGAACGATTTGCTACCATCCGGGATGAGTTTGAATTTGGATTTTCGAAAAAATCGTCCGATGGATGCAGTGATTGCGACCGGGAGGAACCTGCGTCAGGATAGACATCATTTTGTACTCTGGAAAGGAGGGGAGAAGCAAAAGTAGAAGACATATGAGTTGCTGTATGTGGAGATGATGGACCATGGCTTTCAAAGGTCCCTGCAAACTCCGCCTCGTCCTCGTCGTCATCAACGCTAGGCTCAAAAGCCTCAGCGCATTCTGCTAAGAACGCGACGATGGTCTCTACCGAGAAATCTTGATCAGACTCTCCAACACTCTCTTCTTCATCTAGGACACCTTCAAATATTCGTAGAACGACCTCATCGGCTAATATTTTCCAAACAGTGTCGCAGTTATCCGTGTCACCGAGGTCTCCTGCTACCAACCTCCGACAAAATTCGAATGCTAGATTTGCCAACGGCCGACGATATCCAGGCATAAGAGAGATAGAATGTCAAGTTACAAGATTTGAGTAGGCTGAAGTCCAGAGGATTGAGCGCATTAGTGAATGTACATTTTTGGAGTTCTCGAGATTCGGAGTGCAAGCTCCGCTCTTTTCAAGCCCTAACCCTAAGAGGTAAGGCGCTCGCTGGCCTATTTTGGAAAACCTCTGATTTCTCTCCCTAGATGTACTATCCTACTAATTTACTAGAGTCTATCGAGGGAGAGACTCAGCATAGCAAGCATACTCCTCAAATATTCCCGTCTCTGAAGGCCAAAAGAGGATCGCGCAGTTTGATCCAACTCGTTGGTTACAAGTTTGAATCTTTGGAGATGAGCGGTCACAAGTTTTGCATGGATGTGACTTTTCAATCTGGCACTCTCCTGCAACGGCCAATTATAATGACTCACTAGCTATTGTTGGTGGATGCTGGCCATAAGCCCCTGAATCAGGTTTTGGTGATTAATCTTGGGAGAAAATTTGAATATCCTGTCCAAATATTGAGCATTGCACTTGATATATGTTGTATGCATCCTCCCTCCCATTGGACCCCCATTCGCCCTATATTCTTCTCGTTGGCCCTTCAGCTATCCCTACAGTCCTCCACCTGCCCTGCAGTAAATATAGTAGACAGGAGATGAACATAAACATGACACTTGAAATCCTATTCGCCGTACGGCCCACACCAAAAAAATTCGTGGAACAAAACTTCGTATATGCTTTTCCATTTGTACACCATGGCTTCCAGATGTATCGTTCGCGGTTCTATCAGTATGAACAATCACTTTCTCTAGACCGCCTGCTGATTGCTGTATCCAGATGTTGACGAGTTTTTTCATGGTATTCCTCATTGAGCGAAACGGAAGTTAGAATATTCATGAAAATGAGCAGTCAAGCACATCGTTTATCCTGGAGAAACCATTTCATCTCATGAGCTATCAAAACGGGCTGGTGGAAAAGGCGCGAATCAAGCTGTAGCAGTCGCCAAGGCTGGTGCTTCTGTCGTGCTTGTCGGGTCGGTGGGGGAGGACGGGTTTTGGGTCGTTGAATACCTCAAAGATTCGGGAGTTGACGTTTCAGATATTCAAACCGTCTCGGTGAGCATAATAACACACATCTTTCTTCTTCTCCAACTTTGATTACATTATAGGAATCTACCGGAAGAGCGGTCATTCAACTTACAGATGACGGGCAGAACAGTATTAGTTAGTATCATAGACTTGACTGATGATTGGAGCTTAGCCCGGCATTGCAGTACTTTTCAAGGGTGCCAATTACTCTACACATCCCAAGAAAAGTATACCATCTGGGGCAACACACATATTGCTTCAGAATGAGATTCCGTTCAATGATACTCTCGCCTACCTGAATGCGGCTGCCGAAGCCTCGCTGTCTACTGTTACCATTTTCAACCCGTCTCCCATGCCTTCCAATGTGGAAATCAAAGCTTTTCCTTGGGATAAACTCGCCTGGTTGGTCGTTAACGAAGGGGAAGCTTCCAATTTATACCAGGCTCTCTCCAACGGTACTCCAGACATCCCTGTACCTGATTGTAGTGAGCTTGCATGCGCCAACCTCTCTGCATACCCGACCTTAGTCCAGCTGTCTTCCCAAATTCCGAAGATCAACATCGTTTGCACGCTCGGCGCGGCTGGAGTTCTTGCATTAATCCCATCTCTTCGAAAAACGACACAAGTTTCCTCTAGTCTTCATTCCGATCCAATTTTTCTCCCTGCCGTCAAGCTTAAGAATAGTGTGGTCGATACTACAGGGGCCGGAGACTGTTTCACAGGTTACCTCGTCGCGGGTTTGATGGAAATGCATGATAAGGGTGCAAAAGTCCTTCAGCGACAAGATGTCATTTATATTCTCAAGCGATGTGTTCAAGTACGTGCATTCATCGCTCTTTGTTTCACATTTGTTTCAATTGTTTCCATGCAGGCTGCTGGTATGTGTGTTGAGAAAAGAGGAGCCATGGAAAGCATCCCTCTTGCTAGGGATATCGTGTAAATCTATGACCCACAGATAATCGTAAAGGGGAATCTACTCCCACTGGATGTGTACTCGAAATCAATTTTTGAATCCTGGAGTAGTACTGTTTATCGAGCGACGACTTTGGCCAATGTGTACAGAGCCTCTTTGTCACCTGACTCCTCGACGAGAGCACGTAATTTTCCATTCTGTTTCGTCAACAACTGGGAGGGGACACCGAATTCGACCTTCAAACAAGAATATCACATCAGTGTGCTTGATGAAGATCTGACTTGCTCACAATGTTTCCAGCGTCAAGTACCATCTGCATATCCATCATCACAACAAAGCAATGTTAGCGAAGGAACAGAACATGCTGGGCATGGACGACGTACGATTCTATCATAATCCATGATGGTGTGCAATCTATGTGCGATCGTAATTAGAGTCACATCATTGTCTAGCTCTCGACGCAGAAAACTCTGGATGATATTGTCTGTTTTGTAGTCTGCGTCGATCGTCAGTGATTGTCATTGAAGAATGCTTGACACTTCACCTATGGCGGAAGTCGCTACATAAAACGTGAGATTATGACCTCAAGTATTAACGAATGCCTGTGGATACCTTCGTCAAGAATTAGTAGCTTGCTCCTCCGGACCAGAGCTCTCGCAAGAGCGACAATCTGTCTTTGACCAACTGATAGATTGCTTCCGCTACCAGAAATATCGGTATCCAAAACAAGTTTATCCTCGTGCACGGCCATATCTTCTTGCAGCGCATTCAACCCAGCAGACCGCAAGGCATTGTTGAGTGTCAAATCATCAACCTCCTCGAAGGGATCAAGATTTTGTCGTAGGGTCCCGCTAATAAGTTCTGGCTAACTGAACTGAGTATGATCTTGGGTTTATTGATGAAGACAAACTCACCACTTGCGGTATGATGGTCACTTTTGAGCGCAAACAGTCTAGATTGATGGAAGACGTAGGGACCCCATCATATGTAACTTCGCCAGAGGTATGAATGCAGCGTAACAGTGAAAGTGCAAGAGAACTCTGAACCGTGGTTAGAATAACGCCGCAAAACATGTAGCATGTACACTCACCTTTCCTGAACCAGTTCGACCCACTAGTAGCGGAAATCAGACAATCGATGACAGACAGTGGTACGACACACTCACCAACACCGATACGTTCACCAGACTTCACATGGAATGATAGTTTATGTAGGACTTCTGGACCTTCTAGCGAGTACCTTGCGCTCAGGTTCTCAACGCGAAGTTCGCCCGTAGCAGGCCAATACGCAGGGGGCTCCCCTTGAATAGTTGGCTTCGATTCTTGCTCTATTTTCAGATAGGCAGCCACTCTCTCTAGGCTACAAAAAGTTCATCAAGAAATTTCTTGCTCTCGGATATCTGTTCGAATACCTATTACCTACCAGGCACGTTACAGTTCGGCTTCGAGTACGTTATACATAAGGAGGAAACGTACTGTGGCCTTCAAGCATGTTCATGTTGATAACCCAGCCAAAGATTGCACCGGTGAAAGTCGCTATGCCAAGATTTATCAGCGCAGGGACAAGCAAGAGACAAAAGATGCAGACCACCCATGTTAATGGAAAAACCTGTATTGGAAGCACTATCTTTCTGGATATAGACAAGGTACCATGCCAGCAAACCAATAAACAAAGCAGAGATAATGTGCATTCGCAACGCCATCCAGCGTTGAAGGTTATAGAATATCCTTGCAGAGCGAGAATACCTATCAATTCGACTGGATAATCGTTCCGTCACCATGTTCTGCGCTCCGTACGCACGGATTGAAGCTATGAAGCAGAATTGAGATGAACAACATCACAATACATCCCAATGCCACTTACTCAGACCAGATATAGTAGCACTGAAACTGTCAGTAGATCAATGAATGTTGTGGTGAGTACAGCACAACATAGGTATATACTTACTGTCCCAGGACAGGTGCTTTCGCTACTAACATTTCACGCCTGACTGACATTTGAGATTTCAAGTATACCTGAGCACAAGTATATCCAAGAACGACAGCTAAAAACCCGGGAACAAAGAACACTGGAGTCAAGATGACAATAGCAGTAAGCTTAAGTATTAGCTTTAGGGTCTGGTCCAGGAAAAATCTAGTCCATTCAGGAATTGATGTATCAACTGCGAAGGGAGACATGAGCGCCCTTTGGAGCCCAAGAACAGCAACTCACTGGCATTCATATCTTGTGTGAATCGAGTGACGATGCGAGAGATGGGGGTTTTGTCAAGCCATCTACAAAGCTGTCAGTGTCCCTAGCTACAACCGTCAGCAATTAAAACATACCCCATCGTCGTTCTGAGAATCATCTCCGCAAGTTGTTCATGTATTCTTCGGGATCCTCTGATTGCACCGGAAATGTACATTCCAGTAGTCACGCCATTCAACATAATGATTGCGAGCAACATAGTCACTTCAGTACCGCAAAGATTTGGGAAGGAACTAGGATGGAAAGTAAAATGACGCACCATAAATACCAAGATAAAACATTACGTGAACCTTCTCGACCATTTCATACTGGGAAGACCAGTAACCAAGGAACCATGTTTGCACAACACCCATGGTTTGAGTGAAAAACATCATTACCAACAACGCTGGAAAGTACAGAGCTGCATATTTCCCACCAGTGGCCGATGTGTACAGTTTTACTACAAGAGTATTAGATGTTGAATCAGTAATATCGAAAGGAAATGTGCATCACTCGAGTTTCCACTTATGTGACCTTCTTGGATTTCTTCAGGGACAACGAGTTTACCATCAGGTTTTCGTTCGTCTTTGAAACGATCATTCGGTACGTGTTCTTCAACTGCGTCCTGACGCAGAGATTCGTGCAAATCTTCGGAAAGAACAGGGGAGCAGGTACGGGTTTCGTATACTTGGCCATCCTTCATCGTAATGACGGAACTTGCGAGGGGTTCGACCAGTCTGACATTATGTGTCTGTTGAGGAGGGAAGGAATTCACGGTCAACCCATATTACCATTCAGAAGGCAACCGCGTACCACGATAATGACCGTTCGATCCTTTAAAAGATTTCCCGCGAGACATTTCTCAACAACCCATTTCGAAGTATGGACACTATCCTTCCATCGTAAATATTCAGACTTCGGATAAAAGTTGTGACTTACTCAAGAGCGGCCAGCACATCATCTAGTAACAATATACTTGCTGAGGAGTAAACTGCTCGTGCTAATGTTAAACGAGCCTTTTGACCTCCGCTGAGCGTCAGGCCCTTCTCTCCCACCTCAGTATTATCGCCGGCGTCAAATAGCTCGAGGTCTGGTTCTAATCCACATGCGTAGATCACCTCCTTGTACCGGGTCTCATTGTATTCTGAAGCAAACAAAATATTGTTCTAACACAGATCAATTGAGGTGCAATCAAGCAAGTACTTCGTAAGACGAAAATTCACCTTGATAGTCTCGTTTTGCACCCAAGATTCCTGCGTAGCATACGCTACGCCGCCATCTCGGGGAAGATGGAAGAATGAATCCCGACCTGAACGGATAAAGTGCATTTCGCCTAATAAGGGGAAAAACAGTACATACGAGTGCAGTTCTAAACATGCACCTACCTAAAAGAGCAAGTAAAAGCGAAGTCTTGCCTGATCCAGTTGGTCCAGTAATCAAGTTCAAACAATTTCTTTTGAAATCGAGCTTTGAATCTATCCTGAGAATGAACTTTCTACTCAAAGGAGTAATAGTCTTATCGCTGTCGTTGATAGACCAAGAGAATGATGCGTTACAAAATCCTATTTCTTGTGGGGGATGTTGCACGACGTTATCAATATCAAGAACCTCAGGTGATGAAGGCGAGTCAAAATCATCCAGCAGTTCAGTCTGAGGACGGGATGATCGGCATTGGTTTTCGTTAGGAAAGTGAACACAACATACATTTTGTAGAAAGTCCGTGAATCGATCTAACGATACTTTTGCGGCAAGTGCTTTGGTCCAATACATGAATATCGCATTGATATACCTCTGGAGGTTCTCGAATACGACGAGGGAGGAAAACACGGTTGAGGAAGAGAGTTGTTGTCCCATGATCAATGTCTACACAGGTGAGTTCATTCATAACCACAAAATGAACAGGGTTCTGCATACGCTGCCGTCTGGATTAGTATTTGGGTCAAAAAAAAAGCTCAAGAGTATAAGCTCACTATGCTGCGTAAGTTCCTGCCATGGCTACGATCGGTATTGAGAAGCTAAGGGAGCAATAAGGAATATCGTTCCAGAGACACTGTACGGAAATGGCATACTTCGACACAGCCCCAAACAAGTCGGTGTACTGCTTTTTTCTAAGTAAGTGAAGCTCATCTTCTCTCGCTTCAGATATTTTTCGGAGCATGCGCTTTTCCCAACCAAAGAGTTTGATCATTCGAAAGATGTTCATGACTATGGAGCAATTGAATCAAACCAATAGGCCGTAAGACCGAATGCAGCAGTCGTACTATCTGTGAGCACATGCACTCTAGCATCTGTCGTCTTCATGCGCAATGTTTGGTACCTTCGAGAAATCTTCGAGATGTACGCTGGAACCGGAGCTAACACCATCGTCAACCCAATTCCTACAAAAGCACTTGATTCGAATAAGTAATCAGGAATCAATAACGTGCCACACACACACACACACCTCCATCCTAAGATGTCATACAGGAATACGGCGTAGAGAGAAAGCAAGATAGGGATCTCTGAAACAAGTGCTATACAGTTTCTCGCGTCGTTGATGACAGACAGGTCGGTAGTTACTAGGTTGGTGATCCTACCGACCAAATTTCTCTTGTGTTCACTACTTGTTTCTTGTGAAGATGGTGACGACGAAAAGGAGTCGGCATTAATGCGGATGCGTAGCGCATGTTCGAACACAAGCTGTGTTAAGAGTGCTTCCAGTTGTACGACAGCTTGTAGCTGCAGGGTCATGAAAAGGTCGCAAATAAACCAGACCTGGGATTAAACATACCGATAGACGTAAGTACCATTCCGTGAGGAGCGAGTCCACAAATGGGACTAGAAAAAGGACTAAAATCCAGAACCAAACACGCATCATCGCGCCATCTTCCCCATGCTCAACAAAGCTTGGTGGGATATATTGATATATATATGTACCAGTCAACTAAACAAACCCACTTTAGCAATTGATTGACAGCAATAGGTTCTCCAAGCAGGATCACAGCAGTAGAACTCGCTAGGGACCAGAGAGCGATGACTTCATATCGGAACGCTCTGAGCAGATTAAATAGGATACTTCGTGATTTGGCTCCAGAAAAGGGATCAAGACGCTGATTTGTTAAGATATGAGTGATCAAGTTATCGGCAACGGTTCAACTGACTTTAAAATGCATTGTTTTGAGATTTTGAACAGAATCGACATCCGCGAGTGGAGGTAAACGTTCGTATGGGAGGTGAGGGATACCATAGGCCTCAAACACTACTGGATCAAGGAAAAAGAACAACCCCAAAGAGAAAATAGAAGCCGTTTGCTCTGGATTAGGCGCCGGCATTGGATGCTGAGCAAAGAACCGTTTAAGCTGGATATCTCCAGGTAAGGACGACTTACATTGGGATCAATAGGTACATACTCTCGAGGAGTCAGTAGAGGAAGAAAAATGGCTACGACACCTAGAACAGAAATTTCTGTCCAAAACGCCCATCCTTTACACAAATCGAGAGGCGTTTTCGTGAAAGTAGCCAACGGAAATAAATCACGGTGCCCGTACACGATTGAGATAGCCAATAGAATGATACCAAGGTGACGCGTGAATATTGCCCGCCAATAGATAGGGTCAGCGACTATCGATAGCAGTGAAAGGATTGTAGTATACATCTGTATCAGTCAGAAACACCGCAAAAAGAGCTTCAAAAAACCGGCATACATAGACCAAGGAAGATGACTTGACATTCGGTGGATCCCCACAGTGCTTGCGGGAGGAAGGATGAGCAGTGAGCATCAAGAGTGAAACACATCCTATGAAGCGTAAAGCCTGGTAGCCTCGCACGATTGTGTACTTCGGAGAAAAAGTCAAGGCTGGTGGCCTGGCGGCACTGGAACGCTCTTGCCACCTTCGAACGAAGATAACCCGAACCGCTATCAAAGCCAATGAGAGCAGAGCTGTGTATCCAGGTATCGATGTTTGCAAGGCAAGGGCACTCAACGCAATGAGCATGATGGTACTGTGTGGTGGATACGGGTGGATATCAAGGTAAACTTATCGACCCTAAAATTTGAGGCAGGTACATCCCGAAAACTCGATATGACTCGTCATCGAGTGAATGGTCTCCCCGGCCCCGAAGGCATCTGCTGGCAAATGTATATCACACTCAAAAGAGTGTGAAGAAATACAGAGTAGTTCGTCCAGAGAGATTTTGCTGCTGTTATCAAAGTGGATGTTCCATCATCGTCGGACCGACAACTGTTCAATGAGATACCTCGAGAGCTGGTGTGCACAAACAAAGCATTGCTAGATAGTACATTACACGGACAACAATCGATAATTTATCCCATGTCGTTCCTCACTCCATTCAATTTACATGCTATAACCCTTATTTACATCTGTATTCTTTCCAATGGCCGCCGACAATTCATTTGCAAACGCAGTGGTGAGAGTATCGATGTCTGTGGTGACGCTGACCATTTGAAAGCCCTGAGCAAACCGTTTGGCTGCTTGTTCGCCATTGAGACCTATGTAAAAGGTTGGAGTTGGTCATAGTACGATGGGGCATAACATTTGAGCTGACAGAAAATGGCTGCAATTTTTCCATGTCTCTTCGCTGCAGCAAGGATTTTTGTAATGGCAGTTTCATGTGCTTCACTTGCGAATGGCACCCCCATGGACAGGGCTAGATCAAATGGACCGATCTAGGGATGATCAGAATGAGAGGCCTACATATGGCAATATGTCGGATGCATACAAAGACAACATCAATATCCTCTTCACAGATCTCCTCGATTTCCGCCACAGCTTGAGGATGCTCAATCTGAACAGAGATGATCAATTCGTTGTTGGCGGCAAGCGCGTATCCACCTCCGAGGGCACCAGTTGCACTGGTAAACATTGGTCCAAATCCTCGTATCCCGATTGGAGGATATTTTGTCGCGCGAACAATTCCTCGCACGATTTCCTATAGTAATACATTCGTATAATGAAATTTGTGCGCATGGATGGGTAACTGTTATCTTACCGCGCTGTTAGCCATAGGTACCATTAATCCATGGGCCCCCGAGTCAAGAGCTCTCTAAACGTTGAATATGAATAAGTCCCAGTCACAGTACGCAGGTGTAATATCAGACGTTCCTTGATTAACCAAGTTTCCTCGGAAGGGACACGAACTATAGGGGAAGCACCGTTTGCGGCAATGGTGTTTGAAAGATCGTAAAGATGTGTGTCTAGCCCATGTTGCATAAGATGTATAAGCCACCATCCTTAGAAGAAAAGATGATAGACAAACCGTTGATTAATCCATGCTCTGCACAACATACATGTTGAATTAGAACTCGTAGCAGACACTACATGAAATTGGGTTCAAACCTGCATCAATGAGTACCCATGAAACATTTGGCGTCCTTGCCATGGTTCCCGCTATAGCGGTACTTGAGAAGAATTAGTTTCATGTAGTAGCCTTCAAGATCGATTCAAGCTAACCTTGGAAGAGTCAGCCAAACGCCCGCAGCTTGCTCCCCCGCAACGAGCTTTCGACGCAGAGGTATCGTGAGGGACATGGTGAAACAAGTCTCCACACTCCAGATAACAAAATAAGATATGTTCACATTGCAATTGGTCCTACATAACTTGGATAGATAAGAGTCGGAGCGAAGAAACAAAGCGATCCGAATCGATCCGGTCTTTTTATTCGTTCATTCTACAAAGCCCCATAAGCCACCTTCCCATCCACTACTGTCGCTACCACTTTTGTTTCCAAGATCTCCTGGAAGGGGACTTGCATGATGTTCCTATCTAGAACTACAAAATCAGCTTTCTTTCCCGGTGTTAACGACCCCAGCTCATGTTCAGTGAACGACGCGTAGGCAGCATCGAGAGTCATTCCTTTGAGCGCCTGTGCGCGAGTGAGGGCTTCAGAAGCATACCTACAAGTAATTAGGTTGTTGGCGCCAAGGTGTGAGGAGATGTACGACACTTACCAGCCTCCGTCACCATGCGGAGACGTGCCGTCGACTGAAAGTCGGGACACAGCGGCATAGAAACCGAGGAGTGGGTTAACGCTCTCTACAGGGAAATCGGATCCTAGTGGTAAGATGTATTTTGGCGATCCACTGTTCATCATATTTAAGAATGTTCAAGACAAATTATCTGTACTCACTCTAGTAAAGTCCGATACGCATATGCGCCTTTGATTCGGTTGAATCCCTACGTCGATTGATTGTTTAGGACTGACCTCAAGTTGATCTTGGAGGGGAAAGATAACTCGCCAATCTTGTTTCGGCATACCACATGTCGCTTGTCCTAGATTTCACAGCGAACGTCAATGGTTGCTGCAAATTGTTGACAAACACGCCCTACGTACGCATGTGTCGGCTGAACGCTGGTAATGACTGCAAAAAAATCAGTTTGAGATAAATGAGACCACTACGAAAAAGTCCTTACTTCCTAGTTTCCCAGCACGTTCGAGATCTTTCTGTGTCATTATTTGAGCATGCTCAATCCGTGGTCTCCATTCTGTAACGTTGGCATTGCTAGCTTCGATGAGGTCTTGGAATATATCCAAGACGACGTGGTTGACACGGTCCCCAATGCAATGTATATTCTATGTATCCATCATGAAGTGGTTCGGTGACTTAGTTGCTATATTAAGGCAAAGTCGGCCGACGTACTACTTGCCACCCATCTTTCCAGAATTGATTCACGAGATCAGAGAGAGCTCTGGGCGTACTTCGCATGATTCCTGTGGTGTCTGGCTTGTCAGAGTACGGCTCCAGGAGGGCAGCGCCCCAGGATCCCAATGCACCTAAATATTGGTTTGGTCAGGATATTTGATATTGATGTATCGGCTTCAATGCAAACGCATACCATCTGTGACTAGTTTTACGCTGCGAATTGTTAAACGGCCGTGTTTTCCGTAATTGACTAGTCGCGAAATTTGGGAACCCCAGTATTCATCGGAAGATATGTGGCCCATTACATAGAGTCGCATCTACAATGAGTTGAGTAATGGTTTTTTATACGTGGTCAGGTTGAACGTTACAGGTATATTGCCTGCTTCAGCATATCTAACGGCAGTGCATGAGCTCAAAGCAAGTAGACTCCAAGGAGCGGCGAGGATCTCACCTTTGCATGAATCGTATGATATTCGGAGATGAGCCGGCGTCGTGTATGGAGGTAAGACCATAAGATAGGGCGACGTTCATCGTAGTTTCGAAAAAAGTAGCCATTTGTTTGTCGGTCCATTCTGGGTTCGGTATCAAGGACATGGCATTATCGAGGAACACACCTAATGATATAAGTATATCATCAGTGTGTAACTTTGATGGACGTTCGCTAGAAGCGCACCTGTAGGGTTACCTCTCGAATCACGTATGATAGACCCTCCTTCTACGTTTTCTGGTAAGTCACCCATTATTTCGAGAACGCGGTTGGATACCTAGCACGCGTGTCCGTCCACTCGTTGTAGTGCTATGGGTCTACCTTTGAGTAGCGGATCCGTGTCAAAGTCTGTCTATTGAATCCATGTAGAAATCGCAAAACACCAAGAAGCTTAAGCTGACTGTGTTAGGGAATCGTGTTTCCGGCCACTTCGTTTGGTCCCAGCCTCCTCCCTCGATCCAGCGAGATGAGTTGTGATAGATATCAGGGTGAGAGTGAATATAAGCCTTCACGCGATCGAGGACCTCTTGGAAATACCATTGAAGTGGGGCACAAAGAGATGCAATTGTCAAGTACCTGCGAGGGATTTGCAGGTGTCGAGCTCCAGCTGCATTTCGAAGCCATTGTTCATTACATGTGCGTGAGCATCTGTAGCATATGGTATGGTTATGATGGCTGAATTGGAGAACAAAAGACACACCACTCAGACCTGGAACAACGATGGCATCCGAGTCCACATACGAAACGACGCGAGAACCACCAAATACACGCATCATCATCCAGCTTTGCAGTTGTAGCGCCTGTAGCTCTTGCAAGCTTCCTGTGTAAGAGATACGCGATCCTCGGATGGAAATACATTCGACTTGAGGTTTCGTCTCATCGACGGTGTAAATATTGCCCGATTTTGAGCATATTGAGTATTCATTGTTATAAAAAGGATTGCGGTCAGATGCCCATATGCCAAAGAGAGCAAGGATAGTCCCTATGAAGAACATCGTTTTTGATGATGAAGGACTAACTTTCAAGTCCTCTTTCGACATCGCGACAAGGAGCAATTAATATTAGCGCCCGTTGTGCCGTGTATATATAACAGCGCTACAACGTTCAAGAATATAGACTACGTTTACTCTCGATGGATTCGCCTTGGGATGAGGAAGCAGGACCTAACACTATAAGAGATTCAGAGTGGACAAAGATCTCCTCCGAATTCACAACAGTACGTTCCCAGAACATTGTCCTGGCGACTATGAACTTCCTTTTGTTTGTGTAGACTGGGTATCGTGAAGGCATTACTGCTGGAAAAGAATCTGCTCTTCAGGAAGGTTTCGATGCTGGTTTTGCTACTATTGGCGCTCCGATAGGCCGTGAAGTGGGAATACTTCGTGGGACGATTTTTGCTCTCTTGGACTCGCTGTCTCTGAACGGTGGCGACTCTCCGGGACCTAAATCTGTGCTCATTGAAGCCCGCTCCATCGCTTATCAGTTATCTAGGATTCGATTCTCAGAAATTGCCCCTCGAGATGTAGAGGCGGAGGCCCATGCCTTGGAACATTTGAAAATGGACGAAGAGGATGCGGAGATTGAAGAAAATGATGAAATAGCCCAGAAGCGTCAGATGGAGGGTCTCGAAGATATGCTAGCTCGACTCACACCCGGAGACCACTCGGATCCTTCTGAGCAATATAAACTTACCTTGGAGGATGTTCAAAATCTGAAACGACAAACTTTGTCATTGTGTACCACTATGGGGCTTAGTGTTGATTGGAGCTAGGACTGGTTGTGGTGTGCGCGGCTGTTCATCGTTGGATCATGTTGATTAGGCTCAATTAGACAAGTTCCCGAAGTACCAGGAGAAAAACTTGCGAAGGTGAGTGCCATTTTACCTGTTGTCCATGGCGACAACGGACCACGGTTGATTAACTTTGTACTCTAAGCTCGCCAATCGGTACACTGCATAGATCTCAGTGTTCCAAACAACGGTACCGAGGTAAAGGGTCGGTATTTCTGTGTACAACCTGTCTTTCCTTTACGTATGGAATTAGTATAATTTCTGCTGCTGAGTCCTGGTGTCGACTCCCAAGGCGTTCTCATGCCGATGTAGTTGCGATCCAGCAGAATCCAATGATCTGGTGTGCAATTCTCATGCCATCAGCTGAGGCATTTTCGTTGGCTCAAGCGTTGATTATCATGGCCTTCTTGTTGGGGCCTCAAGCTCGAGATACAGGATCCATACACATGAACCTACTCAATGTCTAGTTGATTCGCTACCAGTAACAGCGCTATGAAATAGTAGTACATAGGCAAATCACCATATATGGGAGTGACACTCACCTTTGTTATTTTGAGCTGCGGTCCGCTTCTTTGGTCACTCTCCATCAACTTCCATCTCACCATCGCAAGTCCAGCTGGCCGGATTTATCCAGCTCAGATGGCTTATCCCCAGACAATGAGCCCTCAGACCGCTCATCAGCACTATTGCGACGTAAATTCCGCTGCTTCATCACCACCAAGCCAGCGCCTGAGGCAAATTACCAAACAACATTTCGTCGTTGAGCTTTCTCAGTGTTTATTCGACTTTGTAATTCAGTTATTACCTACTCAAGAAGAGCTTGCGGTAAAAGAAGATGTCAGAAAGCTGCTTGAAAGGCTCATCAGAACAATTGAACCGGACAGTCGCTTGTTATCTTTTGGGAGTACTGCGAATGGGTTTAGTCTACGAAATTCAGGTGTGTATGTGGCTGGTCATTCACTGGATATTGCTCCACACATTCTATGACTAACTTTCACGGATCAAGACATGGACTTGTGCTGCCTCATTGACTCTGAGGAGCGGTTAGCTGCCTCAAATCTTGTCACGATGCTAGGAGATCTACTGGAGCGAGGTCCGTTTCCGTGTTCCTCCTTTGATGAAGCACTCATTCTTCCTCTCGAGCAGAAACAAAATTTCACGTCAAGCCGCTCCCTCATGCACGAATACCTATTGTCAAACTATCCTTGGACCCTTCGCCAGGACTTCCGCTCGGAATTGCCTGCGATATCGGGTTTGAGAACAGGCTTGCTTTGGAGAACACTCGCCTTCTCATGTGTTATGCTATGATTGATCCCACGAGGGTGAGGACCATGGTGTTGTTCTGTAAGTGTTTTTTATAGCGGTTGTGATTCACGTTGCTTATCGCGATCAACAGTGAAAGTATGGAGCAAACGGAGGTGATAAGCTGTTTGTCAAAGTACCTCTTCACTTTGCTGAATTTGACATCCCTAGGAAAATCAACTCTCCATACAAGGGCACTCTGTCTTCGTACGGGTATGTGTTGCTAGTGATATATTTCCTAGTTCATGTCAAAAATCCCCCGGTGTTGCCCAACTTACAACAAATGCCGCCTTTACGACCTATTCCCAAAGAAGAAACACATATGGGAGGCTATAATACGTGGTTTTTCGATGACATCGACCTGCTACGCCAACGATGGCATTCAGAAAATACAGAGACGGTTGCAGAATTGTGAGTGTCTCAATCAGCGCTTCTTTCACTTAGTGCAGATACTAATTCAGTATAATATGATTAGATTAATTGATTTCTTCCGGTATTTCGCGCGTGACTTTGCGTATAATGGTGGCGTCGCTTCAATACGCGCAGGACTTTTGAAGAAGGAGAGTAAGGGTTGGCAAAGCAACGACGTAAGTGTGGCCGAGCCCACAGCCGTCTCAATCTGATGTCTACCACATAGGTATCTGCTTCACGCTACAACGATGCTCGAGAACGGAACCGGTTATGTATCGAGGTCGGTGTTGCTTTTCTCTGCTTTGGTCCATGCTTACGTTTCACTTCTTTTGAACAGGACCCTTTTGAAACAGACTACAATGTCGCTAGATGCGTAACGAAGGACGGTCTATACACTGTCAGTATACTCATAACTCTCACAAATTGTTCTAGAGCTTACCTGGGGTATGCACTTCTTTTTAGATTCGCGGTGAATTCATGCGTGCGTCGCGGGTATTGGCTACACGTCCGGAACGTGCTATTCTGGCCTTGGCCGACCTCTGCGATGAGCGAAAAGACGAAGATCTGGTCATTGCACCACCGTATCATACTCCTTCTCGTCAAGTTCCACCACAAACACCTTATTCGGTTGGAAGTCGGTCGATGTGGTCGAAAGGTACCCCGATCATACCGTCCCCTTCAATAAAATTGCACGAACCAGGACCTTCACTACCGAGCCAACCAGTACCTATTCGCCCACCTCCAGAACATATGGCTCCAAAACGAAGTCAGTGGACTAGTCCGCCGCCTCCAGAGGCCCCTTCCTCCGATCATACATTATTTGAGACTCAACTTGGAATGGGGTTAGAGCTGGCGACAGCGGCTACCGAAGCCCGCGAGAAGAAAGAGGCATACAACTCTTCTTCGAGTAGCAGTGAGATTTTGGACGACGAGGATCGACGGTCAGATGCAGCGGAATCTGACGATGTCACCTCAATACGTTCTTTCACTGAGGGTACCTCGACTGCTTTGGCTGGTCCCTCTTTTCGCCGACCGTCTTCAGGATGGCTTGCCCAAGCAAGTCCCAATTTGCGATTAGCTCAAGCACAGATTGATCTGACCAATGACCCTCCTTCTCGGTTTCCTAATGCTATCCGAACTAGGTTCAGTCGATTCGACAAACCTGTGGACGTTCCCTCCTCTGATCTGGTTGAACCCCTGAAATCTCAGCGACCATTAATAAAAACTCGCTCCCCTTTAGCCGTGTCTATACCCCTCCCTCCATCCCCAGACATCACCACAGGATCTCAGGAAGAACCTGCCACTGTATATTATCAAACAAGATCTCCGCATTCGACGTTTTCATACCCAAGCCCTATTGGACATCACTCACCGTTGTCTCCATATCCATATCTTACCCAATCACGATATCACACACCAAGTGTCCCACATGATATCTTTCCTGTCAACCTTCCCAGACTATCTTCCTCGAGCAATTTCCGCGATAGGGCGGTAGATCCCTCCTCCTCGGGATTGTCCTTCACGACGGGGCAAACGACACCTACTCCCAGCTCGGTTACGGCACATAGTCATTCACATTCTTCTTCCACGATCATTGCACCCACTCCTCCACCTACTGTGTATAAAGTTCCTTCCAACCATCAAAGTGTACTTTATAGTCCATCTGTAACATCAACGTCACAATCACATTCGGTACCCCCACTGCTGCGTTCTCAACATCTACCACCGTCTGATGCCTCATCTGCTCGGAAATCGCCTACAAATGGCATACATGCAGATTCCCCGACACGTAGATGGTCCGCTGTCTATCAGAACAGCTCACCGGCCTCGTCGTCTACGGGTTATTCGACGACTTCCATATCTAGATCTCCATCTCCTAGTTCCGTGTCCCCACCTCGCTCACCTCTTCCACCACCACCCCTTTCTGCGACGAAAACGTCCAAGTAGGAAAATACCACTGGCTTAGAGAATGAACCTGTGGAGTGTTCAGCGCTTTGTGCTTCACCTAGCGACCGTGATTCTGTGATCAAGGCCGGGGAAAATGTTGAAGCTGCGCAACGCCGATAACATGCGTTCATTCAATTGACGATAACGTTCTTCCTGTGGTAAGTTCGGTCCCATCCGACGTAATTGTACGAATGTCATCCAGCATTCTCGGTACCAACATGGGTTTTGCATTGAGGAAATAGCATTATGTTCCTGGGAGGTCATGTATCATTCGAAAAGCATCTCTGTATATGCTCACCTCCGTTCTAATACATTGATGTGTTCCTCTGTTCTGCTGTATCCGTATATATTTCAACGCCCATCTATTTACCTTATCGTACTGCACATCCTCAAGTTGCAATCAGCTACACTACTACTTAGAATTCTGTTTATCTTCCGTTTCAACGCCCATTCTTGCTAACATGTTTTGCTTGTTTTCTGAGGATTTCTATCCACATCCTTGTACCTATAGCTTCTACTCCATCAATCGTTTGTCTCCGATCTACTACTGGGTGAACACAGTAATGGCGTTCTGTGCCAAACCCCACCGAAGAGGTAGACCTTCCAAGCTCATATACTATAGCACTGAATAGGATATACGTTTCCATCTTACTGAATATAATGTACAGTTCAGACAGAGTTTGAGGATCCCAAAATTCGGCTCGTTGCCTCGTTATTCTTGCGTCAAAAACGGATTAGCGATCTCTTCTGAGCCGTCCACGGGACTCAAGAGAATTATTGTGGGTCCACGAAGGACGGCAAGTCCCAATGAGCGTTTTCGCGGTTGGGGAACTGTAAATAGTCTCAATTTATAGATCGATGGCGTCGAAAGTGTATTATTCCTCACGTTCTACGTCCTCTTCAACATCATCTAACACAAGATTCAGTAACTGGTCGTAGCCTTTTAGCATTCCGGTCACTGATTCAGTTAAAACAACGACTGTTTCGCAAAATGACATGAAAGAGATATTTACCTTCTCTTCCTCCAGTGAATTTTACCCTAATACGTTCATTCACGTACTTTGAGAGATCGAGGATAGCTTCACGCCTCGGTTTGTCTCCTGATGTTTGAGATGGTGAAGGGCCATGGCCACGACCTCTTATAGGGCCGCCACGGTTTCCACGAGCTGCACCACGTCCCTAGAGATTGAGTCGATATACTAGTTGGAAGCTAGAAACAAAGATACATACCCGATCTGCCATTTCTACGCGCAGTGAATAATGGACCAAGAGAAAGAGTCTTGCAAAAGGGATAAAAATGACTTGTAGTTTGTTTGCTGTGGCAGTGAGCAAGAAAGAAAAGTCACAATGGGCGGTCAAGGGTTGTCAAAGCGCCTGTTTTTACACACTTTGCTCTTGTCCATCTTCAACCCATTCCCTGTTTTTTTTTCCTCAACGTCTGTTCAGCGTTCCTTTCAGCTCCTCTTCTAGACGTCTGCTTATCTTCGCCTTAATACTCGTCAACAGAACATTCTACCGTATCTTAGCCAACGATGAATGCGACTGAACTCCTTGCCAATACGTTGTCTCCTGGTACGCCACTGTCACTCTCTATCGCGCTCTCGGAGATTGATCTCAGTCTATTTCCTCATTTTTCCTTTCCATTAGATGCGACTACGCGTCAGAATGCCACTGAAAAACTTGAAAATGCCTCCAGAGAGAATTACGTGCGCTATCTTCCCTTCAGCTCCATATCGGCACTCATGACTATCTTTCTCTGTTGTAGCCTGAGTACATGCTCATGTTGTCGTCCGTTCTAGCCGACGAGAACTCTCAATTACACGTCCGAAATGCTGCTGGTCTTGCGCTGAAGAACGCTTTGAGTGCCCGAGTGCGTCAATCATCGTTCTTTCTCTTGTACTCTACCACTGACTGTTTTCGAATCTCTAGGAAAGTGCACGGCAAACAGAATATTCTAACAGATGGCTGAGCCTGAATCCTGATGCAAAGGCAAAGATCAAGCAAGAGTCTTTGATGGCCCTCGGCTCAAGCAGTTCCAAAGCTGGAACGTTTGCAGCCCAAGTCGTCGCCGCCATCGCCGCCGTGGAACTTCCTCAGGGTCACTGGAATGATTTGATTGAGGTATTGTTGGGTTTTGTAAACAATCAGCCTAGTGTGAACCTCAAGATCGCTACTCTTCAAGCAATTGGATTCATCTGCGAATCAATAGTCCGTTAATTGCCTCAATAAAATACTGTCGTGTACTGAAGTTGTTTTCAGAAACCGGATATTCTCGCCCTCCGTTCAAATGAGATCCTAACTGCTGTCATACATGGTGCACGCAAGGAAGAAACGTCGCCCGATGTACAGCTAGCTGCAATTCACGCTCTCTTCAACTCACTTGAATTCATTCGGGATAATTTTGATAGAGAAGTGCGCCTTTCAGGCTTCATCTTTCAATCTGCACCTCATTAGAAATTTCACAGGGAGAACGAAATTACATCATGCAGGTCGTCTGTGAAGCCACCCAGAATCAGTCTGTCAATGTTCAGATCGGTGCTTTTGAATGTCTGGTGAGGATCATGGACCTTTACTATGATAAAATGGCGCTATACATGGAGCAAGCATTGTTTGGCGTAAGTCTTCTCTCGCTGCCAGTACCTTATGTGCCCCGATGCTTATTGCAGTCGCATTAGTTGACTGTGGTTGGAATGAAACATGCTGACGAACGTGTTGCACTACAAGCTGTTGAGTTTTGGTCGACTGTCTGCGAGGAAGAAGTCGAACTTGCACTTGAAGCCCAAGAGGTATGCGACTATCTGGATTATTGTTATAAGCTTTTGTTTATTTATATCTTCTTTCAGGCGCAGGAGTATGGCGAATTGCCTGAGCGTGAATCGAGATACTTTGCCAAGATCGCGCTTCCTGAAATCGTCCCTGTCCTCCTCATGTTGCTCACGAAGCAAGAAGAGGATGCTGAAGAAGACGAATGGAATGTCTCTATGGCTGCCGGGACTTGTCTCACTCTTCTCGCAGGCGCTGTTGCAGACGCGATCGTGCCAGCTGTTATCCCGTTCATTGAAGCTCATATTAAATCTGAGGACTGGCACCACCGAGAAGCCGCCGTTATGACCTTTGGTTCTATTCTTGAGGGTCCTGATCCTATTGTTTTGACGCCTCTGGCTGAGCAAGCGCTTCCCCTACTGATTAACATGATGGCTGACACCAACATACATGTTAAAGACACCACAGCGTGGACTTTAGGAAGAATTTGCGATATCTTGATTACCGTCATCAAACCGGATATTCACTTACACCCATTGATTTCTGCGTTAGTAGGCGGTCTCCAGGACAATCCTAGGATTGTTGTAAATTGCTGCTGGGCTTTGATGAATTTGTCCGATCAACTGGGTATATTCTACAACGGTGAAGAAGAAGCAGAAACTCCAGCCACCGGACCACTTTCTCCGTACTATGAAGGCGTGGTCCAAGCTCTTCTTCGCGTTACTGAAAGGTATATCTACATCACCGTGCTCATTTGTTCACAGAATTCTGAAGTTTTGTCCAGCTCCAGCAACGAGTCCAACTACCGAACAGCAGCATACGAGGCTATTACTTCGTTCCTTACACATGCCGCAAATGACGCTCTTAGCGTGGTGGAAACCACGACTGTGACCATCCTCCAGAGAATGGAGCATCTACTTAGCGTGCAGGTTAAAATTTCTCAGTCACTCAACCGTTCTTGTGCTGATGTCGTATCAGAACCAGATAGTTGGTGTAGACGACCGCAACAACTGGAACGAACTGCAAAGCAACTTTTGTTCCGTCATCATTGTGAGTCCTACCTCCTTACCGCAACTGTTCGATCAGCAAATCATTGTGTCTTACAGTGTGTCATTCGGAAACTTGGAAACAGCATCCAACCACTAGCAGACCGCATTATGACAGCTGTTTTACAGTTGATCCAATCTGCAGGCAAGACATCGACCGTCCTCGAAGATGCTTTCCTAGTTGTGGGATCCCTGGCGTCAGGTATGCGGCCTCTACCTCTGATTATCCCATATTTACCATCTATCACAATCCAGCGTTGGAGACCCAATTCTCCCCATACATATCTGCGTTCTTACCCTTCTTATACTCTGCATTAAAAGCTCATGAAGACACCCAACTGTGCACTGTTGCTGTTGGGATCATCGGGGATATTTCCCGTGCACTGGGTGACCAAAGTGCTCAATATGCCGAGCCCTTCATGACTGTGCTTCTGGAGAACCTGCAGAGCGATGTCCTCAACCGAAATGTCAAAATCGTAATATTATCATGCTTCGGAGATATCGCACTTGCCATCGGTCCTGGATTTGAGCATTATCTCGAGACGACGATGATAGTTCTACGACAAGCTGGTGCCGTTCAACCCAATCCTGTATGATCCTGTGCCGATGTCTGCAGAATACTTGCTGATGTTCTTTTCTTTATAGCTCGACTACGATCTCATGGACTATGTTGCTCAATTGCGTGAAGGTATTCTCGAGGCATATACTGGTATAGTAACCGGGTTGAAGAATACGGATAAAGGTACTTCATACCCCTTATGTGCATTTTTGAACGATCACACTCACTCTTCGAGCATCAGTCAACTTGCTCCTGCCACATGCCCCTAGCGTCCTGGATTTAATTCAACGTTGTCTCACCGACGATGAGAAGACCGAGCCGCTAGTGAAACTTTGCTATGGATTACTCGGAGATCTTGCTGATTCGTTCCCCGGTGGTCAATTGAAGCAATTGCTATTGCAGCCTTGGATCGCCTCCGAACTCAAGGCCAGACACCGCATGAACCAAGACGTGAAAAAGACCATCCGTTGGGCCCGGGATGTGAGTTTCTACATTTTGCACGCACTCGTCTCGTTGAATGTTTTTTTCTATGGCAGATGGTCAGGCAAGCAACGCAATAGACACTGCATCCTCGAACCATCCTTCTCTTTCTGTACTCGTTTTCCCTGTCTTTTCTTTTCTCAAGTACTTGCATGCAACATAATATACCGCTTTACTCTTTTCTTTTTTACCTAACGATCGCTCTCTGAAGGAGGCAAATTAAAGTTATGAATTGCATGTAATAGAAAGCGGCTTTGCTGGCCGTTCTGTCCACGACGTTCCAAGCATTTCTCAGTGGTTTCTTTGTTTTTGGTTCTTATTCCCCTCTTTCTTGCCTACGCACAAATGCTCGATTAGCACGTATGACCCTTCACTGTATCCTTTATCTGATTCAATCGTTATATTGTTCTAAGCCCATCTATTCTCTCAGATCTCCAGTGCTTTCTCAGTTGCTTTCGCTATCATCGACTGGCAAATTTCGTCGCATTTGAACTCTTGTCATCGTGATTTGTTGAACGGCCTTCCCTCATGAACCTGTAAATTTTGTCGTTGCATAACTTATTTTTCTCAACATTCATAAACCTACTGTCGTAGACGATGGGTAACACGCTGATATACTTACCAGTAATAGACACACACATTGACGTACAATCAAGCAAACACAGACTACAGCGGTGTAACAAACCAAAACAATCACAACCTAATAAGATAAAAGCGCAAGTCCGCGACATTACACAACACTTGCTATTACTAGTCCCTCTGATCAAAGGGGTTGGGCAATGGAATATTAGGACTAGGAGGTTGCTTCAAGTGAGTTGGAGCAGCAAGGCTACCTATATTTCGAGTGTGAATCTGCGTGATTTGGCCAGCAATATACGCATCAGCGCCAAACCCTTCCTTTGAGTTTCGGAGGGAATACGAAGGGTCATAGCGTGCAAGAACAGCAGGCGAAGCACCAGGAGAGGTGTATGCATTCCCTGGAGGAGCGGGATTTGAGTTACCTCTGCCTCCGGGAGTCAAGGACGAGGGAGTCCCAGGCCTGGCACCAAAAGCGGCCTGATTCCGACTCTGCCAAGATTGGATTGAAGGGACGGGCGAGGCATGGCGATATTCACCATAGCTAGCAGAAAACGTGGCAGGAGCAAGGGCTGGCGCATTGGTTCCCGCGGGGATATGTGGAGAAGAAGTGAATGCATTCATTGGAGGTTGAGTCAGTGATCCATATGACCTATCCGAGCTACGAGAATTCGTACGTGACAGTCCACCGCCGCGGTAATTGGAATACTGCAACTGATCCTGAGAAGGTCTTCTGCGGGGAACGCCATTGGAAGCATTAGGGGAATAATAGGCTGGTTGGGCGGCTTGCAGGGGGACCGAACCACCATATGAGGGGTATGCAGCCGTATTATATCCGTTTCCACCGTTAGCGTACGCTGCTTTCTCCGGATCGTTAGTTCCACCAGCTCTCCCGCCCATGATACTCCAACCGTCGTCCTCCTTCCCAAGACCGAACATCGGAGTCCCTGATCTGACTTCTTGTTCTACCTGCTCATCGAGATCCTTCTCAAACTTGCGTCTCGAACGGTACCGAACGATCTTCAGTACGATAGCAAGAAGAAGAATCAGGAACACAAGCCCAGCAGCGCCAAAAACCCCGCCTACAGCTGCTTTATTCTTGAAGAATCTATACATAAATGATACGTTAGCGACATGTCAGGGCATACGATCGAGGGAAGCGAAGGTGACACTGATAACAACCAACGGGACGTTATGTGGATTGAATCCAGTCCCGCGATGCAAGCAGGCCATACAGAACGAACGGGCGCCCGTGCAACCAACAACAGCAGCGAAAATCCCGCGCGGTAGCCGGATAGATGCCAGAATGAATACCCAAGAAAGTTAGTGGAACTCACGACTCCGATGCACCTAATGGAGCAGATGTTGGCTGAGCGCTCGTAGTAGACGTAGCAGCGAAGACTTGAGTTGTAAGGGTTGTAAGATGCCCGTCGATGGTTCCCGTGCTAACAACCTGAATAGCGGTGAAACCAGCGGAATCAGTAGCTGATAAATCAGGAGTTTGGGTAGCTTGAACCGATGAAGCAGCGGATGATGTAGACGCAGATACAGAAGCAGAGGTGGTTGAGCTTGCTTTACTCTGCGATGATGGAGCCGAGCTAGAGCCAGTGGTGGTGGTTGCCTGTGAAGCACTTGTCGTCGATGCAGATGTAACCTTTGCGGACGTCGATGAGCTCGAGCTCGACGTCGTGCTTGCCGATGAAGTCACAGAAGCTGTACTGGCCTTTGCGGAAGTTGCACTGATCGCTCCAGATGTATTACTAGAGCCGGTCGCAGAGACGGTTTTAGCATCCGTGTCAGTGATGCCTACCGTCGTCTCCTGAGTCGCGACCGCTTGAATGACTCCGCCTTGCAACGTCCCTGCGCCTGTTTCCGTAGCACTAGCGATTGCAGTATTTCCAGAGTTCGTTGATGAGGAGCCTGTAAGTCAGTTTACAGAGATCAAGCTTCTTGTCCAGATAGATAAAGATAAAGTAAGAGGTACACACTCATTATCTGACCCTATATCTCTTATCCTTTCCAGAGAATACTTCTTCAAACAACTTCAAGTTGTCCCAAACAAGAATTTTCAAGTCGCCGGACTTGATGGATGAAAAAAAAAGGTAGTAGAAAAGACCAGCTGAACCAAAGCTGGGCTGGCAGCACACTTGAACTACAGAGCGACGGAACACCGACGGAAAACAAAGAGAAACGAAAGAGGGAAGAAGGGAGAGAAGTAAGAGAAGAGCAACGAGAAATATAAATCAATGTGTTCGTAGTAATCGCTGACAGCTGAACAACACAATATCTAAATCGTTGATGGACATATTAGTGCTGTGTTATATTCAGTGAATGTTGCGGTCAGAACAAAGATGAGAACCGATATATGTAAGTCTATTCGGAGCATGTTATCCTATTTAACATAGCATAAATCACGGACGCATAATTTCGTTCACAGCCCTCCATCCCATCTGTTTGACGGTCTCCCACATATGGGTCCCTTCAACATCTTCCACATCCAACTCTTCCCAGCCCGGACGAACCAGACGGCGAATGGCAACGTAAGGATTTTCCCAAGGAGGCTCGTTAGAAACAGCCATCACAGTGGCGATATGAAGCAACACTTCTGGCGAATACGTTGCTGGGTTGAGAGCAAGTGCTTTCCAAGCTACTAGCTTGCCGTTACGGAGTGAATCGAGGGTGACCTGGGGAAACGCTTCAAAGTCGTTCTCTACCACAGACCAGATTAGTGTGGACTTGGTATCCTCCGCGTCAACACTGTTCATGTTAGGAACCGATAGCGTATTACCTGACGCCAACTCTCCTTCCGCGATACCGTAGTCCAAAGTGAAGGGCAGTTCCTCGCCATGTTGGGTTACCTCTGTAACAAAATCTGAATGTTCTTCCTCCCATTGCTTACGCCGCTGTTTCTTCTTCTTTTTGGAGTTATTCCATAAACCTTCCTCCACATCCACACTCGTAACGAATATATTCTTGGGTAGTTTACCGAGCGATTGAAGTTCTGAAGGAGGGATGACACGCCGTTGATGGGTCAGTGGATGTTCTGGGGCGGAGGTGAAGATGGTGGCAGAGAGAGGAAGTGATCCATTTAGCATTTCGTTCTCTTGAGCAGCCGAAGCATCGGGGTTATTGAAAACCTTCTTTTGAGTTGTAGGGAGAGCAAGCGCATATTTGTAGCCCTTCTTCTTGTTCTTGTTTCCAAGAGAGAACATCGTAAGGTTGAGAGGGTCATTAAGTGGATCTACTTCGCTGATCTGTGCTGCGCTTGCTCTCGAGGTGGACGCCAATGAATTTGTTTTAGAACCGAGGGGTGCGATATTAACACCTGTTATTCGTTTTGGAGGAGTTGGTACGGATGTGAATGTGTTAACCTCGTGTTTTTTCTTTAACCTCCGTCTGATGTTGCGCTTGCGCGTTTTGAGTGAGCCTAAGCCAGGCGGGACGTGTGTTACCGGAGCGGTATGTCTAGCAATGAAAGATGAGATCCGAGAGATCAAAATATCGGCAGGGTCCTAGGAGAATACTGACTTGATTGATACTGATTTTGGTGTTTTTATTTTGGAGTCGTTTGACGAGGAGTTAGAGTCAGTGGAAGAATGTTCACTCGAATCGGAGTCTGAATCAGTTGTAGGGTCGGTTTCAGAACTAGAAGGATCTGATTCCAACGATGAAGAGGAACAGGAGGAAGAAGCTATTGAATCATGTTGAGGTCGAGTCTTCGACTTTGAAGCTCGGGGGCGTTTGCCTGAAATGTCTGCACAAAAACAGTCAAACTCCGACGCAACTTCTAAGCTGAATACAGGTCAAACAAACTCACTCGATCCGTCGTCTTCTGCTTTGCGCTTCTTTCCCAGCCCGCCATGAATCTCTCTTCTTTTTATGAGCAACAAATCTCCATCTCTAAGTACTTCTTCTGCTGGGAGTTCATCCAACAGCTCAAAGTTATCCAATTCCAGCCCAAGCTCACGAAAGGTTATGTTGGCATTGGAAAATGATTTTATGGAAGAGCATATCAGCTTTTTGAGATCCGCGACGGAATTTCGTTGAGGATTCTCATCAGTGACAGAAAATGCAAACCATGCTTTGAGCTGGGGAAGGTTTGAACTGGTGTTGGAGGTTTGTAGGCGAAGTCGCATTACTAAAGTTGACATCCAAAAGGCCCATATAGAGTAATCCAGCTTTGACTTGTGTGAAAGCTCACCAACATGGTCCGAGGACTTTATAATCTCCTTCACCTGCCTTGCTCTTGGAATGGGATCCCTGTATCATCTTCCAAATGAGCTTGTGACTCAAATTTTTCTCTTCTGTGTCTTTAACGACATATTATCTTGTCAGGCAACCTGCCAATTCCTTTACGAAATTATAACGACTTCCTCCATTATACAATACCGTATCGCCTTGGAAATTTCTGGATTGGAAGATAACCCACGATGTAAACTCAGCATACCGGATCGACTTCAGCTGCTGCAACGCAGAGAAGCAGCATGGGCTCTGTTTCAGCCCAACTTTTTACAGAGAATACCCGTCAAGAATACCGCGGTCGTTATTTATGAGCTCTCTGGAGGAACTTACCTCCTTTCTGGAATCTCCAGGGACTCTATCAACCACCTGCGGCTTCCTTCAGCTTCCGGTAACGCCGTACCCAGCTGGGATCATATACCGGTCGCCGATGAGCTACTGGACTTTGGTTTAGCTGTGACGGAGCACGATTTGATTGGTGTATTGACGACGTGCGTGAAGTTTCAGCTTCCTGGTGTCATCTTGATCCTCATTTTCCGCAGTAGCTCTGAGGATGTCGTTACCACCCTTCAAATACGCTTCCTTCAATTGTCTACTGGCTTGCCCCACCCGCTCTCTGGGTCGCCTATGCGATTTACTCAACACATTCTCACAGACAATCTGGGTGTAGGAATAGAAATCGTTGGAAATCTAGCTGCGCTGGTTGTTCGAGATGTGAGCTTTGGTCATCACAACCGTGATAAGGTATTAGTTCTGGATTGGAAACGGGGGATAGTCAGAGCCGTACGTACCTATCTTGTATCTTTCTTTTGTTTTGTGAGTCTGATTGATATTTAGGAGCTATACGTTGAATCTCGTCGATATCAAAGCGCCATATTTCTGACTCCCGAGATACTGCTCGTTACCAATGCACACGAGCGATGCCTCGAGATATGGCGGATTCCCCCCGATTCAGGCGAGCCGGCGTCATTCGTAATTTGTAGAACGCCCGAACTATCTCTGGGTCTTCCAGTCATACATCCTGGCTTTATTGTTTCTGAATTCGCATGTAGAAGTGCGCCGAACCCCATTCTATCTACCTGTGACACATCTCGCCCTTTCCACTCTTCTCCCGCCGAGTCTATAATGGTTTTTCACTTGACTATATCACCAATCGATCCCCGTGTACCTATCCCATTCGTCTTTTTCGCCCATCGGCGTGCTTTCCTCGATGCTCTTACCAAGATTGAACGAAATCACGAATCTCAAATAATGCCCATCCCATGGTCGGGGTGGGGTCCACCCAAAACTCGCTGGCTTCATGCACGGTCCATACCCACCGAATGGATTACGACTACGTCTGGCCAACGGTATGCATATGTATCTACACACGCGCCTGCTATGGCTCAGCCCGTCGTAATTTTGGATTTTAATCAGAATCATGTCCGAAAGGTTATTGCAAACATGAAGAACAAGGTTTCTCCATATCATGGTGTCTTTCCGGACGACATGATAACGACTGACGTGGAGGCATTGTCACGAAGGGTATGGACTGACCAGTCGAGAGATAAACATGAAAAAATGAAAGTATTCGCAGAGGATGTCGGGGGATATTTACCGTACATCGCTGTAAAGTCTGCGCAAGCCTACCAATTCCATGGGGTGTTAATGGATGATGAACGAATCATAGGTATCAAGGTGAGCTGGTCTGTTTATGCAGACGTGGATTCCCGAATAAATCTGATAAACATCGCAGAGAAATCATGTACTGTCCGGAGTTGAAAGCATCGAAGTTATACATATGGGATAAACTTTTTTCTTACCGATGAGGACATCGGTTACTGAAACAATTAATGTATAGAATAGCTCATTCTAAACTTAGGAATGGACAAAAAAAAATGACCAATTACTGGGGGTACCGCGGATCGAACGCGGGACCTTCAGAACTTCAGTCTGCTGCTCTCCCAGCTGAGCTACACCCCCTTTGTAATAGTATATCGATTATCATTATCGGATGATCAGGATGCATATTATATTCACTCTATTCCTGAATAACACTTTTATCGCCTATCATCATCATCCTCTATACCGAAGTTATTACGCAGGCAATTCATGGCTTCCGTGAATGTTTACAGTGAACGATTTCTAGCCGATCGCACTGCTCCTTTGTGTAGTCTGGATATCTCCAAGACCTTTGAACAATTAAGGTACAGATCTACATCGTTCCAGTTGTGATATTTCGACTGAAGATGAGACAGTTCCAAAGAAAAGAAATACACTCATCACATCTCTGAAGCTGCTTGGGCTGGTGCCCGAGTCATTCAAGCTCAATGGACCTCTCAGGCACATGGTTAGTTGTTGTGACTTCAATAACCATTCATGAATCATAATCGAATTAATGCTCGGATCCTAGATCTATATGATCTTCTCATCTTATTGTTCAGCGAAGATGGAAAGCTTGCCGATGTCCAAAAATTACAGTCTGCTTCCCAATTGACTCCTGAAGAATGGGAGAATATCACGCAATACACTATTCAGTACGTTTGCCTTTCGTCTTCCGCAAAAGGTTGCCATTAAGACTTGAATAACAGAGTATTGAGTAACCTTGTCAATTATCGTTCGTTTGGATTCACAAAAATCATACCCCGGATTGAACAAAGTAAATTCGAAGCTGTTGTACAAAGCTCTGCCAGCCCGGACAAAGCTCTCGCTCTGTGGTCTAACGTAGGGTACCCATAAATCGCGAAAGTATTCGCTAACACGCTTGGCTTTTAGCTCAAGGAACATATCTACGCCACAGAACCTGACTCTTCCCTTTTCATCGGCAAACGCAGCGAAGGGCATGTTTCGAATTATTACCTGGGTGAAGTTATATCTGATGAAGAAGTACGAGACGTGCAAACTGCTGCGGAGAATATCGGGATTGACGTTCTCAACACTCGGTAAGCAGAATGCATGTCATCTTGTCCTGCGGGGTGCGATTCAACGAATACTTGCAGTGTCAGGAAGAATGGACAGAAGGATTTCACACTTCTCGTGGCCTCTGTCCAATCCAAACCTCCTGCCGTGCATGATATCTCCGCGACATCAGGCAATTTCAAGCTAACTGTTGAATACGGAGATCATGCGGCAGCCTTGAAAAAAGTTGTTGCTTCGCTTGAAGAGGTGATTCAGTTCGAACTCTAACTCTCAAGATTTGAAGTGACCTTGATTATTATTGGACTAGGCAAAGAAGTATACAGCCAACTCGCACCAAACTAAGATGATTGAAAAATACATTGACTCGTATGTCTGGGCTATCCATTCTTGGACCGCCCGCCAGTAATCTGCTATCATTGACAGTTTCAACACTGGATCGGTTCAGGATCACAAAGATGGATCCACAGAATGGGTGAAAGATGTTGGTCCTATAATCGAGTCATACATAGGGGTGGGAAACTTATCTCTCTGCCGCGGTAGTATGTTAACCTTTGAGAATCAGTTCATAGAAACATATGTCGATCCTTACGGCGGTAGAGCTGAATGGGAAGGTCAGTTCATGGATGACCGAATATTTGAATGAAAACTGATAATTACTACTTCCAGGCTTCACTGCAGTCGTGAATAAGGCGCTCAGTGCTAAATACGACACCCTGGTTTCACAAGCGCCGGAACTGATTAAAGTTTTACCCTGGGGTAAAGACTACGAGGTTGAGACCTTCAGAAAGCCAGACTTTACTGCCCTTGAGGTGGTTTCGTTTGCGACGGGCGGTGAGTCCATCTTGTCATTATCGACCAGGCACGGGCTCTGAGGATTAGCAGGTATCCCTGCGGGCATCAATGTAAGAAATGCTTTCTGATATCTGTTATCGGTCATGGCCTACTGATAAGTATTCTTGATTGCGGATGGAAAGATTCCGGTATGTTACATTCGATTTCAACACTGGGGTTTTTATAGTAAACTCCTTGCATGGCAGAACTATTATGATATTCGCGAAACCACCGGTTTCAAGAACGTTTCATTGGCTGTGAGTCTATACTCTTCCTCTATCAGCATATTCGTTCTCACCGAAATCTAGAATATCCTTGCTGCTAAAGCACCTAGTTCGTATTCACCTTCCTTGACAAACTACAACTTCTGAGTCCAAACTCAACTCCTATATTCCCGTAGACGATGAGCTCACTTTCATCCACCCGGACGATGTGAAACTCTACAATGAATGGGATAGTCGAGCGTTCGAACTTCAAGTGGCTAATCATGAGCTCCTGGGTCATGGTTCGGGAAAATTGTTGAAGGAACATGCGGATGGAACGAAGAATTTTGATTCCAGCGTGAGTGGTTTGATGCTGAGACCTTTCGGACAACCATGAATCTTCTATGTATACAGATTATCAACCCTTTGACTGGCAAGCCGGTGTAGGTTTCCATTCGGTGCTATTACCATTCTGTGATTCTGAGTCTCTCCTAGGACCTCGTGGTATAAGCCCGGCCAGACGCCAGATGCTGTCCTTGGGGAGGTTTCTTCATCGATGGAGGAATGTAGGGCCGAGACTGTCGCTCTTTTCTGTGAGGTTTCTTGTTGCACGCACAGATTGGCCGGCTGATCATCCTAAGTTGTTAGTGGTTGGAAACAGGGATATTTTAAAGATCTTCAACGTGAGTCAAAGTATGCAGACGGCACCTTTGAAAGCTCCTTACAATCTATGCAGTATGTCGATGAACAAGAAATTGAGGATATCCAATACATTACGTTCCTACTTATGGCTCGCGCGGGTCTCCGGGCGTTAGAATTCTTTGATCCTGCAACACAGAAGCATGGTCAAGCTCATATGCAAGCTCGGTAAATTTCCAAATAGTTATCACAGTGTGGAAGGAACTAATGTTTTTATACGCCTCGAAAGCCTTGGTATCACTCAATACCTGATAAAGAATGGTATAGCTCGATTAGAAGAGGTTCGCGATTCTTCTAACAAGTTGGAGAATGTATATGTTCGTGTAAGTACAACGAATAGTATAAGCGTGGGCTCCTATCTCATCACGTATCTACTCTCCATATAGGTCGACCGGAATGAGGTGCTTGCTCGAGGGAAAGACGTCGTTGGAAAACTCTTGGTTTCATTGCAAGTCTATAAGAGTACCGCCGATGGTGCAGGAGCACGGAAATTTTACACGGTGTTGACAACGCCCTTATCTGGTTGGGACGGAGAAATCAGAGATTTGGTGCTGAAAAAGAAACTTGTCAGTTCTATCAGCAGTACTCATGGGCAAGCGTGCGCTGACGTTTGGCTATAGCCACGAAAGATCTTTGTCCAGCCTACGACTGCGATTGTCGATGATGAAGTTCGACTCAATGAATACCCACTAACAAGTGCAGGTGCAATTGAGAGCTTCATTGACCGTAAACTATGAGCATGATTATTATCTGAAGATACTACGTTTTGAGAGTTCAAAGTGTACATTGTAAAATAATTATAATTGCTGTATTGCAAGTTGTGTGTAGTACGAACTTGCAGTCGCTCGCGTATGTAAGCGCTTCGGGAGCCACTTGCCTTCTTCCTGACTTTGACCGGACTTGACTGTTCTTCAGTCTGCCTCTGCTGGACAACGAGGTGTCCAGTCTCTTCTTATTATTTCATATCTTGGGTTTTTTGCTATGGCCTTTTTCGCAAGACCTGCTTCTGCATCGGCTGCTGTAAGGATAGTAAATCCAAATACCCAGAATGAAGCAGTACAACCTCCACGGAAAGGTCAGAGATGAGCCATTTGGGACTGTGAACATTGGCTGAATCGTTGCGAAGACTCTGCTCAACGTCGATGTAGAAATGTAATGATTTATGGGTCGGTCGCATTTATGTTGTGGATAGCGATCTGTACTGACACTGTCTACCCTATAAGTTATTGTAAATTCGAGGATAAGGGCTGTGTATACTATCATCCTCCGGTGCGCTACCTCTCTCTCGACTGTTGATTTCACTGTAACTGCTGTCGTGTAGGTTGGAGAACTCATTCCTGCTCCGTTTGTAAAATTTGCCGATACTCCAGTTCCTTCTTTAATAATCTATTTAGGGCCCGGTCAGTTTCTCCAGCAGCAACTACTACTCATGGTACTTCTCCGATATCTGCACATGCTGTCAATGCACCTGTATTCGTTCCCAAGGCCTCTTCGCTGTCTCTCGCGATTTCTCCTCCTTCGACGCCCGTTATTCGTCAACCCGTAGCTTCGTAAGCAGCTACTCCTTTCCATATCTGATTGACTGCAACTTTCGCTTTCAAGGTCTTCTCCTTCGTCTCCTGCTCCCCCGGACTATCATCAATCTACCGAACACTATGCCTACTCTGAAAGTGAACAAATGGCCGAAGTGAGCATGTTTTTTTCGCAGTTCGATAAATCAGTTACCCTCATGTAGATTCAGTTCGATGCGCAATTTTATGATGACTCTCAAGCCCACTTCAACGGCTATTCGGCAGGATACGCTCAGAATATGGAGGTCCCTTTTTACACGGGTCCGACTCAAGTGTATATGAATGAGCCAGTAAGAAAATATGATCCTGCTAATTCTACGTCTCTTATTGGCTTCCCAAGCTCGACCACCACCTCTACACTCCCGCTATTCCTTCCGCATTCGTTTCTTCTACAACTGGCAGTCATTTCATCCATCCCACTCCTGAACTTCGGCAAACTCTACAAGAACGCAGCCACACCAGTCGCAGTGCTACGCTTCTAGGTGGGTCTATCTTTCTGCGGATACGTACCCTATCACCAACTCAATTCCTGAATCAACAGGATCTAACCTTCCAGAAGAGCTTCAAGGGTACCACTCATTCGTTCTGATTGATACTGTCAGCTCTCCTGAACGGAAGAAGTTTTTCAACTTGAATTCTGTTGTCTATCGGGCGATCAATTCGAACGACGGGATTCCTTATGTCCTACGAAGGATTGAAAGTACGTTCGGAGTTTTGTCCGACACTTTGATAGAGCTAACAGAACTTTATAGACTTCCGTCTGATGCAGCAAGCTGCATTTAATGCTATCGAAGCTTGGTCTCACATTCGACATCCTAATATTGTTCCCGTTCATGAAGCATTCACTACACGGACATTCAACGACAGTTGTACGTTCTTTGGTTCCTTCGTTGATTGTCACCTCATCATAGTCATTCAGCTTTGGTTGTTGTATATTCTTACTATCCCAACTCTCAAACACTGTTTGAAGCCCACCTGAAGTCCACAATCCCGTCCACTTTGTCACAATATCTACAAAATGGCGGAGGTCGTCTCGCCCTCGGACAATCTCACTCTTTACCTCAACTTTCACAGTATGGACAGCCGCTTCCGTCGCCATTTACTTCATCTCAGTCTTTGCGTCATCTGCAATCGAGTGGAATTCCAGAGCGCATACTCTGGTCCTATATCGTCCAAATAGCTTCTGCGATCAAACGAGTACATGAAGCTGGCTTGGCAGTCAGGACCATTGATGCCACGAAGATCCTGCTGACGGGCAAGAATCGAGTGCGGATTGGATCGTGTGCAGTATGGGATGTTCTTACGTATGACCAACACCTCGACGTAGTTGCACTTCAACACGATGATCTTCAGCATTTTGGGAGGTTGATTTTTGCATTATGTTGCAATAATCCTCAGGCGACTACAAATGGCAATTTCCAAAAGAGTCTGGAGATTATCAGCAAGACTTATAGCCATGACGTGAAGAGTATAGCGCTGTATTTGATTAGCAAGAACCATCCACACAAGGTGCGTCCGTTGCTGTCGCATTGAGATTATGACTGAGTGTCCAGACGTGTAGAACATTAACACCGTCTTTGAGACGATTAGTGGAAGACTGCTCACGGAACTGGACGATGCTCTAGAGTGCGTTACTAAGTCAACTAGTATATGTTCCCCGGTTCATATCATAATTTTGTGACAGGGGTATGGACTGCTTGGAGAACGAGATGCTTAGTGAGCTTGAGAACGCGCGCTTAGTCCGTCTGCTCTGCAAATTCGGATTTATCAATGAAAGACCTGAGTATGTGTTGCGTTCCAGAGCAAAGCCATTCGACTCACGTTGTCTCACCAGGTTTGCTCGAGACTCTCGTTGGTCGGAAACTGGTGATCGCTACATCATCAAGCTTTTCCGGGATTACGTTTTTCATCAGATTGACGAACACGGAAATCCAGTCACCAATATGTCACACGTCCTTACGTGCCTCAACAAAGTGCGGAAACGGTTTCCTCAATCATCTCGCGTGTATCTGAACAACGATTTCTAGCTCGATGCTGGGACTGAAGAAAAGATCATGCTGGTTGCACGGGACGAACAAAGCTGCCTTGTTGTGAGCTACAAAGAAATCAAAGCTTGTGTCGAAGCTGCCTTCAGGTTAGAACTTCTCCAACCATCTTTCCAGGCTTATATCTTGAATTCTTACACAGTGAACTGTCCCGTGCAAGATAATACTTCGACAGTAGTTTGAAACTTTTACATAGGTGTAGTGAGGATTGAGGTGGTTACTACGACTGTATATGTTGTGACTCGTTTCCTTTCCATACAACCACTTATCGCTTCGTTAAAATAGGTAGAATCAGAAAAAGACTTGGATAATAAAGAGAAAAACGTTTTGATCTTTCCAATTGCAGGCAAAAAAGATTTACAAGTACAGTTTTACTTAGGGATCTCGGGCGGATGCACCAACTGTCTTGGGCATCTTCTTGTCTCCAGAAGCTAGTTGCTCCAGATCGGCAGGTTTGAAATAGTGAGGCGCAACTATAGACAGAGGCTTGGGTCAGCCAGAGGAAACACGCAAGGTTACAAAAAGGCTGACCTTCCAGCAGCCATGTTGGTTTGATCTCCATCACTTGCCTGTAGATGCAGCAAGTAAATATTAAGACTGATTGAAACTGATTAAAATTGTAGATACGAACCTCATATAAGATTTTGTAGTCATCACCAACTCATAGTAGAGCAAGGTTTTTACTGGAGGTTGGTGCTGGAACAGACTTGAAGAAGGATGAATATATACCGTGTGATTGGTTTTCAGTGTGCGATACGAATCACCGCTTTTCTGCAATTGTGCCTACAGTGCGATTTTTGAGCAAGCAGGGTGAAGATGAACAGCGCGAAAGGCGTACTGTGTTATAAAAGTATCCAGCAGTCAGAGCCTTCTGGATAGGTGTGATATCATTGGAATTAGGGTTAGACTCCGGAACTATCTCCACTCGTTCACAGAGCCCAGCAAGTTGATCACGAATATCCCGAGCACGGCTGATACTTTTGAATTGCAGGAACTGCTCATAGCAAAACTGTTGCGAGTAGTTGGTTTCTGCCCACTGCTCCCACACGTTGAGCAGCGTAAAGTGATCACCACCAGCGCGAACAAAATTTTGGCGGGCTTGGTCTGCATGAAGTTTCTTGTCTTTCGGCCGATAAAACAAGGATCCTGATTCCGAAAGCATCGAAATGATGGTGAGAACCTATTGAAGGAAATGGCATCATCAGTCATGCTCATGCAGAAAGAGCGAAATATTACCTCCTCGGTGCATTGATACTGTTCGCTAGAGATGATAGCCTTTGACAACATGGGGTCAACAGGAAATTCAGCCATTCTTCGTCCAAGTTTGGTCATCTCTCCACGATCGTTTAGTGCACCCAGGGCATATAGAAGTTCCAGAGCACGCATCAACGTCTCTCCTGGAGGTGGGTCGATGAATTCGAACCCGATGAGATCATTGATACCCAAGGACTTCAGAAGTAAAACGACCATAGCGAGATTTGTTCGCTGAATTTCCGGAACAGTGTCTTCTTGTAACTCGTTGTTATATGCCCATTTTGTGAACAGTCGAAACGCCTTTCCGGGACCGACTCGGCCTGCACGACCAGCTCTTTGATTTACAGAAGCACGGGAGCACTGGGGGAAGGATCGTGTAAGAAAAGGAGAAGAGATCTATTAATGAACAGACGCACAGGGACAACAACAAGAGAGGACATGCCTGTCCTAGGGTTGTAAGAGTTCTGCTTGACAAACCCTGGGTCGATAACGAAGACCACACCATCGATTGTAATCGAGGTCTCAGCAATATTTGTCGCTAGAACGACTTTGCGAGCGCCCTCCGGAGTGGGTTCAAATATTTTGGCCTGCATGTCGCTGGGTAAATTGGCATATATAGGGCAGATAATGAGCTCCGCAATCTTGTTTCCCAACGTACGGGCCGTTTCTTGAAGGTTTTCATGACATGCTTCTATCTCTTCCTGGCCCTATGGAAGAAATGTGAATCAACTCAGTGTAAGAACAAATTGTTAAAGAACATACGGTGAGAAAAACCAGTATGTCGCCCTTAGGTTGAGTGGTATGGATTTGGAAAACAGTCGTGATGGCGGCATGAAGATAATTTGCCTCTGGCTGAGGAGTGTAGTGAATATCGACAGGGTAAGTACGGCCGGGCACTAGATATGGTTGGATTCTCGACAGGGTAGAAGAGGTAAAAGAGACATACCATAGAACTTAGGTGCATCGTCGAAGTATTCGCTAAATTTATCTGCATTAAGTGTAGCACTTGATATCAACAGTCGGAGCTCCGGGCGAAAACGGACGATATCCTGCGCGAGATATAAGATAGATAGAGGTACAGTAATCTGACGGAGGCAAACCTTGACCAGGGCAAAAAGAATATCAGTATTCAAGGTCCTTTCATGTGCTTCGTCAATGACCAAGCAAGAATAGCTAGCAAGATCGGGTTCCGTTAGAAATTCTCTGAGTAGCATTCCATCCGTCATGTACTTCAGTACTGTCTTGTCGCTGGTGCAGTCCTCGAATCTAATAGAATAACCGACCTCATACCCGACTTTCGTGCCCATTTCATCTGCAACACGAGCAGCAACGGACATCGCAGCAACTCGGCGCGGTTGGGTACAGCCTACTTTAAGACCACCATCGGTGAAACCTGCTTCATGAAGATATTGTGGAATCTGGGTGGTCTTTCCGGAACCGGTCTCGGCAACAACTATGAGGACTTGATGTTCTCTAACGGCTTCGATGAGCTTGTCTTTCCACGCGTAGATAGGTAGTGACTTCCGAGTCTCTTCGATGGTCTTTGCTGAGATAGATTTGACGTTAGAGATCATGAATTTCTCCATATATGATAAAGCCTACCATGTTTTTCAGCCGCTTCGATTTGCTCTTGCAGCAACTTCTCCGCAGGTGACAATTTCTTCTCTGGTGCCTTTTCCATAATGAACTGAATCGTCTGGCTCTCATCAAAAACATAGTCGTACTCGTCGACTAGATCCCGCTTGTCCATGGCGCCGACTTTGAACGTACTGTGTTGTGTCTGACTAGCCTCCCATTGATCCACGTCGGTGACGAATTGATCGTCTTTGGGTTTGGCATCTTCGTATCGTTGATACAAGGCGTTTTCCTTCTTCTTCTTGTCGATTTTCCCTTGTTCGGTAATGTAATCTTCCGGTAACTGGTACCCATCGTACTTGTCATTAATCTTCATTCTCTCCTCTACAAGTTTCAGCAACTCCTTCTTTCGATCCAGTTCTGCCCGCTCCCGTCTTGAAATCTTCATACCGCTGAATAAAGCCTCATCGTCCGCGATTTCCTTCCGTAGAAGTTCGATCTGCTGTAGTTCACGTTTAGTGAGATATTCTTGTCGCGAATGTATCCGAAGGGAAGGCAAGGCAACTCCACGCGCTTCCGAGTCATCGGCCAGCTGGCGTCGCCGAGCAGCATCTGCGGAAGCGCCCAAGCTTTTCGAGGATCTATCTTCCACCATTTTCTTCGTGCGGTTCTTATCACGTTCTCGAATACGATCCGCAAAGGCGTCACGATCCTTCAAGTCCTCTAACCTTTCCCTCTCTTTCCTAGTTTCATCGTCTTCCTCAGGCTCAAGCATCTCCGCGTCCGAGTATTCTTGCTCGATATTGTCTTCCGCTCTTGGTTTTTTCCTAGCCTTGTCTTCTTCGTCACTCTCCCATTCCCTCTCATTATAGTCCCTCTTTCTTATTTGTTTCTCCCGTTTGTCCGTTTTACGCTTCTCTTTTTTCTCCTGCTTCCAACCGATGTCCGAAGTTGTAGAGCCTTCATCCTCAAGGAGATATGTAAACTTCTGAGTCCTTAAACCCTTCGCTTCCTTTTCGGCCTGACGATGGGAGCTATCTTTCTTATGTTTGTGTTTCCTAGGCGCTCGTTGAAATACTTCATTTACGAATGCATGAGCAGCTGCGGTATCTGGTAAACCAGAAGCATTGAGTGCAGTGAAGAAGGCATCAGGGGTTTTGGAGGAGGAAGCTAAAAAGAATACGTTATTTTCAATTTGCAGACCTGGCAGTGTTCAACATGCCTGACGCTAGCACATAGTCGATAATACTTCTATCCGCTAGTCCGAACAACTTAAAAAGAACAAATATTAGAGATTTGCAATACTAACGGAGCTGTTGTAAGGCTTACCCCGATACAATTGTCGCTGATGTACCGTTCAAGATCAGAAGCCTGTGAGGACATGCAAGTCGGCGTACAGGTTAGCGTACATTGATTTACGTAATCATTATCTTTTGTCTTCACTACCATCTACTCAGTTCCATGTCGAAACTTGCCCAAGATGCTGCAGCCTTCAAATCCGTCCTTCAACGACAAGATTACACCTCTTGGCACTCTCAACCTCCACCCATAGAGAAATCATCAGAACAGGAGACCGCTCCATCAGGTTCGAAGAAGAAACGACCAAAATCCAGTGTGTTTGGCTTTTGTTCTCCACTGCAGGCCATCCTTTTGCCCAGAACTACCCGATAGACATTGTGTACTCTCAGCCTGCTGATACTGGAACCGGTACCAATGTAAACACACAACTGGTTTATGCCGTCAACCATCTGAAGGTGAGTTGTAATGTTGTGCCACCTTGTCTGTATGATACTGAGTTCTTCCCGAGTCAACACACAATCCAATGCGTCTGCAAGATTTAGCCATCCTGACCAGCACACCGATAGATACTGATCATGTTTTACTGGAGAAATTCAAAGCACACGATCGCGTTGTATGGGACCCAAAGACTGATCTCTATTCTTACAAAGTGCGCTGTCATTCATCTCGCATTTCACTCCCATTGAACCTCGACTAGCATGAGTTCAATTTTCGAAATAAAGCCGCACTCTTGACCGAAATACAACGGCAAACACGTAGAGGCGGTGGTATCCCTGTTCGAGCATTGAAGGAATCATGGAAAGAAGCACCTGCCGCTATCGAAGAGCTCGAGGTGGAGGGAGAGGTCTTAGTCACGCGCACAACGAAGGATGGGCAGCTGAAAATGGTTTTCTGGAATGAGATCAAGCCCACTGAAGAAAGTGGAGGCATGCTCGTCGAGAAAGGTGAGTGCACATCCTTCCATATCTCAATCTCTTCCTGGGTCAAACGTCAAGCGGCAATTCATCAGAATTCTTGGATCTTTGGCATGAACTGAAGGTACCGAACGATGTGGACTTGTTGAAGCAGCTAAGCTCTGGTGAGCCAATCCATGATACTGCTGTCCTGTTTCCATTGATTGTGGTTGTAGAGGGCTTACAGGCTACGACTGCTGCTGCCGGTCCTGCCCCAAAGGGTCCTTCGACGAAAAAGAAGGGCAAAAAGGGCAGCGCGCCGCGCGCTCGCCAGGTCCGCATTACGAATACGCATCTGAAGGGAGACATAGATTTGTCGAAGGATTATGTGCCTACAAAGCCATAGTGAATATCTTCAGACATGCCTTTGTGCCCTCGATTCTGTGTATACAGTACATTCTACAGCACGATCTAATGGTACTAAACGACGCATCCGAGGGATTAGATTCAAATATCAAGCTACTCCGTCACACTGCTATTGAAACGTTCCCAAACTTGTTTATCCTCTTGACAGCTATCCCAGAGGACCTGAATTTTGCAAGCAAACGGTCTGATGCCGTTGGTTGTCTTCTCTTGCGATCATGATATCAAAACGGTAATCCTAGGTGGAATATCACCTTAGACCTTACTGACTACAAGCATTGTGTCGATAGCTCAAAGCCCCTTTAAAGTGTAAGCCTTTTTCAAAATTCAAAAGTGTTCACTTCAGCAGCCTAACACCTAAGACATTGTATATGTTGATATATTGCCATAATTACCATCCTAGCTGCTCCATTGTCCAGCCCGATACCATGCCCTCTTCATCTGGTTTGTTGCAGATACGCTCACCCCGATCGAGAGCATCGATCTGCTTGACCTCCTCGTTGCTGAGAGCGGGAAGCTGGCGATATAAAAATCAATGAATTATTTGTCAGTTGAGAGGGGTCAAGAGAGTTACAGTGAGATTTTCCCGTTGACGCTCTTCATTAGCACTCTTAAGTACAATCACTGTCTCTTTAAAAAGATGCCAGGCAAGGATGACTTGATTGGGGGTCACGTTGTGTCCCCGGGCTATCTTGCCAATAGTCGAATGGTTCCTTACTTTGCTATAACCTAAAAACATGAACATTAAACCTTGCAACTTGAACTCGAGAGAAATAAGAAACGGTAAAGATACCACTCGGAGTATAAGCCTCAACGACTATGTTCTTGTCCTTGCAGTACTTTCTTAGCTCATTCTGGGCAAGATAAGGGTGTAATCTATTTTTTTGAGGTCACTGTTTTTAAATGACCATATCTCAATGGAAGGATGCTCATACTCCACTTGGTTAACAGCTGGTACAATTTTCGCTGACTTGAGAAGTATTTCTAGGCTTCACAAATGATTTTATGAAGCAGAATAAAACTGCAAGGCGACCCAGTTTGACTCACTTTTTGATGGAAAAATTACTGACTCCAACAGCTCTCGCTTTTTTCCCTTGGAAGATTTTCTCCATCTCAGCCCAAACCTCTACGAAGGTCGGGTTAGATACAATCTTGATTGTTCCGTCAGCCTCAGAAAGAACACATTGAGGCCAATGAACCAGATACTGTCGAGGTTGTTCGAATATGCGTTAGAGCCAAGGATTCAAGACAACCCTCCGCTCCAAAAGGAACACATACCAAGTCAATGTAATCAACACCAAGGTTGGCCAAGCTCTCATTGAATGAGTCTTGCACTCGACTGTGATCAGTGTAGCTATAATCACAACAGTGAAGTATCAGAGAAGATTACTCTTAACAGGCCATGGCAGAAGCGAATATGCACGATAGTTTGGTTGTGATGAAAACATCTTCTCGCTTTAACCCGGATTCTTTAATTGCAAGTCCCACTGATCTCTCAGTTCCTGGAAATCTTTCAATGTACATTTTGAAAAGACAGCCTTGCAGGAAGTCTTACCATAGCCCGAAGCCGTATCAATATGTCGATAACCTGCCTACATAACTGAGCCCAACGACAATCATTGGGCTCCTAATCTTACTTTCAAAGCAGTCAAAGTCCAATCCTTCACCTCCGCTCTTGCGTTGCCAGTGGGAGGAGCCCAAGAGCCATTAGCTGGAAGAATGATAGATACAAGCTATGCGAATTTGAACACGACCAGCTTGAACTTACCAATCACAGGCATCTGAATGCCGGAGGAAAGCGTCACTGAATCAGTAGCAAGGAATGGCATCGCGATAAGTACGCCTGAGCCCAACCTGTTCACTGGTTGGACTTTATATACTTGAGAGAGAAACTATAATAGGCTTGAAGCCGAGTAGCTGGATCGATAAGGTCCTTAACTATAATAGAACCCATATCACATGCACATGCCTCTTAAGAGGAGCAAAAGGAGGTGATATATCGGCTGGAATTATAGGAGTACTAGTACAACATGAGCACAGAAATCAGTAAACCTTGTCTGACTAATGTCAGTGCAATCGAAAGCACCGTTTGGGATTCCTACCTCCTCACATGCCTCTCTGAATTTCCTGACGGGATTCATAATCAGGTCGGTGGTCAGAATAAAGGTTCCGGGAAATAATATTTGAGTAGGTCTTGAGATTGTCAGTTATCCCGAGCTTACCCCCAATGCATTCCCAAGCCATGATATCTCTAAAAAGCAACACGCTATCCTTCGGCGAGCAATGGATTGGAGACATGAATCTTCGGGGCATGTATTTACTCACGTTGCTTTCACATAAGCATCTTGCTTGTAGAGGAACTTGGAGGATGTGGCAAGTCTCTCACTTAATAGGCAGTATGGTGAGACCGAAAGGGAATTTCTCTCCAATCTGCTTGAAGGCTTCGCATACGGGGACCTGATCTTCATTCTGATGATCTCAAACCGCTCTACTGTAAAACCGGGATCTCCAGCAAAGAAGACCGACTTGGCCGACAAGGATAGAGTTTCGGGAAGTACCTCTCGTACAACCCATGATGACCAGAGCGATTTTTGAATGATGAAATCTGCCCAAGAAGTTTCGTCCTCAATTATGCTGACTGGGAGTACAAATTAGGTCAAAGAGGGTTGGGAAAGTTTTTGCGTCTTTCGAGTTCGTTGGAATAGAAACCTCTATCCGTCGATTTTACCACCAACCCACTATATGACATTTACTTACTGGGATTCAAGGATGGCCAAGTTTCCTAATGGTGCAAAGAAATGAGGTGCGTGAAGTGGAGAGGCCAGTTTTGTGATTGTGGGTCCATCAAGGCTTTGATTCAGAATTCAGCCTTCGTCCTAGCCTATCCGAGGCAAGAACAAGAAAACTGACCGGTCAAAATGGTTGTGCTATGTGCACAATGCGTGCTTAATGCTTGGATTGCTACTTGTACGAATCACTTACTGAGATGACCACAGCATCAACTTCAGGGAGATTTTCCACGGAACACGCAGGAGCTGGACCCCCCTGAATGCACCCAGATGGGTTTCCGTATGTAAAAACAAGGACATATGGGCCGGTGGTGTAGGACAAGTGTTTAGTATGCTTGAAAACAATCTATGTAGTCGAACCTCGGTCCATCGTCAAGAATTGCCTAAAGCGAAGCCTTCACTTACATAGAGTTGATCACGCCAATCATGGTCGTGCCCAACTGCTCCAAGGATTCTTGAGGGTTGTTCCCTCGTCGTTGGCCCAACGAGCAGGACGCCCTTGATCCCGCAAAACGTCCGGGCAGCCATAGACATGATGATACACCGGAAAATAATCTGTACCTAAACTGTAAAATTTCGAGTTTTTCAGGTACAGACTGGTGAAACATTTGGAAAGTCTACAGTACATTGTATGCTAGGTACTTTGTACAGATGTTAGCCACAGATGAACTGTGAGGGTTCTCAGTGGCCAGGCACAGTTACAGAATTTACTTAGACATGCTGCTAAAACTGTTAATATCATGCAACTCCAGAATCATGAAATTGGGTGGAAATGTGAGGGAATGATTCCCTCATGAAGGGAGGAATGATTCCCAGAGTTTAGGAGAAGTAGTTGGACATCAACACTACTATTGATAATGCCCTCAACACATTGATGGTCCAATGATAAAGGAGTTGGTAGCAGCATCAGTTCACAAAGGTTGCTTTGTGGAACATCAGAGCAGTGTTAAGAATGTATCATGGAGAGTGAACATCTGTAATACAAAGACAGACAGATCTAAGTCAATATTAAAACTACAGAACTACCTATTTGATACCATAGCTTTATACTATGCATTACATAAGGATCACGAAGCAATACTATCTCTGAATAGACTAGCTTGTAAAGTAAAGAACAAAGGAAGGATATAAATGGAATAATCCTATACTATAAATTAGGGCGGTGCGCCTAAACCAGCGCTTTTTCTTATTAGTCATTATTTATGTCAGCAAAACTGTCAACGTTTTAGTGCTGCGGCGGCAGCGGCAACTTAAGTTTTTCCCACACATTACAATACACAATCTTGCGACGTGTTTGCTGCATGTTTGCTGAGTTGACTTAGGTTTTTCTCACACATTACTTCAAGCTTGCAATGTGTTTGCTGCATGTTTGCTGCATGCATTGCATGATAATTATACTCTCCTTTGTTTCCCTTTCCCATCTTCTACTATAATTTCACACTATAATTGAAGTTCCTGATAGAGGAAATTTGACTACAGATAAAATGTTTGGTTTCTTACAAGCTATTGACCTGTGTGCAGGCTCTGACTACTATTCTCACTTTAAGGGATTCTGAGTCACCTCCCAATACACCTCAACATCGACAACAAAATGCTGATCGTGAGAGGGAATGACAAACACGTACCCTAGGCAGCCCTGAAAATCGACGTACACCTCAACCATCACCACATGGTGGACCAATACCATTCCAACTCAAAATACCTCAAAATTATTTACCTTCCCAGCATTCACAAGATGATCTATTTCAAGTAATCAACCATAATGGCCAAGAGTTTCAATTGACTCAAGGAATTGCTAATCAACTCAGAAATTTACCTCCACTACTACCAACATGGGGCCGTGGCCGTGGCCGTACTTCAAATCAAGCAGTTGTAGGTGTAAAAATTCAAATACATAGTGCTGTGGCCACCAATCAATATCTTTACCTTATAGTCTCTTCATAATCAGAATCAGAATGCCCATGCAGGACCATCAAATTTGGCATATCAAAATCAGGTATTAGCATACTTATTTAGAGATTTTAAGGCTCATTTATTCTCTTGGTAGTTTCCTCACTTATCTGCTGAGCTACAAGCTCAACTAGCATTTGTACAGCCTCACCCTGCAAGACCAACATTGAGACAGAATCATAGAAGAGCCCAAAGTCATATCCGTAATACATTCTTTTCTATATTACACTATTTATTGCTGACTATCTTTACTTTCAGAATCTATATCATTTAATCCAGAAAGGCTGACCCATGAGCATGAGAATAATGATCCTCCACAAGATGACTTTGAGAATAGCCAGAGACTTCCACCAGGTCCTGGCTATCTCACACCAGAAGGCCATGACATGCACCAACAACATGAACAGTTGCAAAATGTGATGCACAACTCCCAAGAGGTGCATGAGCAGCACTTGCAACAGCAAGAAATTGATGTGGGAGATCATGAACATCAAAATGATGCTCCAGATGAGCCTATTCCAATAGGTCTACAACCTATTGAGAATGATCGGATTTATAACTTCTGTTCTTTGGGAAAAATGGATATAGAGTGTCCATTTTGTGGTGCATTGCATTGGCAAGCAGAGAGACTTACACATTCCTCTGTAATAAATCCTAAATTTGGAGCATGCTGCAAATCAGGGAAGATTCAGCTACCTATGTTACAAAGTCCACCTATTGAAATCAGGAATCTCTTTACTGGAGTTGATCATAACTCAAAGCACTTTTTAGACAACATAAGGAGTTATAATTCTGCTTTTGCTTTTGTATCATTGGGCCTTAAGATTCAACCACAGAATGATCCTGAACTTCCAAATACTGGGCCAAGGCAGTTTAAAATTAAGGGTGCACTTTGGCATTCTCTAGGCTCCCTTTTGCCTGAGGGTGACAAACCCCCAGTATATGCACAGCTTTACATAGTTGCACCTGAGACTGCTTTAGAGCAGCGCTTAGCCAATAACAGACATCATGGTACTGGGTTACTGTCATCTGTTATGCAAACAATATCTGATTGCCTTCACCGCAATAATAACTTTGTGAATCTCTACAGATCAGCATACCAGAGAATACAAAACCTTCAGGCACAGGCTCCAAATTCCCTAAATGGTGCTTATATCAAACTGCATTTCAGTGATACAAATGATCCTAGGAGATATAATATGCCATCAGCTGATGAGGTTGCAGTTGTTCTTCCAGGCCCAGGTACTGCCACAGATCATCGAGATATTATCCTTCAATGTAAGGAGGGGCCACTGAAACGTATATATGAAACCAATCCTGTTAAGATCTAACAATCTGACACTCCTCTGATGAAACATGTTTATAACTATCCAAGAGTCCCAAAAGGCATAATGTAAGACCACGAGGCAAAAGTAAGTCCTCCAGGCAAAGTTGTAAGACCTCAGTAGTTGGGACATGTGACTTGGCTCTAGTGCTATAAACCTCTGTGTTCATTAATTGTACCCATGGCCGGATAGCTCAGTGGTTAGAGCATCTTGGGATTTCACCAGTGGTCCTGGGTTCAATCCCCAGTCTGGTCACTTTGTTTGTCATCATGACTTTAACAGGTTATGGGCCCCGGAGCGCTAAGCAATGGAACCTGATGGCTTACATAAGTGTATCAGATTGGGGGAATGTGTTAAGATCTAACAATCTGACACTCCTCTGATGAAACATGTTTATAACTATCCAAGAGTCCCAAAAAGGCATAATGTAAGACCACGAGGCAAAAGTAAGTCCTCCAGGCAAAGTTGTAAGACCTCAGTAGTTGGGACATGTGACTTGGCTCTGGTGCTATAAACCTCTGTGTTCATTAATTGTACCCATGGCCAGATAGCTCAGTGGTTAGAGCATCTTGGGATTTCACCAGTGGTCCTGGGTTCAATCCCCAGTCTGGTCACTTTGTTTGTCATCATGACTTTAACAAATCCTGCATATGCACCTTTACATTATGTTTTACTGTTTCCCAGAGGTGAACTAGGATGGCACCTAAATATCAAATATGCAGATAGACCTAATGGACCAGCCTCTAATGATGATCATGTTACCCAGATGGAGTACTATGCATATCGCCTTCATCAACGCAATCTAGAGATTGAATCAAACCATCTGTTCTATGCCAAAAATCTTTTTCAGCAATATATTGTTGATGCATGGGCCCAAACTGATCAGTCACGCTTATCCTGGCTTGCACGCAATCAGAAGAAACTCAGAGCTGAGGTTTACAGTGGTTTAGTAGATGCTGTTCATTCAGGAGATGTTCAGCTGCAAGATATAGGGCAACGAGTTATCTTACCCTCTTCTTATATTGGAGGATCAAGACATATGTTCCAGCTCTATCAAGATTCTATTGCCTTAGGAAGAGCATTTGGAAAACCTGATCTATTTCTGACAATCACTGCAGATCCAAATGCACCTGAGATTAAAGAGGCTCTCCTTCCCGGACAGACAGCACAAGACAGACCTGATTTAGTTGCCAGAGTTTTTCGTGAAAAAGTACGGATCATCTTGAGGGCTATTGACAAAGGGTGTTTTGGAAAGTGTAGAGGCCGTGTTTACACAATTGAATTTCAGAAGCAAGGACTACCTCATATACACATTCTTATTTTTCTCTATCCCCAATCACAGTATCAAGAGGCTCATCAGATTGACAAAGTAATCTCTGCTCAGTTGCCTGATCCTGAAACACATCCAAATTTATTCATGTTGGTTGAAAAGCTGATGATTCATACACCATGTGGTGATCTCAACCCAAGTGCATCCTGTATGAAGGATTCAAAATGCTCCAAGGGTTATCCTAAGGTATTCCAAGAGCATACTGTGTTAAGATCTAACAATCTGACACTCCTCTGATGAAACATGTTTATAACTATCCAAGGGTCCCAAAAGGCATAATGTAAGACCACGAGGCAAAAGTAAGTCCTCCAGGCAAAGTTGTAAGACCTCAGTAGTTGGGACATGTGACTTGGCTCTAGTGCTATAAACCTCTGAGTTCATTAATTGTACCCATGGCCAGATAGCTCAGTGGTTAGAGCATCTTGGGATTTCACCAGTGGTCCTGGGTTCAATCCCCAGTCTGGTCACTTTGTTTGTCATCATGACTTTAACAGGTTATGGGCCCCGGAGCGCTAAGCAATGGAACCTGATGGCTTACATAAGTGTATCAGATTGGGGGAATGTGTTAAGATCTAACAATCTGACACTCCTCTGATGAAACATGTTTATAACTATCCAAGAGTCCCAAAAAGGCATAATGTAAGACCACGAGGCAAAAGTAAGTCCTCCAGGCAAAGTTGTAAGACCTCAGTAGTTGGGACATGTGACTTGGCTCTGGTGCTATAAACCTCTGTGTTCATTAATTGTACCCATGGCCGGATAGCTCAGTGGTTAGAGCATCTTGGGATTTCACCAGTGGTCCTGGGTTCAATCCCCAGTCTGGTCACTTTGTTTGTCATCATGACTTTAACATACTGTTTTGTCAGAGGATGGCTATACCCTTTATGCTAGACCCAAGAATGGAAGGCTTTGCAAGAAAAAGGTCAATGGCATAGAAATTGATATTGATAACAGATGGGTTGTACCTCATAATCCTTGGGCTTTGATGGAGCTCAAATCACATGCCAACTTAGAGTGTTGCATTTCCATAAAAGCTTTCAAATACCTTCATAAATACATTTACAAAGGCCATGATCGTACAACCATGGCAATTGGGAAAAATAAAGATGAAATACAGCAATATATAGATTCCTGTTATGTATCTGCCTCTGAATCAGTTTGGAGGCTTTTTCATTATGATATGCATGAAGAAATCCCAAATGTTGTCCACCTTGCAGTACATACAGAAGCTGGGCAATTTGTAGTGTTTGATGCTGATGCACCAGTAGAGGAGGTTCTTCATGCTGTTGGGTCAAAAGACAGCACACTTACAGCTTACTTCAAAGTTAATGCAGCAGAGAAGAAAAAGGCTGAGGATGATCCTGAACATGCAGTAATGGTTGCACAATCACTTTTGTACCAGGAATTTCCTACAAAATGGGTCTGGGTAAAAACTACAAAAAGATGGAAGATTCATGAGGGTAAAGCTGCTCTTGGGCGGATGTATTTTGTTCACCCTGCAGCTGGCGAAAGGTTTTATATTCGACTGCTGCTTACAGTTGTCAAAGGTGCTACATCATTTGCAGATCTACGTACTTATGAAGGAGTGGAATATCCTACACACCAAGAAGCATGTTTGGCCCGTGGGCTTTTGCAGAGTGATTCTGAGTGGAAGGACTGCCTAGAGGATGCAAGACATATGCAATCTGGATCTGCACTCCGTTCACTCTTTGCAACAATTCTTAAAGATTGCCATCCTGCTCAACCTTTTTTACTATGGGAGCAGTTCAAAGAACACATCTGTGATGATATCAACCACCATTTACAGACCTCAGGGATTATTGCCAACCCAACACAGGATCAAATTGAAGATTATGGTTTATATCTTATTGATAAAATCCTTTTCCATGCAGGAGTACATGATGGATTAAAAGGTTTTCTGGGCATGCCAGTTCCTAATTATGAATTTTGGGCAGGGGTTGAAGGCAATAGGTTGATATGAGAGCAGCGTGCCTTTCATGCTGAAGAACAACAGCAAAGAGCATCAGAGAATATTGCAAAGATGAACAGAGAACAAGCAGAGGCCTTCAATACAATTAAAGCTGCAATATATGAGAATAACCCTCAGATGTTCTTTCTCCATGGTCCAGCTGGAACTGGAAAAACATTTACATATAATACACTCTGTTATGCATTGTGTGGAGATGAAAAGATTGTATTGTGCTGTGCTTCATCAGGGATTGCTGCTCTTTTACTCCCAAAGGGGCGAACTGCTCATTCCACATTTAAGATTCCTATTGAAATATATGAAGGAAAATTATGCTCTGTCAAGAAGAACTCTGATCTGGGTGAACTACTGCGTGAGACCAGTCTTATTATTTGGGATGAAGTTCCAATGCAGGACTGGTATTGTCAAGAGGCTGTGGATATAACTATGAGAGACATTAGGGACACCCCTAGCAAGCCATTTGGAGGTGTTACAGTTGTTTTTGGAGGAGACTTTCAGCAAATACTTCCTGTGGTCCGGAAAGGACACCGAGAGCAAATTGTGGGTCAGTGTATCCAGCGATCTTATTTATGGCGTGACATAAAGATCCTTTATCTAAAAGAAAATAAAAGATTAAGTAGTGGTACAGCAGAGGACAAAGAGTATGCAGAGTGGTTACTGAAGGTTGGACATGGTTCAATTAATGGTCCAGAAAGCCAAATAAAGCTTGACCCTATTATGAAGTGTGGGGACTCTGTTGACTCCTTGATCTCTGCCATTTATCCAAATCTCAATGTTATTGACTGTGCAGCAGATAATGTTGATTCATGGTTTTCAGAGCGCACTATACTCTGCCCACGAAATGATACTGTTGATGAAACCAATCTCATGTGTTTAAATACATTGAGTGGCAATATCAATACTTATCATAGTGCAGACAAGGCTGTCATAGATGAAGCAGCAGATGGGGATTCTCAGTATCCTGAGGAATTCCTTCACAATATCAATGGTTCTGGCCTGCCACTGTCACAACTACAGTTAAAGATTGGTGCACCAATAATGGTTCTTAGGAATCTTGATCCATCAGCTGGAGTTTGTAATGGAACCCATGCAATCCTTTGTTAGAGGTCAGGTGACCGTGTGACAAGTGTGGCAGTAGCTTGACACGATCAAGTGATCTTTACATAGAAGGGAAAATAAATGTTGACACAAGCTGGGATTGAACCAGCGACCACACAGTACTCTAGACTGGTGCTCTAACCACTGAGCTATCATGTCAATGGTAAGAGTAGGTTTGTTAAGCCTTAGTCACTATGAGGATGGTTAGTCACTCAACTGGTGCAAACTCGTATTGTGCTGAAGCGGTTAGTCTTCTTAGCACTAGAGTTATATAACCAGGATTCAATTGCTTAGTCAACACTATCCCCCAATTGAAGCCAGGTTAGTGAACTTCAATTACAAACAATTTGCTGCTACCATGTTAGAGGTCAGGTGACCGTGTGACAAGTGTGGCAGTAGCTTGACACGATCAAGTGATCTTTACATAGAAGGGAAAATAAATGTTGACACAAGCTGGGATTGAACCAGCGACCACACAGTACTCTAGACTGGTGCTCTAACCACTGAGCTATCATGTCAATGGTAAGAGTAGGTTTGTTAAGCCTTAGTCACTATGAGGATGGTTAGTCACTCAACTGGTGCAAACTCATATTGTGCTGAAGCGGTTAGTCTTCTTAGCACTAGAGTTATATAACCAGGATTCAATTGCTTAGTCAACATGCTCTTGACCTATCGGCTCCTGAAGATCTCCTGTTATCAGAGATCCAAAAGAGTAGAAACCAAGTAGATCGAACTGTACAGGATGCCCTAGCTGCCAAAAACACGGAGTGGACTGAAACCGACAAAGTTATTACATGGAAAGGGCGTGTTTATGTACCAAAAAACCGCCTACTCCGGTCCAAAATAATCACTCAGTACCACGACACGCCACTAGCGGGACACCCAGGACAGTGCAAGACCACGGAATTGATCACTCGGGACTACTGGTGGCCAGGGGTGACACGAGATGCAGGGAAATATGTCGAAGATTGCGAAAAATGCCAGGCGACAAAATCACATCGTACCAAGCCAGTTGGACAACTTCATCCACATGCGGTACCAACTGAACCGTGGCAGATAATCGGTACTGATATGATAGGGGAACTACCGGAATCGGGAGGATACAATGCCATATCGGTGTTTATTGATCATTTTTCCAAAAGATTACGACTTGTCCCATCGCACACTACAGTCACATCAGAGGGAATGGCGAAAATTTATCGCGATCGTATCTTTTCTATACATGGGATTCCACGAAAGATCATACACGATAGAGGACCTCAGTATCATTCCCGGTTCATGAAGGAACTCTACCGTCTCTTAGGGATAGAAGCAAACTATACTACGGCGTATCATCCACAGACCAACGGCCAGACAGAACGAACAAATCAGGAGATAGAACATTATCTTCGTTTGTTCATTAATTACCATCAAAATGACTGGCATGAGTGGTTACCACTCGCAGAGTTTGCTTATAATGATCGAGTATACTCCGCGACGAAAATTTCTCCTTTTTATGCTGACAACAGTAGAAATCCCTACAAAGGCACTGCACCCCAGATGATTTCGGACAACCCCACAGCACAGGCATTTGCAGATGGTATGAAGAAGGTTCGAGAGGAAGTAGGAGCGGCCTTAGGTAAGGCCAACGAGGATATGAAGAAGTTTTATGACCGGAAACGAAGAGTTGGAGTAGAGTACAAGCCAGGCGATAAGGTTTGGCTTGAGGGAACTAATTTATCGACAGATCAGCCGATGAAAAAGGTAGGAGATAAACAGTTTGGACCGTTTACAGTTCAGAAGAAGATAGGTGCTAGCTCCTATAAATTAGATATCCCCTCCACGTGGAAACGTATCCATAATGTTTTCAATGAAGTCCTTCTCACTCCCTATAGAGAACCGCAATTCCCCTCTCAACCACGAAACACTCGCCCACCTCCTGTCGTTGTAGGAGAAGAAGAAGAATTCGAAGTCGAGGAGATTCTCGACTCACGAAAGGTAGGAAGAGGAATCAAGTACAAGGTCAGGTGGCGAGGGTATGGACCACATGAAGACACTTGGGAACCTCGGTCCAACATCACACATTCCTCTGATTTGTTGAAGGAATTCCATGACAAGAACCCGACCAAACCCAAACCCGCCACCCTGAATCGACTTGAAATCCCTATTTCCTTATTCCCTACCAAATTATTTCGCCCTATGCCCCAGGCAAACACCGAAAACATGTCACCACAATTACCCTCCGAAAATTTCGTTAGACAACAGGCGCTTTGTGGAACTCGCGCCCTAGGGAGGGGGTAATGTCACGAAACATTCTTTTTCATTATTCTTTTCTTTTATTTACTTACCTAATTACCAAAGCGCTTACACTAGCACTTATTATATTTTCATTATCATTTAGGTTACATGCGTCAACCTTATTGTTCTCACGCTGTCGTTTCACTTAGGCGCGAATCTCTTGTGCCTGTCAGCTCATTGACAGGACGATGTCATTATCGTTCCGCTTCCATGCTTCTTTTTATATTGCCTTATTGTTTACTCACCTAATACCTACAGCTTTACTTATGGATACGAGCGACTCTTATTGTAGATCCTCACGGTTACGGTGCGAGACATCTCTCACGGTTTCATATCCCATTAGTATATAAGACTTAGTATTTTGCAGTTATATTCCTTAGCTCTATTCTCGTCTATTCTCCTCGGTAGCTAGACTTGTAGTTGGGTTGTTTTATCCATCCTCTTTTTGCTTTTCGCCCTCTTGCTCATTGTCTATCGTGTGATGCCTGGTTGTCTCTTGTGAGAGCTAGCGAGTCACTGACACACGTTGAAAATCCTTCACAAAGTAATTGCGTAGTGGTAAATTGTTATATCTATGCAAGCTAAGTCATTACGAAGCTTCGCGATCCATTCCTGTTATGATCGTGCACAAAGGGATTGTCGGGAATGATCGTGGGAAAATACGAAGTAAAATACTTTGTGAGGTAAAATGTGTTAATTGTAGTGATAGAACACTTCCTACATAGTTAGTTTACATATAAAGTACATACATTAGTTATAAGCTAACTACTGTATCCACTACTTTACTTATAACATTACTTACACTTTCATTTCTTCATTTTTCAGAGTCCTTTTCATTTCTTATAGGAGCGCACAATTGTGGACACCTATTATCACGCCTCATGCGTTTCTAGTACATACAAGACCAAACAGACTGTTGACTAAGCAATTGAATCCTGGTTATATAACTCTAGTGCTAAGAAGACTAACTGCTTCAGCACAATATGAGTTTGCACCAGTTGAGTGACTAACCATCCTCATAGTGACTAAGGCTTAACAAACCTACTCTTACCATTGACATGATAGCTCAGTGGTTAGAGCACCAGTCTAGAGTACTGTGTGGTCGCTGGTTCAATCCCAGCTTGTGTCAACATTTATTTTCCCTTCTATGTAAAGATCACTTGATCGTGTCAAGCTACTGCCACACTTGTCACACGGTCACCTGACCTCTAACACAGACCTGTATTCCTACTACAGTTAGAAGGAACCAAATCAATATTCACTATTAGTGTCTATTGGAGTATTGAGGAGTCTGCAAGGTCAATAGTACAACACTACCCTTGTACATAGACTACAACAGCAGTGTTTCTGACGGGGGTACACTCTATTGTCTACAGCCTTAGCTGCAATAAGTGTGCAACATCAACTGTGCCAAGTTACCCTTCAACAGGTTATGGGCCCCGTGCTTTAACAGTGCATTTGCTTGTTGTTGTCTTGATAAATCTTTACTTGTGCGCTCCTCAACAGTTTATAACTGTTGTTGTTCTTTCTATCTATCACTTGGCTTAGTTGGTTATCAGTTGGTTATCACTATGTCTACAACCAGTTCCTCTACTCCTTCATTTAAAGTCCTCACAAAGGACAATTACAATGAATGGAATGGGAACATGAAGGCATCTCTGATGTCTAATGGTCTTTGGAGACTAGTCTGTGGGAAGGAGGCTAAACCATCTACATCAGATGTAGACAAGTTGGAGAAGTGGGAGATTAAAGCTGAAAAGGCTGCTGGCTTGATCTTTCTTGCTGTCAGTCCTGCTCAGCAGGTGCATATCAGAGCACACCAAGAGGACCCAATTGCTATGTGGAGTATTCTAGAGAAACAGCATGTGTCAAAGAAACCAGGTGCTAGGTTTAATGCCTACAACAACAACCTCTTCACTATCACCAAGCTGAATGATGAATCTCTCATTGATATGGGGACTAGAGTGGAATCTGCTATGGCTCGTATCATTAATCTCCGCCCTCCCAACTTCACTTTGGATATGCTGGATGAAGAACTGCAGGCTATGGCTCTAATCAGAGCACTCCCTCAGGAGTATAAACACCTATCATCAAATTTGTTGATGCAGGACTCACTGGATAAAGACAAAATCCTTGCTGCATTCCTTGCTCAAGAACAAGACGATGAATATGAAGAGCACTCGCTCAATAAAGCCCAGGCTGGGCAACAGAAGAAGAAGAACAGGTTTCCTCCAAGGGTTGGGGAGCCTCAGGGTTACTGTACTCACTGTGGAGTGAAGGCAGCTCACTGGCCGGAGAAATGTCCCACTAGATTCAAAGGCAAAGCCAATAAGGCCAAGGTTATAGAGGTGGATTCAGATGAGGTTACAGAAAATGCTGGTTCTGCTAGTGTTAGTGCTTATTCTCTTGTTGGACTCTCTTCTTCACATTGTGCTGATTACATGGAATGGAATACAGACATGGGTGCCACTTCTCATATGACACCACATAAATCATGGATTAGGGATTACACCCCTCATAGGATCCCTATCCGTCTTGCTGATAATAATGTAGTGTACTCGGAAGGAGTTGGTAATGTGTTGTTTACACCTACTATAGATGGCAAAGAAGTTAGAGATGTTTTATTTTCAAGAGTTTTACATGTCCCTGCACTTAATAATAACCTCCTCTCAGTTCTATACTTGACAAAACACAAAGGTTTCATTGTACAAATACTTAGAGATACTATCAAGTTTACTCTCAATGGTTCTGTCCTTTTTACTGCATCAGTTAATAACAAATCAGTTGGCTATCTCAATGGACATACAATAAGTACAAGTACTGAATGTGCAAATGTTGGGTCTACTCTACCTCTTGATCTTGAGCTATGGCATAGGCGCTTCTTTCATTATAATCTCAATGATGTTAGCAAGTTGTCTAAGAATAATTTGGTTGAGGGCTTTAAACTTGACTCCAATGCTAAGCCTGATCCAGTTTGTGAACCATGTCTTGGTGGAAAGATGCATGCCAATCCATTCCCTAGTACTGAAACTCGAGCTACTGATGTCTTGGAACTTGTTCACATGGATGTCCATGATACTGGTATTATCTCACCTAGTGGCTATCGTTATTGGATTCCCTTCATTGATGATAAATCACGCTTCAGAGCAGTTCTGTTATTGAAGAAGAAGAGTGAAACATTCAATGCCTTTAAACAGTTTAAACAATGGGCAGAGAACATCACTGGGAAGAAGATAAAGCGGGTTAGACATGACAAAGGTGGCGAGTTTATCTCAAAGGCATTTGAACAGTACCTTAAAGACTGTGGCATTGAAGTACAAAGGACAACTCGCAATCAACCTCAACAGAATGGAGTTGCTGAAAGGCTTAACAGGACATTGGATGAACTACTGACAGCTATGCTACTGGAATCAGGTTTACCAAAGACATTTTGGGCAGAATGCCTGGCTGCGCTTGTTTATGTGTTGAATCGATGCCCAACGTCTGCTGTTACTGATGGTACACCCTATCAGATCTGGTATAAGAAGAAGCCTAGAGTTGACAACCTGCGTGTTTGGGGATGCATTGCCTATGTGCATGTTCAAAAGGATAAGAGGAAACACTTTGGATCACATATGGAGAAGTGTGTCTTTATTGGATACCCTGAAGGAGTCAAAGGATGGAGATTCTGGAATCCTGTCACAAAGAAGGTGATTATCTGTGAACGAGCAGAATTTGATGAGCGCTATATGCATGGATCTAAATCACCAAATCAGCCTACATTGCGACGAGATTACATTCCAGAGTCTATCACTGAACCATCATCTGACACTCCTCCAACACCACTATCTAACTCTCCTGAAGACCAACTCTTTCTTCCACCACTTCTTGAACCAGATCCTGTGGATGATGATACACCTCCTGCACCACCTCTCCTTGATCCTTACCCAGCACAAGAAATACCAGTATCTGATGAGGAACCAGATGAACAGCCCATTGCATTGAGACGTCCTGCCAGAGCTCGTAGAGCTCCTGGTGAATGGTGGAAAATCAAACCAGTTCCTAATGAGCCTACCCCAGCTGATGACTCTGATGAGTCTGATGATGAACATGGACATGTTACTACTGCTTTTGGTATTGAGCCAAAGAACTATAGAGAAGCTATCCACTGTCCAGAAGCCTTCAAGTGGGAGGAAGCAATGAATGATGAAATCTCTGCACATCTTTCAAATGGAACTTGGGATATTGTTGATTTACCACCTGGACACAAAGCAATTGGATCAACATGGGTATTTAGAATCAAGCACAATGCTGATGGCTCTATTGAGCGCTTCAAAGCACATCTATGTGCTCAAGGATTCAGCCAAAGACCTGGATTTGACTACCTGGAAACCTATGCTTCAACTCTCCGCTGGTCTTCATTATGCATCATCCTTGCTCTAGCAGCTATTGATGACATGGAGCTACGCTCTGTTGATATATCTCATGCCTTCATCAACTCTGATATTGATACTGAAATCTACATGAGACAGCCTGAGGGGTTCAAGCAAGGTGGACCAGAGAAAGTCTGCAGGCTAAACAAGTCCCTTTATGGGTTGAAGCAGTCGCCCCGTCTTTGGAGTGAAAAACTCGCAGGTGTTCTAGCCAAGTTGGGCTTTAAACGTCTCGAGTCTGATCCATGCGTGTACTTGTACCAACGCAATGGCCTTAAAGTGATTGTACCAGTATGGGTTGATGATATCACTCTTGCTTCAAAAGACTCTGGTGTAATTGAGCAATTTGTTGGTGAACTTCAAAAAGAACTCAAACTCCGTGACTTGGGCAGTACTACATTTCTTCTTGGAATGGGAATCAGAAGGGAATGCAAAACTCGAAAACTGTGGCTTAATGCTAAACAATACATCCTTCGCAAGCTTGAGGAATTCAACATGCAGGATTGCAAGCCAGTTGGTACTCCCATGAATCCCAGTGTATCACTGTCTAAAGCGGACTGTCCTACAACACCAGAGGAGATAGAAGCAATGAGAAACATCCCCTACATGTCTGCTGTTGGCTCCTTGTTGTTTCTGGCCTTAATCATTCGTGTAGACATCACTTATGCAAGTGGTGTCCTAGCTCGTTTCAACTCTAATCCTGGTAAAGCACATTGGTTTGCTGTAAAGCACCTGTGGCGCTATTTGAAAGGGACTATTGACTATGAGTTGGAACTAGGGCCAGATCCAAATGCTCCTGACTTGATCACAGCTATTAGTGATTCAGACTTGGGTGGCAACAGAGACAATGGAAAATCAACTACTGGATACATCATTAAGGTTGGATCAGGTGCTGTTAGCTGGAGTAGTAAACTACAAGCTGTGGTTACTCTATCCTCTACTGAAGCAGAGTTTGTTGCTTCCAATGCAGCTGGTAAAGAAGTGCTTGCAGTTTGATCTCTCCTAACTGAACTTGGTTATAAGGTTGCATCGCCTACTACGATATGGGTTGATAATCAGTCATCTATTCAAGTGGCTAAAAACCCTGAACACCATGGACGGATGAAGCACCTTGACCGCAGTTACTACTGGCTTCGAGACCAAGTTGTACATGGAGTACTTGCACCTTCTTACTGTTGAAGGGTAACTTGGCACAGTTGATGTTGCACACTTATTGCAGCTAAGGCTGTAGACAATAGAGTGTACCCCCGTCAGAAACACTGCTGTTGCAGTCTATGTACAAGGGTAGTGTTGTACTATTGACCTTGCAGACTCCTCAATACTCCAATAGACACAAGTAGTGAATATTGATTTGGTTCCTTCTAACTGTAGTAGGAATACAGGTCTGTTTGGTCTTGTATGTACTAGAAACGCATGAGGCGTGATAATAGGTGTCCACAATTGTGCGCTCCTATAAGAAATGGAAAGGACTCTGAAAAATGAAGAAATGAAAGTGTAAGTAATGTTATAAGTAAAGTAGTGGATACAGTAGTTAGTTTATAAGTAATGTATGTACTTTATATGTAAACTAACTATGTAGGAAGTGTTCTATCACTACAATTAACACAGCAGTGTTTCTGACGGGGGTACACTCTATTGTCTACAGCCTTAGCTGCAATAAGTGTGCAACATCAACTGTGCCAAGTTACCCTTCAACAAAATGATCCTATACAAAGTAGTTGGACCTTGACTCCACTATTAGTAGAGTCCTCGACACTTCAGGTGTCCGCAAGAGAAGAAAAGTAAACGTGTTCCATTCGCGATGATCGTCGCGGAACGTACTGACAATGAGGATGTTAAAACAATGATAAAGATAGATGATTATTTGGTATCACTATCGAAGTGCTATCAAGGTTGATATTTAAACTAAGGAACTACCTATATGATACCGTAGCTTTATACTAAAGGTAAGTCAGGATCACGAAGCAATGCCATGCCCGAATTGGTTAGCTCATAAGTAAAGAACAAAGGAAAGGATATAAAAGGAATAGTGTGAATCTGATAAGAATGACAAGAGATAAAGAGTAGTTACTTCGCGTCGGAATTCCTTCGTGAAGTAATTGCATAGTGGTGAAAGGATATAAGTAATATCTAAGTAGCGGAATGCTTTGCGAGGCTTCGGAAATGTTGAAGGGTAACTTGGCACAGTTGATGTTGCACACTTATTGCAGCTAAGGCTGTAGACAATAGAGTGTACCCCCATCAGAAACACTGCTGTTGTAGTCTATGTACAAGGGTAGTGTTGTACTATTGACCTTGCAGACTCCTCAATACTCCAATAGACACAAGTAGTGAATATTGATTTGGTTCCTTCTAACTGTAGTAGGAATACAGGTCTGTTTGGTCATGTATGTACTAGAAATGCATGAGGCGTGATAATAGGTGTCCACAATTGTGCGCTCCTATAAGAAATGAAAAGGACTCTGAAAAATGAAGAAATGAAAGTGTAAGTAATGTTATAAGTAAAGTAGTGGATACAGTAGTTAGTTTATAAGTAATGTATGTACTTTATATGTAAACTAACTATGTAGGAAGTGTTCTATCACTACAATTAACAGTCGAAGCAGCTCGCACTGTAACTTCACTGTGAACCGCGCGTAACAGCACTGGTTCACACTTGGCATTCTTGCAAGCACGGTTGAAAAGTTCTGTGTTGACAAGAGCAATGTCAATCTCTGGGTTTTCAAGTCGCAAAGCGGCCAATTGAGCCACCGAAGGATAGGAGTAGATGGGTTCATAAGGGAAAGAGTCCGATAAAGGATGAGGTGAATGGTGAGAACGAGTTCACAAAGATGGTCACGAAGGAACCTCTTCAGAACTAATGGTAGGCTGACCCTGCGAGGGGACAGTTTCTTCCAGAACAGGTGTTCGCGGAAGTGAGGATGTCGAGGAAAACTCAACTTACTTATGTCATGAAACAATCTTTTTCATTATTCTTTTCTTTTATTATTCTTTTCCTTTTCTTTTATTTACTTACTTAATCACCAAAGCGCTTACACTAGCGCTTATTATATTTTCATTATCATTTAGGTTACACGCGTCAACCTTATTGTTCTCGTGTTGTCGTTTCACTTAGGCGCGACTCTCTCGTGCCTGTCAGTTCATTGACAGGACGACGTCATTATCGTTCCGCTTCCATGCTTCTTTTTATATTGCCTTATTGTTTACTCACCTAATACCTACAGCTTTACTTATGGATACGAGCGACTCTTATTGTAGATCCTCACGGTTACGACACGAGACGTCTCTCACGGCTTCATATCCCAATAGTATATAAGACTTAGTATTTTGTAGTTATATTCCTTAGCTCTATTCTTGTCTATTCTCCTCGGTAGCTAGACTTGTAGTTGGGGTGTTTTATCCATCCGCTTTTTGCTTTTTCATCCTCTTGCTCATCGTCTATCGTGTGACGCCTGGTTGTCTCTTGTGAGAGCTAGCGAGTCGCTGACAACTTAGTGGAATGGAATGTAATTTTTCTCAATGCCCAGTCAATCAACAGATTGTAGCAGGTCAAGAAACTGTAACCTAAAACTGCCTCGCAAGAGGAATCTAGTAAAGTGACATAAAATGTCAGTAGTAGTAGCTCGCCAGAGGGAAACTGAACATTAAGAGACGTAGTCTCGGAAATTGGTTTCAGAGATAAAGAACCATCGAAAAGTCAGAGATTGATTGGAGAAATAGAAGAAGTAGGAAGAGAATGTTTATACACAAATTGCGGATCAATAAAACAATCAGTAGAACCAGAATCTAGTAATGAAACAAAGGAAAGCTTCGCGGAAATGTCGCAAAGTGGAAAATCTATAGTAAGAGGTATTGCTATGATCATGCACAAAGGGATCGTTGGGAATGATCGCGGGATGATCATGAGGAAATATGAAGGAGAATACTTCGTGAGGTAAAACAATCCTATACAAAGTAGTTGGACCTTGACTCAGTAGAGTCCTCGACACTTCACGTGTCTGCAAGAGAAGAAAAGTAAACATGGTCCATTCACGATGATCGTCGTGGAACATACTGACAACGAGGATGTTAAAATGATGATAAAGATAGACGATTATTTGGTATCACTATCGAAGTGCTATCAAGGTTGATATTTAAACTTAGGAACTACCTATTCGATACCGTAGCTTTATACTAAAGGTAAGTCAGGATCACGAAGCGATGCCATGCCCGAATGGGTTAGCTTGTAAGTAAAGAACAAAGGAAGGGATATAAAAGGGATAGTGTAAATCTGATAAGGATGAAAAGAGATAACGAATAATTGCTTCACGTTGGAATTGCTTCGCAAAGTAATTGTGTAGTGGTAACAGGATATAAGTGATATCTAAGTAACAGAATAGATCACGAAGCTTCGTAATGACTTAGCTTGCATAGATATAACAGTGTCCCCCTCTTAGGCTTTCGCCCTCGAAAGCCTACACGATTGTTAATGATTGATGAATCTATAATTAGATAGAATGGAAAAGTAAAAAAGAAAACAATAAAATTTTCAAAAATGCCATGCGATTTATGATCAAGATAAATGAAAACTTTGAAGTTGAACCTGTCCTCAATGACAAACGCGTATAAAACGCGAGGGTTTTCTCCGTTTTTTCCTAAGTCCTCATCACTATACAATGTCTTTCACAGTTACTGCTACCGAAACCGTGCAAGAACGACGAGCGCAACTCGTTCGAGAACAGGCGGAACGTGCCCGCCTTCATCAGGCTGAAATTGATGTGCAGGAGAAAGCATTCAAGGAGGAGATGATGAGATTGGAGGAGGAGGCTGCTCATGAAGCTGAGTGCGAGGCGGAAAGGAAGAGACTCGAGGAGGAGAAGAAGCTTGAGGAAGAGCAACAAGCCGTGAGGGGGAGGGAAGAAGAAAGGCTCATCGAGGAGAGCATCGCGAAGGCAAAGGCTGACACTTTGAAGAAGCTCGCAGAAGAAGAGTGAGTAAGGGGTCAACGCATAGCACAGGCTCTGCAGGAGTTACAAGAGCGTCGAAATCGTGCAGCTGAAGCTGCATCGCGACATTCAAGTGGGTTGGTATCACGGGAGCCTTTGGGTTCCAAATCCAAAATATACAAGTCCACATCCTGTTAGAGGTCAGGTGACCATGTGACAAGTGTGGCAGTAGCTTGACACGATCAAGTGATCTTTACATAGAAGGGAAAATAAATGTTGACACAAGCTGGGATTGAACCAGCGACCACACAGTACTCTAGACTGGTGCTCTAACCACTGAGCTATCATGTCAATGGTAAGAGTAGGTTTGTTAAGCCTTAGTCACTATGAGGATGGTTAGTCACTCAACTGGGACTCATATTGTGCTGAAGCAGTTAGTCTTCTTAGCACTAGAGTTATATAACCAGGATTCAATTGCTTAGTCAACACTAAGTCTTATATACGAATGGGATATGAAACCGTGAGGATCTACAATAAGAGTTGCTCGTATCCATAAGTAAGGCTGTAGGTATTCGGTGAGTAAACAATAAGGTAATATAAAAGAAGCATGGAGGTGGGAAAATAATGATGTCGTCCTGTCAATGAGCTGACAGGCACAAGAGAGTTGTGCATGGATGAAACGACAATGTGAGAACAATAAGGTTGACACATGTAATCTAGATGAAAATGAAAATATAATGAGTGCTGGTATAAGCGCTTTGGTGATTAGGTAAGTAAATAAAAGAAAAGAATAATGGAAAAGAGTGTTTCGTGACAACTTAGTATTTTGTAGTTATATTCTTTAGCTCTATTCTTGTCTATACTCCTCAGTAGCTAGACTTGTAGTTGGGTTGCTTTATTCATCCTCATTGCTTTTTCATCCTCTTGCTCATTAACTATCATGTGATGCCTGGTTATCGCTTGTGAGAGCTAGCAAGTTGCTGACACACTTACTCGTTATCTTTTATCATCCTTATTGGATTCACACTATTCCTTTTATATCCTTTCCTTTGTTCTTTACTTATGAGCTAACCCATTCAGGCATGGCATCACTTCACAATCCTGACTTACCTTTAGTATAAAGCTACGCTATCGAATAGGTAGTTCCTTAGTTTAAATATCAACCTTGATAGCACTTCAATAGTGATACCAATTAATCATCTATCCATATCATTGTTTTAACATCTCTACTGTCAGTACATTCTGCAAAGGTCATTGTGAATGGAACATGTTTCCCTTTTTTCTATATCAGACACATGAAGTGTCAAGGACTCTACTAATAGTGGAGTCAAGGTCTGACTACCTAGTCTTAGGATCATTTTACCTTGCAAAGTATTTCTCTTTGCCATTTCCCGCAATTTACCCCATGACCTGTTTCCAATGATCCACTATTGCATGATCATAACAGTCAGAATCAGACAAATCACAGAATAGAAAGAATAGAACTCAGACTTAGACAGTTAGTCAGGGTTAGACAAAGACTTATAAAAGCACAGTAGATTTGGGCACTTAGCCAGAATCAGACAAAGCACAAAATAAGAACAGAAGTCAGATAGCATAGATAACTCAGAAAGATTGTACTTGTTGACTTGGAAAAGAAAAGAAAGCAGAAGTTAATAAAGTGTCAGTTCAGTAAAGTTATTTCAGTTGAAGTCAGACAAAGAACTTAGAATTAGCAAGCCCAAGTTTTATAGAACTTGTGAAAGAAAATCTATTGCACTTATTTGTGTACAGAGTTCTTTGAATTTCAATCTTTTCTGCACCCCTCTGAACTTGGTGTTTGACTTAGTATTGTGTGTGTGTGTGTGTGGTGGTGTTAGTATTACTGCACTGGCATTTTGCATTCACCCTCAAGTCAGCATATCAATGGATAGCAGAGGGCATGATGGCGGTTCAAGAAATTTATTCTGTAAATGTGGGGGTGCTGTTTGGGCGCCTTTGAGGATTGTGCAGAATATGTATTATCCGCGGTACAAACCAAAAATTGTAATTGTTTGTATGATACTTCTAAAGTACTATCAATTATCCTATCCTATCCCATCCCAGCTTTAATAAAACACTTGCGAAGTCGACCGCGAATAAGAGGACTTTTGCATATTGGTGATTGGACTACGCTCCGCCCCTCGTAAGATCACCTCGTCCCATTCCCTCTAGCTTGCGGTCCATGATACCATCCTTGTACATGTCCACGATACGCTCCAATAGCGCGGAGGTCGAAATTCCGGGCGTGCGCCTTGTCGGAAGAAATTTGCCTATCGACCTTAGTGGTAAAGTTTTCTCATTGCCAGCCTATGAGACACAGACTCACCAGCTCTTTTCACCCATTCGTATACATCGTCATGGCCAAGTCCCTCAGCCTTGTATGGGTCCTCATCGTGAGCAACGTAGTCGATCTGATACTTCTCAATGAATTCAGGAGTAAGAACCCACGGGGCGTCAAAGGCGACCTGGTCGACCCAGCGGCAATGCCGAAGAGCTTCGAGTCTGAAGTCATTGAGAAAATAAACAGAGAGAAAAGAGTGGACCATAACGGACCTTTCGGCATGGGACATAATACTTTTGGCTTTGTGTGCATTCACGAGTTCATCTGAACAGACTCCAACAATGAGATAAACAGAAGGAAAGGAAAGTTTTGCTTGGCGTAATTGAAGCGCGTGTCTTTGAGCAGATAGAGATGTGAGCACAGTATATTGACTGCTGATGCGAGAGCCACCAACCCGAAGTGAAAAAGGTCATAGACACCTATGGAAATGAAAGTTCACATCATTGTCATGTGATAGTGGAGACGACGAAAAGGACTTGGGGAGGAAGTAACTTACCGTCAGCGTAAACTCGTACGGGCCTATTCTCCGGTGGCCTGTTAATCTTATATGTCCTTTGAATGCCGGAATCTTCAATTGGTGCACCATCAATTGCCCCTTGGATGAACGTTTGTATATCTTCTGCCCTCAATGCAGCTGGATTGAATGATAAAGCGCCTAGAATCGCAGAAGGAACTGCTGGTTCGGATATGTTATTCTGCGAATGAGGAAAAGGGTCTGATGGTGGTGTAATGAACACTGGATGGGATTGGGCATTGGAAGGAAATGCCGTATTAGGCTCTTCTGTTCTAGGTGTTTCGATGTAATCGCTAGTCGTTTCGCTGCCTAGAAGGGCTGGCGTATTCAACGTTGAATGCGAACTCATTGTGTGATGATGACCAAGCCTCAGAGACGATTGTGGATGCGGGCTTTCTGGGCCGGCTGTTGTAGAGCTTTCTATATCTCCGTCGTAGGTAGGTGAGTCTACACCGTCTGAATCGGAAATGATTGAGGAGGCAAGGTGATGTTTTCTATGTTGAGTCGAATTATTGGAAGCTTTCAAGAGTCCAGCAGCAGCCAGCGTTCTTGCCCTAGATGATGAAGATGGTGCAGAGACGCTTACAGCGCTGGCAGCATCGTCGACATCGGTAGGATCATTATCTTCTTCAGACGCGTCGTAAGCGGGGGAGTCGGTGACCTTTGAAGAAGGATATTTCCCGAAAGATCGTTTTCGCGGCAGTGTCTTTCGTGCAGGCTCCTTGTGGTCCACAGAAGTTGGTGAATCCATTACTTGCAGTGATAGTACTGAAAATGCCGACAATCGCTCATCACTGATGCAAGAGATAAATCACGTGCGTGACATATTTTAGACGTTCAATATTGTAAGACCGTACGGTAGATGAAAAAAACAGAAGGAGAGTGATCCGATGATAGAAAAAACCCCAGAAAAATGAAATGGAAAACCAAATGGAAGGCGATAAGGATATGTTGAGATACACAGGGGAAATCAGAAGATACTACTGCCGTCACGACACAAGAGTCTACACGTTATAAGTACAACGGGCCTTGCGAGCTTCGCGCACAGTGTACGCGTGCGTTATGCAAACGGCAGCCATATCCTGGTGTCCGGTATCTAGTGCATGGTGTCAGTGGACGACGAACCGAACCATACTTTGAAATCACATATACCTTACTATGCCTAAGCAGTAAGAGAAACCGCAGTTGAACCTTCCATCTCTATTAAACCTCCTTTATTTTTATTTCAACAGCCTCCTCTTCATCGCCCCACGTTATCTTCCCCTCTCCTCGATAAAACTCTCCACTTTCTAGTCCAGCTTTGCTCACTCTCCGCATCGGCTGCAAAGTCGTCTCATTCACAGGTGCTCTCCGCGCATGTCTATATCTTCCACTTGCATCCCTCACCTCGAGTTCTTGAGCCGCATCCCCTAACGCTAATATTCCACCAGCCGATAGAGGAGGGAAGGATGGGCCCTGCCCCGACCCACCGCCATTACTACTACCCAAGCTGTTACCATACAACGCTCCGGCTCGGTATTCTCCGTTGATCTCGGGGCTCGCGGTAGCAGACGAACAAGCACTGTCACTCCCACTACTATTCCCACTCCTGGATCCATTGCCATCGGAGAGAAGACGGGACGTTGTGCTAGGTTCGGTGACCGAGTACGAGTATCCGTGATGAGCATTTGTCGCGGGTGGAGGCATGCTCTCCCTTGCTTGGGTAGATTTTCTCATCGAAGCTATCATTCCATACGCAAGCTGGTTATTACTGATTGAGCCCCCAGCAGGATTACCACCGTGCTCTTCTCGTGTGGCTGCTGGCGCACTGGGCTGCGGGAGAGCACCTGCTCCGCCCGCTCCTCCTTGTCGATGATGCTTCGCGTATCCTTTACCAGCACCCCATGCAGCACCACTGACACCCCCACTTTTTCCGCCGAGCTCTTCTTCCTCAAACCCCATCAACTCGGAAACGAAGCCGATGTTGGGAGATATGCCTTTCCGTCGCTCAAGGACGAAGGAGTAAGCTTTGGACAAGGGCCAGTGGTTTGCGTGGATCAAATAGGCGATGACTGCCGTCACGGAGCGGGATTTACCAGCCTTGCAATGGACATACACCGCTGCAGAGAGCAAGCGCGCATGATCTTCGCGCTGGTAAGCTTGATTGTATTTTCAAGAACTGGCAAGCAACACATACCCAACATTTCACAGACCATTCTCACACCACGCCCTATACCATCTTCTTCTACGGTATCTCTCATCGCGATTTTGTAATACTTTTCAAAGCCACTCTCCTTTGGACTGGAATCATCGGCTGTCGGCTGGATTTCCTCTTTTTCTTTGTCACCGGGCTTGTCTAATGCGAGTCCCCAATCATCTGGTCCACATTCTGCTGCGAGATTGACGATGCGTTTAACACCTAACTCTTTCAACTGCTTCACATGCTTCCAACTTGTTGGTTCTGGACCTAGAAATAGGAATCCGGGTAAGATTGTAGAGATTGTGAAACTCATTGGATCCTCCCCTTCTCCCTCTGAATCGACCGAGTCTGTCGATGGTGGCGGATATAGAGATGAAAATGAAGACGAACGCTCTCGATCACCATAAGGATGAGGCGCGTACGGAGGGTAACCAAAAGATCCACCAACGGATGTATCTTCGTGAGAAGCAGGATAAGCCGAATACGAATACCTCTGTGAAAAGTTGTTTTCGTTTTCGTCGTAATCCTGCCCATAAAACCCGATTGCAGAGAGCTGGGAAGGAAGCACAGGACCAGATCCATCTGGGCCTTTAGGGAATCCGATTGCTGATCCACATTCATCTTCTGGTCGAGCAGTACGGGGGGTAGGCGGATTCTCGTAACTGACTTCGTGTTCAAGTAAATTCAAGTTTGGTGGATGGCCACTTCCGTGTACACCACCTGCTCCAGTTCCTTCATCGTACCCGAAGAAAGTCGAGTGCGACTTTAGCGCCCGTGTTGGATGTGCAGAAGGAGGGGAAGTGCTTTGCTCCATTTGTGTGGGTGTGTGTGGAGGTGTGAAGTAGGCTGTCTTTGGCCCACCAGAACTCTCGCTACTAACGCTACTCGCACTGTCGCTCCGTCTATGTCTCTCAGCCGATGTCAACTCATTAGGCTTTTCCGGATTTGATGACGAAGATGAGTTGGAAGAGGAATACGATGTAAGCGATGTAAATGATGTTTGGCTCTCGTTTTCACTCCCGACACTACTCCGCTCACTCCTGTCACTTGTTGATGGAGAGGACGGCTCGGTTTCTTCAGAATGATTGTCCAGTCCCTGCGTTGGAATCTTCTTCGTCGACTCTGACATTAGATGACTCTGAATAGTATCGTTCTTGTCAGGTGAACGCTTGAAACCTTTAATATTTTTGCCTGCTCCATAGGGGAGTCCTACACCGGAAAAGCTGGTTTTACCGAAGCCGGGGCTAGGGGGAGGCTTGATATCGCCAGGAAATGACCCGTGAAGCAGAGCGGAACCCGGGGGACTTGGCGTCACACGATGGTTGGAGTGGGTGAGATTGAGGTGCGAAGGCGAAGGAGGGTGTAAAGCTGTGGCAGAGTTTCCATTAGATGATGGTAAAGGGAGTGTTAGAGATTGAAATATGTTCTTGTTGTTGGATGTAGGTGAAAAAGTGAGTGATTCTGGCTCAAAAGTGGGTCTTGAAGGTCCATATTGAGGGAGGTTGTTCGGAATGTGAAATTGGGACTCTCGATCTTTTAGATGAGACATAAAATAAGATACACAATAGAAAGCGCTCAAAAACCAAATCGACTCACCACCCCAGTGTCCACCAGGTCCTGGACCGCCGCCAACTGTTGCACTCCTAAGTTTTGTCCCTACTCTCCTTCCAAGACTTCCGCCAACCCCGCCACCAAAGCCTGTACCTCTTTCTCCTCCAACCCCAAGACCACCCACTCCTCCAGTATTCAGACTCAATTTTGGCAATCGCTTCCCTGTAGACCCAGAGGGTCCCGGTTGAGGGACAGGAGGAACCGATGTTGCAGGAACTAATGGATTGTGGTATGATATGATAAGTAGTTGTTTGAAAAGCGATTATAGTAGACAAACCTGAAGTACCTATGCGAAGATTGGGCGCTGATGGTCTTTTGTTCACTTGGCCGGGCGGTGGGGGTCGCTTGAAGCTACCAACGTTTGCCGAGTGTCCTGCACCACCTCCTAACGAGAAATTAATCTTACTCGGTGGAGGAGAGGGAGTAGGATCAGCAAGAGAAGTAAATGGAGTTTTGAATGCTGAATCAGAGACGAATCCCGAACTATTTGTTGGTGAAGTGATGTCGGAGGATTGGGAGGGCGGAAAGAGGTAGTTGTTGGAGAGTGGAACAAGGGGGCGAGCCAAAGAAGATGCAGAAAAGGTGGGCATCATTGGTAAGGGAGAGGGATTGATAGACTCTGCATCTGCGGGAACGGAAGATAAAACATGACTGTCAGAGTCTGACAGGGCTGACAAGACACTTGATTGCAGAGGTAATGTCGAATTCAGAGGCCTTTCCGTACGGTCACTCTGAACGCTGTTCAAAGCTGCGCTAACACTTGTAGACGCGCTATTCAGACTCTGATCTATTTGTACTTCACCTCGAGTCTTATAACTAGCCTGGTGAGTATCCAGTTGAAATAAACCCCCAGCACCGCCTAAGCCAAGCGACGGAGGAGGACCTTTGCGATGCTTAGGAGCAGTGAGCGCTGGTTTCGGGAAAGACGACGGATGCACAATTTCCGCAGTTCGAGAACGTATGGCGTCAGAGGTAGAAGATGCGGCTGGAAATTCACCGTCCTCTCCATTAGCCACAATCAGTGTTTGCAATTGTGGATCATGACCTGCAAGGCCTATACCCCCTTCTAGATAATCTGCCTTTCCAATTCTAATTTCCTCGGGGACTAAGCTGAGGTCTTCCTGAATTGCCGAATTGCCCGCAGGTATAGCAGGCCGAGCAGAAGCAGCGGCATCCAATAAGCTTTGTACTACTCCAATTAATGACCACGGCGTTGAGCTAGGGTTGGTCCTGTCCTTCACATCCATCTCCTCATCATACACGACAACGTCACCGTTCCACACGCGTTCGTCGCTACCTTCGCAGGTGACCGCTTGTCCATCTGGCCCTAAAAGTACATCGAACACTTTCCGGCCATGATCAGTGGTGACAAACTGCCTCAGCGAATGCATGCTCGTAAATTGGGAGCTCTTGCCGCCAGGTCCAAAACCAGGTTTCCGTGACCGTTTGAGAATCAAAGAAGGAATAGCGATCGGAACAGAATGCCGGATGTGGAAGGACGTATGGGTTGCAAGTGGTCGGGTATCTATGATGAGGGGTAGAGAGTTGGGGCTATACAATTTTGGATTGAACGCTGAAGAAGCAAAAAGAACAGAATATAATTTGCCTGCGGAAATTGCTTGCGGAGTATGCACTATGGAAGTATAAATTGGTGGCGTGTAGGGAGTATGCGGCGTGCTACCCGGTCCAGTAGTGCCGGGTGTAAAAGGGGTACGGGGAGTAAAAGGCGTCCGAGGTGGATTGAGAGAATTAGGATGAAGGGTTGACACAATTGGTGGACTAGGCGTAGCAAGGAGGGAAGAAGATTTCGGTTCTGAGAGTGATACACGTTTAGATTTAGGGCTGAAGAGGTTTCCTCCAGACGGATGTTCATCCAGAGGAGTGAAGTAGGCGGAAGTCGTACTGCTTGGTGATATTGGACTCTGAACACCTGATTCCTGTGATCGGGTGGAATTTCTCAGCGTACTGGTAGACTTTATTGGCCGTAGTTTGAGATTTTGCTTAACATTTTTCCGGAGTTTGTCAAGACGGGCAAGATCTTCTTCAAGGTCAACAGAGGAATCCGACGAGTCACTGCGAAAGGATTCCACAGAACCAATGCCAAGTGCTTTGGGACGTAGATGGGTTACCTGAATCTCCGAATCAACATCCTGCTCTCCACCCGAAGTACTCCCGCTTTCGTCATCCTCAGCGCCATCTTGAAGTTGTATAGCGTTGGCATACACGGCATCGGCTGCTTGCTTTGCTTTGGCAAGATTTAACGAAGGAGGCAAACGTTTATTCTGAGGAATTGAGGGCACTGAATAAAAAATATTAACATGAGACTAACTTTATCTATCTGGTTATCTTTTCCTGTTGTCATCGTCTCTGATGGCTCAGTAGAGGCAGAAACCATGATACGTTGAACAGCTATGGCTACAAGTCCTGTGTTGCTATTGAGGGCCGCGCTGTCCACTTCTCCGCAACTGCCGGTGAATTCGATTAAAGGCTTCAGTCGGTATAATCACTTGTGCTGCCTCTTGTTTTACCAGTCCGTTCCAAATTGTTGTAACAGTAAAGTTGAGACTTCCTATCAAACTTTAACGACCAACATGCATCGCCTTTGGCAAAGATTGGAGAATTGCCGGGTCTCTGAAGGTGTCGAAAGAACTGGTTATAGAGTTGGGTTATGATGCCCGACAAAATTCTGGGAGAGAAATTAGGGAATCTAACAGAGATTTATATGATGGTATCTGGTCCAGCTTGCAGAGGTTATTCTCGATCCAGCCAGAGGGAGGGGACGACACAGCGTAACAGCTACGAACAACAATGTTATGTGCCAAATAATTAAGCTGACCTTGAGCCTCCCGGCGCCAAAGCTCCCACGGATCACGTGTCAACGTCTGTAATAAGTTCCGAGGATATGACCGTCGATAAACTCTTATGTTCAGTAGATACAACTACTTTGCCTTTGTGGCCTCCCTAGGTTATCCCGTCGCTCCATGATAGCTCCTTTATTCACCGAGACCGGAATCATGCTTGAGTTATTTGATGTATCCTCTGCATAAAATTATGGTAACACTCGAAAGTTTTGCCACTGTGAATGTTGAGCTCAGGGGTGGGCTTGAAAGCTGATTAATTCCTAGCCTGAGACATGCCAATGTCAAAAAACTCAAAAACCGGAAGTGTTATGATCGTGCACAAAGGGATCGTCGGGAATGATTGCGGGATGATTGCGGGAAAATACGAAGAGAAATACTTCGCAAGGTAAAACAATCCTATACAATGTAGTCGGACCTTGACTCCACTATTAGTAGAGTCCTCGACACTTCGCATGTCCGCAAGAGAAGAAAGGTAAATGTGTTCCATTTGCGATGACTATCGTGGAACGTACTGACAGCGAGGATGTTTGTCATGAATCGATCTTTTTCCATTATTCTTTTCTTTTATTATTCTTTTTCTTTTCTTTACTTATCTAATCACCAAAGCGCTTACACTAGCGCTTATTATATTTTCATTATCATTTAGGTTACACGCGTCAACCTTATTGTTCTCGCGTTGTCGTTTCACTTAGGCGCGACTCTCTCGTGCCTGTCAGTTCATTGACAGGACGACGTCATTATTGTTCCGCCTCCATGCTTCTTTTTATATTGCCTTATTGTTTACTCACCGAATACCTACAGCTTTACTTATGGATACGAGCGACTCTTATTGTAGGTCCTCACGGTTACGGTGCGAGACATCTCTCACGGTTTCATATCCCATTTTGTATATAAGACTAGATATTTGGTAGTTATATTCCTTAGCTCTATTCTCGTCTATTCTCCTCGGTAGCTAGACTTGTAGTTGGGTTGTTTTATCCATCCGCTTTTTGCTTTTTCATCCTCTTGCTCATCGTCTATCGTGTGACGCCTGGTTGTCTCTTGTGAGAGCTAGCGAGTCGCTGACAGAAGAATAGAGCTTCTACCACACACCACCCGTCACAACAAACTTTTACAAACTTGCCTAGGATTCAACACACCGTTGGAAACTAGTTTTCTCGATACGTTACATATTTTCATTCTTACCAAACACGCTCATCCCCTCCCTTCCTATAAACCAACATGACTGATCGGTCAATACATGTGCCCGACCCAGCAGAAGTCGCTACTGTCACTTCTAGTCCACGCCGGGTGTTTGTCAATACACCAGGGAACTATGATGGCGACCCCGCCACCTACCGGCCATGGCGACGACGAATGATGGCTTACGTCTCCGAGCTAACGGAGACAAAGCAGGTCGACAATTCCCATCGTGTTACGACCATCATTATGTCCTTCCTGGTCGGAGGAAAAGCTGATGAATGGGCCCAGGTCTACTCTGATGACCACTTCAACATCGACAATGGGTCATGGGATATTACGGGGAAGCAGTTAATTGACGATATGGACAGGGAGTTCACGAACGTCGCGAAAGAGAAGGAAGCTCGCGATAAACTAACTTATATCCGACAGGGGAAGTCTTCGGCCGGCGACTTTTTCAAAGAATTTGAATTGTTGCTGAAGGATACCGGATACAAGAAGGACGAGTCGCACGTCCTTACCCTAGCGGAGAGAGCGGTTGATCACACTCTTCTATACGACATCATTAAGGGACGGACGGAACCCTTTGAAGACTACAAGGAGTTGAAGAAGGTAGTCACAGGGGCTGACAATGTAAGGCGGCAGTGGGCCGAACAGAAGAGAGGTTACGGGTATGCGGGGTGGTGGAACGCTAACCCACAGGGACAGAGTCGTGGACAGTCGTCCACTCAGCAGAACCGACAGGAGCCGAAAGTAGCTCCGAAGGCAGAATATTCGGCGGCACCGAGAAGAGATGCTACCGGCACCACGTTCGGAGGAACGGGTAGGCCGATGGACATCGACCAAGCGAGAGAGAAGCGTCTGTGCTTCAACTGTGGCGAGCCAGGCCACATGAGCAGGAACTGCCCGCACAAGAGAAAGGCAGTAGTCAGAGGTATTATGTTGAATATGAGTGAGCAGGAACGTACGGACTTTATTAACGATTTGGGTTTTCCAAAGGCTCCGCAGTAGATATAGGTCTGCAGGAGCCTTCGCACACGGACATTTTGGAGTTTGTTGATAATGGCGTTGACTATGTAATCAGTACAGGTACTAAACAGAAAAACGCCTCCACCTTCATCCACAAAACCGAAAAAACCGAAAAACCTATACGGTACGAACCTAACACTGCTGAATGGCTAACTCAGAGAGTTAGAGAAGACCAGATCCCGAGAGCAGTGGGATTATTACGAACTTGGATGCCCTTTTCCCGGGAGAAAGAAGCCTCAGAGGAAACCGTCATGGACATACGAAAACGGAACTGGAAAACAGCAGTCACCGCCATCCGGAGTCTCAAAAACAAAAGGAGTTATGTTCGTGGGACACGCGGCAAAAGTCTGAGACTCCCAGCAATACTCGAAACACTGGAAGATGCTCGACAAATCGTCACAGAAGGACTCCTCGACAGTGGAGCTACTGGTTCCTGTATCGACTCAGAATTCGTCAAACGGCACAACCTTGTTACGGAAGACTTACCGATCAAAACCCCTGTCTACAATGCAGACGGTACACTCAATGATTCCGGCTCAATAGACAAGTACGTCGAAATCCGGATGACTATCGGTGACCATTCAGAAATCGTACAGTTCGGAGTGGTAAGCCTAGGAAAGAATAATATCTTTCTAGGACTAGATTGGCTACGACACCACAACCCGAGTATTGACTGGAAGACGTCTGAACTAACCTTTGACAGGTGTCCAACAAGATGCGGTTACAACCCACATTTTTGGACACCAGAAGATACCCATTCTAGAGCAACGTTACAAGAAGGCGAACAGCTTTTCCTGTTCGATTGGGACCGGTATGTTCATGAGCAGGTACAGTCGAGGAAGTGGACAGAGGAACAAGCTAAGAAGGAAACAGCCGAAGAATTCGACACTTCCAAACCCTACGTTGAAGAGTACCCTGATGTTTTCAGCCAGAAGGAATTCGACCAGTTGCCACAACGACGCCCTTGTCATGAATCGATCTTTTTCCATTATTCTTTTCTTTTATTATTCTTTTTCTTTTCTTTACTTATCTAATCACCAAAGCGCTTACACTAGCGCTTATTATATTTTCATTATCATTTAGGTTACACGCGTCAACCTTATTGTTCTCGCGTTGTCGTTTCACTTAGGCGCGACTCTCTCGTGCCTGTCAGTTCATTGACAGGACGACGTCATTATTGTTCCGCCTCCATGCTTCTTTTTATATTGCCTTATTGTTTACTCACCGAATACCTACAGCTTTACTTATGGATACGAGCGACTCTTATTGTAGATCCTCACGGTTACGGTGCGAGACGTCTCTCACGGTTTCATATCCCATTTTGTATATAAGACTAGATATTTGGTAGTTATATTCCTTAGCTCTATTCTCGTCTATTCTCCTCGGTAGCTAGACTTGTAGTTGGGTTGTTTTATCCATCCGCTTTTTGCTTTTTCATCCTCTTGCTCATCGTCTATCGTGTGACGCCTGGTTGTCTCTTGTGAGAGCTAGCGAGTCGCTGACAGAAGAATAGAGCTTCTACCACATACCACCCGTCACAACAAAAACTTTTACAAACTTGCCTAGGATTCAACACACTGTTGGAAACTAGTTTTCTCGATACGTTACACATTTTCATTTCTACCAAACACGCTCATCTTCTCCCCTACTATAACTCAACATGACTGACCGGTCAATACATGCGCCCGACCCAGCGGAAGTCGCTGCTATCACGTCTAGTCCACGCCGGGTGTTTGTCAATACACCAGGGAACTATGATGGCGATCCCGCCACCTACCGACCATGGCGACGACGAATGATGGCTTACGTCTCCGAGCTAACGGAGACAAAGCAGGTCGACAACTCCCACCGAGTCACGACCATTATCATGTCCTTCCTGGTCGGAGGAAAAGCCGATGAATGGGCTCAGGTCTACTCGGATGACCATTTCGATATCGACAGAGGGACGTGGGATATTACGGGGAAGCAGTTAATTGACGACATGGACAGGGAGTTCACGAATGTCGCAAAGGAGAAAGAGGCCCGTGATAAACTAACCTATATCCGACAGGGGAAGTCTTCGGCCGGCGACTTTTTCAAAGAATTTGAATTGTTGCTGAAGGATGCCGGATACAAGAAGGACGAGTCGCACGTTCTTACCCTAGCGGAGAGGGCGGTTGATCACACCCTTCTCTACGACATCATCAAAGGACGAACGGAGCCCTTTGAAGACTACAAGGAATTGAAGAAGGTAGTCACAGGGGCTGACAATGTAAGGCGGCAGTGGGCCGAACAGAAAAGAGGTTACGGGTATGCGGGGTGGTGGAATGCTAACCCACAGGGACAGAGTCGTGGACAGTCGTCCACTCAGCAGAACCGACAGGAGCCGAAAGTAGCTCCGAAAGCAGAATATTCGGCGGCACCGAGAAGAGATGCTACCGGCACCACGTTCGGAGGAACGGGCAGGCCGATGGACATCGACCAAGCGAGAGAGAAGCGTCTGTGCTTCAACTGTGGCGAGCCAGGCCACATGAGCAGGAACTGTCCGCACAAGAGAAAGGCGGTAGTCCGAGGTATTATGTTGAACATGAGTGAGCAGGAACGTACGGACTTTATTAACGATTTGGGTTTTCCAAAGGCTCCGCAGTAGATATAGGTCTGCAGGAGCCTTCGCACACGGATATTTCGGAGTTTGTTGATAATGGCGTTGATTATGTAATCAGTACAGGTACTAAACAGAAAAACGCCTCCACCTTCATCCACAAAACCGAAAAAACCGAAAAACCTATACGGTACGAACCTAACACTGCTGAATGGCTAACTCAGAGAGTTAGAGAAGACCAGATCCCGAGAGCAGTGGGATTATTACGAACTTGGATGCCCTTTTCCCGGGAGAAAGAAGCCTCAGAGGAAACCGTCATGGACATACGAAAACGGAACTGGAAAACAGCAGTCACCGCCATCCGGAGTCTCAAAAACAAAAGGAGTTATGTTCGTGGGACACGCGGCAAAAGTCTGAGACTCCCAGCAATACTCGAAACACTGGAAGATGCTCGACAAATCGTCACAGAAGGACTCCTCGACAGTGGAGCTACTGGTTCCTGTATCGACTCAGAATTCGTCAAACGGCACAACCTTGTTACGGAAGACTTACCGATCAAAACCCCTGTCTACAATGCAGACAGTACACTCAATGATTCCGGATCAATAGACAAGTATGTCGAGATTCGGATGACCATCGGTGATCATTCAGAGATCGTCCAATTCGGAGTAGTAAGTCTAGGAAAGAATAATATCTTTCTAGGACTAGACTGGCTACGACACCACAACCCGAGTATCGACTGGAATACGTCTGAACTAACCTTTGACAGGTGTCCAACAAGATGCGGTTACAACCCACACTTTTGGACACCAGAGGATACCCATTCTAGAGCGGCATTACAGGAAGGCGAACAGCTTTTCCTGTTTGACTGGGACAGGTATGTTCACGAGCAGGTACAGTCGAGGAAGTGGACGGAAAAACAAGCCAGAGAGGAAACAGCCCAAGAGTTCGACACTTCCAAGCCCTACATCGAAAAGTACCCCGATGTTTTCAGCCAGAAGGAATTCGACCAACTGCCACAACGACGTCCTTGGGACCACGCTATCGACCTAATGCCAGGTTCTAAACCTTTAGATTGTAAAGTATATCCACTGAATCCAAAGGAACAAGAGGCGCTCGATAAGTTTCTCGAAGAGAACCTTCGAACTGGACGAATCAGACCTTCGACTTCGCAGATGGCGTCTCCCTTCTTCTTCGTTAAAAAGAAAGATGGCACCTTACGACCAGTACAAGATTATCGTAAACTGAACGAGATGACGGTTAAAAACCGGTATCCACTTCCTCTCATTCAAGAGCTAATCGATCGTTTAAAAGGCGCTAAAATCTTCACGAAGATGGATATCAGATGGGGATTCAACAACATCCGCATAAAGGAAGGTGATGAATGGAAAGCGGCTTTTCGAACTAACCAGGGGTTATTCGAACCAACCGTCATGTTCTTCGGACTCACCAACTCTCCTGCGACGTTCCAAGGTTTCATGAACCACATCCTGCGAGACCTCATCAATAAAGGTCATGTTATTGTTTACATGGACGACATACTGATTTTTACCGACGGTATAGAAGAACATCGACAAATCGTAGAACAAGTACTCGACATTCTACGGGAACACAAGTTGTTCCTTAAACCCGAAAAGTGTTCTTTCGAAAAACCGGTTATCGACTACCTCGGTATTATCATTGGTAACGGAACTATTCGCATGGATCCCAAGAAAGTTCAATCCGTTCGAGAATGGATTACTCCACAAAAGAAGCGCGACGTCCAACAGTTTCTAGAATTTTGCAACTTCTTCCGGCGATTCATTCGTGGGTTCAGCCTGGTAGCAAAACCACTAACACAGCTCACGGGAAATGGGACTTGGAAGTGGGAGAAAGGTCAAGAGGAGGCGTTCGAGGAGCTGAAACGCCGTATTTGTGAGGAAGTCATTTTGTTGATTCCTCGTAACCACGGGAAATTCAGGGTGGAAGCTGACTCGTCCGATTATGCTAATGGCGCCGTTTTGTCCCAGTTCGTTGATGGTAGATGGTATCCCATTGCCTTTCGTTCTCGTTCCCTTAATGAGGTCGAACGGAATTACGAAATTTACGACAAAGAACTCATGGCAATTATGGACTCCCTCGACGACTGGAGGCAATATTTACTAGGTGCAGAGGAACAGATTGAGATTTATATGGATCACGCAAACCTCCAGTACTTCAAGAAGCCGCAGAAACTCAACCGACGACAAGCGCGCTGGGTATTGGAATTAGCAGAGTATAATTTCGATCTCGTTCACAAACCTGGTAAATCGATGACGAAAGCTGATGCCCTGTCGAGGATGACAGGTCTTGAGACGGGGGACAAGGACAACGAGAACATTGTTCTCCTGAAACCGGAACTTTTCATCCAAGCCCTCGACCTATCGGCTCCCGAAGATCTCCTGTTATCAGAGATCCAAAAGAGTAGAAACCAAGTGGAACGAACTGTACAGGATGCCCTCGCTGCGAAAAATCCAGAGTGGACTGAGACCGACAAAGTCATTACCTGGAAAGGGCGTGTTTATGTACCGAAAAACCGCCTACTCCGGTCCAAAATAATCACTCAGTACCACGATACACCACTAGCGGGACATCCAGGACAGTACAAAACTACGGAGTTGATTACTCGGGACTACTGGTGGCCAGGGGTGACACGAGATGCAGGGAAATATGTAGAAGGTTGCGAGAAATGCCAGGCGACAAAGTCACGTCGTACCAAACCAGTAGGACAACTTCATCCACATGCGGTACCGACTGAACCATGGCAAATAATCGGCACCGATATGATAGGGGAACTACCGGAATCGGGAGGATATAACGCCATATCGGTGTTTATCGATCATTTTTCCAAAAGACTACGACTTGTTCCGTCGCACACTACAGTCACATCAGAGGGAATGGCAAAAATCTATCGGGATCATATTTTTTCTATCCACGGCATTCCACGAAAAATAGTACATGATCGAGGACCGCAATATCATTCTCGTTTCATGAAGGAACTCTACCGTCTTTTAGGAATAGAAGCAAACTACACCACGGCATATCACCCACAGACTAACGGCCAGACAGAACGAACAAATCAGGAGATAGAACATTATCTCTGTTTGTTCATTAGTTATCATCAAAATGACTGGCATGAGTGGTTACCGCTTGCAGAATTTGCCTATAACGATCGAGTACACTCTGCGACGAAGGTTTCCCCATTCTATGCTGACAACGGTAGACATCCCTATAAAGGCACGGCACCTCAAATGACTTCGGACAACCCCACAGCACAGGCGTTTGCAGATGGAATGAGGAAGGTTCGAGACGAAGTAGGAGCGGCCTTAGGAAAGGCCAACGAGGACATGAAGAAGTTTTATGACCGAAAGCGAAGAGTTGGAATAGAGTACAAGCCAGGTGATAAGGTCTGGCTTGAGGGAACTAACTTATCGACAGACCAGCCGATGAAAAAGTTAGGAGATAAACGGTTTGGACCGTTTACAGTTCAGAAGAAGATAGGTGCTAGTTCCTATAAACTAGATATTCCCTCTACGTGGAAATGTATCCATAATGTTTTCAACGAAGTCCTTCTCACTCCCTATAGAGAACCGCAATTTCCCTCTCAACCACGAAACACTCGTCCACCTCCTGTCGTCGTAGGAGAAGAAGAGGAATTCGAAGTCGAGGAGATTCTCGACTCACGAAAGGTAGGAAAAGGGATCAAGTACAAGGTCAGGTGGCGAGGTTACGGACCACATGAAGACACTTGGGAACCTCGGTCCAACATCACCCATTCCTCCGATTTGTTGAAGGAATTCCATGATAAAAACCCGAACAAACCCAAACCCGCCACCCTGAGTCGACTCGAAATCCCTATTTCCTTGTTCCCTACCGAGTTATTCCGCCCTATGCCTCCGCCAGATACCGAAAATACACCCTCACAATTACCCTCCGAAAATTTCATTAGACGACAAGTGCTTCGTGGAACTCGCGCTCTAGGGAGGGGGTAATGTCATGAATCGATCTTTTTCCATTATTCTTTTCTTTTATTATTCTTTTTCTTTTCTTTACTTATCTAATCACCAAAGTGCTTACACTAGCGCTTATTATATTTTCATTATCATTTAGGTTACACGCGTCAACCTTATTGTTCTCGCGTTGTCGTTTCACTTAGGCGCGACTCTCTCGTGCCTGTCAGTTCATTGACAGGACGACGTCATTATTGTTCCGCCTCCATGCTTCTTTTTATATTGCCTTATTGTTTACTCACCGAATACCTACAGCTTTACTTATGGATACGAGCGACTCTTATTGTAGGTCCTCACGGTTACGGTGCGAGACGTCTCTCACAGTTTCATATCCCATTTTGTATATAAGACTAGATATTTGGTAGTTATATTCCTTAGCTCTATTCTCGTCTATTCTCCTCGGTAGCTAGACTTGTAGTTGGGTTGTTTTATCCATCCACTTTTTGCTTTTTCATCCTCTTGCTCATCGTCTATCGTGTGACGCCTGGTTGTCTCTTGTGAGAGCTAGCGAGTCGCTGACAATGTTAAAACGATGATACAGATAGAGGATTAATTGGTATCACTATTGAAGTGCTATCAAGGTTGATATTTAAACTAAGGAACTACCTATTCGATACTGTAGCTTTATACTAAAGTTAAGCCAGGATCTGTCATATGTATGCGAGTCGAGTTATTCTGCGATTCCGCAATCCATTTACCTACTTCGCAAAGAGTTCCTAAGCTCAGGAATCCTTCGTTATCTTTCCTCATCATTATCGGATGAGTACTATACCTATTATATCCCTTCCTTTGTTCTTTACTCCACAAGCTAGTCTATTCGGAGTTAGTATCGCTTTGCAATGCTTATGTAATGCATAGTATATAGCTACAACATCAAATAGGTAGTTCTGTAGTTTTAATATCGACTTAGATCTGCTCTCTCTTCATATTACAGATATTCACTATCCATGATACATTCTCAACACAGCTCTGATGTTCCGCGAAGCAACCTTCGCGAACTGATGCTGCTATTACCTTCATATTGGACCATCGACGTGTTGAGGGCACTACTGATAGTAGTGTTGATGTCCAACTACCTTTCCATAACTCCGCGAATCGTTCCTCCCTTCACAAGGGAATTATCCCCTCGCATTCCCAACCAATTCCGCGATTACATTGCGATCATTCCGCGATTATATTGTGATCATTCCGTGATTAAATCACGATCATTCCGCGATTCCGGAGTTGCACGATCTTAACAGGATTGCGAAGCGATGCCATGCCCGAATGGGTTAGCTTGTAAGTAAAGAACAAAGGAAAGGATATAAAAGGGATAGTGTAAATCCAATAAGAATGATAAGGGATAAAGAGTAATTGCTTCACGTCGGAATTCCTTCGCGAAGTAATTGCGTAGCAGTAAAAGGATATAAGTAATATCTAAGTAGCAGAAGGGATCGCGAAGCTTCGTAAAGACTTAGCTTGCATAGATATAACAGTATCCCCCTCTTAGGCTTTCGCCCTCGAACGCCTATGCAATTGTTAATGATTGATGAATCTAAAATTAGATAAAATGAAAAAGTAAAAAAGAAAAGTAAATTTTCAAAGTGCCACGCGAGTTATGATCAAGGTAAATGAAAAATTTAGAGTTGAACCTGCCCTCAATGAACAAATGTGTATAAAACATGAGGAATTTCTTTGTTTTTTTCCTAAGTCCTCATCACTCCACGATGTCCTTTACCGTCACCACCACTGAGACCATGCAAGAACGACGGGCGCACCTTGTTCGTGAACAGGCGGAGTGAGCCCACCTTTGTCAACTTGAGATCGCTGCACAGGAGGCCACCTTTGAGGAGGAGATGGTGAGGTTGGAGGAAGAAGCTGCTCATGAGGCTGAGTGCGAGGCAGAGGAGAAGAAACTCAAGGAAGAAAGAAAGCTCGAGGAGGAGAAGTGGGAAGAAGAAAGGCTCGTCAAGGAGAGTATCATGAAGGTGAAGGCCGATGCCTTGAAGAAGCTGGTGGAAGAAGAGCGAGAACAAGGTCAGCGCAGGGCACAGGCTCTGCAGGAATTGCAGGAGCATTGGGATTGTGCAGCTCAAGCTGCATCGCGACGGTCAAGTGGTTTGGTATCGTGAGAGCCTTCGGGCTCCAAGTCAAAAACATACAAGTCCGCCTCTGTCATTCTGTTATGATTGTGCACAAAAGGATCGTCGGGAATGATCGTGGGATAATCACGAGGAAATACGAAGTGAAATACTTCGCAAGGTAAAATGATCCTAGACAAAGTAGTCGGACCTTGACTCCACTATTAGTAGAGTCCTCGACACTTCGCGTGTCCGCAAGAGAAGAAAGGTAAACGTTTTCTGTTCATGATGACTATCGTGGAACATACTGACAGTGAGGGTGTTAAAACGATGATACAGATAGGTGATTAATTGGTATCACTATCGAAGTGCTATCAAGGTTGATATTTAAAACTAAAGAACTACCTATTCGATACCGTAGCTTTATACTAAAGGTAAGTCAGGATCGCGAAGCAATGCCATGCCCAAATTGGTTAGCTCGTAAGTCAAGAACAAAGGAAGAGATATAAAAGGGATAGTGTAAATCCGATAAGGATGATAAGAGATAACGAGTAATTGCTTCACATTGGAAATCCTTCACAAAGTAATTGCGTAGTAGTAAAAAGATAAAAGTAATATCTAAGTATCAGAATGAATCGCGAAGCTTCGTAAAGACTTAGTGTCAGCGACTCGCTAGCTCTCACAAGAGACAACCAGGCGTCACACGATAGTCGATGAGCAAGAGGGTGAAAAAGCAAAAGAGGATAGATAAAACAACCCAACTACAAGTCTAGCTACCGAGGAGAATAGACAAGAATAGAGCTAAGGAATATAACTACAAAATACTAAGTCTTATATACTAATGGGATATGAAGCCGTGAGAGATGTCTCACGCCGTAACCGTGAGGATCTACAATAAGAGTCGCTCGTATCCATAAGTAAAGCTGTAGGTATTAGGTGAGTAAACAATAAGGCAATATAGAAAGAAGCATGGAAGCGGAACAATAATGACGTCGTCCTGTCAATGAGCTGACAGGCATGAGAGAGTCACGCCTAAGTGAAACGACAACGCGAGAACAATAAGGTTGATGCGTGTAACCTAAATGATAATGAAAGTATAATAAGTGCTAGTGTAAGCGCTTTGGTGATTAGGTAAGTAAATAAAAGAAAAGAATAATGAAAAAAGATCGTTTCATGACATTACCCCCTCCCTGAAGCGCGAGTTCCAAGAAGCGCTTGTCGTCTAATGAAATTTTCGGAGGGTAATTGTGAGGGCGTGTTTTTGGTGTCTGGCGGAGGCATAGGGCGGAATAATTCGGTAGGGAATAAGGAAATAGGGATTTCAAGTCGATTCAGGGTGGCGGGTTTGGGTTTGGTCGGGTTCTTGTCATGGAATTCCTTCAACAAATCAGAGGAATGTGTGATGTTGGACCAAGGTTCCCAAGTGTCTTCATGTGGTCCGTACCCTCGCCACCTGACCTTGTACTTGATTCCTCTTCCTACCTTTCGTGAGTCGAGAATCTCCTTGACTTCAAATTCTTCTTCTTCTCCTACAACGACAGGAGGTGGGCGAGTGTTTCGTGGTTGAGAGGGGAATTGCAGTTCTCTATAGGGAGTGAGAAGGACTTCATTGAAAATGTTATGGATATGTTTCCACGTGGAGGGGATATCTAATTTATAGGAGCTAGCACCTATCTTCTTCTGAACTGTAAATGGTCCAAACCGTTTATCTCCTAACTTTTTCATCGGCTGATCTGTCGATAAATTAGTTCCCTCAAGCCAAACCTTATCGCCTGGCTTGTACTGTCAGCGACTCGCTAGCTCTCACAAGAGACAACCAGGCGTCACACGATAGACGATGAGCAAGAGGAGGAAAAAGCAAAAAGTGGATGGATAAAACAACCCAACTACAAGTCTAGCTACCGAGGAGAATAGACGAGAATAGAGCTAAGGAATATAACTACCAAATATCTAGTCTTATATACAAAATGGGATATGAAACCGTGAGAGACGTCTCGCACCGTAACCGTGAGGACCTACAATAAGAGTCGCTCGTATCCATAAGTAAAGCTGTAGGTATTCGGTGAGTAAACAATAAGGCAATATAAAAAGAAGCATGGAGGCGGAACAATAATGACGTCGTCCTGTCAATGAACTGACAGGCACGAGAAAGTCGCGCCTAAGTGAAACGACAACGCGAGAACAATAAGGTTGACGCGTGTAACCTAAATGATAATGAAAATATAATAAGCGCTAGTGTAAGCGCTTTGGTGATTAGATAAGTAAATAAAAGAAAAGGAAAAGAATAATAAAAGAAAAGAATCATGAAAAAAGATCGATTCATGACATGTACTCTACTCCAACTCTTCGTTTCCGGTCATAAAACTTCTTCATATCCTCGTTGGCCTTACCTAAGGCCGCTCCTACTTCCTCTCGAACCTTCTTCATACCATCTGCAAATGCCTGTGCTGTGGGGTTGTCCGAAATCATCTGGGGTGCAGTGCCTTTGTAGGGATTTCTACCGTTGTCAGCATAAAAAGGAGAAATTTTCGTCGCGGAGTATACTCGATCATTATAAGCAAACTCTGCGAGTGGTAACCACTCATGCCAGTCATTTTGATGGTAATTAATGAACAAACGAAGATAATGTTCTATCTCCTGATTTGTTCGTTCTGTCTAGCCGTTGGTCTGTGGATGATACGCCGTAGTATAGTTTGCTTCTATCTGTCATGAAACGATCTTTTTTCATTAGACTTTTCTTTTATTATTCTTTTCCTTTTCTTTTATTTACTTACCTAATCACCAAAGCGCTTACACTAGCGCTTATTATATTTTCATTATCATTTAGGTTACACGCGTCAACCTTATTGTTCTCGTGTTGTCGTTTCACTTAGGCACGGCTCTCTCGTGCCTGTCAGTTCATTGACAGGACGACGTCATTATCGTTCCGCTTCCATGCTTCTTTCTATATTGCCTTATTGTTTACTCACCTAATACCTACAGCTTTACTTATGGATACGAGCGACTCTTATTGTAGATCCTCACGGTTACGGCGCGAGATATCTCTCACGGCTTCATATCCCAATAGTATATAAGACTTAGTATTTTGTAGTTATATTCCTTAGCTCTATTCTCGTCTATTCTCCTCGGTAGCTAGACTTGTAGTTGGGTTGTTTTATCCATCCGCTTGTTGCTTTTTCGTCCTCTTGCTCATCGTCTATCGTGTGACACCTGGTTGTCTCTTGTGAGAGCTAGCGAGTCGCTGACACTATCCCTAAGAGACGGTAGAGTTCCTTCATGAACCGGGAATGATACTGAGGTCCTCTATCATGTATGATCTTTCGTGGAATCCCATGTATAGACAAGATACGATCGCGATAAATTTTCACCATTCCCTCTGATGTGACTGTAGTGTGCGATGGGACAAGTCGTAATCTTTTGGAAAAATGATCAATAAACACCGATATGGCATTGTATCCTCCCGATTCCGGTAGTTCCCCTATCATATCAGTACCGATTATCTGCCATGGTTCAGTTGGCACCGCATGTGGATGAAGTTGTCCAACTGGCTTGGTACGATGTGATTTTGTCGCCTGGCATTTTTCGCAACCTTCGACATATTTCCCTGCATCTTGTGTCACCCCTGGCCACCAGTAGTCCCGAGTGATCAATTCCGTGGTCTTGCACTGTCCTGGGTGTCCCGCTAGCGGCGTGTCGTGGTACTGAGTGATTATTTTGGACCGGAGTAGGCGGTTTTTTGGTACATAAACACGCCCTTTCCATGTAATAACTTTGTCGGTTTCAGTCCACTCCATGTTTTTGGCAGCTAGGGCATCCTGTACAGTTCGATCTACTTGCTTTCTACTCTTTTGGATCTCTGATAACAGGAGATCTTCAGGAGCCGATAGGTCAAGAGCATGGATGAAAAATTCCGGTTTCAGGAGAACAATGTTCTCGTTGTCCTTGTCCCCCGTCTCAAGACCTGTCATCCTCGACAGGGCGTCAGCTTTCGTCATCAATTTACCAGGCTTATGAACAAGATCGAAATTATACTCCGCTAACTCCAGTACCCAGCGCGCTTGTTGTCGGTTGAGCTTCTGCGGCTTCTTGAAGTACTGGAGGTTTGCATGATCCGTAAAAATTTCAATCTGTTCCTCCACGCCTAACAAATACTGTCGCCAGTCGTCAAGTGAGTCCATAATCACCATGAGTTCTTTGTCGTAGATTTCATAATTACGCTCAACCTCGTTGAGGGAACATGAACGAAAAGCGATTGGATACCACCTATTGTCGACAAACCGTGATAAGACTGCGCCATTGGCATAATCAGATGAATCAGCCTCGACTCGGAATTGTCCCTGGTTATGAGGAATCAATAAAACGACTTCCTCACAAATACGGCATTTCAACTCTTCAAATGCCTCCTCCTGGTCTTTCTCCCACTTCCAAGTCCCGTTTCCTGTGAGCTGTGTTAGTGGCTTTGCTACAAGACTGAATCCACGAATGAATCGTCGGAAGAAGTTGCAGAATCCTAGAAACTGCTGGACATCGCGCTTCTTTTGTGGAGTAGTCCATTCTTGAATGGCTTGTACTTTCTTGGGATCCATGCGAATAGTTCCGTTACCAATGATGATACCGAGGTAGTCGATAACCGGTTTTTCGAAAGAGCATTTTTCGGGTTTAAGAAATAGTTTGTGCTCTCGTAGAATATCGAGTACTTGCTTTACAATTTGTCGATGCTCTTCTATACCATCAGTAAAAATCAGTATGTCATCCATGTAAATGATAACATGACCTCTATTGACGAGATCTCGCAGGATATGGTTCATAAAACCTTGGAATGTCGCAGGAGAGTTAGTGAGTCTGAAGAACATAACAGTTGGTTCGAATAACCCCTGGTTAGTTCGAAAGGCTGCTTTCCATTTGTCACCTTCCTTTATGCAGATGTTGTTGAATCCCCATCTGATATCCATCTTCGTGAAGATTTTAGCGCCTTTTAAATGATTGATTAGCTCCTGAATGAGAGGAAGTGGATACCGGTTTTTAACTGTCATCTCGTTCAGTTTACGATAGTCTTGTACCGGTCGTAAGGTGCCATCTTTCTTTTTGACGAAGAAGAAGGGGGATGCCATCTGCGAGGTCGAAGGTCGGATTCGTCCAGTTCAAAGGTTTTCTTCAAGGAACTTGTCGAGTGCCTCTTGTTCCTTTGGGTTTAGCAGGTATACTTTACAATCTAAAGGTTTGGAACCTGGCGTTAGATCAATAGCGTGGTCCCAAGGATGTTGTTGTGGCAACTGGTCGAATTCCTTCTGACTGAAAACATCAGGATACTCTTCGACGTAGGGTTTGGAAGTGTCGAACTCTTCGACTGTTTCTTTCTTGGCTTGTTCCTCCGTCCACTTTCATGACTGTACCTGCTCATGAACATATCTATCCCAGTCAAACAAGAAAAGCTGTTCGCCTTCCTTCAATGCTGCTCTAGAATGAGTATCCTCTGGTGTCCAAAAGTGTGGGTTGTAACCACATCTTGTTGGACACCTGTCGAAAGTCAGTTCAGACGTTTTCCAATCAATGCTAGGGTTATGATGTCATAGCCAGTCTAGTCCTAGAAAGATATTATTCTTTCCTAGACTTACCACTCCGAACTGGATGATCTCTGAATGATCACCGATAGTCATCCAGATCTCGACGTACTTGTCTATTGATCCGGAGTCGTTGAGTGTACCGTCGGCATTGTAAACAGGTGTTTTGATTGGTAAATCTTTCGTGATGAGGTTGTGCCGTTTGACGAAGTCCGAGTCAATACACGAACCGGTAGCTCCACTGTCGAGAAGTCCTTCTGTGACGATTTGTCGACTATCCTCCAGTGTTTCGAGTATTGCCGGAAGTTTCAGACTTTTGCCACGTGTCCTGCGAACATAACTTCTTTTGTTCTTGAGACTCCGAATGGCAGTGACTGCCACTTTCCAGTTCCGTTTTCGTATGTCCATGACGGTTTCTTCCGAGGCTTCTTTCTCCCGGGAAGAGAGCATCCAAGTTCGTAACAATCCCACTGCTCTCGGGATCTGGTCTTCTCTAACTCTCTGAGTTAGCCATTCAGCAGTGTCAGGTTCGTACCGTATAGGTTTTTCGGTTTTCCCGGTTTTATGTATGAAGGTGGACGCGTTTTTCTGTTTAGTACCTGTACTGATTACATAATCAACGCCATTATCAACAAATTCCGAAATGTCCGTGTGCGAAGGCTCCTGCAGACCTATATCTACTGCGGAGCCTTTGGAAAACCCAAATCGTTAATGAAATCTGTACGTTCCTGCTCACTCATGTTTAGCATAATATTTTGGACTACCGCCTTTCTCTTGTGCGGGCAGTTCCTGCTCATGTGGCCTGGCTCACCACAGTTGAAGCACAAACACTTCTCCCTCGCCTGGTCGATGTCCATTGGCCTGCCCGTTCCTCTGAATGTGGTGCCGGTAGCATCTCTCCTCTGTGTTGCAGGATACTCTGCCTTCGGAGCTGCTTTCGGCTCCTGTCGGTTCTGCTGAGTGGATGACTGTCCACGACTCTGTCCCTGTGGGTTAGCATTCCACCACCCCGCATACCCATAACCTCTCTTCTGTTCGGCCCACTGCCGCCTTACATTATCAGCCCCTGTAACTACCTTCTTCAACTCCCTGTAGTCTTCAAAGGGCTCCGTTCGTCCTTTAATGATGTCGTATAGGAGGGTGTGGTCAACCGCTCTCTCCGCTAGGGTAAGGACGTGTGACTCGTCCTTCTTGTACCCGGCATCTTTCAGCAACAATTCGAACTCTTTGAAAAAGTTGCTGGCTGAAGACTTCCCTTGTTGGATATAAGTTAGTTTGTCGCGGGCCTCCTTCTCCTTCGCAACGTTTGTGAACTCCCTGTCCATATTGTCAATGAGCTGCTTCCCCGTAATGTCCCATATCCCTCTGTTGATATCGAAGTGGTCATCAGAGTAGACCTGGGCCCATTCATCGGCCTTTCCTCCGACCAGGAAGGACATAATAATAGTGGTGACTCGGTGGGAGTTGTTGACTTGCTTTGTCTCTGTCAACTTGGAAACATAAGCCATCATCCATCATCGCCATGGTCGGTAGGTGGCAGGGTCACCATCATAGTTTCCTGGTGTATTGACAAACACCCGGCGTGGACTAGAAGTGACGGTAGCGACTTCTGCTGGGTCGGGCGCATGTATCGACCAATCAGTCATGTTGAGTTATAGTAGGGGAGGAGATGAGCGTGTTTGGTAAAAATGAAAATGTGTAACGTATCGAGAAAACTAGTTTCCAATGGCGTGTTGAATCCTAGGCAAGTTTGTAAAAGTTTGTTGTGATGGGTGGTGTGTGGTAGAAGCTCTATTCTTCTGTCAGCAACTTGCTAGCTCTCACAAGAGACAACCAGGTGTCACATGATAGTCAATGAGCAAGAGGGTGAAAAAGCAAAAGAGGATAGATAAAACAACCCAACTACAAGTCTAGCTACCGAGGAGAATAGACGAGAATAGAGCTAAGGAATATAACTACAAAATACTAAGTCTTATATACTAATGGGATATGAAGCCGTGAGAGATGTCTCACGCCGTAACCGTGAGGACCTACAATAAGAGTCGCTCGTATCCATAAGTAAAGCTGTAGGTATTAGGTGAGTAAACAATAAGGCAATATAGAAAGAAGCATGGAAGCGGAACAATAATGATGTCGTCCTGTCAATGAGCTGACAGGCACGAGAGAGTCGCGCCTAAGTGAAACGACAACGCGAGAACAATAAGGTTGATGTGTGTAACCTAAATGATAATGAAAGTATAATAAGTGCTAGTGTAAGCGCTTTGGTGATTAGGTAAGTAAATAAAAGAAAAGGAAAAGAATAATGAAAAAAGATCGTTTCATGACACTTAGCTTGCATAGATATAACAGTATCCCCCTCTTAGGCTTTCGCCCTCGAACGCCTACGCAATTGTTAATGATTGATGAATCTAAAATTAGATAAAATGAAAAAGTAAAAAAGAAAAGTAAATTTTCAAAGTGCCACGCGAGTTACGATCAAGGTAAACGAAAAATTTAGAGTTGAACCTGCCCTCAATGAACGAACGCATATAAAACGCGAGGAATTTCTTTGTTTTTTCCTAAGTCCTCATCCTTCTACCATGTCTTTCACCGTCACCGCCACCAAAACTGTGCAGGAACAACGGGTGCACCTCGTTCGTGAACAGGCAGAATGAGCCCGCCTCCGTCATCTCGAAGTTGAAGTGCAGGAGGCTGCCTTTGAGGCGGAAATGTTGAGGTTGAAGGAGGAAGCTGCTCATGAGGCAGAACGTGAGGCGGAGGAGAAAAAACTCGAGGAAGAGAGGAAGGTCGAGGAGGAGAAGCAAGCCGCAAAGAGGCGGGAAGAAGAAAGGATTGTCGAGGAAAACATTGCGAAGGCTAAGTCCGATGCCTTAAAGAAATTGGCTGAGGAAGAAGAGATGCGACATTGTTGAAGGGCCCAAGCCCTTACTGAACTACAAGAATGTCGAGAGTGTGCAGCTCGGGCTGCATCGCAAAGAACAGGAGCATCGATGAGCTCGCGGGAACCTTCAGGTTCAAAACAAAAAGTTTACAAGTCAGCCTCTGTGGTTTGTGATACTCCGGAGGTGGAGATAAGAGTGTTGAAGAGAAAACAAGTGGTTCCCCAGGTGAGTATTCATTGACTTTGCAATGACACATTTGGCTTACCCCAGATAGATTGGATCTGCTCCAGACCCGGATGATGGAGATGATGACCACGGTGATGACGATGATGATAATGGCGATGACGACGACGATGACCTCCCTCCTCCGACCCTTTCACGTAACCGCAAAGCTTGTCTTTGTTGTGTTACGCAAGGTAACACCACCAACTGTATTGCACAACCTGGGAAACCGTGTACCCAGGCCTGCCTCCATTGTCATCAGCAACAACAATGGTGTAGTTGGTCCGGAGACAATGCTGCTCGGAGGGCAAGGAGGAAAAAACCGAGGGTCGACGAAGGGAAAATGTATCAAGGTCCCGCAAGATGTGTCGCGGAAAGGAGCCTTGGAAGTGGTGATTTGGGAGTGAAGTTAGATCTGCTCACGGAGCAGAACGAAGAACTTTGACAGCAGTTCAGTTCACTGCTCGACTTCGCGAGTCATGCCACTTCCGCGATGGAAGAACTTGTTCATTTAGTACAGCCACAACCTGCAGAGGAAGAGATAGAAGGGAACAAAGAAAAAGAAGAGGAAGAAGATGAAGAGGAGAGAAACAGAAGAGAGATTCGCAAAGGAAAACGATGCGCGATGTAATTCCCGTGAAGGGTTGTAGTAGAGTTGTAGAACTTGTAATTATTTTATACAGTTTAGCGGTTGTCTTTTGTTTTTGTTGTTTTTGTTTTGTTTTGTTTTGGTTAATTTATAGGTTTTTGCCTTTTTTGGTGGTTTTGGATATGTAAAGTTTTGGGTTTTTAATAAGTATAAAGAGTTAAGATTCGTTCCGCGAGGAAGGAATTGCAATGGTTGTAGAAGTAAGGAAATGTGAGAAGGATTCGTTCCATGAGGAAGAATCGCGATGGTTTCGGAAGGAGAGGAATGTGAGAGTTCAAAAGTAGCTTCGCGAAGGATGAATTGCGGAACTCGTTGGAGTGAAGATTTGGAATTTAGTAAGTAATGTAGTATGTAGAACAGAATATAATGGTGATGGATCACGAAGGTTTTGTGATGAATTGTTGAACTAATAGAATAAAAATTAGTATTTCCGATGAATGAATAGTAAAAATAAGTGGTCGTTGATCATGATGGTCCAGGTTTGTGAGGGTAACGAATATGGAAAGCTGGAACCAACTCGTCCATGTGAATTTCGTTCATGGCAACCCAGGAAAACTCTTCATCTGTACCTTCGTATCCTGCCCACCGGATGTAATACCATAGTGGACATTTTTTGTATCGACAATCCAATTTCGAATCCAATACCTCCGCGACGTTGTATTCCTCTTCGCCTTCAACTTCCACCAGAGGTGGAGGAGTTTGTTCACGATGAGGTATCGAGTTCGGAGTATATGGTTCGAGTTGGGATACATGGAAAACTGGGTGGATACGACTGAGGTAGGAAGGGAGTTGTAACTTGTACGAGAGTGTTCCTACATGCTCAAGAACTTTGAAAGGTCCAAGGTACTTCTCGGAGAACTTCGTGGTAGGTCGAGTGGTTTTAATGTGCTTTGCTAGTACAAATACCTGTGAATCAATGGGAAAATCAGGGTGATTAATACGTTTTCTGTCTGCTTGCTCTTTGTATTGAGTTTGCGCATTAGTAATTTCTTCGCGGAGGAAGGAATGAATCTTATCTAAATTCATCCCAAAGTCAATCGCACGATCGGAATGGATGTCGATTTCAAGTTTCACTGTAATGTTAGGATGATAACCTTTATTCGCAAAGAACGGAGTAATACCAGTGGAAGCGTTAGGAGCATTGTTGTACGCAAATTCCGTGATAGGCAGAAGCTTTGCCCAATCGTCCTGTTGATACACGCAATACATATGGATGTATTGTTCCAGAGTCTGGTTAACTCATTCCGTTTGTCCATCCCCCTCAGGATGGTATCCCGAGGTGAAGTGTAGTTTGATCGATAGAGCTTCCCCTAATGCATGAAAGAAAGCCGAAATGAATTCCGAGTCTCGATCAGAAGTGACGTGACTAGGAACTCCATGTTTCGAGAAAACGTGATGGACAAACAGTTCTGCGAGCTCTTTGAATGTTATTTGTCATGTGTCGCGATGAAAATGCCTTGTTTCGAGGCTCGATCCACGATTACCAAAATAGCTGTATGTCCTTTAGAGTCCGGTAATTGTTCAATGAAGTCCATCAATATTGAATCCCAAGGTCGGATGGGAACCGGAAGTGGTTTGAGTAGACCGTAAGGCCTATGTCGACGAGGTTTGTTGCATCCGCAAACCGTACACAAATTAATATAATTGCGAACAAATTCGCGAACCTTTGGCCAAGTATACTGTCGTTGAATGGCTTCCAGAGTCCGATTTTGACCAAAATGACCTGATAGTGGGTGGTCGTGAAAATAGCGTAAAATTTGAAGTCGTAAATTAGAAGTGTTAGGAACATAAATGCTATTGTCAAGTCGTAACAATCCATCAGACCCTAATGTCCAACGAGTGTTTGTACCATCCTTCACGAATGTTAATCCTGCAATTGATTCCGGATCCAGTTCGATTGAATCGCGAATAGTGGAATGGAGTGCCTCTAAATCCATAACAATGGAGGCGCAAAGTGCCAGTCCTTCTAGGAACGTAGCTCGAAGGGAAGTAGTTAGTTGTTCATTAGTGAAAATGGGTCTGAAGTTATGTGGGTTAACTTGCGCATAGCCGATATCCCCCTCTTTTGGATAGACGTCCCAGCATCTAGTCATTGAATCAGGTTTTTCACCTAACTTACCTGGTCTGAATTGGATCACCATATTAAATTGGTGCAGGTACTCTGACCAATGAACTTGTCGTCGCATAAGGATTTTTGTCATCGAGAAGTATTCGAGATTCTTGTGATCGGTAACGACGTCGATAGGATCTCCCAATCCCTTGAGGTAATGTCACCAGCCTTTGAATGCTTCGAAGATCACGAGAAGCTCCTTATCGTGAGTGTCGTAGTTGAGTTCCACAGCCTGAAAAGTCCTCGAGAGGAACGTGATGGGGTGAATTTCTCCATCAGGTAGTAGGATCGAGAGGATCACAGCTAATGCATAATCCGAGGCGTCTGTCTCCACGATTAGATGTTGGTTTGGTTCCCAATGTGCCAGAACAGGAGCGTGAGTGAAGCTATATTTGAGCTTCTCAAAGGCTTCCTGGCAGTTGGTATTCCAGTTCCAAGGTATATCCTTTCGCGTAAGTCGCGTCATCGGAACTACGATATCGCTATAATTAAAATAAAACATCTATAGAAATTAGCAAATCCAAGAAAAGACTGGACGTCTTTGACTTTCCGAGGTACCAGCCAGTCAATGATAGCTTTTACTTTGTCTTTCGACATCGTTAAGCCCTCCGCAGAAAGAATATACCCAAGATACTCTACTGTATCGATCTTCCATTCACATTTCGCGATGTTTGCGTATAGTCGATGTTTACGAAGTCAACGGAGAACCTCGCGAACATGTTCACGATGTAGTGTCTCATCGTCGGAGTAGATAAGTATATTGTCGAGGTAGACGATAACATAAACATCTAAAAGATCAGCGAATATGTCATTCACGAACCTTTGGAAAGCTGCTGGAGCATTAGTGAGTCTGAATGGCATAACCTTCCATTCATAAGAACCCCAATGGGTTCTGAATGTTGTTTTCCTTTCATCACCTTCCGTGATTCGAACTAAATGGTACGCGTGAGCAAGATTGAGTTTAGTATAAATCTTAGCTTTTTTCGGAGCGTCTAGTAAGTCAGAAATGAGAGGTAAAGGATATCAATCCTTTTTCGTGATGTTGTTAAGACTGCGAAAGTCTATGCAAAGTCGAAGTTTTCCGTCTTTTTTTGGTACAAATAATACTGGAGCTCCGTGAGGAGAGGATGAAGGTTGAATAGCACCTGATTCGAGGTGCTTATCGATGAAATCACGTAGAGCCTCTAATTCCTTGGCAGAAAGAGGGTAAAGGCGACCTATAGGTGGTTTGGCGCCTTCCTCCAATTCAATCTTGAGGTCGTAAGGTCGATGCTCAGGCAGTACTTCGGATTCGACTTCGTTGAAGACATCCGTGAAGTCCACGTAATGCTTCGGTAACATGGAAGGATTGCTTGCTGAAATTGTCAAAGCAGCTCGCGCTGTGACTTCGCTGTGAACTGCGCGTAAGATTAGCGGTTCACACTTGGCATTCTTGCAAGCATGGTTGAAGAGTTCCGCGTTGACAAGAGCAATGTCAATCTCTGGGTTTTCAAGTTGCGAAGTGGCCAATTGAGCCACCAAAGGATAGGAGTAGATAGGTTCATAGGGAAAAGAGTCTGATAAAGGACAAGGTGAATGGCGAGAATGAGTTCGTGAAGAGGATTGCGAAGGGACCTCTTTGGAACTAATGGTAGGCTGACCCTGCGAGGGGACAGTTTCTTCCGGAATGAGTGTTCGCGGAAGTGAGGACGTTGAGGGAAATTCAACTTGCTTGGTGGAATGGAATGTAATGTTTCTCGATGCCCAGTCAATCAACGGATTGCAGCAGGTCAAGAAACTGTAACCTAAAACTGCCTCGCAAGAGGAATCTAGTAAAGTGACATAAAATGTCAGTAGTAGTAGCTCGCCAGAGGGAAACCAAACATTAAGAGACGTAGTCTCGGAAATTGGTTTCAGAGATTAAAAAAACCATCAAAAAGTCAGAGATTGATTGTAGGAATAGAAGAAGTAGGGAGAGAATGTTTATACACAAATCGAGAATCAATAAAACAATTGGTAGAACCAGAATTGAGTAAGGAAACAAAAGAAAACTTCACGGAAATGTCGCGAAGTAAAAAATCTATGGTAAGAGGTATAGTAAAAGATTGTTCATCATAAGAAAGAGTGGATGCGTTTAATTTAACTTCCTCGGTAGTACAAACCTGGTCAACACAACTCCCGCTTCATACTGGGGTACAGGAGTTGCAGACTATTTTTCTGATACCAAAGAGGTACTTGCTGCTACTTCCTGTGTTTCCATGGCACGTCCACGAGCTTCGCGAGCCTTTCGTTTCTTGCAGTCATCGAACTTATGACTTCCCCCGCAAAATCCGCACAGCCCCAACTTCTTTTGACGTTCCGACTCCTTTGCGAGGAGCTTTCTGTCCAAGCCGAGGTTGCTCGCATATGCAGGTCGAGACACTGCAGAACTCGTCGATGACGAGGCATTTCCACCTCCACTCGACTTACCTTTCTTCCTCACGTTATTCATCAAGGTCGAGGCTGTGGTGGTGGTGGCTGTAGGAGTTTGTGAAGAACCTGGCGTGGTCTTCTTCGACGTGTTCGATGCTTTCCCTCCCGAGGAAGCACCTGTCGATCTAGTGGCTTCTCTTTTCTGCTCTTCTTCTCATCTCCAGTACCTATTATGTACACGAAGTACCTCATAATGGTATTCCGCGAGCGTCTTTGGCTCCGGAAGATGAGCCATCTCCTCTTTGATACAGCTTGCCAAGCCGCGTTGATAAGCCCACTTAAGGGCATGCAAGTCCCAGTTAGTAGATGCTGCAAGGGTATTAAAATGGATATTATACTTCCGTATGTTGTCAGATTCCTTCATCCTTAATGTGCCGATCTTATCCTCGGCTTCCCCCTGTGCATCATACATACCGAAATTGTCCTGTAATTCCTTCACCAATGCCACGAAGGAACTCGTCCACGCCGGCATCGCGGAGAGGTTCGGATCCAGAATATCTGGTTCAAACCATTCCTTTGCAGAACCGCCGAGGTAGGACAGAGTATAATTGATCTTCTTTTGATCAGTAAAATACGAGGGATGATCAATGAACACCAAAGATAAGGAAATTAAGAAACCTTTCAGTTTCCGCGAGTCAGATCTGTCGAATACTTCAGGATCTTTAACCTTTGATCTTCCGGATTCCGCGGGGCTGCTAGCGTTCATGCCCGCAAGGACTGTTCTGAGGGTATCGAGCGAACCCTTAAACACGTGAAACACATCTAAGATGTGTTGTTCAGTAGGGTCCGGATGGACACTACCTACTCATTCCACTGGACTCCTAGAACGACTAGGAACACGAGAACCTCGAGGTGCCCCGGGACCTCCAGGACTATTGGGATCAGATCCCCCTGGGTCTCCGGGATTTCCTGACTCGTCAGGACCTACCTCTTTGTCGATTTCCACTTCTTTGATGTTCTCCAGAATCTCCATCATGGTAACTGGTATCCGACCTCGCGAGGGGCCAGGAGCGTTTGCTAGCTGCTGACGCATTCTGTCAGCAAGTGTAAATGTAGTAGGAGATGGTGGGATTTCCATCTCAGTTGTTGGTATCACCGTGTGATTTCTTCGTGGCATTCGTACAGTAACGGGATCACCGTTTTCTGTGTAGAGTACTTGGTACTCAAATTCGGAATGGTCAGGTTGACCAAGGGCGTGATGACTAGAAACCCGCGCACTAGCAGGTTGTCCTGGGGCTGGACCAAAGATGTTAGATCGATGTCGAGAGTGTCCGGCTCCTGAGATTGATTCCGCGAAGGGCACGAAGCCTGTCGCATTCGATGTCAAAGGATTGACCATTTCCGGTTCCTCTCTTACTGACTCGTCGGACCCTCCAGTGTTGGTACAGTTTTGTCTGCTCCTTGTATAGACCATTGTTGAAAGAAGTGAAAATTGTTGAGTGTAATGGAAAGGGTAATGAGAACGAATGTGCCAAGTGTCAGTTTAAATATACTGTTATGATTGTGCACAAAGGGATCGTTGGGAATGATCGCGGGATGATCACAGGAAAATATGAAGAGAAATACTTCGCGAGGTAAAACGATCCTATACAATGTAGTCGGACCTTGACTCCACTATTAGTAGAGTCCTTGACACTTTGCATGTCCACAAGAGAAGAAAGGTAAACGTGTTCCGTTCACGATGACTATCGTGAAACGTACTGACAGCGAGGATGTTAAAACGATGATACAGATAGAGGATTAATTGGTATCACTATCGAAGTGCTATCAAGGTTGATATTTAAACTAAGGAACTACCTATTCGATACCATAGCTTTATACTAAAGTTAAGTCAGGATCACGAAGCGATGCCATGCCCAAATGGGTTAGCTCGTAAGTAAAGAACAAAGGAAAGGATATAAAAGGGATAGTGTAAATCTGATAAGAATGATAAGGGATAAAGAGTAATTGCTTCACGTCGGAATTCCTTCGCGAAGTAATTGCGTAGTAGTCAAAGGGTACAAGTAATATCTAAGTAGCAGAAGGGATCGCGAAGCTTCGTAAAGACTTAGCTTGCATAGATATAACAGGAAGTAACCAAAGATATTGTCTACTTGTGTGGTCTATAGGGCTGCCCGGTTGGATGAGGTCTGCAAACAACTGATAGTTGTTGCCTAAGTCTGCAAATGACTGATAACATTGCCTTGTTGAGCAGCCTTTAATTAATGAAGATATTTTGTGTAGATACATGGTGACACTGTTGGCAGGTGACCCATATCTTTGCTTAGTCATGCATGACAGAGGATGCCATACTGCAAGCTGCATGCATTATTGAGGCGGGGAAGACTGTGGATGTTTCATGAGGTTTTTTTGTTGCTTTTTCCCCAGCAATATGGAACAGTCCATAATCTCCCTCATATTAGAGATTTGTGTTCCATCACTGTATTATGTAGATGATGTATACAGTATGGTAAACTAGTCATTTAGGAATTGGACCTTGCCAGTATAATTTGACTATTCTACCCTATCCTGTCCCAAGGACGGGTTTGCCCCAGAGAGTGACCTGTTTGCATTTGGCTTTCTCGATCCTGTGCACATTATTCAGGGATGCCCTCTTATGCCATCTTTCAGTGATGGTCAGACACCGGAACTCCTCAACACTTCACAACCTACATGAGCACAGAAGGCAGGAGAGAAAGATGATTGGGTATATTTTTCTGTTGGCATGTAAGTACTATAGATCTTAAATAAACGCAATCAACAAAATCTATTCAGATTTGTGGACCGGGACATGTTCATGTGCTATTTTCCTGGAAGCAACATCGGACATGTCGCCAATCGGATATTCTTACAACAACCTGGAGGCATCATTAATAATGAAAGTAGCGGCAACGATGGTGGTGACAATGGCGATAAGGTAAAGTACAGGAGCCAATGACAGACAGAAGTGGACGGTCATGGCTCGGAACTTCCTCCAATGGTTTCTATTCGGACATTGGCAATTTTGAGCCGAGTGGAAATTAAGATGAGGATGATGGTGGAGATGACTGGCAGTGGGACGATGGATACGGGTCTCCGTGAAATGTCGAACATCATGCTGAACGAATAAGATTAGTACACGCTAAGACATGCCATGGATCTACAAGTGTATATGGCATATTCTGATAATTTGAACGGTTTTTACCAGACACTGTGATACAGTAAACATACGAGACCAGAGAGGATTGCAATAGAATATGATGGGATGCGGGGACGTCTGCGTCCCGAATCCCCTTCAAACGGACATCTGATCCGCTCTCTTCAGTCTTCAATATTGTGCAATAGAGAGAACCGAGACAAATCCCCCCACCACCTTTAAACGGGTAGGAAGGAGTCGGACATTTTCCATATCCTATCTCGTAACAAATTCAGAGACGCAGAGGCCGTTCAAGTTTTGTTCCAGTTGGATCCTGGCGAGGGGATCAACGCGTTGGTTTGTGGTGCGTAACAATCCGTTCAAGATCGAGTCCAGAGCGCTCACGGGTATAAGGGTCAAGCTTAGCACAGGTGGTGTTCACTAGTAGTAAATCGATGACAATTCCCCTGAAACTCGTTGTTCAGCCGCATCAAAAGCTAACATTCGATCTTCATAGGTTTCGGTCGGGAACACATACGGTTACTACATGGCTTCCAGTCTTTTGGGATGTTTTTCTCAATGCTCATTATCTATGGGCAAAACGGACAAGGACTGTGATTTGAACTTCCCGGTATTCAATGGGATTCAGCCAAACACAATACAAATATACCTCTTCATCCTTTTCACGAAAATAATATTGAACACTTTGTAGATATCTTGTTGTCAAAGGACTGCCTCAGAGAAAGGCTATAAATCCTCCATGTTTTCAATGGTCAGATTGTTCCTTTTTCTCTTTTTGAAATTTCCTTCAGCTTTCCTCCCTTTTCTTTTCACTCCAACCTGGTGTTTGACCTAGTGTCTTTTATAATTTTCTCCCCTTCATTTTGAATTCTATAAATCATTTCTTCGTTCGTGACTGACATTATGGTCAACTCAAGTTTATCTGCCGTCGTCTTTGCCCTTGTTGCGTTGAGCGCTTCTGCAGGTAAGCTTATCATCACTTGCTAGTGACGTTCAACGTCGACAACGTCGTATTAGTTCCCGTTGAACGTCGCGAATCAGTGCTCTCAACGTGTAATAACGCGCGGCTGGGGGTAATTTCTGGCCTCAACATTACCTCGAAATCTATCGAAGCTTTGTTAAGCTCAAGGTAGATCTCATTTGCATATTTTCAGGATCACCAACAACTGAACTTAATGTTCTAGCAATGACCCCGTGGTCACTTCTGCTTCTCATCAGGCGTTGTCTGGATTGCAAACCTCGCAAGGAGGTGTTGCAATCATTGTGAAGGGTGTCCTAGCCGGGGTAACCCCAGACAATGCTGGCGTGCCAGCTGTTGCAAACGGCCTCGCTGAAGCTGCGCAGGCGTTAACCTCAATCTACTCGTAGGTGCCTTGATATTTTCATATGTGTTTGTTGGAAATTTGGCTAGTAATGATACCGGCGTGCAATCGAAACTTGCATCAATCTTGACGCAACTGAATAGTACCAAGTCCAATGGTGATACAGCTATATCTGAATGCGCAAAGCTGTCATCTTCGTCATCGAATTCCTCGAGCTCTGACTCCACCCTCTCTAACTCTAACTCGAGTGTAAGTTTCGAAGTCGTCCTCGATATTGTACGTGAAATGTTGGCTTATCTGTATTGTAAAGGCCTTTACAGAGACTGTCACCGTCACTGCTACTGCTACGAAGACTATCGGTGGGGCAGCTAGGTGCGCGTCTAGAATCTTGATTCGAATCTCCTTCCAATTTATCGATTTGTTTTCCAGCGTCCAGACGGAAGCTGACGGAGCGTTGATTTTTGGATTCGGACGTCGAGCCTCAAACAGTGACGGCTCCCAGTGTGATCTTTCAAGTGTCGAAGCCGTTTCTGCCTTTGAACGGGCTACGAAGGATATACAACAGCTCGCAAAAGTTGCAGGAAGGTAAGTAGCAATAAAATATCTCATAGCCTTCAAAATAACTGACCATACTCTAGTGATAACACTACCCAGGCTGCTGCTCAAACCGCGATGACCGCTCTCAGTACTGCAGGCGGAGCTGTTTTACAAATCCAGAATGTTACCTCCGCAGCAAACACAGTTGGGCAAAGCATTCTTGACGCGCAGAATTCTTTGAACGCCATAAACTCGTGAGTGCAAGCTTTGTGAATCGACATGCAGACTACTCATTTTCTCTGAACACAGGACGGATTCCTCAGTTGATTCGGCTCTCAATAGCGCACAGATAGACATGATCAGTATCCTTTCTGCGGTACAAAAGGTCGCTATTGACTGTACACCGACCGCAGGTGGTGTTGCACCTGGGAAACGTCGCCGTGGAATCGGAGCTTTGATCTGGGGACATTGATCTGCGAGGGGAAGGGGAGCTTCTGGTACAATATCGTATGTAGTGGTACTCTAGTAGTGTATCCAATTCACGCTTGAATAATGAAATTGATTATAATGAAAGGCCGCTATGCGCCCAGTACGCGTTCCAGATATGGAAAGAATTTCACATCCTATGTCACAGAAGGCTGTTCCGCCTCTCTATACACGTTACTTCCGACTTTCATCTCAATCATGGCCTCTTATAAGTCTGCCATTCGCTCGACTCCAACAAACGGCCAGTTAGAGCCAAAAATCAAAGACAAGGCTCAGCAGCTCCAGGAATTCTTCCCTTCTTGGTCACCCGATGGTGATTTCTTTCTTCTCAAAATTTCTATTTTTCTGCGCGTCTCAAATAACCACTGTTCAGATTTGCAATCTCTACTTGTTGAAGTCAATGGAGACGTAGATTTAGCTGCTACACGGATTAGTGATGGTTCAAATTCTTCTTGTTTTTTTCATCCTTTCTTTTTTTCTGATTTTTCTACAGGTAAAGCCGAACAATGGGGTTCTGTCTCGCGCAAGAAAGACAAGAAAGCAGGTCATACATCCAAAGACTCATTTTCTTCGACACCTTCTTCCAGAGGGGACTTCAGAGGCGGCCGAGGCGGTGCCAGAGGTGGTCGAGGTAGCCATGCCAGAGGTGTTGTGCGCGCCAGGGGCGACTTTCGTGGCGGTCGAGGAGGTCATGCGAACGGTCACGTTCCTCGTACTTCTTCTCCTACAGTCGGTCAAAATGTCGACATTAACGCTGGCGACGCGCCTACTAAGCCATCAGTTGACGTTGCTGGTGAGGTCAACCCTTCGACATCGCAAACTCCTGTGAGTTGGACAGACGCGGCGAAGCCAGAAGAACCTTTGGCTTCTTCTGCTTGGGGAGGTCCGTCTGCGTTGGGTTCTGCAGATGCTGTCACTGACGACACCATTCACGTCAATCTAAACGGATCCACTTCGGGCGCCACCAGTCAGGCTTCTACCCCGCTCTCAGCCAAACAAATCTCGAAAACTCCTGCAACGTCAAAACTATCTTGGGCTCAAATTGCGCGGCCTCATGAAAAGCCTGCTCCGCCTACTGCTCTAGTAGTGCAACATCTACCTCTACAACCTCCTGCGACTGCTGTTCATCTTCCTGCTTCCCATGAATTCTCGACAATCAATAATCTTCCTTCTACCTCTACTCCCGCGCTTCCTCCGCTAGAATCTGAACCTGCAACCAACTCTGGCTGGGAAGACCCTACCACTGTACAGATTCCCTCATTTGAAGAAGAACTCTTAGTGCCTATAGCCGCTCCGGAGCCAGCAGAAGAACGCGAGCAGAAGTCGGATCCCGAAGCTGTCCCTGCTCCGAAAGAAACTGCTACTTCAAAGTCGCTCGAAATCGTCGTTGTCGAAGAGGCTGCACCATCTACTCCTGCTCCACCTACTCCTGCACCATCTACCCCATCTAAGGTTGCTGCGCGTCCAGTATCCCTTTCCCAGCGCAACAGCGCACGTTATTCCAATTACGCCAAGATTGCTAGCGATCAAGGCGGAGTTGTGATGCCTCCTACGCCTTCTTCCATTGGCGCCAACCTTTCCGGCATATCATCCTTTGGTTCATTTGGAGAGCTGAAATCTGCGGGTGTGGAAAAAGTGGGCATGCAATTTGGAAGCCTCAGTTTGGGTGATTCCATTGAAACTGAACCCGAGCCCGAGCCTGCACCAGCGGAAGCACCTACTACTGCTGCTGCGCAGGCAACAATTTCAGCCCCTGAACCGATATCCATAGCACCTCCTGCACCTTCTTCCTCCTTAAACAGTGGCTTATACCAATCGCAGTCTCAACCTATTCAGACCAGTGTTTCTCAACCTGTCGTCTCTGCGCCGTCCAATATTTCTAGTTCCCCAGCACAGTCGCTTCAGCAGGCTGTTCCATCGGCACAACCCCACGCTCAGCCGCCCTCTCTTTCGCAGTTACCGCAGCAACTCCAACAACAGGCTGCTCAGGCTCAGTCGCAGACTCTGCCTTCCCATCTGCATTATTCGCAGCTTGGGTTACCTACTCATGTCGACCAATCTTCCCAGGCTCAACTGCAAGCTCAAAGTCCTCAACAAATCCAGCAGGCACAAAACTATCTACGTCAGAACGACCAGTCTCCATACGGTAGTAGCGTCTCAACTGGTGTCAGTAGTGGCTTCCATCATTCGCCTACCCCTCCGACTCAAGACAACAATGGGTATGGAGCATTTGGGAGTGTATTAGGGTCTCAAAGCCTCAGTAATCAAGGTCTGGGTATCGCTGGACAAAGCTTGAGCAGTATGGGACAGGGCGCGCTAGGTGGTATGGGCGGCCTAGGTATGACTGGGCTTGGCGGTCAGGGATTGGGCCATCAACAGCAACAGCAACAAAGCTTAAGTCCCTTTGACAGTTATGGGTATGAAGGTGGACAGAGGGTTAGTCGACTAATTCTATTTCCTACATCTGGAATCTGAACACAATGTATTGTAGAACTTCTATGACTCGTATCAGCCTAACACCTTTGGACGAGGTGTGCTTGGACATGACGACCTCAAGGGTAGTCTTCCTTCCCAACAACAAGTCCAACAAACTCCTTCCACCACTTCCACAGGTACTTCTAACAGCCTTCCCCCTTCTGCATCATCCCAATCATCCGTTGCGCAATCGCAACAATCTCCCGCTACCTCCGTCTCCTCATCCGCTCAAGGACAACCTCAATCTGGTCAAGGTCCTGCCCCTGCTGGATACCATCCCGCTGCTCCCGTTCCCACATACTATTATCAGCCTTTCCCTCATCAAAACTCTTATTATGGTGCCGCTGCCATGGGCGCTCCATCTAACTATGGGTATGGTGTCAGCGGAATGGGCGTTGGTGTTCCGCAACCTTACCCTGGTATGAATGTTGGCAAATATCCTACAATCTATTCCGGTCTACCAGGAAATGCTCCAAGCCCAGCTGGCAAACCCTCCCCGGGGATGGGTGTACATGGCAGCGTGATTGGCCATGGTGGTCTCGGCGTCCAACCCCAAAGTTATGGTGGTGGGTTGTACGGACAACAGCAAGGATACGATGATTATCAGCACCACACTCAGCAACATCACCAGCAACAAGGCCATCAACATCACAATTCGCATGGTCTTGGATTAGGCCAGGATTATAGCAAGCAGCTATATGGTGGTCAAGGCGGCTTGCAAGGCTATATGAGTGGCAGCAGCGGTGGTGCTGGTTCTGCAGGTGTCGTTTCTGGTTCCGGTGCACCCAGAAGTGGATCTTCTCCTGAGACAGCATATAAGCCCTATGCCCCCAAGGATGTTGGGGTTGGCCGAGGAAATATTCAGCAAAGTCAAGGCCAGGCGCAGTCGCAAGGACAGACGCAAGCCCAAGGCGGTCCAGGAGGTGGTCCACAAGGACAAGGCTACTATGGCGGGAACCGTTTCGGTAATGCAAGCAGTGTTGGTGGGGGGGCTAGTGCTCCTCAACAAAGTGCCCCGCTATATCCTCAGGGTCAAAACGATGCTGGATATTACTATCAGCAGAGACAACAACAGTACTGGCAGTGAACAGTTTACTGCGTCGTAGGGTGTCATCATCTTGTTCGCTTTCTTTGTTTTCCTCTACTATATCTGTCTTTTTTTCCTCCTACTATATCTGCCTTTGTCCATATCTCGCTGCTCATTATTCGCAATTGTTTCGTATAGTCCCACACACACTCTTACCATCCCATATTAGCTTTTCTCAACTCTATCTGTACGTTTAGCATCACCCAGATTAGTTTGGCTATCGAAAATGCGCATTTTGGCCAGACCCAATGAAACCGGTTTTGGACAATATATTTTATTACATGTAATGCTCAATTAAGGGCTACAGAAATGAGATTATGGTACAACATTATCCTTAGTAGCAACTCAACGGTATCAACGTCCGAGCCCAACTTCGAACAAGGCGTCATCTACATTCTTCATAAACGCATTCCAGTCCTCCAGGTCGGTGTTCATCAACTGCTCGATCTCGATCTCACCGTTAGAGTGAACCTCGGCAGTATTTGACGTGGTTGGCAGACCACTGCTTCCTACATATCGATATAATTCTTTGGCGATTGTCAGCCCTATTGGATAATGTCGAGGAAAAAACCTACCATCATACAATCCATTTTTCACTTCGCTGACGTCCAAAGGACGCGTTTGATTTTGGGCGACATGAGAGCCTAGGGCATTGCCTGCTGTTAACGGCCCTACTCCAACTCCGACACTGCTGGCCATGGCATTGATTCCATCTGGTCCTCCGCTCGTATAACCAGTCAATTGAGCTGGGTTTGACCATATCTCCGATCGAGCAAGAGCAGGCCGTGATTTCAAACGAAACGAGGATATATCAGCGAGCGATGTATTCGGACTGAATGCGCCAGATTCTGTTCCATGGGTGGCGGAAAAAAAATTCCTAGTAGTACCGGGCACTCCTATACCATCGCCAAATCTCAAGTTGAAGTCTGGATTTTTACTAGAAATATGTTCAACCTGTCGGGGCATGACATTGTTAGATTGAACGGCAGCAGGCCAATCCAAGTCTGACTCTGATTCTTCAGGCCTAGGGCGTTTTACGCCAGATATATGAGGAGGATCGGGAATCGAATCAAGTCCTTCCGCTCTGACTAGTGCACCAAACTTGTCCCTATGAGTATTGGTATTGATGAAGATCTTACTAAATAAATATTCGGTGACTCACACTATCCGTCCAGCGGCTTGATGTCGGTTCTCGTAGCTAGTTAAAAGCACAAAACATTTCTGGAGATCGGCCCACTCCTTTCTAGATGCCGCTGAGCCTGATCCGCTGGAGTGTTTGCTTCGCCAGAGTGCAACGAGAAGGACGGAAGCGGCGTTGAACAAAGTCATCAAGGTCCACGGTAGTGGATGTAGACCCCTTTGATGATGAGCTTGAGAGATGTTGACCGTGCATCGTGCAGCGTTGGCGCATACGGCCAGAGACGGAAAACTCATCTTCATCTCCAAGCTGGCCAACGATTTGTTGGTGGACCTACCGTTCGACTCCGGAATCGATTCAGGACTTGACCCGCAATCTGTAGAAATATTCAAAGACCTTGCGATCCGCATGACGAACTTTTTATGCAGTGTCATCTGCACAAAGTAGAAGGTGTGATGAAGAACGACTGTTTGGGAGAAGAACACTGCGTTAACGCGATGAGGATCCCAGCGGACTGCGGCGAAATGTGTCAGATAATACATGAATGAGAAGTAAAGATGTGTATGACATACGATGCTCAGGTAATGAATCTAACCATTCGTTCAAGGCGGAATCATGCTTGATGACTTGTTGTTGGTTCCATTCTATATTCGAACCCCCATGCGAATGGTTACACGCGAACTGGTCCACGTCGGGACGCTTGACGGCATACTGTGAAAAGAAGGTTGAGCTTTACCACTACGAAGTGCGACACTAGTTCACTAACGATGGTTCTTTGAATGGATCCAGCAATCTGCAGTAATCGGTTGTAATATACACCGAATGATAACATGGAAGGCTTTCCCGTTGGTTGAACAAACGATTCGCCCGAAGAGCACTCCCAAAACTCATCATCGCATTCTGCTAGCTGACCTACATCGAAACTGGATGGCAGCAAGCCAAGGTGAGGTTATAACGTAATTATGTATAAATTCAGCAACGTACTCGTTGGGCGTTGTGGCAGGTGGCCGTCCAAATGTTATACCTTGTATGATATCAAGACCAATCAAGCACCAGAATGCTCGAACCCACAATTCGTTATCGGGAGTTCGAGGCCCTGGTTTGGCGCGATGAACACCTCTTTCATGTGCATAACGTATTCCGATACCAACTAACACCCAACAGGCGTCGGCGATAGTGGTGGATGATAAGTAGGAGAAAGTAAGCTATGTAGGCAGAAAAGTCAGCCGATCATACACGAATATAGAAAGCAATTTTGATACATACGCAGTACAGCTGAAGCTCATAAAGCGTTACCGTATCCACAAATCTTGGTCTAAATAGCCGGATTTGGCGGAACCACTTCCATCCAATGAGCTGTTCAAAATCTGAGTCATGAATATGGTTTCGGGGGTCATCGGAATGCCTTGAAGCTAGTGCACAGACCGCAAGCACCGTAGCGCCGAAGTTATGGTCGATGAGGTGAAGACCCGAGGAGATTGCTCGTTCGAAAGTTGGCCGGTGCAGAAGAGGGAAAGAGTACGGAGAAATTTGATCAAAATAGATTTTTGTGAGATCCCAAAGCAGATCATCTTTCGGAAAGGTATAGGATGGTGTTTCGGGTTCTGGCAGCCATTTCCACTACCAAAGAATGTATAGTCAAGCGGTTTGTTGACTCAAAATTTGTGTGGACTCACGATATCTGTAGCCCACATCTCCGGTTTCAACTCGTATTGGACGGGCTTGCGTGGTGCTGTTTTACCATTAATTTCCATTGAGCTATGTAAGAACAGATAATTGCTTGATCTTCCAAAGTGGCGCTCTTCTGGTCCAATAGAGAGGGTTTTGAAGTCATCTAGCAACTGGTCATCCTCGCTATCCTCCTTATCTGAAGTATCAGATATTAGTCCAGACTCGGGTGAAATTTTGTGGCTACTCTCTGGCGAAACTGAGTCTCCACTAAGGACGAGGGTTGAGCCCGTGCCTGTAGATGACCCAAGCCGAGTAGAGTGGTTCATTCGCAGTTCGAGAGAGCGGGCGTATTTAGCCAATGAGATGAGCATTTCACGAACACTTTCAGGGTCCTGCGGAATGGAATAGTCGTCTAAGGAAGAAACAATGTTTTCGACAAGCAATTGGACCGTGTCTATGCCATACTTTCGCGATTTCGGTGCCAAGTTCGGTCTTCGTTTCTGGTGGAAGTGAGTCTGAGCATCAAGAAAGAAACTATTGACTTGGATACCTTTCGTATATATGTGAATTTGCATTCTATCTCTGAGGCCTCACATTTAGAACATGGTTTCCCTCCTCGTTCGGCACTATCGCCTGAATGATGATTTCAATTATTTTAGAATTTCGTCCCCAACAAACGAATCGAAAAGATTTTTACATTTCACTCTTAGGAAAAGGGGACCATATTAATAAAGATCGACACAGATATTCTTCACAAACGGACCTTCTAACCCTACAGGAGTCACACGCTGTAGTAGCTCGTCGCGATGAATCTTGCGGTTCCCGCATCGTGGAGAGTCAAGAATGTAGAACGAAGTAAAGGAAGGAACATTATCTTGAGATTGAGTCGAAACTTTTGTTGATCGCGTAATTCTCCGGCACCGCGGTATTCAGATTAGTGTTACGTCATCCTCCAAGCAATGGACTCTGCAACTCGTCGCGACGATATAAACTTGACAAGACTAATTCGAAGGCTTGAGAACACCGTCAATGCACAGGTCTGGGACAGGTCTCTATCGAACGAGCTATGGCTAAAATCATTGGAGACTCTGCAAGTGCGTCAGTGAACTATATCTCCCACTCCACTCTCTCATGTCTGCCCCAGAATGTAAATTTTGCAAAGAGATTGTTGAAGAATATTGAGCGTTCCGGATTCTCGTATGTCTACCTTCCTTTGCTGCTTGAGTCGATGCTGAAGGCTCTTCCAGCGCGGATTCCCAGCGTTATGATGGTATAAGAGCCAACCTAGAGCAATTTGAGACGTTTCTCAAATCAGTGGAAAAGGTATCATCGTCGAACTACTATAGATGTCAGTTGTTTATTGTACCCTATATAGCGTTCCAAACCCATACTCTCCAAGCCCAGGTCGTTACTTTCGACTATACCGGAACCCATAGCTGACATTACGGAATGCGAGCTATCATCGGAACCAGAAGAATCTTCCCAAAATGTGCCAACTCTTCCCACCGATAGTCTCCTCACTTCTCCAGCCGACTTACCATCAGCAAGCATCGTTTCATCCATCCCAACACTCATCTCACCGCTTTTCCCAACTGGCTCCAAGTCTACCGCAATAGCCAGTGGAGCTTTTTTGGAAAACTCAAAAGCGCGACACGAAGCCATGTCGGAACAACTCGCACAAATGGCTGTCCAACTGAAAAAGAATGCACAGAATTTCTCAGAGAAGCTTGCAGAAGACAAGGCCATTGTAGAAGAAACCCAGACGAAGCTAGACAGTAACTTTGGAGTTATTCAAAAAGGAAGAGTCAGGTTAGTGGATCAGAGAGGAAAGAGCGGATCTACGACTTGTCTCGTTATATTTGCGGTCGTTGCAGTGACGATAACATTTATCTTTATGGTTGCGCTTATACGACTTACAAGACGGTAACCTTCACGCAATACACCTTGTCTCATTTACATATTGTCAATGTACAACGCCAGACCGTCGGTCTAATGCAACGTTTCGGGTGCATAGTACATACATAGGCTTGCTCGGTGATGTCGGTGTTCGGAATTATTGTACAAATCTTTAGTACACGTATAGCCTTTGTCCGCAAGTACTCTATAATCCGCCTATAAGTAATCTATAATCCCGCCATAATCATATAGTTGCTTGCTCTATGCTTTAGACGTATTCAAAGCGCTTATTTTGGGCGTTTCGGTTAGCCGGCGGGCAGTTCTTCGATCAACTTGAACCATCATGCCAGCACTGGTTGAACCCAATTTGACTTATTGTACGGCTTTTGTCTTGATTCCCATTGGAATATACCCTGCAACTCTTCCTTCTTGAAATTGAGCACAGTTTACTTATCCTCTCTATGCTATGGCGTTTTCCCCTAGTTCAACAACGCTCTCTGAGTCTACGCCACAACGGTCCCACCTTGTATCGTCTGAATCTGACTATTCATTCACCGATGGGACTCAGACACCCACCAAAGCACCATCTACTCCATCATATATTTTCAATGATTCCCAGACCACTTATTCAAGTGCCAGTCAAGCAGGGGCAGGTTTCGCCCAAGACACGACACATCTCCTTCCAACTACAGACAGGAAGAAGAATCGATACGTACGATCCTTTTTGCCTTTATTTCGTCTTATTCCTTGTACTGAATAATCTGTGCTTAGATTCCTGTGACTTTGCGCTTACCCATAGCGATCGGCGTGCCGTTATCCCTACTTCTGCTGGCCGTTGGGCTGGAAGTGGGAATATTCCTTTCACAAAAGAATAACGGTATCCATTACTACCACCATCTGCTGCTACTGTAGGCGACTGATGAAGTACTCGTGCAGGTTTCGGCGTGCCGGAGAAGAATGTCATCAGCTTTGCATCGGGACAATTCCTACTGGTGTGTTTTGATTTTGCATCACACAGTATACGACTTAACTCTGAACTTCAGTCATTCGTTCCTACAATGTAAATGGCCTAACTACTCTGCATCTATTATCATTAAATTATCTGTATCAGGATCGTAATACCCCCAGCTTGGGTTTACCGCGAGTTGGATTGGCATGTCAGATGGTATCAAGTATGTTGCTCGATCTTGAAGCTGTAGTGAATTATATTAACTGTCCGTACAGCCATATGTTGTTATGTCTCGTGGAAATGCGAGGCCACAGGAGTCAGTCTTGTTGGATTATGTGAGTGATACAATTTCTATCAGCAAGCCTGTTCGCGACACTCATTGCAATTCTCAGGTCACCCTCGGGTCAGCATTACTTCACTTGAACATGAATGCAACTCATCTAACGCTTGTTCTCCAGTCCAATTTTCAGTCTCATCAATTCTGCCAAATTCAAGCATCGCGTCATAACTTGGTCCACTCTGACTGCTATTGCGACGTACATTCTGCAACCACTGGGTAAGGCTCTTTCGTTATATGAACTTTCTTACCTTACTGATCACTGATTCTTCTTACAGCCGGATCGATGTTCCAGCTTCTGAACTTGTATACCCCCACAGGTAAATCTCGACGTGATTTGTGTGGACAATGTTTTACAAATTTTACTTTTTCAAGATACAAACGTCAACAGTACACGGTCCATCGGGTTGTCAGATTTCTCAGATTTGACTGCTTTCGTCTCTTCTGCGGGAGTGCGTTCTTGATTTCCGGATTCCCGATAGTTTTTGATTATTATTCGCAGTTCGCAGAGGCTGCTGTTTTCAATAAATTACCCGATCCCCCGTTCATAGAAAACAGCTGGACCATTGCTCAATTCGAGGTAACATCTTGATGTTGTTTAGTTGATAGAACAACTGCCGAGACAAATCATCAATTATTGCAGTTTCCTAGTAAAGATTATCTGAATGGTACTATGGCAGTCAACACAACAGCTATTCAGACGACAACCAACTGCCTGGGCCCAAATGGCACCCCTTCCCTCACAGCAACCAATGGCGGCTTTACCATCAGTTCTACTTCGGTGGACGGGTGCACACAGACGGCAGAAGCATCAAACACAGCTGTTCGTTACTTCGCATGAAAATCACTTAGTCGGTTATTCTAAATTGATCTAACAACAGGTTTCCTCACAACAATATGGTGTCGTCCAGGTTCCTGATTCTTGTAGCACACTTAACATTACGCAAAGGCCTGTCATGTTCTGGTACGGTTGTCATCTTATTCCAGATATGACTGGAAGATGTGCTGGCTAGTAACGACTACTGTTATCTAGGTTCTTCCATCATGCCGCAGATGGCACTCCGGAGGCACGAACGGTTTTTTGCAAACCTACATTGCAGGCGTTCAACGTCGAGGCAACGGCTAATTTGAACAACAACTCAGTGATTGGTGTACTGGAACTGAATAGCAATGTACCATCTAACAACGTCACTGGTCCGTTTGCTAATAGCCCATTCAATGGGTCAGTTGCGTTTTTCCAAAAACACTATCCTCCTAATGATGATACGTTTCTCAGTGTTATCTTCGAAAATCAAACGGATCCGTTCATCCAAGCCAGAGCGACTGCGACTGCCAACGGAGTACCCGGAGCAATATTTAGGTTTGCGGCACAGTCTCCTGGTGGTGCTGATGCTGTCTTCAGTGCTCAAAACCCCTTTTTGGATATCACGACTACTGTCTATGTTCGTATATGTTTTTCGTTCCCTCTGTTTTATCTCCTCATGATGAGTGACAGACCCTCTATCTGGCAGTGGTGGCACAGTCAATCTATTTTGTACCCGACAACAATCCAATGAATGCTCAGTTGTCATCGATAACTCTAAGACTGACTGTCAAGTATGTCCATCTTTCTTTCTTCATTAGTCCAGCGTGTTGAATTTCTTGTACGATTCTCAGTCCTCTACCCGGGCATGCCTTAGCTTTGGTCCTCTTTTTTATCGGATTCGTGGGGGTCTTCCTACATATCGTCAGCCGAAGACAACGCAGAGGACTCTACCTTTCCACCCCTCCTGGAACGATTGCCGCTACCATTGCCATGTCGGCTCATTCTGGATTTGGGGACCTGTTGATGCCGTCCGACGACGAAAAGACGCTCGAGCGCAAGTTGAGCGATCTGCGGTTCAGTATTGATAAGAGGACAGGGGCAATCGTGGCTAATGCTGCTACTGTGTCACCGTCATCTAGAGATCTGAAGAGGATGTCGAGGAAGTCTGTCCAAGACGAGGCAATGCAGTCATTATTAGGTTCTGAGCATAAACGCCCTCCAAGTGAAGCAGGAATAAGCTTGGATCCGTCCGCATCTTCTTCACAAGCGGCATTCGAAACCGCCTCAACTCAGGCTGGCTATCCGCCGATAAGAAGTCCGCGTCTTTACTGATTTTGATTTTCCCCTGAGGCTTTTGGACTTGCTCCATCTCTTTTCTCCCTGGTGAGGTAGGTACGCTGGTAGTATACATAGGATAGGACAGATATTGTAGAAGATGTTTATTTGACGTGTTTTCGCTCTCTCTTCTTTTCTATGACTGAAAGCCCTCAGAGGCTAGATTGAGCAATGGGCGGGGTCCGGAAATTCCCCTCCGAAAACATATGGAGATTGATCAAAGCTAACGCGGGAAAAAGATACGGAAGGAAGAGCTAAGAAAATAAAGAATCAAAGTTAAAGAACCAAGGAAAACAGCAGTAGAAGGTTTCAGTAATGCCGAAGATATATTGATCGAAAATACAAGCTGATATACAAGCAAGCTCCATCCAATATTGATCAACAAAAAAATAATATACCTTATGATGAAAGAACTTCCTTTACCCATAAGTTATACATATACATTCAATTTTACATAGACACATCAAAACCCATCTCCCCGTTTAACAGGCCCAAACTCTTCATCGGCTTTCCGTTTCTTCGTTCAAACAGCGATGAGTAAAACAAAAGGGTATGACTTGGAACACAGAAATCTCACCTCGAATTTCCCCATTTGATAGGACTCTGGGTACGTGGTTGAACTATCCACAGTGACATCCACCGAGATAGCTTGCCCATTCCCAACCATACTTCTATCGAATGTTGGTAACGACGACAAACCTGTTGCCCGAGACATTTTCTGGCTATGCTCTCCATCCCATGTATAAGTGACCACATTACCAGTGTTACTTCGAAGTTGCGCTCGGCTGTTGAATAAGACCATCAACGCATTAGTGTACAGTTTGGCAAGAGCTGAGTTTGGAGCTAAATGGTAATTGTTGTTTTGATAGGCAAGAAGGAATACGGCGTCGAGGATTGCAAAACTGGCTATAATTCCAGGATCTAGTAAATACCAGAATTATAGCGACACAATTGGTTGACATACCTGTCAAGACACCCCCACCAACGATTAAACGGATCAAGCGTGTAACTAGCTGTTCCGTTGACCCAAATAGAGATTCTCTGCGTGCACGATTGAGCTAAACATTGAATCCTTCAGTAGTTATGAGTATATAGACAGAACAGTGTACGGACCAGATAGATCATGGACAAAGAGATCAGTATGTCACAGCTCGCGCTTGACATGAGGCATACCTAGTAGAGAACGAGGAATCTTAAGCATCTCTATCAAGGATTTGGAATAAAATACTCTTACAGTAGTGACAACAAAAGTCTGGCTTTGCAAGTCAGCAAATGTGGGCACTCTGGTTTCGAGAATGATTGAGAATGCCAGTCCAGAAGTGCCCTCACACAGTGCCAGCTGAAACGTAGAGTTAACTAGACCTTCTGCATCATGAGTCTTTGTGAATCCTCACGAGGGTTATCAGCAAGGCTAAAGGGATTGATTTGCTCAAGGTGTAGATACGCCATGCATAGAAGCACTGTACTATGGTTCCACCTGGAGACATATAATGACTTCCCTATTTTGAAGGGCTAAAACTTGTACTCACTGAGTGCATTGAAGAATGGGAGCGCGAGCCAAGATAATCCAACAGATTCTAGGATGTCAAGATTACCCCAGCCACTGCCCAGCATGCGAAAAACAAAGGCAGTAACTAAAAGAGTCTGAGCAAAATCCAAAATATAGAGGCCATAGACAAGAGTCTTGAGCTTCCAATTATCCTTGGGGAAATTCAAGTAGTATAAATCTTGACAAAATATTCAGCATGTCTCCGAGATTTCATGTTCTCAAACTCACAGACTTGGACTGAGCTACATCCAAATAGACCCCATTGAGCAGCAAAGCCAATGACCTTCGAGTGGCTGATTAGGAAATGAACGGAAATTGGGGTCAAACGTAAGGATACTTACTACTGGCCCAGTCCTATAAGTAAAGAGCTTTCAGGATCGCATAACATCGAAGGTCAATTTCGACTTTGACTCACAGTTGAGCAATGTCTGGTGGAACGCCTGCTACAGCCATTAGAATGAAAGGAAGGGATATGGTCTAAGGCTGAGTTTCACACTGATTAAGTACCGGAAAGTACGTATTCCCCTGCACTGCCGTGGGTCCCATTGTTCGGGAACGTTTATACTTTGCAATTTTTACAAGTCTGATGGCATGTGGCCGGTTTCATTGATTGAATAGCATCATAACCTGCTTGATCAAGGTTGGTGATTCGACTTGAAGCAATCAAAGCAGCTCAATTTTTACAACCCCCTGGCCCCTGGATGGTCGTATTCAGGAACTCATATTTCTACGTAGAGTGAAGGTTTGCCGTTTACCACTTGCGCTAAATATTTCTTTGAACCCCTCCGAGTTTTGAGCAGCGAATAGACTAAACGGGACCGACCGCGGGGCCAAGGGCAGGTCTACGAAGACGTCCTCGACTTTGAACTTCGTTCCTATTCATGTGTATCGCGAACAGCAGAACGGGAGAAGGGGTAAAAGAGTTTATGAATCCGACAAGAATAGTCCCAGAAACTGAGGACTTGTCTGACGCTGTAATGGTAACCTGGCATCCGGGCGCAGACGGGAAGATCTCAAATTTCACTTGAGCGGTGGCTTTGAAAATATCAGTACGATTTGTTGCGAACATCTAGGTATGAAACTCAAGGGGAATCAGGATGAAGTGCTCTCAGTCTGGCTAATCCGCCTTACATGTTAACCATTTTAGTTATCTCCGTATTTGTTCCGACATACATCGGTTTTATGTCGCAAACTGGTAAATATCCGTACAGAGCTCAATTAACCTCAATCAGTCCAGGTAGAGGGGAGACGTCTACGAAGTAGATCTACAACTGTCAGGTGGAAATTTTGGTATCAGGAAGTATTCTCTTCTCGTGCCAGTACGGAAGTAAGTTCCTACTACTTTAGGGTAAGTGGGTTTTATGGGGTAAACAAAATACAAGAAAGAGTGCACGTAAGATAAAATGACACGGTGACCCTGATGAATGTATTGTCTTCTACGAGCTCTGCTCTCCCGAGTAGCTCGAGCGTATAAATTTTCTCATTCAACTACCAAGTACCTGATCGAGATTTTTTGTTTTTGTTGGGAGGGTTCAACTGAACGGTATCGGGCCCTGCCGCATGTGGAAGTTCCATATGATTCCTTTCAAGTCTCTGCTATTGATGCGATTACTGACCGTGTTACTTCATAAGCACTGATAACTTGTGGAGATGTGTCGTTCAATCGACAACATCAATCTCATGTCGAGACCCGCGAGTATCTCGCATCTTTGTTTGTTTTCCTCATCTATCATAAATATGACTTCTCCTGATGTGAAAGACAAACCGCCGACTCAGAACAATCAAATCCAAGCTTGGCAAGAACAGAGGAGAGGACAGAATTAACTGGAACGTACAATGATTATCGGCCAAATTGAAAAATAGATACTTATGTATGTGTTGGTTCATCAATCCTTTGATCATGATTCTTTGTCATGTTACGAGCCTTTCACGCAGCTTATACAGCATGGTCCCCTCATTGTCCGACTCCCCAAGTCCTTGCCTGTCTAGATATCCATGGTTGCATTTTCTGATCTTTTTTGGCTTGCAACATCAGCATACAACTGGTGCTGCTCACCCTCAACAAACCCTACTCAAAATTCCTCGGTTGCTAGCTCTTCTGCAGCCACTATCGCCGCTCAAACCTGCCAACAGCTTCAACAGTCCTTGGGAACCTCAATCGTTCAAACTCCCACTTCAGGTCCGGACTATGTCCTTGGAGCAAATGCTGCTTGGAGTACGTTTAACACCCAAGTCAATTATCAGCCAACATGTATCGTCTTCGCAAATAGCGCAGCCCATGTTCAGACTGCGATGAGGGAAATCTATCAGAATGAAGCTGATTACGCAGTGCAGGCTGGGGGACATAGTGGGATGACTGGATGGAATACGTGAGTAGAATATTTCCAAACTCGCACTCGCAATCGAAAATGAAGAATTACTGTTAGAATTCAGGACGGGGTGCTTATTTCTTTCAAGAACATGAAGGAGGCATCGTATGATCGCAATCATGATACAATAACCATGGAGCCCGGGGTTCGTTGGGGAGAAGTAATAGCTGCTATGGAACCTCTTGGGGTTGCGCCCGTGGGGGGCCGTATTAGGTACGAGATTAGAGGTTCTGCGCATTCATCTAGAGTACTTAGTATCTGTACTTCCACTAGTGACGTCGGAACCGGCCTTCTTCTCGGTGGCGGCTTAAGTTTTCTCTCTGCCGCTGAAGGTTATGCATCCGATAACTATGTAACGCTTGATGTAGTTCTTGTGGACGGTACTCTGGTAACGGCAACTGTGGACAATGAATATCAGGATTTATTCAAGGCGTTGAAAGGAGGAGCTAATCGGTTTGGTATTGTGACAAGGTATGAAGTAAAGGCGGTCCATACAGGAACAGATGAAGAAAAACGTTGGTGGGGTGGACTATTCGTAGTCAGTACTCATTGTTTCATCTTCAATTCGATGCTTTGATCTGATGAAACTAGTATCCTAACTCCTCGTCCGAAGCGCTTCTTTCAGCAATCGCACATTTTACCCATGATACAAACGATACAAATGCAGGTGCTTTATTTTACCATTCGCAGTGCATACGACTTTAACTCATTGTATTTCATTCTTAGTTATGGTCACGGTGATCATGACCCCCTGGCCCAGCATGGAGCCTAGCATTTCTGTCTTACTGGTTTACAATGGTACCGAGGCACCCTTCAAGAAGGTCTTTGCCGAGTTTCTTTCTATCCCTTATACATCATCATCCCCTAGCCCGCTCTCTTTCTTGGAATTATCCAATGCTGTTCATTTCCCCTCGGGCATGGGTACCCTGTTCTCTTCTAACAGTTTGACGGGTATCCCAGCTGATCCGGACGTGTCGGTGGGCGATTATCTGGAGCTCTATCGACAATATAACAACTTCAGTTTGACATTTGCTTCATCACCTGATATTGGTTTCACTCTTCTCGATTTTTCGCCCGTGTTGCAGTCGCAGATACGGGCGGGCTATGAGAAGGGCGGTAACCCCATAAATCCGTCACTTGGAACGGCTGGTTATAGTAGCATCCTATTCCAAGTGACTTACCGTGAAGGTGTCATCAAAATTGTGGAAGACGTTGAAGATGGACGACGCCTCTGGATGAAAAAGTCCGTTAAACCCAGTTTTATAATGATTCTGAAACTCACGTAAATAAACAGTGCTCCTAGCACGCCAGGACTTCCGCTGTTTCTCAACGAGGCTGATGCTGAGCAGCAAGTTTTTGCAACTTATGGAGAATACGAGTTTCTCAAGCAGGTGTATGCCAAATACGATCCCACCAGGTATGTTGTTTTATTTACTGACTTACTGAATACTTCATACCTTCTCTCCCTGTAGCTTCAATATTCGACATACCGAAGGTCCTTTAGGATTGGAATCAGCTCTAGCTCCATCCATTTGTGAACCTATTTCCATATTTAATTATTCCCTGCCACTCCCTCTGTGTTTCTAGTTTGTTTGACAATCTTTACCGCTGGAAGGTGGTACAAACTCGGAACTCATACATGTAGATAGATATCTTTACTCGAACATCGAGCAAAATGTAAATTAAGATGTTGTTACAGTCTATGTACGACTAGATCCTTCCTACGTGCAACTTCATATCATCGTTCTGCAGTGTATTGTCAACTTCAGTCCACGTGGGCAACAACTCATTTTTCTTCATGAACTTGATGCAATGCTCACCTCTGGATTTCACGATTGTGATAGTATTTACTGTGTTCTCTACAGGGAATGTATACACTAATTGAGGGTTGAAAATGTTCGCCCAGGCAGAATACTGTATAACAACATTACCGGTACATCCCCATACTGGATTGGTCTAAGTATCGGTTAGTGTCGGTGTTCTGTCTCCGAGAGGCCACAATGTACCTGCAAGTCTGAAGTCTTTCCGCTTCATTTCAGCTTCATCATTCTTCATCAACTGTTATCAACATGACATGGAAGCAGGTAGGAAGCAGGTGATAGGAGATGATAGTTTCACCTTGACACCAGTCCCCTGGTTTTAACATTCTCAGAGCCCAGCAGTACCAAGGTATTCGAGAGCTTTTGCTCTTCTGGGACATCATGTATCCATTCCCACTAATCTTAAGTCCCCATGCTTGAGCGCCACCCTTAATACGACTACAAACAAAAATCAATTAAACTACTACAGACTGTTCCTGTCCTTCTTCAATGAATGCACCGAGTGTTCCTGTCCTTTGAGATCCTTTTCCCGACAAGCTGAAGTTAATCGTTCGTGGTTTATCACAATCTCAACGTATTTCTAGAGCTAGATCGCAGGCGTCGACATATCCATTGCCCAAGAACTCCTGGGTCAGCTGTCTGGGTCTTAGCGCTCAGTGGTTGTCAGCGTGTCGTCCTAGTCGCTCAAGTTTGCGACGGTTACTATCTATATGAAGTGGGGAAACTTTTGTCATCCTCGGGCGGGTTCCTGATACTCGCCGAACGACGGAAATAAACTTTTAATGCTAACACGACAGGGACGCGGGAGTGAAAGTGGGAATATACTCAATTTATCTTCATGTGTCCCATATGGAGGGACATCCTTATATACAGGTAGCTTGAGACTCTGATGCTCAGATTCAAATGGTTACAGCGTCCGCTTTCGTCCTCATCGCGACTGCACTGTGGTGTAGCATAGCGTCTGCAGCGGCCCACAATTGTTCTTCGGAAGCTTCAGCAGCAACAATTGCTGCCCAAACCTGTCAACAACTCTCCAGTTCTTTGGGACCTTCAATTGTTCAGACTCAATCTTCTGGTTCAGAGTACAGCATCGGTGCAGATTACGCATGGAGCACTTTCAACGACGAAGTCAACTTCCAGCCCTCGTGCATCGTGTTTCCTACTGATACCCAACATGTACAAACCGCGATGGAGGCGATCTTCCAGAACGGAGCTGACTATGCAGTTCAAGCTGGGGGACATAGTGGAATGACGGGGTGGAATACGTGAGCAATATTATGAAGAAGAAATCAGATATTAAACGTTCAGTTTAGGGTTCAAAATGGAGTGCTAATCTCTTTCATAAACATGACATCCGCATCTTATGATCCAGAAAGCGATACTATAACTCTATTCCCGGGTATTCATTGGGGTAATGCGACATCGGACTTGCAGCAATATGGCGTAGCTCCTGTTGGGGGGCGTATTGCGTACGGAGCTTACAATACTATATGCTGTTTAAGGCTTACGCTTGCACTAGCACTGTCGGAACTGGCCTTCTTCTCGGTGGCGGGATAAGCTATCTTTCTCCCGCAGAAGGTTATGCTGCCGATAACTACGTGTCTCTCGATGTTGTTCTTGTCAACGGTACTTTGGTGACAGCAACTGTAGACAACGAATACGCGGATCTGTTCAAAGCTTTGAAGGGTGGGGGAAATCGGTTCGGCATTGTAACAAAGTACGTAGTAAAAGCGGTCCACACTGGCACAGAGCAGGACAAACGCTGGTTCGGTGGACTCCTCGTGGTTAGTGAATATGATTGCGATATAACATTTCTAGCTCTGGTTGTTTAAGTTTTTATAGTATCCCAACTCGTCATCTGAAGCCCTTCTCGCCGCCCTTGCCCATTTTGTTCACGATACAGCTGATCCAAACGCAGGTACTAGTGCCTCCATATGCCTAGAGCTTACGCTGATTCTCTTCCACTGCTAGTCTTGGCCACCACATTTCGAACTACCTGGGAAAATTCAAGTACCGACATTGAACTCGATGTTATACTAGTCTACAACGGTACCGAGGCATCTTTCAACCAGTCCTTTTCCGAGTTTCTTTCCATACCCTATACATCCTCCGCATTACAGGCGTTGTCATACCTTGATCTGCTCAATGCTGTCACTTTCCCAGATGGGTTGGGTACACTTTTCGGTGCCAGTGCATTGACCGGTGTCTCAACCAGCTCCCCGACTGATGATTATCTGGAGACTTTCCGATTGTATAACAACTTCACTACCGCATTTGCTTCGTCGCCCGACATTGCTTTTACTCTACTCGATTTTTCACCTGTGCCACAATCACAAATACAAGCAGGCTACGAAAAGGGTACCAATCCTATCGTACCGCCCCTAGGAACAGGAGGATATTTTGAGATACTTTTCCAGGTAACTTATAATCAAGGGGTCACTCAACCTTCAGCAAATGTTGAGCAAGGGCGACAATTCTGGATTGCAAAGTGAGGAATAAAACTTCTATGTTCTTTGCTAAATTACTTAATTTACAAACGACAGTGCTCCAAGCACTCCAGGATTACCGTTTTTCCTCAATGAGGCCGACGCCAATCAGCAAATCCTTGCAACTTACGGAGGCTATGAGTTCCTTCAACAAGTCTATGCTAAATATGATCCTACCAAGTATGTCGAGCTAAACTTTATTCTTACACATTTACTGAGTTAGATTCTCGAAGATTTAATGTTCAACATACTCAAGGACCACTTGGATTATAGGTTTCTCCGATTATAGTATCCCCTTGTTACATCATCTTTCAATCAGAGTTATCTACTCAATTCTTTTAATACCTATCTAATTGTGGTTCACCTTTCAAGCTGTGTGGTTCTGAGTTTGGAGATGAGTCGTGTCACTTCTTGCGTTCCCCGTCCGACGAAACAATGGTGCGAACGGAGCCAACTTCGTGGCAAGGGATGTACGTACCTTTAGTCACAGTGTGCCCAGTTCTTCGACACCATTGATGTCGACCGATGCCATGGACATTGCAAGGAATATCAGGACGGAGTTCCTGCGGTGTTTCAAGAATTCGATCGTTGAATATCAATTCGGCGGCTGTTCCTCCCATGTAGGACTTCGCTTCTTCCTTCTTCCAAGTTAAGGAAAACTTGGTTGATCCGCACGTTTTGACTTGATGGTAAGGAGAGGCAAGAGCCATCGCCACCTGCGTTGACATCGTATCGAGGAGACGGGTTGGACGAGGAGTACGAGTAAGTGGACGAGAAGAAGGTGGTATCGAGTCTCACCCCGACAGGTAGAGTTGTCTACTGGAAAGTTTGACGCAGCGAGAGGACTGTAATCGAAGAGATGTAGAAGGAAGGAAGTGATCTGCAGTGTGTAGGCGGTCGTATTCAAAGTCGTTTTCGGCCACTGAAATCGTTCTCGTCTATCCCGACGGGGTATTGCTGCCACTGTGCCAACCGTGATAGCTGCGACTAGTGCTGCCGCAAAGCGAATTCAAGGCAAGGCAAGGTCAATTATTTTGTTGCCTTACCTTGTTTCAAACAAGGGCGAGACGAAGGTTTGAACTAAAGCAGCTCGAGTTCAATTCCCATCTGGGCATGAAATTGGAAGTCCGCTTGGTTGTTTAAACAGAGTCCGAGGGACATTGAGCTTGAGTTTCAACAGCAGACAAATGGGATTTCATATCGCACTAACTTGCAGCTCCTCAAAGGCTGAAGCCAGTTGAATACCGAGGGTCTCTATTAGGTTGAGCATACATGTAGGGTTGCATATGTACCATGATACATTCATACAGCAGATCTACGAGGTCATATCTGGGTCAGAAGTGAAACTATGATAGAAACAAGCTCTTCTCCACGTCCATTAGCCATAAGACGATCAATGGTCTCAGGAGAAACATCAGCTACCTACAGGTCTGCTTCCGTGCAGACCAGGCCTCTGCAGGGTGAACTCATCGTTTGGTTACCATCATGCTGCTCAACATTGACAATTGACAAGAATCGCATGGAACAGGTTTCAAAATTCAAAAAAAAGCGGATTTCATAGATGGTGGAAGTACAGAAGAGAGGTATGTAGATAAAAACGTTGTAGGCACTGGCAGAATTGATTGAAACTCAGCTATACACAAGCGGAAACAAGGTCAAGTCAAGGTCTGAGGCCATCAAAACTCGGGACCTTGCATTCCTGATGTAGAACTGAGGCAAGGCAAGGCGAGTTCAGGATCCAAGGTTACCTTGGCCTTGCAGCAGCACTAGCTGCGACGCGTTCCATTGTCACCAGTGGTGCTTTGCAAGGACGTTAGCGCCTCGTTTGGCGAACGGTCCAGAAGGAATGAAAGGAAAGCCAACATCAACTCAACAAGGACCCCAGAAGCTCCTACCAAATCCCGCCCGGATTAGCGTACTTTTGGGGCCGATTTTGGCGATTTCCCTGCCCGAAATTAGGCAAAATCAGCGTACTTTAGGCCTCAAATCTCCGAGGCCTTGTCCAGTCATAGCGTATTTTGAGCTGGAGAATCCTAGTTGAGGACGTAAAATGTTTCGAACCATAAGCTCTGGCGTAGGATTCCATTAACTTACACATTGTCTATTCATCGGTTGGCAATGAAAACAATATTTCCAGCTGAAAAACTCCAAATAAAACACAGCCTTGGCACAAGGCGAATCAGGGATAGCGATGTCGGTCAAAATGACTTCCGAAATCCTACTTCGTGGCGGAAAAAAGCTACATTCAAACATCATGAATGCTATTGCTACAAAGATACAAGAAGACTCAGAATCTCTGGGAGAATCTCCTTCGTTTTGCATGTTCTCTGGACTTACTGGTACATTCGACATGCATGTACCACATGCGGTGAGCTCATTGAGATTGATCTCCCAACATACGGCACTACACTTTTGGGTCCTCTTGACAAGATGCAGCTGAACAAATGGTAAGCGGAAAACTGGTGCATGATGTCAAAGTGAGAGATCAAAGCAGCGCTACCACCTCTCAAAATCATAATTCCAGCTCGGAAACCTCAAAATTACATATCCTAATACTCATTCTGTGCTCAGATCTATAAAAGAATTTTATTAGCATTTTTGGGTTTTTTTTGAGCTCACGTGATCATCCCTGTCCGAATAAGCGTAACTTTAGGCTCAAAACGTAGCGTACCTTGGACCCCCTTAGAAGTTATTTCAAAAGGTTGCGACTATATTGTAGTAGCTGAATCTTGATTCTTCATGAATATTCATCCGGGTTCCAAATGTGCTTGACTGTTTTCTGATGGTATGATCAAAGTTTCCAGTAAGCATTACTCAGTTTCTTTTCATCAACACATTCGTGGTAGGCTTAGATGATTCTGATGATTCTAAACAACTTGACTGGCCCGGGGGATCGTACAATCTCAGATTTCACTTCCAAATTTCAACTTTTGATTGGCTAAAATTTCGAATGATACAGCGTACTCATTGTGAATCGTCTATGTGTACCTGTCTGTGTTATAGCTATTAATCCCATGATAGTCGGCGCTTCTCTGGATATTGGTGCTTACGCGCGTGTGCGCTGCATTGGCACACTGTGAACAATGAATAGATATCTACACAAGGTTTCTATCTTGGAAGAAAGAGCTGAATGATTGTTGGATCATCTGCAGACTATTTCCTCCCACCGATATCCGCTATCCATCACTCAACCATCACACTCGTCTGATCTCAGTTTCGTACTACTATTATTTCTCTTTCTCCCAGTGTTAGATTCGGCAGCAGTACAAATTTCCAAATCAAACAACCTGAGGAGCGGCAGGCTCACACATGCAACACGAAACCTAATTCTAGAGTGACGGAAGATCCGACTCGACCGTACTAAAGTCTACACACCTTGGCGTACTCGAGCAATCGTGCTTTCTCTCTGGATCATTGATTCCCAAGTAACTGACTCGGTTCAGTGACTGGCGACACGGGAAGTGTTTTCTTTCTATGTAAAAACACAATTTTGGAAATTTAGACCCGCGAATATACAAGGAAAAGTGATTGTAGAAGAACTATTGGGTTGCGGGAGAAGCAAATAATCCATAGGGTAAGCTTAGGAGCTACCGTTGTTTATTCGAAGCTCACTCCTGCGGTACAGCTTTTTTGCCTGATTAGCGATGCAAAGTGCCACCGCAGAAAATAATACGAAGGCTAGCTAATCACCAGGAACGGTCAAAAAACGATCATATCTCTTTTATAAGGTCGTATCGATCCTCAAAGAGTTTCACTTTTCGTGCGTTCTCAGAAGTAACATCTACTTGGTACACGCAATGCATAACAATATGCTCTGGGCAGTCGTCGCAATTTCATTCTTGTTCTTGGTATGGCGTATTTTCAAGAACCGAAATCGTCGAAATCTTCCACCAGGCCCTCGTGGTTGGCCTATAGTCGGTAACCTACCTCATGTAGCAGGGGAAGGTCAAATTTGGCGTCTGTTAACAAAGTGGAAATATGAATATGGTATGTTTTTTGGGTTGTTGAGGTTAAAACTTACCAAATTTCATTTCCGATTCAGGTCCGCTCACATACCTAAACTTATGTGGACAAGACGTTATAGTCATCAACTCCCGCCCCGCCGCTTTGGAGATTCTAGAGCGGCGATCTGCGATGTACTCAGATCGACCTAGATTCATTGTATCCGAATACCTTGGAAGCGAACTGGCAATGCCTTTCACGAGATATACCAAGGCGTAAGTGTCCCTTCTCGATCTTTTAATTTTACCCGTGCCGCACCAAAGATGCAACTTGGTTGATTGACTTGGTCTGTTACAGATGGCAAAACATGCGCCGCGCGACTCATGAAGTTTTACATAATCAAGCTGCTCCGCAATATCATCCTGTTCAAACTGAAGAAGCCATCATTCTCGTGCAGAATTTGTTGTTTGATCATTCCTCAACTTTGCGCGAGAAACTAAATGCGTATGTTTAGATTGTCCAGTTCAACCTGATGAGTTGACTATCGTAATAGGTCTGCGGCAACGATGTTATCGGTCATATATGGTAGGAAATCCGTCAACTCCTCCTTCCTCCCCTCCGCGCAGGTAGGAAAGCCGGCTATCACGATATCCGAAGCACCGGATAAGCTTCTCATAACCTCCGATATTCTACAATCCCTAGCCAACATTGGGCATCGCTTCACCAGCTCCGTATACCCAGGCGCTTACCTTGTTGATGCTTTTCCTATATTGGAATATCTACCCGAATCACTCGCAAAATGGAAAAGGGACGCGGTGCGAGATCGTAAACTGATGGGTGAGGCTTTCCAAAGTTATTACGAGGAAGCGGTTAGTAGCTCTCCCAGACATCCATGATTTCAAAACTAACTATCTGACAGTTGCGGAATGATGACAACCGAGGAAGTCTTTGTGCAAGACTAGAAGACACAAGTTTAGGTAGTGGTTTGACCTACGAAGAGAAATGGTGGGTCACCGGCGTTGTCTCGTATGTTGATTTATCCTTGTTCCAAAATTTGAAACTCATTTTGTGTCTTCCTGTATCTCTAGTGTAGCTGCTCTCGAAACTGTGCGCTTCCATCATTATCTTCACCCGGTCATAAAATCTAATTTACTTTGACTTGCAGACAAGTACTACGCTCGCATATTTCATCTTTGCAATGACGTTGTACCCCCACGTTCAACAGAGAGCTCACGAGGAGCTCGATCGAGTCATAGGAAGGACCCAAAATCCAATGTTCTCTGATTTGAAGAATCTCCCGTATATTAGAGCCGTGGTGAAAGAGGTGTGTTCTTACTCTTACTTGGGGTGCAGGTTACGTTGCTAATGATTTGAATAGATACTTAGATGGAACCCGCCACTTCCAGTAGTTGTGCCTCGCATTGCATTAGAGGTGCGCCAGTTCTTTATAACGCCCGGCGTTGCTTACTGGTATTTTGTGCAGGACGATTGGTATGAGAACTACTTGATTCCAAAAGGTACAGCGATACTCGAAAATCTATGGTTAGTTTTGCAGCGTAATGCCTAAACTTGAGCTAAATCTAATTATGAATCGCAAAGGGGCATGAACTACGATAAGGACGTATATGGTCCTGATGTCGACGAATTTCGTCCGGAGCGATTCCTTCTTGAAACCGAAAAGGTAGATGAATATGAACTCAAGCCCGAATTTGAAAACGAAGATGGGCATAACTCTTATGGGTTTGGAAGGAGGTAGGTTATCTGGTCCTTCAAATCCTTCATCTTGAGCTCATGTTGGATGATCCGTAGAAAATGTGTTGGAAAACATGTCGCTGACAATGCATTGTTTATTGGAATATGTACTATTCTATGGGCAATGAATATCGAACCCGTGGAGTGTAATATTGATCTGGCGAGAAACACTCTTGACACAGTCAAGTAAGTTGCTCGAACAACCGTACATCCGTTGCCTGCTAATGATCTTATCTTCTTGTAGTCCGATACCTGATTTCCAATGCAAGTTCACTCCCAGATTCGAAGGATTGGATTCATTCCTTCAACAACTGCGTGACAACTTTGAGTATTTCAAACAGAGCAGAGATTAGTTGAAATACATCTGAAAGGTTTATCTATATGCCAGTGTTCTCTTGTCTTGTACTCAAATTGATTGCCCGGGAATTAAATTGCTTGTAAACTTGACTTGTTCCAGCAAAAATCGAGTGGTATGTATGCAATCAGGGCTAATAAGGTTGTACACAAACGTTCTTTTTCAGCTTCAACCATCCAGAGTAGTTCTCTTAAAGGCTCTTTCCACCTTGATGAATATCTCTTCAGCCCTTCAATTTGCTCGTTGTGCTCCTTGATGGGTAGCATGACTCAAATGACAGAACATCGACCGATTCAAATTTCAATATCTAAGTAGGCCCCCGGAAGCTCCCTTAGAACCCTGTCCGAAATTGCGTATTTTAGATGTCGAAATTGACCAATTTCTCGTCCAGATATTGTGTAAATTGAAGCTAAAGGACAAGATCCTTGTCCGGTATAGCGTAGTTCAGAGCTTCCGAGCAGAAATTTTCTAGTATGGGACATTCCCGACCTCCAAAAATTCCAGAAATGCAGGAATGCAAGTAGAGACCTTCGTTGAGCTTTCTACAAGCTTGCGGGAAGCAGAACAGGGATTTTCAGTGAGTTTCAAGCAATGTCTTTGAGATTTGCTTGTATCATCCTTGTTCATTATAGCGTATTTCAGGCCGAAATTATTTGTGTAGATTATAGCGTCAGCCCGGACAGAGTTCTGGGGGAGCTTCCGGTGGCCTATCTAAGTTCACCTTTTTCACGGACATAGTGCAAAAAAAACCGCGTTCAGGCTTCTCATAATTGGCATGTAAATGTTTTACTACCTATTGTTTCTTTATCCCCTCCGGTATTTAGTACCTACATTCTTCTATGACCTCTAGTACTCCTCTACTTTTTTTCTACTGCTGCCGAGGATTGTGCTGTGGCTCAGGAATCATTGAAATGCGCAAAATTGGAATCATACAAGCTTTCATTAATTAGTGAGAGACATAATATTAAGATTGAATAATTGAATGGGGAGAATGAGTAAATTCTATAGTCCAAGAGGCCCTGGCGTATGGCGGATATTGAATCTTTGGGAGGGTTTTTCAGTGAAATCATTGATTATAATGGCTTATGGGTAACACACCTGCCAGGATCGTACTTGGCGTAGACCTGCTTGAGAAAATTATATTCTCCATAGGATGCAAGAACTTGCTGTTTAGCATCGGCCTCATTGGCAAACAGCGGCAGTCCTGATGTCCTTGGAGTACTGTAATTTCGAACAATGTTGGTTAATTATTAAACATACAGAGTATATATTGGCTTACTTTTCGATCCAAAACTGTCGTCCTTGCTCAACGTATTCTGGGGCTTGGTTGACACCTTCACTGTAAGTCACAGCGAAGAGAACCTCATTAAATCCTCCTTGTCCTCGAGGTGGACTTATGGCGTTACCCCCTTTTTCGTAGCTTATGCGTATCTGTGATTGTAACACAGGGGTGAAACTGAGAAGTGTACTCTGAATTTCCGATGAATTCGCAAATGCTATGCTGAAGTTGTTGAATAGCCGGTAAGTCTCCATGTAGTCATCCATCAATTTAATGGAATTCTCGTTAGAGACGGACGGGACACCTGTTAAGACACTGCCAGCAAACAGATTTCCTTCCCCATATGGGAAATTTACTTCGTTGACTAAATCAAGGTATGATAGAGGACCTGCCGTGAAGGATGTGTAGGGGATTGAAAGAAATTCTGCGAAGGATGCGTTGAAGGATGCTGCACTACCATTGTAGAACATTTCAAGTTGAATGACCGGTTCAACGCCTGTGGCTCCCCAACTAGCAATGAAATCTGTGGCAAGGACTACATCCCCAAGTCAAGGAATATTAGCATACGCTTGAACTTACGAAGAGATGAGTATAACGCACCAGCATTTGTGTCATTTGTATCATGAGCGAAATGTGCAATAGCAGGGAGAAGTGCTTCGGCAGACGAGTTAGGATACTGACAAACATATCAGACTAGTATTGGATATGTGAAGCTAAAATTACTGACCACGAAGATACCACCCCAGTATATCTTGTCTTGCTCTCTTCCAACATGTACAGCTTTCACTACATATTGTGTTACAATGCCGAACCGATTCCCTCCCCCCTTCAATGCTTTGAAGAGGTCTGCATACCGATTGTTGGCAGTTGCGGTTACTAGGGTGCCGTCCACGAGGACAATATCAACAGATACATAGTTATCGGCAGCGTAGCCCTGAGAAGGAGACAGATAGCTCAAGCCACCCCCTAGGAGAAGACTAGTTCCAACATTACTAATGGAATCAGTGAGCAGTCCAGTCCAATTTCTAAATAACGTCACAAAATTCTACCTGATACGCCCCCCTACAGGAGCTACTCCAAATGGTTCGACAATAGTAGATGCATTTCCCCAATTAATACCAGGTTGCATGGAGATTGTGTCAGTGTGTGGATCATAGGAGGTAGCATTCATATTCAAGAATGAAATTAGCACTCCATCCTGAATCCTATAATGATCATTGAATCCTTCATGTAGAATGATCTAAAACATTTAGCTCACGTATTCCATCCCGTCATTCCGCTATGCCCCCCGCTCTGTACCGTGTAATCAGCATTGTTCTTGTAAATTGCCTTCATTGTCGTCTGCACATCTTCTGTACTGTTTACAAACACAATGCATGTTGGCTGGAAATTGACCTCATGATTGAAAGCACTCCATGCAGCATTGGCGGCAATACTATACTGTGTACTAGAAGATCTACTCTGAACAATCGAGAACCCCAAGACGCGTTGAAGCTCTTGGCAGGTGTTGGAAGCAACAATAGTCGTTGCAGAATTCGATCCGATGTAAGCCGCGGAGGAGTTTTGAGCAGACGATGCGCCACCAAAAAGCGCAGAAGTGACGAGAGCAAGTCCGGAAAGTCTGAACATCTGAGTTCGGGGGAAGACTGAGATGTCTATAAGCCTCTGGAACTCTTAAATAGTTACTCAGAGCCGTAAGCTGCGCTAATGCAATTTATATCATCAGATTCGACACAGTATCATACTGAGTATTTCTTCCACAGTCCCTAAAAAAAGTCGATTGACTTGACCCAGTTTCCGATTGTCGACTCATTTTGCATCATTTGTTGAATTAGCACCTGTACTGCTCCCAGGTACTGAACCACTCAATAGAATGAGAATTCCTTGCAGTTGCGCTGATACCCAGTCCGAAGCGGAGGCGAAACAGTGGATCGTCGGTAAGATAATCCCAGAACAGAAATGAAACTCCTGCAAAGATGATGCCGTCAACGATGGCACGTTCATTTCCTTATTTTGTTCACAACACTCGCCATGTAGAAGTTCAATTTTTCGGAGACATCTCATAGCCTCCCATTTGAAGATTATCCCGCTGTTTGTAGCACTGGCGCGGAACAAACTATTTAAAGGACTGGATGGCGATACCTGGATTTCAGATCACTGTAACTGCTTGATCCATTTTGACATAGGCAGAGTTAGAGGCTTCGGGAGTAATAGTTGATATCAGCCATAATTTTGACGCACTATAACTTGATTCAACAGATAGGGACAGACTGAGATAGTGACATGTAATTACTGAAACTATTCTTAGGTGTTCCTGTACATAAAAACGCCAAACACTGGCACTCCTGGAAATAAGCATATGAGTTCTTTTGTACCTACTTCGGGTGCAGTTATCCCGCGGCGAGTAGCTGATACCGAACGTAGCACGATGCAAATTTTTCGCATGTCCAGGCGCGCAAACTTCCGCGGAAATGATATTGCGATGAAGACTCGGAGGTATATGTGCGAACTTCAAGAAGTTTCGGTTAAACGCAAAACTATATATTCACCAAAGAACTTAGAAGTGTGAACTTGATCTTTTAGCTTTCACAAGCACATATACTATATTTGCAGTCTGAGGAGCCAAATCGTGTGTTGATGTGATGAAACTGATGGTCTCAAGAAACTCACTGGGGAAGGGTTGGAAGAGCACGGATTTTCATCTCATAGCGTGTCTAATCTATCCCCTTTCCAAACACATGAACCCCAGTATCACTGCGGCTTCCATGATCATTGATCAGCCCAGCTTAGGATATAGCTGGCTCCACGGGAAAGATATTGATCTACTTAACTATGAAGTGAGTATGCTTATTAGTGATCAGTCGAGTATGAAATAGTTACCCCTGAGCCCTGACATCCCCTTGTTAGCATCATTGACTCGGAATCATTGATTCCCGACATCCTTTGCTCTTTCGAGATGTGATGACTCGAATTTCTTGAAGTATAGTAATGCAATCCGATACCTGGAATCACAAATGGACAGAGGCGAGAAAATGGTAACCAACTGCTCGGATATCTCAGTTGAGGTTCTCATCTTTTCACCCACAAAGTTCAACAAGATTAAAGTATCATATATACAGTTACTACTCATCTTTATTTCCACATGCCAAACAGCAGAACGACGATGCTTACTTATAAATGTAGATTAGCTTGAAGCATACTTTGATCTACGGCGAAGGATATGACCCCATCTCATCAACGCCTAGATTAAGAACATGTGAAAAACGACCAAAAGAGAAAGAACGGTAAGAAAACTCACATAATACACGGGCATCAACACGATCGAAATACCTGCCAACAAACCCGAGCCACCCTCCAGGCCCAGGTTCTGAAAGAAAAACCTCCCAAAGAGCGGGAAGACACTGGCGGCGGTAGACCGGAACAAGGCATTACTAGCTAGAACAGACGCGGCGTAGGCAGGGTATGCACTGCTGATGTATATGAGAACACTCTGGAAATTGAAGAAGATGCCGAAGAGGTAGAACGAAGCGCCAATGATGGGGACGATCCAGTGGATCGACGCGCGAGACGTGAAGCCAAACCAAAAGAGGGAGAGGGGGATGGTGATGCTTGCAATCAAGCCGAGTTCAAGCAAGGTTTCGGGAGAAGATGGTTTCCCTGTTGCAATGGCTTTCATCATCCGAGGTTGGAAATGGTATTTGAGGTATGCGATGTAGATGAAGAACTTGAGGTTATGGAATTGTTATTAACTTAGAAAGAGATAAAATATGTAAAATCAGAAGCTCACACCAAGAATGGAGTTTACAAGAAAACCAAGGAAAGGCATGCCACTTTCGCCAAGATTGAAGTGGTAGATGTCGGTGAAAACGAGAGGAAAGGCTTCGTACCAAAGGTAGAAGATCGCATCTTGTGGGAATTCAAGAAAAATTTGTGACTAGCGTCTAGGAAACTTACAAACTAAGCCAATGAATATGTTGCAGAACAACACCACAGGTTCTGTCGCTAGAATGATAGGTTTCAAGAGAGCGTCCTTAAAGATAAGGCCGAGATGTTGTTCTTTTGCATCCCTCTCCCCTTGTGAGGTCAACTGTTGGTTCCCTGTCAGCTTCCTCAACCGCTTTGCTCTCCTGTGCAGAATCGTAGGCTCGTACGTCTCCGGAAGGCAGAGCATAAGAAAAACAAAGCTAAAGGACGAAAGCCAAATTAACTCGTAGAATGGCCACTTCCAACCCTTGACCTGAGCGGCGAAGCCACCAATGATAGGACCTACGATAGGACCTGCATTGACACCCTCTGCCCAGAGAGCGAGGAGCATGGCGAGTTCGGAAACTGGGTACATGTCGCCCATGGATGCGCCGCCTGTCGCAAGAGCAGGGCTACAGAAGAATCCAGTGAAGAAACGGAAGGCGAGGATTGTCTGGAAATTAGGCGCTACAAAGGTGGGTATTTGGAAGATGATATAGAGAGCCATTGAACACATGTAGACTGTGTTCCTTCCTAGCTTAGGTAGCTCCTGTAGGGGAGAGAGGAACATAGGTCCGAGACCATAGGCTACGTGTCAGGGAAATCAGCGACTTTATACCAAGAAATAAGAAACAAAAACAAACCAAACACGTATAATGTTAAACCAAGTTCAGCGTATGTTAGCCCGACATGGAATTGTTCCATTATACCTGGGATAGTGGCGATGTAAATAGCTGAGCCAACGTAGGATGTGAATGTCATCCATGTAACACAAAAACCGACAAAAGCTCTCTTCTTCGAAGACCAATTCCTGTAAGTATCAATGTTGGAAGATAGTTCCACTTCAGATGGGGCAAAACAAACTTTGGATTGTCGGAATCATCGACACTATACCACGTAACAAGATGAGGATCGTAATCAGTGGCCTTCTTAGCGGCGTCTGTTGTCCCCATCTCAATGTCTTCATCTAGTGTGTTCTCTCTTGAAAATGAAGTAGTTTCGGTGACTGTAGCCGCGACTTCCTTCGTGCTTCTCTCTGACTTAGGCTTTTGCACGTCAGACTCATCAACAGTTGGTGGAGTTTCGCACTCCGGCAGAAAATGAGCGGGTATAATGAAATCTGGACGTTCCTCTGGGTGGGGTAGAATTTTACCATTCGAGAAGTAGTTGATGAACTGGCCGACAGTCGCATCCCGAAAAATGTCCGCAACCATGGTTTGTCGACGAAACGGTCAAGCCAAAAGATGAGGTTGGAAAGTGGTAAGAGGACAGCCCGAGTTGCGGCACCATTACGAAGCACCAAAGGCAAGCGTGTTAGTTGCCATTTGATGAATGATTGATGAGCAAAAGTCACGGCGCCGCACAATACGGGAAAGGGGAAGGAGAAGTAGCTTTTCCCTGCCTCGTTTCCAAAATCGGATTGATTGCATCAGCTTTGACCGCGCTTCCTGATTTCCATACATTGCGGCACATTCATCGAAAATTTTAAAACTTACCGAATGCCCGATGAGTTCGAAGGAACAGGAATATTTGTCTGGGTTGCGACAAAGGATACAAGATTTGACAAACGGATCCGTACACGGACTCGACATTGAAAAACTTTTCAGTCAATTGCATAAGGTAGATCGATTGATGTTGATACCACTACAATACATAGCTTCACCAATCGCAGCTCGCTGACCAACCCCGAAGCTGAATATGTATGGTTCCCGATGAAGAAATTCTTAGTCATACCTTTCTCTTATAAGGATGGATTGTCGTATTCGACTCTGTGATTTACAATGCCTTCAGACGTTATCTTTGTACGTCCTTAACCGTAACAACCTTTTTCTTGCGCTCATTGATCCTGGATGTACTCGTAGCTCACCGGTGCAACTGGATTTCTTGGATCTCACATCCTCAATCAGCTACTTGCCAAGGGACACAATGTTAAAGTGTAAGCTTTCAATATCGATGATTTTAAGATCGATCTTACTGACTGACTGACAAAGTGCAATCCGAGAGAAAAAGGCTGTTCAATTTAAGAAACTCTATGAAAGCTACCAGAGTCAACTAGAAATCGTTATTATTGACGATATCTCTACAGCCCAGTTCCCCGAGGCACTGAAGGGCGTGAAGGCGATCATTCATACCGCTGCTCCTTTGGCCTACTATGTGACTGATGCCGAAGGGCAGTTGAAGGTCAGTTGATGCAATCGCAAGTCAGGAGCCTATTGATCATCTTGAAACTTCAGGGTGCGGTAGAAGGTGTGCTCAACGTTCTCCGCCAAGCAGAGAAAGCTGGCGTGCACAAAGTCGTCGTCACCAGTACCATTCTTACTGCTTTTACTCCTCAATACACGTTCTCGACCGATGGTAATCTATTTGCTACTCTTCTTGTCCTCGATGTTTATCTCCTGTGTTAGACTGGTTCGCCATCACCAAGGAAGAGGCACTGAAAACCGAAGGTGTCCCAGCGTACATGGCCGCCAAGACTCTCGCCGAAAAAGAAGTTTGGAATTTCGCCGATGCCCATCCACAGATGGATATAACCACTAGTCCGCACAATTTCTCACTTTTGATTTAAAGTTAATAATCCACCCACAGTAAACCCACCTTACCTTTACGGTTCAGCTACGAAAGAATTCACAAGTTACCTGACGGCCCCCAGTCTCACCTTGATCTCGACCCTCATCAACGTCTACAAATTGCTCAACCCCAAAGGCGCTTACCCAGACCAGCCTCTTTATTGTGATGTCCGGGATGTAGCCAAGGCTCACATTGGTGCACTGTCTTCCCCACCTCCCTCCATTGCGGGCCGGAAGAGGATCCATATCAGCTCCCCGCACGATACTGTCTTTGCGGACATCATAAAGGCTGTAAATGAGAAACGGCCAGAATTGAAGGATAGGTTGACGAAGACGACTCCGCCCGAGTTTCCGTTCAAGAAGCTGAACTATGACTCGAAGAGGGTGGAAGAGGTATGTGGGTTAAAGCCGGAGGACTTTGTTCCTGTGAACGACACGTTTATTGAGAGCATTGATACTTTGGTTGGGCTTGAGAAGCAGTGGAAGGCTGCGGGATATGAAGTTCAGGCTCCCCAGTAAATTGTCTTGTAACGAACGATTGTACAACTGCAACTGTATGTATAAACCTGCAAAACGCATAGTTGAACAAGCCTGAGGCCCGTGCCTACGTCACGGTGATTTATATGAGCTGTAATTTTTTTCCAACTAGGTGTGAAATTATGTATTTACATTGAAGTCTAAAATAATAGAACACAGGAAGTATTTATTGGGAATTTCCTCCAAATACAACAGTTACACTTCCAAAAGGAGCATTATTGGATTTGATATCTTGCAATAATAAGTATAATAACACTGGACGCGAAAGTGCATAAGTTTTGTCCCTTCTGGTAAACTTACTGAAAATTTACCTAGAACTTATGGAGGAAATTGTAACATAGTGTCAACTTCTGTATGAATCCTATTAAATTTTCAAAGCTTTTATCAAAAGTTATCTATAAGTAGTATGATTTATTGACTCTTCCACCCAGTGCGAGCATCAAAGTCCAACTGATCTGCAATTAGTCTACTGCTTTCAAACTGTCTCCAAAACTAATGATTGGGCTTGGATATTCCCACATTCTGGCCAATACCTTCAAAAATACCTGCATTGAATAGGATTTTATCAATAAGATGAAATTCAAAATCTTCAACCTGATCTTGGGTTGGATTTTCAATGATTCTTGCTCTTTGTAAGTAAATCAATATTATGAAATGCTCATAGAGATGATTATCATTACAAAATGATTGAGGTGCAGTATTGCAGCAGTACACAAAAAAGTACTGGAAAGCAAAGAAGTGCCCTTGCATGGAAAGCAGTTGAGAAAGTGCTCTGGAATGATTATTGAATTATTAAGTAATCATAAGTCATAAGATTAAGTGTACTGAGCATATTCATTTTTTGAGAAACAGAAATTATATAGATAGGTAGTTGTTATATCTGTGCGAAGCTAAGTCCTTACAAAGCTTCTGTTAGGAGCGTGCAAGTCAAGTGGACCTTTGATACTGCTATTGACAATATCCTCGCTACGCTGCGTGGTCCGTGTTAAGTTCATTCGATATCGAAGTAGCGTCAACTCAAGATCAATGGAGTCGAACAAGGTAGATGAAAGAGGGAGTGTAAGTTGAGTATGGGATTACAGTCATACCAATTCGATATTAAAACTAAAACTTCTACCTATGACCGCAAGCCTTATATACTAAGTCTGCTATCTCCGGTATTGCTATGAATTACCCTAAAATAGTTATAGTGCACAGACATAGAGATAACAAGTGCGGATAGGAAGACAATGGACTAATGGGGTCAGGGAGGTGTATAGCCCATCCGAAGGGATAGCAATGGGATAAGGAGGATAGGTGGATAGGTATCGTGGAAGTAAATTACCTGATCTATATCATCGGTGTGTCACATCAATGATGAACTTGAACATATCAGAATTACTGCATCAGTGCAAAGCATTCCATGCGATGTGTACAACTGATGTGCATGATCGTAACAGCTTCACGATCCTTTCTGCAACTTAGATATATCACTTACACCCTTTTACCACTACATATTTCCTTTGCAAAGGATTTCTGACATGAAGTATTCCTTTGTTATTTTTCTATCCTTATCAGATCTGTACTATCCCTTTTTAATCCCTTCCTTTGTTTTCCTGTTGAGCTAAACCATTTGGGTCTAGTATTGCTTCGCGATCCTTGTTAAGATCTAACAATCTGACACTCCTCTGATGAAACATGTTTATAACTATCCAAGGGTCCCAAAAGGCATAATGTAAGACCACGAGGCAAAAGTAAGTCCTCCAGGCAAAGTTGTAAGACCTCAGTAGTTGGGACATGTGACTTGGCTCTAGTGCTATAAACCTCTGTATTCATTAATTGTACCCATGGCCAGATAGCTCAGTGGTTAGAGCATCTTGGGATTTCACCAGTGGTCCTAGGTTCAATCCCCAGTCTGGTCACTTTGTTTGTCATCATGACTTTAACAATCCTGACATATCCTACAGTATAAAGCCACAGTATCAAATAGGTAGTTCTTCAGTTTAAATATCAACCTTGATAGCACTTCAATAGTGATACCAATTAATCATCTATCTGTATCATTATTTTTAACATCCCTCTTGTCAGTACATTCTGCAAAGGTCATTGTCAGCGACTCGCTAGCTCTCACAAGAGACAACCAGGTGTCACACAATAGTCAATGAGCAAGAGGATGAAAAGCAATGAGGATGGATAAAACAACCCAATACTAGTCTAGCTACCAAGGATAATAGACAAGAATAGAGCTAAGGAATATAACTACAAAATACTAAGTCTTATATACTAATGGGATATGAAGCCATGAGAATCATCTTGCACCATAACTGTGAGGATCTACAATAAGAGTTGCTCATATCCATAAGTAAGGCTGTAGGTATTCAGTGAGTAAACAATAAGGCAATATAAAAAGAAGCTTGGAGGTGGGACAATAGTGACATCATCTTGTCAATGAGCTGACAAGCATGAGAGAGTTGCACCTAGATGAAATGACAATGCAAGAACAATAAGGTTGATGCATGTAATCTAGATGAAAATGAAAATATAATGAGCACTGGTGTAAGCGCTTTGGTGATTACATAAGTAAATAAAAGAAAAGAATAATAAAAAGATTGTTTCGTGACATTACCCCCTCCCTAGAGCACAAGTTCCACAAAGCGCTTGTTGTGGTGACGATGGGGGAGAGCACAGAGAAAGCACAGGCTCGAAGCACAAACCGAAGTGAGGGGTGGGGCTAACACCACACACGAAGGCTGAAAGATAAAATGATCAAGACAGCAGTGATAGCGCAGGGGCCAATCACTAGGGTCACACAAGGAAAACTAGTTCCAAAGACCAAGAGGTCAAGATGGGGAACTAGATGTCAGCTACAGTACTATATATACAAGAGTCTCGATGAGTAAGCAACAGCGCAGGAAGTTGATAGAAGGATATGGAATGATGTAGAAAGGTATGGCAGAGTGTGGACAGATCCAAACCGTAACAAGGATAAAGAAACGAGGGGATGTAGGGGAAATAAAGTAGGTACCATATACTGTGTAACATGTCACGACATTACCCCCCTTCTACAGTCAATGTCCCAGCGACTATTTCTGTAAAGTTTTCGTAGGGTTGCCAGGGCAAGGAGTGGAAGATGGCCGCTAAAATTCTTTGTGGTGCGTTTGGGTGTCTTGTATAAAAATCTGCAATTACATCGTCACTTGTGCCCACTAAGTTTTCTTCGTGCTCCCAACTGTTGTGTCCCTCGTCATACCCTTTCCACTTTACCAGGAATTGCAGCTTTTTCCACTGTTCAAAGACCCGGCTGTCCAGGACCATGTCTACATCATAGAACTCCTCTCCCTCCACAATTTCGGGTTCTGGTGGTGGTGGTTCAACTCCGTTAACGTCATTTCCTTTCCAGGGGGTCAGGCGGTTGGTATGGATGTTGTCGTGGATCTTCATCCAGGTGGGTAGTGTCATGAATCGATCTTTTTCCATTATTCTTTTCTTTTATTATTCTTTTTCTTTTCTTTACTTATCTAATCACCAAAGCGCTTACACTAGCGCTTATTATATTTTCATTATCATTTAGGTTACACGCGTCAACCTTATTGTTCTCGCGTTGTCGTTTCACTTAGGCGCGACTCTCTCGTGCCTGTCAGTTCATTGACAGGACGACGTCATTATTGTTCCGCCTCCATGCTTCTTTTTATATTGCCTTATTGTTTACTCACCGAATACCTACAGCTTTACTTATGGATACGAGCGACTCTTATTGTAGGTCCTCATGGTTACGGTGCGAGACGTCTCTCACGGTTTCATATCCCATTTTGTATATAAGACTAGATATTTGGTAGTTATATTCCTTAGCTCTATTCTCGTCTATTCTCCTCGGTAGCTAGACTAGTATTGGGTTGTTTTATCCATCCTTTTTTGCCTTTTCATCCTCTTGCTCATCGTCTATTGTGTGACGCCTGGTTGTCTCTTGTGAGAGCTAGCGAGTCGCTGACAGAAGAATAGAGCTTCTACCACATACCACCCGTCACAACAAAACTTTTACAAACTTGCCTAGGATTCAACACACCGTTGGAAACTAGTTTTCTCGATACGTTACATATTTTCATTCTTACCAAACACGCTCATCCCCTCCCTTCCTATAAACCAACATGACTGATCGGTCGATACATGCGCCCGACCCAGCAGAAGTCACTACCGTCACTTCTAGTCCACGCCGGGTGTTTGTCAATACACCAGGGAACTATGATGGCGATCCCGCCACCTACCGACCATGGCGACGACGAATGATGGCTTACGTCTCCGAGCTAACGGAGACAAAGCAGGTCGACAACTCCCACCGAGTCACGACCATCATCATGTCCTTCCTGGTCAGAGGAAAAGCCGATGAATGGGCTCAGGTCTACTCGGATGACCATTTCGATATCGACAGAGGGACATGGGACATTACGGGGAAGCAGCTCATTGACGACATGGACAGGGAGTTCACGAACGTCGCGAAGGAGAAGGAAGCCCGCGACAAACTAACTTATATCCGACAGGGGAAGTCCTCGGCCAGTGACTTTTTCAAAGAGTTCGAATTGTTGCTGAAAGATGCCGGGTACAAGAAGGACGAGTCGCACGTCCTTACCCTAGCGGAGAGGGCGGTTGATCACACCCTTTTATACGACATCATTAAGGGACGGACGGAGCCCTTTGAAGACTATAAGGAGTTGAAGAAGGTAGTCACAGGGGCTGACAACGTAAGGCGGCAGTGGGCCGAACAGAAGAGAGGTTACGGGTATGCGGGGTGGTGGAACGCTAACCCACAGGGACAGAGTCGTGGACAGTCGTCCACTCAGCAGAACCGACAGGAGCCGAAAGTAGCTCCGAAGGCAGAATATTTGGCGGCACCGAGAAGAGATGCTACCGGCACCACGTTCGGAGGAACGGGCAGGCCGATGGACATCGACCAAGTGAGAGAGAAGCGTCTGTGCTTCAACTGTGGCGAGCCAGGCCACATGAGCAGGAACTGCCCGCACAAGAGAAAGGCGGTAGTCAGAGGTATTATGTTGAATATGAGTGAACAGGAACGTACGGACTTTATTAACGATTTGGGTTTTCCAAAGGCTCCGCAGTAGATATAGGTCTGCAGGAGCCTTTGCACACGGACATTTCGGAGTTTGTTGATAATGGCGTTGACTATGTAATCAGTACAGGTACTAAACAGAAAAACGCCTCCACCTTCATCCACAAAACCGAAAAAACCGAAAAACCTATACGGTACGAACCTAACACTGCTGAATGGCTAACTCAGAGAGTTAGAGAAGACCAGATCCCGAGAGCAGTGGGATTATTACGAACTTGGATGCCCTTTTCCCGGGAGAAAGAAGCCTCGGAAGAAACCATCATGGACATACGAAAACGGAACTGGAAAACAGCAGTCACTGCCATCCGGAGTCTCAAAAACAAAAGGAGTTATGTTCATGGGACATGCGGCAAAAGTCTGAGACTCCCAGCAATACTCGAAACACTGGAAGATGCTCGACAAATCGTCACAGAAGGACTCCTCGACAGTGGAGCTACTGGTTCCTGTATCGACTCAGAATTCGTCAAACGGCACAACCTTGTTACGGAAGACTTACCGATCAAAACCCCTGTCTACAATGCAGACGGTACACTCAATGATTCCGGATCAATAGACAAGTATGTCGAGATCCGGATGACCATCGGTGATCATTCAGAGATCGTCCAATTCGGAGTAGTAAGTCTAGGAAAGAATAATATCTTTCTAGGACTAGACTGGCTATGACACCACAACCCGAGTATCGACTGGAATACGTCTGAACTAACCTTTGACAGGTGTCCAACAAGATGCGGTTACAACCCACACTTTTGGACACCAGAGGATACCCATTCTAGAGCGGCATTACAGGAAGGCGAACAGCTTTTCCTGTTTGACTGGGACAGGTATGTTCACGAGCAGGTACAGTCGAGGAAGTGGACGGAAAAACAAGCCAGAGAGGAAACAGTCCAAGAGTTCGACACTTCCAAGCCCTACATCGAAAAGTACCCCGATGTTTTCAGCCAGAAGGAATTCGACCAACTGCCACAACGATGTCCTTGGGACCACGCTATCGACCTAACGCCAGGTTCTAAACCTTTAGATTGCAAGGTGTACCCATTAAACCCAAAGGAACAAGAGGCGCTCGACAAGTTTCTTGAAGAAAACCTTCGAACTGGACGAATCCGACCTTCGACTTCGCAGATGGCGTCTCCTTTCTTCTTCGTCAAAAAGAAAGATGGCACTTTACGACCAGTACAAGATTATCGCAAACTGAATGAGATGACGGTTAAAAACCGGTACCCACTTCCTCTCATTCAGGAACTAATCGATCGTTTAAAAGGCGCTAAGATCTTCACGAAGATGGATATTAGATGGGGGTTCAACAACATCCGAATAAAGGAAGGTGACGAATGGAAAGCGGCCTTTCGAACTAACCAGGGGTTATTCGAACCGACCGTCATGTTTTTTGGACTCACTAACTCTCCTGCGACATTCCAAGGTTTCATGAACCACATCCTGCGAGACCTCATCAATAAAGGTCATGTTATCGTTTACATGGACGACATACTGATTTTTACCGACGATATAATAGAACATCGACAAATCGTAGAACAAGTACTCGACATTCTATGGGAACACAAGTTGTTCCTTAAACCCGAAAAGTGTTCTTTCGAAAAACCGGTTATCGACTACCTCGGTATTATCATTGGTAACGGAACTATTCGCATGGATCCCAAGAAAGTTCAATCCGTTCGAGAATGGATTACTCCACAAAAGAAGCGCGACGTCCAGCAGTTTCTAGGATTCTGCAACTTCTTCCGGCGATTTATTCGTGGGTTCAGCCTGGTAGCAAAGCCACTAACACAGCTCACGGGAAATGGAACTTGGAAGTGGGAGAAAGGTCAAGAGGAGGCGTTTGAGGAGCTGAAACACCGTATTTGTGAGGAAGTCGTTTTGTTGATTCCTTGTAACCACGGGAAATTCAGGGTGGAAGCTGACTCGTCCGATTATGCTAATGGCGCCATTTTGTCACAGTTCGTTGATGGTAGATGGTATCCCATTGCCTTTCGTTCTCGTTCCCTTAATGAGGTTGAACGGAATTACGAAATTTACGACAAAGAACTCATGGCAATTATGGACTCCCTCGACGACTGGAGGCAATATTTACTAGGTGCAGAGGAACAGATTGAGATTTATACGGATCACGCAAACCTCCAGTACTTCAAGAAGCCGCAGAAACTCAACCGACGACAAGCGCGCTGGGTACTGGAATTAGCGGAGTATAATTTCGATCTCGTTCACAAACCTGGTAAATCGATGACAAAAGCTGACGCCCTGTCGAGGATGACAGGTCTTGAGACGGGGGATAAGGACAACGAGAACATCGTTCTCCTGAAACCGGAACTTTTCATCCAAGCCCTCGACCTATCAGCTCCCGAAGATCTCCTGTTATCAGAGATCCAAAAGAGTAGAAACCAAGTGGAACGAACTGTACAGGATGCCCTTGCTGCGAAAAATTCAGAGTGGACTGAGACCGACAAAGTCATTACCTGGAAAGGGCGTGTTTATGTACCGAAAAACCGCCTACTCCGATCCAAAATAATCACTCAGTACCACGATACACCACTAGCGGGACATCCAGGACAGTACAAAACTACGGAGTTGATTACTCGGGACTACTGGTGGCCAGGGGTGACACGAGATGCAGGGAAATATGTAGAAGGTTGCGAGAAATGCCAGGCGACAAAGTCACATCGTACCAAACCAGTAGGACAACTTCATCCACATGCGGTACCGACTGAACCATGGCAAATAATCGGCACCGATATGATAGGGGAACTACCGGAATCGGGAGGATATAACGCCATATCGGTGTTTATCGATCATTTTTCCAAAAGACTACGACTTGTTCCATCGCACACTACAGTCACATCAGAGGGAATGGCAAAAATCTATCGGGATCGTATTTTTTCTATCCACGGCATTCCACGAAAAATAGTACATGATCGAGGACCGCAATATCATTCTCGTTTCATGAAGGAACTCTACCGTCTTTTAGGAATAGAAGCAAATTACACCACGGCGTATCACCCACAGACCAACGGCCAGACAGAACGAACAAATCAGGAGATAGAACATTATCTCCGTTTGTTCATTAGTTATCATCAAAATGACTGGCATGAGTGGTTACCGCTTGCAGAATTTGCCTATAACGATCGAGTACACTCTGCGACGAAGGTTTCCCCATTCTATGCTGACAACGGTAGACATCCTTATAAAGGCACGGCACCTCAAATGACTTCGGACAACCCCACAGCACAGGCGTTTGCAGATGGAATGAGGAAGGTTCGAGACGAAGTAGGAGCGGCCTTAGGAAAGGCCAACGAGGACATGAAGAAGTTTTATGACCGAAAGCGAAGAGTTGGAATAGAGTACAAGCCAGGTGATAAGGTCTGGCTTGAAGGAACTAACTTATCGACAGACCAGCCGATGAAAAAGTTAGGAGATAAATGGTTTGGACCGTTTACAGTTCAGAAGAAGATAGGTGCTAGTTCCTATAAACTAGATATTCCCTCTATGTGGAAACGTATCCATAACGTTTTCAACGAAGTCCTTCTCACTCCCTATAGAGAACCGCAATTTCCCTCTCAACCACGAAACACTCGTCCACCTCCTGTCGTCGTAGGAGAAGAAGAGGAATTCGAAGTCGAGGAAATTCTCGACTCACGAAAGGTAGGAAAAGGGATCAAGTACAAGGTCAGGTGGCGAGGTTACGGACCACATGAAGACACTTGGGAACCTCGGTCCAACATCACCCATTCCTCTGATTTGTTGAAGGAATTCCATGATAAAAACCCGAACAAACCCAAACCCGCCACCCTGAGTCGACTCGAAATCCCTATTTCCTTGTTCCCTACCAAGTTATTCCGCCCTATGCCTCCGCCAGATACCGAAAATACACCCTCACAATTACCCTCCGAAAATTTTGTTAGACGACAAGCGCTTCATGGAACTCGCACTCTAGGGAGGGGGTAATGTCATGAATCGATCTTTTTCCATTATTCTTTTCTTTTATTATTCTTTTTCTTTTCTTTACTTATCTAATCACCAAAGCGCTTACACTAGCGCTTATTATATTTTCATTATCATTTAGGTTACACGCGTCAACCTTATTGTTCTCGCGTTGTCGTTTCACTTAGGCGCGACTCTCTCGTGCCTGTCAGTTCATTGACAGGACGACGTCATTATTGTTCCGCCTCCATGCTTCTTTTTATATTGCCTTATTGTTTACTCACCGAATACCTACAGCTTTACTTATGGATACGAGCGACTCTTATTGTAGGTCCTCACGGTTACGGTGCGAGACGTCTCTCACGGTTTCATATCCCATTTTGTATATAAGACTAGATATTTGGTAGTTATATTCCTTAGCTCTATTCTCGTCTATTCTCCTCGGTAGCTAGACTAGTATTGGGTTGTTTTATCCATCCTTTTTTGCCTTTTCATCCTCTTGCTCATCATCTATTGTGTGACGCCTGGTTGTCTCTTGTGAGAGCTAGCGAGTCGCTGACAGGTAGGTTTAACCGGTATGTGAGTGGACCCGTTTTCTCTGCAACTTCGAATGGACCTAGGCGTTTGCTCCCCCGTTTTTGGTTCTTTTGCCGCACCTTTAATTTGCTCAAGGATAACCAAACTGGTTGTCCTACTTCGAATTCCTGTACTTTTCCCTTTGCTCCCTCTCTGATGCGCTCTTTGCTCATCCGTAGTGCTGCTTCTGCATCCTCACGTGCATGCTGTAGCAGTTCTAGTCGGTGTTCAATGGATGGGTATTTTGTCTCGACGCCATTTGGAATGGTGAACTCCGGGGTATAACCGTAAAGTGTTTCAAAGGGGGAGTGGCTGTGTGCGGAGTGGATATGAGCATTCATGACAAACTCGGCAGTGGGGATTAAGAGGTCCCAGTCGTCCTGTCAGCGGCTTACATACATGTGAATGTAGCGTTCGATTTCCTGGTTAGCACGTTCTGTCTGTCCATTTGTCCCGGGGTGATAGGCTGTGGTCAGGGAGGAGTCAATTCCAAGTCGCTTCAGTAGCTGTCGCATAACGTCTGCTGCAAATTGGGGTCCTCTGTCAGAGATGAATCGACGGGGTAGGCCGTGTAAGCGGAAAATTTCTTTATAAAAGAAATCTGCTACTCCTTCTGCTGTTATCTCAGTGGTGCAGGGGAAACAGTGAACCATCTTTGTGTAGTGGTCCACGAAGGTGATGATAGCGTTGTGGCCGTCCTGTGTCATAGGTAGTTCCCCAATGAGATCCACACCAATGTCCTGCCAGGGTCCTTCTGGTACGGGAAGAGGTTGAAGAGGAGAGGGATGGTGGGGGTTCAGGCATTTGCACTGGCAGTGGTCACATCCATCGACATACTTGTCTACAAACGAGCGCATTCCGGGCCACCAGTAGAGTCTACCGACTAGTTCTAGGGTGCCATGCATACTGGGGTGACCTGCAGTGGGGGCGTCATGACATTGTTGCAGGATTGTTTTCCATAGCGCGCTATCTGGTGGTACGTAGACTTTGTTGCGGTAGTAAACCAAGCCGTTTTCCTCTCTCCACTCAACTATACCGCCTGTAAGACTCTGGGGTGCCTTGATGCCTTTCAGACCATTTAGTACTTCGGCCTCTCGTTCACTGATCTGTCGAATGCGGTCAAGGAGGGGGTTGTGAAGAAGGACCATTGTCGCTGCATTAAGGAAATGCTCTGGTTTCAGTATGATTTGCTCCTTGTTGTCCTCTGCATCTGTGACTTGGTGCTGCGCCATACATGAAAGTGCATCCGCTTGAGTATTTGCTTTACCAGGGCGGTGCTTAAGACGGAAGTCAAACTGGGAGAGCCATAGTGACCATCGTGCTTGTCAATGACTGAGGTCTTGGGCTGTTTTCCAGTATTCCAGATTCTGGTGATTGGTCATGATATTGAACAGTTCTGGGGATCCTTCCAAGAAGCTTCTCCAGTCTTTCAATGCTTCGATAATGGCTAGCATTTCTCAGTCGTAGATTTCGTAGTTCCGCTCAGCTGGATCCATGGAGGAGGAATGATAAGCGACCGGGTGCCAGAGTCCATCCTCCTGTAGTTGCGAGAGAGTACCTCCAGTGGTGAAGCCTGATGCATCCACTTCAATCTGGCTTGGTTTTGATGGATCCCATAGTGTGATGATTGGTGCGGAGGTGAAGGCGTCCCTTAATGATTCAAAAGCTTCCTGCTGTAGGGATCCCTAGTTCCATTTGGTATCTTTGTGGGTGAGGTCATTCAAAGGTTGTGCTTTCTTTGCAAAACCTTCGATGAATCTCCAATAGAAGTTAGCAAATCCTAGGAAACCTCGAAGATCACGTAGCATTGTAGGTGCCTGCCAGCTTCTGACCGCCTCTATTTTGACTGGGTCCATTCTGTTAGAGGTCAGGTGACCGTGTGACAAGTGTGGCAGTAGCTTGACATGATCAAGTGATCTTTACATAGAAGGGAAAATAAATGTTGACACAAGCTGGGATTGAACCAGCGACCACACAGTACTCTAGACTGGTGCTCTAACCACTGAGCTATCATGTCAATGGTAAGAGTAGGTTTGTTAAGCCTTAGTCACTATGAGGATGGTTAGTCACTCAACTGGTGCAAACTCATATTGTGCTGAAGCGGTTAGTCTTCTTAGCACTAGAGTTATATAACCAGGATTCAATTGCTTAGTCAACACATTCACACTTCTCCTTCACTGATCACTAGACCTAGGTATTCAATGGAAGACCATTCAAATTCACATTTCTCTGGCCGCAGGTACAGGTCGTATTGGCTGAGGCATGCAAGAACATCGTTGACTACCATGCAATGTTCCTCGACAGTTTCTGTGAAAACTAGGATGTCATCCAGGTAAACAGCCACATTCCTGGCAGCAGTGAGGTCAGCAAATATGGAATTCATGAGGGCCTGGAACGTAGCCGGCAAGTTTGTCAGACCAAAGAACATAATGAGGGGCTCGAAGAGTCCTCAGTTTGTGGCAAATGCTCCCTTCCATTCATCGCCCTCTTTAACTTGCACATTGTTGTACCCCCAGTGAATGTCCATTTTGGAGAAGAGCTTGGCTTTGCGCAGTCGACTGACAATGTCTGTAATGAGAGGGAGTGGGTATCAATTTTTTACCGTGTACTCATTGAGCTGCCGGTAGTCCTGAACAAATCGAATTTTTGTTAAAGTCATGATGACAAACAAAGTGACCAGACTGGGGATTGAACCCAGGACCACTGGTGAAATCCCAAGATGCTCTAACCACTGAGCTATCTGGCCATGGGTACAATTAATGAATACAGAGGTTTATAGCACTAGAGCCAAGTCACATGTCCCAACTACTGAGGTCTTACAACTTTGCCTGGAGGACTTACTTTTGCCTCGTGGTCTTACATTATGCCTTTTGGGACCCTTGGATAGTTATAAACATGTTTCATCAGAGGAGTGTCAGATTGTTAGATCTTAACAATTTTACCATCCTTCTTTTTGACAAAGAAGACAGGCGATGCCAATGGGGATTTGGAAGGGCGAATGTAACCTTTGCATAGATTTTCTTCCAAGAATCGGTCAAGCTCTTCCTGCTCATTTGGAGACATGAGGTAGATTTTGGTGCACATAGTTTCAGGAGCGTCAGGTTTCAGGTCTATGGCATGATCCCAAGGTTTATGCTCTGGTAGTCATTCTGATTCCTTCTCGGAGAAGACCTTTGCATGTTTCCGATATGCCAAAGGGACCATCTCTTCGAAAGATTTAATTGGCTTCTCTTTGTAGGCAGCCTCTGCCAGTTGTTGTGAATATGTGTACCCTGCAGAACACCATAGTTCTTCTGACGTATGGCCAATGATTCCTGCTCGAAGTAACACTCTTCTTCGCTTCCTGTTGCCTATCAGTCGATACAGAGGTGTGCTTTCAGTGTACTCATGTATCTCTGGGTCGGGTCTGGGAGGTGTTTCTTCGGGCAGTCAGGATTGGTCATCAGACTCCGGGGTGGAGAAGTGAACATGTGGGGTGGACGTGGGGCCCCCATCTGGGTTTGCTTCTACAATGTGCTCTGTGGTTCCTCCCACATTACTCTCCTTGGGTTCGGGGACTTCTTCGATGGTCATGGGAGATGGGACTTTTCTAGGGCGGGTGATAGCCAGTCACCCTTCTCTCCAGTCAATGTCTGGGTTGACCTTTCGGAGCCAAGGGAGTCCAAGGATGATGTTTTCAGAACTGAGGTTGGTGACAAGGTATTCAAGGAGCTGGGGTTGGTTTTGGTCTATGGTGGACAGTAGACGTACAGAATGTGTGATCTGTCCTGCAGTGTTAGGAGATCTGTCAATGTTATAGAGGGCAATGGGCTGACGGAGACAATGAGGGAGGATTCGATGTTGTTTCACAAAACGTTCATGAATGAAGAGACCTGTGGCGCCAGAGTCTATCATTGCTGCACTGTTTGTATTCTTGAATCTGCCTTGCAACTTAATTGGAATGCGGAAGTGAGAAATGTCACTAGATTGAGCGGAGCCAATGGTACATGAGGGTATAGATGCATAGGTAGAAGTAGAGGAAGAATACAAACTAGGGAACCAGGCGGCCGCCGTGGCGGGTTCCCACTTTAAAAATTCGAACGCAGCTCTGCCATCTGCTCTGCCAACTCCTTTTGTCCCGCAGTGAGCATCTGAAGGATCTTTGTGAAGTCCGTCACAGGGGCAAGTGTTGCAGCAGCAATGGAAGTGGAAGGCTCAGCAACCATTGAGGTAGCAGCTGCAGAACGAGGGAGGGGTTTTGGGAGTCCTAAGAACGTCCTATGGCAGACAGCCGCCAGGTGACCGGTTAGCCCACAGTGATTGCAGATATCACGTTCGTGGTGTCCGTCCGCCTTACGGTGTTCTTTGGACCCGCATCCATAACATCTGCCTGCCATGGCCCTACGGTAGTCCTTGGCAGATTGTCCCGTAGAGGTGGCATCTACCTCCATTGCATTTGGATCGCGCGCCGGGACGAAGGGAGTGGGGGTATAGGAGCTGAAGCTGGGAGTGTTCTGGGAGTATTGTTTCCCTTCCTCATCAGCACGTTCATTCTGTCAGTTGTCGATCCGAATTGCTTCACTAATCAGATCGTGCATAAAATCCGTATTGGCCTGAGAGTTGACCAATCCGTCCTTGATTCACTTCGAGAGATGGTCATAGAAACGATCTCGGAGGTCGGCATCCGAATATCCCGTCCTGCTAGCGTACTGCTTGAAGGTGGCAGCATATGTTGCCACATGGTCCCTTCCTTGCCAAAGACTTTTGAGAACACGTTGTTAATTGTAGTGATAGAACACTTCCTACATAGTTAGTTTACATATAAAGTACATACATTACTTATAAACTAACTACTGTATCTACTACTTTACTTATAACATTACTTACACCTTCATTTCTTCATTTTTCAGAGTCTTTTCCATTTCTTATAGGAGCGCACAATTGTGGACACCTATTATCACGCCTCATGCCTTTCTAGTACATACAAGACCAAACAGACCTGTATTCCTACTACAGTTAGAAGGAACCAAATCAATATTCACTATTAGTGTCTATTGGAGTATTGAGGAGTCTGCAAGGTCAATAGTACAACACTACCCTTGTACATAGACTTCAACAGCAGTGTTTCTGACGGGGGTACACTCTATTGTCTACAGCCTTAGCTGCAATAAGTGTGCAACATCAACTGTGCCAAGTTACCCTTCAACACATGTTTGGCCTCCACCACCAGGTCCGCTGTTTCAAACCGTTGCCTAAAGGCGCCAGCGAAATCAGCCCAGGTTGGGTAGAGGAGGGCAGGAGCTGGTAGTCCTGAAGCAACTGCTCGAGCAACCTGACTGATATTCTCCGAGGTGGGAGTAGCCCAGATGGCAGCATCACCATCCAGGTATGAGATAGCCGATTTGATTCTCTCTTGTTCATCACTAAGGGAACGGATCCCCTGAGCCCAGAGTTCAAAAGCAGCAATGAAGCGTCTTGCGTCATCACTGCACTTCCCGTCGTACGTCTGGGGTTTGCTAACACCTTTATTGGTGCTTATGTTGTTAGCAATACTGGCTACTGCCGTTTGTAGCGCCATCTGTTGTGTTGCAAGTTGTTGAATTAGCATGGCAAGGTCTTGGGTGGTAGGAGGATGGGCCATGATGAGAGTGGTTTCGACAGGGATGGGTTCAGGAGATGGGGATAATGGTTCTGGTGTGACTGAGATATCGATGACGATAGGCTCTGGGGATGGTGCGACAGGGTCGGCTTCAGTTTCTAGCTCAGGTTCTGGGATAGCAGTGGGAATAAGCACAGGAGAGGCTCTAGCGGATGGGACAGCACTGGTAGGGTTTGAAAGTCTACCAACCCAGCTTGGAACTCGGCTTGGAATTCTGGGGATGGTTATGAATCGTCCGCTTTCTGAATCGCTTGGAGCGATGGGGGCAGGGTTGCGGTATCGATTGGGACAAGGGTTTTCATCGCAGTCAAACCAAGCATCATGTTCTTCATCTGGATTGTATTTAGAGTGAACGTCGCACTGATCTTGAGTATCAAATGCGTGCTGAAATCCTGAACAATCGATGTCTGGTGTAAACGAAGGCGTAATGGCAATGGAAGGTGGAGAACCAGGTAAGTCCGATTTCCACTCCTCGTAGGATCAGTTGGAAAGGCTGATGGTACAAGTAGAGATCTTGACCTAATGTGGTGACAATGGGGGAGAGCACAGAGAAAGCACAGGCTCGAAGCACAAACCGAAGTGAGGGGTGGGGCTAACACCACACACGAAGGCTGAAAGATAAAATGATCAAGACAGCAGTGATAGCGCAGGGGCCAATCACTAGGGTCGCACAAGGAAAACTAGTTCCAAAGACCAAGAGGTCAAGATGGGGAACTAGATGTCAGCTACAGTACTATATATACAAGAGTCTCGATGAGTAAGCGACAGCGCAGGAAGTTGATAGAAGGATATGGAATGATGTAGAAAGGTATGGCAGAGTGTGGACAGATCCAAACCGTAACAAGGATAAAGAAATGAGGGGATGTAGGGGAAATAAAGTAGGTACCATATACTGTGTAGCATGTCACAACACTTGTCATTGTACAAAATTCTCGGAGGGTAATTGTGGTACTGTCATTTCGGTATCTGGCTGGGGCATAGGTCGGAATAATTCAGTAGGGAACAAGGAGATAGGAATTTCGAGTTGGCTGAGGATGGCAGGCTTGGGTTTAGCTGGGTTCTTATTGTGAAATTCCTTCAACAAATCGGAGGAATGTCAGTGACTCACTAGCTCTCTCAAAAGATAACCAGGCATCACACGATGAACAATGAGCAAGAGGATGAGAAAAGCGATGAGGATAAAACAACCCAACTACAAGTCTAGCTACCGAGGAGAATAGACGAGAATAGAGCTAAGGAATATAACTACAAAATACCTAGTCTTATATACGAAATGGGATATGAAACCGTGAGAGATGTCTCGCACCGTAACCGTGAGGATCTACAATAAGAGTTGCTCATATCCATAAGTAAAGCTGTAGGTATTAGGTGAGTAAACAATAAGGCAATATAAAAAGAAACATGGAAGCGGAACAATAATGATGTCATCCTGTCAATGAGCTGACAGGCATGAGAGAGTTGCTGTTAATTGTAGTGATAGAACACTTCCTACATAGTTAGTTTACATATAAAGTACATACATTACTTATAAACTAACTACTGTATCCACTACTTTACTTATAACATTACTTACACTTTCATTTCTTCATTTTTCAGAGTCCTTTTCATTTCTTATAGGAGCGCACAATTGTGGACACCTATTATCACGCCTCATGCCTTTCTAGTACATACAAGACCAAACAGACCTGTATTCCTACTACAGTTAGAAGGAACCAAATCAATATTCACTATTAGTGTCTATTGGAGTATTGAGGAGTCTGCAAGGTCAATAGTACAACACTACCCTTGTACATAGACTACAACAGCAGTGTTTCTGACGGGGGTACACTCTATTGTCTACAGCCTTAGCTGCAATAAGTGTGCAACATCAACTGTGCCAAGTTACCCTTCAACAGGTTATGGGCCCCGTGCTTTAACAGTGCATTTGCTTGTTGTTGTCTTGATAAATCTTTACTTGTGCGCTCCTCAACAGTTTATAACTGTTGTTGTCCTTTCTATCTATCACTCGGCTTAGTTGGTTATCAGTTGGTTATCACTATGTCTACAACCAGTTCCTCTACTCCTTCATTTAAAGTCCTCACAAAGGACAATTACAATGAATGGAATGGGAACATGAAGGCATCTCTGATGTCTAATGGTCTTTGGAGACTAGTCTGTGGGAAGGAGGCTAAACCATCTACATCAGATGTAGACAAGTTGGAGAAGTGGGAGATTAAAGCTGAAAAGGCTGCTGGCTTGATCTTTCTTGCTGTCAGTCCTGCTCAGCAGGTGCATATCAGAGCACACCAAGAGGACCCAATTGCTATGTGGAGTATTCTAGAGAAACAGCATGTGTCAAAGAAACCAGGTGCTAGGTTTAATGCCTACAACAACCTCTTCACTATCACCAAGCTGAATGATGAATCTCTCATTGATATGGGGAGTAGAGTGGAATCTGCTATGGCTAGTATCATTAATCTCCGCCCTCCCAACTTCACTTTGGATATGCTGGATGAAGAACTGCAGGCTATGGCTCTAATCAGAGCACTCCCTCAGGAGTATAAACACCTATCATCAAATTTGTTGATGCAGGACTCACTGGATAAAGACAAAATCCTTGCTGCGTTCCTTGCTCAAGAACAAGACAATGAATACGAAGAGCACTCGCTCAATAAAGCCCAGGCTGGGCAACAGAAGAAGAAGAACAGGTTTCCTCCAAGGGTTGGGGAGCCTCAGGGTTACTGTACTCACTGTGGAGTGAAGGCAGCTCACTGGCCGGAGAAATGTCCCACTAGAAACAAAGGCAAAGCCAATAAGGCCAAGGTTATAGAGGTGGATTCAGACGAGGTTACAGAAAATGCTGGTTCTGCTAGTGTTAGTGCTTATTCTCTTGTTGGACTCTCTTCTTCTCATTTTGCTGATTACATGGAATGGAATACAGACACGGGCGCCACTTCTCATATGACACCACATAAATCATGGATTAGGGATTACACCCCTCATAGGATCCCTATCCGTCTTGCTGATAATAATGTAGTGTACTCGGAAGGAGTTGGTAATGTGTTGTTTACACCTACTATAGATGGCAAGGAAGTTAGAGATGTTTTATTTTCGAGAGTTTTACATGTCCCTGCACTTAATAATAACCTCCTCTCAGTTCTATACTTGACAAAACACAAAGGTTTCATTGTACAAATACTTAGAGATACTATCAAGTTTATTCTCAATGGTTCTGTCCTTTTTACTGCATCAGTTAATAACAAATCAGTTGGCTATCTCAATGGACATACAATAAGTACAAGTACTGAATGTGCAAATGTTGGGTCTACTCTACCTCTTGATCTTGAGCTATGGCATAGGCGCTTCTTTCATTATAATCTCAATGATGTTAGCAAGTTGTCTAAGAATAATTTGGTTGAGGGCTTTAAACTTGATTCCAATGCTAAGCCTGATCCAGTTTGTGAACCATGTCTTGGTGGAAAGATGCATGCCAATCCCTTCCCTAGTACTGAAACTCGAGCTACTGATGTCTTGGAACTTGTTCACATGGATGTTCATGATACTGGGATTATCTCACCTAGTGGCTATCGTTATTGGATTCCCTTCATTGATGATAAATCACGCTTCAGAGCAGTTCTGTTATTGAAGAAGAAGAGTGAAACATTCAATGCCTTTAAACAGTTTAAACAATGGGCAGGGAACATCACTGGGAAGAAGATAAAGCAGGTTAGACATGACAAAGGTGGCGAGTTTATCTCAAAGGCATTTGAACAGTACCTTAAAGACTGTGGCATTGAAGTACAAAGGACAACTCGCAATCGACCTCAACAGAATGGAGTTGCTGAAAGGCTTAACAGGACATTGGATGAACTACTGACAGCTATGCTACTGGAATCAGGTTTACCAAAGACATTTTGGGCAGAATGCCTGGCTGCACTTGTTTATGTGTTGAATTGATGCCCAACGTCTGCTGTTACTGATGGTACACCCTATCAGATCTGGTATAAGAAGAAGCCTAGAGTTGACAACCTGCGTGTTTGGGGATGCATTGCCTATGTGCATGTTCAAAAGGATAAGAGGAAACACTTTGGATCACATATGGAGAAGTGTGTCTTTATTGGATACCCTGAAGGAGTCAAAGGATGGAGATTCTGGAATCCTGTCACAAAAAAGGTGATTATCTGTGAACGAGCAGAATTTGATGAGCGCTATATGCATGGATCTAAATCACCAAATCAGCCTACATTGCAACGAGATTACATTCCAGAGTCTATCACTGAACCATCATCTGACACTCCTCCAACACCACTATCTAACTCTCCTGAAGACCAACTCTTTCTTCCACCACTTCTTGAACCAGATCCTGTGGATGATGATACACCTCCTGCACCACCTCTCCTTGATCCTAAACCAGCACAAGAAATACCAGTATCTGATGAGGAACCAGATGAACAGCCCATTGCATTGAGACGTCCTGCCAGAGCTCGTAGAGCTCCTGGTGAATGGTGGAAAATCAAACCAGTTCCTAATGAGCCTACCCCAGCTGATGACTCTGATGAGTCTGATGATGAACATGGACATGTTACTACTGCTTTTGGTATTGAGCCAAAGAACTATAGAGAAGCTATCCGCTGTCCAGAAGCCTTCAAGTGGGAGGAAGCAATGAATGATGAAATCTCTGCACATCTTTCAAATGGAACTTGGGATATTGTTGATTTACCACCTGGACACAAAGCAATTGGATCAACGTGGGTATTTAGAATCAAGCACAATGCTGATGGCTCTATTGAGCGCTTCAAAGCATGTCTATGTGCTCAAGGATTCAGCCAAAGACCTGGATTTGACTACCTGGAAACCTATGCTTCAACTCTCCGCTGGTCTTCATTACGCATCATCCTTGCTCTAGCAGCTATTGATGACATGGAGCTACGCTCTGTTGATATATCTCATGCCTTCATCAACTCTGATATTGATACTGAAATCTACATGAGACAGCCTGAGGGGTTCAAGCAAGGTGGACCAGAGAAAGTCTGCAGGCTAAACAAGTCCCTTTATGGGTTGAAGCAGTCGCCCCGTCTTTGGAGTGAAAAACTCGCAGGTGTTCTAGCCAAGTTGGGCTTTAAACGTCTCGAGTCTGATCCATGCGTGTACTTGTACCAACGCAATGGCCTTAAAGTGATTGTACCAGTATGGGTTGATGATATCACTCTTGCTTCAAAAGACTCTGGTGTAATTGAGCAATTTGTTGGTGAACTTCAAAAAGAACTCAAACTCCGTGACTTGGGCAGTACTACATTTCTTCTTGGAATGGGAATCAGAAGGGAACGCAAAACTCGAAAACTGTGGCTTAATGCTAAACAATACATCCTTCGCAAGCTTGAGGAATTCAACATGCAGGATTGCAAGCCAGTTGGTACTCCCATGAATCCCAGTGTATCACTGTCTAAAGCGGACTGTCCTACAACACCAGAGGAGATAGAGGCAATGAGAAACATCCCCTACATGTCTGCTGTTGGCTCCTTGTTGTTTCTGGCCTTAATCATTCGTGTAGACATCACTTATGCAAGTGGTGTCCTAGCTCGTTTCAACTCTAATCCTGGTAAAGCACATTGGTTTGCTGTAAAGCACCTGTGGCGCTATTTGAAAGGGACTATTGACTATGAGTTGGAACTAGGGCCAGATCCAAATGCTCCTGACTTGATCACAGCTATTAGTGATTCAGACTTGGGTGGCAACAGAGACAATGGAAAATCAACTACTGGATACATCATTAAGGTTGGATCAGGTGCTGTTAGCTGGAGTAGTAAACTACAAGCTGTGGTTACTCTATCCTCTACTGAAGCAGAGTTTGTTGCTTCCAATGCAGCTGGTAAAGAAGTGCTTGCAGTTCGATCTCTCCTAACTGAACTTGGTTATAAGGTTGCATCGCCTACTACGATATGGGTTGATAATCAGTCATCTATTCAAGTGGCTAAAAACCCTGAACACCATGGACGGATGAAGCACCTTGACCGCAGTTACTACTGGCTTCAAGACCAAGTTGTACATGGAGTACTTGCACCTTCTTACTTGCCAACTGAGGACAATCCAGCTGACATGCTCACTAAAGCCCTTGTAAAGCCAAAAGTGGAGAAATTCCGATCTATGATTGGAATAGTGAAACAGAACCCTGCGTGATGTGGAGGATATATGAGATTGGGGGGTTGTTTGTGTTACACCTCCGTTGAATTACAGAAGTGTTCAATCAGGGGGTTGTGTTAATTGTAGTGATAGAACACTTCCTACATAGTTAGTTTACATATAAAGTACATACATTACTTATAAACTAACTACTGTATCCACTACTTTACTTATAACATTACTTACACTTTCATTTCTTCATTTTTCAGAGTCCTTTCCATTTCTTATAGGAGCGCACAATTGTGGACACCTATTATCATGCCTCATGCATTTCTAGTACATACAAGACCAAACAGACCTGTATTCCTACTATAGTTAGAAGGAACCAAATCAATATTCACTATTAGTGTCTATTGGAGTACTGAGGAGTCTGCAAGGTCAATAGTACAACACTACCCTTGTACATAGACTACAACAGCAGTGTTTCTGACGGGGGTACACTCTATTGTCTACAGCCTTAGCTGCAATAAGTGTGCAACATCAACTGTGCCAAGTTACCCTTCAACACCCACTTCAGCTCCACGAGTTCACTTCTCCATCCCAGAGCCTGACGACCAACCCCAATTGCCCGAAGAAACTCCTCCACTTCCAACACTGTCGTGACATGCCATACAGGATATGGTACTTACTTCATTTTCTCCTACATTCCCTCTTTCCTTTACCTTTGTGACTACCTGAACCCTTCTTCATGTTTCCATATCCTTTTATTTCCATCACATTCCAGACACTTCTATTGGCTTCCCGTGCTGTCGCTTACTCATCTGAACCCTTGTATATATAGTACAGTAGCTGACACCTAGTTCCCCATCTTGACCTCTTGGTCTTTGGAACTAGGTTAGTACCTGTATCATCGTTTACCTTCAATATACTTACTTGGTCTTTGGAACTAGTTTTCCTTGTGCGACCCTAGTGATTGGCCCCTGCGCTATCACTGCCGTCTTGATCATTTTATCTTTCAGCCTTCGTGTGTGGTGCTAGCCCCACCCCTCACTTTGGTTTGTGCTTCGAGCCTGTGCTTTCTCTGTGCTTTCCCCCCTTCGTCACTACAAACACCTGATCCAGAGATACATGAATACACTGAAAGCACACCTCTGTATCGACTAGTAGGCAACAGGAAGTGAAGGAGGGCATTACTCCGAGCTGGAATCATCGGCCATACATCGGAAGAACTTTGGTGCTCTACAGGGTACACATATTCCCAGCAACTTGCAGAGGCTGCCTACAAAGAGAAGCCATCAAAATCATTTGAAGAGATGGTCCCCTCCTCATATCGGAAACATGCAAAGGTTTTCTCAGAGAAAGAATCAGAACGATTACTGTTAAAGTCATGATGACAAACAAAGTGACCAGACTGGGGATTGAACCCAGGACCACTGGTGAGATCCCAAGATGCTCTAACCACTGAGCTATCTGGCCATGGGTACAATTAATGAACACAGAGGTTTATAGCACTAGAGCCAAGTCACATGTCCCAACTACTGAGGTCTTACAACTTTGCCTGGAGGACTTACTTTTGCCTTGTGGTCTTACATTATGCCTTTTGGGACTCTTGGATAGTTATAAACATGTTTCATCAGAGGAGTGTCAGATTGTTAGATCTTAACACCAAACAGTAACAAAGATAAAGGAAGGAGGAGATGTAGGAAAAATAAAGTAAGTACTGTATCCTGTGTAGCACATCACAACAATGCATGTAATCTAGATGGAAATGAAAATATAACAAGTGCTAGTGTAAGCACTTTAGTGATTAGGTAAGTAAATAAAATAAATGAATAATGAAAAAGAAGAGTGTTTCATGACACAAGGAGTATAGATGGGAATAGCTAAGGAATATAACTACAAAGTATCCTATCTTATATATGTATAGTAAATGAAACCATGAGAACTATCTCACACTGTAACTGCAAAGATATATAATGTGAGCCACTCGTATCCATAAGTAAAGCTGTAGGTATACAATGAGTAAATGTTAAGACTGTTCCGGTGAGATTCCGTAAGGTCTAGGGTGAATAGGATAGTGTAGAGGGATCCGATAGTTCACGGTATTATATGGTGACTACCAATCAGTAGAAATGGAGAAAAGCAAAGTCAAACAAGAACCTTAGCACCACTTTCAGTAGTGCCCCCACTATGTCATAGTGGTTCTGTTGATGTTCATAGATTTCGGGCATCTGGAAGTTGACCAGATAAGTTTGGGCAACTAGAAGGTAAGACTGGAAGGTCCAGACGGAGTTATAGTGATGATCTCTCTAGCTCAGAATGATCTAAGTCAATATTTAAACTGGAGAACTATCTACTGGACACTAATGCTTATATACCAGTAATCCTAATTGTTAAAAAGAAGAACAATGAGTATCTGGGATAAAACAATAAGTATTGTGAAAAGTTTCTGATAATATAAATAAAAGATAATAGTGTGAGAATTAAAAGTAATTGTATCCATTAACATTGGATGCTTCGTACGGTCCAGTCCTGAACCAATACGGAAAGGAAAGGAATGAATTATAATTGTTGGTTCCATATGTTCTGTACGAGGTAGCGGAAGCATACCTGTAACAGTAAACAATAAGGCAATATAATAGAAATGTGGGTGTGGGATAGTAGTGATGATGACCTGTCTGTTAGAGGTCGATGTCGACACACAAAACCACAAGCGGCTAAGTGTCTCAGACGTCTCAGAGAAGAAACCCAGAAGTCAAGTTGAATAACGAAGCTAAGGTCACTACAAGACCTTAGCTGACCTTATATACAAAAGTACGAATCTAATCTACAATAGAGTCGTTGGTCAAACGCTATGACGAACAAGTCCGTGATAGATACGAGCATGGATGCTAACTGAGTATAAGTAATCAAGAGGATGTCAGCAGCGGGTCTGTGGCGACGAGGACAGAGACGACGGAGCAAAAGCACAAGCACCAGCACAAGCCAAAACACAACTAGCGAAGCCCTTGACAGCGACAACACTAGTGCACTAAGGCGGAAAGGATAGAGTGATCTCAACAGCAGTGATGGCACGAAGGGCCAAATCACAAGGGTTCAAGTAAGGCAAGCTAGTCCCCAATGACCAAGTTAGTATTGAATGTAGCAAAGACAGAGATACAGTGACGAACCTAGTCCCCAATGACCAAGAGGTCGAGATAGGGAACTAGGAGCTAACTACGGTACTATATATACTCGTCTGACAATAAGAGCTGAGAACGAATAAGAATGTAAACGGTGGAGCGTGAAGATAATAAACAGAGGTGAGAAGATAAGAGTGCGAGAGCGCAAAGATGAAGAGCGAATGGGAATAGTTCCAGTAGATAATAACAGAGCGACAGCGCGAGAGGGATTTAAAGAGGAGCGAATGGGAATGATTCCAGGGAACAATAATGGAGCGACAGCGCGAGAAGGATTGGAGAGAACAATGGGAAAGATGGTATCAGGTGAGAAGGGATGGAACAATCATGGATGAAAGGAAAGAAAGCACGTGAAAGAAAAGAAACGTAAGGAAAATGATGTAAGTACCGTGTCACGACAGGGTCGTAACCGAGTATGGGACCCGATGAGTAACGTAGAATGCGTAAAGGAAAACGAAGAACTAGAACATCCAGACGCTCAGTCACAGGACACAAGCACCCTACGACAGGCGCCTACGCGCTAAGAGTTACTCGTAGTGTTAGTCGTTCCTGACACTGTCAATGAACAGACAAGCACAAGAAAGTCGCACCTAGATGAAACAACAACAATGCAAGAACAATAAGGTTGTTGTGTGTAGTCTAGAACAGAAATGAAAATATAATAAGTGCTGATGTAAGCGCCAGGGCGCTTAAGTAAAAGAATAATAAATGGAAAAGAAAAGGAAAATAATAATAGAAAAAGATGTCTTCATAACAACTGGGTGCAAAAGTCAATAAATTAAATTACTTATGAATAACTTTTGGTGAAAGTTTCTAGGAACTTACTGTGAGTTTACCAGAAGGAGTACTTTTGCATGCAATGGAAGAACCTCAAAATCCTATACTATAAATTAGGGCGGTGCGCCTAAACCAGCGCTTTTTCTTATTAGTCATTATTTATGTCAGCAAAACTGTCAACGTTTTAGTGCTGCAGCGGCAGCGGCAACTTAAGTTTTTCCCACACATTACAATACACAATCTTGCGACGTGTTTGCTGCATGTTTGCTGAGTTGACTTAGGTTTTTCTCACACATTACTTCAAGCTTGCAATGTGTTTGCTGCATGTTTGCTGCATGCATTGCATGATAATTATGCTCTCCTTTGTTTCCCTTTCCCATCTTCTACTATAATTTCACACTATAATTGAAGTTCCTGATAGAGGAAATTTGACTACAGATAAAATGTTTGGTTTCTTACAAGCTATTGACCTGTGTGCAGGCTCTGACTACTATTCTCACTTTAAGGGATTCTGAGTCACCTCCCAATACACCTCAACATCGACAACAAAATGCTGATCGTGAGAGGGAACGACAAACACGTACCCTAGGCAGCCCTGAAAATCGACGTACACCTCAACCATCACCACATGGTGGACCAATACCATTCCAACTCAATATACCTCAAAATTATGTACCTTCCCAGCATTCACAAGATGATCTATTTCAAGTAATCAACCATAATGGCCAAGAGTTTCAATTGACTCAAGGAATTGCTAATCAACTCAGAAATTTACCTCCACTACTACCAACACGGGGCCGTGGCCGTACTTCAAATCAAGCAGTTGTAGGTGTAAAAATTCAAATACATAGTGCTGTGGCCACCAATCAATATCTTTACCTTATAGTCTCTTCATAATCAGAATCAGAATGCCCATGCAGGACCATCAAATTTGGCATATCAAAATCAGGTATTAGCATACTTATTTAGAGATTTTAAGGCTCATTTATTCTCTTGGTAGTTTCCTCACTTACCTGCTGAGCTACAAGCTCAACTAGCATTTGTACAGCCTCACCCTGCAAGACCAACATTGAGACAGAATCATAGAAGAGCCCAAAGTCATATCCGTAATACATTCTTTTCTATATTACACTATTTATTGCTGACTATCTTTACTTTCAGAATCTATATCATTTAATCCAGAAAGGCTGACCCATGAGCATGAGAATAATGATCCTCCACAAGATGACTTTGAGAATAGCCAGAGACTTCCACCAGGTCCTGGCTATCTCACACCAGAAGGCCATGACATGCACCAACAACATGAACAGTTGCAAAATGTGATGCACAACTCCCAAGAGGTGCATGAGCAGCACTTGCAACAGCAAGAAATTGATATGGGAGATCATGAACATCAAAATGATGCTCCAGATGAGCCTATTCCAATAGGTCTACAACCTATTGAGAATGATCGGATTTATAACTTCTGTTCTTTGGGAAAAATGGATATAGAGTGTCCATTTTGTGGTGCATTGCATTGGCAAGCAGAGAGACTTACACATTCCTCTGTAATAAATCCTAAATTTGGAGCATGCTGCAAATCAGGGAAGATTCAGCTACCTATGTTACAAAGTCCACCTATTGAAATCAGGAATCTCTTTACTGGAGTTGATCATAACTCAAAGCACTTTTTAGACAACATAAGGAGTTATAATTCTGCTTTTGCTTTTGTATCATTGGGCCTTAAGATTCAACCACAGAATGATCCTGAACTTCCAAATACTGGGCCAAGGCAGTTTAAAATTAAGGGTGCACTTTGGCATTCTCTAGGCTCCCTTTTGCCTGAGGGTGACAAACCCCCAGTATATGCACAGCTTTACATAGTTGCACCTGAGACTGCTTTAGAGCAGCGCTTAGCCAATAACAGACATCTGTTAAGATCTAACAATCTGACACTCCTCTGATGAAACATGTTTATAACTATCCAAGAGTCCCAAAAAGGCATAATGTAAGACCACGAGGCAAAAGTAAGTCCTCCAGGCAAAGTTGTAAGACCTCAGTAGTTGGGACATGTGACTTGGCTCTGGTGCTATAAACCTCTGTGTTCATTAATTGTACCCATGGCCGGATAGCTCAGTGGTTAGAGCATCTTGGGATTTCACCAGTGGTCCTGGGTTCAATCCCCAGTCTGGTCACTTTGTTTGTCATCATGACTTTAACAACATCATGGTACTGGGTTACTGTCATCTGTTATGCAAACAATATCTGATTGCCTTCACCGCAATAATAACTTTGTGAATCTCTACAGATCAGCATACCAGAGAATACAAAACCTTCAGGCACAGGCTCCAAATTCCCTAAATGGTGCTTATATCAAACTGCATTTCAGTGATACAAATGATCCTAGGAGATATAATATGCCATCAGCTGATGAGGTTGCAGTTGTTCTTCCAGGCCCAGGTACTGCCACAGATCATCGAGATATTATCCTTCAATGTAAGGAGGGGCCACTGAAACATATATATGAAACCAATCCTGCATATGCACCTTTACATTATGTTTTACTGTTTCCCAGAGGTGAACTAGGATGGCACCTAAATATCAAATATGCAGATAGACCTAATGAACCAGCCTCTAATGATGATCATGTTACCCAGATGGAGTACTATGCATATCGCCTTCATCAACACAATCTAGAGATTGAATCAAACCATCTGTTCTATGCCAAAAATCTTTTTCAGCAATATATTGTTGATGCATGGGCCCAAACTGATCAGTCACGCTTATCCTGGCTTGCACGCAATCAGAAGAAACTCAGAGCTGAGGTTTACAGTGGTTTAGTAGATGCTGTTCATTCAGGAGATGTTCAGCTGCAAGATATAGGGCAACGAGTTATCTTACCCTCTTCTTATATTGGAGGATCAAGACATATGTTCCAGCTCTATCAAGATTCTATTGCCTTAGGAAGAGCATTTGGAAAACCTGATCTATTTCTGACAATCACTGCAGATCCAAATGCACCTGAGATTAAAGAGGCTCTCCTTCCCGGACAGACAGCACAAGACAGACCTGATTTAGTTGCCAGAGTTTTTCATGAAAAAGTACGGATCATCTTGAGGGCTATTGACAAAGGGTGTTTTGGAAAGTGTAGAGGCCGTGTTTACACAATTGAATTTCAGAAGCGAGGACTACCTCATATACACATTCTTATTTTTCTCTATCCCCAATCACAGTATCAAGAGGCTCATCAGATTGACAAAGTAATCTCTGCTCAGTTGCCTGATCCTGAAACACATCCAAATTTATTCATGTTGGTTGAAAAGCTGATGATTCATACACCATGTGGTGATCTCAACCCAAGTGCATCCTGTATGAAGGATTCAAAATGCTCCAAGGGTTATCCTAAGGTATTCCAAGAGCATACTGTTTTGTCAGAGGATGGCTATACCCTTTATGCTAGACCCAAGAATGGAAGGCTTTGCAAGAAAAAGGTCAATGGCATAGAAATTGATATTGATAACAGATGGGTTGTACCTCATAATCCTTGGGCTTTGATGGAGCTCAAATCACATGCCAACTTAGAGTGTTGCATTTCCATAAAAGCTTTCAAATACCTTCATAAATACATTTACAAAGGCCATGATTGTACAACTATGGCAATTGGGAAAAATAAAGATGAAATACAGCAATATATAGATTCCTGTTATGTATCTGCCTCTGAATCAGTTTGGAGGCTTTTTCATTATGATATGCATGAAGAAATCCCAAATGTTGTCCGCCTTGCAGTACATACAGAAGCTGGGCAATTTGTAGTGTTTGATGCTGATGCACCAGTAGAGGAGGTTCTTCATGCTGTTGGGTCAAAAGACAGCACACTTACAGCTTACTTCAAAGTTAATGCAGCAGAGAAGAAAAAGGCTGAGGATGATCCTGAACATGCAGTAATGGTTGCATGATCACTTTTGTACCAGGAATTTCCTACAAAATGGGTCTGGGTAAAAACTACAAAAAGATGGAAGATTCGTGAGGGAGAAGCTGCTCTTGGGCGGATGTATTTTGTTCACCCTGCAGCTGGCGAAAGGTTTTATATTTGACTGCTGCTTACAGTTGTCAAAGGTGCTACATCATTTGCAGATCTACATACTTATGAAGGAGTGGAATATCCTACACACCAAGAAGCATGTTTGGCCCGTGGGCTTTTGCAGAGTGATTCTGAGTGGAAGGACTGCCTAGAGGATGCAAGACATATGCAATCTGGATCTGCACTCTGTTCACTCTTTGCAACAATTCTTAAAGATTGCCGTCCTGCTCAACCTTTTTTACTGTGGGAGCAGTTCAAAGAACACATCTGTGATGATATCAACCACCATTTACAGACCTCAGGGATTATTGCCAACCCAACACAGGATCAAATTGAAGATTATGGTTTATATCTTATTGATAAAATCCTTTTCCATGCAGGAGTACATGATGGATTAAAAGGTTTTCTGGGCATGCCAGTTCCTAATTATGAATTTTGGGCAGGGGTTGAAGGCAATAGGTTGATATGAGAGCAGCATGCCTTTCATGCTGAAGAACAACAGCAAAGAGCATCAGAGAATATTGCAAAGATGAACAGAGAACAAGCAGAGGCCTTCAATACAATTAAAGCTGCAATATATGAGAATAACCCTCAGATGTTCTTTCTCCATGGTCCAGCTGGAACTGGAAAAACATTTACATATAATACACTCTGTTATGCATTGCGTGGAGATGAAAAGATTGTATTGTGCTGTGCTTCATCAGGGATTGCTGCTCTTTTACTCCCAAAGGGGCGAACTGCTCATTCCACATTTAAGATTCCTATTGAAATATATGAAGGAAAATTATGCTCTGTCAAGAAGAACTCTGATCTGGGTGAACTACTGCGTGAGACCAGTCTTATTATTTGGGATGAAGTTCCAATGCAGGACTGGTATTGTCAAGAGGCTGTGGATATAACTATGAGAGACATTAGGGACACCCCTAGCAAGCCATTTGGAGGTGTTACAGTTGTTTTTGGAGGAGACTTTCAGCAAATACTTCCTGTGGTCCGGAAAGGACACCGAGAGCAAATTGTGGGTCAGTGTATCCAGCAATCTTATTTATGGCGTGACATAAAGATCCTTTATCTAAAAGAAAATAAAAGATTAAGTAGTGGTACAGCAGAGGACAAAGAGTATGCAGAGTGGTTACTGAAGGTTGGACATGGTTCAATTAATGGTCCAGAAAGCCAAATAAAGCTTGACCCTATTATGAAGTGTGGGGACTCTGTTGACTCCTTGATCTCTGCCATTTATCCAAATCTCAATGTTATTGACTGTGCAGCAGATAATGTTGATTCATGGTTTTCAGAGTGCACTATACTCTGCCCACGAAATGATACTGTTGATGAAACCAATCTCATGTGTTTAAATACATTGAGTGGCAATATCAATACTTATCATAGTGCAGACAAGGCTGTCATAGATGAAGCAGCAGATGGGGATTCTCAGTATCCTGAGGAATTCCTTCACAATATCAATGGTTCTGGCCTGCCACTGTCACAACTACAGTTAAAGATTGGTGCACCAATAATGGTTCTTAGGAATCTTGATCCATCAGCTGGAGTTTGTAATGGAACCCATGCAATCCTTACCTGATGTACAGCAAGAGTACTAGAGGCTAGAATACTGGGTGGAGATAATGCAGGCCAGATTATATTGATTCCACGTATTACACTCAGCCCATCCAATCTTGATTTACCTTTTGTCTTTCAAAGACGCCAGTTTCCTGTGAGGTTAGCATTTGCAATGTCCATCAATAAGTCTCAAGGGCAATCAGTTAAAACAGTTGGGTTGAACCTTCAATCCCCAGTATTTACTCATGGTCAACTCTATGTTGCTCTTTCTCGCTCTACAACAAAGCAAGGAGTCAAAACAATTTTTCCTGAAGGTATGTTATATACTTATAAGTTTGTGTTTTATTTACTCAGAGCAATCTACAGGAAATACAGAGTGCATAACACAGAACATTATCTATCCTGAAGTTTTACTTGATTAGAGTTTAGTGCTGTTAAATTATATTGTATATTTGAATAATGTATTGGCTCAATACAATCAATATTATATGTGTTGTTAAAAGTCACTGTCCCCTGCCCGTGCCGAAGGCACGGGTCAAGCAAAGCTTGTGATTGTCTAATTTTAAGTAATCAAGATTAAGCGCGCCCATCAGGTTTTATAATATAAGAACAACGCCGGGCCGAGATTCTGAATCGCGTTGACGAGGCAAACTCCGGTTTTCATCCGGCGATTATGTATTTTGCACCTATGATAAGAGCTCTTGTGCAAGTACACGGTCTTCTCCGTCTCGACAACGCATGCAAGCACCCCTTGTGCTCATCCTCCTTGAGGATATATCATATCATATCGTTCAAACAATTCTAGGACTTCATATGCAAATTTATCTAATAGTTCTGTGATCCTTGTATCTGCCAATAACGAACGAAATAAAGCCCATGTATCTGAATAATGTGTTGCATATTGTGGAAGCTACGATGCGATTTTCTCCATGAATTTCTCTCTCAGATGATACGCGTTTGCGCATGAGCCTTGACAAGCTTACTACATGGACTTTCTCGATTTCATTGTCCGATCGCGTAAGTCCGACGGTTTTCCATTTGTTATCTACACATTTTCATCGGTGTATCCTCTGGCATTCATCTTAAGTAATGTCGATAGTAAGAGTATGTGAAGAGAAAAACAAATAGTTACTTTTCCCCCCATCTTTAGCCTGATAGGAAGAGTCCCAACTTACCTCTGGAGAGGAGTCTTCCTCTGCCGAACCTCACCTACCTCGGACGTGTTCAACGTATGAGAAGGTATCATGCTGGCGATATGAGACGAGAACTCCGCCCACCCTTGGAGTGAAGCTCCATACTTCACTTCTGTTCTTACTAGGTCCTAGTACATAAGTAAGTAGTGCGGTCAATCTGTTGATGGCATGGTCACGAGAGCCCAATCTTGATAAGTGGCAGGGACGCTGTTTGTCGGAGGACGGAGGACACAGGGAGGCGCGTGTTGTTGAATTTGTAACAATGGGTTTGGCTTTGCCGTGGAGTGGGAGGGGACGGTCCTGGACGGGGTTCAAGAGTACGGGCGCAAGATCTATTCACACAAAAGCCGATCAAGTCTTCTCAGGGGTATATACAAAGCCTAAAATAAGCCGGCGGTATCGTTCCTCGGACTTCGAGCTCAATATCTAATCCATCCATGAAGCTTGAAGGAGATGAAGAAGAGGACACCCGAGGAACCCAATTGAGCAGACTGAAAATTCGGAACCAGAAGGTGAAGTTGACTGGAAAGGAGAAGAGAACTTGCAAGCCGAGCTGTCTGCTGTCTGCCGCAGCGTCGAACAGGTGTAGAAGTGTCATTCTCTCAAATCTGCCGAATTGCAATGGCGAGTTCCAGCGGGAGGAGTGAAGCGCTCAGTGTCTAGACCGACGAATGACTGGCAGAAGGTTCGATATGACCTAAGAGAAGAACGTGTGGACCGTGTGGGTGACTTGAAGATGGGTATAGGGTGAAGCGGATTGACTGGATGTCAGTGTCAGAGGTACATAATTTGGATTTCGGATTTCGGAAAAAAGCTGTATCACAGTCGCACTGATTAGGCTAAATTCAAGTGTTGAAGTGTTTTTTGTTTTATTTTTCTTCTTGTATTTCTACTTGGATGGCGTTACAACTAGCAGTCGTTAGCATGAGATGCGCTAGCACATATATATACATACGAAAACAAAAACAGACGCAAGAACAAAAAAGGAACGTTGTATGCGAAAGTGTAATTCCGGATGGCGGCCATCAACTGAGCCTCGACAGTTTTTCAACAGGCCTTCACTTGCTTGTGTCAAAGAACTGTCACCGAAGCCGTTTATAGAGTCAGTTGCTTTTTTACTGCGCTATTCATGCCCCATCATTTCCCTCGACGAGCCCATACTGGATGTCTCTACCGAACGATGTCTGGTTGCAGATTATCGATTATATCTCCCCTCTGGCTCTACAAGAGCTCTACAGCGTCAATAGCACATTTTTCAATGTTGCTATGGACCAGCGCTATCAACAGATCAGCTTTTCGTATCTCAGTAGAAAGATGATATGGACGTTGGCACGTCTCAAGTGAGTATCAACTGCTGCCGTCTTCTCCTAAGCTGTTGCTTACTACTATCTGTTCATTATAGAGACCCCGCAGTTGCGAAACGTGTCCGAATACTTCATCTATATCCACATTTTGTCAAGGACGCGCTCGATACGATGGATCTATCTTCATCGCAATCTTTGCTATCCAAATTCGGCGAACTCGCTGGCCTTATCCGCGACCAGAAAAAGTTGATTCTGAAGCAAAAACCGCGTCTTCCGCTCAAGTTTAAAACATGCCGCGACCTCATGCAAGTCATGATGGAAATTTTCAGTGGGCTCCCCAATTTAACCGACTATCACGTCCTATGGTGTGGTTTACCGTCAGTTGGTAGCGATCCTGCACTGGTTCTCTCGTCTCCGTTACGACTGAATTTGCGTTGTCTCCGTCTCGAGATCTCTCTCGAAAAGCTCCAGTACATGCTCTTGTCATCTTATACCCAGTCTCTTCCAGATCTTCAAGAGCTAGATCTTTTCATCCGTGTCGAACACCTCAACATGGACCGTTACGATACCATTCTCCTCATGCTTGCTCGTATGATCAGCTCATTACATCCATCGCTTCGCAAGCTCACAGTACAGCTTTGGGAACCGTTCGATCTCTCTCCCCTGTTTGCCGCTATCTCTCATCTTCCTCTGCTCGACAAATTATCCCTATCAATACCCATGAGCTATCCCAACCTAGGTAATCCGGATGGCCTGATTGGCTTTTTGAACGCTCATTCCAACACATTGCGCTCACTGTCTATTCGTGCATCCGAACTAGGAGGTCGCAGTTTGATGATGCACAATGAGCTTCAACTCGGTGCATGGATGGACGAGACCTTTTCCAAGGTTCACCTGTCTTGCATCACCACCCTCGAAATTAGTCTTTACCTAGTCCCTTTTGACTCTGCCCTCCTTTGTGTCAAAACCTTCTCAAGCACACTAACGTCGCTCGTCTTCACCGGCTTACACCTGACTTATGAAGACCTCGACCTTCTAACTGCCGCACTCTCTCGCCGCGACCGCAAACCTCTTCATTACGCCCGAATCGGTCCTTTGAGCCTCAGCCCCCAGCTTGTCGACCTCTTCGCACACAGATTTCCAGAAATGGACAAACTGGAATTACTTGTCAAGTCTATCGTCCCCTTTGACGGCGATGTTCCTATGTTCTGTGGCCGGTCCAATAGCGATCGTGATCAGGATGAAGGTCAAGTTGGGAGGTTCATTGAGGAAATGAAGCATCGGCATTACCCAGGTTGGAAGCTTCACTATTTGGATTTGACCGGTAGTTCCTATCCTAGACTGATGAACGAAGAGCAGTACAAGGGTGTCTTCATGCAATGCGTACCTGCGTTGCGGACGGTTGTGTAATTTCGCTGAGACTTTTACGAGCTCGTTATGTTACCTTGTTTGTCAGAATTATACTTGTTGTAGCATAGTATTTGTGTGTACTACCTCTCGCTACGCTCATCCCTTTTACGTACATGAACAGTAATCTTTCTGCATAAGAGTCGTTGCATTTTCCAATCTAGCACGTATCTAAGATGTCTATAGATGCTACATGATATTCAATTGCAACCAGTGGTCCTACACATTTCGATATTCGAAAGCAGGGCTTCCTGGTTCTGAGCTATCGATGATAGACCTTGTATACCCTGCTTCTCCTTCTTTGGACTGTGCCTCGTCCACGGACAAGATTTCGGCATCGACCAAGTTTAGTGTCTTCTTCAAATATGGCAAAAGTTCCGTGAGAACAGTTTTTTCAGAGAAGGGCAAGGTGCGACGAAAAGCGGCTTGAGCCCCCAATTGAGCCATTCGTTTCTATTTAAACGTTGCAAGATAAGAATGGTAGCGAGGACAAGTGACGAATTCACCTTGAATGCCTGTACGAAAGGCATTGCTAGCTTATTCTTGATCAAACCGCTTTCGGTAAGTTGAGTGCGCACTTTCGCATCATCGACCTTGTCCGCCTCTGGTTCATAAGCATCCTTTATAGCTTGGACACAGCTCTCCTGCCACGCTGGGAAGTTCGTAGCTACATACACCCTTACGCTTTTTGGCTTCTTTGGATCGAATGAGGCTGGAGCGCCCTTCCCTTTGCCTTTATTCTTGTTGAGCATCTTCACCAGTGCTGTCTCAGCGTCTCGGATCATCTTGACTGTTCCACGCATGTATTGCCCAATCTCAATAAGCGTTCTATCAACGGGCTTCTGTGGTGTTGGCCAGCGGGCGAGTTGGATGGATGTAGGTTTCTTCAGAATTTCGAGATAAATGTGCTCAGAAAAGTGGGGAGCAATGGGCGTAGCCAGAAGAGCAGAAATTTTGACCCAGTAGCGGACCAAATCGGAATGCATACCGACATCGGAGGTGACTTCTCGGTACCAATCACGTGCACTCTGGAGTTCGTAGAAGCCGAACTTGAGAGAGTCTTTAAAATTGAGTCTGAATTTCATGTGAGTTCAGATCTACGAAAAGCCGCAAAAACTCACGCATCATAGTGAGTTTGAGTGGTGTTGATGAGGTCGTTGATCTCATTTTCAAAGACTTCATCGTGGTAGTTCCGCGGCCCATGCCGTAGGTTGGGCTCATCTCTAATCATTTCCTAGTAACATGTAAAGGGCATGCAGGTTGAGAACTTAGAATCAGAACTCACTTCACACCAGCCTAACAAAGTGTGAACACGTAAAATGTTGGCGTTCCCGTTCTTCTCGTCGAAATTGGCATCTTCAATACCATCACCAGCATCAGCCAATGCAAGGCGACATGCATCAGCACCGAACTTATTCACAGCGTCCCGGAGAGTCAAAAAATTGCCTGTACTTTTCGACATCTTCGTACCGTTCAACATTAGATGCCCATTGGTACGGATACTTATCGGCCACTTATCCTGAGGGAAAATGGCGACATGGTTATACAAGGCGAAGGTCAAGTGATTGTTGATTAGATCCTTTCCAGACGAGCGAATGTCGAATGGGTAGAAGTAGTTGAATTCATGCTTCAGAGCGTCGGCTTTTTCCCGTGGTAGTGGGTCGGATGAAGGCCAGGGTCCGTCGCAAAAAACGTATTCCCAGACTTCGTCAGTCATTTGGGCTGCTGTTATCCCAAGCGGTCCAGGGTTAGAGCCGTCGATGCTGTTCTCTGGGGATGAACATCAATGAAGGAAGAGGGGCCGACAGGTTCAAAGCATACCATGTAAGAGCTGCGACACGGTATAATATGCCATATAAATCGTGGAGTCGCTCAAAGACTCGACCAAGTATTGAGGATCCCAAGGCATATCTGAGCCCAGCCCATAAGTTCGTGCACAAGCCCACTGGTTCAGCCAAGCCAAAGTTTTCGCAAATGCATTACGGGTTTCGGGTCCATAGAGTTCCATTGAAGCGACGTGCCTAACGATATTGAGCAATTAGGATTTCAAGCGCAGAAACCGACTCACTTTTCTACCTGCGATCTCCATGCTGGTTCACCATAATCCAAATACCATTGATCCATCAAGGCGACGATACACTCGTCTCCACTTCGAGAGGTGACTATTCCTTCCGGTTCCGCGTACGCGAACGCCAGACCCGCTTGAATCATACTTTCTCGCACTTTAGGCTTCGCGTCTTGAACAGATTGGCCTTTAAATTCTCCAACCAACATTGTGCCATTGTAGAACCCTTCTTTATACGCGATCTCCTTTGCTTCTGCGAGCTGCTTTGTATCTTTCTGAGATTGGATCTTCAACTGCTTCACGATGGCAGGAGCAGTGAGATCACCGTAAGTTGGAGTAGAAATGACAGGAACAGGGTCGATGGCTGCCCAAGATGAGTCGATCTTGTAAAATTCGGCTTTCTTGCGAAGATCTGTCAGAGTTTGGAAGTCGTCTGGCGAGTCGGAGGGAACAGATGTAACGACACCGGTACCCTGTACAGAAGGTCAATTCAGATGACTCTCAGAGATCGGGTTTATTACAGACCTTTGTTGCGAGAACATTGTCCATAGGCAGTACGTACACCTCGGGGTTGATGGAGAAAGGGGCTCGAATTTTGGTGCCGACAAGTTTTGAGCCATCAATCTCCAGCAGCTGGTCAATAGTTCCTCGGGGATCAGTCACACCTTGGAAGGCCATGTTTCGAGCAGCACGATATGTGCATAGGTAAGCCTCTTTATTGCTGACAGCGAAGACACCGTATTTGATGGAAGTACCGACAAAGCAGTTGGTTTGACCGTACCTGTAAAGAGAAAATTTGCTCAGAACAATGTGTAAGTGCGTATGATTGAAATCCCGACATAGTTTCTGGTCGCAATGTAGCAGCGACCATGAAGACCTTCCGGGTACCAACTTTTCCTTCTATTAGGCTTTTTGAAGCCGTACTCCATTCGACAACTTCTGATTTGATAGCGGTATATTCCTGTGGCCCGATACCTTCTCCGTCCTGTCGATCGTGGTCCATACACGGCTGGCCATCCTTGGGACTGTAGATTGTGTACCGTTCACCAAATTTGATTTTGCCCATTTTGTACAGCTTGTTAACTTGCCAGCGAACAAAGGCATCGTAATAGGGATTCGCTCTTGTGGTCAAAAACTTCCGTCTCCAGTCAATTCGGCTACCAAACGCGGTATGGTCTTCCTAAAGGAAGAAGAATTGTGCATATTAGGCATCACATCATAAAGCCTCATAATAAGACCCACTATGGCGATCGGAGGAAAGTGGACTAGCCAGTGCATAGGATCTGCGAATTTCTTGATTTCTGAACGAGGTACACCAATTGACAACAAAATCTGGAACTGGTATTTGTGGCCTGACGACTTTGCTGTAAGCTTCCCCTTCTTCCCTCTCGATTTGTCTATAGCAGCTGCATCACCGGATTCAGCCGATGTAACATCCTCCGTCTCTACTTGTAGTGTCATCTCTGCCTGAACGCGCTCAAAGTCTTCGAAGTCTTCTCCAAACATTTCTATCTCCCGAACAAGCTTATCGGCTGAAGCCTAAAAACGAGTTAATTGAGCAAATTACGGCGGACTTCCAACACACACTTTGATAGGTAGACCCGTTACATGGAAGCCATGAGGAAACAAAACCCGCTTGCCTAGCATTCTTTGATATCCTGCGGCAAATTCGATCTTCGAAATTGTGAAAGCATGCCCCAGGTGAAGGCTGCCATTCATGTAGGGATAGGGAAAGTTTCCGAACCACTTGGGATATTTCTGCATTGCCTCCGTCTTGGACAAACCTTGAAGCTGAGATGGAGACGGCGCGTTAACTTCGAAGAGATGTTGTGAAGCCCATTGCTTCTGGTATTTTGTTTCTAGGGCCTTCAAGTAGTCACGTTTGCCTGTCTGGATTTATCGATTTAAGAAAAGCCAGGAAGGTATTCGAGTGCATGACAGACCTGGGCCAGCTCAATAGTTTGCGCCGCTTCAGCAGGTTGTGCCATTCTCGTTAAAAATCTGCGTATCAAGGATGATAATGTACAAGGGGCCGACAAAAGTCGAGAATGACGGGAAAGAACAAGAATTTTGACGGCTTATTTGCGCTATCGATCCTGCCCAAAAATTTCTGCTAGAACGATGCGGCACTCAACGCGTGACATGGTCCCAGCTATGACCCTAACCCCAACCGCGTGATACGTCTTCATTGTTGTAACAGGAAATTCGTTAGTTATCTGTCCCATCTCTCTCTTCTACGATCAGTCGCTACCCCAATTACAGATCAAAAAAACGGACACTCTTTCTCCAGGATGTCTCTTAAAGTTCCCAAAGCGAACAACATCCAATTATTCAAAGATGGATACAAAGTACACAGTTCATTCCGTTCTTGATAACTACAGGATCATAAATTCTCGTGTTCTGGTTTCTAGTATCTTCAAGGAATCGACGAAGCAGTGCTCCGTAACATCCAAGCTGTGAACGAACTTTCTGATCTTGTCAGGACCAGTTTTGGCCCTAATGGCGCGTCTTTCCCCTTCGTTCATGTCTTGTTTCGGTTTATGATGTCTTTTTTTTCTCTTCCTCAAATACAGGCAGGAACAAACTTCTCATCAACCATCTTGGACGACTATTTGTGACATCCGATGCAGCAACGATCATCCGCGAGGTTGAAGTTGTACATCCTGCCGCAAAACTTCTGGTAATGGCTTCGCAGGCACAAGAAGCTGAGGTGTATATCTATAGTTCAGCAACGGCCATGATCATGACTAATTGTCTGATAATAGATGGGCGACGCGACAAACACTGTCCTAATTCTTGCTGGGGAATTGCTAAAAAAGTCCGAGCAGCTGTTAGTCATGGGATTACATCCGTCTGAAGTCATCAAAGGTTATGAGCTTGCATGTACGAAAGCCTTAGAAGAACTCGAAAGTGAGTTCTCATATTCATAGCTAATGTCATTGAACTTACGTCTCTTGTTGATCAGAACTATCTACATTTTCCCTCCCGTCTCCGCTCACATCTTCTTCTCTTGCTTCGGCACTGAAGCCTGCAATTGCTTCGAAACAATACGGATCTGAAGACACGCTGTCCGCTCTCGTAGCAGAAGCTGCATTAGCTGTAATGCCGTCCAATCCGAAAAACTTCAACGTTGATAACGTACGGGTTGTCAAAATAATGGGTGGTGGTCTAAGCGCAAGTCGGGTAGTGCAGGGTATGGTGTTTGGTCGAGAACCAGAAAGTTTGTCTGAAATTCATCTGCTGAAGTCACTCCTTGATCTTTGGTCTTTCCTCCAGCTATGCTTAAGAAAGTGACGAAAGCTAAAGTTGCGGTCTTCACTTCGGCACTCGATATTGCTCAGACGGAAACGAAGGGCACAGTCCTCTTGAAAAATGCGGACGAGATGCTGAATTTTACAAGAGGAGAAGAACAGCATTTGGAGAAAGTAAACGCTTCTCATTCTCGTTTATCTGGACATGCTCTTACCCGTTTTCAGATTTTTAAAGAAATTGCAGATTCTGGCGTCAAGGTCATCATCGCTGGATCCTCAGTTGGAGAACTTGCGCTGCACTATCTCAACCGCTTTAATATCGCCGTTCTCAAAGTCCTTTCAAAATTCGACTTGAGGAGAGTGTGTCGGGTAGTCAACGCGACACCTCTTGCACGAATCGGCGCCCCAACGCCCGAAGAGGCAGGCTTCGTCGATGTCTTTGAAACTGTTGAGATCGGGGGTGATAGAGTGACTGTCCTGCGACAGCTTTCCCCGAGTGAACCAGGTTTCGATCCCACTTCCGGGGGCGAAAAAACCCGCACGGCCACCATCGTCTTACGCGGTGCTACAGCAAATCATCTAGACGACTTGGAACGAGCGATTGACGACGGTGTCAATGTTATTAAAGCATTGCTCAAGGATCCCAAGATGGTACCTGGTGCTGGAGCGACTGAGATGGAGCTTGCAAAGAAAATTGAGTCTTATGGCGGTGGATTGAAAGGATTAGCACAGCATGCGGTGAAGAAGTACTCGAGTGCTCTGGAAATTATTCCCAGGCAGCTCGCAGAGAATGCACTCGGTGGAGCAATGGCCAACGAAGTCGTAAGTAGACTTTGGGCTAGACATGAAGAAAAGGATGGCGCACAGTGGGGTGTTGATGTCGAGGTTCGTTTATATTACTTCCCTGTTCTGATCTTCTACTTTTTGACTTTCTTCCTAATAGGCGGAGACCGATGGTACAATCAAGGCTTCTGAGCATGAAGTCTATGATTCTCTGGCTGCCAAATCCTGGGCGATACGTCTGGCGACGGAGGCTGCTGTGTCGGTCTTGAGTGTAGATAGTATCATAATGAGTAAACCTGCGGGTGGTCCGAAAATCCCCCAACAATCGGGGAATTGGGATGAAGATGATTAGTTATAGAACTTACATGTACTCTATTGTGAAAACATCTTATATACGACTTTTCAGCGAATGGTTTTCTTTCTGGACTGGGAAAGTGCTACAAAAACGGCCGACAATGAGCAGTCTGTTGAAGGGTAACTTGGCACAGTTGATGTTGCACACTTATTGCAGCAATGGCTGTAGATAATAGAGTGTACCCCCGTCAGAAACACTGCTGTTGTAATCTGTATACAAAGGTAGTGTTGTACTATTTATTAACCTTGCAAACTCCTCAGTACTCCAATAGACATTAACAGTGAATATTAATTTGGTTCCTTCTCATTATAGTAGGAATACATGAATGTTTGGTCTTGTATGTACTAAAAACACATGAGGTGTGATAATAGATGTCCACAATTGTGTCCTCCTATAAGAAATGAAAATGTAACTGAAGTCATAAGTGAAGTGCTATGAAAACATCTTTTTTCTATTATTCTTTTCTTTTTCTTTTTCTTTTTCTTTTTCTTTTTCTTTTTCTTTTTCTTTTTCTTTTTCTTTTTCTTTTTCTTTTTCTTTTTCTTTTTCTTTTTCTTTTTCTTTTTCTTTTTCTTTTTCTTTTAATATTCCTTTACCTAATCACCCTGGTGTTATATCTGTGCAAAGCTAAGTCCTTATGAAGCTTCATGATTGTTTCCTTCCCTTAAATATATCACTTACATCCCTCCACCACTATGTATTTCCTTTGTGAAGTATTCCTTCATTATCTTTCCTCATCTTGTTAAAGGGTAACTTGGCACAGTTGATGTTGCACATTTATTGCAGCAAAAACTGTAAACAATAGAGTGTACTGTTATATCCATGCAAAGCTAAGTCCTAATGAGGCTTTGCAATCCATTCCACTACTTAGGTATATCACTTATATCTTTTTATCACTATGCATTTACTTCACAAAGGATTTCCAAGGTGAAGCATTCTGTTATGATCATGCACAAATGGATCATCAGGAATGATCGCAGGATGATCACGGGAAATACGAAGGAAAATACTTCGTGAGGTAAAATGATCCTAGACAAAGTAGTTGGACCTTGACTCCACTATTAGTAGAGTCCTCGACACTTCGCGTGTCCACAAGAGAAGAAAGGTAAATGTGTTCCATTCGCAATGACTATCGCGGAACATACTGACAGTGAAGATGTTAAAACGATGATACAGATAGATGATTAATTGGTATCACTATCGAAGTGTTATCAAGGTTGATATTTAAACTAAGGAACTACCTATTCGATACTGTGGCTTTATACTAAAGGTAAGTGTTATATCTATGCAAGCTAAGTCTTTACGAAGCTTCGCGATCCATTCCGCTACTTAGATATTACTTATATCTTTTTACTACTACGCAATTACTTCACGAAGGACTTCCGATGCGAAGCAATTACTCATTATCTCTTATCATCATTATCGGATTTACACTATCCCTTTTATATCTCTTCCTTTGTTCTTGACTTACGAGCTAACCCATTCGGGCATGGCATCGCTTCGTGATCCTGACTTACCTTTAGTATAAAGCTACGGTATCGAATAGGTAGTTCTTGAGTTTAAATATCAACCTTGATAGCACTTCAATAGTGATACCAATTAATCACCTATCTGTATCATCATTTTAACACTCTCGCTGTCAGTACGTTCCGCGATAGTCATTGCAAACGGAAAACATTTACCTTTCTTCTCTTGCGGACATGTGAAGTGTCGAGGACTCTACTAATAGTGGAGTCAAGGTCTGACTACTTTGTCTAGGATCATTTTACCTTGCAAAGTATTTCACTTTGTATTTTCCCGCAATCATCCCGCAATCATTCCTGACGATCCCTTTGTGCATGATCATAACAGTAAGTCAGGATCGCGAAGCAATGCCATGCCCGAATTGGTTAGCTTGTAAGTAAAGAACAAAGGAAAGGATATAAAAGCAATAGTGTGACTCCGATAAGAATGATAAGAGATAAAGAGTAATTACTTCGCGTCGGAATTCCTTCGCGAAGTAATTGCATAGTGGTAAAAGAATATAAGTAATATCTAAGTAGCAGAATGCTTTGCGAGGCTTCGGAAAGACTTAGCTTGCATAAATATAACACATTCCTTCATTATCTTTTCTCATCCTTATCAGATCCATACTATCCCTTTTATATCCCTTCCTTTGTTCTTTACTTATGAGCTAACCCATTTGGGACTGGCATTGCTTCGCAATCCTGATTTATCTATAGTATAAAGCTGTGATATTGAATAGGTAGTCCTTCAGTTTAAATATCTGTTGTGACATGCTACACAGGGTACAGTACTTACTTCATTTTTCCTACATTTCCTCCTTTCTCTATCTTCGTTATTGTTCAGATTCTTCTACTTCCTTCCATATCCTCCTAGTTTCTTCTATCACATTCCAGATACTTCTATTGGTTTCTGGCGCTGTCACTTACTCATCCGGACACCCATATATATAGTACAATAGTTGACACCTAGTTCCCCATCTTGACCTCTTGGTCTTTGGAACTAGGTTAGTACCTGTATCTTCATTTACACTCAATATACTTACTTAGTCTTTGGAACTAGTTTTCCTTGTGCGACCCTAGTGATTGGCCCTTGTGCTATCACTGTTGTCTTGATCATTATATCTTTCAGCCTTTGTGTGTGGTGCTAGCCCCACTCCTCACCTTGGCTTGTGCTTGAGCCTGTGCATTCCTCTGTGCTTTCTCCCCTTGTCACCACATTGACGAAGGCACATACATTCCGCCTATTTGCAGACAAGATGTGCTCATCAGTCTTGTACAGTTTTGGTGACGGTAATGGTGAAAGACATGTCAAGGAGTAATGAGGACTTAGGAAAAACAGAGGAAAATGCCTCGTTTTATACTCGTTCTTCATTGAGGGCAGGTTCGACTTCAAATTTTTCATTTTACCTTAATCATAAATCATGTGGCATTTTGAAAATTTTTACTTTTCCTTTTTACTTTTTCATTCTGTCTAATTTTAGATTTGTTAATCATTCAAAATTGTGTAGGCTTTCGAGGGCATAAGCCTAAGAGGGGGATACTGTTATATATATGCAAGCTAAGTCTTTACAAGGCTTCGTGATCCATTCCACTACTTAGATATGTCACTTATATCCTGTTACCACTATGCAATTACTTCGCAAAGGATTTCCAATGTGAAGCATTTACTCTATGCTGTCGCTTACTCATCTAGACACTTGTATATATAGTACAGTAGTTGACACCTAGTTCCCCATCTTGACCTCTTGGTCTTTGGAACTAGGTTAGTGCTCGTATCATTGTTTACATTCAATATACTTACTTGGTCTTTGGAACTAGTTTTCCTTGTGTGACCCTAGCAATTGGCCCTTGCGCTATTGCTGTTGTCTTGAGCACTATCTTTTTCAGTCTTTGTGTGTGGTGCTAGCCCCACTCCTCACCTCGGCTTGTGCTTGCACCTGTGCTTTCCTCGGTGCTTTTTCCCTTCATCACTACACTATCCCTTTTATTGTTAAGATCTAACAATCTGACACTCCTCTGATGAAACATGTTTATAACTATCCAAGAGTCCCAAAAAGGCATAATGTAAGACCACGAGGCAAAAGTAAGTCCTCCAGGCAAAGTTGTAAGACCTCAGTAGTTGGGACATGTGACTTGGCTCTAGTGCTATAAACCTCTGTGTTCATTAATTGTACCCATGGCCGGATAGCTCAGTGGTTAGAGCATCTTGGGATTTCACCAGTGGTCCTGGGTTCAATCCCCAGTCTGGTCACTTTGTTTGTCATCATGACTTTAACATTTATATCCTTTCCTTGGTTCTTTACTTACAAGCTAACCCATGCGGGCATGGCATTGCTTTGCAATCCTGACTTACCTTTAGTATAAAGCTACAGTATTGAATAGGTAGTTTGTTAAGTCCGTGCACCGGAAGGAAATAGATCAAGGTTCCGGAGCTCTGTTCAAAGCTTCGAAGTCCGGAAACTATAGTAACAGCAAATTGAAGTAATGGAAAGGCTACACAGGCCTTGGGAAGTGATGGGACTTCAGCGAAGCCTTCAGCAATGCTCCCTACATGCTATCTGGGTGTCCCTGCGAAGTGCAAAGAAGAATGAAGTTCCGGAGCATCGGAAGCTTCCGATCGATTGATCCGGACGTGATTAAGTGTAATAGATAAGGAGTATAGAAGGTAACTTTTATTTCAAGCTGGGGAACCAAACTAAACAAGTTGACCTAAGTACTAAACTGCCTAATTGTTAAATAAAAGACAATAAGTGAGAAGGATTCGGAATAATACAATAACGGTGTTTTCCAAGAGCCGACAGGCGTGGGAATGCATCGGTCATGACGACTGTGTATCATGTGATGTATCCAAGGTTGTTCCGAAGTTATTGAGCCAAGGAACGGAGTATGAAATTGACCAAGATTCAAGTTGAACTTGGTAACAAACACAAAATGAATCAGAAGGATGATTGATTGACCGGAAGATCGGCCAGAATGCCGGAATGTTCATATAGTGATTGATGACCTCGGAAATCATCCGGAAAGCATAGTGGAGCTTGGCATATATATAACATAGTTCCTTAGTTTAAATATCAACCTTGATAGCACTTTGATAGTAATACCATTTAATCATCTATCCATATCATCATTTTAACATCCATTCTGTCAGTACATTCAGCAAAGGTCATCTGTTAATTGTAGTGATAGAACACTTCCTACATAGTTAGTTTACATATAAAGTACATACATTACTTATAACATTACTTACACTTTCATTTCTTCATTTTTCAGAGTCCTTTTCATTTCTTATAGGAGCGCACAATTGTGGACACCTATTATCACGCCTCATGCATTTCTAGTACATACAAGACCAAACAAACCTGTATTCCTACTATAGTTAGAAGGAACCAAATCAATATTCACTATTAGTGTCTATTGGAGTACTGAGGAGTCTGCAAGGTCAATAGTACAACACTACCCTTGTACATAGACTACAACAGCAGTGTTTCTGACAGGGGTACACTCTATTGTCTACAGCCTTAGCTGCAATAAGTGTGCAACATCAACTGTGCCAAGTTACCCTTCAACATCATCATGAATGGAACACATTTACCTTTCTTCTCTATTGGACATGTGAAGTGTTGAGGACTCTACTAATAGTGGAGTCAAGGTCTGACTACCTAGTCTTAGTATCATTCTTACCTCACTGTTATGATCATGCACTAATGGATCATTGGAATTGGGTTGCGGGGTTAATCATGGGAAACAGCGAAGAGAATTACTTTGTGAGGTAAAATGATCCTGACTAGGTAGTCAGACCTTGACTCCACTATTAGTAGCGTTCTCAACACTTTGTGTGTCCGATATTTAACAAAAGGAAATGTGTTCTGTTCATGATGACCATCACGGAATGTACTGACAGTAGGGATGTTAAAATGATGATATGGATAGATGATTAATTGGTATCACTATTGAAGTGCTATCAAGGTTGATATTTAAACTAAGGAACTACCTATCCGATGCCATAGCTTTATACTAAGATAAGTCAAGATTGTGAAGCAATGCCATGCCCGAATGGGTTAGCTTGTAAGTAAAGAACAAATGAAGGGATATAAAAGGGATAGTGTAAATCTGATAAGAATGATAAGAGATAAAGAGTAATTGCTTCACGTCGGAATTCCTTTGCGAAGTAATTGCATAGTGGTAAAAGGATATAAGTAATATCTAAGTAGCAGAATGCTTCGCGAAGGTTCATAAAGACTTAGCTTGCATAAATATAACAGGATCGCGAATGTCATATGTATGTAAATCAAGTTATTCCACAATTCCGTGATCCATTTACCTACTTTGTGAAGAGTTCCTAAGCTCAGAAATCCTTTGTTATCTTTCCTCATTGTTATCAGATGAATACTATACTTATTATATCCCTTCCTTTGTTCTTTACACTACAAGCTAGTCTATTCAGAGTTAGTATTGCTTTGTGATGCTTATGTAATGTATAGTATAAAGCTATGATATTGAATAGGTAGTTCTGTAGTTTTAATATTGACTTAGATCTGCTTCTCTTTGTATTATCAATGTTCACTCTCCGTGATTGTTATATCTGTGCAAAGCTAAGTCCTTACCAAGCTTCATGATCCTTTCCACACCTTAGGTATGTTAAAGTCATGATGACAAACAAAGTGACCAGACTGGGGATTGAACCCAGGACCACTGGTGAAATCTCAAGATGCTCTAACCACTGAGCTATCCAGCCATGGGTACAATTAATGAACTCAGAGGTTTATAGCACCAGAGCCAAGTCACATGTCCCAACTACTGAGGTCTTACAACTTTGCCTGGAGGACTTACTTTTGCCTCGTGGTCTTACATTATGCCTTTTGGGACTCTTGGATAGTTATAAACATGTTTCATCAGAGGAGTGTCAGATTGTTAGATCTTAACAAAACGATCCTAGACAAAGTAGTCAGACCTTGACTCCACTATTAGTAGAGTCCTCGACACTTCGCGTGTCCACAAGAGAAGAAAGATAAATGTGTTCCATTCGCAATGACTATCGCGGAACGTACTGACAGCGAGGATGTTAAAACGATGATACAGATAGATGATTAATTGGTATCACTATTGAAGTGCTATTAAGGTTGATATTTAAACTAAGGAACTACCTATTCGATACCGTAGCTTTATACTAAAGGTAAGTCAGGATCATGAAGTGATGCCATGCCCGAATTGGTTAGCTTGTAAGTAAAGAACAAAGGAAAGGATATAAAAGGAATAGTGTGAATCCGATAAGAATGATAAGAGATAAAGAGTAATTGCTTCACGTCGGAATTCCTTCGCGAAGTAATTGCATAGTGGTAAAAGGATATAAGTAATATCTAAGTAGCAGAATGCTTCGTGAAGCTTCGGAAAGACTTAGCTTGCATAAATATAACAGTATCCCCCTCTTAGGCTTTCGCCCTCGAAAGCCTACGCGATTGGTAACGATTGACGAATCTAAAATTAGATAGAATGGAAAAGTAAAAAAGAAAATTAAATTTTCAAAGTGCCACGCAAGTTATGATTGAGGTAAACGAAAAATTTGAAGTCGAACCTGCCCTCAACTACAAATGCATATAAAACGCGAGGGTTTTCTCTGTTTTTCCGTAAGTCCTCATCACTCCACAATGTCTTTCACCGTCACCGCCACTGAAACCGTGCAAGAACGACGGGCGCGCCTTGTTCGCAAACAGGCGGAATAAGCCCGCCTTTGTCAGCTCGAGATCGCTGCACAGGAGGCCGCCTTTGAGGAGGAGATGGTGAGGTTGGAGGAAGAAGCTGCTCATGAGGCGGAGCGCAAGGCAGAGGAGAAGAGACTCGAGGAAGAGAGACAGCTCGAGGAGGAGAAACAGGCCATGAAAGCTTGTCTTTGTTGTGTTACGCAAGGTAACACAATCAACTGCATCACGCAACCTGGGAAGCCTCGTACCCAGGCCTGCCTCCGCTGTCATCAGCAACGACAACAGTGTAGTTGGTCCAGTGAGAATGCTGCTCGAAGGTCGCGGAGGAAAAAACTGAGGGTAGATGAAGATGGTTTATATCAAGGTCCCGCGAAGCACGTCACGGAGAGGAGAGTTGTAGGTATTGATATGGGGGAAAAGTTAGATTTGATCGCAGGGCAAAATGAAGCCCTGTCGAGGCAAATGAGTGCCTTGCTCAGGTTCGCGAGTCGAACAGCCTTCGCGATGGAGGAACTTGTTCACATTGTGCAGCAAACTCCCATTGATGAAGTACTGGAGGACAATAAGGACGAGGAAGAGAAGGAAGAAGACAAAGAAGACGAGGAAGAGAAAAAGAGAAGAAAGATTCGCAAAGGGAAACAATGCGCAATGTGATTCCCGCGAAGGGTTATAATAGTTTTTGGACTTGTAAATAGTTTTTATCTAATTTTGTAATAGTTGCTTTATTGGTTTTTTGTTGTCTGTTGTTTTTGGTTTTTGTTTGTTTTTGTTTTGTTTAATTTTAGAAGTTTTTTGCCTTTTTTGGTGGTTTTGGATCATAAGGGTTTTGTTTTAGTAATAAGTGTAAGGAGTTAAGATTTGTTCCGCGAGGAAGGAATCACGATGGTTGTAGAAGGAAGAGAATGTGAGAAGTAAGGATTCGTTCCGCGAGGAAGAATCACGATGGTTTCGGAAGGAAGGAAATGTGAGAGTTAGAAGGTAGCTCCGCGAAGGATGGATCGCGGAACTCCTTGACGTGAAGGTTTGAAATTTAGTAGGTAATGTAATATGTAGTATGGAATGTAATGGTGATGGATCATGAAGGTTTTGCGATGAGTTGTTGAACTAGTAGAATAAAAAATTAGTATTTCCAATGAATGAAATAGTAAGAATAAGTGGTCGTTGATCATACTGGTCCAGGTTTGTGAGGGTAACGAAGATGGAAAGCTGGCACCAGCTCGTCTGCGTGAATTTCATTCATGGCAACCCAGGAAAACTCTTCATCTGTACCTTTGTATCCTGCCCACCGGATGTAATACCGTAGTGGACATTTCTTGTATTGATGATCCAATTTCGAATCTAATACCTCCACGACGTTGTATTCCTCTTTGCCCTCCACTTCCACCAGAGGTGGAGGAGTTTGTTTGCGATGTGGAATCGAGTTCAGAGTATATGGTTCGAGTTGGGATACATGGAAAACTGGGTGGATATGACTGAGGTAGGAAGGGAGTTGTAACTTGTACGAGAGAGTCCCTACGTGCTCAAGAACTTTGAATGGTCCGAGATACTTCTCAGAGAACTTCGCGGTAGGTCGAGTGGTTTTAATGTGCTTCGCTAATACAAATACCTGTGAATCAATGGGAAAATCTGGGTGAGTAATACATTTTCTGTCTGCTTGCTCTTTGTATCGAGCTTGCGCATTACTAATTTCTTCATGGAGGAAAGAATGAATCTCATCTAAATTCGTCGCAAAGTCAATTGCATGATCGGAACGGATGTCGATTTCAGGTTTCACTGTAATGTTAGGGTGATAACCTTTATTTGCAAAGAATGGAGTAATACCAGTGGATGTGTTAGGAGCATTGTTGTACGTAAATTCCGTGATAGGCAGAAGCTTTGCCCAATCGTCCTGTTGATACACACAATACATACAAATGTATTGTTCCAGAGTCTGGTTAACTCATTCCGTTTGTCCATCCCCCTCAGGATGATATCCCAAGGTGAAGTGTAGTTTGATCGAGAGAGCTTTCCCTAAAGCGCGAAAGAAAGCTGAAACAAATTCCGAGCCTCGATCAGAAGTGACGTGACTAGGAACTCCATGGTTCGAGAAAACGTGATGGACGAACAGTTCCGTGAGCTCTTTGGATGTTATTTTGTCGTGTGTCGTGATGAAAATGCCTTGTTTCGAGGCTCAATGCACAAGTACCAAAATAGCTGTATGTCCTTTAGAGTCCAGTAATTGTTCAATGAAGTCCATCGATATGGAATCCCAAGGTCGGACGGGAACTGGAAGTGGTTTAAGTAGACCATAAGGTCTATGTCGACGAGGTTTGTTGCGTCCGCAAACTGTACATGAATTAATATAATCGTGAACGAATTCGCGAACCTTTGGCCAAGTATACTGTCGTCAAATAGCTTCTAGAGTCCGGTTTCGACCAAAATGACCTGAAAGTGGGTGGTCGTGAAAATAGCGTAGAATTTGAAGTCGTAAATTAGAAGTGTTAGGAATGTAAATGTGATCATCAAGTCGTAACAATCCATCAGACCCTAATGTCCAATGAGTGTTTGTACCATCCTTCATGAACTTCAATCCCGCAATTGATTCTGGATCCAGTTCGATTGAATCACGAATAGTGGAATGGAGTGCGCCTATATCCATGATGATGGAGGCGCGAAGTGCCAGTCCTTCTAGGAATGTAGCTCGAAGAGAAGTAGTTAGTTGTTCATTAGTGAAAATAGGTCTGAAATTATGTGGGTTATCTTGCGCGTAGCCAATATCCCCCTCTTTTGGGTAGACGTCCCAGCGTCTAGTCATTGAATCAGGTTTTTTACCTAACTTACCTGGTCTGAACTGGATCACCATGATAAATTGATGCAGATACTCTGACCAACGAACTTGTCATCATGTAAGGATTTTTGACATGGAGAAGTACTCGAGATTCTTGTGATCAGTGATGACGTCAATAGGATCTCCCGATCCCTCAAGGTAATGTCGCCAGCCTTTGAATGCTTCGAAGATTGCAAGAAGCTCCTTATTGTGAGTGTTGTAGTTGAGTTCTGCAGCTCGAAAAGTCCTCGAGAGGAACACGATGGGGTGAATTTCTCCATCAGGTAGTAGGATCGAGAGGATCACAGCTAATGCATAGTCCGAGGCATCTGTTTCCACAATTAGATGTCGGTTTGGTTCCCAATGTGCCAGAATTGGAGTGTGAGTGAAGCTGTATTTGAGCTTCTCGAAGGCTTCCTGGCAGTCGGTATTCCAGTTCCAAGGTGTATCCTTTTGTGTAAGTCGTGTCATCGGGACTACAATATGTCAGCGACTCGCTAGCTCTCACAAGAGACAACCAGGCGTCACACGATAGACGATGAGCAAGAGGACAAAAAAGCAAAAGAGGATGGATAAAACAACCCAACTACAAGTCTAGCTACCGAGGAGAATAGACGAGAATAGAGCTAAGGAATATAACTACAAAATACTAAGTCTTATATACTAATGGGATATGAAGCCATGAGAGACATCTCACGCCGTAACCGTGAGGATCTACAATAAGAGTTGCTCATATCCATAAGTAAAGCTGTAGGTATTAGGTGAGTAAACAATAAGGCAATATGAAAAGAAGCATGGAGGCGGAACAATAATGACGTCGTCCTGTCAATGAGCTGACAGGCACGAGAGATTCGCACCTAAGTGAAACGACAATGCGAGAACAATAAGGTTGACGCATGTAACCTAAATGATAATGAAAATATAACAAGCGCTAGTGTAAGCGCTTTGACGATTAGGTAAGTAAATAAAAGAAAAGGAAAAGAATAATAAAAGAAAAGAATAATGAAAAAGATTGTTTCATGACACAATATCGCTATAATTATAAATAAATCGATGATAGAAATTAGCAAATCCAAGAAAAGACTGGACGTCTTTGACTTTCCAAGGTACCGGCCAGTCAATGATAGCTTTTACTTTGTCTTTCGACATCGTTAAGCCCTCCGGAGAAAGAATATACCCAAGATACTCTACCGTATCGATCTCCCATTCGCATTTTGCGATGTTTGCATAGAGTCGATGTTTACGAAGACGACTAGGAACCTCGTGATGTAATGTCTCGTTGTTGGAGTAGATAAGTATATCATCAAGATAGACAATAACATAAACATCTAAAAGATCAGCGTGTCATGAAGTGAGCCCCCCCCCCCCCCCTATCATTTTCCTTTCTTTACGATACACCATCCAAGCCCTCCTACCTACAATAATCATTCCGGAACATTCCATTCCATTCTATTAGTTCCGTTCCATTCCTTGTGCCTGAGCTATACAGTATTATCTCATAGTTCCCACGCTCCACCTTGTATATATAAGCCAGCCCCCACAACCTGGTCCCTTATCTTGACCTCTTTGTCGTTGGGACCAGGTATGTCTTTAACTTACTTACTTGTATTTATTATCAATATAACTTTGTCGTTGGGACCAGTTGTCCGCTCCCGCCTAAGTCTCCGCTCCGCTCCGCCACCGTCGTCACCTCTTTGTGACATTAGGTCAAGATCCCTTACTGCACTGATAGCCTACCGATTAGGTTATCCTTGCAGGCTCCGCTTCCACCACGTCTACAGACACCTCCGCACCAAGCCTGCCCGCCCAAGCTATCGACTGCTCTGTCTACCCACACGCTTTTGATACTAAAGACCAAACCCACATCCACCGCAGCAAAAGCAGCTCCTGGGCTGATTGCAGTTCTCAACCCTGTCCGAACGCTGCTGCCAACTCCATCAGTGAAGAGGAGAACCTTTCCGACGGTACCGTGATCACACCCATCCTTATCCCTACTCCCACTGCACCCCCATCCATTATGTCGACCTCTGAAGTCAACACAAATCAGCTCATGGCACAGCTTATCGAGCAGGTGACTCAGCTCACAGCCAACCTTCACAGAGCTGCAGCCAAGTCGAGCATGAATAAACCCGAGCTCTTCAAAGGCTCGAGTAGTGCGGAAGCCCGTCGCTTCATTGCTCAGTATCAGAGCTGGGCAGTGGAACAACCGGATTTGAAGGACAACGAAGGGAAACTGATTAAGGCGGCTCTAGGATTCTTCTCGGGAAAGGCTGCTGATTGGGCCACCCCATACCTCTTGGAATTCAGTCATCACCAACAACCGTTTAATGGACGATGGGAAGACTTTAAAACAGCCTTCACCCTCCGATTCGAATCCATTGACGCAGGCATGGAAGCCCGGAATGCAATCCAGCATCTCAGGCAAGCAAAAGGTCAAACGGTAGCAGAATTTGCACAGAACTTCAAAGACATCGGCGATCGAACTGGGCTCTCAGATATCGACCTACGAGAACGCTTTCACAGTGGCCTCAACCCAGAGATTCGACAAAATCTCATCGTGGTCAACATAGCTCAGGGATTAGCCCCTACACTAGAGGAGGCAATCAGGCGAGCAATCTCGGTAGACGTATTCCTGCATGACCCCACCATGACAGGCCGTAATCAGGGTACCTCTCACATCTCCTCTCCCCCTGCCAACTCCCATGCTATGGACGTTGATGCCACGCATACCAATGGCAACAGTAGAGAAAGCTTCGTGGCCCAGATGAGAGGCAGGTGTTACGGTTGTGGTTCACAGAGTCATGAGAAGAGGAACTGCTCGTACAAGGACACAGTATGCCGCTACTGTGGGCGACGAGGTCATTTAGAGTCAGTCTGCCAGGATAAATTCATGGGTCTAGAACGCGGCCGGGGTAAGCGTCAACAACCCCGCCGTCAACAAGTCACAGCCTCCTCTTCAACGCCTTTCACTCTCTTTCCCAATGAACCTGTCCAAATTGCGGCTTCCACTCCGGCCCCTGCTCCTGCCCCTATTGCCCAGTCCCCAGCTACCCCCGACCTCTCCATCCAAATTGCCCAGCTCCAAGAACTCCTGAACAGAGCCAATGCCATGGCCCCCGCTTCAGGCTCGCAGGAGGGTTTTTAAAGCGGGTACCCGTCTCGGCCGCACCGAGAGTACCCGTAAACCAATTTGCTATACATGCTACGTCCACATATGATTCTCTACCCTCATGTACCATATCTAATATTTCGGAATTGAACTCCAATTCGTCACACTTCCGAATTAACGCGAAATTAAGAGGAAGAAATCACAGTATAGCAACTGCGGCCATGGTTGATTCTGGAGCCACGGCTCTATTCCTGAATCAGGAGTTTGTCACCCGCCACCAAGTAAGGATCTTCCCACTCAGGAAACCCATTGGGGTCTTTAACATCGATGGATCTGCTAACCGAGCAGGGCAGATTACGCATTTTGCACGTCTAGCCCTGACTGTCGATAATCAAGAACGGTGGACAGATTTGCTGATAACCAATCTGGGAAGTGAAGACCTAATCCTGGGACTCCCCTGGCTACGTAAAGCCAATCCAGATATTGACTGGGAGAAGGGACGACTCTCGGTTAGACCACAACGGACAACGATAGAGGAGGTAGAAGAACAAGACACTGTGGAGGAAATTGAAACAGTCATCACTCCCGAAACCCCACTGAACTTAGCAGAGGAAGAGGAGGCAGATGAGTCGCCGATACACCGCATTCGAGCCAACCGACAAACCCGGCATGCATGGGTGAAGTCAGGCATCCTACACGAACAAACAGAAGAGGTCTGGTGCGCAGCAGGATTCACATATTCCCAACAGCTAGCGGAGCAGGCCTACAAAGCAAAACCCGTGAAAACCTTCGAAGAAATGATCCCAGAGCCCTATAGGGATTTCAAAAAGGTATTCTCTGAAATGGCCTCAGAACGTCTCCCTGAACACAAACCCTGGGATCACGCCATTGAACTGATCCCAGGAGCACCCGAAACCATGCGTACGAAAGTCTACCCAATGTCATTGAACGAACAAGGCGAACTCGGCCGTTTTCTGGATGACAACCTCCGAAAAGGCTACATTCGCCCCTCAAAATCGCCACTGTCTTCACCTGTCTTCTTTGTGAAGAAGAAGGACGGGAAGCTCCGTTTTGTACAGGATTACAGGAAACTAAATCAAGTAACCCTAAAGAACCGCTATCCTCTCCCACTGGTTGCTGACATCGTCAGCCGTCTGCAGGGGGCACGGTACTTCACCAAATTTGATGTCAGATGGGGCTACAACAATGTCCGAATTAAGGAGGGTGATGAATGGAAGGCTGCTTTCGCAACCAACCGAGGGTTATTCGAACCCAGTGTAATGTTCTTTGGTCTCACCAACTCCCCAGCGACCTTCCAAGCACTCATGAATTCCATCTTTTCAGACCTAGTGGCAGCGGGGAAAGTAGCAGTGTACCTAGATGACATCCTTATCTTCAGTAACGAGCTACAACAACACCGGCAGATAGTGCGGGATGTACTAAAACGGCTAGAGAAACATGACCTCTATCTACGACCCGAAAAATGTGAGTTCGAGGAGCTTCAGATCGAGTACTTGGGACTAGTGATATCAGAAGGGGAAGTGCGCATGGATCCGGTAAAAGTGACTGCAGTTCGTGACTGGCCTACTCCAAAGAACCTGCGAGAGCTGCGAGGATTCTTAGGTTTTGCCAACTTTTACCGTCGATTCATACAGAACTTTGCCCGCATAGCACGCCCTCTGAATGACCTAACCAAGAAAGACTCAGGCTTCAACTGGGGAACACATCAGCAGCAAGCATTCGAAACCCTAAGGGAAGCTTTTGTCACAGCTCCGGTACTGGCACTCTGGGACCCCAACAGGCTCACACAACTCGAGGTAGATGCATCAGGCTTTGCCACAGGAGGAGCTCTAATGCAGAAACAAGACGATGGTCAGTGGCACCCAGTAGCATTTCGATCAGCCTCCATGCAACCAGCCGAACGAAACTACGAAATCTATGACCGGGAGATGCTGGCAATCATTGAAGCACTAAAGGACTGGAGAAGCTTCCTGGAAGGATCACCGCAGACCTTCGAGATCATCACCGACCATGCAAACCTGGAATTCTGGCGCTCTGCACAGGACCTTAGCCGACGACAAGCGCGTTGGGCACTATGGTTATCCCGATTCGACTTCCGGCTGACTCACCGCCCAGGCAAGGCAAACACACAGGCAGATGCTCTGTCTCGCATGGCAACGCATCAGGTGTTGGACAGTGAAGACAACCGACAACAGACCGTTCTGAAACCAGCCCACTTTATGCAAGTGGCAGCAGCCTCACTACAGAACCCGTTGGAGGACCGCATCCAGAAGGCCTCGCAAAGAGAGGCCCAAGTACTCGAAGGACTGGAAGAGCTCAGGAGGAGCGGCCTCCAACGCTTGGCCAATGGGATAGCAGAATGGGAGGAGGATAACGGACTGGTGTACCACCGAGGTAGGGTATATGTCCCACCAGAGGATGACCTACGGACAGAAGTACTCAAACAATGCCACGACAACCCCTCCGCTGGTCACCCCGGACTTCACAACACCCTCGATCTCGTTAGCACCCACTTTTGGTGGCCCACCCTGCGATCCTTTGTAGAAAAGTATGTGGAAGGATGCGAAACTTGTGCTAGGAAAAAGATACAGAGACACCCACGAGCAGTAACACTACCCCTAGATGTCCCAACAGGTCTGTGGGAAGAAGTGGGAGTTGACCTGATCACACAGCTGCCCAATTCACAAGGATACGATGCCATCCTTGTCTGCACCGACCTCTACGGGAAACAAATCCACGCAATCCCTTGTACCACATCAATCACAGCAGCAGGTGTCGCTGACATCTACTACCGCGAAATTTTCCGCCTCCATGGCCTCCCCCTCCGCTTTGTATCAGACCGAGGACCCCAGTTTGCAGCAAAGCTCATGCGATCACTACTCTCCCGCCTGGGAATCAAATCCAATCTCACATCGGGATACCACCCCCAAGCGAATGGGCAAACCGAGCGGGCAAACCAAGAAGTCGAAAAGTATCTCCGGCTGTATGTGGGACGTCGTCAGGATGACTGGGCAGAGCATTTGCCAATGGCGGAGTTTGTGATTAACTCACGTACCCACTCTGCACTTGGAATCTCCCCATTCGAGCTCACTTACGGCTACCTCCCACTATTTAACATTCCCGTTGGTCAGCGAAGTGGGATTCCAGCAGTGGATGATCGCATTCAGATCCTTCGAGAGGTGCGACAGGATGCCGGGGCAGCTCTACACCTGGGAAAAAGATGGCAAAAGGAAAACTATGAACGAGGAAAACGAAAGGCACATCAGTTCCAAGTAGGAGATCAGGTCTGGCTAAGCGCAGAAGACATCAAGCTCCAACTTTCCAGTGAGAAACTTGGGGATCGACAGCTAGGACCTTACGCCATTTTGGAGAAGGTTGGTCCCCTGGACTACCGCCTGGACCTCCCACTGTCACTGGACCGCATCCACCCAGTATTCCACGTTGATAAACTGTACCATTGGAGAGGGAACACCATCAATGGCGAAATTGCAACACCACCAGAACCAGTATACCTAGAAGATGAAGACGAGCCAGAGTACGAAGTTGAGGGCATCTTGGATAGTCGGGTTAGGTGGAAGAGGTTAGAGTACTTGGTAAAGTGGAAGGGATATGACGCAGGACACAACTCATGGGAACCCGCTCAAAATCTTGAGCATGCACCAACCACTGTCTGAAAATTCCACAGAAAGCATCCCCAGGCGGCAAAAGCTTGACCATCGAGGACAATGGTCATAAGGAGGGGGGTAATGTCATGAAGTGAGCCCCCCCCCCCCCCCTATCATTTTCCTTTCTTTACGATACACCATCCAAGCCCTCCTACCTACAATAATCATTCCGGAACATTCCATTCCATTCTATTAGTTCCGTTCCATTCCTTGTGCCTGAGCTATACAGTATTATCTCATAGTTCCCACGCTCCACCTTGTATATATAAGCCAGCCCCCACAACCTGGTCCCTTATCTTGACCTCTTTGTCGTTGGGACCAGGTATGTCTTTAACTTACTTACTTGTATTTATTATCAATATAACTTTGTCGTTGGGACCAGTTGTCCGCTCCCGCCTAAGTCTCCGCTCCGCTCCGCCACCGTCGTCACCTCTTTGTGACACAGCGAATATGTCATTCACAAACCATTGGAAAGCTGCTGGAGCATTAGTGAGTCCAAATGGCATAACCTTCCATTCATAAGAACCCCAATGGGTTCTTGTTATATCTATGCAAGCTAAGTCTTTACAAAGCTTTGCGAACCATTCCGCTACTTAGATATTACTTATATCCTTTTACCACTACGCAATTACTTCGCGAAGGAATTCCGACACGAAGCATTCACTTTTATCTCTTATCATTCTTATCGGATTTATACTATCCCTTTCATATCCTTTCCTTTGTTCTTTACTTACGAGCTAACCCATTCAGGCATGGCATCGCTTCGCGATCCTGACTTACCTTTAGTATAAAGCTACGGTATCGAATAGGTAGTTCCTTAGTTTAAATATCAACCTTAATAGCACTTCGATAGTGATACCAATTAATCATCTATCTGTATCATCGTTTTAACACCCTCGCTGTCAGTACGTTCCGCGATAGTCATCGCGAATGGAACATGTTTACCTTTCTTCTCTTGCGGACACACGAAGTGTTGAGGACTCTACTAATAGTGGAGTCAAGGTCCGACTACTTTATCTAGGATTGTTTTACCTCGCGAAATAATTTACTTCGTATTTCCCCGCGTTCATCCCGCGATCATTCCCGACGATCCCTTTGTGCATGATCATAACAGTTCTGAATGTCGTTTTCCATTTGTTGCCTTCTGCGATTCAAACTAAATGGTATGCATGAGCAAGATCGAGTTTAGTATAAACCTTAGCTTTTTTCGGAGAGTCAAGTAAATCAGAAATGAGAGGTAAAGGATATCGATCCTTCTTTGTGATGTTGTTAAGACTGCAAAAGACTATGCAAAGTCGAAGTTTTCTGTCCTTCTTCAGTACGAATAATACCGGAGCTCCATGAGGAGAGGACGAAGGTTGAATAGCGCCTGATTCGAGGTGCTTATTGATGAAATCGCGTAGAGCCTCCAATTCCTTAGCAGAAAGAGGGTAAAGGGGACGGATAGGTGGTTTGGCGCCTTCCTCCAATTCAATCTTTAGGTCATAGGGTCGATGCTCAGGCAGCACTTCAGATTCGACTTCATCGAAGACATCCGCAAAGTCCGTGTAATGCTTCGGTAATGAGGGAGGATTGCTGTTGTGTGCCGAAGTTGTCGAAGCAGCTTGTGCTGTGACTTTGCTGTGAACTGCGCGTAAAATCAATGGTTCACACTTGGCATTCTTGCAAGCATGGTTGAAGAGTTCCGCGTTGACAAGAGCAATGTCGATCTCTGGGTTTTCAAGTCGCAAAGCAGCCAATTGAGCCACTGAAGGATAGGAGTAGATGGGTTCATAGGGGAAAGAGTCTGATAAAGGACGAGGTGAATGGCGAGAACGAGTTCACGAAGAAGGTCGCGAAGGAACCTCTTCGGAACCAATGGTAGGCTGACCCCGCGAGGGGACAGTTTCCTCCAGAATGAGTGTTCGTGGAAGTGAGGACGTCGAGGGAAACTCACCTTGCTTGGTGGAGTGGAATGTAATGTTTCTCGATGCCCAGTCAATCAACGGATTGTAGTGGGTCAAGAAACTGTAACCTAAAACTGCCTCGCAAGAGGAATCTAGTAAAGTGACATAAAATGTCAGTAGTAGTAGCTTGCCAGAGGGAAACTGAACATTAAGAGACGTAGTCTCGGAAATTGGTTTCGGAGATAAAGAACCATCAAAAAGTCGGAGATTGATTGGAGAAATAGAAGAAGTAGGCAGAGAATGTTTATACACAAATCAAGAATCAATAAAGCAATCAGTAGAACCGGAATCGAGTAAAGAAACAAAAGAAAGCTTCGCGGAAATGTCGCAAAGTGGAAAATCTATAGTAAGAGGTATAGTAAAAGATCGTTCATCATAGGAAAGAGTGGATGCATTTAATTTAACTTCCCCGGTAGTACGAACCTGGTCAACGCAACTCCTGCTTTGTACTGGGGTACAGGAGTTGCGGACTATTTTTCCGATACTGAAGAGGTACTTGCCGCTACTTCCTGTGTTTCCACGGCATGTCCACGAGCTTCACGAGCCTTTCGTTTCTCGCAGTCGTCGAACTTATGACTTCCCCCGCAAAATCCGCACTGCCCCAACTTCTTTCGACGTTCTGACTCCTTTGTGAGGAGCTTTCCATCCGAGCCAAGGTTGCTCGCATATGCAGGTTGAGTCACCGCAGCACTTGCGATGACGAGGAATTTCCACCTCCACTTGACTTACCTTTCTTCCCCGAGTTATTCGTCGAGGTTGTGGTTGTGGTGGTGGTGGTTGTAGGAGTTTGTGAAGAACCTGGCGTGTTCTTCTTCAACGCATTCGATGCTTTCCCTCCCGAGGAAACACCTGTCGATCTAGCAGCTTCTCTTTTCCACTCTTCTTCTCGTCTCCAGTACCTATTATCTACGCGAAGTACCTCGTAATGGTATTCCACGAGTGTCTTCAGTTCCAGAAGCCGAGCCATCTCATCTTTGATATGACTTGCCAAGCCGCATTGATAAGCCCACTTAAGGGCATGCAAATCCTGTGGCGACGAGGACAGAGACGACGGAGCAAAAGCACAAGCACAAGCACAAGCCAAAACACAACTAGCGAAGCCCTTGACAGCGACAACACTAGTGCACTAAGGCGGAAAGGATAGAGTGATCTCAACAGCAGTGATGGCACGAAGGGCCAAATCACAAGGGTTCAAGTAAGGCAAGCTAGTCCCCAATGACCAAGTTAGTATTGAATGTAGCAAAGACAGAGATACAGTGACGAACCTAGTCCCCAATGACCAAGAGGTCGAGATAGGGAACTAGGAGCTAACTACGGTACTATATATACTCGTCTGACAATAAGAGCTGAGAACGAATAAGAATGTAAACGGTGGAGCGTGAAGATAATAAACAGAGGTGAGAAGATAAGAGTGCGAGAGCGCAAAGATGAAGAGCGAATGGGAATAGTTCCAGAGCAAAGTGCGAGAAGGAATAGGGAGGAGCGAATGGGAATAGTTCCAGTAGATAATAACAGAGCGACAGCGTGAGAGGGATTTAAAGAGGAGCGAATGGGAATGATTCCAGGGAACAATAATGGAGCGACAGCGCGAGAAGGATTGGAGAGAACAATGGGAAAGATGGTATCAGGTGAGAAGGGATGGAACAATCATGGATGAAAGGAGCGCTGAGCGATGAACAGTCATAAACACGATCATGTGATGAAAGGAAAGAAAGCACGTGAAAGAAAAGAAACGTAAGGAAAATGATGTAAGTACCGTGTCACGACAAATCCCAGTTAGTAGACGCCGTGAGGGTATTGAAACGGATATTATACTTCCGTACGTTATTGGATTCTTTCATCCTTAACATGCCGATTTTATCCTCGGCTTCCCCCTGTGCATCGTACATACCGAAATTGTCCTGTAATTCTTTCACCAATGCCACGAAGGAACTCGTCCATGCCGGCATCGCGGAGAGATTCGGATCCAGAATATCTGGTTCAAACCATTCCTTTGCGGAACCGCTGAGGTAGGACAAAGTATAATTGATCTTCTTTTGATCAGTAAAATACAAGGGACAATCAATGAATACCAAAGATAAGGAAACCAAGAAACCTTTCAGTTTCCGTGAGTTCAGATCCATTGAACACTTCAGGATCCTTGACCTTCGATCTTCTGGATTTCGCGGGGCTGCTAGCATTCATGCCCGCGAGGACTGTTCCGAGGGTATCGAGCGAACCCTTAAATGCATGAAATGTTAATTGTAGTGATAGAACACTTCCTACATAGTTAGTTTACATATAAAGTACATACATTAGTTATAAGCTAACTACTGTATCCACTACTTTACTTATAACATTACTTACACCTTCATTTCTTCATTTTTCAGAGTCCTTTTCATTTCTTATAGGAGCGCACAATTGTGGACACCTATTATCACGCCTCATGCATTTCTAGTACATACAAGACCAAACAGACCTGTATTCCTACTACAGTTAGAAGGAACCAAATCAATATTCACTATTAGTGTCTATTGGAGTATTGAGGAGTCTGCAAGGTCAATAGTACAACACTACCCTTGTACATAGACTGCAACAGCAGTGTTTCTGACGGGGGTACACTCTATTGTCTACAGCCTTAGCTGCAATAAGTGTGCAACATCAACTGTGCCAAGTTACCCTTCAACATGAAACACATCTAAGATGCATTGTTCAGTAGGGTCCGGATGGACCCTACCTACCCATTCCACTGGACTCCTAGAACGACTAGGAATGTGAGAACCTCAAGGTGCCCCGGGACCTCCAGGACTATCGGGATCAGATCCCCCTGGGTCTCCGGGATTTCCCGACTCATCAGGACCTACCTCTTCATCAATTTCCGCTTCTTTGATGTTCTCTGGAATCTCCATCGTGGTAACTGGTATCCGACCTCGTGAAGGGCTGGGAGCATTTGCTAGCTGCTGACACATTCTGTCAGCAAGTGTAAAAGTGGTAGGAGATGGTGGGATTTCCATTTCTGTTGTTGGTATCACCGTGTGATTTCTTCGCCGTGTGTTAAAGTCATGATGACAAACAAAGTGACCAGACTGGGGATTGAACCCAGGACCACTGGTGAAATCCCAAGATGCTCTAACCACTGAGCTATCCGGCCATGGGTACAATTAATGAACACAGAGGTTTATAGCACCAGAGCCAAGTCACATGTCCCAACTACTGAGGTCTTACAACTTTGCCTGGAGGACTTACTGTTGCCTCGTGGTCTTACATTATGCCTTTTTGGGACTCTTGGATAGTTATAAACATGTTTCATCAGAGGAGTGTCAGATTGTTAGATCTTAACACGGTGTTCGTACAGTAACAGGATCACTGTTTTCTGTGTAGAGTACTTAGTACTCAAATTCGGAATGGTCTGGTTGACCAAGGGCGTGATGACTAGAAACCCGCACACTAGCAGGTTGTCCCGGGGCTGGACTGAAGACGTTAGATCTATGTCGAGAGTGTCCGGCTCCTGAGATACATTCCACAAAGGGTGTGAAGCCTGTCATGTTCGATGCGAAAGGATTAACCGTTTCCGGTTCCTCTCTTACCAACTTGTCGGACTCTCCAGTGTTGGTACGGTTTCATCTGCTCCTTGTATAGACCATTGTTGAAGGAAGTGAAATTGTTGAGTGTAATGGAAAGGGTAATGAGGACGAATGTGCCAAGTGTTAGTTTAAATATACTGTTATGATCATGCACAAAGGGATTGTCGGGAATGATCACAGGAAAATACAAAGTGAAATACTTCACGAGGTAAAACGATCCTATACAAAGTAGTCGGACCTTGACTTCACTATTAGTAGAGTCCTCGACACTTCGCGTGTCCGCAAGACAAGAAAGATAAATGTGTTCCATTCACGATGACTATCGCAGAATGTACTGACAGTGAGGATGTTAAAATGATGATACAGATAGATGATTAATTGGTGTTGAAGGGTAACTTGGCACAGTTGATGTTGCACACTTATTGCAGCTAAGGTTGTAGACAATAGAGTGTACCCCCGTCAGAAACACTGCTGTTGTAGTCTATGTACAAGGGTAGTGTTGTACTATTGACCTTGCAGACTCCTCAATACTCCAATAGACACTAGTAGTGAATATTGATTTGGTTCCTTCTAACTATAGTAGGAATACAGGTCTGTTTGGTCTTGTATGTACTGGAAACGCATGAGGCGTGATAATAGGTGTCCACAATTGTGCGCTCCTATAAGAAATAAAAAGGACTCTGAAAAATGAAGAAATGAAGATGTAAGTAATGTTATAAGTAAAGTAGTGGATACAGTAGTTAGCTTATAAGTAATGTATGTACTTTATATGTAAACCAACTATGTTGGAAGTGTTCTATCACTACAATTAACAATTGTTATCACTATCAAAGTGCTATCAAGGTTGATATTTAAACTAAGGAACTACCTATTCGATACTGTAGCTTTATACTAAAGGTAAGTCAGGATCGCAAAGCGATGCCATGCCCAAATGGGTCAGCTCGTAAGTAAAGAACAAAGGAAAGGATATAAAAGGAATAGTGTGAATCCGATAAGGATGAGAAGAGATAACAAGTGCTTCATGTCAGAATTCCTTCACAAAGTAATTGTGTAGTGGTAAAAGGATATAAGTGATATATCTAAGTAGTGGAACAGATCGCTAAGCCTCGTAAAGACTTAGCTTGCATAGATATAACAGGAATCAAATACAAAGCTCAATGAAAGAGGTATGGACCACATGAAGACACTTGGGAGCTGGAGTCAAATATCACTAATTCCTTTAATTTGTTGAAGGAATTTCACAACAAAAACCCAACTAAACCCAAACCCATCACTTTAAATCAAGGCAAAATTCCCATATCCCTATTCCCCACCAAACTATTCCAACCTATGCCCAAACCTGATACCAAAACAATGCCATCCCAGTTACCTTCCAAAAATTTCATTCATCAACAAGTGTGGTGATGAAGGGGAAAAGCACAGAGAAAGCACAGGCTCGAAGCACAAACTGAAGTGAGGGGTGGGGCTAACACCACACACGAAGGCTGAAAGATAAAATGATCAAGACAGCAGTGATAGCGCAGGGCCAATCACTAGGGTCGCACAAGGAAAGCTAGTTCCAAAGACCAAGTAAGTATATTGAAGGTAAATGATGATACAGGTACTAACCTAGTTCCAAAGACCAAGAGGTCAAGATGGGGAACTAGGTGTCTGTCAGTGACTCACTAGCTCTCACAAGAGATAACCAGGCATCACACAATAGACGATGAGCAAGAGGGCGAAAAAGCAAAAAGAGGATGGATAAGACAACCCAATACTAGTCTAGCTACCGAGGAGAATAGACGAGAATAGAGCTAAGGACCATAACTACAAAATACCTAGTCTTATATACTAAATGGGATATGAAGTCGTGAGAGACATCTTGCACTGTAACCATGAGGATCTACAATAAGAGTCACTCGTATCCATAAGTAAAGCTGTAGGTATTCGGTGAGTAAACAATAAGGCAATATAAAAAGAAGCATGGAAGCGGAACAATAATGACGTCCTGTCAATGAGCTGACAGGCATGAGAGAGTCGCGCCTAAGTGAAACGACAACACGAGAACAATAAGGTTGACGTGTGTAACCTAAATGATAATGAGAATATAATAAGCACTGGTGCAAGCGCCTCAGTGATTAGGTAAGTAAATAAAAGAAAAGGAAAAAGATTAATAAAAAGATTAAAGATCATTTCGTGACAGTGTCAGCTACTGTACTATATATACAAGGGTTCAGATGAGTAAGTGACAGCGCGGGAAGCCGATAGAAGTGTCTGGAATGTGATGGAAGGTTCTGATGAATGATAGATGGGAGTAAAAGGATATGGAAACATGGAGAAGGGTTCAGGTAGTCACGGTGATAAAGAAAAGAGGGAATGTAGGAGAAAATGAAGTACCATATCCTGTATAGCATGTCATGACATTACCCCTACCCCCCTTCTACAGTCGATGTCCCAGCAACTATTTCCGTGAGGTTTTCATAAGGTTGCTAGGGTAGAGAGTTGAAGATGGCAGCTGAAATTTTTCGTGGTGCGTTTGAGTGTTTTGCGTAGAAATCTGCAATTGCCTCATTGCTTGTGCCAACTAAGTTCTCTTCATGCTCCCAACTGTTGTGGCTTTCTGTTATATCTATGCAAGCTAAGTCTTTACGAAGCTTTGCGATCCATTCTGCTACTTAGATGTTACTTATATCCTTTTACTACTACGCAATTACTTCGCAAAGGATTTCCAATGCAAAGCAATTACTCGTTATCTCTTATCATCATTATCGGATTTACACTATCCCTTTTATATCCTTTCCTTTGTTCTTGACTTACGAGCTAACCCATTCGGGCATGGCATTGCTTCGCGATCCTGACTTACCTTTAGTATAAAGCTACGGTATTGAATAGGTAGTTCTTCAGTTTAAATATCAACCTTGATAGCACTTCAATAGTGATACCAATTAATCACCTATCTGTATCATCGTTTTAACACCCTCGCTGTCAGTACGTTCCGTGATCATCATTGCAAATGGAACACATTTACCTTTCTTCTCTTGCAGACATGCGAAGCGTTGAGGACTCTACTAATAGTGGAGTCAAGGTCTGACTACTTAGTCTAGGATCATTTTACCTTGCAAAGTAATTCACTTCGTATTTCCCCGCGATCATCCCGCGATCATTCCTGACGATCCCTTTGTACACGATCATAACACCTTCATCGTACCCCTTCCACTTTACCAGGAATTGCAACTTTTTCCACCATCCAAAGATCCGACTGTCCAGGACCTCCTCCACATCATAGAACTCTTCTCCCTCCACAATTTCGGGTTCTGGTGGTGATGGCTCAATTCCATTGACCTCATTCCCTTTCCAGGGAGACAGGCGGTTGGTATGTATGTTGTCATGGATCTTCATCCAGGTAGGTAGGTGTAGTCGATATGTGAGGGGACCCATTTTCTCTGCGACTTCAAATGGGCCTAGGCGTTTGCTCCCTAGTTTCTGGTTCTTTTGTCGTACCTTTAATTTGCTCAAGGATAACCACACTGGTTGTCCGACTTCGAATTCCTGTACTTTCCCCTTTACACCCTCTCTGATGTGTTCCTTGCTCATTCATAGTGCTACCTCTGCATCCTCACGTGCATGCTGGAGCAGTTCTAGCCGGTGCTCGATGGATGGGTATTTGGTCTCAATGCCATTTGGAATGGTGAACTCGGGGGTGTAACCATAAAGGGTTTCGAAGGGGGAGGTCCTTCCGGTACTGGAAGAGGTTGAAGAGGAGAGTGGTAGTGGGGGTTCAGGCATTTGCGCTGGCAGTGGTCACATCCATCAACGTACTTGTCTACAAAAGAGTGCATCCCAGGCCACCAGTACAGTCTGCTGACTAGTTCCAGGGTGCCATGCATCCCTGGATGACCTGCAGTAGGTGCGTCATGACAGTGTTCCAGGATTGTTTTCCTTAGCACCGTATCTGGGGGAACATAGACTTTATTGCGATAGTAGACCAAACCGTTTTCCTCTCTATACTCGGCTATGCCACTAGTGAGACTCTGGGGTCCCTTGATACCTTTCAGTGTTGAAGGGTAACTTGGCACAGTTGATGTTGCACACTTATTGCAGCTAAGGCTGTAGACAATAGAGTGTACCCCCGTCAGAAACACTGCTGTTGTAGTCTGTGTACAAGGGTAGTGTTGTACTATTGACCTTGCAGACTCCTCAGTACTCCAATAGACACTAATAGTGAATATTGATTTGGTTCCTTCTAACTATAGTAGGAATACAGGTTTGTTTGGTCTTGTATGTACTAGAAACGCATGAGGCGTGATAATAGGTGTCCACAATTGTGCGCTCCTATAAGAAATGAAAAGGACTCTGAAAAATGAAGAAATGAAGGTGTAAGTAATGTTATAAGTAAAGTAGTGAATAGAGTAGTTAGTTTATAAGTAATGTATGTACTTTATATGTAAACTAACTATGTAGGAAGTGTTCTATCACTACAATTAACATTCAGACTGTCCAGGACTTCTGCCTCTCATTTGCTAATCTGCTGAATGCAGTCAAGGAGGGGGTTATGGAGAAGAACCATGGTTGCCACGTTAAGGAAGTGCTTGGGTTTTAGAACAATCTGTTCCCTGTTGTCCTCTGCATCTGTGACCTGGTGCTGTGCCATACGTGAAAGTGCATCAGCTTGAGTGTTAGCTTTGCCGGGGCGATGCTTAAGATGGAAATCAAACTGAGAGAGCCATAGTGCCCATCGTGCTTGTTGACGACTGAGGTCTTGGGCTGTCTTCCAGTATTTGAGGTTCTGGTGATCGGTTATGATTTCGAAGGGTTCTGGGGATCCTTCTAGGAAGCTTCTCCAGTCTTTCAATGCCTCGGTAATGGCCAGCATTTCCCGGTCATAGATCTCGTAGTTTTGCTTGGCTGGATCCATGGAGGAGGAGTGATATGCGATGGGGTGCCAGCATCCACTTCAATCCGAGTTGGTTTCGATGGATCCCATAGTGTGAGGATTGGTGCTGATGTAAAGGATTCCCTTAGTGAATCGAAGGCTTCCTGCTATTGTGATCCCCAAACCCATTTAGTGTCTTTGCAGGTAAGGTCGTTCAGGGGTCGAGCTTTCTTTGCAAAACCTTTGATAAATCTCCGATAGAAGTTAGCAAATCCTAGGAAATGTTAAAGTCATGATGACAAACAAAGTGACCAGACTGGGGATTGAACCCAGGACCACTGGTGAAATCCCAAGATGCTCTAACCACTGAGCTATCCGGCCATGGGTACAATTAATGAACACAGAGGTTTATAGCACTAGAGCCAAGTCACATGTCCCAACTACTGAGGTCTTACAACTTTGCCTGGAGGACTTACTTTTGCCTCGTGGTCTTACATTATGCCTTTTGGGACCCTTGGATAGTTATAAACATGTTTCATCAGAGGAGTGTCAGATTGTTAGATCTTAACATTTCTCACATAAAATAATTTGCCAAATACAATATTTTTCTGGGATCATATATGTGATATAGAATTGGAAAAAAATATCAAACAATCTGGGATATATCCTGAGACATATTTTATACTCTTACTTAAATATCACAACCATTGTAGGCACTGTAAAATTAAAAATATGACTAGACCTTTTACAAGTGTTATTGTTAAGAATATATAATAAGTACTATAAGAAGTGATCATTTAAGATACGAAGATAGTCATATAGAGTATGGAGCTCACCTCAGGCATATCACAATATAGTGGAAACGACTGAGGTGGGCGATAGGTAAAGATAAGTATAAATACGTGTATGGCGTTTCAGGAGGGAAAATAGTATAAGTATCAGAAACAGATAAGAAGGCGGCCAGAGGTAATGATCAAGTATGAATACAAATAGATAGAGATAAAGATAGAGATGAATGATATACTAGTCCGATGGAACGGCATGAGGAACGGTTTCACAACAGTTATATATTAATCCCTTAGAGGTGCATACATATATAAGATAAGATATTTTGTAGTTACATTCCTTAGCTCTGTTCTTGTCTATTCTTCTCATTAGTTAGACTTGTATTGAGGTTTATTCCAGCCTTATCACTTTTGCATCCTCTTTGCTCATTGACTATTATGTGATGTCTGGTTATCATTTGTGAGAGCTAGCAAGTTGCTGACAGTATCACCACTAACATCATCTAGGGTGTACGCCACAAATGAATGCATCAATGCCAAGCAATGACCCAAAGAACAAGCAAACACACCTAATGAAGAAGAATGTCAAGATTTTGTCTTCAGATGCCTTTGCATTTCAGCCTGGCCATGGTGTCCACCTGCCCTGCTTAGTGACTTTTGACCAAATGAATTATATTTGTTGGTGATAAATGCAGGAGAGATGTATATGGACACTGAGTATGTAAAATGAAGAGGAAGAGGGAGGAATGAGTATGTTATGATATAAGGATGCCTGATTGGTATATCTGCAAATGTACAATGAGCCTGGAAGGCATCGGGTGTAAATACACACAAGTTGTGGACTCTGGACAACTGCTCACTGTATTCATTGCACACATTGTGTCTTTGTCTCTGTGTATTCTCCACGGCTCTGTTTAGATCCTATGCTCTCCTGTCCCTTAGATTGATGGGTAGATGAATCAAGAAAGGATCTTTAAACAATGAGAGGAAGAGCTGGATAATGAAGCAATAGGTATGTCAAAGATTGATATAGGACTGGTGACCACATGATACATACATCCTCATTGAGAGCTCCATAGTGACGAAGGCCGAAAGATTCAGAAAGATTCAAATGAACACTACACTCATGGAAAATATCTGGAATCAAGCAGGCGGAAAGCTTTCTGTGTCATTTTCCTCTGGTGAGATATACAGGCTTTCAACGAATGTCTAATACGATACAATATGCATACTGATTTGCGTACTCTTAATTGTACTTTCGATTAAATAGAAATATACATTTTCATTCGAACTATCGGCACAATTGAAACAATGGCTGATATATCTACTATCGGTAAGGGATTCTGCTCTATTTCCGGTGTGACTGGAATGGATCAAATTTCGGATTTATGTTCAAGTATTTGGATCTCAGCTTATCGCCCCTTGATTAAGGATCACACTATTTATCTCCCGCCCACCTAGGTGTTTAGATACCATGGCTCGGATTGGAAGTATAACTATTAGTCCTGTGTTAATGAATACGGCTTGCGTGTGGGCCTCCAATCTTGAACAACTACAGGCATTGCATTCGTCATCGTTTACTGGCGCGGTCACCACGCGAACGTGCACTCTCAAAGGATATAACGAGACCTCTACATGTGGGGTGAGCCACAGAAATGTTTCCAACGTATGTTAAAGGCTCATCAATCATGTTATGCAGGTGGTATTCACCAACTCCTCAATGTCGTCGCTCAATACGTATGGATACTCTCCACTCCCCCTAGCTTCTTATATCGGATGGGTGAAAGAGATTTTGTCCACTGCGGTGGCTTCATCCAATGGGAAGCCCGTGAAACCATTCATAATCAGTATTACTGCCTGCTCCGTCGAAGAGCTGAGCCGGATGATTTTTCTTGTTCAAGAGTTACGTTCAACCCCTATGTTCGCGCCTCTCGTCGCCGTTGAACTCAACACGTCCTGTCCAAATGTATCTTCTCCCTCCCCATCTGGATACATTCCATCTTCCATCTATCCCTTGTTGAGAGTTTTGTCCGAAGCTCATATGCAAGACAAGTCTATGACTATCGGGCTCAAGCTACCACCATATACATTTCGAGGCCAATTCCACGCTATGATCTCAACGCTGAAGGAGTTCAATTACGAGGACGCTAACGGAGGGCAACGGAATTCGTTTGCATTTTTGACGTGTACAAATACATTGGGGAATTCGCTTCTGTTTCCTGACCAAATCATCGAACCACTCGCAACTGCAAGGGATACAGAGTTTGCCGTTCCTACTACTGTCGGTGGACTCGCCGGAGACGCGATACATGCTCTATCGGTAGGAAACGTGTATACATTTCATCGACTTCTACACGAGGAGAACCAGAGCAGAGATGGACTTTATGGTATCTCTATCATTGGAGTAGGAGGCGTTACAACACCAGCTGCCTTAGGGCGTATGCACAAAGCTGGTGCATCAGTGGTAGGAGTAGCAACGCTGTTGGGGGCCAAGGGTGTCAGAGCTTTTGAACTCTTGTCAAATTAGATTTGATGTAGACTATCTGATACCGATCTAATTTGACAGTAATCTAATCGCACTTCCTTCTAAACCGTCATGTCGTTGGATTTTGTCCTGTCTTTCGATTCCCTCTCGCGAGTGGATGGCTCAGCACGATTTGGTTTTGGACTACATCCCCAATATCTGACGAGTGTTTCCGGTCCAATCGAAGTGCGCCTTGCTTCGGAACAGCCTTCACAGGCTACCATTGAAGTTCACGTTCGTCCGCTAACGAATGTACCTGGTATAGAATCCAAGAAAGCTGCAGTACTCCTGAAGGAAGTGTTACAGATGGAAGTGATTATGGAGGCGAACCCAAGAACGCTAACCCAGTTTGTCGTGCAAGCATTAGTCCCGACGCTGAAAATGACGGATGAACTTGTGGCGGCCATGATAAACTGTTGTACTCTGTCGTTGTTGAACGCAGGTTCAGTGCCGATGCGCGGTGTTATCTGTGCTGTATCTATTGGCCGTCTCTCTTCGGCTAATGGTGAAATCGCCATCTACAAAGTGCAACCGGTGGAAGAACAGAAGTCTGGTATGGAGGCCACAGGATGCTTTGCATTCTTGTTTTCAGATTCTTTTTCGTCAAATGCATGTGTTTCATCCTGCGTTTGGACGAATTGGCGTTCATCACATACGGAATCTGGGAAGGCCGTTGAGGAAGATGACTTGATGCGTGCACTCGATGTCGCGCGAAGCGCAGCACGAAGGGTTTGGGAACAGATGAAGTTGTTGGTTGAAGAAAGGGAAAGGCCGAGGACTAAAATGAAGGAAATTCTGGTCAAAAGCGCGACGCCAGCGATTACGGAAGCAGAAAAGATGGACGTGAAGGAAGAGGATGCTAAAATGGAGATTTGAGGTATTCGTTTTCGTTGATGGCTCGCCGACTGGATCTTTACGTTGTTCCCATTCTAGACATGTTCATTGATGCAGCAAATTTTTATAAATGTCGTTGCTTCTCGTGCAAGTCGTCGTCGTTGTCTGAATGATGTATTATCCGGGGAGAAAGCATTTTCTTCAGTCTAGCATAGCGAGACTACTGGCAGAAGTCACTCAGAGGTCGGTATCACAACACAAGTCTGCACCAATTGCAATACTCATACTACGCCGTTCAATTTGCTAGCTTGACGACGATGATTTGACAATGATATACAGTATTCACTACTAGAAAGCAGCAGTAGATGCACAGACTACATGTACACATGGAAAGCAATTTGAGTCAATACAACGAATGAAAAGTCCACCAGGAAGTATTGCGGTGCATTTATCCAACCCGACTGAAAGCTCTTCCCCTAGCCCCCAGTGAGATCGTACCGGTACTAGGTTTACGATCGAGGTCATTGACCGACGGATTTGAGCCCAAATGGACACTGGCCAATCTAGCGCGTTGTTTGACGGGTGCGAGAGGAGTCCGGAAGTCCTTGTGCTCGTGGTCCCATGTAGCAAACAGTCGAGCATCGGGTAGAACGGGAGGTGGCCCGCTTTTTCCATTTGTTGAGTCTTTTGTATTATTAAGAGTGTTGTCCGGGGGTATGGTATTGGCATTCCACGGTGCGGGAATGCCAGCGCCGTAGGTAAGAATTTTGTTGTTCCGGCTGAGAGGTGGCGGGTGAGTGAGTCGATTTGTACGGGATAAGATCGTCGGCTGTGGAAAAAAAAACACCAGTTGAGAAACAGAAATAGAGATACCAAAAGACGAACTGGTAGGACATGGCGGGCGAGTTCCGGAATCCTTGAACCTTGCTGGCTAACTAGTTGCGATATGCGTTCGGTCGTAGCGACAGAACGAGGTGCAGTGGCAGGAAATTTGAAATCTTTCTCTTTCTCTCCCTTTTTCGTTCCTTCTGCATAATCACCAATCAAGACCGGATATGTAGGACCGATAGAGGCGACGCGAGGATGATTGGTGGCGAGTGTTGAGAACAGTGTGTCGGGCAGTTCCCAACGAGACGCATTCTGGGTAAGGGCTAATAGAGCCATCGCAACTTTGTGCCTCTGAGGATTGGCCATGGGAGTGGTGTTCGGAGGCGGTGGATGCGTAAGAATGTGATGATAGGCCGCGATCAGCGACGGTTCAGTTGCTGGAGTGGCCCAGCGTGGCTCGGGACGTGATGACGAAGTGGAGACTGGAGCAGAGGGTAAATGCCATTCTGAAATTGTTGAAATAGACGATTGGGAGTACGGCACTTGGACTAGATAATCTGAAGCCGCAGCAGAAGTGGAAGCGATAGCTTGAGGCTGCGTCGAAGCTATGAGAGGAGGTGGAGATGGTGGTTTGTCGAAACCGGTGCCGTCTGTTGGATGAGGCGGTAGTTCTTTAGAAGGGATTCGAGGTGAATGTGGAGGTGAAGGTGCTTCAGAGGTCGAAGGAAAGGGTGGCAAGAATGATGGAATATGTTCTGGCGGACTCCAGTCCATATTCCGCTGCCGTTTTCGGGCGGGAGATAGGGTATCAGTTAGGAAAAAGTCGCGTCTGGCAGCACTCGAGAAAGACTCCGATATATCCAAGGCCATATAAGATTCATCAGCTGCGGAAGAACCAAAGAGCGCCTCATCCTCCCCTCCATCTTCCTCTTCGTCAAGAGCTTGGGCAAGCTCAGGTGGTACATATGCATAATGCAATGGAATGGCATCGTCATGGTCAGCCCTCAGGCCGTCCGATAGTTGTGCTATAAAGCGTTGGCCATGCGGGAGGCTCTACCAAGACAAGAACTGACCTTGAAACTCCTTCAAATCTTCCACTCTGCGCAAGGATTTGAAGAGCGCGTAACGATTGAGTTCGACGCCTTCGGTGCTACCGAATTCGTGTAATTCTTCTAAACTCACACCAAGCTCGTCAAGAGCGGCTACCGTATCTTTTGCTGTGAGTCGTGTTCTACCAGCATGTTCTGCATATTTTGCACAAGTCGAAGTTAATAATGTCAAGTATCGAGCGAGGAGGTCAGTGAGAACTAGCGAAGCCTGAGTCGAAGAGCGAGAGAAGTTTTGCGCATGAAGTGTTCTAATCGTGACAGATTCCAGAAGCTTTTGGGCACCACCGTCCATGAAATATACCACCCTTAGTCGTCGTTGTTGGCAATCTGCCCAAAGTGGTTTTCCCAGGATCACACCGCCTGGTTACTTATTCTCAACAAGTCAAATCCATCATCGGATTCGAAGGCTACAAAAATACGATATGCTTAGGAAGGTGCAAGGGTCTTTGCAAGCTTTTTCCGAAGCGGGTGATCAGGACGTACTCCCACTTTTTTTAACATCGTCGCAGTCTCAGACGCCAATCTCGCTCGCTCTTCCTCCTCCATCTCCGAAGACTCCAGTAATTCCTTCACTGCCCGGGCTAAACGACCTTTGGGACCAGGTCCCGGTCCTTTTGTTTTTAGTATCTTCTTCTTGACCTTTGTTCCTTTTTTGAATTTGGGAACTGCGAGTAAAGGTTCGATGACCTCCACACGAAATCGACGATGAGCAAGAGCAGATATATGAACAATGCGGTCGACCGGGCTTGCCGCTTCCGCACATGCCTCCGCTGCCACAAACGCCTCAGGACCAGCGTCAATATCTCCCCATTTCCGCAGCTCGTCTGTCCTCTTTTCTCGAAGTTTCTTCGCCAGTTGCTCCCGCGTGTCCGTGATTTTGGCCGTCTTTGCGACGTGTCCGAGGACATCGCTAATTGTGAGCCACCCTTTGTCCTCATCGACGGCTCGTTTCACATAATGTCGATCGAAATAATTGAGTAGGCGATTGGCGGATTGTGCGCCGACAGAATAGCGGTTGAAAAAGGGAATGATATAACGGATAAGGTCGGAATCTTCCTGGGGAGCACCAAGTAATAATTCTCGAGCTGCATCCGCAAAGTATTTGTCAAGCTGGTCGTAGAAATCTATTCCGCTCATTGAGCCATCATGACGAGACGAAGTGAAACTAGCAACGGTAAATTAATGAACATCTAATAGGAAACTGTCCATTTACTAGTTGTAACAGGCTGAGTGAACTCCTGCATAGAAATCTACATCGATTGCAGGAGCTTTAGTTGTATTGTTCGTGCTACTTCTGACGATGTGGTCTAATGCCGGAGTAATGTAGGCCCATAATGAAGACAGAGAAGCAGCAGGGTTAGCGCTACCTGTCGCAGGATTTGGTAGAGCAGGAATAACGGCTTCCTTTCCTTTCGACGACAACATAAGAGGTCGGAATTGGCTCGGACCGGGTATAACTTTGTTCCGATCCGCCAAATTTCCGATTCCCACATCCACTGGGTGCAAAAGTCAATAAATTATACTACTTACAAGCTTTGAAACCCGTGTCTTTGTCATGGTGACATGCTTTACTTGCACCATAGATTGCAGCCAGGTTCACAGCTTGTGCATGCTTAACCCCCTCTAGTCAGAGCTTTACTCCACACTGAAGGTTAGTGTCTTGCATCTCTGTACTTTTTGATATGGTGAGTTGCAATTAGTCTTAAACTCTAAATTATGGATGTGACATCTACCATCAAATATATGAAGTGATCTTGGATTAAATACAAAAGCATTGTAATTTCGTTTCACTGAACTTCTTACTATTCAAAAACAAAAAAATAAAAGGATTTTTATGCAGCTTTGAGAAGTCATTGTTACAGGCAAACAGAATTTTCGTTAACACTTGACCATTATGTGTATGGATTTTCTTTTTATTCATTGAGGACTGCAATAAGTATGTCAGAATCAAGGAGATTCCTGTCTGCATGAGATGATGAGAATGCAATTAACTAAATTGGAAATAAAATAGAGAAAGTCTGGCTGCAATCCCACTAAATGGAATGTGACACTGGATGCAAAAGTACATAAGTTTTACCCCTTCTGGGTAGACTTACAGGAGATTTACTCGAAACTTATGTAGGAAATGATGACATAGTGTAAACTTCTGCATAAGTCCCTGTAAGTTTTTGTAGAATTTCACTAAAAGTTATCTATAACTTGTCTGGATCATAAGAGTCTAGGGATAAAATTCCTTTTACTTAGCATATAATATGTGATAGCACCACTGCTGATGCATAAGCAATGCATTTCAATCTTCTCAACATATTGTTAAGATCTAACAATCTGACACTCCTCTGATGAAACATATTGTCACAAAACACTCTTTTCTATTATTCTTTTCCTTTTCTTTTATTTACTTACCTAATCACTGAAGCGCTTACACCAGTGCTCACAAGCTTTGCTTGACCCGTGCCTTCGGCACGGGCAGGGGACAGTGACTTTTAACAACACATATAATATTGATTGTATTGAGCCAATACATTATTCAAATATACAATATAATTTAACAGCACTAAACTCTAATCAAGCAAAACCTCAGGATAGACAATGTTCTGTGTTATGCACTCTGTATTTCCTGTAGATTGCTCTGAGTAAATAAAACACAAACTTATAAGTATATAAAATACCTTCAGGAAAAATTGTTTTGACTCCTTGCTTTGTTGTAGAGCGAGAAAGAGCAACATAGAGTTGACCATGAGTAAATACTGGGGATTGAAGGTTCAACCCAACTGTTTTAACTGATTGCCCTTGAGACTTATTGATGGACATTGCAAATGCTGACCTCACAGGAAACTGGCGTCTTTGAAAGACAAAAGGTAAATCAAGATTGGATGGGCTGAGTGTAATACGTGGAATCAATATAATCTGGCCTGCATTATCTCCACCCAGTATTCTAGCCTCTAGTACTCTTGCTGTACATCGGGTAAGGATTGCACGGGTTCCATTACAAACTCCAGCTGATGGATCAAGATTCCTAAGAACCATTATTGGTGCACCAATCTTTAACTGTAGTTGTGACAGTGGCAGGCCAGAACCATTGATATTGTGAAGGAATTCCTCAGGATACTGAGAATCCCCATCTGCTGCTTCATCTATGACAGCCTTGTCTGCACTATGATAAGTATTGATATTGCCACTCAATGTATTTAAACACATGAGATTGGTTTCATCAACAGTATCATTTCGTGGGCAGAGTATAGTGTGCTCTGAAAACCATGAATCAACATTATCTGCTGCACAGTCAATAACATTGAGATTTGGATAAATGGCAGAGATCAAGGAGTCAACAGAGTCCCCACACTTCATAATAGGGTCAAGCTTTATTTGGCTTTCTGGACCATTAATTGAACCATGTCCAACCTTCAGTAACGACTCTGCATACTCTTTGTCCTCTGCTGTACCACTACTTAATCTTTTATTTTCTTTTAGATAAAGGATCTTTATGTCACGCCATAAATAAGATCGCTGGATACACTGACCCACAATTTGCTCTCGGTGTCCTTTCCGGACCACAGGAAGTATTTGCTGAAAGTCTCCTCCAAAAACAACTGTAACACCTCCAAATGGCTTGCTAGGGGTGTCCCTAATGTCTCTCATAGTTATATCCACAGCCTCTTGACAATACCGGTCCTGCATTGGAACTTCATCCCAAATAATAAGACTGGTCTCACGCAGTAGTTCACCCAGATCAGAGTTCTTCTTGACAGAGCATAATTTTCCTTCATATATTTCAATAGGAATCTTAAATGTGGAATGAGCAGTTCGCCCCTTTGGGAGTAAAAGAGCAGCAATCCCTGGTGAAGCACAGCACAATACAATCTTTTCATCTCCACGCAATGCATAACAGAGTGTATTATATGTAAATGTTTTTCCAGTTCCAGCTGGACCATGGAGAAAGAACATCTGAGGGTTATTCTCATATATTGCAGCTTTAATTGTATTGAAGGCCTCTGCTTGTTCTCTGTTCATCTTTGCAATATTCTCTGATGCTCTTTGCTGTTGTTCTTCAGCATGAAAGGCATGCTGCTCTCATATCAACCTATTGCCTTCAACCCCTGCCCAAAATTCATAATTAGGAACTGGCATGCCCAGAAAACCTTTTAATCCATCATGTACTCCTGCATGGAAAAGGATTTTATCAATAAGATATAAACCATAATCTTCAATTTGATCCTGTGTTGGGTTGGCAATAATCCCTGAGGTCTGTAAATGGTGGTTGATATCATCACAGATGTGTTCTTTGAACTGCTCCCACAGTAAAAAAGGTTGAGCAGGACGGCAATCTTTAAGAATTGTTGCAAAGAGTGAACAGAGTGCAGATCCAGATTGCATATGTCTTGCATCCTCTAGGCAGTCCTTCCACTCAGAATCACTCTGCAAAAGCCCACGGGCCAAACATGCTTCTTGGTGTGTAGGATATTCCACTCCTTCATAAGTATGTAGATCTGCAAATGATGTAGCACCTTTGACAACTGTAAGCAGCAGTCAAATATAAAACCTTTCGCCAGCTGCAGGGTGAACAAAATACATCCGCCCAAGAGCAGCTTCTCCCTCACGAATCTTCCATCTTTTTGTAGTTTTTACCCAGACCCATTTTGTAGGAAATTCCTGGTACAAAAGTGATCATGCAACCATTACTGCATGTTCAGGATCATCCTCAGCCTTTTTCTTCTCTGCTGCATTAACTTTGAAGTAAGCTGTAAGTGTGCTGTCTTTTGACCCAACAGCATGAAGAACCTCCTCTACTGGTGCATCAGCATCAAACACTACAAATTGCCCAGCTTCTGTATGTACTGCAAGGCGGACAACATTTGGGATTTCTTCATGCATATCATAATGAAAAAGCCTCCAAACTGATTCAGAGGCAGATATATAACAGGAATCTATATATTGCTGTATTTCATCTTTATTTTTCCCAATTGCCATAGTTGTACAATCATGGCCTTTGTAAATGTATTTATGAAGGTATTTGAAAGCTTTTATGGAAATGCAACACTCTAAGTTGGCATGTGATTTGAGCTCCATCAAAGCCCAAGGATTATGAGGTACAACCCATCTGTTATCAATATCAATTTCTATGCCATTGACCTTTTTCTTGCAAAGCCTTCCATTCTTGGGTCTAGCATAAAGGGTATAGCCATCCTCTGACAAAACAGTATGCTCTTGGAATACCTTAGGATAACCCTTGGAGCATTTTGAATCCTTCATACAGGATGCACTTGGGTTGAGATCACCACATGGTGTATGAATCATCAGCTTTTCAACCAACATGAATAAATTTGGATGTGTTTCAGGATCAGGCAACTGAGCAGAGATTACTTTGTCAATCTGATGAGCCTCTTGATACTGTGATTGGGGATAGAGAAAAATAAGAATGTGTATATGAGGTAGTCCTCGCTTCTGAAATTCAATTGTGTAAACACGGCCTCTACACTTTCCAAAACACCCTTTGTCAATAGCCCTCAAGATGATCCGTACTTTTTCATGAAAAACTCTGGCAACTAAATCAGGTCTGTCTTGTGCTGTCTGTCTGGGAAGGAGAGCCTCTTTAATCTCAGGTGCATTTGGATCTGCAGTGATTGTCAGAAATAGATCAGGTTTTCCAAATGCTCTTCCTAAGGCAATAGAATCTTGATAGAGCTGGAACATATGTCTTGATCCTCCAATATAAGAAGAGGGTAAGATAACTCGTTGCCCTATATCTTGCAGCTGAACATCTCCTGAATGAACAGCATCTACTAAACCACTGTAAACCTCAGCTCTGAGTTTCTTCTGATTGCGTGCAAGCCAGGATAAGCATGACTGATCAGTTTGGGCCCATGCATCAACAATATATTGCTGAAAAAGATTTTTGGCATAGAACAGATGGTTTGATTCAATCTCTAGATTGTGTTGATGAAGGCGATATGCATAGTACTCCATCTGGGTAACATGATCATCATTAGAGGCTGGTTCATTAGGTCTATCTGCATATTTGATATTTAGGTGCCATCCTAGTTCACCTCTGGGAAACAGTAAAACATAATGTAAAGGTGCATATGCAGGATTGGTTTCATATATACATTTCAGTGGCCCCTCCTTACATTGAAGGATAATATCTCGATGATCTGTGGCAGTACCTGGGCCTGGAAGAACAACTGCAACCTCATCAGCTGATGGCATATTATATCTCCTAGGATCATTTGTATCACTGAAATGCAGTTTGATATAAGCACCATTTAGGGAATTTGGAGCCTGTGCCTGAAGGTTTTGTATTCTCTGGTATGCTGATCTGTAGAGATTCACAAAGTTATTATTGCAGTGAAGGCAATCAGATATTGTTTGCATAACAGATGACAGTAACCCAGTAGTACCATGATGTCTGTTATTGGCTAAGCACTGCTCTAAAGCAGTCTCAGGTGCAACTATGTAAAGCTGTGCATATACTGGGGGTTTGTCACCCTCAGGCAAAAGGGAGCCTAGAGAATGCCAAAGTGCACCCTTAATTTTAAACTGCCTTGGCCCAGTATTTGGAAGTTCAGGATCATTCTGTGGTTGAATCTTAAGGCCCAATGATACAAAAGCAAAAGCAGAATTATAACTCCTTATGTTGTCTAAAAAGTGCTTTGAGTTATGATCAACTCCAGTAAAGAGATTCCTGATTTCAATAGGTGGACTTTGTAACATAGGTAGCTGAATCTTCCCTGATTTGCAGCATGCTCCAAATTTAGGATTTATTACAGAGGAATGTGTAAGTCTCTCTGCTTGCCAATGCAATGCACCACAAAATGGACACTCTATATCCATTTTTCCCAAAGAACAGAAGTTATAAATCCGATCATTCTCAATAGGTTGTAGACCTATTGGAATAGGCTCATCTGGAGCATCATTTTGATGTTCATGATCTCCCACATCAATTTCTTGCTGTTGCAAGTGCTGCTCATGCACCTCTTGGGAGTTGTGCATCACATTTTGCAACTGTTCATGTTGTTGGTGCATGTCATGGCCTTCTGGTGTGAGATAGCCAGGACCTGGTGGAAGTCTCTGGCTATTCTCAAAGTCATCTTGTGGAGGATCATTATTCTCATGCTCATGGGTCAGCCTTTCTGGATTAAATGATATAGATTCTGAAAGTAAAGATAGTCAGCAATAAATAGTGTAATATAGAAAAGAATGTATTACGGATATGACTTTGGGCTCTTCTATGATTCTGTCTCAATGTTGGTCTTGCAGGGTGAGGCTGTACAAATGCTAGTTGAGCTTGTAGCTCAGCAGGTAAGTGAGGAAACTACCAAGAGAATAAATGAGCCTTAAAATCTCTAAATAAGTATGCTAATACCTGATTTTGATATGCCAAATTTGATGGTCCTGCATGGGCATTCTGATTCTGATTATGAAGAGACTATAAGGTAAAGATATTGATTGGTGGCCACAGCACTATGTATTTGAATTTTTACACCTACAACTGCTTGATTTGAAGTACGGCCACGGCCCCGTGTTGGTAGTAGTGGAGGTAAATTTCTGAGTTGATTAGCAATTCCTTGAGTCAATTGAAACTCTTGGCCATTATGGTTGATTACTTGAAATAGATCATCTTGTGAATGCTGGGAAGGTACATAATTTTGAGGTATATTGAGTTGGAATGGTATTGGTCCACCATGTGGTGATGGTTGAGGTGTACGTCGATTTTCAGGGCTGCCTAGGGTACGTGTTTGTCGTTCCCTCTCATGATCAGCATTTTGTTGTTGATGTTGAGGTGTATTGGGAGGTGACTCAGAATCCCTTAAAGTGAGAATAGTAGTCAGAGCCTGCACATAGGTCAATAGCTTGTAAGAAACCAAACATTTTATCTGTAGTCAAATTTCCTCTATCAGGAACTTCAATTATAGTGTGAAATTATAGTAGAAGATGGGAAAGGGAAACAAAGGAGAGCATAATTATCATGCAATGCATGCAGCAAACATGCAGCAAACACATTGCAAGCTTGAAGTAATGTGTGAGAAAAACCTAAGTCAACTCAGCAAACATGCAGCAAACACGTCGCAAGATTGTGTATTGTAATGTGTGGGAAAAACTTAAGTTGCCGCTGCCGCCGCAGCACTAAAACGTTGACAGTTTTGCTGACATAAATAATGACTAATAAGAAAAAGCGCTGGTTTAGGTGCACCGCCCTAATTTATAGTATAGGATTATATTCTCATTATCATCTAGATTACACACATCAACCTTATTGTTCTTGTGTTGTCGTTTCATCCATGCGCAACTCTCTCATACCTGTCAGCTCATTGACAGGACAACATCATTATTGTTCTGCCTCCATGCTTCCTTTTATATTGCCTTATTGTTTACTCACCAAATACCTACAGCCTTACTTATGGATACAAGTGACTCTTATTGTAGATCCTCACAGTTACGGTGCAAGACATCTTTCACGGCTTCATATCCCATTAGTATAATAAGACTCGGTATTTTGTAGTTATAGTCTTTAGCTCTATTCTTGTCTATACTCCTCGGTAGCTAGACTTGTAGTTGGGTTATTCATCCTCATTGCTTTTTCATCCTCTTGCTCATTGACTATCATGTGATGCCTGGTTGTCTCTTGTGAGAGCTAGCAAGTCGCTGACACACATATTTATAACTATCCAAGAGTCCCAAAAGGCATAATGTAAGACCACAAGGCAAAAGTAAGTCCTCCAGGCAAAGTTGTAAGTCCTCATTAGTTGGGACATGTGACTTGGCTCTAGTGCTATAACCTCTGACTTCATTAATTGTACCCATGGCCAGATAGGTTAGAGCATCTTGGGATTTCACCAGTGGTCCTGGGTTCAATCCCCAGTCTGGTCACTTTGTTTGTCATCATGACTTTAACATACCTAAGGTGTGGAAAGGATCATGAAGCTTGGTAAGGACTTAGCTTTGCACAGATATAACAATCACGGAGAGTGAACATCGATAATACAAAGAGAAGCAGATCTAAGTCAATATTAAAACTACAGAACTACCTATTCAATATCATAGCTTTATACTATACATTACATAAGCATCACAAAGCAATACTAACTCTGAATAGACTAGCTTGTAGTGTAAAGAACAAAGGAAGGGATATAATAAGTATAGTATTCATCTGATAACAATGAGGAAAGATAACAAAGGATTTCTGAGCTTAGGAACTCTTCACAAAGTAGGTAAATGGATCACGGAATTGTGGAATAACTTGATTTACATACATATGACATTCACGATCCTGTTATATTTATGCAAGCTAAGTCTTTACGAACCTTCGCGAAGCATTCTGCTACTTAGATATTACTTATATCCTTTTACCACTATGCAATTACTTCGCAAAGGAATTCTGACGTGAAGCAATTACTCTTTATCTCTTATCATTCTTATCGGATTTACACTATCCCTTTTATATCCCTTCCTTTGTTCTTTACTTATGAGCTAACCTATTCTGGCATGGCATCACTTTGTGATCCTGACTTACCTTTAGTATAAAACTACGGTATTGAATAGGTAGTTCCTTAGTTTAAATATCAACCTTGATAGCACTTTGATAGTGATACCAATTAATCACCTAGCTTTATCATTGTTTTAACATCCTCGCTGTCAGTATGTTCCACGATGGTCATCATGAACAGAACACATTTACCTTTCTTCTCCTGTGGACACGCGAAGTGTTGAGGGCTCTACTAATAGTGGAGTCAAGGTCCGACTACTTTGTATAGGATCGTTTTACCTCGCAAAGTAGTTTACTTTGTATTTTCCTGCAATCATCCCGCGATCATTTCTGACAATCCCTTTGTGCATGATCATAACAGTATATTTAAACTGACACTCGGCACATTCGTCCTCATTACCCTTCACATTCCACTCAACAATTTCACTTCCTTCAACAATGGTCTATACAAGGAGCAGAAGAAACCGCACCAACACTGGGGTGTCTGATGAGTTGGTAACAGAGGAACCGGAAACGGTTAATCCTTTCGCATCGAACGTGACAGCCTTCGCGCCATTCGCGGAATCAATATCGGGAGCCGGACATTCTCGATGTCGATCTAACATCTTCGGTCCAGCTCCAGGACAACCTGCTAGTGCGCGGGTTTCTAGTCATCACACCCTTGGTCAACCAGACCATTCCGAATTTGAGTACCAAGTACTCTACACAGAAAACGGTGATCCCATTACTGTTCGAATGCCGCGAAGAAATCACACGGCGATACCAACAACAGAGATGGAAATCCCACCATCTCCTACCACATTTACCCTTCGCGAGGTTGGATACCAGTTACCACGATGGAAATTCCAGAAAACATCAAGGAAGCGGAAATCGATGAAGAGGTAGGTCCTGACGAGTCAGGAAATCCCGGAGACCCAGGGGGATCTGATCCCGATAGTCCTGGAGGTTCTCGCGTTCCTAGTCGTTCTAGGAGTCCAGTGGAATGGGTAGGTAGTGTCCATCCAGACCCTACTGAACAACACATCTTAGATCTGTTTCATGCGTTTAAGGATTCGCTCGATACCCTCAAAACAGTCCTCGCAGGCATGAACACTAGCAGCCCCACGAAATCCGGAAGATCGAAGGTCAAGGATCCTGAAGTGTTCAATGGATCTGACTCATGGAAACTGAAAGGTTTCTTAGTTTCCTTATCTTTGGTATTCATTGATCGTCCCTTGTATTTTACTGATCAAAAGAAGATCAATTATACTTTGTCCTACCTTGGCAGTTCCGCGAAGGAATGGTTCAAACCAGATATTCTGGATCCGAATCTCTCCGCGATGCTGGCATGGACGAGTTCCTTCGCGGCATTGGTGAAGGAATTACAGGACAATTTCGGTATGTATGATGCACAGGGGGAAGCTGAGGATAAGATCGGCATGTTAAGGATGAAAGAATCCAATAACGTACAGAAGTATAATATCCATTTCAATACCCTCGCGGCGTCTACTAACTGGGATTCACATGCCCTTAAGTGGGCTTATCAACAAGGCTTGGCAAGTCATATCAAAGATGAGATGGCTCGTCTTCTGGAACCAAAGATGCTCATGGAATACCGTTACAAGGTACTTCACATAGATAACAGGTACTGGAGACGAGAAGAAGAGTGGAAAAGAGAAGCCACTAGATCGACAGGTGTTTCCTCGGGAGGGAAAGCATCGAACACATTGAAGAAGAACACGCCAGGTTCTTCACAATCTCCTACACCCACCACCACCACAACCATGACCTCGACGAATAACTCAGGGAAGAAAGGTAAGTCGAGTGGAGGTGGAAATTCCTTGTCATCAACGAGTTCTGCAGTAACTCGACCTGCATACGCGAGCAACCTCGGCTTGGACGGTGTTACGGGTATGCTTCCGCTATCTCGTACAGAACACCTGGAAGTTATGGAAATGACAATTATAATTTGTTCCTATCCTTCCCTTATCGGTTCGGGACCGGACCGTACGAGGACATCTGATGTTAACGGATATGATTACTTTTAATTCCCACCCTATTATCTTCTAATTATATTATCGGGAACTTTTTACAATACTTATTGTTTTATTCCAGATACTCATTGTTCTTCTTTTAACAATTAGGATTACTGGTATATAAGCATTAGTGTCCAGTAGATAGTTCTCCAGTTTAAATATCAACTTAGATCATTCTGATCTAGAGAGGTTATCACTATAACTCCGTCTGGGCTTTCCAGTCTTACTTTATAGTTGTCCAAACTATCCGATCAACTCCCGGACATCCAAAACCTACGAACATCCACGGAACCATTACGACATAGCGGGAGCACTACTGAAAGTGGTGCTAAGGTTCTTGTTCAACTTTACCAATCCACCTTTCTACTGATTGGTAGTTACCATACAAACCCGGAAACTATTGGAACACTTTATACTATCCTATTCATACTAGACCTCACAGAACCTCACTGGAACAGTCTTAACAGATGGAAAGCTCCTCGTGAAGGAGTTGGAACGTCAAAAGAAGTTGGGGTTATGCGGATTTTGCAGGGGAAGTCATAAGTTCGACAACTGCGAGAAACAAAAGGCTTGCAAAGCTCGCAGATGTGCCATGGAAACACAGGAAGTAGTGGCAAGTACCTCTTTGGTATCAGAAAAATAGTCCGCAACTCCTGTACCCCAGTATGAAGCGGGAGTTGCGTTGACCAGGTTCGTACTACCGGGGAAGTTAAATTAAACGCATCCACTCTTTCTTATGATGAACGATCTTTTGCTATACCTCTTACAATAGATTTTCCACTTCACGATGTTTCCGCGAAGCTTTCCTTTGTCTCTTTACTCAATTCTGGTTCTACTGATTGTTTTATTGATTCTTGTTTTGTGTATAAACATGCCCTTCCTACTTCTTCTATTTCTCCAATCAATCTCCGACTTTTCGATGGTTCCTTATCTCCGAAACCAATTTCCGAAACTACATCTCTTAATGTTCGGTTTCCCTCTGGCAAGCTACTACTACTGACATTTTATGTCACTTTACTAGATTCTTCTGGCAAAGCAGTTTTAGGTTACAGTTTCTTGACCCACTACAATCCGTTGATTGACTGGGCATCGAGAAACATTACATTCCATTCCACTAAGCAAGTTGAGTTTCCCTTGATGTCCTCACTTCCACAAACACTCGTTCCGGAAGAAACTGTCCCTTTGCAGGGTCAGCCTACCTTTGGTTCCAAAGAAGTTCCTTCGCGACCCTCTTTGCGAACTCATTCTCGCCATTCACCTCGTCCTTTATCAGACTCTTTCCCCTATGAGCCCATCTACTCCTATCCTTCGGTGGCTCAATTAGCCGCTTCGCGACTTGAAAACCCAGAGATTGACATTGCTCTTGTCAATGCGGAACTCTTCAACCATGCTTGCAAGAATGCCAAGTGTGAACCGTTAATTTTATGAGCAGTTCACAGTGAAGTTACAGGGCGAGCTGCTTCGACAACTTCAGCAAACAACAGCAATCCTTCCTCATTACCGAAGCATTACGCGGACTTCGCAGATGTCTTCGATGAAGTCGAATCTGAAGTGCTGCCTGAGCATCGACCCTACAACCTAAAGATTGAATTGGAGGAAGGCGCTGAACCACCTATTGGTTGCCTTTACCCTCTTTCTGCCAAGGAATTAGAGGCTCTACATGATTTCATTGATAAGCACCTCGAATCAGGTGCTATTCAACCTTTGTCCTCTCCTCACAGAGCTCCAGTATTGTTCGTACCGAAGAAGGATGGAAAACTTCGACTTTGCATAGACTTTTGCGGTCTTAACAACATCACAAAAAAGGATCGCTATCCTTTACCTCTTATTTCTGATTTACTAGATGCTCTGAAAAAAGCTAAGGTTTATACTAAACTCAATCTTGCTCATGTGTACCATTTAGTTCGAATCGCGGAAGGCGATGAATGGAAAACGACATTCAGAACTCGTTGGGGTTCTTACGAATGGAAGGTTATGCCATTCGGACTCACTAATGCTCCAGCAGCTTTCCAAAGGTTCATGAATGACATATTCGCTGATCTTTTAGATGTTTATGTTATCGTCTACCTCGATGATATACTTATCTACTCCAACGACGAGGCATTACATCGCGAACATGTCCGTGAGGTTCTCCGTCATCTTCGTAAACATCGACTCTACGCGAACATTGCGAAATGCAAACGGGAGATTGATACGGTAGAGTATCTTGGGTATATTCTTTCTCCGGAGGGCTTAACAATGTCGAAAGACAAAGTAAAAGCTATCATTGACTGGCCGGTGCCTCGGAAAGTCAAAGACTTCCAGTCTTTTCTCGGATTTGCTAATTTCTATCGACGTTTTATTTATAATTATAGCGATATCGTAGTTCCAATGACGCGACTTACGCGAAAGGATACACTGTGGAATTGGAATACCGACTGCCAGGAAGCCTTCGAGAAGCTCAAATACAGCTTCACTCACGCTCCGATTCTGGTACATTGGGAACCAAACCGACATCTAATTGTGGAAACAGATGCCTCGGACTATGCATTAGCCGCGATCCTCTCAATCCTACTACCTGACGGAGAAATTCACCCCATCGCATTCCTCTCGAGGACTTTTCAAGCTGCAGAACTCGACTATGACACTCACGATAAGGAGCTTCTCGCAATCTTCGAAGCATTCAAAGGCTGGCGACATTACCTTGAGGGATCGGGAGATCCTATCGACGTTGTTACTGATCACAAGAATCTCGAGTATTTCTCGACAACAAGTTCATTGGTCAGAGTATCTGCACCAATTTAACATGGTGATCTGATTCAGACCAGGTAAGTTAGGTGAAAAACCTGATTCAATGACTAGACGCTGGGACGTCTACTCAAAAGAGGGGGATATTGGCTACACACAAGTTAACCCACATAATTTCAGACCTATTTTCACTAATGAACAACTAACTACTTCCCTTCGAGCTACATTCCTAGAAGGAGCGGCACTTCGCGCCTCCATTGTTATGGATATAGAGGCACTTCATTCCGCTATTTGCAATTCAATCGAACTGGATCCGGAATCAATCGCGGGATTGAAGTTCGCAAAGGACGGTACAAACACTCATTGGACAATAGGGTCTGATGGACTGTTACAACTTGACGATCGGATTTACGTTCCTAACACTTCTAATTTATGACTTCAAATTTTATGCTACTTTCATGATCACCCACTTTCGGGTCATTTCGGTCAAAATCAGACTCTGGAAGCTATTCGATGACAAAATACTTGGCCAAAGGTTCGTGACTTCATTCGTGATTATATTAATTTGTGCACGGTTTGCAGATGCAACAAACCTCGTCAACATAGGCCTTACGGTCTACTCAAACCACTTCCGGTTCCCGTCCAACCTTGGGATTCCATATTGATGGACTTCATTGAACAATTACCAGACTCTAAAGGACATACAGCTATTTTAATAATTGTGGATCGAGCCTCGAAACAAGGTATTTTCATCACGACACATAACAAAATAATGTCTGAAGAGCTCGCGGAACTGTTCGTTCATCACGTCTTCTCGAAACATGGAGTTCCTAGTCACGTCACTTCTGACCGAGGCTCGGAATTCGTTTCGGCTGTCTTTCGCGCTTTAGGAGAAGCTCTCTCAATCAAACTACACTTCACCTTGGGATACCATCCTGAGGGGGATGGACAAACGGAACGAGTTAACCAGACTCTGGAACAATACATTTGTATGTATTGTGCATATGTTATGATCGTGCACAAAGGGATCATCAGGAACGATCGCGGGATGATCGCGGGAAAATACGAAGTGAAATACTTCGCGAGGTAAAACAATCCTAGACAAAGTAGTCAGACCTTGACTCCACTATCAGTAGAGTCCTCGACACTTCACGTGTCTGCAAGAGAAGAAAGATAAACGTGTTCCGTTTGCGATGACTATCGCGGAACGTACTGACAGCGAGGATGTTAAAACAATGATACAGATAGATGATTAATTGGTATCACTATCGAAGTGCTATCAAGGTTGATATTTAAACTAAGGAACTACCTATTCGATACTGTAGCTTTATACTAAAGGTAAGTCAGGATCGCAAAGCGATGCCATGCCCTAATGGGTTAGCTCGTAAGTAAAGAACAAAGGAAAGGATATAAAAGGGATAGTGTAATCCGATAAGAATGATAAGAGATAAAGAGTAATTGCTTCACGTCGGAATTCCTTTGCGAAGTAATTGCATAGTAGTAAAAGGATATAAGTAATATCTAAGTAGCGGAATGGATCGCGAAGCTTCATAAAGACTTAGCTTGCATAGATATAACAGTGTATCAACAGGACGATTGGGCAAAACTTCTGCCTATCGCGGAATTTGCATACAACAACACTCCTAATGCATCCACTGGTATTACTCCTGTGGTGATGAAGGTGGAAAGCACAGAGAAAGCACAGGCTCGAAGCACAAACCGAAGTGAGGGGTGGGGCTAGCACCACACATGAAGACTGAAAGATAAAATGATCAAGACAGCAGTGATAGCACAGGGGCCAATCACTAGGGTCGCACAAGGAAAACTAGTTCCAAAGACCAAGTAAGTATATTGAAGGTAAACGATGATACAGGTACTAACCTAGTTCCAAAGACCAAGAGGTCAAGATGGGGAACTAGGTGTCAGCTACTGTACTATATATACAAGAGTCTCAATGAGTAAGCGAAAGCGCGGGAAGTTGATGGAAGTGTTTGGAATGTGATAGAAGGATGCGGAATGATGTAGATGGATCCAAATAGTAACAGCGATGAGGGAAGGAGGAGATGTAGGAGAAATAAAGTAAGTACTGTATCTTGTATAGCACGTCATGACAACTCCGTTCTTTGCAAATAAAGGTTATCACCCTAACATTACAGTGAAACCTGAAATCGACATCCGTTTTGATCACGTGATTGACTTTGTAATGAATTTAGATGAGATTCATTCCTTCCTCCGCGAAGAAATTACTAATGCGCAAGCTCGATACAAAGAGCAAGTGGACAGAAAATGTATTACTCACCCAGATTTTCCCATTGATTCACAGGTATTTGTACTAGCAAAGCACATTAAAACCACTCAACCTACCGCGAAGTTCTCCGAGAAGTACCTCGGACCATTCAAAGTTCTGGAGCACGTAGGGACTCTCTCGTACAAGTTACAACTACCTTTCTATCTCAGTTGTATCCACCCAGTGTTCCATGTATCCCAACTCGAACCATATACTCCAAACTCAATCCCACATTGCGAACAAACTCCTCCACCTCCTGTGGAAGTTGATGGTGAAGAGGAATACAATGTCGTGGAGGTCTGTTATATCTATGCAAGCTAAGTCTTTACAAAGCTTCGCAATCCATTCCGCTACTTAGATATTACTTATAACCTTGCACCACTACGCAATTACTTCGCGAAGGAATTCCGACGCGAAGTATTTACTCTTATCTCTTATCATCCTTATCGGATTTACACTATCCCTTTTATATCCCTTCCTTTGTTCTTTAATTACGAGCTAGCCAATTCGGGCGTGGCATCGCTTCGCGATCCTGACTTACCTTTAGTATAAAGCTACGGTATCAAATAGGTAGTTCTTTAGTTTAAATATCAACCTTGATAGCACTTCGATAGTGATACCAATTAATCAACTATCCCTATCATCGTTTTAACATCCCCTCACTGTCAGTACGTTCCGCGATAGTCATCGCGAATGGAACACGTTTATCTTCTTCTCTTGCGGACACGCGAAGTGTCGAGGGCTCTACTAATAGTGGAGTCAAGGTCCGACTAACTAGTTTAGGATCGTTTTACCTCGCGAAGTATTTACTTCGTATTTTCCCGCGATCATCCCGCGATCATTCCCAACGATCCATTTGTGCACGATCATAACAAGGTCTTAGTTTCGAAACTGGATTGTCGATACAAAAAATGTCCACTACAGTATTACATCTGGTGGGCAGGATACGAAGGTACAGACGAAGAGTTTTTCTGGGTCGCCGCGGATGAGCTGGTTCCCGCTTTCCATCTTCGTTACCCTCACAAACCTGGACCATCATGATTAACGAACACTTAATTTTTACTATTCATTCATTGGAAATACTAATTTTTATTTTACTAGTCAACAACCCCTCTGTCATGAAGTGAGCCACCCCTATCATTTTCCTTTCTTTATGATACACCATCTGAGCTCTCCTACCTACAATAATCATTCCGGAACCTTCCATTCCATTCTATCAGTTCCGTTCCATTCCTTGTGCCTGAGCTATACAGTATTACATCATAATTCCCATGCTCCGCCTTGTATATATAAGCCAGCCCCCCACAGCCTGGTCCCTTATCTTGACCTCTTTGTCATTGGGAGCAGGTATGTCTTTTACCTACTTACTTGTATTTATTATCAATATAACTTTGTCATTGGGACCAGTATCTGCCCACTTCTGCTCAAGTCTCCGCTCCGCTCCGCCACCGTCATCACCTCTTAGTGACACCCTCACGAAACCTTTGCGAGTTATCACTATTACATTCCGTACTACCTACTACATTACCTACTAAAGTCCAAACCTTCATGCTAACGCGTTCCACAATCCATCCTTCGCGAAACTAACTTATAACTCTCACATTCCCTTCCTTCCAAAACCATCGCGATTACTTCCTTGCAGAACAAATCTTAACTCCTTACACTTATTCATAAAACAAATGTTGAAGGGTAACTTGGCACAGTTGATGTTGCACACTTATTGCAGCTAAGGCTGTAGACAATAGAGTGTACCCCCGTCAGAAACACTGCTGTTGCAGTCTATGTACAAGGGTAGTGTTGTACTATTGACCTTGCAGACTCCTCAATACTCCAATAGACACAAGTAGTGAATATTGATTTGGTTCCTTCTAACTATAGTAGGAATACAGGTCTGTTTGGTCTTGTATGTACTAGAAACGCATGAGGCGTGATAATAGGTGTCCACAATTGTGCGCTCCTATAAGAAATGGAAAAGACTCTGAAAAATGAAGAAATGAAAGTGTAAGTAATGTTATAAGTAAAGTAGTGGATACAGTAGTTAGTTTATAAGTAATGTATGTACTTTATATGTAAACTAACTATGTAGGAAGTGTTCTATCACTACAATTAACAACAAAACCCTTACGACTCCAAAATCACCAAAAAAGGCAAATACTCATAAAGAATTAAAGCAAAACAAAACAAAAAACAAAAACAACAGACAACAAAAAACCAATAAAGAAACTATTACAAAATTAGATTAAACTATTTACAAGTCCAACAACTACTAGAACCCTTCGCGGGAATCACGTCGCATGTTGTTTTCCTTCACAAATCTTTCTTCTTTTTCTCTCTTCCTTGTCCTCTTCTTCATCTTCCTCTTCTTCCTCTGCTACCACTTCTACTGTCATGAAACGATCTTTTTCATTATTCTTTTCTTTTATTATTCTTTTCCTTTTCTTTTATTTACTTACTTAATCACCAAAGCGCTTACACTAGCGCTTATTATATTTTCATTATCATTTAGGTTACACGCGTCAACCTTATTGTTCTCGCATTGTCATTTCACTTAGGCGCGACTCTCTCGTGCCTGTCAGCTCATTGACAGGACGACGTCATTATTGTTCCGCTTCCATGCTTCTTTTTATATTGCCTTATTGTTTACTCACCTAATACCTACAGCTTTACTTATGGATACGAGCGACTCTTATTGTAGATCCTCACGGTTACGGCGCGAGATATCTCTCACAGCTTCATATCCCAATAGTATATAAGACTTAGTATTTTGTAGTTATATTCCTTAGCTCTATTCTCGTCTATTCTCCTCGGTAGCTAGACTTGTAGTTGGGTTGTTTTATCCATCCGCTTTTTGCTTTTTCGTCCTCTTGCTCATCGTCTATCGTGTGACGCCTGGTTGTCTCTTGTGAGAGCTAGCGAGTCGCTGACATCTACAGGTTGCTGCTGAACAAGACGAACCAGCTCTTCCATCGCGAAGGCTGTTCGACTCACGAACCCGAGCAGAGTACCCATCTGCCTCTTCAAGGCTTCATTCTGCTCCACAAGCAGATCAAACTTCATTCCCCACTCAGCACCTCCAAAACTCCTTTCCGCGACACGCCTCGCGGGACCCTCGTACAAACCTTCTTCCTCCACACGCGGTTTTTTCCTCCTCGACCTACGAGCCGCGTTATCCCCTGCCCAGCTGTACCTCTGCCGTTGGAGGTGACAGGCAAGGCAGGCCTGAGTCCAGGGCTTCCCAGGTTGCATGATACAATTTGAAGTGTTACCTTGTGTAACACAACGAATGCATCCTTCGTGATTACGCGAAGGCGTGGGGGGAGGGAGGTCACCCTCGTCATCATCCTCATCATTGATGTCGTTGTCGTCTCCATCATCGGGGTCTGGAGCTGAACCAACCTGTGTTTGTGTTAATCAGTAAGATCCATCGCGAAGAGAACAAATTACTCACCTGAGGAACTGACCGTTTCCTTTTCAACACCTGTATCTCGACGTCCGGGGTATCGCGAATCACGGAGGCCAACTTGTAAACTTTTTGCTTTGAGCCCAAAGGCTCCTGCAAGCTCATTGCGGTTCCGGTTCTTCGCAATGCAGCACGAGCTGCATGCTCTCAACGTTCTTGCAACTCGGTCAGGGCTTGTGCCCTGTGTTGACCCCGTCCTTGCTCTTCTTCCATGAGCTTCTTCAAGGCATCAGCCTTTGCCTTCGCAATGCTCTCCTCAACAAGCCTTTCTTCTTCTCATTTTCTCGCAGCCTGTCTCTCGTCCTCAAGTTGTTTTTCCTCCTTGAGCCTCTTCCTTTCTGCCTCACGCTCAGCCTCACGAGCAGCTTCCTCCTCCAACCTCAACATTTCCTCCTCGAAGGCAGCCTCTTGTGCCTCAACCTCAAGCTGACAAAGGCGGGCTTGTTCCGCCTGTTCATGAACGAGGCGCGCCCGTCGTTCCTGCACAGTTTCAGTGGCGGTGACGGTAAAAGACATCGTGGAGTGATGAAAACTTAGGAAAAAACAGAGAAACCCCTCGTGTTTTATACACGTTCATAGTTGAGGGCAGGTTCAACTTTAAATTTTTCGTTTACCTCGATCATAATTCGTGTGGCACATTGAAAATTTACTTTACTTTTTTACTTTTCCATTCTATCTAATTTTAGATTTGTCAATCGTTATCAATCGCATAGGCTTTCGAGGGCAAAAGCCTAAGAGGGGGATACTGTTATATTTATGCAAGCTAAGTCTTTACGAACCTTCACGAAGCATTCCGCTACTTAGATATTACTTATATCCTTTTACCACTATGCAATTACTTTGCGAAGGAATTCCGATGCGAAGCAATTACTCTTTATCTCTTATCATTCTTATCGGATTTACACTATCACTTTTATATCCCTTCCTTTGTTCTTTACTTATGAGCTAACCTATTCTGGCATGGCATCACTTTGCGATCCTGACTTACCTTTGGTATAAAACTACGGTATTGAATAGGTAGTTCCTTAGTTTAAATATCAACCTTGATAGCACTTCGATAGTGATACCAATTAATCACCTAGCTTTATCATCGTTTTAACATCCTCGCTGTCAGTACGTTCCGTGACAGTCATTGCGAATGGAACACATTTACCTTTCTTCTCTTGCGGACACGCGAAGTGTCGAGGGCTCTACTAATAGTGGAGTCAAGGTCCGACTACTTTGTATAGGATCGTTTTACCTCACGAAGTAGTTTACTTCGTATTTTCCCGTGATCATCCTGCGATCATTTCTGATGATCCCTTTGTGCATGATCATAACAGATCCTGACTTACCTATAGTATAAAGCTACAGTATTGAATAAGTAGTTCCTTAGTTTAAATATCAGCTTTGATAGCACTTCAATAGTGATACCAATTTAATCTACTATCTGTCACGAAACAATCTTTTTATTATTCTTTTCCTTTTCTTTTATTTACTTACCTAATCATTAAAGCGCTTATTATATTTTCATTTCTGTTTAGATTACATGTGCCAACCTTATTGTTCTCGTGTTGTTGTTTCACTTAGGTGCGACTCTCTCATGCCTGTCAGCTCATTGACAGGACGACATCATTATTGTTCCGCATCCATGCTTCCTTTTATATTGCCTTATTGTTTACTCACTGAATACCTGCAGCCTTACTTATGGATACAAGCGACTCTTATTGTAGATCCTTATGGTTACGGTGCGAGATATCTCTCATGGCTTCATATCCCATTTAGTATATAAGACTAGGTATTTTGTAGTCATGGTCCTTAGCTCTATTCTCATCTATACTCCTCGGTAGCTAGACTTGTAGTTGGGTTGTTTTATCCTCATCGCTTTTCTCATCCTCTTGCTCATCATTCATCGTGTGACGCCTGGTTATCTCTTGTGAGAGCTAGCAAGTTGCTGACACTATCTGTATCATTGTTATATATATGCCAAGCTCCACTATGCTTTCCGGACGATTTCCGAGGTCATCAATCACTATATGAACATTCCGGCATTCCGGCCGATCTTCCGGTCAATCAATCATCCTTCCGATCCATTTTGTGTTTGTTACCAAGTTCAACTCGAATCTCAGTCGATTTCATACTCCATTCCTTGGCTCAATAACTTCGGAACAACCTCGGATACATCACATGACACTCGGTCGTCATGACCGATGCATTCCCACGCCTGTCGGCTCTTGGAAAACACTGTTATTGTATTATTTCAAATCCTTCTCACTTATTGTCTTTTATTTAACAATTAGGCAGTTTAGTACTTAGGTCAACTCATTTAGTTTGGTTCCCCAGCTTGAAATAAAAGTTACCTTCTATACTCCTTCTCTATTATGCTTACTCACGTCCGGATCAATCGATCGGATTCTTCTGACGCTCCGGAACTTCATGCTTCTTTGCACTTTGCAGGGACACCCAGATAACATGTAGGGAGCATTGCCAAAAGCTTCACTGAAGTCCCATCACTTACCAAGGCCCGTGTAGCCTTTCTATTACTTCATTTTGCTGTTACTATAGTTTCCGGACTCCGAAGCTTCGAACAGAGCTCCGGAACCTTGATCTATTTCCTTCCGGTGTATGGCCTTAACAATCATTGTTCTAACATCACTCTTGTCAGTATGTTCCATGGAGGTCATTGCAAACAGAACACATTTCCTTTCTTCTCTCTCAGACACATGAAGTGTTGAGGACTCTACTAATAGTAGAGTCAAGGTCTAACTAACATCTTTAGATTGTTAACCCCTTGCAAAGTATTCTCCTTTGCTCTTCATCCCCTGCAATTAACCCCACAACCTTATTTCAACAATTTCTCAGTGCACAATTATAACAACTCCTCAATACTCCAATGGACACTAATAGTGTCTGCAACTTGCTAGCTCTCTCAAAAGATAACCATGCATCACACAATAGTCAATGAGCAAGAGAATGAAAAAGCAATGAGGATGGATAAAACAACCCAATACTACTTTAGCTACCAAGGAGAATAGACAAGAATAGAGCTAAGGAATATAACTACAAAATACTGAGTCTTATATACATATGGGATATGAGGCCATGAGAAGTATCTCATGCCATAACCATGAGGATACACAATAAGAGTCGCCTGTATCCATAAGTAAAGCTGTAGGTATTTGGTGAGTAAACAATAAGGCAATATAAAAGAAACATGATGGTGGGACAATAATGATGATGTCCTGTCAATGAGCTGACAGGCACAAGAGAGTCGCTTGCAGCTGAAACAACAATGTGAGAACAATAAGGTTGTCACATGTGATCTAAATGGAAATGAAAATATAACTGGTGCTGGTGTGAGCGATACAGTGATTAGGTAAGTAAAAAGAAAAAGAAAAGAATAAATAGAAAAATAATGTTTCATGACAAAGAATGAATATTGATTTGGTTCCTTCTAAACCTAGTAGGAATACATGTTTGTTTGGTCTTGTATGTACTAAAAACACACAAGGCATGATAGTAGGTGTCCATAATTGTGCACTCCTATAAGAAATGAAAAGGACTTGGAAAAATAAAGAAATGAGAGTGTATTATATGTATGTGAATTGAGTTATTCCACAATTCCACAATACAATTACCTCCTTTGTGAAGAGTTCCTAAGCTAAGGACTACTTCATTATCTTCCTCATCATTATCTGATGAGTTACTATTCCTTTTATATTCTTCCTTTATTCTTTACACTACAAGCTAGTCTATTCAGAGTTAGTATTGCTTTGTGATCCTTACATAATGTATAGTATAAAACTATGGTATCGAATAGGTGTTGAAATAATATAATGCTTACGTGTATTATCATGGTGGATCACGGATTATTGATTGTAAAAACTATTCTTAGTACTTACACACAAATATCGAACACATTACTGTGGTGACGAAGGGAGAAGGCACAAAGGAGGCACAGTGTCGCGACGTAGGCGGAAGCGACGATGGGAGGTGATCAAAGCACAGCACAAGCACAAACCTGAGTGTGAGTAACGCTCAACACACAAAGGCAAAAAGGAAAAGTGATCTCAGCGACAGTGATAGCACGAAGGGCCAATCACAAGGGTCAAATAAGGCAGGCTAGTTCCCAAAGACCAAGTCAATATTGAGTGTACACAAAGATACAAACACGAACCTAGTTCCCAAAGACCAAGAGGTCGAGATAGGGAACTGGTAGCTGTCTACTGTACTATATATACGAGTCTGAAACAATAGGAACCCAGGTAAGGGACAAGGGTAAAAGAACAAAGAACAATAGATATCAAAGAACAAGAACGCGAGAGTGAAATACTGGAAAGCGAATGAGAAACAAGGGGAGAACAATAAACTAATGACAGTGCGGGAGTGAGTGGTCATCTGAGCGATGAGTAACGAACGCGGTCATGTGGTTACTAAAGCATGTGAAAAGGAAGAAAGAAAATGATAAAGAAAATGATATAGGTACTTAGTTGTCACGACATTACCCCCCTTCTACAGTCGATGTCCCAGCGACCAGCTCCGTAAGGTTTTCATAGGCTTGCCAGGGCAGCGAATTAAAAATGGCCGCCGAGATTTTCCGTGGTGCATTGGGGTGTGTCCGATAAAAGTCTGCAATTTCTTCGTCACTTGATCCCTTCACATTCTCCTCATTCTCCCAACTGTCCTGTCCTTCATCATAACCCTTCCATCGTACCAAAAATTGTAGCTTCTTCCATCGCCCAAAGAACCTACTGTCCAAAATTTTGTCCACATCATAGAACTCTTCCCCCTCCACGATCTCCGGATCCGGTGGTGGTGGCCTAACTCCATTAACCTCGTTCCCTTTCCATGGTGATAGTCGATTAACATGGATGTTGTCGTGGATCTTCATCCAAGTTGGTAGGTTAAGGCGATATGTCAGAGGTCCGGTCTTTTCTGCTACTTCGAATGGCCCGAGTCGCCGACTCCCAAGTTTTTGATTTTTCTGTCGAATCTTTAGGTTCTGTAGTGATAGCCATACCGGTTGTCCAACTGTGAATGTCTGAACCTCCCTCGTGTCATCTCCCTTAATACGCTCCTTACTCATCCTAAGAGCTGCCTCCGCATCCTCCCGGGCATGCTGTAGCAACGTCAACCGCTGATCTATTGTTGGATACTTGTTCCAAACTTGGATTGGAATCGTAAATTCGGGGGTGTATCCATAGAGGGTTTCGAATGGAGAATGATCGTGAGCGGAGTGAATTCGAGAATTGATAACAAACTCAGCGGTAGGTAGTAGTTGATCCCAATCATCTTGTCGTCGGCTGATATACATGCGAATGTATCGTTCAATCTCCTGGTTTGCTCGTTCTGTTTGACCGTTGGTTTCAGGATGATATGCTGTTGTGAGTGCTGATTCTACCCCGAGTCGTTTCAAGAGTTGCCGCATTACATCTGCCGCGAATTGGGGGCCTCTGTCCGAAATGAACCGTCGAGGAAGACCATGAAGTCGGAATATTTCGCGGTAGAAGAAGTCGGCTACGCCCTCAGCAGTGATTTCTGTTGTGGTTGGGAAGCAGTGGATCATCTTGGTATAATGGTCAACAAAAGTTATTACAGCATTATGTCCGTCCTGGGTCATGGGGAGCTCTCCGATGAGATCTACGCCAATATCCTGCCACGGACCATCCGGAACAGGAAGAGGCTGAAGCGGAGAGGAGTGGTGTGGATTGAGTCGCTTCCGTTGGCAGAGGTCACATCCTTCTACATATTTGTCCACAAATGACCGCATCCCTGGCCACCAGTATTGCCTGCTAACGAGTTCTAACGTACCATGCATCCCCGGGTGTCCAGCTGTAGGCGAATCGTGACATTGTACCAGTACCGCCTTCCGGAGCTCCGGGTTAGGTGGTGATGCGAAGGGTGAATGAAAACAAACACCCAAACACTAAGTTCAGGGGGCTTGGTAGCAGTTGTAAGTAGAGTACTGTAAAAACCTGATAAAATCAAGTATAACACCAAAAATCACAAGTTAATAAACCTAATAATAACCTAAAGTAACAACCTAATAATAAACCTAATAAACAACCTAATAACAGAGGCTTGTAGCGATGGGGGTGCTGCAACCTGTCCTTTCTCTAAATCCCCCCCCCCTCCTTATATACCCAAAAATCTCGGAATATCTTCGCACCTTCCTACTGCGGCCGCAGACCATTATTGTCTGTCGATCCCCTGGCTCCATATTCCCACTCCTGCCAAGTCTCCGATCACTTCTACAGCTTTTCCTTACTAAAAATCCGCATTTTTCCCTTTTTGGTAGTTCCACTTCAAATAAATAATTCCCCTCGATCCACTAATCCCAAATTGAGTGGTTAACGGAGTCTAGACCTCCCTGCGTCTGTTTGACTTGTAGCTCAACTAATTTCTATCCTTCTAGCCAGTCCTAATCTGAAATCCGGTGTTTTAGCCCCTAAGACATAGACATCTCCGAGCACACGGCATTTCTAGGTCCCAAACCTATCCCTTCTGTCAGGACCTGCTTCAGACCTCTCCCCGTCTATTTGTCCCTTTACTTATTGTATAATATTGTCTTTAGCATGCATATATCCAGCATTCTCGCTGGAGCCACTAGTTTTGATGGGCCATCAATCCCATCAATATATACTGCTTTGACCGCCGAACTTAGATATTCTGCTCGTTTCTCTTAATATAGCTGTGAAATAAGTTGCCAAACAAGTCATAAAATATATTTACACTTGTTCTGAACATTATTTCAATTTAGCCTGTTCATTTTACTGAGACAAGTCTAAACCTATGTAAACTTCAACTGTTTTCTATTTCTCAGTCCGAGAAAATGGTTATCAATTATCCCAGACTGTAAATTTGTCTTGTAGACCTTCACTGACATCAACTGGACCATCTCTTACTCATCCAGTATTTTCTCCGCTACCTTAAACATGCTCCTATGTCTTTTATTGGTGGTGGTCAAAGTTGTTTTGATTGCATCAGCAATACTACTAACTTTGACCTTCTCGGCTAAGGACTTTAAATATTTTAAGTGCAATATTAAGTTTGAACTTTGTATTTTAAGTGTTGTGAGTGTGCATTGCAAGGAGTAGTAATATTTTATAGACTTTTTAATTGTCTTTTAATCAGGAAAAACACTTTAGATTCAAAGTATTTGAGTGATATCAACTGCAATTTGGCAGTCATATCAGTGGTACGTATACCTTGTTTCGATAGTACACCAAACCGTTGTCTTCTTTCCACTCATCCAATCCCCCTGTCAACACTCGTGGTCCCTTCAGGCTCTTTAATCCCTCCAATACCTCTGCCTCTCGTTCGCTAACCTGTCGGATTCGCTCCAATAGGGGGTTTTGGAATAGTACCATGTGCGCCGCATTGATAAAGTGTTGTGGTTGGAGCACCGTTTGCTCCTTGTTGTCTTCCGCATCGATTACCTGATGGTGTGGCATCCGTGAGAGAGCATCGGCTTGTGTGTTCGCTTTCCCGGGGCGGTGTTTGAGTCGAAAGTCGAATCGGGAAAGCCAGAGGGCCCATCTTGCTTGTCGACGACTAAGATCTTGTGCTGTCCTCCAGAACTCCAGGTTTTGATGGTCGGTAATGATTTCGAATGGTTCGGGTGAGCCTTCTAAATAGTGCCTCCAATCCTTGAGTGCTTCGATAATGGCAAGCATTTCCCTATCGTAGATTTCATAGTTCCGTTCTGCTGGATTCAAGGATGCGGATCGGAATGCGACCGGGTGCCAAAGTCCATCGTCCTGTAATTGCAACAGTGTACCCCCTGAAGCGAATCCCGAGGCATCTGCTTCAATCCGCGTCGGCTTTCCTGGGTCCCATAAGACCAGAATCGGGGCTGAGGTGAAGGAGTCCCTTAATGATTCGAATGCTTCCTGTTGCGCCGTCCCCCATTGCCATTTGATGTCTTTCTGTGTAAGGTCGTTAAGTGGTCGCGCTTTCTTTGCAAATCCTTCAATGAACCGTCGGTAGAAATTAGCAAAGCCCAAGAAACCTCGAAGGTCACGGAGTGAAGTAGGGACTGGCCAGTTTTTCACTGCCTCAATCTTTACCGGATCCATCCGTACTTCCCCTTCACTGATGACAAGTCCCAGGTATTCAATGGACGTTTGTTCGAACTCGCATTTTTCGGGTCGTAAATAGAGGTCATGTTGAGCCAGGCGGGTGAGGACTTCGTGAACTACGGTTCGGTGTTCTTCTAGGGTTTCGGTGAAGATGAGAATATCATCTAGATATACAGCCACCTTTCCTGAGGCAATCAAGTCAGCGAAAATTGAGTTCATGAGGGCTTGAAACGTAGCGGGCGAGTTTGTTAGGCCAAAGAACATGACCAAGGGTTCGAAGAGTCCTCGGTTAGTTGCAAACGCTCCCTTCCACTCATGTCCTTCCTTCACCCGCACATTGTTGTATCCCCACCGTACATCAAATTTGGTGAATATCTTGGACTTTCGTAATCGGCTGATGATGTCAGTAACCAGGGGAAGTGGGTACCGGTTCTTGACAGTGTATTCGTTCAGTCGTCGGTAGTCCTGTACAAAACGAAGTTTCCCATCCTTCTTTTTGACAAAGAAGACTGGAGATGCTAAGGGAGATTTGGAGGGGCGAATGTATCCTTTTCGTAGATTTTCATCCAGGAATCGGTCTAGTTCTTCTTGTTCATTGGGTGACATCGGATAGATTTTGGTGCGCAAAGTTTCGGGTGCATCAGGCCTAAGATCAATGGCGTGATCCCAGGGTTTGTGCTCTGGAAGACGTTCAGATTCCTTCTCTGAAAAGACTTTAGCGTATTTCTGATAGATAGTGGGTACCATTTCCTCAAAAGTCTTCTCCGGTTTATCCTTGTGTGCTGCCTCCGCCAATTGTTGAGAGTAGGTGTATCCCGCTGCGCACCAAAGCTCTTCTGTCGTGTGACTGATGATACCTGCCCGCAGTAGTGCTCTCCTTCTCTTTCGATTGCCCAATAGTCGATACAGGGGTGTGCCTTCCTCATATTCATGAATTCCCAGTAGTTCTTCAGACTCACTTATGGGTGGTGGTGGAAGCGGAACATATTCCGGATTAATTGCCAAGAGTCCGTCCGTTGTCCCTCCGATGTTACCTTCCTTCAAATCCGGGATCTCCTCGATAGTCATGGCTGGGAGTGCTCGTTTGGTGGTTAGTTGGGCTAGCCGTCCTTCCTTCCAGTCTATATCAGGGTTCACTTTCCGGAGCCAGGGGAGTCCTAGGATGATGTCTTCCGAGCCCAGGTTAGTGACCAGGTATTCGAGAGGTTGAGGTGGGTTCTGATCTACGGTCGAAAGGAGTCGTGCAGAATGGGTAATTTTGCCCGCATTGTTGAGCGTTCCATCAATATTGTAGAGAGTGATGGGATGAGTGAGGGGACGTGTGTGGATGTAGTGCTTATCCACAAAGCGTTGATGTAGGAATAGACCTGTGGCCCCGGAATCTATCATTGCTGCATTACTGGTACTCTTGAATCTTCCTTGTAACTTAATCGGTACGCGAAAATGGGAAACATCGCTGAATTGGGTGGAACCGAGGATACATGAGGAGATAGAATCGTATTTAGAGTACAGTTTGGGGAACCCGGCAGCAGCCGAGTCAGGTTCCCACTTTAAAAATTCTGCCGGAGCTCTGAGATTTGGTCCGCCAACGCTTTCTGGTTGTCCGTTAACTGCTGTAGAATCGAGGAAAAGTCAGGGAGCGGGGTGGGTGTAGCAGCAATAGAGGTGGCAGGTTCGGCAATGATAGAAGTGGCGGCGGCAGTACGAACCATGTTCGGTCTAGGGAGACCCATGAATTTCCTTCGACAAACTACGGCTATGTGTCCTGTGAGTCCACAGTGGCTGCAGATGTCCCGTTCGTGGTGTCCATCTGCTTTTCGGTGGTTCTTGGATCCGCATCCGTAGCATTTCCCTGTCATGAACCTTCGATAGTCCTCCGCAGATCGCCCTGTGCTAGTGGCATCCACGTCCATGGCAAATTGATCCCGGGCCGGAGTGAATGGAGTTGGATGGAAGGCGCTTGTGTTCTGGGAATGGGAGTAGTTTACCAGGTTTTGTCCCTTCTCCCTGGCTCGTTCAATCTGTCTATTGTCAATTCGGATGGACTCTTTGATCAAGCTGTCGAGGGTGTCTGTGTTAGCTGAAGAGAGGACCAGACCGTCTTTGATACGTGATGCTAGATGTTGGTAAAAACGATCTCGGAGGTCTGGGTCTGAGTATCCAGTACGGCTTGAGTACTGTTTGAACGATGCTGCATAGGCAGCGACGGTGGTTTTTCCCTGAAAGAGGACCTTCAAGGCGTCCTTGGCATCTACAACCGGGTTTACTGTCTCGAAGCGGGCTTTGAAGGCATCCTTGAACCCCTGCCAGGTGGGATAGACAAGAGTGTCGACAGCACCACTAGCTACCTGGCTAATGTTTTCGGAAACTGGGGTAGCCCAGATTGCCGCATCACCTTCGAGGAATGAAATTGCGGATTTGATGCGTTCCCCCTCGTTCGTACGCAATGTTTGTACTCCGTTGGCCCATAGCTCAAATGCAGCTATAAAGCGACGAGCATCATCGCTTCTTTTCCCGTCATAGGGCTGAGGCTTGCTGACCCCTTTGTTGGTGCTAATATTGCCCGCCATGCTAGATACTACCTGCTGGAGTTGCGATTGTTGTTGGACTAACTGCCCAATCAAGTTTCCGAGTTCTTGGGCGGAGAAGTTGTGAGTCATTTCGGTATCGGAGTCGGATCTGGGTTCGGGTTCTGATTCGGATTCTGATTCTAGTTCAGGTACTGTGATAGTGGTTGTTACTAAGGTGGGAGATGCGCGGGAGCTGGGATTTGAGGATCGTCCAACTCTAGTGAAGGCTGCAGTAGGTTCAGGTACTACTGGAGAGGCGGGTCGTGAGATGTGGATGTGACGACCAGTTGGATCGTAGTCTCAATCAACTGTAAGCAAGTATCGATTGGGGCAAGGGTTCTCGTCACAAGGCTCCCAGTGTCTGTTGTGTTCGTCTTCAGTTGACCAGTGGACGTCGTGATGTTCTACGGTGTCAAAGGCGTGATAGTAGTTTGAACAGTCAGAGTTAACTCCGAAAGTTGGCGTGGTGATAGCAGCAGGTGGAGAATCGGTGGACTCCGATTTCCACTCCTCGTAAGATCAGTGATGGGTCTGATGGTACGAGTAATAGATCTCGACCTAATGTCGCGACGTAGGCGGAAGCGACGATGGGAGGTGATCAAAGCACAGCACAAGCACAAACCTGAGTGTGAGTAACGCTCAACACACAAAGGCAAAAAGGAAAAGTGATCTCAGCGACAGTGATAGCACGAAGGGCCAATCACAAGGGTCAAATAAGGCAGGCTAGTTCCCAAAGACCAAGTCAATATTGAGTGTACACAAAGATACAAACACGAACCTAGTTCCCAAAGACCAAGAGGTCGAGATAGGGAACTGGTAGCTGTCTACTGTACTATATATACGAGTCTGAAACAATAGGAACCCAGGTAAGGGACAAGGGTAAAAGAACAAAGAACAATAGATATCAAAGAACAAGAACGCGAGAGTGAAATACTGGAAAGCGAATGAGAAACAAGGGGAGAACAATAAACTAATGACAGCGCGGGAGTGAGTGGTCATCTGAGCGATGAGTAACGAACGCGGTCATGTGGTTACTAAAGCATGTGAAAAAGAAGAAAGAAAATGATAAAGAAAATGATATAGGTACTTAGTTGTCACGACACACAGGCTCAAAGCACAAGCCGAGGCGAGGGTGGGGCTAGCACCACACACGAAGGCTGAAAGAAATAAGGATCAAGACAGCAGCGATAGCGCAAGGGCCAATCACTAGGGTCGCACAAGTAAAACTAGTTCCAAAGACCAAGTAAGTATATTGAAGGTAAACGATGATACAGGTACTAACCTAGTTCCAAAGACCAAGAGGTCAAGATGGGGAACTAGGTGTCAGCTACTGTACTATATATACAAGAGTCTTGATGAGTAAGCAAAAGCGCGGGAAGTTGATGGAAGTGTTTGGAATGTGATAGAAGGATGTGGAATGATGTAGATGGATCCAAACAGTAACAGCGATGAGGGAAGGAGGAGATGTAGGAGAAATAAAGTAAGTACTGTATCTTGTATAGCACGTCATGACATTACCCCCCTTCTACAGTCGATGTCCCAGCAACTATTTCCGTGAGGTTTTCATAAGGTTGCCAGGGTAAAGAGTTGAAGATGGCAGCTGAAATTTTTTGTGGTGCATTTGAGTGTTTTGCATAGAAATCTGCAATTGCCTCATTGCTTGTGCCCACTAAGTTTTCTTCATGCTCCCAACTGTTGTGGCCTTCGTCGTATCCCTTCCACTTTACCAAGAATTGCAACTTCTTCCACCGTCCAAAGATCCGACTGTCCAGGACCTCCTCCACATCATAGAACTCTTCTCCCTCCACAATTTTGGGTTCTGGTGGTGGTGGCTTGATTCCATTGACCTCATTCCCTTTCCAGGGAGACAAGCGGTTGGTATGGATGTTGTCGTGGATTTTCATCCAGGTAGGTAGGTGTAATTGATATGTGAGCAGGCCCGTTTTCTCTGTGACTTCAAATGGACCTAGGCATTTGCTCCCCAATTTCTGGTTCTTTTGTTGTACCTTTAATTTGCTCAAGGATAACCAAACCGGTTGTCCTACTTCGAATTCCTGTACTTTTCCCTTGACTCCCTCTCTGATGCGCTCTTTGCTCATCCGTAGTGCTGCTTCTGCATCCTCACGTGCATGCAGTAGTAGTTCCAGTCGGCGCTCGATGGATGGGTATTTTGTCTCGACGCCTTTTGGAATGGTGAACTCAGGGGTGTAACCGTAAAGTGTTTCGAAGGGGGAGTGGCTGTGTGCTGAGTGGATGCGAGCATTCATGACAAACTCGGCAGTAGGGATTAGGAGGTCCCAGTCGTCCTGTCAGCGACTTACATACATGTGAATGTAATGTTCGATTTCCTGGTTGGCGCGTTCTGTCTGTCCATTTGTCTCAGAGTGATAAGCTGTGGTCAGGGCAGAGTCGATTCCTAGTTGCTTCAGTAGTTGTCGCATAATGTCTGCCGCAAATTGGGGTCCTCTATCGGAGATGAATCGACGGGGTAGTCCATGTAAGCGGAAGATTTCTTTATAAAAGAAATCTGCTACTCCTTCTGCGGTTATCTCAGTTGTACAGGGGAAGCAGTGAACCATCTTTGTGTAATGGTCAACAAAGATGATGATTGCGTTATGGCCGTCCTGTGTCATGGGCAGTTCCCCAATAAGATCCACACCAATGTCCTGCCAGGGTCCTTCCGGTACGGGGAGAGGTTGAAGGGGTGAAGAGTGGTGGGGGTTTAGGCGTTTGCATTGGCAGTGATCACATCCGTTGACGTACTTGTCCACAAAAGAGTGCATCCCAGGCCACCAGTACAGTCTGCTGACTAGTTCCAGGGTACCATGCATCCCTGGATGACCTGCGGTGGGTGCGTCATGACAGTGTTCCAGGATTGTTTTCCTTAGTGCAGTATCTGGGGGAACATAGACTTTGTTGCGGTAGTACACCAAACCATTTTCTTCTCTCCACTCGGCTGGACCACTAGTGAGACTCTGGGGACCTTTGATACCTTTCAAACCATCCAGTACTTCAGCCTCTCGGGTGCTGATCTGCCGAATGCGGTCGAGGAGGGGATTATGGAGGAGAACCATGGTTGCCGCATTAAGGAAGTGTTCTGGTTTTAGCACAATCTGTTCCCTGTTGTCCTCTGCATCGGTGACCTGGTGCTGCGCCATATGTGACAGTGCATCAGCTTGAGTGTTAGCTTTGCCTGGGCAATGCTTAAGGCAAAAATCAAACTGAGAGAGCCATAGTGCCCATTGTGCCTGTCGACGACTGAGGTCTTGGGCTGTCTTCCAGTATTCAAGGTTCTGGTGGTCGGTTATGATCTCAAAGGGTTCCGGGGATCCTTCTAAGAAGTTTCTCCAATCTTTCAATGCCTCGATGATGGCCAGCATTTCCCAGTCATAGATTTCGTAGTTTCGCTCGGCTGGATCCATGGAGGAAGAGTGGTATGCGACGGGGTGCCAAAGTCCATCCTCCTGTAGTTGCGAAGGTGTACCTCCAGTAGCGAAGCCTGATGCATCCACTTCAATCCGAGTTGGTTTTGATGGGTCCCATAGTGTGAGGATTGGTGCCGATGTAAAGGAGTCCCTTAGTGAATCGAAGGCTTCCTGCTGTTGTGATCCCCAAACCCATTTAGTGTCTTTGCGGGTAAGGTTGTTCAGCAGTCGAGCTTTCTTCACAAAACCTTCAATAAATCTCCGATAGAAGTTAGCAAATCCTAGGAAACCTCGGAGGTCACATAGTGTTGTAGGGGCCTGCCAGTTACTAACTGCCTCTATTTTCACTGGGTCCATTCGCACTTCTCCTTCACTGATTACCAAGCCTAGGTATTCGATGGAAGGCCGTTCGAATTCACATTTCTCTGGTTGCAGATATAGGTCGTATTTGCTGAGGCATGTAAGCACATCGTTGACTATACTCTGATGTTCCTCCAGAGTTTCAGTGAAAACTAGGATGTCATCCAGATAAACAGCCACCTTCCCAGCAGCAATGAGGTCAGCAAATATGGAGTTCATGAGGGCTTGGAACGTAGCGGGTGAGTTTGTTAGGCCGAAGAACATGACGAGGGGCTCAAAAAGTCCTCGATTTGTTGCAAATGCTCCCTTCCATTCGTCCCCCTCTTTAATCCTCACATTGTTATACCCCCAATGAACATCCATCTTGGAGAAAATCTTGGCTTTGCATAGTTGGCTGACAATGTCCGTGATGAGGGGAAGTGGGTACTGGTTTTTTACTGTGTACTCATTGAGTCACCGGTAATCCTGCACAAATCGAAGTTTACCATCCTTCTTTTTGACAAAGAAGACAGGTGATGCCAATGGGGATTTGGAGGGATGGATATAGCCTTTGTGCCGATTCTCTTCCAAGAACTGGTCAAGCTCTTCCTGCTCATTCGGGGACATGGGGTAGATTTTGGTCTGCATGGTTTCAGGAGCATCAGGTTTCAGATCTATGGCATGGTCCCAAGGTTTATGTTCCGGTAGTCATTCTGATTCTTTCTCAGAGAAGACCTTTGCATGCTTCCAGTATGACGAGGGGACCATCTCTTCAAATGACTTCGACGGCTTCTCTTTGTAGGCAGCCTCTGCGAGTTGTTGAGAATACGTGTACCCTGCAGAACACCAAAGTTCTTCCGACGTATGGCCAATGATCCCAGCTCGAAGTAACGCTCTCCTCCGCTTCCTGTTGCCTACCAGTCGATACAGAGGGGTGCTTTCAGTGTATTCATGTATCTCTGGGTCAGGCGTGGGGAGAGGGAGAGTTTCTTCAGGCGATTGGGGTTGGTCATCAGGCTCCGGGATGGAGAAGTGAACTTGTGGAGCTGCAGTGGTGCCCCAGTCTGAGTTAGCTTCTATGATATGTGCAGTGGTTCCTCCCACATTACTTTCCTTGGGTTCGTGGATTTCTTTGATGGTCATGGGGTGCAGAGTCTTTCTGGGAGAGGTGATAGCCAATCACCCTTCTCTCCAGTCAATGTCCGGGTTGACCTTTCGGAGCCATGGAAGTCCAAGAATGATATCTTCCAAACCAAGGTTGGTGACAAGGTATTCAAGGAGCTGGGGTGGGTTTTGGTCTATGGTGGACAGTAGACATACAGAGTGTGTGATCTGTCCTGCAGTGTTAGGAGATCCGTCAATGTTATAAAGAGTGATTGGATGGCGGAGACGGTGAGGGAGAATTCGATGTTGTTTCATGAAACATTCATGAATGAAGAGACCTGTGGCACCAGAGTCTATCATTGCTGTGCTGTCGGTATTCTTGAATCTGCCTTGCAACTTAATCGGTACGCGGAAGTGAGAAACATCACTAGATTGAGCGGAACCAATTGTACACAAGGGTATAGATGCATAAGTAGAGGTAGATGAGGAATACAGACTAGGGAACCAGGCGGCAGCCATGGCGGGTTCCCACTTTAAAAATTTGAGCGCAACTCTGCCATCTGCTCTGCCAGTTCCTTCTGCCCGGCAGTGAGCATCTGGAGGATCTTTGTGAAATCGGTAGCGGGGGCGGGCATGGTAGCAGCAATGGAGGTAGAGGGCTCAGCAACGATAGATGTGGCGGCGGCAGAACGAGGGATGGGCCTTGAGAGTCCCAAGAACTTCCTGCAGCAGACAGCTGCTAGATGGCCTGTTAGTCCACAATGATTGCAGACATCGTGTTCATGGTGCCCATCTGCCTTTCGATGTTCTCTGGACCCGCACCCATAGCATCTTCCCATCATGGATCTGCGATAGTCTTCTGCAGATCAGCCAGTAGTGGTGGCATCCACGTCCATTGCATTTGGATCGCGGGCCGGAACAAAGGGAGTAGGGGTGTAGGAGCTGAAGTTGGGAGTGCTTTGGGTGTATTGTTTCCCTTCTTCATTGGTGCGTTCATTCTGCCTGTTGTCAATACGAATTGCTTCATTGATCAGCGCATTCATCTGATCTGTGTTAGCCTGGGAGTTGACCAGTCCGTCCTTGATTCTCTTTGAGAGGTGATCATAGAACCGATCTCGGAGGTCAGTATCCGAGTATCCTGACCTACTAGCATACTGTTTGAAGGTCGCCGCGTATGTTGCTACCCGGTCCTTTCCCTGCCAAAGGCTTTTCAGAACTCGTTTGGCCTCTACCACTGGATCTGCTGTTTCAAACCGTTGCCTAAAGGTGCCAGTGAAATCAGCCCAGGTGGGGTAGATGAGGGCAGGAGCTGATACTCCTGCAGCATCCGCTCGAGTGACTTGGCTAATGTTCTCTGAGGTGGGAGTAGCCCAGATAGCTGCTGATGCGAAGGGTGAATGAAAACAAACACCCAAACACTAAGTTCAGGGGGCTTGGTAGCAGTTGTAAGTAGAGTACTGTAAAAACCTGATAAAATCAAGTATAACACCAAAAATCACAAGTCAATAAACCTAATAATAGAGGCTTGTAGCGATGGGGGTGCTGCAACCTGTCCTTTCTCTAAATCCCCCCCTCCTTTTATACCCAAAAATCTCGGAATATCTTCGCACCTTCCTACTGCGGCCACAGACCATTATTGTCTGTCGATCCTCTGGCTCCATATTCCCACTCCTGCCAAGTCTCCAATCACTTCTACAGCTTTTCCTTATTAAAAATCCGCCTTTTTCCTATTTTGGTAGTACCACCTCAAATAAATGGTTCCCCTCGATCCACTGATCCCAAATTGAGTTGTCAATGGAGTCTAGACCTCCCCGCATCTGTTGGACTTGTAGTTCAACTAATTTCTATCCTTCTAGCCAGTCCTAATCCGAAATCCGGTGTTTTAGCCCCTAAGACATAGACATCTCCGAGCACACAGCATTTCCAGGTCCCAGACCTATCCCTTCTGTCAGGACCTGCTTCAGACCTCTCCCTGTCCATTTGCCTCTTTACTTATTGTATAATACTGTCTTTAGCACGCATATATCCAGCATTCTCGCTGGAGCCACTAGTTTTGATGGGCCATCAATCCCATCAATATATACTGCTTTGACCACCGAACTTAGATATTCTGCTCGTTTCTCTTAGTATAGCTGTGAAATAAGTTGCCAAACAAGTCATAAAATATATTGACACCTGTTCTGAACATTATTTCAATTTAGCCTGTTCATTTTACTGAGACAAGTCTAAACCTTTATAAACTTCAATTGTTTTCTATTTCTCAGTCCGAGAAAATGGTTATAAATTATCCCAGACTGTAAATTTGTCTTCTAGACCTTCACTGACATCAACTGGACCATCTCTTACTCATCCAGTATTTTCTCCGCTACCTTAAACATGCTCCTATGACTTTTATTGGTGGTGGTCAAAGTTGTTTTGATTGCATCAACAATACTACTAACTTTGACCTTCTTGATTAAGGACTTTAAGTATTTTAAGTGCAATATTAAGTTTGAACTTGTATTTTAAGTGTTGTGAGTGTGCATTGCAAAGAGTAGTAATATTTTATAGACTTTTTAATTGTCTTTTAATAAGGAAAAACACTTCAGATTTAAAGTATTTGAGTGATATCAACTGCAATTTGGCAGTCATATCACTGCGTCACCATCAAGGTATGAGATGGCTGATTTGATTTTTTCCTGTTCATTACTGAGGGAATGGATACCCTGGGCCCATAGCTTGAAGGCAGCAATGAAGCATTGTGCATCATCACTACGCTTCCCATCGTACGTCTGGGGTTTGCTAACACCTTTGTTGGTGCTTATGTTGTTGGTGATGCTGGCTACTGCCGATTGTAGCGCCATCTGTTGTGTGGCAAGTTGTTGAATCAACACCGCAAGGTCTTGGGTGGTAGGAGGGTGTGACATGATGGAGGTGTTTTCAGTGGGGATAGGCTCAAGAGATGGGGATAATGGTTCTGGTGTAGCCAAGATATCGATGACGATAGGCTCTGGGGATGGGGTTGATGTGACAGGGCCAGCTTCAGTTTCTAGCTCCGGTTCTAAGATAACAGTAGGGATAAGCGCAGGAGAGGATCTAGCAGATGGTACAGCACTGGTAGGGTTTGAAAGTCTACCAACCCGGCTCGGAACTCGGCTTGGAATTCTAGGGATGTCTATGAATCGTCCATTTCCTGAATCCCTTGGAGTGATGGGAGCGGGGTTACGGTATCGTTTGGGGCAAGGATTTTCGTTGCAGTCAAACCAAGTGTTGTGTTCTTCGTGTTGAAGGGTAACTTGGCACAGTTGATGTTGCACACTTATTGCAGCTAAGGCTGTAGACAATAGAGTGTACCCCCGTCAGAAACACTGCTGTTGTAGTCTATGTACAAGGGTAGTGTTGTACTATTGACCTTGCAGACTCCTCAGTACTCCAATAGACACTAATAGTGAATATTGATTTGGTTCCTTCTAACTGTAGTAGGAATACAGGTCTGTTTGGTCTTGTATGTACTAAAAACGCATGAGGCGTGATAATAGGTGTCCACAATTGTGCGCTCATATAAGAAATGGAAAAGACTCTGAAAAATGAAGAAATGAAGGTGTAAGTAATGTTATAAGTAAAGTAGTGGATACAGTAGTTATTTTATAAGTAATGTATGTACTTTATATGTAAACTAACTATGTAGGAAGTGTTCTATCACTGTCGCGACGTAGGCGGAAGCGACTATGGGAGGTGATCAAAGCACAGCACAAGCACAAACCTGAGTGTGAGTAACGCTCGACACACAAAGGCAAAAAGAAAAAGTGATCTCAGCGACAGTGATAGCACGAAGGGCCGATCACAAGGGTCAAATAAGGCAGGCTAGTTCCCAAAGACCAAGTCAATATTGAGTGTGCACAAGGATACAAACACGAACCTAGTTCCCAAAGACCAAGAGGTCGAGATAGGGAACTGGTAGCTGTCTACTGTACTATATATACGAGTCTGAAACAATAGGAACCCAGGTAAGGGACAAGGGTAAAAGAACAAAGAACAATAGATATCAAAGAACAAGAACGCGAGAGTGAAATACTGGAAAGCGAATGAGAAACAAGGGAAGAACAATAAACTAATGACAGCGCGGGAGTGAGTGGTCATCTGAGCGATGAGTAACGAACGCGGTCATGTGGTTACTAAAGCATGTGAAAAGGAAGAAAGAAAGTGATAAAGAAAATGATATAGGTACTTAGTTGTCACGACATTACCCCCCTTCTACAGTCGATGTCCCAGCGACCAGCTCCGTAAGGTTTTCATAGGCTTGCCAGGGCAGCGAATTAAAAATGGCCGCCGAGATTTTCCGTGGTGCATTGGGGTGTGTCCGATAAAAGTCTGCAATTTCTTCGTCACTTGATCCCTTCACATTCTCCTCATTCTCCCAACTGTCCTGTCCTTCATCATAACCCTTCCATCGTACCAAAAATTGTAGCTTCTTCCATCGCCCATAGAACCTACTGTCCAAAATTTTGTCCACATCATAGAACTCTTCCCCCTCCACGATCTCCGGATCCGGTGGTGGTGGCCTAACTCCATTAACCTCGTTCCCTTTCCATGGTGATAGTCGATTAACATGGATGTTGTCGTGGATCTTCATCCAAGTTGGTAGGTTAAGGCGATATGTCAGAGGTCCGGTCTTTTCTGCTACTTCGAATGGCCCGAGTCGCCGACTCCCAAGTTTTTGATTTTTCTGTCGAATCTTTAGGTTCTGTAGTGATAGCCATACCGGTTGTCCAACTGTGAATGTCTGAACCTCCCTCGTGTCATCTCCCTTAATACGCTCCTTACTCATCCTAAGAGCTGCCTCCGCATCCTCCCGGGCATGCTGTAGCAACGTCAACCGCTGATCTATTGTTGGGTACTTGTTCCAAACTTGGATTGGAATCGTAAATTCGGGGGTGTATCCATAGAGGGTTTCGAATGGAGAATGATCGTGAGCGGAGTGAATTCGAGAGTTGATAACAAACTCAGCGGTAGGTAGTAGTTGATCCCAATCATCTTGTCGTCGGCTGATATACATGCGAATGTATCGTTCAATCTCCTGGTTTGCTCGTTCTGTTTGACCGTTGGTTTCAGGATGATATGCTGTTGTGAGTGCTGATTCTACCCCGAGTCGTTTCAAGAGTTGCCGCATTACATCTGCCGCGAATTGGGGGCCTCTGTCCGAAATGAACCGTCGAGGAAGACCATGAAGTCGGAATATTTCGCGGTAGAAGAAGTCGGCTACGCCCTCAGCAGTGATTTCTGTTGTGGTTGGGAAGCAGTGGATCATCTTGGTATAATGGTCAACAAAGGTTATTACAGCATTATGTCCGTCCTGGGTCATGGGGAGCTCTCCGATGAGATCTACGCCAATATCCTGCCACGGACCATCCGGAACAGGAAGAGGCTGAAGCGGAGAGGAGTGGTGTGGATTGAGTCGCTTCCGTTGGCAGAGGTCACATCCTTCTACATATTTGTCCACAAATGACTGCATCCCTGGCCACCAGTATTGCCTGCTAACGAGTTCTAACGTACCATGCATCCCCGGGTGTCCAGCTGTAGGCGAATCGTGACATTGTACCAGTACCGCCTTCCGGAGCTCCGGGTTAGGTGGTACGTATACCTTGTTTCGATAGTACACCAAACCGTTGTCTTCTTTCCACTCATCCAATCCCCCTGTCAACACTCGTGGTCCCTTCAGGCTCTTTAATCCCTCCAATACCTCTGCCTCTCGTTCGCTAACCTGTCGGATTCGCTCCAATAGGGGGTTTTGGAATAGTACCATGTGCGCCGCATTGATAAAGTGTTGTGGTTGGAGCACCGTTTGCTCCTTGTTGTCTTCCGCATCGATTACCTGATGGTGTGGCATCCGTGAGAGAGCATCGGCTTGTGTGTTCGCTTTCCCGGGGCGGTGTTTGAGTCGAAAGTCGAATCGGGAAAGCCAGAGGGCCCATCTTGCTTGTCGACGACTAAGATCTTGTGCTGTCCTCCAGAACTCCAGGTTTTGATGGTCGGTAATGATTTCGAATGGTTCGGGTGAGCCTTCTAAATAGTGCCTCCAATCCTTGAGTGCTTCGATAATGGCAAGCATTTCCCTATCGTAGATTTCATAGTTCCGTTCTGCTGGATTCAAGGATGCGGATCGGAATGCGACCGGGTGCCAAAGTCCATCGTCCTGTAATTGCAACAGTGTACCCCCTGAAGCGAATCCCGAGGCATCTACTTCAATCCGCGTCGGCTTTCCTGGGTCCCATAAGACCAGAATCGGGGCTGAGGTGAAGGAGTCCCTTAATGATTCGAATGCTTCCTGTTGCGCCGTCCCCCATTGCCATTTGATGTCTTTCCGTGTAAGGTCGTTAAGTGGTCGCGCTTTCTTTGCAAATCCTTCAATGAACCGTCGGTAGAAATTAGCAAAGCCCAAGAAACCTCGAAGGTCACGGAGTGAAGTAGGGACTGGCCAGTTTTTCACTGCCTCAATCTTTACCGGATCCATCCGTACTTCCCCTTCACTGATGACAAGTCCCAGGTATTCAATGGACGTTTGTTCGAACTCGCATTTTTCGGGTCGTAAATAGAGGTCATGTTGAGCCAGACGGGTGAGGACTTCGTGAACTGCGGTTCGGTGTTCTTCTAGGGTTTCAGTGAAGATGAGAATATCATCTAGATATACAGCCACCTTTCCTGAGGCAATCAAGTCAGCGAAAATTGAGTTCATGAGGGCTTGAAACGTAGCGGGCGAGTTTGTTAGGCCAAAGAACATGACCAAGGGTTCGAAGAGTCCTCGGTTAGTTGCAAATGCTCCCTTCCACTCATGTCCTTCCTTCACCCGCACATTGTTGTATCCCCACCGTACATCAAACTTGGTGAATATCTTGGACTTTCGTAATCGGCTGATGATGTCAGTAACCAGGGGAAGTGGGTACCGGTTCTTGACAGTGTATTCGTTCAGTCGTCGGTAGTCCTGTACAAAACGAAGTTTCCCATCCTTCTTTTTGACAAAGAAGACTGGAGATGCTAAGGGAGATTTGGAGGGGCGAATGTATCCTTTTCGTAGATTTTCATCCAGGAATCGGTCTAGTTCTTCTTGTTCATTGGGTGACATCGGATAGATTTTGGTGCGCAAAGTTTCGGGTGCATCAGGCCTAAGATCAATGGCGTGATCCCAGGGTTTGTGCTCTGGAAGACGTTCAGATTCCTTCTCTGAAAAGACTTTAGCGTATTTCTGATAGATAGTGGGTACCATTTCCTCAAAAGTCTTCTCCGGTTTATCCTTGTGTGCTGCCTCCGCCAATTGTTGAGAGTAGGTGTATCCTGCTGCGCACCAAAGCTCTTCTGTCATGTGACTGATGATACCTGCCCGCAGTAGTGCTCTCCTTCTCTTTCGATTGCCCAATAGTCGATACAGGGGTGTGCCTTCCTCATATTCATGAATTCCCAGTAGTTCTTCAGACTCACTTATGGGTGGAAGCGGAACATATTCCGGATTAATTGCCAAGAGTCCGTCCGTTGTCCCTCCGATGTTACCTTCCTTCAAATCCGGGATCTCCTCGATAGTCATGGCTGGGAGTGCTCGTTTGGTGGTTAGTTGGGCTAGACGTCCTTCCTTCCAGTCTATATCAGGGTTCACTTTCCGGAGCCAGGGGAGTCCTAGGATGATGTCTTCCGAGCCCAGGTTAGTGACCAGGTATTCGAGAGGTTGAGGTGGGTTCTGATCTACGGTCGAGAGGAGTCGTGCAGAATGGGTAATTTTGCCCGCATTGTTGAGCGTTCCATCAATATTGTAGAGAGTGATGGGATGAGTGAGGGGACGTGTGTGGATGTAGTGCTTATCCACAAAGCGTTGATGTAGGAATAGACCTGTGGCCCCGGAATCTATCATTGCTGCATTACTGGTACTCTTGAATCTCCCTTGTAACTTAATCGGTACGCGAAAATGAGAAACATCGCTAAATTGGGTGGAACCGAGGATACATGAGGAGATAGAATCGTAATTAGAGTACAGTTTGGGGAACCCGGCAGCAGCCGAGTCAGGTTCCCACTTTAAAAATTCTGCCGGAGCTCTGAGATTTGGTCCGCCAACGCTTTCTGGTTGTCCGTTAACTGCTGTAGAATCGAGGAAAAGTCAGGGAGCGGGGTGGGTGTAGCAGCAATAGAGGTGGCAGGTTCGGCAATGATAGAAGTGGCGGCGGCAGTACGAACCATGTTCGGTCTAGGGAGGCCCATGAATTTCCTTCGACAAACTACGGCTATGTGTCCTGTGAGTCCACAGTGGCTGCAGATGTCCCGTTCGTGGTGTCCATCTGCTTTTCGGTGGTTCTTGGATCCGCATCCGTAGCATTTCCCTGTCATGAACCTTCGATAGTCCTCCGCAGATCGCCCTGTGCTAGTGGCATCCACGTCCATGGCAAATGGATCCCGGGCCGGAGTGAATGGAGTTGGATGGAAGGCGTTTGTGTTCTGGGAATAGGAGTAGTTTACCAGGTTTTGTCCCTTCTCCCTGGCTCGTTCAATCTGTCTATTGTCAATTCGGATGGACTCTTTGATCAAGCTGTCGAGGGTGTCTGTGTTAGCTGAAGAGAGGACCAGACCGTCTTTGATACGTGCTGCTAGATGTTGGTAAAAACGATCTCGGAGATCTGGGTCTGAGTATCCAGTACGGCTTGAGTACTGTTTGAACGATGCTGCATAGGCAGCGACGGTGGTTTTTCCCTGAAAGAGGACCTTCAAGGCGTCCTTGGCATCTACAACCGGGTTTACTGTCTCGAAGCGGGCTTTGAAGGCATCCTTGAACTCCTGCCAGGTGGGATAGACAAGAGTGTCGACAGCACCACTAGCTACCTGGCTAATGTTTTCGGAAACTGGGGTAGCCCAGATTGCCGCATCACCTTCGAGGAATGAAATTGCGGATTTGATGCGTTCCCCCTCGTTCGTACGCAATGTTTGTACTCCGTTGGCCCATAGCTCAAATGCGGCTATAAAGCGACGAGCATCATCGCTTCTTTTCCCGTCGTAGGGCTGAGGCTTGCTGACCCCTTTGTTGGTGCTAATATTGCCCGCCATGCTAGATACTACCTGCTGGAGTTGCGATTGTTGTTGGACTAACTGCCCAATCAAGTTTCCGAGTTCTTGGGCGGAGAAGTTGTGAGTCATTTCGGTATCGGAGTCGGATCTGGGTTCGGGTTCTGATTCGGATTCTGATTCTAGTTCAGGTACTGTGATAGTGGTTGTTACTAAGGTGGGAGATGCGCGGGAGCTGGGATTTGAGGGTCGTCCAACTCTAGTGAAGGCTGCAGTAGGTTCAGGTACTACTGGAGAGGCGGGTCGTGAGATGTGGATGCGACGACCAGTTGGATCGTAGTCTCGATCAACTGTAAGCAAGTATCGATTGGGGCAAGGGTTCTCGTCACAAGGCTCCCAGTGTCTGTTGTGTTCGTCTTCAGTTGACCAGTGGATGTCGTGATGTTCTACGGTGTCAAAGGCGTGATAGTAGTCTGAACAGTCAGAGTTAACTCCGAAAGTCGGCGTGGTGATAACAGCAGGTGGAGAATCGGTGGACTCCGATTTCCACTCCTCGTAAGATCAGTGATGGATCTGATGGTACGAGTAATAGATCTCGACCTAATGTCGCGACGTAGGCGGAAGCGACTATGGGAGGTGATCAAAGCACAGCACAAGCACAAACCTGAGTGTGAGTAATGCTCGACACACAAAGGCAAAAAGAAAAAGTGATCTCAGCGACAGTGATAGCACGAAGGGCCGATCACAAGGGTCAAATAAGGCAGGCTAGTTCCCAAAGACCAAGTCAATATTGAGTGTGCACAAGGATACAAACACGAACCTAGTTCCCAAAGACCAAGAGGTCGAGATAGGGAACTGGTAGCTGTCTACTGTACTATATATACGAGTCTGAAACAATAGGAACCCAGGTAAGGGACAAGGGTAAAAGAACAAAGAACAATAGATATCAAAGAACAAGAACGCGAGAGTGAAATACTGGAAAGCGAATGAGAAACAAGGGAAGAACAATAAACTAATGACAGCGCGGGAGTGAGTGGTCATCTGAGCGATGAGTAACGAACGCGGTCATGTGGTTACTAAAGCATGTGAAAAGGAAGAAAGAAAGTGATAAAGAAAATGATATAGGTACTTAGTTGTCACGACAATCACTACAATTAACACTTCGTCTGGATTGTATTTGGAATGAACGTCGCACTGATCTTGAATATCAAATGCATGCTAAAATCCTGAACAATCAATATGTGGTATAAACGAAGGCGTAGCAGCAATGGAAGGTGGAGAACCGGGTAAGTCCAATTTCCACTCCTTGTAGGATCAGTTGGAAAGGCTGATGGTACGAGTAGAGATCTTGACCTAATGTGGTGATGAAGGGAGAAGGCACAGAGGAGGCACAGGCTCAAAGCACAAGCCGAGGCGAGGGTGGGGCTAGCACCACACACGAAGGCTGAAAGAAATAAGGATCAAGACAGCAGCGATAGCACAAGGGCCAATCACTAGGGTTGCACAAGGAAAACTAGTTCCAAAGACCAAGTAAGTATATTGAAGGTAAACGATGATACAGGTACTAACCTAGTTCCAAAGACCAAGAGGTCAAGATGGGGAACTAGGTGTCAGCTACTGTACTATATATACAAGAGTCTTGATGAGTAAGCGAAAGCGCGGGAAGTTGATGGAAGTGTTTGGAATGTGATAGAAGGATGCGGAATGATGTAGATGGATCCAAACAGTAACAGCGAAGAAGAAGGAGGAGATGTAGGAGAAATAAAGTAAGTACTGTATCTTGTATAGCACGTCATGACAATTACTGCTGTATGTTATGATTGTGGGAAAATACGAAGAGAAATACTTTGCGAGGTAAAACGATCCTATACAATGTAGTCGGACCTTGACTCCACTATTAGTAGAGCCCTTGACACTTCGCATGTCCGCAAGAGAAGAAAGGTAAATGTGTTCCATTCACAATGACCGTCACGGAACGTACTGACAGCGAGGATGTTAAAACGATGATACAGATAGAGGATTAATTGGTATCACTATCGAAGTGCTATCAAGGTTGATATTTAAACTAAGGAACTACCTATTCGATACCATAGCTTTATACTAAAGTTAAGTCAGGATCATGAAGTGATGCCATGCCTGAATGGGTTAGCTTCTAAGTAAAGAACAAAGGAAAGGATATAAAAGGGATAGTGTAAATCCAATAAGAATGATAAGGGATAAAGAGTAATTGCTTCGCATCAGAATTCCTTTGCAAAGTAATTGCATAGTAGTAAAAGGATATAAGTAATATCTAAGTAGCGGAAGGGATCGCGAAGCTTCGTAAAGACTTAGCTTGCATAGATATAACACTGTATGGATAACAATCATATTTACTTACAATGTTGTAGGGTGTTTTATGATCCCACCATTACCATTATAACTTATCTTAGGGTACGAATATGTTGTTATAGGGTTAAGTAGCTTAGGTATAAATACTGTAACACTTCCTGTGTTCAGGACAATTTCATCCAGTTCTATGGCTGAATACTCAAGCTCTACTCAGTCTACTAAACTCTTCTCCACTTCTCGTCTCACCACTCAGTGAGTAGTCACAACTGCTCCATCTTGCTCACCGCTGTTTCAACAATAGGTAGTTCTGTAGTTTTAATATCAACTTAGATTTGCTCCCCTTTGTATTATGGATGTTCATTCTCCATAATACATTTTCAACACTGCTCTGACATTTCGTGAAACAACCTTCATGAACTGATGCTGCTACTACCCTTTTACTATTGGACCATTGACATGTTGAGGGCACTACCAATAGTAGTGTCGATGTCCAACTACTTCTCCTAAAACTCCATGAATCATTCCTCCCTTTGTGAGGGAATTATTCTCTCACATTCCCACCCAATTCCGTGATTATTTCACGATTATTCCGCGATTCCGGAGTTGCATGATCTGAACAGGGTTTGCATGCAGTGTCAGTTTCACATTCACCACTGCTCTGGGAGCCTGGCTCCTTGAGGTATGTTTGGGTTCATGCGATTTCTTTCCTTCAGACCCTTTGTGTTTTGGTTCCGACATCATCCGCTTGTGGATTTCTACTGCGGAACATCGTCTCCCCCGCCAACACACAAAAAACTAATTAACGAACATCAAATGCATTGCTAATGGTGAGATTGTAAGATTTTTCCGTTACAGGCGGGCACGATATTATCGTCGAGTCATTGCCTTATGGGCACGCACGCACCAATTGCCTTCAGAAGGTTACTACTTTATCTTCTCACTCGGCTCAAAAGGATTTCTGAGATTGAACTATTCCAGAATTGAGCTGTCCTATAACAGCATAATAATTACACAGCTTCTCTTTTCCGAGGTGCTGCACGCAGGATATCGTCCACACTTTCATGCCAAATATTAACACTCATTGTTGAACCAGCATGTGTGATTGGAAACATACCGAATGATCATTTCAGCAGCTTCGCTTGCACTGAGCACAACCTGTCTCTTTAACTTGTAACTTTCAGTCACGCCGAGCTGGCTCATGGAACCAATTGCTCCCTGGTTCATATCTGAATATAATAAAGTAAGCTATCAGTATCCGCGACGCACAAGATAGGGCTCACCTAATCCTGCGTCTGACTGGCCCTCATAATGGGCAGCCCTTAGCTTAGCCACTAAATCCGATGAATCATATCCAGCATTATCGGCTAGGATGGTGGGCATTTGACGCAACGCTCGTCCAAAAGCCTCCGCAGCAATAGCCTTCTTCCCTTTGACCTTCCTCGCCTCCTCGTCCACTGCGCAACTCATCGACATTTCAGAACATCCTCCGCCAAGAACAGTCCGCGTTTCCTTGACGGTTTGAGACAGGACCGACAGTGCATCATGCAACGAACGTTCAGCTTCGTCCACCATTTGAGACGTTGAACCGCGAAGCACAACGGTGCAAGCCTCACCAGCCGCAACTCCGGAAAATTTGATCAGCTGGGTGCGTTGCGTTAACGAGGGAACAAGGGGAAGATGAAAGCCGGTACCTTATCCTCACCGATGATGACCTCCTCAATTAACTCGCACTCTCCAAGTTTGATGAGGTCCGGTCGATCAAAAGTCGAAGCAATCTCACCCCCAGTCACCAACGATAATCGCTCTACACCCTCAAAGTCCGCATGCTCTATCACCATGATACCTTTCTCCGCAAGCAAAGATTCGGGATAGTTGTATATAAGTTGGCGATTCACGAAACAATTGATCCCATGAGAAGCAATTGCATCTACCTTCGCTTTCATTTTTTCCTGTTCAAGGTTCGTGACAATGATGACAAAAATGATATTCAGAATACGAACGCGCTCTGCTCTTTCGAGCTCGGCCAGCTTTCCAGTACCATCGACTTTCACTTGAGCGCCAAAGATCTTGATCTTATCCGTGTCCATAGCTATGAAAAGAATTTGTCAGGCTAATCCAACGCTGTTAATTGTACCTACACGTATTTGCGATCATGATTTTTGCGTTCTCCAATCGTTTTGGCGAGTTGACGGCGATTGTTTTGTCCAAGATGAAGCCTAAACCAAGGGGAAAAAAATTGAGACCTTGATGCACGTTCATATTGAATGAGTAATCGATACCTTCATCGAGGTAAGAATCAGTCAATTTTCCGCCGACCTTTTTAATGATTTGAATGTGCTCTAGGTCCGTTGAGCCCTAAGGAAGTTACGTTGTGAAGCGTCAGAAGTGAACAATGCACGACTTTTCCTTACCTTCAATCGAAGAACGGCATCGACTGCCAAATCCGCGAAATAACCCTTGTCCTGAGAGAGAACCTTGGAGGATAATGTCGTTCGGGCAATGTTGTACAAATCATTCCTGAACTTTTCTGGGTCTGACCTAACCGCACTTCAGCAACCACCTTTCCGAATTGAACAGAGCAAAAACTCACGAATGATCGATAGCAGCATCTTCCAACGCCTTCAACGCCGCTAGACTTGCAATCCTATATCCTTCCACGATGGTCTGAGGATGTATCTTCATCGCAATCAACTTCTCTGCCTCTCTCAGCAGCTCAGCGGCAAGCACGCAGACGCTTGTCGTCCCATCGCCGACCTCATCGTCCTGTACTTTTGAAATGTTGACCAGTATCTTGGCGGCAGCGTTGTCTAACTGTATTGCTTTGAGAATGGTAGCGCCATCGTTGGTGACGTTGATTTCTCCTGTCGATGCAGATTGAAGGATTTTGTTCATTCCTTTCGGCCCCAACGTCGATTTAACCAGATCTCCCAGGGCAAGTGCGCCTACGAATGAGGAAAGACGCGCATTCTCTGCCTTCTCTTCCGTCGCCTAGGTAATATCGCATGAGGAGGATATCAATGAAAGGATTTTAACTGATAAATTTCACCTGGTCGTTGAAAATTTGCATCGACATTTTGAAAGATGACAATTAAGAAGTAAGTTTGATCAAACCCGCCCAAAAATACTCTTATCACTCATTTAATCCTCTGTTATCACGAAATTCATGCTCATTTGAGGGACAACATAACACGTAGGTAGTAGTTAAGAGGGTGAGGCTTAGGGTCAACATGGAATGACAAGTTGAAGTGATATAGAGCATGTAACATAAGATGTGATTGCATTCGGTACAGTAGGAAATTCAAATCCTAGCCCAAGACATGAAAAAAATTCAAGCCGTCCTACAAGAAAGAGCTCAGGGAGAAGATTTGTGACTCAAAGGAAGATGAAATTACTTGTGGTGGCTGGCTTTGATGGCTGCGACCTTGGCCTTCTTCTCCGCAACACGCTTGGCAAGTAGGGTGTCGTACTCGACCTTCTGTTCCTTCTGGTGCTCCATCTTGCGGCGCTTGATCGAGCGCAGGTGGCGACGACGCTGAAGGCGCATAGGAGTAACTAGACGTTGAATCTTGGGCCTGAAAAAAAATCAGTATACTTGTATGACGCAAAAGAAAAGGCAACATACGCCTTGGTATAAGGCTTAGCACCCTCCTTTTTCTTGCTCACAACCTCTCTTCTCACAACGTATTTCCTCACATCGTCCTCTTTCGACAAGTTAAAGAACTTCCTGATCTTCGTTGCCCTCTTCGGCCCGAGTCGCTTGGGTAGGACAGTGTCTGTCAAGCCGGGGATCTCCTGCTCACCCTGCTTGACGATGACTACCGACAAGACAGCGATATCCGGACCGACAATGCATCCACGAACAGATTTGCGCTTGCGCTCACCAGTCCGGCGCGGACGGTAGCAAGAGTGGCCATCAGAAAGGAGGAGACGGGTACGGTAAGGAAGGAGAACGCCCTGTTTCATGGGGAAACCCTGCTTGTCGTTTCCACCAGTTATCCGGAATATGTATCCACCAAATTCGTCACCGATAGAGTCAGCAGGGACCTCTTGCGACATCTTTTTGTCGAAGAAAACACGGTAACGTTTCTCATCATCCAGGTCGATGAGTTTTTGAGCACCCGTGGCGGGGTCTGTCCAAAGCGAGATGAGAATCTAACTTTCAGTTTGACAAAAGAAAACGCACTGGCAATATTGATCTTCATATTGTTTTCTTGAAATTAGGACAGCCGTTGCTGTAGTTCCGCCTTACCTGAAATCAAGTCAGAACTAGTGCTCACTGCTAAGTAGCACGATCTTCCTTCGGAACAACCCTCTCAACTACCTAAATTCCTAGCACAGGAATAAAGGGAGGGGCAGCAGGACGATAGACCGACTAGTTACTCACCTTTGCGACGACCGAAAGAATGTACAGATTTTGAAGATCTGCACTACAAGGTGCGTCCCGTGGCTTGCAACAGCTGTACAGTTTTAACTCCTAAAATGGGAGCATATTTCCAGCACGTGCCTGATTGAGAATAAGCGCTTGAGAAGTAGCTAAGAACCATTTGATTGGCTGGGAGTCCAAGCCATTCAATTCGCGTCGAAAACTGCTTTTGTTAATAAGCTCTAGCGTTGCAGCGTAACCTGATACCGCTAGCGTTCCTGACACAGTGCCTCAGATTGGCTTCGCTTTTGCTTCATATGTACCACATATACTCTTTAACGCTTCACGGACGGTAGCGGCACTAACCGGATATAAATGACATGTGATTTGCACCGCACTCTCTCTTGTTCTCGAGTCTTTGGTTCCCAATTCCACCGCAGACCCACAGAGACCTATCAGAGTCCTCTGCAGCACTTATACATTTAGCGAGCAATGGGCTCACCGCCAAAACCATGGGAACGATCTGGAGCAGTCTCAACTTCCTCCGCTCCATCATTACCCACTTCGAACTCATCTGCATCGTCGACACCGACAGCAGTGGCTAATTCCGACTCTTCTTCTTCATCCTTTGTCCCAGAAAGACCCGCAAATTCACCCTCAACCAATACGTCCACAGCACTGGCAACACAAAATCCATATTCCTACGGAGCATCTCCATACTCAAGGCTCGGTACATATGGAAGTTATGGGTCCTATGGAGGCGGCTTGAGTAGCTATGGAGGATACGGTGGATATGGTGGTGGTCTGGGGAGCTATGGCGGAATGAACGGAATGGGTGGCATTGGTGGTTACGGTAGCTACGGTGGTCTCGGTATGGGATACGGAGCCGGCATGTATGGAGGCGGTTACGGCGCTGGAGGCATGATAGGTCCAAACGGGATTCCTGTCGACGCCAATGGCAATCATTTACCTCCCTCTCTTACGCAAACATTAGAACACACGACTCAGCATACATTCGCACTCCTTCATTCCATCGTGCAGACTTTCTCGGGCGTTGCACAGATGCTTGAAAGCACATTCATGGCCACCCATTCATCCTTCTTCGCGATGGTCGGAGTTGTCGACCAATTTGGTCACCTCCGGAACGCACTAGGAAGCGTATTAGGCCTGTTTGGCCTTGTTCGCTGGATGAAAGAACTTCTTACTGGCAGGAAAAACAGCTCTGGAGGCTTACCAGGCGAATTTCGTCAATTTATCGGCGGCAGACCAGTGCAAGGTCCCTCAGGTCCCCCACCTCCTCGGCCCAGCAAGAAGCCGCTCATCCTCTTCCTTCTCGCCATCTTCGGTATCCCTTACGCCATGAATAAATTGATCAAAGTCCTTGCTGCTAGAGCAGAAGCTCAAGCCACTGCTGGAAATCCTGTCGCTGGCCAAACAAATCAAACTCTCCCTCCCCTCGATCCCTCTTCTCTGACTTTTGCACGTGCACTCTATCCGTTCACTGCTACCAATTCGTCAGAATTAGGCTTAAAGGAGAACGAAATTGTGGCAATCATGGCAAAATGGGATCAAGCAAGTGGCATAGAGGTTGATCCTCGCGTCGAGCTTCAGGGCAGCCTTGAATCAGAATGGTGGCGAGGCAGAACTCGGGAGGGTAGAGAGGGTTGGTTCCCTAGGAAGTGGGTTGAGGTCCTTCAGAGAAAGCCAGTCTCACAGAAGGTAGTAGATTAAGCAGACGACTGATTTAACCTGTGGTAGTTATCATTTGTATCGCTTTCTATTTGGTTTGCATTGTATTATGCCTCCCTCTTATTCACATTGATCATTTATTCTTCAATTGCCTTTGTTGTATCTTCGTCCAGTGATTTAATGATGATATCTATTCGCAGAAAGTGGTGGTTGAACTACCAGGGAGTGTCGCGGATATCGTCGTTGATTCTGCGTCCCGGCCACAGGTGATAATACCGAGGATCGATAGCGCCTCGGTCTTCGGTACCACATGCCTTCGTTGTACCCGCCTTAAAACTCGACCTGTCTTCTCCACTAACTATCCATGGGACGAATGGAAGAACCGCTTGTATTCTGCGGATCCCCGTTGCTAGCTAGCACTATGAACGCCTGAAAATTCGAGCAAAACTTCTTCATCTGGAATCATCTACCCTGTCAGTACCCAAGTGAATCGGATGAAGGTGGTCGTGTTGAATGCTTTTGGTTACACCGCGTCGAAAAAAGGTTAATGGCGCGGGCCTGATTCGCAACAATCTCATCCATCTACTCGCCTCCGGGTCTCTCTCATGCTCAAAGCGATTCTCGTTTAACCCTTCCCGGTACTAATTGCCTCTCATAGTTCTGTATTGGCGGAAGAACCAACCTTGGAGCTTGCCACCGTACCACGTTTTGCCGACTACCTCCGACTACTCAGATTCGCGAGGAATCTTTGATCCCTGGTTTTCCTCAAGTTTAATAGGATATCTTCGACACTTAATCTTACACCTTATGGGGACGTTCATGTGTTGAAAATACAAATTCTGATTACTTTTGCCGTGAAACCGAATGAACCTTTGCTTCGCGGCGTAGGGCGACAGTGGATAGCTTCACATAACAATTGATTTTTTTGGTCCCTTCGACGGGGTTGATTGGAAGCACGTATCGCAAGTCCAGA